>CM038051.1:19405855-20813355 GCA_021397845.1 Areca catechu
ATGGGCTTCTCATCCAAAGTGGGCGCCAAAGAGGTGGATTTGTGAGGTGTCATGTGAAGGTGAAAAGTACCTACATCTAGCATACAATATATAAGAAAACAGGACAGAAAGATATGCATTTTAAAATATTTTTAAAGCATGCACAGCGAAAGGCTCGATAGAAAGATCTAAACGATCTACTGATCTGCCCACAAAAGGATCTAGCATGATGATCTAACATGCATATAACATCAAAGCAAGAGAAATAGCAACTATAAAAGTACCATACCTTTATACCAAGAGAGAAGTAGTGGAAGTGTTGTAAGAAAGAAGAGGATGCTCGAGCCACACACGTATCTGGCCTCTACAGGATATCCACACCTGGGCTCGACTCTGATCAACTCCCTCGGAGTGCTAGCTCTTCGGGATCCTTGGCCGATCTTCTTCTTCCAGGAAGACTAGGAGGAGAGTAGGAATCCCTTCCTAAAACCTCTCTTCCCAAGACCTAGCTTGACTGCTAGGTTGCTCATACCCAATCCCTAGAACTCTCACAACCCTTCTCTATCTCTCTCAAAGTTTTCTCTTGCTGTTGTTGTAACTTGTAACCTTTGCAGCCTATACAATGACCCTCATTTATAGGTGCAGCCAAGAGAAGGAGAAAGAGGAAGGAGGAGAGATGAGGGGAGAGAATGGGGGAAAGGATCAAGGCCATACCAAATGGGTCCAACCCATTAAGGTAAGTATGACTTTCATACCATATAACCGAGCCAAAACTGGTTTGAATTTGAAATTCAAACCAGGTCTATACTTGCTCAAAATCCTCCCATGAAATCCTTCCAGAATTCTGTTCATCATAGAAAGTGTTGACACACAAAAATTATCAAGTATTGACACTTCACCAAGTGTCGACACCTGCAAAATTCCAAGTGTCGATACTTGGAACTTGGTTAATCAAATTGACCTCCGGCGACATCAAATGATTCTCAATCATCGATTAGCCAAAAGATCAGATAGAAATCATCTATGGTGTGTGACCCCATAGGTTTGAACACTAATCCAGTAGCATTGGAACATTTCCAGTACCAGTCAAAGTCCTCATCTAGTAATGATACCCGACATCCGGATAAGTCGAAGATGCAGAGCACCTCACAAGAACCTCTGGCATATGGTTGCCGCATAATTTATTCCTTTGACCTCACAATGCTTAGGATGACCTAGGATTAGACTGCCAACCCTAATTTGGTTTATCCAGATCATGTCTCAACCTCACAAGCTCTGTGACTCCTTACAAGAACTATCATGGCCAAGGTTTTGCTAAATTGAGACATAATGAGTCATTCACTCCAAACTATTTAGAGAGGTCAATTCCATCTTGATCACCACCGCTCCTCAAGTACTTGACTATACCTAGAAACCTTCCATCACTGGATTAGAAATCCAGGAGTTTGGTACCAAAGTATAGTGAGTTGCTTGCAAGCTACCATGATACCTCAGGTATGAGGGATACATATACCCATATCCCTTCGCGAGCAACCCTTTGGTAGAAGGGAGCTCCACGGATGGTCATGTTTAGTAAAATTTCACACATTTTACTTGCATGTCACACCAGTGTCTCCACACTCCTTGGTTAAGAGGACAACCAACAAATGTGATATACAACAACCTACACTTGATACATCGTCGTCCTAAAATAATGTATCATTTGGTTGTGAACCAGTTTAATAATTACTTGATATATCCTTTCTATATCAAACAATGTAGTTCTAAGGACTCCATCATATAAGAGTTCATTTCAGAAAAATGTAAATATGATGAACAGCCAAAAATAACTTTTATTTATTAAAGAATTCATATACAAAATATAAGATAGCACAAACGTCTACAGCCTAGACGATTGGCTTTGGGACACAATTCCCAACATCATGATGAAGGGCCAAGATTGCTTCATGGATTGCCCTGATTACTGGACTTTGGAGTCTGGATGATGTGGGCTCCTGCAAGATAGTGGACTCTTCAGTCTGGATAGAAGAAAACTCAAGAGTTTTTCTGGATTCTTGAGTTCTCTAATCTGAGCAACTTGGAACCTGTTTGATCAAAATACCTATGGTAGAGAACCATTGAACCTCCTTCATTTGGGCGATCAAATATTTTGAAACTCTTTGGAAGTTGGCAACAAAGAAGAAGTGGAATACTTGGCTGACTCCTCTTGCTTTTGGCATGAAGTACTTGAGTGGAGGGGTGCCAATTTGGAGAGTCCTTCTCATTTACTCATCTTAAAAAGAAGGGGTGCCAGTTTGGAATTTATTTGGTCGACCAAAAGGGTGACATGGCATGTGTTCTTGTCCAGGATGAAGTGCCAAGTGATGTCCAAACATAGCATGTGATGTTGTCTAAATCCTTAAAAAGGTGGCGCCAAGAAGTGGTTGCACATGACAAGTGACTTGGGCTAGCACATGGAGTCACATGGCTTGTCTAGAGCTAGAACATGGGATCATATGGGTCTTCATTGGGTCCTCCTTGTATTACAGGACTCAATAACTAATTATTGCAAGACTCAAAATTAAACCAACCAAATAACTAAGCCCCACTTAATCAATTAGAATCCAATTTGATCAAAAGGCAAGACATGTAAACAAGTGGTTTAACTTGGTAAAAGGGCTAAACCCAACTAAGCCTGTATAACAGAATTTAAAATAAAATATTTATAGGTAAAAGGGGTTTGGGTTCAGAGCTTTATTCACAGGTGATCTACAGGGATGTGGATTCGACCTGTTGATATTTTCTGGTCCTGGTCTCCACACCAATTCTTTCCGGATGGGAGAAACTCGATCATGTCGAGTATGGGTTAACTTCGCTATGATAGCGCTCTAGTAAGTCTGGGTCAACTCTCTGCAAGTCCTCTCTGGTGATCCAAGAATCATCAGTCTCGAGTCATCCTTGCCAACGAACCAGATATCGCTGATAGTCTTTGCTCCGAGTAGCGATTATCTTGTCATCCAATATCCGCTCGATCTTGTCTTTCTAGGCTAGTGGTAAGGCAGGTGGACATACTTGGGTTGGCTCACTCTCAAGGACTAGATTAGGCCCAAAAGACTCACTAGGAATCAACGTTAGCTCCCTATACTCAATAAGGTCTAAAACATTGAAAGTAGGACTAATACCTAGTTCAGGTGGCAATTCAAGCACGTAGGCATTAGGTCCCATTTCCCTAATTACTTTGTATGGTCCACTACTACGGGCATGTAACTTTTTCATGGAACCGTTCAGGTCATATTCTAACCATGACAAAGTTTTCTTTATTAAATTCTTTGAGTCTTTTTCTTAAAAAGATTCATTACTTTCATCTTTTTTTACCTAACGACATGCATGTAAATGACTAATAGACTCAACTATGCATTCCTAAGGAAGGAAATTTATTTATTTATTTATTTATTTATTTGTTATCTTTTTAAGTCCTTAATTTCAATTCTGTGTTTGACCCTTAGTCGGTGGGTGACATGCAGATGAAAATTTTACATGCACACCTAATAGATGCCATAAGGTTCTCCAGAAATAAGTGGCAAATCTAACAGGGTCAAAGGATTGATGAAACATGCTAATCTCAACAAAATGTAACCTAATGGTTCTAGAAACATTGAAAATCTTAGGGAATGGTAGGAAATAAGAAGTGGATTCGGAGGTGACTTGGTAGGGTAAGAAATAAGAAAAGGGTTCGGGGATTTGTCATAAACTAATGGGGTTTGATGTGGCAAGACCGCTGATGTGGAGAAACCTGTAGGCGCCACATCAAGAGAAGATGCCACATCGACCCTCCAGCTCGGATCCCCCTGCCGAACCAAGCTGAGCTCCCCCAGGACAGCAGGTTGAGCTTAGTTCTCTGCCATGTCGAGCTCATGAGCTCGACGTCTAGGTCGGAGCCGCCTTCCACCCTCCAGAGCGAGACCCTTGGAGGTTAGTGCCCTGCGATCAAGGTCGAGCCAAGAGCTCACCCGTCGATGTGGAGCCTCTCCGAGCGCGCGCTCTCTGGACCGGGTCCGCCTTCCGCCCTCCAAAGCGAGACCCTCGAAGGTTAGTGCCCTGCGATCGGGGTCGAGCCAAGAGCTCACCCGCCGATGTGGAGCCTCTCCGAGCGCACGCCCTCTGGACCGAGTCCGCCTTCCGCCCTCCAGAGCGAGACCCTCGGAGGTTAGTGCCCTGCAGTCGAGGTCGAGCCAAGAGCTCACCCGTCAATGTGGAGCCTTCCGAGCGCGCGCCCTTTGGATCGGGTCCGTCTTCCACCCTCCAGAGCGAGACCCTCGAAGGTTAGTGCCCTGCGGTCAGGGTCGAGCCAAGAGCTCACCCGCCGATGTGGAGCCTCTCCGAGCGCACATCCTCTGGACCGGGTCCGCCTTCCGCCCTCCAGAGCGAGACCCTCGGAGGTTAGTTCCCTGCGGTCGATGTCGAGCCAAGAGCTCACCCACCAATGTGGAGCCTCTCCGAGCGAGTGCCCTTTGGGCCAGATCCGCCTTCCACCCTCCAGAGTGAGACCCTCGGAGGCTAGTGCCCTGCGGTCGAGGTAGAGCTGAGAGCTTACCCACCAATGTGGAGCCTCTCCGAGCGCGCGCCCTCTGGACCGGGTCCGCCTTCCACCCTCCTCCGCCTAGGCATCCCCGCGAGCTCGGAGCGTCTAGGATGGAGCGAGCCTTGCCGTCCCAGCTCGGTCCCAGCCCGGACGAGGTCCTCACCAACCGAGGACACTGACGAGCCACCCTAGAACCGTATCGAAGCACCTCCCAAACCGTACTGACCGCCTGACACCGCCGGTTACACTAGTAAGGCAGGCAGCGCATTGATCGAGACGCTATATTCCTCACCAACCACTCAGATTATCCAGAAAAGAAGGCCAATCAGGAGATTCGGATCCCGCGGGCGGCGGCCCGCTATTCGACGCACCCCCAAATTTTTTGGAACAAGGCAACCAAGAAGAGTATCGAAGTGCCTGACAACGCACCTTATCATGAATCAGGAAAGGCTCCCTGGAACACTACCGTATGCATCTGACAGCCCGACGGGAATCCTGAGACAAGCACCGAATGGTAACTAAGTTCACCATGAACCTGAAGGTAAAACAACAACTCAAACACACAAGCAAAAGAACGAGCCACGGAAGAAAAAAAAAGAGGGAGGGGGTGTGGCACGACCATGGCGGCCATCACCGCCACCAACACAAGAGCGAGCCCGTCCAAGAGGGTGAAGTGCTGCAACCACCACCACTAGAGGGAATCAAGGGGCACAAGGAAAGGTGGATGAACAGAGCATCCCTCTATCCCGGCCATCACTCTCTCCCTGCGACGTTCACACCTCCACGCACATCTTTCACTCCTCCTAGTACTGAGTCCATCAAGAGGGGCCCGACTAGGAGGATCTGTTCCCCTGGATCGTCACTGACTTGATCGTCGGAGTGCCCCCACCGGAAACCCCGGTCCGGGTCTCTAACCGCTATCTCACAGGTCCAGGAGAGGAAGATCACCGGGCAGCGAGGCGGCCGCACCTAGCGTGGAGATCCGGGAACCGAGAACGGCGAGCGGCAGGAGGAGCGCACTTCGACGCAGCAGCTACGGGCCATGATGGTCTTGGCGGCAATAGATTGGCGCGCCAGGAAGGGAGGGCAGACGGGCACGACTAAGTCATTCACCACTCCCCAGGTCAATACACCACAGAAGAACAGTGACGACATAAGTTGGAAAGGTCAATGACTAGGCAGTCTTTTCCAGGCCTCTCCATAAGAGCGCACCTAGAGAAGCTGAGCACCAGCTGGTGGGGTCTCCCCACCGGACCATCAGTACGCAAGACTCAGCTATCGAGCCTCCGGACTGCAATGTCCACCACTAGCGGAGTCCTTCACCGGCCATAGTACGGCGGAATGCCATTGCCTCCACCGCGGTCATGGCCGCGATATCAAAAGGCATTGCAACCATGAGCAGGAGATCGAGAAGCCCAACAAGGAGACCCACCTCCCAAGATTTGTGGGGGGCAGACTCCAAGCGGGGCCCCCAAGCGCTCGCTGGTCCCCCATCAGCTTCAACCACCAACGGCTGCATCACCGCGGAAGCAGCGGGTGTGGTCACTTGGAGAATCATGCATGCACCCAAGAAGACTCGGGGGGCGGGGAACCCCGAGGGTAATCTCCCCGCCATGCGACGAGGAGAAAGCAAAAGAAGAAAGCTAAATAAAGACGCCACGGCTGTCAGCATGACGGTGGCAAACCACCGTGGGAAGGCCCCCACGAGGCGGCCTATGTCCCATCTCGAGAGGTCCATTACCTCGAAGAACTCGACGGTGTCAGGCCCCCCCAAGGGGGGAGGGCCTACAATCCACGAAGACGCCCCCGATAAGGTAAGTCCCCTAACCAACAGTCATGGTAACGATTTTTTTCCTTGCATGGGTGTCCACATGTTTTGCAGGAACGGGTCAACAGTGTCCCCGAGCCCAGCTCCAGGATGTCAAAGAATCTCCGAGCCATGTAGCTTCCACTTCCCAGCACCCCCGAGCCCAGCTCCAGGATGCCAGAAGAACTTCGAGCCACGTAGCTCTCCAACTTCAAGCATCCTCGAGCCCAGCTCAAGGACATCAAAGAATCTCCGAGCCACGTAGCTCCCACTTCCCAGCACCCCCGAGCCCAGCTCTAGGATGCCAGAGGAACTTCGAGCCACGTAGCTCTCCAAGTCCAAGCATCCCCGAGCCTAGCTCCAGGACGTCAAAGAATCTCCGAGCCACGTAGCTCCCACTTCCCAGCGCCCCCGAGCCCAACTCCAGGCCACCAGAGGAACTTCGAGCCATGTAGCTCTCCAACTCCAAGCATCCCCGAGCCCAGCTCCAGGATGTCAAAGAATCTTCGAGCCACGTAGCTCCCACTTCCCAGCACCCCCGAGCCCAGCTCTAGGATGCCAGAGGAACTTCAAGCCATGTATCTCTCCAACTCCAAGCATCCCCGAGCCCAGCTCCAGGACGTCAAAGAATCTCCGAACCACGTAGCTCCCACTTCCCAGCGCCCCCGAGCCCAGCTCCAGGACACCAGAGAAACTTTGAGCCACATAGCTCTCCAACTCCAAGCATCCCCGAGCCCAGCTCTAGGATGTCAAAGAATCTCCGAGCCACGTAGCTCCCACTTCCCAGTGCCCCCGAGCCCAGCTCCAAGATGTCAGAGGAACTTCGAGCCACATAGCTCTCCAACTCCAAGCATCCCCGAGCCCAGCTCCAGGACGTCAAAGAATCTCTGAGCCACGTAGCTCCCACTTCCTAGCACCCTCGAGCCCAGCTCCAGGATGCCAGAGGAACTTCGAGCCATATAGCTCTCCAATTCCAAGAGTCCTCGAGCCTAGCTGCAGGACGCCTTCTTAAGGCCGGAGCTCATATCTCCGGCCAAAAGAACCTCGAGCCAAGCAGCTCTCTATCCCAAACATCTCTGAGCCTAGCTCCGAGATGCCAAGGGATCACGGGGCCACGCAGCTCCCGTCAACGCCTCGAGCCTAGCTCCAAGGCACCAAAGACCTGAGCCAAGATCTCAGGCAACCCCCTGGGCTCGAGCCTAACTCCACGTCCAGGAAGGCCTCGAGCCTAGCTCCAAGGCAATCAAGACCGGTGACCCCCCTACCCTGATCTCCCCACTCAAAAAGAAAATGAGAGGGGAAGGAAAGAAAGGAAACAAAAGGGGGAAGCCCGGTAGCCCCCTTCTCTGATCTCCCCACTCGAAAAGAAGACGAGAGGAGAAGGAAAGAAAGAGAACAAAACGGGGGTCCAGCCAGCATCCTCTTCTCTGATCTCCCCGCTCCAAAAAAAAAAGAGAGAGAGAGGAAAAATGATGAAAAATGAAAGATAAAAGGAAAAAGAAAAAGAAGAAGAATGGAGAAGGAAAGAGAGAGAAAGAACAAGAAGAAAATACGACATCGCCGAAGCTACCACTTCAAGCAACAACCTTCGTCCCCGATCCCAGCTCTAGGACACTTTCTCAAGACCGGAGCTCAGATCTCCGGCCAAGAGAACTTCGAGCCAAGCAGCTCTCAGCAACCTTCGTCCCCGAGCTCAGCTCCAGAACACCTTCTCAAGATCAGAGCTCAAATCTTCGGCCAAAAGAACTTCGAGCCAAGCAGCTCTCAGCAATCTCCGTCCCGAGCCCAGCTCCAGGACACCTTCTCAAGACCGGAGCTCAGATCTCCGGCCAAGAGAACTTCGAGCCAAACAGCTCTCAACAATCTCCGTCCCCGAGCCCAGCTCCAGGACACCTTCTCAAGATCGTAGCTCAGATCTCCGGCCAAGAGAACTTCGAGCCAAGCAGCTCTCAGCAACCTTCATCCCCAAGCCCAGCTCCAGGATACCTTCTCAAGACCGGAGCTCAGATCTCCGGCCAAGAGAACTTCGAGCCAAGCAGCTCTCAGCAATCTCCGTCCCTGAGCCCAGCTTCAGGACACCTTCTCAAGATCGGAGCTCAGATCTCCGGCCAAGAGAACTTCGAGCCAAGTAGCTCTCAACAATCTCCGTCCCCGAGCCCAGCTCCAGGACACCTTCTCAAGATCGGAGCTTAGATCTCCGGCCAAGAGAACTTCGAGCCAAGCAGCTCTCAGCAACCTTCGTCCCCGAGCCCAGCTCCAGGACACCTTCTCAAGACCGGAGCTCAGATCTCCGGCCAAGAGAACTTCGAGTCGCACAGCCCTCAGCCAATGACATCTTTGGGCCCAGCAGCCCACAAGTGTCTCAACCTCAAGCAAGGTGAAGCCCTTCTCTCTGATGTCCCCAAACAAAAACAACAAAGCAAAAAAAATAGAGAGAAAGGAAGAAGAGAGAAGGGAAAAGAGCATCTGACAAAGCAATCCAAGCTTCATTGATTAAACACAAACTACAAATGTCTTCTAGACTGCCCGACATGCCGGAAGACCCTGAACAAGTACAAGAAATAAAAAGTACAAAGCAAAGCTAACCAGAAAGACAAGGGGTCACTCTGCACCAGCCGGCTTCGCTGCCGGGTCCTGAGGCCGAGAGCTCCCGCCCTCATCCGGTGCATGAGGCTCTGGGCCTGCGCCTCCTGTGACGACCTCTTCATCAGCTTCTTCCTCCATGGCCGAAGGGTACTCGAGGTAGCCGCGGTCCTTGTCAGGAACAAGTGCCTCGATCCGGCCATGCAGGTACATGAACCCCTTGTAAAAGGAGTCCGACGCCATCTGTTGGATGTTGGCAACGAACTCCTCCGAAGCCTTAAAGGTGGTGACGGCGTTCTCGGCGTTCTTCTTGGCCACGACGGCCACCCTCTCCAACTCGGCAGCCCTTAGCCTGGCTGCCTCCGCCGAGCTAGTCGCCATCTCTGCCGCTTTCTCAGCAGCGGCAAGCTTCTCCTTCACGCTCGTCAGTTCCGCCTGGGCGGCTCTGGCGATCTCCTTATGCCGGTTAGCCTCGGCACTGTACCAGTTTAATTTTTTCTCGACGATGGAGAGGTCGTCGATCGCCTTCTTCGAACAGCTCTGCTCCAGATCGCAAGCCATCGAGAGTCCTCTCGCTTGCCCCTCGATGTCGGCGAGCTCTTTTTTGAGGTCCTTGACTTTCAACTCAAGGGCCCCGTATGCCTCGACCTTCTCCTTCAGGTCGACCTTCAAAGATTCAATCTCGACGGCTCGTTGCCACTCAAGATGCTCCCTGCTCTAGAAATGACCCCTGATATAGAGGGCCTCGGCACCAATCTACACAGCAAAAAGAAATGATGAATAAATGAAAATGAAATGAAGAATAAATGAACGAGGTGAAGGAACTCACCGAAAATAGCTGGGAGAAGAAGATTTTGAAGACATCGGCCACATGCATCCCGGCCATCTCCTGCCGGTCGCACGCTTGGATGGAGAAGTCCATCAAGCTTCGGCAAGCTCGGGGCTCCGGAGGACCGAGTTCTCCAGCCCCATCCCGAAGGGGAGGTAGCATCGTCCCTCCTCCCTCCGACTCTCTCCATGGGCGAGCGACCGTGCTCTGCCGACCGAAGGACCCTGCGGGGCAGGCTGGGAGGCCGGTGCCGGTGCAGGCGGCACATCTGTCATGGCCTTGGGAGTGGCCCGGGTCTCCTCACCCATGGCGTCGGCGACTGACGGATCCGGAGGAGGGCAGGGTGCAGCAGCAGCGACGGCAGCCCTCGCCCGGACTACCACCTCAGTCTCTGCGGTGGGAGCCTGCTGGGTGGACCTCGAAGCCGCGGGAGCTACCCTCTCCACCGGCACGGAAGCAACATGAGGCTCCTCTGAGCTCGAGCCAACAGCCACGGTCGAGCTCAGACCGATCACTACTGTGGGGGTGGCCGCAGGAGCGCTCTCACCTCGGGCCCGCTTGGAAGCAGGCTCCCCGGCTAGTTCGGTCGACCGCCTCTTCTTCATGATGGCCAGAAGGTCGCTCTCAGAGAAGATCATGCCTGCATGCAAGTTACACGGTGGTCAGAACCTGTAGGAAACTACACAAGCATTGCACAAAGGAAGAAAAAGAGAGGAGTCCAAGTCGAACTCACCCGACCCATTCGCTGGGTCGACCCTGGAGTCGACGAGGTTTTGCTCAGACAATAGGACCTCGAGAGGAGGAATCTGCATGCTGTGAAGCTGCTCGTAATCATCTCGGTCAGCTGCATCGATTACAGAATTTTGGTTAGGGGACTTGTCCAAATCACTCCAAACCCAGTCAACCCCCTCGACCTCAACAAAGAAGAACTTACTCTTCCATCCCTTAACGGAGGAGGGGAGCTCAAACTTAATGCCCTTTGGGCGAGAAGATAAAGACCACCAACCATCCTCGGTTGGATGGCGCTTCAGGGCAAAGAAAGCCCTGAACAAAGAGAATCAAGCCACGAAACCGTGAAGATGACAAAGCACAATGAAGGAGAAAATAACCCTAATAGCATTTGGTACCAGCTACGCCGGGACTAAACGATAATTGTCTAAGACTGACAGAAAGAAAAGATGAAAAGGAAAGTGGAAACCTCCAGAGAAGGTCCCCTCATAGAAGGCAAGACGGCCCAGGCCACTCGAAGTGACTCGTTCCCCCGGACGAGGGATCATGAGCCGGACAGAAGGTGGGATGCCATAGACATCCCGAACAGTCCTGAGTTCCCCAGTGGTGGTTGTGGAGGCGATCCCACCAGGACTTGCAAGCCGGATAGACTCGAGGACAGGAGCAGAAGGAGGAGGAAGAGAAGGACCAGACCCCGGTTCTTTAATGAGAACCGGGCCAGGAGGACGCCTCCTACTAAGCTCGAAGTGAGCTACACCTCCCTTCTCGTCAAAAAAAGAGGAAGAAGATGTCGGCCTCCATTCGGAGGGACCGGCCTCGTCCTGATCCATGGAGGGACGGAAGCCCGGAACAAAACATGACATCCTCAAAGACAAAGGAGAAGAAAAGACTCAAGGTTGAAGACCGAAGAGGATACTGCAGACCCCAGGGAGGAACCCTATTTTAGTGGGGGAAGGAAGAGGAAGAAGCTAACCTGTTGCCTTAGAAAAATCCGGGGCGACTGGAAGGAAGAAGAAGCTTGGGTGCGACAGCAGCAGGCACGGAGAATTCAAAAAGAATATATGGTTCGAGTAAGGCCTTCTTTTCATTTCGAAATGACCCCAGGGATTCGTACTGATTCAATAGCTCCACCAACGAATCTGCGCCACATGCCTCCCATTGATGAGAATAGCGTCCTGGCTGCTCTGCATTCTGTGCCAGCATTAACTGCTCCTCGGACATGGCCACATGGCATCCCCGCATTGGACCGTAGGGGCGGTCCCCGAAGCGCCAGCAATCATGGCCATCATCGCACCGGATCTTTTCCTTTCCACGTCAGCACCGTAATTACTCCCTTCGACCCGAGCGCCGCGCATGAACGAGCCTCGGGAGTGGGGGGCAAATGATATGGCAAGATCGCTGACGTGGAGAAACCTGTAGGCACCACGTCAAGAGAAGACTCCATGTCGACCCTCCAGCTCGGATCCCCCTGCCGAGCCGAGCTGAGCTCCCCCAGGACAGCAGGTCGAGCTCAGTCCTCCGCCAGGTCAAGCTCATGAGCTCGACATCTAGGTCGGAGCCGCCTTCCACCCTCCAGAGCGAGACTCTCGAAGGTTAGTGCCCTGCGGTCGAGGTAGAGCAAGATCTCACCCATCGATGTGGAGCCTTTTCGAGCGCGCGCGCTCTAGATCGGGTCCGCCTTCCGCCCTCCAGAGCGAGACCCTCGGAGGTTAGTGCCCTGCGATCGGGGTCGAGCCAAGAGCTCACCCACTGATGTGGAGTCTCTCTGAGCATGCGCCCTCTGGACCAGGTCCACCTTCCGCCCTCCAGAGCGAGACCTCGGAGGTTAGTGCCCTACAGTCAAGGTCGAGCCAAGAGCTCACCCACCGATGTGGAGCCTCTCCGAGCGCGCGCCCTCTGGACCGGGTCCGCCTTCTGCCCTCCAGAGTGAGAACCTCGGAGGTTAGTGTCCTACGGTCGGGGTCGAGCCAAGAGATCACCCACCGATGTAGAGCCTCTCCGAGCGCGCGCCCTCTGGACCGGGTCCGCCTTCCGCCCTCCAGAGCGAGACCCTCGGAGGTTAGTGCTCTGCAATTGAGGTCAAGCCAAGAGCTCACCCACCGATGTGGAGCCTCTCCGAGCGTGCGCCCTCTGGACCGGGTTCGCCTTCCACCCTCTAGAGTGAGACCCTCGGAGGCTAGTGCCCTACGGTCGAGGTCGAGCCAAGAGCTCACCCGCCAATGTGGAGCCTCTCCGAGTGCCCACCCTCTGGATCGGGTCTGCCTTCCGCCCTCCTCCGCCTAGGCATCCCCATGAGCTCGGAGCATCTAGGATGGAGCGAGCCTTGTCGTCCCATCTCGGCCCTAGCCCGGACGAGGTCCTCACCAGCCGAGGACACCAGCGAACCGCCCTAGGACCGTACCAAAGCACCTCCCAGACCGTACTGATCGCCTGACACCGCCAGTTACACCAGGAAGGCAGGCAGCGCATTGATCGAGATGCTACATTCCTCATCAACCACTCAGATTACCTAGAAAAGAAGGCCAACCGGGAGATTCGAATCCCGCGGGCGGCAGCCCACCATTCGAGGCACCCCCAAATTTCCCAGAACAAGGCAACCAAGAAGAGTGTCGGAGTGCCTGACAACGCACCTTATCATGAATCAGGAAAGGCTCCCTAGAACACCGCCGCATGCGTCTGAGAACCCGGCAGGAATCCCGAGACAAGCACCGAACGGTAACTAAGTTCACCATGAACCTGAAGGTAAAACAACAACTCAAACACACAGGCAAAAGAACGAGCCACAGAAAAAAAAAAAAGAGGGAGGGGGTGTGGCACGACCGTGGCGGCCATCACCACCACCAACACAAGAGCGAGCCCGTCCAAGAGGGCGAAGTGCTGCAACCACCACCACTGGAAGGAATCGAGGGGCACAAGGAGGGGTGGAAGAATAGAGCATCCCTCTGTCCTGACCATCACTCTCTCCCTGCGGCGTTCATACCTCCATGCACATCTTTCACTCCTCCTAGTACGGAGTCCATCAAGAGGGGCCCGACCAGGAGGATCTGTTCCCCTGGATCGTCACTGACTTGATCATCGGAGTGCCCCCACCGGAAACCCTGGCCTAGGTCTCTAATCGCTGTCTCGCAGGTCCAAGAGAGGAAGATCGCCGGGCAGCGAGGCGGCCGCACATAGCATGGAGATCCGGGAACCGAGAATGGCGGGCGGCAGGAGGAGCGCACTTCGACGCAGCAGCTACGGGCCACGACAGTCTTGGCGGCAACAGGGTTGACCTTAAGGGTTTGAGGTATAGCTACAGGGTCTATCCTATAGAAGCATGGGTCACTAATCTCAGGGAAGAGATCTCCGATGGGAACTCTAGGGGTGAAGTCTTCCTGAGGGTTCTGGACTAAATAAGCCAAGTCCTCACCAATTTCCTCTTGTTCTTGGATTTCAGGACTAAGCTCTATGACTTGAGTCTCTTCTAGTGTTTCCTCAGGTAAGGACCTAATAATAGGGTTAGAGTCATCATGGGTCTCTTTTTCTAAGGGTCCTACCAGTACAGTTTCAGTCAGGGTACAGTCATGGTCAACTAACTCTAGGCTTGCTTCAGCCTAGGTGCCTACCGGGTCAGCTAATTCTAGGTTAGCTATATGTATTTCCTCTTCTCTCTCATACTCATCCACTAAGTTCACATCAACTTCATACACTTCTTTTTTAATGTTATCTTTGTGAACCATTGGGATAGTAGGAATGGGTCGGTTAAGGAAAAATTAGTTAGGATCTGGACTAGTAGGGGTAGGTCAGCTCAGATTAGGGTTGAGTCAGCTTGGGTGAGAATTGGGTCGACTCTGCTGAGGAATGGATCAACTCGGGTGGATTTGACTAGATCCTAATTTTTGATAAGGTGCATTGATCCTAGTGGGTTCATGTTGATTAAGGAGAACCTGACTAGCACTTGGTTGATACCTAGGGGTTATGGGTTCCTTGGGTTCATCGGATATGAGCTCAGATCTATAGGTCATGGATCTGGGTTCGTAGGAGCTGGGTTCAAAGGATCTGGGTGCATAGGAACTAGGTTCATATGATTTGGATAGGTACTTTTTTCTAAGTTTAAGTTTCATGTCGCTCCAGGTAGTTATGGGTATGTCTCTTCTTCGTCTGATCATTTTTTCGATATAATCCCAATAAATTCTAACCTGGCGTACTAATTTGGGTTTAGCAATCTTAAACTTTCCTTCCTCAGTCATTTGATCCTTCTCAAAATACAGATCCATATTTCTTTCCCAATCAAGATAATTTTCAAACTCAGGATCACTAAATTTAGGTGCTTCAACCCTAAAGTTCCTAGTGGTTCTCTCATCCTGGTCTATGAAATCATAATTGGGACTCCTATGGTTAGATTTCCAGGTTGGGTCATGGTGTGGGGGTCTCCTAGGATTGGGAGGTGTGGGTAAGGGTGTCTCAAGTTTAGGTTCAGGACGAGTCTTACGGGTTTTCTCTAGGTTACCTAATCGGTCATCTATTCGGTCAAACTTATTGTTCATCAAGGTAAATTGTTCAATCATGGTCCTAAGGAAGTTTTCCATAGTGGACTCCATGGTCAAACCAGACTAGGTTGGGTTTGAGACTACAGGTATTGGTCTCCTAATTTAGGGGTCATGCAATGCACACATCGTTCTAGGATTTCCTAGACCTAGAGCTAAAGTATAATGGGTTAGCTCAATTTACAACCAATTTAGCAATTATCCTGTCCACTGGCCAAGTAAGAGGTGAGGTCATGGGAGGCTCCCCCTGCTTTCACAGGATCCTAATTAAAAACCATGAAACTGCGTAGAGTATTTGCCTTTAGATCTCTAGCCTTGACACTAGATTCAAGTGATAATCAAAGGATTGGGTGCACTAGCTTTCACACAATACTTGAAACCCGACCTATTGGTGTCCCTAAATTGCTTTAGGTTTCTAATTAATTTTAATTAGGGTTAGGTTCAATGCAAAGGTGGTGGTTGTGGGCCCAGGACAGGTGATGAGATCCTGCCCTGATCTGAGATGATCAAGTGCCCTTAAGATTAGGTTACTAGATGATGCAATCACACGATATGAAACCCTAATATGCAATGAAGCTAAAATAATTAAAAATAGCAGAAAATAAAAAAAAATTAATTATTAAATTTTAGATCTGATTAATTTCATATTTTCGATCTCGGGATATCACGTCCGGTCGTAGCTCATTACTCCCACGGGTCGTGACAATATACTTGCGTATACTCGCTCAGGAGGCGTGATTTCCTTCAACCAGAAAAATAGCAAATAATTTTTTTTTTGATTTTTTTTAGATTAAATAGATGATTAATAGAAGATTAACAAAAAAATTATTTCTAATTTTTTTGAGTTTTTTTAGATAGGTTTTATGCAATTTTAATTTTAGCCTAATTCTAGATATGTAGAAATTTCAGAACTAGAAGTTAAACCCTAGTTTAACCTTCGCTTTGATACCAAAATGATGTGGGACAATTATGAAACCTAATTTAATGATTTTAAACTTAATTAGCAGAGAAAAATAGTAATTAATATTTTTTATAATTTTTGAATTTTTAGAGACTCAAAGTATGCAATTAAGGTAACTAGTCAACTAGTTATGCCCACGCGTGTAGATCTAAAGTAACTAAAATAATCAGGATTTGGAGATTAAGAAATCATCTTAAATTAGGGTCTACTTTCAAAGATTAGAAACTGAGTAGGGAAAGGATTTTAAATTTTACCAACATCAAATTTTTCCCTCTGAAGTAGATCTGTTGGAACTCTCAAGATTTCGCGGCAGGGCTTCAAGATTTTGATCTTCGAGCTCCGATCTTCCGTGATATTGGTTCCAAGGTAAGAACACCTCGACTTTGGTTCCTGATCACCTGCGATCACTCAACAAAGGAAGATTTTAATTAGAAAGAAACAAAGAAATGAAAAGATGGAAAAGTGAAGAGAAGGGATGGAAGGTGGCGATTTTAGGGTTTTCTGGATGGAAGGAAGGATAATTAGGGCCTCACACCCCGCGATGTTTCGAAGAACAAAGGAAAAGGGCCTCACACCCCATGATGCACACAGCAAAGAAAAAAATTGGACAGAATGTCACTTTATTTCATCAATAATTCATTAATAATACAGGGGGTTGATGGAATATTTATAGACTAATAACCAGAGATGTAAGGGTTACAAAGACTAGTATTTGTTTCCCTTAAGCAATAACTCCTAAAAACTTTGCTCTGGGCATCTTGGACTCCTGCTCTTGGGCTAATCTAGGACTCTCTCCAAGGTGTGCGACAACATGGGCTTCTCATCCAAAGTGGGCGCCAAAGAGGTGGATTGGTGAGGTGTCATGATGAAGGGCCAAGATTGCTTCATGGATTGCCCTGATTACTGTTCTCTAGAGTATGGATGATGTGTGCTCCTGCAGGATAGTGGACTCTTCAATCTGGATAGAAGAAAACTCAAGAGTTTTTATGGATTCTTGAGTATCCAATCTTGAGCAACTTCGAACCTGTTTGATTAAAACACCTGCGGTAGAGAACTATTGAACCTCCTTCATTTGGGCGATCAAATATCTTGAAACTCCTCTTGCTTTTGGCGTGAATTACTTGAGTGGAGGGGCACCAATTTGGAATTCATTTGGCCGACCAAAAGGGTGACATGGCATGTGTTTTTGTCCAGGATGAAGTGCCAAGTGGTGTTGTCCTGATAAAGTATCGAGTGATGCCCAAACATAGCATGTGATGTTGTCCAAATCCTAAAAAAGGTGGTGCCAAGAAGTGGTTGCACATGACAAGTGACTTGGGCTAGCACATGGAGTCACATGGCTTGTCTTAAGCTAGCACATGGGGTCACATGGATCTTCAATTGGGTCCTCCTTGTATTACAGGACTCAATAACTAATTATTACAAGACTCAAAAATTAAACAAACCAAATAACTAAGCCCCACTTGATCAATTGGAATCCAATTTGATCAAAAGGCAAGACATGTAGACAAGTGGTTCAACTTGGTAATAGGGGTTTGGCCCAAAAGGCTAAAAAATAAAAACCCTAATTACAGTTGATAAAAAGGGCTAAACCCAACTAAGCCTATATAACATATTTTAAAATAAAATATTTACAGGTAAAAGGGGTTTGGGTTCAGGACTTTATTCACAGATGATTCACAGGGATGTAGATTCGACCTGTCAATATTTTCTAGCCCTGGTGTCCATACCATCTGGCTTCCCCTAATCTCCTCTTCCACTCTTGGATCTTCCTCTTGGACCGGCGATCAAGCGGTGGTAGTGACAATAAGAATGACGGTGATGGCAGCAGCAGCAACGGCAAGGATGAAAGAGCTCCGCCTCCACCCTTCTTCTTCCTCCAGTTCGTCGTTCAGATGAGTATTGTTTGATTTTTTTTGTGATTCCGTCTTCCCTTTTTACCTGCCTCGTCATCGATAAAAGCTCGAGCGAGAGCTACGAGCGCCGCCTTACCCACCCTTCGATCTCCAAGTCTGGTTTGTGCCTCTCCCCTTCCGAACCGTATGATCCCTATCACCAAACCCTAGCAGGCTAGCCACCCTCCGATGATTCGATCTTTAGCGATTTCCCCGCCCTCACCACCATCAGGCTTATGCCTCGCCTTATCCATCTCCAGATCTCCCTGTTTTTTTTTTTTTTTTTTTTTTTTTTTTTCTTTGGTTGTTTGGTGGATGGATAGGCCGACGGGGACTCATGACCACCCGTTCAATAAAACTGTAAAAGTCTCCACTCTCCACAGTCCACCCTATCGGTAGTAAAAATTTGTAAAGGTCTCCACTCTATGCATTAGCTCGCCGGTTTAACCATTGACATGGTCGTTGAACCGGTGATCCGGTGATCCAATATCTTGTTCGAGTTAATATCCAGGATGGGTTTAATAACATTGACATGATGAATTAATTATATAAAAAAGAAACTTTTTTTTTTTTGGTATGTACATGAATTGAGAGGAGTTAAAGGCAATCATGAGTTGCTAAGAGAAGCAGGGGAAGAGAGAAAAAAAAGGAAAAAAAAGAAAGAAACAAAGATTGACAGATGCATCAGGGCAAGTAGTTCTGAATGGTAGGAATATGATAGAGGATTGAGTTTGAAGGCAAAATGGATGCAGAATTAAATCAACCTCTTCTACAGTATGACTCAAATTTCTAAATACTATAATTGAGTGCATTACCACAACTCCCTATCTAATGTGTTGTTATACTCACATCTCACGTCCAAAGGCTAATTGAGGGATACCGATCGAAGACATTCTCTTTCTTGATTTTAAAAAAAAAAAAAAAAGGTTTGCACAAGAGATCGCAACAGAGAGTCCTCTCACCGTCCCAGGATTCTCTGATTGCATTCCACAAACTAATCTCAATATCGAAAAATAGTAGCCATGTCCAAGTTCATGCATGGCTGGACTATAATCTTTCGCAGCGGTGTAATTTGCATGACTATTTATACTGCCCTACTCAAATCTGGAATTTCATAAACAACTCAAATAACCACAAATGGTTGTTGTTGCATCAACTTCATATGATGTATCAATTTATGTCAGTCAACAAACCATTCGCTATCCTAGGTTGCACTTTATCCTGGTGGAAATTGTAAACCACAATCTTGCTCACTATGAAAAGGTGCAAGCCTTTAAAGATTCACATACTGCAAGCCTTTAAAGATTGACATAGCCATTAGGTCCACAAAGATAATGCAAGGTTGTCATGTTTGTCCGCTAGATTCCTCCTGCTCCTCCTGAATGGTACTGTTGCTATCATGTGGTCATTCCTTGGTTCATGTGGACTATGTTCGCCTGCAAGAATGCTCGGATAAATGGTCACCACTCGCATAGCTCAACATCGTTTGAGTGTGTTGAGCGTTGCTGGAGGTCGTTGTTTATGAGGAAATTATTATTATTATTTTATCAATTGCCATTTACTTGATAAAAATATTGTTTTCTAAACTGTATACCATCTCTCCCAATAAAAAATAATCAACAAATTGAATTTAAAAACAATTAATTAAAAAGTACAAGTAAAAAAGTGATTTGTCGTGTAATGGATTATTACAATACTAAATAATGCATTGTAAAGGAGGAACACTATTAGGATAAATGATGCATCATGATAACCAGTTTTATTATTATCATTATCATTATTATCATTATTATCATTATTATTATTATTATTATTATCATTATTATTATTATCATTATTATTATCATCATCATTATTATTATTATCATCATCATTATCATTATTATCATCATCATTATCATTATTATCATTATCAATATTATTATTATTATTATCATTATTATTATCATCATCATCATCATCATTATCATCATTATTATTGATATGGCAAGATCGTTAACGTGGAGCATGCCTCAGTGCCAGCTTGCGGCCAAGCAGAGCCGCACGGTTTTCTTTTCAAAAGCTCTCCTGCTAGGTGGCTCGACCAGCGGTCGAGCCAACTCGGTCCAAGCTTGGCACCCCTGCTCCTTCGTCAGGCGGTGCCCCTTGATAGGTCCACCTCGATCGAAGTCGAGCTTGCCTCTGTCCCTTCGCCAGGTGTCGACCCAGGCGAGGTCCACCTCGGTCGAAGTGGGCTTGTCTCTGCTCCTTCGCCAAGTGGCGCCCCCTGATGGGTCCACCTCGCCGAAGTCGAGCCTGGCACCCCTGCTCCTTCGCCAAGTGGCGCCCCTTGATGGGTCCACCTCGGTCGAAGTCGAGCTTGCCTCTGCCCCTTCGCCAGGTGTCCACCCAAGCGGGATCCACCTCGGTCAAAGTGGGCCTGCCTCTGCTCCTTCGCCAGGTGGCACCCTTTGATGGGTCCACATCGTCGAAATCAAGCCTGGCACCCCTACTCCTTCGCCAGGTGGCGCCCCTTGATGGTCCACCTCGACCGAAGTCGAGCTTGCCTCTGCTCTTTCGCCAGGTGGCGCCCCTTGATGGGTTCACCTCAGCCAAGGTCGAGCTTGCCTCTGCTCCTTGGACAGGTATCGACCCAGGAGGGGTCCACCTCGGTCGAAGTGGGCCGACCTCTGCTCCTTCGCCAGGTGGCACCCCCTGGTAGGTCCACCTCGTCGAAGTCGAGCCTAGCAACCCTGCTCCTTCGCCAGGTGACGCCCCTTGATGGGTCCACGTTGACTGAAGTCGAGCTTACCTCTACCCCTTCACCAGGTGTCAACACAGGAGGGGTCCACCTCGGTCGAAGTGGGCCAGCCTCTGCTTCTTCGCCAGGTGGTGTCCCTTGATGGGTCCACCTCTACCGAAGTGGTCCTGCATCCTTGCTCCTTCGCCAGGTAGCGCCCCTTGATGGGTCCACCTCGGCTGAAGTTGAGCTTGCCTCTGCCCCTTCGCCAGGTGTCGACCCAGGAGGGGTCCACCTCGGTCGAAGTGGGCCTGCCTTTACTCCTTCACCTGGTGGCGCCCCCTGATGGGTCTACCTCGATCGAAGTCAAGCTTGCCTCGGCCGCTTCACCAGGTGTCGACCCAGGTGGGGTCCACCTTGATCGAAGTGGACCTGCCTCTGCTCCTCTGCCAGGTGGCAACCCCAGATGGGTCCACCTCGGCTGGAGTCGAGCCTGGCATCTCTGCTCCTTCCACCAGGTGGCGCCCCCAGATGGATCTATCTCGGTCGAAGTCGAGCTTGCCTCTGCCACTTCGCCAGGTATCGACCCAGGCGAGGTCCACCTTGGTCAAAGTGGGCCTACCTCTGCCCCTTCGCTAGGTGGTGCCCCTTGATGGGCCCACCTCGCCGAAGTTGAGCCAGACACTCTTGCTCCTTCGCTAGGTGGCGCCCCCTGATGGGTCCACCTCAGCCAAAGTCAGGCCTACCCCATGAAGCATTGGAGGACCAAAGGTGCAAGCCTCGAGAATGCTGCTGAGGCCGGTGCGCACAGTGCGGCGTGCCCAGTGCAGCATCTACAGGCCTGTAACGACGTGCAAAATCTCATTTGCACCGGTTTAGGAGGGACATCTCGATAGAAGAACCAGATCCGGCGACCTGTGACCTGGAATCCCCCGAAGGGGAGGGCCACAGTCAATGCCTCGAGCCAAGGTACGCCCACACACGGATCGAGGTCCCGCCCGACTCTCCCTTTCATGAATGCACAGCAGATGAGACGGGCTCGTCACTTAACTCCCAACCATAAGGGGAGACGACCTCAAGAGAATAGTCAGTAAGTACCGCTGACCTCCAAGGTCTCCCCAGGGGGGAGAATCGAGGCACCAAAGCATCCAACGATCCCAAAAGGGCACCATAGGCAAGAAGGAAGGCAAGCAATCAAGAGAGCAAGCACACGGAGAAGGAGAGAACATGTGACTCCGAGACAAGGACCCCGGAGGAACTCGCAGGAGCGAGCCCGGCGATCCCAGTCGCAAGGACCAGAGTGCCAGCCCCTCTTGTTCTCGCTCATTCTCACCCATCTCCTCATCAAAAACTCCTCTAGGCACGGAGACCCAGCGGGGATCCGTCTTAGTGGATCTGTTCCACTTTACCGCTCTCTAACTTGATCGTCGGAGTGCCCCCGCTGGAATCCCCGGCCCGGGTCTCTAATCTCATTTTGCAGGTCTGGGAGCGTTAGGATTCCGTAGCAAAGGGGACTACAATCCGGCACCAACTCACAGCTGCAGGCCACAGCGGTAAGGTCGGTAACAGATTGGTGCGCCAGGAAGGGGGTAGGAAAGCCCCTGCGTGAACAAGCCCTCCACGAGCTTGAGAACAGCTCAACCCCAAGCATGGTGGTGACTCACGGACGTGAAGCCTCCACCAGCTAGGTGGGAGAGGTTCTCTCTCCTCCGGGCCCGTACAGCTCGGAAAGGGAACTTCTCGCTCCTCCTGTTCCACCTCCTCAGCTACCCTCGGTAGATGGTCAGTATGCTGCTATTGTCCAACAGCTGCAGACACTGACCACGGCCGTGAGGTAGCTACAGCATTAGTAGCGATCCTTAGTCACTCAACCGTAGCCAGGGACCCTCGCGGCCCAAGCCATGGGCCCCAGCGGAAGTCTGCGCTCCATCCAAGGTAGGCCATCCCATCCGCGGGTAGCAACCAACCCCCATGAGAGTCATCAGACCCCCGCAAAGAGAAGCCATACTAGGTCAGCGGACCACAAGAGCCGATCTCCGACGGACAACAATGATACCGCTAAGCGCAGCAAGCACCACTGGGGCAAGGCCCCTTGCCGCGACCCATCGGCACCTTCTTCTCCAGCAGCCTCAGTGGAAGGTTTCACTGATAAGGCCAGCAGGTATCTAGCCGAAAGGTGCCTGGAAGAGCAAGAGCGCAAACTGGCGGAAATGAGAGTATTTATTGTAGTGTTTATTTTAAAAACCCTAAATCGAGGTTATTCTTCTTGACTTCTTTTTTCTTTTTGAAAGCAACCCACTTCACGGGTCTAAATATTTTGGTGACTTTTGGTTGCTAAGTAATTGGGCCAAAGCCCCAATTCATTTAATTTCATTTTGATAATTAAGTTTCATTGAATTAACAATACAAAAATGAGCTGATTTTGTCATCCAAGGATCAGGGGCTATTGGTGGTAGGAGGGAGCTTCCTCTTTGAACTAATAGTTCCTATGGTGGAGCTTCGAGGGGCTTGGGTTGGAGTTGTCCACATTTCAAGAACATGTCTCACATTTCTCAATAGCAATCTGCACCCAGCGTTGGTCTCCAAGCAAACATCTTCCATGCCGATAATTTGAGATATTGCATTATTCTATTCAAAATCATCTTTGGAGTATAATAAGAAGAAGTCTCTTCGAAATATAACATGGTATGAGGTAGCTACCCAAAATCACCTTTAGAGTAGAATAAGAAAAAGTCTCTTCAAAATATTATATGGTATGATGTAGCTGAATCAAGTACCCAACTGGATTCCTGGCATGTGAGATTAATACATCCGTCATTACAAGCAATAATGATCTCATCATCGAATGCAATTGTAGTCATACTCTGTGCCTCTTCTTTCTTTCCATAATTCTTATCCTGATCCCTCTTGTACAATCTATACTTTTTGAAAATATCCTAGCTTATTATAGTAATAGCAAGTGATACCTTTCCTGGACTTTAATCGACCTCTAGATTTTCTCGTCATTTCTATCATGGGACTTATAATTTTTTTTGCAGTAGGAGGGTTTATTTTTGCTTCTTTCCCTCTGCTTTGTAACCAATATCTCAGAACCTATATATGTTAAATCATTCTTCTTTTGTTTGTTTGCTTCGTTCAATATACTATTCTTTACCATAGTCATGATAAATTTTTCAGTGATAGTGGAATTAATCAGTATTACCATCAATATCTTCCAACTATCTGATAAAGAACTAGGTAAAATCAATGCCTGCACCTCATCATCAAAAAACAATTTCATTGTAGCCAACTAATTTAGGATCTCGTGGAAGTTAGCCAAGTGCTTTGAAGCAATCTATCCAACCTTATACTTTAGGTTCACTAGTCTTCTAGGTAGGCTTTATTCTATGTATTCTTTCACTGGTACAAATCCTTCAGCTTCTTCTAGACCTAATTTGCATCTTTCTCTATCACAACATCATGGATTACACTCACATCAATCCACTGTCTGATGTAGTCGTGGTTTTCTTGTTTAACATTTTTCACTCATCAGCATTTATAATATCGGGTATTTTTTCTTGCAATTCTCTCGGTTCAAACTAATCTCGATAATATAATAAATCCTTTATCATTATCCTTCATAAAGAATAATTAGATGAAATTAATTTAGCAATACTGGATTTATTCTCTATTTAACCTATCACAAACCACAAACTATCTGACCATAGTTTTAATTCTAGTTATTGAGGTGAAGGTGCCACAAACATAATTATGCTCAAGATAAATTCTACCCCTCGTGTACTAATTAAAACAGATAATAAATCAATAACGTCAAATCTAGTAAAATGTAAGTCAAACTGAGTATAAGGATATTAGATTTACATAAAAAATCATTCAATATGGAGATAAAAATCATGGAACCAAAATTCAGATCAAACTTTTACTATCACCAAATAATGAGTATAATAAAATTTTTCTCTAGCATATCAGAGACTCTCCAATTATGTTCGATAAAGTTTTTTTTTTTCTTCTTATTGTGCTTGCCCGAGCTTTCACACAATTTATATTAGTTAGCAGGTCCCACCATATAAACAAGATACCATCAATAGGTTTTTTGTTTGTCCTTTTGTCTTAGTGGATCATCCTAACTGCAGCCCAGGAAGAAGAGCTGGAGCAGCACCTTGTGGTTTTAGTTCCAAATCCTAGAACTCTTGATGCGCCTTACAAGCAGTCCTAGATAAGTTGTAGACAAGTCCATAAGGCATCATTTAGTAACTAGCCTCATTCATCAAAGGCAATCAAAAGATTAAGATAAGTGATATCTCTACCAGGGATGCAATTGACTTGAGCCGAGTTGAGTAATTAGGAGTTTGCGCTCAACACAATTTAAAATATTCGGGTTCAAAATTTAACTCAAAATTGTTCAAATCTTAATATTTCAAGATCGAGCTTAGCTCCATAAATAATAAATAAAACTCATAATCAATTCGACTTGATGCGAAATACTCAGATTAACAACTTGGCTCAAAATTGATCAAACTTTAATATTCCAAGCTTGAACTTAGCTCGATGAAAAATAAATAAAATTTAAGATCGATTAGACTCGACTCGAATATCAACCGAGCCAGACTCGAGCTCAAGTTTGAGCTTGAAATCAAGCATTAACATACTAATAATATGTATATATATATTATAAATAAAAATAATATTATTAAATTTAAATAGGTTTGTGAGCTTTCGAGTTGAGTATCCATTACTTGATCTCGATAATAATTGAGTCGAGTTGAGCTTGGACTTGAGTTAAGCTTGGACTCGAGTCGACTTCTGTAGCCCTATCATAAGTAGTTTGATTCATTTACATCTCTAATCTCTACTATGTAAAAACTTATCCTTTAATATGCCCATCATTAACCATATCCTATCATCACACCGAAGACTTTTAGCTTCAATATAGAATAATGATTAAAATGAATATATAAAATTATTGTAAGGTTACTTGTTAATTAGCATGAAATTCAAAATAATAACAAGCAATCACACACACAAATTAAAACATACCGATCCGCGGCATAATTCGACCTTTGGCCTATTATGTCTACGGATGAAAATGAAGAGACATGTCACTATATTAGAAGATAGAGTACAAAAAGAATGATCAATAATAGCTAGAGTGCATGTGCATCCACTCTAAAAGGCATGATTATTATATATAGCTACCAAACTCTAACAAAAAAAAAAAAATTCAAACGGGAAATTAAAAATCTAAAAATTGGATTAGATCCATATCGCATAGGCTGCGTCCCTGCACCCCTACAAGAGGTCATGGTGGGCTCAGGTCTTGGGCTGCTAGGCTCAAGCCTTCTGCTACCTTAACACATAGCAGCCCAAGCCCTACGCCGCCACCACACATCTCATAAAAAATCTGCTTGGATCGCCTCTTCAAAATAATCAGATTGAGTAATAAATCAGGCCATACCAAAATTAAGCCACATTCAAGAAAAATAAATCATGATGTTGTGTTAGCATGGGTTATGTTACATCCGTGACAGTGACGTGGCCAGGCTCAGGTATCGCCGAATGCGAACGAGCCACGTGTAAGTTTTCCCGCCAGAATCAGCGCCACGCCCTTAAAGCTGGGGTCGGCAAGATCGCGCCGCCCGACGATTATCCGAGAGCAGACCGCCCAGGCCGAGGTCGAGCCCGGCGCGGGGTTCCTCCACCGACCCATCTGCGCCCGCGCGCGAAGGAGACGACCCAAGTGAGGTCGGCCGAGGTCGGCCGACCCCTCGCCTTGCGCCAGGTGGCCACCCGGAGACGGGTCCACCTCGGTCGAAGCCAGGCGGCCTCCTGCCGCCTCGCCAGGTGTCCACCCAGGAGGGGTCCACCTAGTGCGAGGTCGGCCGACCCTTCGCCTTGCGCCAGGTGGCCACCCGGAGACGGGCCCACCTCGGCTGAAGCCAGGCGACCCTCTGCCGCCTCGCCAGGTGTCCACCCAGGAGGGGTCCACCTAGTGCGAGGTCGGCCGACCCTTCGCCTTGCGCCAGGTGGCCACCCGGAGACGGGCCCACCTCGGCCGAAGCCAGGCGACCCTCTGCCGCCTCGCCAGGTGTCCACCCAGGAGGGGTCCACCTAGTGCGAGGTCGGCCGACCCTTCGCCTTACGCCAGGTGGCCACCCGGAGACGGGCCCACCTCGGCCGAAGCCAGGCGACCCTCTGCCGCCTCGCCAGGTGTCCACCCAGGAGGGGTCCACCTAAGCCGAGGTCGGCCGATCCCTCGCCTCTCGCCAATTGGTCCCCGGAGATAGGTCCAACTCAGCCGAGGCCAGACCGCTCGTACGGAGAGGCCCCCGGGGAAAGCGACGGGTCCCGAGGCCATCCCTCGGGCCGTACCGACCCCAGACGGCGTCCCGTACGGAGGGCGGCGGCACGCGGAACGTCACTTACATTGGCCCGGCAGGTCCCGCGATCGAGAGACCCGATCCTGACGGAACAGGGCCCGTAAACGGATAGCGCCCACGCCCGGGGAAAAGAGCACCCTCACGAAGCCCGAGGCCTGACGACTTGCCGCTCTGCCAGCGCCGCCTTCCCTCTTTTTCTCTTCTGTCCTTGCCTTTTTCCTGCTGGGCCCGGCGGACGAGGTCGGAAAGCCGCCTGGCCTCCTTCACCAAAAAGGGAAAGGAAAGGAAGACAGGGAGGAGGAGTTTTCGAGGGAGAAAAGGACAAGCGCACGACGGAGGGAGATAAAGAGGGAAGGATCCAAAGACTGCAAGGTAAGCCAACGAGCCTGGGGACAAGAAGGAAAGACCGGCATAAGGCCTCGCTGGGAGGAAGAAAACCAGGGATCCCGAGAAGGGAATACTGGACGCGAGCTCGGCGGGCAGGCCCAGCCGAGATTCCGGTCCCCGGCGCTTTCCCTTCACCAGTTAACTCTCCAAACCAGAGACCCTCCAGGGGGCCTGGGAGGGAGGGTCTGTTCCTCCACGTCGTCTACTGACTTGACCGTCGGAGCCCCCTCGCCGGAATCCCCGGCCAGGGTCCTCTAACCCCTTTGTTGCAGGCTTCTCGCAGGAAGGGAGGCTCCTTTGCCAGGCGGTCAGGGAGGATCGGCTGATCCTCTGCACGGGCGCGGCGACGAGGACGGCAACAGATTGGCGCGCCAGGTAGGGGGGCAGGGCACTAACCCCCAGTGGGAACTAGCTTTTTGCAGGTATCACGCTCTCTAGCAATGGTGGTCACTCGTGGTCGCGAGGCGTCCACCAGCCGAGTGGGAGAAGCCCACTCCCCGCCAGGGGGCCACACCCCCGAACGGGAGCTTCCGGCTCCCCCTCCTCTTCTGCAGCAGCCTACCCCGGCGGACGGATCCCTTGCGGCCATCGTCCAGCAGCTGCAGACCTTGACCTCAGCGGTCCGACAGCTTCAGCATCAGCAACGGTCCCTGGCCACTCAGCCGCAGCCAGGGACCCCCGCGGCCCGGGTCGCGGGACAGCGTGGGAGCCTGCGCTCAATCCAGGGCAGGCCATCCCATCCGCAAGCCGTCTCCAACCCCCGAGGGAGCCGCCAAGCTCCCCCGAAGAGAAACTATTCCGGCTCGGAGGATCACGAGAGTCGATCCTCGGCCGATGGGGCCGAAACGGCGCGTCACAGCAAGCGACGCCGGGTCCAGACCTCGCGCCGAGACCGATCGGCGCCCCCCTCACCTGCAGTCTCGGTGGAAGACTCCACCGACGAAGCCATCAGGCGCCAGGCCGAAAGGCGCCTAGAAGAGCACGAGCGCAAGTTGGCGGAGTTCGCCCGACGATTCGCCGACCTGCAGAACTCGTCAGCCGACCCGGCGGGCTACCACTCCCGCCCCCCTTTCTCCGAAGAGATCCAGGCGGAACCAATCCCGAAACGGTTCCGCATGCCGCAGGTGGACCCCTACGACGGGACCACCGACCCCCTGGACCACCTGGAGGGTTATAAAGCCCTCATGAGGGTCCAGGGTGCCACCGACGCCCTTCTGTGCATCGCCTTCCCTGCAACCCTTCGGAAGGCCGCCCGAGTCTGGTTCGCCCGTCTCGAGCCCGGATCCATTTGCTCCTTCCAGCAGCTGGAAGGAAAGTTTGTGGCGCATTTCGACGCTTGTCGAAAGGTGCCAAGGGAGGTGGACAGCCTCTTCTCCGTCCGCCAGCAGGACCAGGAGCTGCTCCGTGACTACATCGCCCGGTTTAAGACCGCGGCCCTGGAGATCTACAGCTTGGACGAGCCCGTCGCTATGCTGGCTCTAAAGCGCGGGCTCAAGACGTCCCGCCTGACCTATTCCCTGGACAAGAAGCCGCCCAGAACGTATTCCGAGCTCCTCCTTCGCGCCCACAAGTACATCCGAGCAGAGGAGGCCGACCGCACCCGTCGAGAGCTGGACGGGAAGATTTTGAAGAAGTCGACCCTGAGGGACGCCTCGGGAGCTCGGAGGCCCGGGCCACCAGCCGACCCTCGCCCGAACCCAAGGCCGAGGGCCGAGTCTGCCCCCGAGCGGAGGTACACCCCTCTCCTCGCACCTCGAGCCAAAATCCTTATGGAAATCGAGGGCGAGCGTTATCTCCGCCGACCTCCACCTCAGAACCCGAGGGCAGCCCGAGACAAATCAAAGTACTGCCAATTCCACCGCGAGCACGGGCATGACACGGAGGAGTGCCGCCACTTGAAGCGGGAGATCGAGGAGCTGATCGGGAGGGGATACCTCCGGAAGTTCGTCAAGAACGAGGCTCCCTCCGAAAAGCAGCCGCTCGTGGCCTTGCCACCTGTCCCTGCGATCGACAACCGGCCAACAGAGAGGCCCGTGGGCATGATCTCACGCGGATCTGGCCGAGCAGAGAAGAGAGCCCGGGAAACCCCGGAGAATGTAATCCCTCCCAAAGGAGGGGAACTTAGCGGCAATGTAAACGATGATGCCGTGGTGGTCGAGATGACCATCGCGAAACACCCTGTACATCGAATCATGGTGGATAGTGGAAGCTCGGCCGATGTACTTTTTTATGATGCTTTCTCTCGGATGAATTTGTCTCTCGACCAGCTAAAGCCAGTGCACACCCCACTGGTAGGTTTTACAGGGGACTCCGTCGGAGTCGAAGGGGAAATCACTCTCCCAGTTACCGCCGGATCCCCGCCTCGGCAGACGACCATCATGGTAACTTTCACTGTAGTCAAGCTCCCTTCGCCTTACAACGCCATTCTTGGGCGTCCCGGGCTCAACCGACTAGACGCCACTATCTCCACAAGGAGACTGCTGGTGCAGTTCCCCACGCCTTTCGGGTTCGGGGAAATGAAGGGGACGATCCAGCCAGTCCCGCTCTGCCTGCAGACAATCCCGGGCATCAAGGGCGCAGAGCTCGCCCGCGAGGTTGAGGACCTCGACCTAAGAGAAAAGGAACCCAGGGGAGGGCCCGTAGAGCGCCTGCTCTCCTTTCCCCTTGGTTCAGACCCCCTGAAGACGGTGCAAGTCGGGGCCCAGCTCCCCGAAGAGGAGCGAACCCGCCTGCTGGAGTTCCTCCGTGCCAACGCCGATGTGTTCGCCTGGTCGGCGGTCGACATGCCGGGTATTCCGCCCGAGATTATCATGCACAGCCTGAACGTGGACCCAGGCAGCCGCCCGGTCCGCCAGAAGAAGAGAAGCTTTGCCATGGAGAGGCAGAAGGCGATCGACGAGGAGGTAGAGAAACTTCTCGCCGCCGGTTTCGTCCGAGAAGTCCAATTCCCCAGCTGGTTAGCAAATGTGGTCATGGTAAAGAAGAGCAGCGGTAAGTGAAGGATCTGCGTGGACTACACCGACCTCAATCGAGCTTGCCCGAAGGACAGCTTCCCTCTGCCAAAGATCGACCAGCTGGTCGACACCACCTCGGGACACCGTCTCCTGTCATTCATGGACGCTTTCTCCGGATACAACCAGATCCGGATGAATCCGGAGGACGAAGAGCGTACCGCCTTCATAACTGACCGCGGGACTTTCTGTTACAGGATGATGCCCTTCGGCCTCAAGAACGCGGGGGCGACGTACCAACGTCTGGTCAATAAAGTCTTCAAAGACCAGATAGGCCGCAACATGCAGGTGTACATGGATGACATGCTGGTAATAAGCAAACTTGACTCGGACCACGTAGCCGACCTGGCAGAGACGTTCGGCAACCTCCGGCGCCACCAGATGAAGCTGAATCCGGCGAAGTGCGCCTTCGGGGTCTCCGCCGGAAAGTTCCTAGGGTTCATGGTGACCCAGAGAGGAATCGAGGCCAACCCGGAGAAGGTCCAGGCCATCCTGGACATGGAGCAGCCAGCCTCCAAGAAACAAGTGCAGCAGCTGACCGGTCGGGTTGCGGCCCTTAGCCGTTTTATTTCCAGGTCGGCGGACCGCTGCCGTCCCTTCTTCAAGGTGCTGAGGAAGATGAACGGTTTCGCCTGGACCGAGGAATGCCAGCAGGCCTTCGAGGAGTTGAAGAAGACGCTCGCATCACCACCTCTGCTGTCCAGGCCCGAGGAAGGGGAGGAGCTTACCCTCTACTTGGCCGTTACCCCGGAGGCCGTCAGCTCTGTCCTGGTCCGAACTGACGACCACGGGATCCAGCGACCGGTGTACTATACCAGCAAACTCCTCCGGGACGCGGAGCTCAGGTATTCCCGGCCCGAGAAACTCGTTTTTGCGCTAATAGTGTCTGCCCAGCGTCTCAGGCCCTATTTCCAAGCGCATCCCATCGCCGTCTTGACGGATCAACCGCTGAAAGCGGTGCTCAGCCGACCCGACACCTCGGGGCGATTGGCCAAATGGGCACTGAAACTCAGCGAGTTCGACATTACATACCGACCGAGGTCGGCAATGAAGGCACAGGTGCTGGCCGAGTTCTTGGTCGAATGCGCGGGTTTGGGCAAGGAGCCCGAGGAGGACTCTTCGGCCCAGCCGACGGAGGTCGGCACCAACGAGCCCGGAGAGGACGCTTGGGTCCTCCATGTGGACGGAGCCTCAAACTCCGGAGGGAGCGGAGCTGGGCTCATCCTTGCCAACGGCGACGGAGTCGTCGCCGAATGTGCGCTCAGTTTCCAGTTCCCCGCGACAAACAACCAAGCGGAGTACGATGCGCTTCTCGCCGGACTCAGGGTCTCCCGCGAGCTGGGCGTGACCAACCTCAGAGCTTTCACTGACTTCCAGCTCGTGGCGGGGCAGGTGTCCGGGGAGTACGTCGCTCACGACCCCCAGATGGCAAGGTATTTGGAGCTCGTCAAGGCGGGCGCGTCCAAGTTCCGGCGCTTCAACATCTTCCATATCCCCCGCAGGGAGAACGCCCGCGCGGATGCTCTCTCTCGATTGGCGACTCTGCCGGACACAATGCTGGGACGCGCTCATGTGGAGCGACTCGAAGTCCCAAGCCTCGAAGCACCGGCGGGGGTCCATCAGGTCAGCCAGGAGCCCGGCTGGATGGACAAGTACGCCGCGTACATCACCGACGGCATTCTGCCGGAAGACCGAGACGCAGCTCGCCTCATCAGGAAGAAGGCCGTGCGGTTTGTCCTGATGGACGGGCAGCTGTATCGAAGGTCCTACTCTTATCCCCTCCTCAAGTGCATTGGACCCGCAGAAGCCAAGCTTGTGCTCCAGGAGATTCACGAAGGCATCTGTGGGAACCACGTGGGGGGCAGGGCATTGGCATACAAGGCCCTTCGTCAAGGCTACTTCTGGGAGACGATGAAGGAGGACGCCGCCGACTTCGTGAAGAAATGCGACCGGTGCCAGCGCCACGCCACGGTACAGCGGCAACCCTCCAACCCGATCTCTCAGCTCTCAGCCCCATGGCCATTCGCCCAGTGGGGGATGGACCTGCTGGGCCCATTCCCGCCGGCGTCCGGCCAGCGGAAGTTCCTGATAGTGGCTATCGACTACTTCACTAAGTGGGTTGAAGCCGAACCTTTGGCAAGAATCACCGAAGCAAACGTCGCCAAATTCTTCTGGAAGTCCATCGTCTGCCGCTTCGGCCTCCCCCACACCGTGGTCACCGACAACGGACGCCAGTTCCACTGTCGAGAGTTCGAGGATTTCTGCAACGACCTCGGCATCAAACATCGCTTCACCTCGGTGGCGCACCCCCAGACCAACGGGAGGCTGAGGTCACGAACAGGACCATTCTTCAGGGCCTCCGCACGCGGCTAGACCAAGCCAAGGGCAGGTGGGCCGACGAGCTTCCCAGCGTTCTTTGGGCATACCACACCACTCCAAGGACGGCTACCAACGAAACCCCATTCAACCTCGTCTTCGGGGTCGAGGCAGTCATCCCGATCGAGCTCAGCATACCCACGCTGCGCGTGGAACAATACGACGAGACAGAAAACCCGGCCAGGATGATGCTCAACCTAGACCTCCTCGAAGAAACAAGGGACAAGGCCCGAATCCGAATGGCGGCATACCGGCAACGTGTAGCCAGATATTACAACTCCCGAGTACGGCCGAAGGTTTTTCGTCCCGGGGACTTGGTCCTCCGGCGTGCAGAAGCCTCCCAGCCACGAGAGTGCGGCAAGCTTTCACCCAACTGGGAAGGCCCTTATCGGGTAGCAGAAGCCCTCCCTCACGGGGCATGTTACTTGGAAGAGTTGGGAGGTGCCAGGTTCCCCCGGACATGGAACCCCTCGAACCTGAGAATGTACTACCAGTGATGTAAGGCTCCCAGTTCCTTTAACAAAGCTTCTTCGCTTCAAACATTCTTCTCTGACTTCAACAAAAAGCCCGGAGCACAGCTCAGCAAGCCGCGCAAGGTTTGAGAAAGCCTGCGGCATCGAGCTCAGTCCGGAAGATCCTGGGCTTCGGCCTGGAAGGTGGCGCCGAATCCGCTTCGCCCACGCAAGCCCGGAGCACAGCTCAGCAAGCCGCGCAAGGTTTGAGAAAGCCTGCGGCATCGAGCTCAGTCCGGAGGATCCTGGGCTTCGGCCTGGAAGGTGGCGCCGAACCAAGTTCGCCCACGCAAGCCCGGAGCACAGCTCAGCAAGCCGCGCAAGGTTTGAGAAAGCCTGCGGCATCGAGCTCAGTCCGGAAGATCCTGGGCTTCGGCCTGGAAGGTGGCGCCGAATCCGCTTCGCCCACGCAAGCCCGGAGCACAGCTCAGCAAGCCGCGCAAGGTTTGAGAAAGCCTGCGGCATCGAGCTCAGTCCGGAGGATCCCAGGTTTCGGCCCGGAAGATGGTGCAGGAACTGTGTTGTCCGCGCAAGCATGAAGGCAGCCCAAAGTCGGACCTGCTCAGGATTCTTGCTTTGCCGCAACACGGTTTTGCAGACCCCGTCCTTCGATTTAGTATGGAAGAACCAGGCCCGCAGTTGTCTCAGGTATCCCAGACCGACATCTCAGGAACAAACAAACAAAGAAGAAGAAAAAGAGCCAAAGTTGATAGACAAATTTTTACAAAGAAAGGAGTCTTCATTACAAAGTGTTCAGTACAAACAGGGAGCTCCGACAGGCCGGAACTCCCCAAAAAAAAGAGAAAGACACAGAAAGCAAAAGTACAAGTCAACAGTCACTGGGGCGCAGGGTCGGCGCCGTCCGTCGGAGGTGCGGATGCCATCTCTTCGACCTCCACGACGACCGGCTCCTGGGGCTGTGTCTGGGCCGCGGCGTCGTCGGTCGGAGCTGCTGCAGGTGCCGCCTGAAGTGTCGCCTGGGTCGTGCCGGAGGCCCTGCCCTCGCTCCCCGGCTTCCTGCCGCCGACGACGACCGCACTCAGGTCCAGTTGGGGGAAGAAGGCCCCCACCTTTTCCCGGCACATCCGGAACCCCTTCAGGAAGGAGTCCACGGCGGCCTCCCGGACTTCCGACGTAAACTCGTCGGAAGCCCGGAATTTGGGGACGGCCTCCAGCGCTTCCCGCTTCGCCGCCTCCAGGAGCCCGTTGATGTACGAGCTCCGGTCTTTCGCCATGGCCGCCTCCCGCCGGGCCTCGTCCAGCTGACGCTCCAGGAACAGTGAGTGGGCCTGCAGGCGGGCTTTCTCCGCCGCGTCCTCCTCAGTGCGGCGCTGGTTGGAGGTCCGCTCCTCCGCCAAGGAGGCCTCCAGTTCCTTGTTCCGCTCCTCGGAACGCGCCAGGTCGGACTGGAGGGCCTGCTTCTCCGCTCGCAGCTCGGCCCCCTTGTCCACCAAGTCCTTCACGTCGGCCGCGAGTTTTCCAAGCTTCTGCTCCCGCTCGGAGTCCCGCTTGGCGTTCCCTACGAGGTAGTTCCTCAGTAGGAGGACGTCGTTCCCGATCTGCAAGGACAAAAGCAACATGTCAGTACCGAGGCAGGAGGCCTCGGATTGAAAGAGAAAAGAAGAGCTGAAGCTGAAGAACAGACTTACCGAGAAGAGCTGGGGCAGGATGCCGAGCAGCGCATCCGCGTAGTCCCGGCCGCCCCGAGCTCGGCGGTCCCGGGCGGTGGAAGCATACTCCATCACCCTCTCCGCCAGCCCTCGGTCGAGGATGACCGAGTCCCGGTGCGAGATTACCGGCGCTGGGCCCTTCGGGCCGTTCCCTGCGACGGCCGCCCCTTCTACTGGAGCCGCAGCCGACGGACCGGTGGTCGCCACTGGCGGTGCCGTCGGACTGCTGGCCGGAATGGGCCCGGCGGTGGGCAGAGCGGCGGGCACCGGAGCTCTCTCGGCTGCACCGCCAGGTCGTGGAGCCGAGGTCCCAAGGGCGCCGCCCTGAGGAGGTCTGGGCGGAGAAACTGCGGCGGCTAGGCCGGGCGCGGTCGCCGCTGCGACCTCCCGGCTCGTCTCCGTGCGAGCCCTCTTCGCCACGGGCTCGTCCACGTCAACGACCTCCCTCTGAGCAGCCCCTTCCAGCAAGTTCTCCAATGAAAACTTCATCCCTGCAAAGTGGAGAAATCAAAAGGTTAGTTCAATCTTAAAAAGAGAGAGGGGGGAAGGGCAGAATTTAATGCGGAGCCGAATCTCACCGGTCTCCCGGATGGGACTGATGCCGGCCTCCAAAAGATTCTGCTCAGAAAGCAGAACCTCGAGCGGCGGGACCACGTCACTCAGGAGTTGGGAGTAAGCCTCCTGGTCTGCGGACTCGACCCGAGAACTCCGGTTCGGCGACCGGTCCGGTTCGCTCCAGGCCCAGTCGACGTCGTCGACCGAGGCAAAGAAAAACCGGTTCTTCCATCCCTTAACCGAAGAAGGGAGGTCGAACCGGAGACACCTGGGCCGGGGTGAAATATACCACCAGCCGTCATCGGTGGAGCATTTCTTCAGGGTGAACAGGGACCTGAAGAGCGAGAAACGGGCAACGAACCCATGGAAATGACAGAAGACAATGAAGGAGAAGATGACCCGGATGGCATTAGGAGCCAGCTGGGCCGGGACGAGCCGGAAATGGCTGAGGAAGGAAAGGAAGAAAGGATGAAGAGGGAAACGAAGACCCCCGAGGAGGAAGTCTTCGTAGAAGGCAATACGGCCGGGGCCACTCATGGTGACACGCTCCCCGGACCGCGGAGCAAATAGATGGACAGATCCCGGGATGCCATAAGCATCCCGGAGCAGAGAAAGATCACCTTCGATCATGGTGGAGGCATGACCGGAGGGACCGGCGGGAAGAAGCGGCGGAGCCGGGAGAGCAGCAAGAGCAGGAAGTGAACGGAGGGGCACGGCAGGTGCAACCGGGGGGGACCGGATCCCCCTGGGGATGCCAATGGTGACACCCCCGGGTTGCAAACGCCGGCGGACCTCCTCTGGGATTACCTCCTCATCCGAGGAGGGAGAAGATGGAGTCCTCAGCCGGGATGGACCGGCCTCGTCCGGATTAGAAGAAACATGGCGATGGCGCGCCATGGAGAAGAAAAGAAGAAAAGGATTGAATGATTGAAGGAGAAGGAGGAGGGCTAGAGAAGAGGAAGACGCTTACCCAGAAATGCACAGGCGGGCGCAAGCAGCAGAAGTTGTTAGCCTGCAGCAAACCGCCCACGAAGCAAGGGAAAAGGGCCTCGTTCTGGAAAGTCCCCTCCCTTTCAGACTCAGCCGGCAGCAGCCGTACCCATCATTCCGTCTCAGGCCACTGGATGGTCGCCACGTGGGCACATGCCCGACACCGACGCCTCGTTAGCAGAGTAACGGCCTCTGCCCCGAAGCGACGCATTGATTGCGGGCAAGTGGACGACGCGTGGCGACTCCCCATTGGTCTCCAGCCGCATCGAGCCACGACGAGTGAAGATCGTGCCAATTATGAAGCAAGATCTTCGCCTCCCCACGTCATGTCTGCAATTAATCCCGACGTTCCGTTCTACGATGCCCCGACGGAACGGCGGGCTGGGGGGCAACTGTTACATCCGTGACAGTGACGTGGCCAGGCTCAGGTATCGCCGAATGCGAACGAGCCACGTGTGAGTTTTTTCGCCAGAATCAGCGCCACGCCCTTAAAGCTGGGGTCGGCAAGATCGCGCCGCCCGACGATTATCCGAGAGCAGACCGCCCAGGCCGAGGTCGAGCTCGGCGCGGGGTTCCTCCACCGACCCATCTGCGCCCGCGCGCGAAGGAGACGACCCAAGTGAGGTCGGCCGAGGTCGGCCGACCCCTCGCCTTGCGCCAGGTGGCCACCCGGAGACGGGTCCACCTCGGCCGAAGCCAGGCGGCCTCCTGCCGCCTCGCCAGGTGTCCACCCAGGAGGGGTCCACCTAGTGCGAGGTCGGCCGACCCTTCGCCTTGCGCCAGGTGGCCACCCGGAGACGGGCCCACCTCGACCGAAGCCAGGCGACCCTCTGCCGCCTCGCCAGGTGTCCACCCAGGAGGGGTCCACCTAGTGCGAGGTCGGCCGACCCTTCGCCTTGCGCCAGGTGGCCACCCGGAGACGGGCCCACCTCGGCCGAAGCCAGGCGACCCTCTGCCGCCTCGCCAGGTGTCCACCCAGGAGGGGTCCACCTAGTGCGAGGTCGGCCGACCCTTCGCCTTGCGCCAGGTGGCCACCCGGAGACGGGCCCACCTCGGCCGAAGCCAGGCGACCCTCTGCCGCCTCGCCAGGTGTCCACCAGGAGGGGTCCACCTAAGCCGAGGTCGGCCGATCCCTCGCCTCTCGCCAATTGGTCCCCGGAGATAGGTCCAACTCAGCCGAGGCCAGACCGCTCGTACGGAGAGGCCCCCGGGGAAAGCAACGGGTCCCGAGGCCATCCCTCGGGCCGTACCGACCCCAGACGGCGTCCCGTACGGAGGGCGGCGGCACGCGGAACGTCACTTACATTGGCCCGGCAGGTCCCGCGGTCGAGAGACCCGATCCTGACGGAACAGGGCCCGTAAACGGATAGCGCCCACGCCCGGGGAAAAGAGCACCCTCACGAAGCCCGAGGCCTGACGACTTGCCGCTCTGCCAGCGCCGCCTTCCCTCTTTTTCTCTTCTGTCCTTGCCTTTTTCCTGCTGGGCCCGGCAGACGAGGTCGGAAAGCCGCCTGACCTCCTTCACCAAAAAGGGAAAGGAAAGGAAGACAGGGAGGAGGAGTTTTCGAGGGAGAAAAGGACAAGCGCACGACGGAGGGAGATAAAGAGGGAAGGATCCAAAGACTGCAAGGTAAGCCAACGAGCCTGGGAACAAGAAGGAAAGACCGGCATAAGGCCTCGCTGGGAGGAAGAAAACCAGGGATCCCGAGAAGGGAATACTGGACGCGAGCTCGGCGGGCAGGCCCAGCCGAGATTCCGGTCCCCGGCGCTTTCCCTTCACCAGTTAACTCTCCAAACCAGAGACCCTCCATGGGGCCTGGGAGGGAGGGTCTGTTCCTCCACGTCGTCTACTGACTTGACCGTCGGAGCCCCCTCGCCGGAATCCCCGGCCAGGGTCCTCTAACCCCTTTGTTGCAGGCTTCTCGCAGGAAGGGAGGCTCCTTTGCCAGGCGGTCAGGGAGGATCGGCTGATCCTCTGCACGGGCGCGGCGACGAGGACGGCAACAGGTTATATCTAGATGAGCTTGAATTAGATGAAGTCCAGCATAGAGCTTACAACATAGGAGCAATTAAGCAATCCCTCCTACTAAATTCAGCGTACATCAAAATATTCACCTTATCTACTTCGAATTGCGGTTTGTCCCCTTTTTTTTTGCATGGTTTTTCTCATTAACAAACAAGTTTAAATGAAAAAAAAAAAATTCCATCAAAGCACTGCATCTCCACCAAAAGTCTCATGCACACATGGGATTACAAGCCGTAGTGCAACAGTTCAAGAACATGGAATGGACTAAATAAAATTTTTAATGACATTGAATGCGCCATTAATCACGAAACTATTTTCTTTCCTGAGTTAATCTATTGCTGATGGCAAGAACATGACTAACAGATTTTTTTCATCGAAAGAGCTACTAATATTAATGATACAAGAACATTTTTCCTCCAACTTTATAGGTAGATAACATGAAGTGGTTCTAAACAAGAAAGACAATTAAAAAGACAAAAAGATTATTTGACATAGATCAACTTTATAGGTAGATAAGTTGAAGCGGGTTCCAAGGCAAAACATTATTTGAAATAGATCAAAGGCCTGCCCGAGTTGGGATCCCATGTCCCGGCCTCCCTCAGGTATTCCAAATACCTCAAGAACTCGGGCTTTGCCATAGCCTCCTTGGACGGCGCTTCGAGAATTTTGATGACAGGGTGAGCTTTTATGTCCTTGTGGTTCGATGTCTTCGTTTTGGTCGTGGCGGCCTTGGCTTTGCTCTTCTCGGTGAAGTTGAAGGAGAACTTCTGGGAGAGAAGTCGACGGTACCCTCGACGATTCTTCTCATGGCCCGAAGCTTCAGACATTGCTATGGAGGAAGAGAAGGTAAAGGGATCGATTAATCTCGTGTTGGCTGTGCCTGATGGTGAATGCAAGTAGATGATGCTGAAGAGTTTGGAATTTGTAGGCCTGGGTTTCTTGGAAATGGTCAAGTTTTGAGGGGATTGATTAATCTTGCATGCATCATTTTTAACCATCCTCAAGAGATGCATTTGACTTGGTTAACCTCCGTTGACAATGTTATCTTATCGCTCTTAGCACGCTGTGATGAAATGTAACACAAATTATAAAGAAAGCACTTTGCTGAGATAATCTTAGAATGCCGGGTCATCACTACCACAAGTTGGCTTGGAAAAAAAGGAACGAGCATACGTCAGACCGTATTTGCTCTTATGTCCTTGAATGTAAACTTCTGGTCCCTTTCTCCTTGGCTTTGGCTTGAATGTAAACCTGTGTTTCTTTTCTTTTCTTTTCTTTTCTTTTTTGAATGTCAGGATCAACACCAAAAAAAAAAAAAAAAAAATTGCATAGAAAAAAGAAGCAGCGTAGGCAATACGGCTTGTACAAGGGACATGGAATGCTCCATACGATAGATAGCCATCATTAAAAAATGGATGTCCATCAACATCGAGGGGGACGGGGGGAGGGGGGAAGAAAAAGAAGCAGCGTGGGCAATACGGCTTGTACAAGGGATATGGAATGCTCCATATTATAGATGGCCATCCATCATTAAAAAATGGATGTCCATATCAAATATAACACATACCGTATCACACATGGCCATATGTTATTTGATGGTTGTCCATGGCGGCCATTTAAATTAAGATGCACCGCATTTTGCAGTGCAGCTTGTGCGAGAATCCTGGTATATTAGTAAGAAAATATAGAACTTAATCATTCTGTAATATTATGTAAAGGAAAACTTACCTGCGCTTCCTATTCTTTTGTTACGTACTCCTGTCAAGGGCATTATTTGGGCACCTATATGTCCTCTTATTGTTACCGTTCATTTATTACTGCACCAGTGCTGCTGACACTAAATCATCTAGATTAAGATTTCGATAGCATCGGACATCCCGCTCGCTCTTCCAACCGGGCTTCTGGACATTCTTCTCGGATGGACACCTACAAAAGATCCCCGGACTGAATTTCTTGCGGAGGACACTCCGACGTTCAAGTTCCCGATATGGTCTACGCAATAGAATGGAGAATTCAAAGAAAAAATGATGGAGAAAGAAATAGTAATCAATTTGGCATAGCATGGACTTGCTGGTGGCCTTAGACTGGCTTATCCTTGGAGGTCCCCTCCTACCCTTATTTATAGGTATAGCGGTAACCGATGGTGGTTATGATTATGGTAACCGAAAGTGAGTGATTATGATAACCGCGTGCGGGTGGTTATAATAATCGAAGATGGTTATGGTATCTGGAAATTGTTATATTTGTTTGAATAAATTCATTTGTTATGAGGTGGGCGTGCATATACTACTGTTTAATTCTTGGTGAATTAATTGAAAAGAGTATAAGCCTTAACCCGTGGACATGGAAAATTTTGTCAAACCACGTATAATTTGTTGTGCCGTGCCATTTTGATTTCCTTTTATTTTTTAATCATTTTTTCTGCTGCTTCTGGGTCATAGCAATGAGTTCCAGGAAATTCATATATATTTTGATGTTTTTGGCTCACGAGCTTACATTGCTGAGTCTGTAACAACTCTATTTGTCAGTTTGAGAGTACAAAATTAGAAACAAGTTCATAAGATTAAAACATCATCCTTTTTTAATCTAAACTATCATTCAAAAAATCACTCAGCCATCTTCCCATTTCTTTCGCCATAATCCCCTTGCTTGCTTGAGATTTGTGTTTACTTCGTGATTCTAATAAAGTTGGTGGATCTTGCATCTTTCCTTTCCCTGAAGTTTAAGAAAAGTTCTCCTCTCCGGACAACTCCCCATTTTGATCACAATTTGCTATACCAACATTGTTCCTTAGCCTAGCTTCGTTGCCAGAAACACACCGTTGTCAGGTTCCTCCTTTTAATATTAATTTAATGTGACCTCCAACTTCCGCCCAATTTGCCCAATTCAACGAATCTTTTGTATGCTAAACAAATTGGACTATTTTAAGCGAGGGTTAAGTCACCGGCAATCCTCTTGGCCCGTTGAGTCCGACATGATCAAAAATAGTCAAGCCATAGGTATATTAAAATATATAACTTTTTCCCAGTTCTTTTGGTACTAGATTATGATGCTGAGCAAAATTATTTTTTTATAAAACTGGTGGAAAAATTATATCCACACGTCAACCATGTCGAAAAATACATACCAAAATTAAAAGACAACTTATTTTCTCCGGTGCTTTCTCTTTCAAGCCCTTGTTCAACATCTAGAATGCATGGTTGCTTGTGACTGTAAGAAGTGAACTCCAATTTAAGAGAGTAAATTCCATTGAACCGTTTCTTTCTTGCAAGTATCTGACAATATTTATAGGAGTGGGCTTTTGAATGTTGACAGATGTAGTGCGAGAACCTGCTGACAAGGTCAAAGTGAGGTTAGAATTGATAATCATAATTATCAGCAGTTCTTGTCAAAAAAAATTGATCAACCATGAAACTATGATTGATCTATCCATCTATCTATCTAGATACTTGCATGTAAGTATGCATGCATACGTGCGTGCATGTATGACACGTTCTCTATATCTATACTCAAAAGTTGGAGGGCCATGCGAAACTAAATTACATGGGGGATCGATGCTGATTAAGTGCTTGTGCTCGGACAGCTGTTTTACTTTGCATCCACCTTCATGTAGCTAAAAATTCTACATGGAAGGCAAAAGTTTTAATGCAAGGCTGATATGTTGCCATCCAGGTGGATGACGTGTACCTAAGTAGGTGCAATATTGATTTAACCTAGCTATATGATAGAATGCCTGGTAATATCAAAAGGAGTTAATTAATTTGATATATCCCAAGACATCAGTCGATAAATAATGATTGAGATATCGAAATATTTAAAAATAAATAAATATAAGTTAATAAACTATATTTAAGATGATATTTTTGTTTTCAGTAATTGATTAATAACAATATATCAGTGATGTATCGGTTTGTTTCTCTTAATATATTGCTTTATACGTACAAGCAAAATAATAAGGATCAACACACATACAAATTAACAAAGATCATGACCTACATGCATTAGCGCACGCATAAAGGATGTTGCAGCATATGTCCTTTGAGGACGGATCATGAGTTAATTACGGTATTTCTATTTCTAATTGGATGCTTTTATGGTGAGAATACTTGGAGTTAAACGGGGAATCACACCAGTAGGTACTTGCCCTAACTCTTAGGGTAGTATTTAATGTTGGACGTCCATTAAGAGAAAAAGTGCAAGGAGAAATGGAATGAAGCAAAACAAAACAGACAAGGATTGATACATTATCTTTGATTTTGTCATACGGGCCGGCCGCGGTAGCAGATCATCGAATTCACCGATGTCACTCTGAAAGACCACTAGAGTGTGGTGTCTGTGACCATTTAAACTTTTCTCCTCCAGGAAAGAGATTTGTAGGGCTAATATAATTAATTATTATTCTTGTAGGTTGAGGGGGATTGTCGATGGAATTTGACGGGTATGCTTCTTTCTCAAAGAAACTCATGGACCTTGCATGATGGCTTCACGTTCTCGTACTCCATGGAGGACATGTTTGATGCCGCCATCGCACGTTGATTCCCCTACGTTGTGGCAACAAGGCTGGAGAACGCGTGGCCATGGATGCGAAGAGAGTAAATGGATTTGATGATGCGAAAGTCCTGGTAGCTTAGAATGAAGATCATATTGGTATATAGTGTTAAAAATAATTAATTTGAATGTTTTGAAATTTGAATAGATAATTGTTTTAGAATTATATTTGGAGAAGTTAATGGGATAGTTCATGGGGAAGTTCATGTATCTAGCATTTAATTCATAAATAGGATGATTAATGTATTGAATGGAATAGTGTATGTTTGAAAGTGAAGAGTCTCTTCAGGTTCAAGAATATGTAGAACCGAAGGGTCTTTCTTTTACCTATAAATGCTCCTGTATTTGTCATTTGATTTTAAGCAAAGAATGAAGAAATACTTTTCTTCCTAAAGTCATCTTCTTCTAACAATGTGGTATCAAAGCCATAATTCTTAGAGTTGAGGAAAAGAAATTGAGAGAGAAAAAAGAGTTGAGTGAAAAAAAAAAATTTATAGAAATGGCAAATAGTAGAGTTCTTTCTTTTCACTTTCGTTGTCTCACAAAAGAAAATTTGAGAGTTGATGTCTTTGCATGAAAGCCTTACTTGGCCTCAAGATATTTGGGAGATTGTAGATAAAGGCTATGAGGTTCTCCAAAATGAAGATAATTTGTCTCAAAATGAGAAAGAGACTTTGTCAAAGATAAGGAAGAAGGATTAACAAGCCCTCACTCTCATCCATCAATGTCTGGATAACCCCATGTTTGAGAATGTGGCCAATGCAACCACATCAAAGCAAGCTTGGAAGATTTTAAAGAATTCTTTCCAAGATGTTGATAAAGTGAAGAAAGTAAGACTTCAATCACTAAGAGGTGATTTTGAAGCCTTAAGAATGAAGGAATCCGAATCAATTTTGGATTATTATTTAAGGGTGAAGGCCGTGGTAAGTCAATTGAAGAGGTATGGAGACAAGATCGAAGATGTTCGTGTAGTGGAGAAGATTCTTCGATCCTTGATTCCCAAATTTGATTATGTTGTTTGTGTCATTGAAGAGTCAAAATATCTAGACTCTATGACTATCGAACAATTGAAGGATTCCTTACAAGCCCATGAAGAGAAGATCAAAAGAAGACAAGAAGAGCTACTAGAGCAAGTTCTTAAAACTAAGACATTTTTGAAAGATGATAGAGAAGAAAAGAGTCAAAGAGGACGTGGACGAGGAAGAGGATGTGGTCGTGGTCAAGGAGCAAGAGGAAGAGCTAATAGTGACAATTCAAACAATGAAAGAAAAACTCATCCATCATCAAGAGGCCGTGGAAAAGCAAGAGGAAGAGGACGTGGCTACTATCAACAATCAAATGAAAGGAGGTATGACAAATCAAAAGTTGAATGCTATAATTGCCATAAATTTGGCCATTATTATTGCGAATGTTGCAATGCTACAACTAATATTGAAGAGAAGGCTAATTTTGTTGACGACAAGCAAGAAGTTGAAGAGACAACCTTATTGTTAGCACTCAAGGAGGAATAAATGGATGACAATAGATCATGGTATTTGGATAATGGAGCAAGCAACTATATGTGTGGCAACAAAGAAAAGTTTGTGGAGCTTAAGGAGAAAATGGGCAAAGTATCTTTTGGAGACTCCTCTAAAATCCAAATTGAAGGAAAAGGTACCATTTTAATCTCTTCTAAAGATGGTGGCCATATGCTAATAACTGAAGTCTATTATATGCCTAAATTAAAAATGAATATTTTGAGTTTGGGCCAACTTCTTGAAAAGGGCTATGAAATTCTCATGAAAGATATGTGTCTTCGGCTTAGAGATCCAAATGCTAATTTAATTACCAAAGTTCTTATGTTAAGCAATAGAATGTTTGTTTTGAATCTCAAAATAATTGATGCAAAGTGTTTGAAGGCTAGTGTATAAGATGAAGCATGGAGATGGCACATGAGATTTGGCCATTTAAATTTTGAAGCACTAAAGGCCATGGGAGAAAAGAAGATGGTGAATGGGATGCCTCTAATCAACCACCCCAATCAATTATGTGAAGCATGTCTTCTTGGCAAATAAGCTAGAAGGAGTTTTCCAAGAGAAGCTACATCAAGAGCAATTGAGCCACTCCAACTTGTTCATACCGATGTGTGTGGACCCATCAATCCATCCTCATTTGGTAAAAGTAAATATTTCTTGCTCTTTATTGATGATTTTAGTAGAAAGACTTGGTTTTATTTTTTGAAACAAAAATCGGAAGCTTTTGTTGTATTCAAAAGTTTTAAGGCTCTTGTGGAAAAGGAGAGTGGTTATAAAATTAAGGCTTTGAGATATGATAGAGGAGACAAATTCACTTCAAAAAAATTTAATGAATTTTGTGAAATTCATGGAATTCGTCGTCCTTTAACGGTTCCTCGATCGCCATAACAAAATGGTGTAGCATAAATGAAGAATATAACCATTCTTAACATGGCTCGAAGCATGTTGAAAGCCAAAAATTTGTCGAAGGAGTTTTGGACCGAAGCTATTTCTTGTGCAATTTATTTGTCCAATCGCTCTTTAATAAAAAATGTCAAAGATCAAACTCCTCAAGAAGCATGGAGTGGAAGCAAGCCCAATGTCAAACATTTGCGGGTCTTTGGAAGCATTGCATATGCTCATGTACCACACCAAGAGAGATCTAAGCTTGATGATCGTAGTGTCAAGTATATTTTCATTGGTTATGACTCAAACTCTAAAGGCTACAAGTTGTATAATCCAAGCAATGGCAAGGTGATGGTGAGCCGTGATGTTGAGTTTGATGAAGAAGCAACATGGAATCGGGAGGCCCAAGATGAAAGAGTTTATGATTTCTTTCCATATTTTGAAGAAGAAGAAAGAGAGACCTTGATACCCATACAAGATATAACTCCACCTCCATCACCACCTCATCCACCCACTCCTCATTTTTAAGAAGAAGGTTCAAGTGAAATGCCAAGAAAAATGAAAGATCTAAAAGAGATCTATAGGAACACCCAAGAAGTTATTCTTGATGCTAATGATTTTTTTTGTCTCTTTGTAGATAGTGAGCCATTGAACTTTGAGGAAGCTATAAAAGACAAAAGATGGAGACAAGCCATGGATGAAGAAATCAAAGCAATTAAGAAGAATAATACTTGGGAATTAGCAACTCTTCCCAAGGATCATGAAGCTATTGGAGTCAAATGGGTATACAAAACAAAGAAAAATGCTAATGGAGAAGTGGAGAGATATAAAGCAAGGCTTGTTGCCAAAGGCTACAAGCAAAAGCATGTAGTTGATTATGATGAGGTTTATGCTCCAGTTGTTCACATGGAGACTATTCGATTACTCATTTCTCAAAAACATGGAGTTGATTATGATGAGGTTTATGCTCCAGTTGTTCACATGGAGACTATTCGATTACTCATTTCTTTAGCAGCTCAAATGAAATGGAGAATTTATCAACTTGATGTGAAGTCGGCCTTCCTAAATGGTTTTCTTGAAGAAAAGGTCTATATTGAGCAACCATTGGGCTACCTTGTCAAAGGGCATGAAGACAAATGTTTCAAATTAAAAAATGCATTATATGGATCGAAGCAAGCACCAAGCATGGAATAGTCGCATTGATAAGTACTTTCAAGATAATAGGTTTGTTCGCTGCCCTCTTGAGTATGCTATTTATTATAAAATTCATGCCAATAGAGATATATTGATTATTTGTCTTTATGTGGATGATCTTATTTTCACTGGTAATAATCTAATTTTGTTTGAAGAATTCAAGAAGGCAATGTCATTTGAATTTGAGATAACTGACATAGGGCTCATGTCATATTATTTGGGCCTAGAAGTGAAGCAAATGGAAGAAGGTATCTTCATTTTCCAAGAAGGCTGTGCAAAGGAAGTTTTGAAGAAATTCAAAATGTTTGATTGCAATCCTGTGAACACACCCATGGAAGTTGGAATAAAATTATCAAAGTTTGATGAAGGAGAAAAGGAAGACCCCACGCTTTTCAAAAGCCTCGTGAGAAGCTTGAGATATTTGACATGTACAAGGCCCGATATCCTCTTTGGAGTTGGAGTAGTAAGTCATTTCATTGAAGCCCCTACCTCCACTCACATGAAAGTAACTAAAAGGATCCTTCATTACCTTAAAGGTACACTTGATTTTGGGCTATTTTATTCTCCTTCTAATGAGTTCAAGCATGTGGATTTTTGTGATAATGATTTTGCAGGAGATATAGATGATAGAAAGAGCACTACTGGTTTTATATTTTTCATGGATGATTGTGCTATTACATGAAGTTCAAAGAAGCAATCCATTGTCACACTTTCAACTTGTGAATCAGAATATGTGGCAACAACATCTTGTACTTGTCATGCTATTTGGCTAAGAAGATTATTGAAGGAACTTCAATTGCCACAAGAAAAAGCTACAAAAATTTATATTGACAACGAGTATACACAAGCACTTGCTAAAAATCTAGTGTTTCATGATCGAAGCAAGCACATCGATACAAAGTATCATTTTATTAGAGAAAGCATTGCTAATAAAGAAGTGGTGCTAAAATATGTGAAGACTCAAGATCAAATTGCTGATAGTTTTACAAAGCCACTCAAATTTGAAGATTTTCAAAGATTGAGAGAAGAATTTGGATTGAAGAAACAAAAGTTTACAAATTAAGGGGGAGTGTTAAAAATAATTTGTTGCCCAGATATGGTGCCCAAGAGGGGGGGTGAATTGGATATTTTAAAAATTAAAGCAATATATGTGCTATCAAGTTCAAAGGTGAAGAGTGATAGTGCTCAAGTAATTGTGCAACGGAAGCAATGAAATAAAACAACAATTAAAGAGTAAAAGAAGATAAAGAGTAAAGCAATGCAAACACACAAGAAGTATAGTGGTTCGGTGCACCTAGCACCTACATCCACTCCCCAAGCTCCACTTGGGAATTTCCACTATAATCTTTAGATTACAGCCGACTTGTTTTACCAGGCTCGCAAGTCAAAACCTTACACACTTGTTTTGGCTTCGGGCTTACAAGCAACCCTAGTTGGTTTTATCAATTGGCTCACCAACAAACCTCACTCACTTGTTTTGGCTTCGGGCTTACAAGCAACCCTAGTTGGTTTTATCAATTGGCTCACCAACAAACCTCACACACTTGTTTTGGCTTCGGGCTTACAAGCAACCCTAGTTGGTTTTATCAATTGGCTCACCAACAAACCTCACACTAGTTTCAAATTCTCTTGAAACTAGCCTACCACAAATAGAATATGAATACAATGAATAAAAACAAGACAAACTCTTTTTTGAGCAAAAGATAATTCGATGTAGCTCTTGATGGAGACTCTTCAAGCCTTTCTCTTGGAATCTTGGACCTCACTAAATGCCAAACTCTTGAAAGTTGGATTCCTCAAAGATGGAAAGCTTTTGGCTAAGGAATCTCTTGGATTTCTCACTCTTTTTGGCTTGGAATTGATTGAAGGCTTTTTACTTTCACTCTAATCCTTTTCACTTTATCTCCATCACTTTTTTGAAGTTTAGTGGAGGTTAAATACCTCATTCAAGCTGAAACAACTCCACAAGACCGTTAGAATCAAAAATATGGCCATTTATGGCCGTTAGAAATCAAATCAAAAGTTCAGAAAAACTAGCCGTTATGCCATGAGTCGACCTCATGAGTCGACCTCTGGATCAAGTGTCGACCTCATGAGTCGACCTCCAGTTTATCTTAGGCAAAAATCCAGAAAACCATAGTTCTGCCCAGTTTGAATTCTCAGGCTATGAGTCGACCTCTGGTGTCGACCTCTGGACAGGTGTTGACCTCTGGTGTCGACCTCTGAACAGGTGTTGACCTCTGGTGTCGACCTCTGGACAGGTGTTGACCTCTGGTGTCAACCTCTGAACAGGTGTTGACCTCTAGTGTCGACCTCTGAAGCGTGCCACTGAAATTTTGTCGTGCCGGCCTTGCTGAACCATCTTCAAATTGAAACTTTAACCTCTTCAAGTCCTTTCATATTAATTCCAAAGTCCATATATTTGATTCTCCATTAATTTAAGGACTTTTTCAACTGAAATACAAGCATTTCTTCATTCAACATGGTTGAGTACTAAGATCTGAGAAATACACTTAAAACATAATTAGTACTCATATATACTTAAACATTTTGTCAATCATCAAAATCAAGACCAGAGTCAACAATCTCCCCCTTTTTGATGATGACAAAACCTTTAAGTATATGAATAGGGTAAGCTTAAAAAGATTAACAATAAGATAAACATGTAAGCTCAAAACAATAAGCACCAAGCTCCCCCTCAAAATATGATCCAAAAAAAAAAAAAAATTAAAATTTTCAAAATTTCTTCTTCTTACTAATTCTTTCCTTTAGATAAAAATATTTTACATTCTTCTCCCCCTTTTGCACTTTCTTTCATTTCTCAAAAGATTTTTCATGTTTATCCAATCTTCCCCTTTTCATACTTAACAATTTTCTCCCCCTTTTTGACATCATGAAAAAGGGTGAAAGGCAATACAAAGTGGGAATGAAGTTGGAAAGAATAGCAAGTAGGTCATCAAAATCAATGCATGAAATCAAATATTTATGATATCAATTGAATATGATATAAATTGAACAAGATACCAAAGAATGTAAGCACATGCAAGAAATGATTTGATGTATATTATCCATTCGCCTTACTTGTTCATGGAATAAGGTCACAGCGGCACCCCTACACGTCATAAGAGAGCCCGTTTAATGGGAAGAGAGGATCTTTAAGCCCTACTTATCTCCTATGACCGGACGGCCATGGTGACTAACCCAATCCGAAGCGGTTACTAGGAATTCTTATAAAAAAAATTTGATGCCAATAGAATATGATACCATTTGAATGTAACTCCCCCAAAGAATTAGATTTGAAAACAAGGAGTACCAGAGCAATATAAGCAAAGCATGATATCAACAAGATATTCAAAGCATCAAATATGATAACAAATCTTTGGATGCTCCCCCTGAATGTTATTCCTCCTTTAAAAATATGCATTTATTTCAGGAATAAAACATGAAAGCTTATGCATCAAGATTTGAGATTTTTCAAGATATTCATGATTTTCAAAATACAAAGCATTTATATCGCATAAAAATGTTTAGCATTATTTCAAATTCATTTTAAGATGATTTGATATCCATACAAATGCTAGAAGTAATATGATATCAAGTCTAGCTATTAGAGCAAGGGTTTGTCAATAAGCATACCTTCTTCTTAAAAGTAACCCTTAACTACTAGTTCTATACTTGATCCAAATCATTTCTAGATTATGCATAGATGCCAAAAATAAAAACATATAAATCATAGCATTTCACTTGAAATAATTTAGAAACTATATTAATCAAAATCAAGTGAAGATCTAATAATCACAAGTTTGACCATGAGAGCTTAAAATCCATCAACATCAAAATGGTCATGATCATAACAAATGATTATTAGTTTAAGCTTGATTCTAATCAATCAATTAAAACATTTTTCAAATCAATATGCATCTTTAAAAGTATTTTTCATGAAATACATTAATCAAAATCAAGTGAAGGTCTTACAATCATAAATTTAATCATGATAGCATGAAATTCATCAACACCAAAAAGTTCATGATCATAGCCAATGATGATAAGTCCAAACTTGATTCTAATTAACTATTTAAAATAATTTTTCAAAGTAATTGATGCAATAAAAATTAATCTACAATTTTAATTATGGAAGGAGATGTTTAGAATTTACCAATATACATAATCCTTCCTTTTACCATTTAGTCCAAAATATAGCTTGTCCACTTCTTCAAATTATCTTGTACAACTTCTTTTCAAGAACTTCCTTTCTTCATGTTGGGTTGCAAGACATTCCTGCAAAACAAATTAAGTGGATATTTTTGGTACCCAAACTTTCTTCGGCCCTTTATGATTAGTAATTATTATGGTTCCTTTTGGAACCCAAACTTTTCTTAATCAAGAAGGATAAGCATTGAAACCACATTTATAAGAAGAATTGAAAGAAGCAGGAATATTGAAGTTCTTCAAGAGTTTTTGCTTCTTTTCCTCAATCAAAATATTTTTCTCATTAAAAATTTTTTCACATAAATCTTTTGAAATAACATTTTCTTTTTCTAAAAATTCTTTTTCTTTAGAAAAATTATTCTTTTCATTTTTCAAAATATCAATCTTGGCATTTAAATCATCATTTTTATTTGTAAGATTGGTGTTGTCAAGAGAAAATGAATCTACATGCCTATTTAATTTCTTGTGCTCAATTTTTAGCAATCTATACTCATGCACAAGATCATTAGATGCATCATGTGATTCTTTAAAGGTAAAATCATAATTATTTTTAGCACATACCTTTTTCTCATTTGCCATGAAACAAAGATGGGCAACTTCATCATCCGTACTTGAATCTTCGCTATCGCTCCAAGTTGCCATCATTGCCTTGAATTTCTTTTTGGCCTTGAGAGCTATTATTTTCTTTTCTGTATCAGCTTCCACTATCCTTTGCCATAAGTTCAACTCATAGGTCATGAGTGAACCGATAAGCTCCTCCAAAGGTAAGATTTCTACATCTTTAGCTTCTTGGATCGCCGTCATATTTGGATCCCATGATTTTGGCAAGGATCTAAGAATTTTGTTCACCAAATCAGCATTAGTATAGATTTTGCCAAGACTTTTTAATTCATTAATAATAGTCATAAATCTTGAAAACATATCAGATATAGATTCATAATGCATCATTTCAAAAGTTTCAAAAGAATGTATAAGCAAATTAATTTTAGTGTTCTTCACTTGAAGAGTACCCTCATGAGTAACTTCAAGTGTGTCTCATATTTCCTTCACTGATGTGCATGTAGAAACTCTATTAAATTCATTTAAGTCCAATGCACAATAAAGCAAGTTCATTGCTTTAGCATTGAGTTCAATTTGTTTAATGTCATATTCATTCCAATCCTCTTCGAGCTTTGGAATGGAAATGCCATTAACCAAAATGGAAGGAATATGAGGATCACTAATAATGATTTTCCAAAGATGATAACTAATAGATTGAATATGGATGCGCATGCGAGTTTTCCAAAATGTGTAATTTATGCCATTGAAAAATGGTGGTCTAACACTAATACCTACAAGGGTTACCATGAACTTTAGCTCAAAATCGTTAGATTTTCAATCAGAGCACCGAGCTCTGATACCACTTGTTGCCCAGATATGGTGCCCAAGAGGGGGGGTGAATTGGGTATTTTAAAAATTAAAGCAATATATGTGCTATCAAGTTCAAAGATGAAGAGTGATAGTGCTCAAGTAATTGTGCAACGGAAGCAATGAAATAAAACAACAATTAAAGAGCAAAAGAAGATAAAGAGTAAAGCAATGCAAACACACAAGAAGTATAGTGGTTCGGTGCACCTAGCACCTACATCCACTCCCCAAGCTCCACTTGGGAATTTCCACTATAATCTTTAGATTACAGCCGACTTGTTTTACCAGGCTCACAAGTCAAAACCTTACACACTTGTTTTGGCTTCGGGCTTACAAGCAACCCTAGTTGGTTTTATCAATTGGCTCACCAACAAACCTCACTCACTTGTTTTGGCTTCGGGCTTACAAGCAACCCTAGTTGGTTTTATCAATTAGCTCACCAACAAACCTCACACACTTGTTTTGGCTTCGGGCTTACAAGCAACCCTAGTTGGTTTTATCAATTGGCTCACCAACAAACCTTACACTAGTTTCAAATTCCCTTGAAACTAGCCTACCACAAATAGAATATGAATACAATGAATAAAAACAAGACAAACTCCTTTTTGAGCAAAAGGTAATTCGATGTAGCTCTTGATGGAGACTCTTCAAGCCTTTCTCTTGGAATCTTGGACCTCACTAAATGCCAAACTCTTGAAAGTTGGATTCCTCAAAGATGGAAAGCTTTTGGCTAAGGAATCTCTTGGATTTCTCACTCTTTTTGGCTTGGAATTGATTGAAGGCTTTTTACTTTCACTCTAATCCTTTTCACTTTGTCTCCATCACTTTTTTGAAGTTTAGTGGAGATTAAATACCTCATTCAAGCTGAAACAACTCCACAAGACCGTTAGAATCAAAAATATGGCCGTTTATGGCCGTTAGAAATCAAATCAAAAGTTCAGAAAAACTAGCCATTATGCCATGAGTCGACCTCATGAGTCGACCTCTGGATCAAGTGTTGACCTCATGAGTCGACCTCTAGTTTATCTTAGGCAAAAATCCAGAAAACCATAGTTCTACCCAGTTTGAATTCTCAGGCTATGAGTCGACCTCTGGTGTCGACCTCTGGACAGGTGTTGACCTCTGGTGTCGACCTCTGAACAGGTGTTGACCTCTAGTGTCGACCTCTGAAGCGTGCCACTAAAATTTTGCCGTTCCGGCCTTGCTGAACCATCTTCAAATTGAAACTTTAACCTCTTCAAGTCCTTTCATATTAATTCCAAAGTCCATATATTTGATTCTCCATTAATTTAAGGACTTTTTCAACTGAAATACAAGCATTTCTTCATTCAACATGGTTGAGTACTAAGATCTGAGAAATACACTTAAAACATAATTAGTACTCATATATACTTAAACATTTTGTCAATCATCAAAATCAAGACCAGAGTCAACATAATTAATTTGAAAGTTTTGAAATTTGAATAGACAATTGTCTTGAAGTTATATTTGGAGAAGTTAATAGGATAGTTCATGGGGAAGTTCATGTATCTAGCATTTAATTCATAAATAGGATGATTAATGTATTAAATGGGGATAGTATATGTTTGAAAGTGAAGAGTCTCTGCAAGTTCAAGAATGTGTAGAATCGAAGGGTCTTTCTTTTACCTATAAATGCCCCTTGTATTTGCCATTTGGTTTTAAGCAAAGAATGAAGAAATACTTTTCTTCCTAAATTCCTCTTCTTCTAACATATAGTTTATTATGAGTATTTAGTGGAGCACATTCTCATCATTTGAGTCATGCCTTTTTTTTCCTTCTTTTTTTTCGTTTTTAATAAAGAACATTTCATTCCTCTTATGATGCTAGAAAGCTTCTGCCCGGTTGTGATTCGTTATTAATACAATAATCCATGAAATGGCTAGCGAATATTTCTATTACTGTTAAAGAGAACCCACCACCCCCCCCCCCCCCCCAAAAAAAAAAAAAAGGAAAAACCGTGTCATATATCCTGCTCCTTAATGCATTTTTTATTAGAAGTTAATTTATAATCTATGTCAAGTATTTAATATGTTATGAAAATCAAGAGTTTAGTATTTAATAGTTTATGGTAACCAAAGAGTGGTAACTCTTAAATCAAAGAGTTAACTTAAGAAAACTAAGAATCTAAAAAGTTATAAAAGTTTAAAAATTATAGAAGTCTAAGAGTTGAAAGTTTAATAAATTAAAATATTATTTCTCTAAATTTCTTCTTCTCTTTTTTTATGTATGAATGGTCTCTTCTTATATGTGTGAATGTGCCCATCACCTTCCTAAAGTGGTACTAGAGGAAGAAGATGGCTTCAAATGGTACATCATATCTTTTTCAATTTCCTCATCTCATCAAAGATAACTATGAGAATTGGATAATTAGAATAAAGGCAATTCTTGGCTCTCAAGGAATATGGGAAATTATTGTTGTACCTGAAAATGAAGTGGAGTTGAATCAAGTCAAAAGATAGCCTTACAAAAGAAAAAAAGAAATATCAAAGTGCTCTGAGCCTCACCATCAAGGTTTGGATAATGATATGTTTGAGAAGGTGGCAAATGCAACCAATGCCAAGAAAGCATAGGAGATTCTTGTAATTTTCTTCAAGGGAGTAGATAAAGTGAAGAATGTTCATTTTCAAATTCTAAAGATTGAGTTTGAGGGACTCCGGATGAAAGCCACCGAGACCGTGTCGGATTATGTCTTACATGTCTTAGTGGTTGTGAATCAAATGAAGAAACTCGATGAAGATATTCAAGATGTTCATTTTGTGGAGAAGATTCTCCGCTCACTCGGTTTAAAGTTTGAGCACATTATTATTGCTATTGAAGAATCCAAGGATTTGGATGTCATGTCCATTGATTAATTAAATAGATTTCCATGTACTCATGAAGAAAGGTTGAACAAAGATAAGCAACATGGCATGGAGTAAGTCTTACAAGTAAAGCTCTTTCTCAAAATTAAAGGAGATGACAATGATAAAGGTGCAAGGAGCTAACCTCGTGGAAGAGGTCGTGGCCGTAATCATAGAAGAGGAAGAGATGAGCAAAACTCTTCCTCCCATGATTAAAATTTCTCTAGAGACCATGATAAAAGAAGAGGCAAAGGAAGCTATAGTCGAGGCCATAAAAAGAGATTCGACAAGTCTTATGTTGAGTGCTATTCTTGCAGCAAAGTTGGGCATTTGTCTTGGGAGTGTCATGGTAAAAGATTGATGGGAAAACAAATCTAGGGGAGAATAAAAAAGATATAAAGGAATCGGTTCTTTTACTTGTTGTCAAGGAAGAAAACAAAGACAATGAAAGTACATGGCACCTTGATAATGGTGCAAGTAATTACATAACCAGTGATAGAAATAAATTTATTGAGTTAGATTGCAGCTACAGTGGCTATGTCACTTTTGGAGATACCTTTAAGGTGGAAATTAAAAACAAAGGTACTATTTTAATTCAATTAAAAGATGGTTGCTATAGAATGATTTCTAATGTGTACTTCATTCCAAAGTTTAGAAATAATATTTTAAGTTTAGGGCAATTACTTGAGAAGGATTATAAAGTTTTTATGAAGGATCATAATCTTTAGCTAAGAGATCAAGAAACAAATCTCTTTATCAAAGTATCTATGACTAATAATAGAATCTTTTTGTTGAAATTATAAAAAACGAAAGATGTTTGCTTAAAAACTTATGTGAAAGACTCTTCATGGCTTTGGTATATGAGATTTGGTCATTTGAATTTTGACGGAATCAAAGATTTAGAAGAAAAGAAGATCGTGAAAGGTATTCCAAAAATTGACTATCCGGACCAATTATGTGAAGCATGTTTCCTTCGCAAACATATAAAGAAAAGCTTCCCCAAGCAAGCCATATCAAGAGCCACCAAGCCACTTCAACTTGTTCATGCCGATGTACGTGGTCCGATCAAATCTCTATCTTTTGGTAAAAATGAATATTTTCTATTTTTTATTGATGATTATAGCATGAAAACTTGGATGTATTTCTTGAAAATGAAATCAAATACATTTAAAGCATTCAAAATTTCAAAGCACTTATAGAGAAGGAGAGCGGGTATAAGATTAAGGCTCTTAGAATGGATCGAGGAGGTGAATTTACTTCTAATGAATTCAAGAAGTTTTGTGAAGAACATGGCATTTGGCATCCTCTCATAGTTCCTAGAACACCATAATATAATGATGTTACAAAGAAGAAGAACCAGAAAATTCTTAATATGACAAAGGTGTATGCTTAAAAGTAAAAACATGTCCAAAGAGTTTTAGGCTGAGACAGTTTTATGTGCAGTTTATCTCTCTAATTGTTTTCTAACCAAAATCTTGAAGAATGTCACTCCCCAGGAATCTTGAGATGGATGGAGCCAAATGTGTCACACTTGTAGATTTTTGGATCTGTAGGTTATGCTCATGTTCCGAATCAAGGTCAAAACTTGATAATCATAATCAAAAGTTTATCTTCATTAATGAAGAAGCTTCATGGGATTGGAGAAATCAAGAGAAGAAGTTTTATGATTTCTTTCCTTAAATTGAAAAAGAAAAGGTTTCTTAGGAAACTTTACCAAAAGTAGCAACTCCACCAACTTTACCACCTACATCTCATAGCTCAACAACTTCATCTTCATCATCTTCAAGTTCATGTAGAGCACCAAGGAGAAATAGAAGCTTGGTTGATCTTTATAAAAAAACTAAAGAGGTAGATGATGTGAATTTATTTTTTTTAATGCTAATGTTGAGCCTTTAAATTTTAAATATACTAGAAAAGAGAAGAAGAGGATACAAGCAATGGATAAAGAAATTCATGTCATGCCCCGAATCCAGCACTGGAATCAGCTACGCGACCGGCTGCACAAATCCTAGAATACACTCTAGAGATCATGCAAGGCCTAGGTACACGATATTTATCTTTACTTAAAAATCACTTTAGATAAACCAATATTATTTAAATAATTATGTAATAACTAAACAATCCATTTATTCAAGTCAAAATCACTAAATGGTCCACTGAGTTATTACATAAGTAACAACAACAGGTCTAACTAAACAAAACTAACTAAATCATCTAATAATTTATGTTCAGTCTCACACCCAGCCCGATCCTTGCTATGCATCATTTCACTATGAATCCAATCCACTACCAAGCTTGAAGATCCTACACAACTCTGAGAAGGAAAAACAAATAGGGGGTTGTAAGCTTTATAGTCCAGTAAGGTCTCCAAACAGTCACACCAATAATAATATTACTTAAAAATAATTGGAACACAATAGTTTATCAAATCATATAACCAAAACAACTCAAAGGTCAAGTATAACAAAACCAATCATGTTTTCTTTTAGTATTTTCATTAGTTATCATTCTTCTTTAGGATTTTGGACTAGCCACGGTCATACTCCAGCCTGTGACTAGCATACTATTATCACACTCCCATCTATGACTGGTATACTATACCTGTGATTGGCAATATTTATCACAATCTCGCTTATGATTGGCAACCTGAGTAACCACGGTACCATCGTAGCATGGCTAATCCAAATACCATATTCTCTTGGTTAATACTTCAATTTTCATTAGTTACCTTTTTCTTTAGGGTTCTGGACTAGCCACGGTCATACTCCAGCCTGTGACTGGCAGACTGTTGTCATACTCCCGCTTGTGACTGGCATACTATTTGTCACTATCCTGCCTGTGACTGGCATACAAAGTTGTCACAATCCCGCCTGTGATTGGCACACAATTTATCACACTCCAACCTGTGACCGGTAATCTCAGTAACCATGGTACTACCGTGGCATGGCTAGTCCAAGCACCATATTCACTTAACACTTTATCATTTCACATCATGTAGTCAAAACATGTCTTTTACGATTTTTTAATAACCGGTATTATGGTCCAACCCATCCAAAGATCACTTTACTTCATAAACATGGTATATAAAAACATAGACGATAATAACAACAAACACATTATTTATCATGAGAAATCAAACTATGCCATGCAAAAACAATCATGCATGCAAATGTATATATATGCTTAGATCAAATCAGGTAATGTAAAATACATATATACAATGGATGATCAAGTCCAGAAATCCTTACCTTCCAGAAGCTAATCCTAGTATAACTGATATGAATCCATATCCGGAGTTTGCTCAATACTTTCTTGCTCAGAAGGTTGATCCCTACAATAATAAAAAAAATTTATTCATAAATTCTTTTATGATTTACCCTTAAAACCCTAACTTCACGGATTCAAAGAAAGAAGGCTTCCCAATCCTCTCTCCTATAATTATTATTTATTTAATTTTCTCTTCTTTCTCTCTCATCTTTCTCTCTCCTCTTCCTCTCTCTCCTCTTTATTTCTCTCTCCTCTTTCTCTTCTTATATTCTCTCTTCTCTTCTCTTTTTTCTCATGCATCGAACAGTGGCCCCCAATTATTATTATTATTATTTTCTTCCTTTTTCTTTTTTTCTCTTTTTTTTTCTTTCTCTTTTTTTTTTCTTTTTCCCTTTTTCCTTTCTTTTTTTTCCTTCCTCTTTTTTTTCTTTCCTTCTTTTCTTTCTTCTCTTCTCCGGAACTCTCCTGTTCTTCCACGGCCCAACCGAACCAACCTTTCCATGGTTGCGGCGGCCATGGGAGGTGGTCACTGAGAAGGGCTCGACTGGCCAGAGGGAAGATGGTGGCGCAGCCACTGGCGGTGTACGGCTCCAAGCAAATCAAAAAACAAAACCAAACTAAACCAAGTTAAATCCTCCCTAAATAAATTAACTAAGGAAAAAGAACTCATCGATGACTAAAAGGCTCTCGATTGCTCGCCGGAGAGGAGGACGACGGCGTGGAAGGGCTCGATGGGCCTCGATTGGGCAGCAGTGAGGGTGGATTGAAAGAAAACCAAACCGAGATTTCCTTGCCGGTTGGGGAAGAAAAACTCGGTTGATCGGAGTCTTAACCCACCCCAATCCTCATTGCCAACGAAGTCCCTCCCTCCACGGCTCTCCCAGCGGTTATTCCGATGGTGTTACTGGCTGGATAAGAAGGGAGGGGAGTCCCCTGTTCCGCCTCACATCCCCCTATTTTTTTTTCTTGTTGGGTTAAAGTCCGCATGGCTTACCGACTTCGACCCAAAAAGCCCAATAAAAGGCCCTGGTTTCACATTCTCCCCCTGTTAAATAATTTCATCCTCAAAATTAGCTTGATTGAGATTTTTAATGCTTAAGAATAACCAATCCTCATGTCATTTTTAAACTTCCAATTAGTCTACCCCTCAAGGTACTTGCTTCTCAAATCTGAATGTAATGAAATTACACAATACTCAAAACTTGATCATTTCTATTCATAATGCTTGATTAATTCCACAGAAAATTTATGATACCCAAACCTTGGATATACATAATTTACCATCATCCTCAAGCTTTTGCATGATCCCTTTCTTAGAACATTTCTTCATAAGTCCCTAACATAACAAAATTATATCACATCTTCAATTCTTACTCCTTATAATTTATAATGAATTCTCTCAGTCTCTTTCAAATAAACATTAATGCCTTAACCTTGACTTAAAATATAAAATTCTTTGCCCTGAATTTATTTCTCTTGATTAACCTCACATCATAATCGATCCACTCCATTCTTAACCAAAAATTAGAAGAAAGCTTGAACATTAGACACTTGCCATGATCTTTAACATTCTTTCTTCTCTTAAGCTTCTCCACAATTTTACAATCAGTATTTTTATCTTATGAAAATCTCGAGCACTCCTTAAATAGGAAAATCATAATGTTATAACTAAAGAAGCTTGGTATCAAAATATCCCCGATCCTAGCCAGGCAAAGGATCACCACTTCTTTATTTTAGGTTTAGAGATGTCCAAAAATTTTTTTACTAGAGTCCTCTACACTAGGAAACCTATTGATGGAAATTACCTGGCAACACCTATAGACTAACCCAAGGATCAGTAACATTATCTTTTCATTTAATACTAAAATCTTGTTACTGAGATTCAAATCAATATTTTCATCAAAACACTTCTTAAATTATAATTAACATTCTTAATTGAATTTCAGAATAACTCAAACTACTACGCTTCCACTGCGCACTCTAATATGATTTTATAAACCATCTAGGTTTACTAAATAAATCCATCCAAAAATTTATCTTACTTGGTACCGGAAAGATCCAAAATTTTTATAGTAAAGCTATTGAGTCTCTTTATCTCATTCACATCTCAGGCATATCATATCAAGATTTATTTTGATCCAGTTTCCATATTGAAAGTCCTTGAATACATCTCACCATCCTTCTAAGATATTAATAACTCTAGTTCAAGTATGGATTAATCATACCTTCCTTGACAATTCAATTACATAATCTAAATCAACTTTTCTCCTGAAAGTTATCATTAACTCTAACAAGGTAAAAGACTTCCAATCAATGTTCTTATGGATAAAACCAATCATATTATCTCTCTTAGAACTATCTTATCATAACTCTTAGCATCAATTAACAAACTATCCAAAATGTTGTCCTTCATAGGCTAAACCCATATAAGTCTTTCAATACTAATTTCTTCGCTTAATACCACATCAGTAGTAGGATAACTTAGATCTTCTCATAGATCTTAAATTTGATTTAGAATTTAACATACCTAGTAATCCCCAATAATTATAGGATAAATCCAGTAATCCAATCCACAATTGCTAACATAGGCTATCAAGATTCTATCAAATTATGTATACCATGTCAACTTAATAGAATCTAATCCACCAATAAAGAGCTACAAAGCTATACATCATCCCAAACACATTTTCCTTTATATATGTTTAATCACAATCCATACACAGATTTATCAAAAATATATCCTTTCTAATATTATTGAACTCTTCCATGACTTATACTCTAAACATCTTCTTACAATAGTCCCAAAATTTATAATTTAAAAATTAACAACAAAACTGGCATGTTATCATGATTCACATCCTTATCAAGTTCATGATTCCAAAATCATTCAATTGATAATTGAACCTACTTATTCAGCATAACCTATTAACAAACATGCTATAATTCCAGGCCAGTACTCTTGATGCTTGGGTCAACCCACTTATCAAAGACAAAGATACATCCCATCCAGCTCTTCTATATCCATCATATGCTTACTTATCATGATCAAAGAGTACAAATCATCTTGCCCTTTTACATTCATCCTAGATTAATCCCATTTTATATATTACGGACCAAAAATCGTGTTCCTTCCTTGCACCAATCATATATCAGATCCTATGCATAATACCTAAAGATTAGAAATCCAACTTCAAATTCATTCTTGCAACTTTTATCATGTCTCGACTGATCATGATACTAAGTCATAATCCATAATGATCATTATCCAAATTTTGATATTCAAGTCCTATCCTAATCACTTATATTACAATCCCAAGTGATCATACTCTTAACTTCGATACTATTTATATCATGTCCCAACTACTTATATCACCATCCTAAATAATCATAGCCTAGGTTTTGATATCATTCTATCATATCCTAATAATCACCATGTGATTTCCAAAATACTTATGTCCCAGTCTCGAACAATCATGACCTGAATTCTAATGCCACTCATATCTATCCTAATCACTTATACCACAGTCCCAGGTCATCATAACCTATGCTTTGATACAACTCTTGTCATATCCTAATAACCATCATGTTATTATTATTATTATTTTAACCACTTATATCACCATCTCAAATGATCATAACCTAAGCTCTGATACCACTCTGTCATGCCCCGAATCTAGTACCGGAATTGGCTATGCAACCGACCGCACATCCTAGAATACATTCTAGAGATCATGCAAGGCCTAGGTTATGATCATTTCTAGAATACAATATTCACCTTTACTGAAAAATTACTTCAGATAAACCAATATTATTTAAACAATTGTGTAATAACTAAACAATCCATTTATTCAAGTAAAATTATTAAATGGTCCATTGAGTTATTACATAAGTAACAACAACAGATCTAACTAAACAAAACTAACTAAATCATCTAAAAATTTATATTCAGTCTGACGCCCAGCCCGATCCTTGCTATGCATCATTTCACCACGAATCCAATCCACTACCAAGCTCGAAGATCCTGCACAACTCTGAGAAGGGAAAACAAATAGTGGGTTATGAGCTTTGCAACCAGTAAGGTCTCCAAACAGTCACATCAATAATTGTATAACTTAAAAATAATTGGAACACAACAGTTTATCAAATCACGCAACCAAAATAACTCAAAGGTCAAGTATAACAAAACCAATCATGTTTTCTTTTAGTGTTTCCATTAGTTATCCTTCTTTTTAGAATTCTGGATTAGCCACGGTCACACTCCAGCCCATGACTGGCACACTATTATCATACTCTTGCTTGTGACTAGGACACTATGCATGTAATTGACAATATTTGTCACAATCTTGCTTGTGACTGGCAACCTAAGTAACCACGATACCATCATGGCATGGCTGGTCCAAATACCGTATTCTCTTGGTTAACACTTTAGTTTTCATTAGTTATCCTTTTTCTTTAGGATTCTGGATTAGCCACGGTCACACTCCAGCCTGTGACTGGCATACTATTGTCACACTCCTGCTTGTGACTGGCACACTATTTATCACAATCCCACCTATGACTGGCATACAAAGTTGTCACAATCTCGCCTGTGATTGGCACATAATTTGTCACACTCTAGCATGTGACTGGTAACCTGAGTAACCACAGTACCATCGTGGCATGGCTAGTCCAAGCACCATATTCACTTAACACTTTATCATTTCACATCATGTAGTCAAAACATATCTTTTACGATTTTTTAATAACCGATATCATGATCCAACCCATCTAAAAATTACTTTACTTAATAAACATGGTATATAAAAACATAGACAATAATAACAACAAATACATTATTTATTACGAGAAATCAAACTATGCCATGCAAAAATAACCATGCATGCAAATGTATATATATGCTCGGATCAAATCAGGTCATGTAAAATATATATATATACAATGGGTGATCAAGTCCAGAAATCCTTACCTTCCAGAAGCTAATCCTAGTATAATTGATATTAGTCCATATCTGGAGCTCGCTCAATACTTTCCTACTCAGAAGGTTGATTCCCTACAATAATAAATAATTTTTATTCATAAATTCTTTGATGATTTATCCTTAAAATCTTAACTTCATGAATTCAAAGAAAGAAGGCTTCCTGATCCTCTCCTATAATTATTATTATTTATTTAATTTTCTTTTCTTTCTCTCTCTCTTCTTTCTGTCTCATCTTCCTCTCTCTCCTCATCTTTCTCTCTCCTCTTTCTCTCTCCTCTTTCCTTCTCTCTCCTCCTCTCTTCTCTCTCTTCTTTCTCTTTCCTCTTTCTCTTCTCATCTTCTCTCTCCTCTTTTCTTTTTTCCTGCACCAAACAGAGACCCCCAATTATTATTATTATTATTATTATTATTATTATTATTATTATTATTATTATTATTATTCATTTTTCTTTTTTTCTTCTCTTTTTTTCTCTCTTTTTTTCTTTTTTTTCATTTTCCCTTTTTCCTTTCTTTTTTTTTTCATTCCTCTTCTTTTTTTTGTTTCCTTCTTTTCTTTCTTCTCTTCTCTCGAACTCTCCTGTTCTTCCATAGCCCGACTAAACCAACCTCCCCATGATTGCCGGCGGCCCTGAGAGGTGGTCACTGGGAAGGGCTCAGCTAGCCAGAGGGAAGACGGCGGCGCCCATCGACAGTGTACAGCCCCAAGCAAACCAAAAAACAAAACCAAACTAAACCTGGTTAAATCCTCCCTAAACAAATTAACTAAGGGAAAAGAACTCATCGGTGACTAAAGGGCTCTCGGTCGCTCGACGGAGAGGAGGACGATGGTGTGGAAGGTTTCGATGGGCCTCGATTGGGCGGCGGTGAGGGAGGATTTAAAGAAAACCAAACCGAGATTTTCTTTATGATTGGGAAAGAAAAACCTCGTTGATCAGAGTCCTAACCCACCCAAATCCTCATCGCCGATGAAGTCCCTCCCTCCACAGCTCTCCCAGCGGTTATTCTGGCAGTGTTACCAGTCGGATAAGAGGGAAGGAGAGTCCCCTGTTTTGCCTCACATCCCCCTATTTTTTTTCATTGGGTTGAAGTCGGCAGGGCTTGCCGACTTTGACCCAAAAAGCTCAATAAAAGGCCCGGGTTTCACAATTCAAGCCATTTAGAAAAATGATACACGAAACTTGGTTTCACTACCTAAAGGCCAAAAAGCTATTGGAGTTAAATTGGTGTTCAAAATAAAAAAGAATGTCCATGAAGAAGTAGAGAGATACAAAGCAAGGCTCATGGTAAAGGAGTGTAAGCAAAAAAAAGATATTGACTATAATGAAATGTTCACAACAGTTGCAAGATTGGAAACTATTAGATTGCTAATCTCTTTTCCAGCTCACAACCATTGGAAGATATACTAAATAGATGTCAAATCGACTTTTTTTAATGATTATCTTGAAGAAGAGAAATATATTAAGTAGTCCATAGGATATGTGGTGGAAAGACAAGAAGACAAGATACTGAAATTGAAGAAAGCCTTATACGGGTTGAAGTAAGCACCAAGAGTATGGAATAGCTAGATTGACAAATACTTTTATGAGCTTGGATTCACTAGATGCATGAATGAACATGCTCTTTATGTGAAGAAGCAATGTAATGATTTCTTGTTTATTTGTATTTATGTAGATAATCTTATCCATACTAGAAATAATCCAAGCATGTATGAAGAATTCAAGAAGGCTATGACACAAGAATTTGAGATGATGGATATGGATCTTGTTGGGATATACCAGTTCAGGCATAGATCAGCCACCGATTCGACTGCCTGAACACTCCCTCCTGAACAAGGAATGTTGAACCAAAGCATCCAGAAGAAGCCGAATGGTTAACGGACATGACGAAGACACAACCCTTGGTCTCAGCTGAAGAGTTAGCCTTCAGCCTCTACCGAAGACATAACCCTCAGTCTCAGTCGGAGGCATGACCTTCGCCCCTAGCCGAAGACATGGTCTTCGGCCTTTGCTGAAGATACGATCTTCGGCTTCGGCCACAGGCGCCGTTTCGGAGATATCTCGAGATGAAAGCATCCCCTTTGATCCAGCCACAAACATTCATGAAAAGGAAGCCCAAAGGCAGATCTCCAACCTACCTCAAGCCCACACGAATGTGGGAGATAACAGTTATGATTGACTATTACCTCCAGAGCAGAACTACATCAAAGTGGCCACGTGGTCACTAACTCCAACTGTAACATCTCCGGCCTGACCAGAACCATTCAATAACCGTCCACAGTTATGGAGAGAGGGGAATCCATTAACTCCCCCCATCATAACCACAAGAAAGAGAACGGAACCGCAGGCCGGACCAGCCAATATAAATAATAGTAAGAGGGGATATTCCAGGTAAGGGCACAACAAAACCCTAAAAATCCAAGGTTCTTTTCCTTGCCATCCTCCCTCCTCATAATATTTCCCATTCTATTGTTGGAGCCCACCTCTAACTTAGGCATCAGAGTGTCCCCCACCGAAGAACATCCGGCCAGGGATCTGTTTTGCAGGTAAACCAGGAAACGAACCTGTGAACCAGTAGCTTCACCCGGTCGGAAAAGGGATTCTATGCCAACAGATCTCATGTCTTATTATTTGGGCATTGAAGTCCATCAACTTAAAGATGGTATTTTCATCTCTTAAGAAAGTTATATAAATGAGGTACTCAAAAGATTTAACATGTTTGATTGCAAGCCCACAAGTACTTCTTTGGAATGTGGTATAAAATTATCCAAAAAAGAGTCAAGAGAGGTAGATCTAACATTATTCAAAAGTCTTGTAAGAAGTTTAAGGTACTTGACATGTACAAGACTAGATATTTCTTTTGCCGTTGCACTTGTGAGTAAATTCATGAAAAATCCCTTCAATTCCCACATGAAGGCAGCCAAGAGAATTTTTTGTTATCTTAAAGGTACTCTTGAGTATGGGTTATTTTATTCTCCTTCTAAAAAATTGAAATTGGTGAGTTATTGTATTAATGATTTTGCCAGTGACATTGATGATAAAAAAAAGGATTACTGGTTTTATATTTTTCTTGAAAGAAAATGTAATTTCATGGTATTTAAAAAAGCAATCAATTATTACTATTTCTACTTGTGAATCTGAATATGTTGCAACAACTTCATGTGTTTGTGAGATATGGACATTTTGGGCTGAAGTCGACAAGCCCAGCCAGCTTCGACCCTGATCACAGAGAAAAAAAATAGGGGGGAAGGTGGAGTCGGAGAGGGGAACTGGTTCTTTCCCCTTATCCAGCTATCGAATTCACTAGAGGAGCCGGTGGGAAGCCATGGAGGAGTGGGACTTCGTCAGCAATGAGTCCGGAAGGGATTGGCGCCTGTCGACATGGTCTCCCTTTCCTAAACAACAAGGACACCGTCGATTTTGATTTTATTTAAATCCCCTCATCGCCGTCCAATCGAGCCCCCATCAAGCCTCCGTCCATGCATCTTCCTCCTCTCCGGCAAGCAGTGGAGAGTCCTTCAAATGCCGGTGAGTCCATTTGCCTTATTTAATTTTTTTAGGAAGGATTTAATCCGGTTTATGTTCGATTTTGGTTGCTTGGGCCATGGATCGCCGATGGTCGTGTCGCCGTTGTCCTCTGGATCGACAAGCTCTTCCCAGTGACTACTTCCCATGGTCACTGCCAGCAGCCATGGGGTGGTCGGTAAGCGTCAAGCCGAGGAAGAACAGGGGTACGGGAGAAGAGAAGAAAGAAGAAAGAGAGAAAAGATGAGGAGAGAGAGGAGAGAGAAGATAAGGAGAGAGAGGAGAGAGAAGATTAGGGGAGAGAAGATGAGAAGAGAAAGAGGAGAGAGAGAGAGAGAAAGAAGAGAGAAAATTAAGAGAGAAAAAAATATAAATATTAAAAGGGGAGATCGAAAAGTCTTATTCTGGAAATTCGTGAGATTAGGATTTATGGGTGAATCGTAGAAGAAATTTGGATAAAAAGTTTGAGTTTACAATTATCCTAGGATTATTGATTAAAAAAATTATTATTATACCTGTAGGGAGGCAGCCTTCTGAGTAGAAGGGCTTTGTACGGGTTCCGGGTATGGACCAGTATCAGTTATCTCTAGTGAGGTAAGGATATCTAGACCTGATCACCAATTATATATATGTGTTTATTATGGCATGATTTGATCCGTGCATATGAGCATCGGCATGCATGACTAGTTTTGCATGGAATAGTTTAACTTTTTATGTTGGACAGCATGTTTATTGTTGTTACTAGCTATGTTCCTATATACCATGTATTATCAAATAATATGATATTTGTATGGATTGGACCATAATACCAATTATCGGAAAGCTGTAAATGATATGATTTGACATGATGATGTGAAAGCATAAAGTGTTAATTAAGAGAATGAGATAATTGGACTAGCCATGCCATGGGATCGTGGTTAATGATATTATCGGTCACAGGTGGAATCGTGACAAATATTGCCTTTCATAGGTATGGACAATGATATTACCGGTCACAGGCAGAATCGTGTCAAATATTGCCTTTCACAGGCATGGATAATGATATTTGTTGACTCCGTTGTTGATTTTGATGATAAGCAAAATGGTTAAGTATAAGTTGAGTACTAATGATTTCTTTGAAATGTGTTTTTGTTAAAAAAGAGGCTCATAAATTTGAAGAAGTTTATTTGATTGATGAAACCAAGTTTGGATAAAAAGAACTGCTCAAAGAGGACTTGGACAATCAATATTTGCTTGAATGATTATTTGAGTTAAGTGAAAATGTGTTTCAGCTTAAGTTCAGCCTTTTTTGTGAAGTTTTCATTGAGGTATCGACTCAAAGTGTTGACACATAACACCAAGTATCGATACATGGAAGTGAAGTGTCGACTCAGGTCGGTATGCAAGTATGTTTCAGTTGGCACAGCTGAAATGTCAACACATGGACCCGAAGTGTCGACTCAAAGTATCGACACATGGATCAGCTCATCGCCTGAGATTTTCAAGCCACAGAACTTGCTGAAAATGAAGAACTGCTGAAGTGTCGACACATGGAAGAAAAGTGTCGACTCAAAGTATCGACTCACCTGAGGAAGTGTCGACACATCTGAGATTTCCAAAGAACCAGAATGAAAATATTTGAATTAAGTGTCGACTCAAGAAGTTCAAGTATCGACAGGAAGTGTCGACTCAAAGCCTGAAGTGTCGACACATGAAATTCTGGAAACAGTAACGGCTAGTTTTTTAAATGCAGAACTCAACTCTTTTGCCCTCCAACAGCTAGTTTTTCAAGTCTAACGGCTAGAAATGGGATTTGAGGCCTTGGAGAAGTATATATGTGCTTCAAATCAAATCAAAAGAAGGATTGAATATTATTGATGAGAATAAGATAAGAGCATTCAAGTGAGAGCTTTAACTCCTATTCCTTGAAGATTCAACTATTTTCAAGCAAAAGCAAGCCTCCAAGCATTCAAGAGCCTTCAAGAGCATTGAAGATCATCCATTCTTAAGCATTAAAGAGGCTTCAACAAGTTCAAAGCATCTATACATCGAGCTTCAAAGAGATATCTGCTTTTGTTTAGAAAGCTTACTTTGTTTCTTTACTTCAAATCATTATATGTTGTAAGGGTTCTTGATTAGCCTATTGTAAAACCAAGGAAAGTTATTGGTGAGCCTTTGAAAACCAATAAGACTGATGGTTAGCCCGCAAAACCACTTAGATTCTTGGTTATCCCGGAAAACCAAGGAAGGTTGGTGGTGAGCCTTAAAACCATTTAGGTTATTGGTTAGCCCGTAAAATCAAGTGAGGTTTTGACTTATTGACCTTGTGAAAACAAGTTGGATTTTTGATTAGTGAGCCCGCAAAACTAAGTAATTATAATCAGTGTGATTATAGTGAATTCCCAAGAAAATCTTGGGGAGTGGATGTAGGTGCATTAATAGCACCGAACCACTATATTTCTTGGTATATGTGGTTGATTGATCTCTTTACTTGCTTTCCATTTATTGCTCTTTATTTTTGCTGCACTTTTAATTTAAGAGCATTACATTTGAATTCATCGTACCTTGCTTATTTAATTGTTGGATTGGATTGCTTAACATTGCATTGCATTAAGTAAATAATTTTTAGAGACCCAATTCACCCCCCCTCTTGGGTTGCTTACTGGGCAACAATATTGCCGGTTACAGATGGAATCATGATAAATATTACCTTTCACAGGCATGGACAATGATATTATCGGTCACAGACGGAATCATGACAAATATTATCTTTCACAAGCATGGACAATGATATTGTCGATCACAGACGGAATTGTGATAAATATTACCTATCATAGGCGTGGACAATAATATTGCCAGTCATGGGCTGGAGTATAACCATGGTTAGTTCAGAATCCTAAAGAAGAAGGATAACTAATGGATAGACTAAAAGAAAACATGATGTTATCAAAGATTTTATTATACTTGACATTTGAATTATTTTGGTTATATGATCTGATAAACTATTATTTTCTTATTATTTTTAAGTTATACTATTATTGGTATAATTGTTTGCAGACCTTACTAGGCCGTAAAGGTCACAACCCCTATTATCTTCCTTTTCAGAGTTGTGCAGGATCTTCGAGCTTGATAGTGGATTGGATTCGTGGTGAGATGATGCATAGTAAGGATCAGGCCGGGCATAAGATCAAACACCAGGATTGTAGAATTTTAATTAGTTTTGTTTAGTTAGTTCAGTTGCTGGTATTTATGGATCCGTGGACCATTTAGTAGTTTTGATTTGAATAAAAAAATTATTTAGTTATATTTATATATATATAAGTATTGGTATAATTGCTGTGATTTTTAAATGAGGTGACTCTTGTGTACCTAGGCCTTGCATGATCTCTAGAATGTATTCTAGAGTTTATACAGCCGGTCACGTAGCCGATTTCGGTGCTAGATTCGGGACATGATAGAGTGGTATCAGAGCTTAGGTTATGATGACTTGGAACTGTGATATAAGTGATTAGGAGATATGAGTGATATCAAAATTTAGGCCATGATTATTTGAGACTAGGAGATAAGTGATTTGGAAAACACATGGTGGTTATTAGGACATGATAAAATGATATTGAAGCTTAGTTATGATTACTTGGAACTATGATGTAAGTGATCAAGACATGACATGAGTGATGTTAAAACTTAGCTTATGATTATTTAGGATTGTGATATAAGTAGTTGGGACATGACATGAATAGTATCAAAAAGGTAAGAGTATGATCACTTGGGACCATGACATAAGTGATTAGGATATGATTTGAATATCAAAATTTGGGTAATGATAATTATGGATTATGATTTAAGAGGTATTTGAATTTAGTATCATGATCAGTCGGGATATGAAGTTGGAAAATAATGGATTCAAAGGTTGGTTTCTAATCCTTAGATATTATGCAAAAGATCTGACATAAGATTGGTGCAAGGAAGGAACACAATTTTTGTCTATAATATGCATAATGGAAGTGAACTGAGATAAATGTAAAGAGCTGAATGATTTGTATTTCTTGATTATGATAAGTAAGCATATTATGAATATTCAGAGCTAGATAAGATGCGATAAATGGATTTGATCTAGCTTCAGAAGTGTTGGCCTAAAAAATATGGGGTGCTGAATACGGATGATCAATTACAAATTAAATGATTTTGGAATCCTGAACCTGATATGGATGCGGATCATGATAATATGCTAGTTTTATTGTTAATTATCGAATTGTAAATTTTGGGACTATTATAAGAAGATGTTTAGAGTATAAGTTATGAAAGAGTTTAATGATATAAGAAATGATATGTTTTTGATGAATTTGTATGTGGATTATCATTAAAAATATATATAAGGAAAAATATGCTTGAGATGAGGTATAGCTTTGTAGCTCTCTTTTGGTGGATTAGATTTCATCATGTCGACATGGCATTCATATTTTGATAAAGATCTTGATAGCCTATGTTAGCAATTGTGGATTGGATTACTGGATCTATCCTATAATTGTTGGATATTATTATTGAAAATATGTAATGAAAAATATAATTGAGATGAAGCATAGATCGGTAAATTGTTATCAGCATATTAAATTATATTATGTGAACATGTCATGCACATCTTGATAGAATCCATGATAGCTTAGGTTAGTAGTTCGGGATTGAATTACTTGATCCTCCTTATATTTATTGGAGATTATTTAGTATGTCAAATTCTGAGTTAAATTTAAGATCTATCAGAAGGTTTAAGTTATCCTACTATTGATGTTGTATTGGGCGAAGAAATTGGTATTTGAAGACTTATATGGATTCAATCTATGAGGGACAATATATTTAGGTAGTTTGTTAATTAATGTTAAGAGTTATGGTAAGATAGCTCTATGAGCGATAATATGATTGATTCTATTCATAAGAACATTGATTGGAAGTCTTTTTCTTTGTCAGAGTTAATGATAACTTTTCAAGAAAAAAGTTGATATAGATTGTCTATTTGAATTGTCAAGGAAAGTATGATTAACCCAGACTTGACTAGAGTTATGGGTGTCTTAAAAGGATGGTGAGATTTTGCAAGGACTTTCAATACGAAAATTGGGTCAGGATAAATCTTGATATGATATGCCTGAGATGTGAATGAACTCAACAGCTTTACTTTAATAACATGATATCTCCCTGGTACCAAAATAAGATAAATTTTTTGAGGGATTCATTTAGTGAACCTAGATGGTTTAGTAAATTTTATCAGAGTACGCAGTGGAAGCGCAGTGGTTTGGGCTATCCTAAAATCAATTAAGAATATCAACCCTAACTTTGGAAGAGTTATGATGGAAAGATTGATTTAAATTTCAGTAACAAGATTTTAGTATTAAATGAAACGATAATGTTACTGACCCTTGGGCTAGTCTATACGTGTGACCATATAATTTTTATCGATAGGGTTTCCTAGTGTATAGGACACTAGTAAAAAAAATATATTTGGGCATCTCTAAATCTAGAATAAAGAAGTGATGATCCTTATTCGGCTAGGATTGGAAATATTTGTGATATCAAACATCCTTAGTTATGATATTATGATTTCTCCAAGGTTTTCATAAGATAAAAGATTAACTGTAAATTCGTGGAGAAGCTTAAGAGATGAAAGAATGCTAAGAACCATGGCAAGTGTCTAATGCTCAAGGCTTCTTTTAATATTTGGTTAAGAATGGAGTGGGCCGATTATGATGTGAGGTTAATCAAGAGAAATAAATTTCATGGGCAAAAAATTAAATATTTTAATTCGAAGTTGAGGTGATAATAATTGAAAGAATTCATAATATAAATAGATGATGTTGATCAAAATAAAAAAGTTATATCTTGTTGTTATGAAAAGGCCATATGAGGAAAGCATTCTAGAAGAGGAACTATCGAAAGTTTGAGGATGATGTTAAGGTTGGGTATTTCTTAAATTTGGACTATCATGATGATCTTGTAAAGTTAATCAAGAATAATTAATCATATCAAAAGGTTAGCATCTTTTTCTTGAAGAGATCGAGAGAATTTAATATATATTATGAAAGGAAAAAATCAAGTTTTGAATGTTATATAATTTTGTTGCAATTCAGATTTGAGAAACCAGTACCCTAAGAGGCAAGATAATTGAGAGTTGAGAGTGATATGAGGGTTGGTTACTTCCAAGGTTTAAAGTCTCAATCAAGTTAATTTCGAGGATAAAATTATTTTAACGGGGGAAAATGTGAGACATGAACTTTTTGGGTCGAAGTCGGTAGGCCCAGCTGGCTTTAACCCAGATCACAGAGAAAAGAAATATGGGGGGAGGTGGATTCGAACAGGGGAACTGGTTCTTTCTCCTTATCCGGCCGTCGAATTCGCCGGAGGAACCGGTGGGAAGCCATGGGGGAGCGGGACTTCGTCGGCGACGAGTCCGGTAGGGATTGGGGCTCTGGTCGATGCGGTCTCCCTTCCTTAAATGATAAGGACACCATCGATTTTGATTTTCTTTAAATCCCCTCACTGTCGCCCAATTGAGCCCCCATCAAGCCTCCGTCCATGCATCTTCCTCCTCTCCAACGAGTGGCGGAGAGTCCTTCAAATGCCGGTGAGTCCGTTTGCCTTATTTAAATTTTTTAGGAAGAGTTTAATTCGACTTATGTTTGGTTTTGGGTTGCTTGGGACGTGGATTGCCGGTGGTCACGCCATCGTTGTCCTCCGGATCACTGAGCTCTTCCCGGTGACCACTTCCCATGGCCGCCACTGGTAGTTGTGGGGTGGTCGGTGAGCATCAAGCCAAAGAAGAACAAGGGTACGAGAGAAGAGAAGAAAAAAGGAAGAGAGAGAAGATGAGGAGAGAGAGGATAGAGAAGATAAGAAGAGAAAGAGGAGAGAGATGATGAGGAGAGAGAGAAAGAGAAGAGAGAAAGAAGAGAGAAAAGATTAGGAGAGAGAAAAAATATATAAATATTAAAAAGGAAGATCGAAAAGTCTTATTCTAGAAATTCGTGAGATTAGGATTTATGAGTGAATCATAAAAGGAATTTGGATAAAAGGTTTGGGTTTACAATTATCCAAGGATTATTGATTAAAAAAAATTATTATTGTACCTATAAGGAGGCAGCCTTCTGAGCAGAAGGGCTTTGTGCGAGTTCCGAATATAGACTAGTATCAGTTGTCTCTAGTGAGGTAAGGATCTCTGGACCCGATCACCAATTATATATATGTGTTTATTATGGCATGATTTAATCCGTGTATATGAGCATCGGCATGCATGACTAGTTTTGCATGGAATAATTTGACATTTTATGTTAGACAGTATGTTTGTTGTTGTTATTAGCTATGTTATTGTATACCATGTATTATCAAATAATGTGATATTTGTATGGGTTGGACCATGAAGCCAGTTATTGGAAAGATGTAAATGATATGATTTGATATGATGATGTGAAAGAATAAAGTGTTAATTAAGAGAATGAGGTAATTGGACTAGCCATGCCACAGGATTGTGGTTAATGATATTGCCGGTCATAGGCAGAATCGTGACAAATATTACCTTTCACATGCATGGACAATGATATTGCTGGTCACAGACGAAATCGTGACAAATATTGCCTTTCACAGGCATGGACAATGATATTGCCGGTCACAAGTAGAATCGTGATAAATATTGCCTATCATAGGCATAGATAATGATATTGCCAGTCATGGGCTGGAGCATGATCATGGTTAGTCCAGAATCCTAAAAAAGAAGGATAACTAATGGATAGACTAAAAGAAAACATTATGTTATCAAAGGTTTTGTTATACTTGATATTTGAGTTATTTTGGTTATGTGATCTGATAAAATGTTATTTTCTTATTATTTTTAAGTTATACTATTATTAGTGTGATTGTTTGGAGACCTTACTGGGCTGTAAAGCTCACAACCCCTATTATCTTCCTTTTTAAAGTTGTGCATGATCTTCGAGCTTGGTAGTGGATTGGATTCGTGGTGAGATGATGCATAGTAAGGATTGGACCGGGCATAAGATCAAATACCAGGATTGTAGAATTTTAGTTAGTTTTGTTTAGTTAGTTCAGTTGCTAATATTTATGGATCCATGAACCATTTAGTAGTTTTGATTTGAATAAAAGAATTATTTAGTTATGTTTATATATAAAAAAAAGTATTGGTATAATTGCTGTGATTTTTAAATGAGATGACTTTTGTGTACCTAGACCTTGCATGACTCTAGAATGCATTCTAAAGTTTATGCGGTTGGTTACGTAGTCGATTCCGGTACTAAATTCGAGGCATGACAATATTTACCATAAAATTTGACTAAAGAAATTATTAAAGAAACTTCATCAACCACAAGAAAAAGTTGTTGAGATACTTATTAACAATAAGTTAGCTTAAGCTTTGGTAAAGAATCCTATTTTTCATGATAGAAGCAAGCACATTGATACAAGATTTCAATTCATCCGAGATTGTATTATGAAAAATAAAATGGAGATCATATATGTAAAGATATTCAATCAAGTTACTGATATTTTTATAAAACTTTTCAAGTTTGACCGTTTCCAAAAAATGAGAATGACGGTTAGAATTCAAGAAAAATCAAGTTTAGATGGAAGTAATGTTGAAAATTACAAATTAAAAAAAATATTAAAATTTAATTTATAATTTATATCAAGTATTAATATATTATAAAAATTAACAGTCTAGTATTTAATAGTTTGTGACAACCAAAGGGTCATGCAACTCTTAAATCACAAAATTAACTTAAAAATATTAAGAGCCATGAAAATTTAAAAGTTGTGAAAACATAAAAATTATAGTTAAAAATCTAAAAACTTAAAAGTTCAATGAACTAAAATATTATTTTTTTAAATTTTTTCTTCTCTCCTCTTCTTGTGTATGTGAACATGCCCATCACCTTCCAATAGTTTTAAATTTTAGTGCCCCCCCTTCAAGATAGCATTAGTCTCATAGCTAACAAGAACAGCAACAGCAAAGAGGAGTTTTTTTAAAAAAATAATATTTTTTTAATATTTTATTTTCTAAATTAATGCCATTCCTGTTTTATTTATCGATTTAGGTGTACGGGCCCAAAAAAAAAACAAAAAAAAAAAAGTGAAATCACATGTAAAACCCGTTATTTCAAAAAAAAAAAAAAAAGTTTGAAATCGCATGTTCAACCTGCGATTTCTCCTTCATTTTTTTATTTTAAATTTTAATAAAAAATATAAAAAAATTTAATGTTTTTTTTAAAAATTTAAAAATAATAATGTGATACTATAATAATTTTTTAAAATTATTATAACCTACGATTTTGCAGTCCGGTCGTCGATCCGGCCACCGGTCTGATAGCCAGTCCGGCTCCGGCCATCGATCTGACAACCATTTAACTACTAAATCAGTGCTAGTCCGATCGCCGGTCAGCTGCCAGTCCGGCCACTGGTCTGACAGTCGGTCACTGATCTAACGGTTGATCCGGTCGGCAGGATCCGGCCATCGATCCGACCACCAATTGGCCAACGGTCCAATCGCCGATCCAGCCACCAATCTGACCGTCGGTCCGACCACCAGGGTCAAGGCGGACCAGCGATCGGACCTTGATGACCGGATCGACGATCAAACTGGTGGCCAGACCGGCGATTGAACCGGTGGCCGGACCTTGATGACCGGATCGACGATCAAACTGGTGGCCAGACCGGCGATTGAACCGGTGGCCGGATCTTGGCGACCGGATCGACCGTCAGACCAGTGATCGACTGTCAGTGATCGAACTAGCAGCTAGACCAGCAATCGAACTGGCACCGATCTAGCAACCGAACTGGCTATCGGATCGATGATCGAAGCCGGACTAGCTATCAGATCGATGGCCGGATTGACGACCGGACTGCAAAATCACATGTTATAATAATTTTAAAAAATTATTATAATATCATATTATTATTTTTTATTTTAAATTTTTTTAATTTTTTATTATTTTTAAATTTTTTTTATTAAAATTTAAAATAAAAAAATGAAGAAGAAATCACAGGTTGAATCCACGATTTCAAACTTTTTTTTTTTTTTTTTTTTTTTGAAATCACATGTTCTACCCGCAATTTCACTTTTTTTTTTTTTTTTTTTTTTGAAGGGAGGGATGCCGTACACCTAAATCGGTAAATAAAACGAAAGTAACATTAATTTAAAAAATAAAATATTAAAAAATATTATTTAAAAAAAAAAAAAAAAAAAAACCCGCAAAGAGGATGCGTTGCGTACCAAAATACCCTATTGCTGCATCAATGTCCCAACGTAGCAACCTTAACCAGGTTTAGCAAAATGATAACCTATCCCCTAGCATTTCATTAATCGGAAGTTAATTTTATCTTTTATAACTTATCGTTAGGCAACCCAAATCGATTATTTTGAACGTCGTTTAAGCTCCAATTTCAGTTGTTTTCCAGCGAGCTAAGAATTTCACATGCATGTGCAAAATGCCACATGCTGCATTTGTTTTAAATCATCATCTGGGAAAAAGAGGTACGTAGAAATTATTGGCCAACCGAGACATGATAGACTTCTTGCACCATGGATTTCATTGCAATGGAAATATTTTTGCTGTCTGTCATATCTGGTTGGAGCAGGACTAATATTCTAAGACAAACTTCTTGAAACTACACGTGTACATAAATGCAAAAGAATGATTACAATTTAGCAATGTTATCAAACTTGTTGGATCCAAAATTACATTGCCTCTTACCCTACAATCAGCAAAAACTTGAACTATGAACAATATATAGTACCTGTTCCATCTGCTATCGCTCTTCTGAGTTGAATCTATTCCAAGCTTCCTGCAAAACTCCCAAAGTAGCGTAAATACAAGAGAATATGATGGTGATATGATACCATAGATGTAGAACTTTTTTATGGCTATGTAGAGTTTTATCTGCATAAAACCTTCATAAAATGTAGAATAGATGTAGTATATGCTTTCAACTGCGGCAAAGAACCAAAACAGCATAAAGATAAGAAGAATTCAATTTGTATGAGCAAGACTCCTTACTAAACATTATTTATTTGCGTATATAGGCTAATAATAATAGGATCGAGTAAACTCATTAAACATGAACGAGAAGAAAGCAAAACAATCCCCGTACAGCTACCAAGGGCTAATTTTCGAATTAAGAACCACACCTAGAGGCATATGTACAGACAACCAACTATAAACCAACATAAAATCATTTTCATTCTCATAGAATGAACGAAAGCACATACGGTTTGACAATGCACCAATTATACAAGGCTTGGGTTGGCATTATTAATCATATTTTGTGATTGATGCTTATACAGGGCCATACTTGACAATACAAGTACTGGACCAGCAAAATCATGAGAAAACCTCAACTTTTAGTGATGCACACAAATAGACTATAGAAGCCTAATCTGCCAATCCACAGAAACCACTTAGTGCAATATGGTTGGAGAGTGACATAGGAGCTAAACCCTACATAGAGTGTGAACCTTACATCAAGCAACTATAACAACCATAATTTAACAAAGGCGGTGCCTAAAAATTCTTTTGGATGCACATCCACCTCGGAATTGTTACAGTATTTAGTGACATGACCTGAATCTAGTGCCTTATTTCCTGTGAGCATTTCACATCCCAAAATGAGCTGCTAGTTTTCCTGAATATAAAATTGAAACTGTACAGCTCAGAAGAGAACTTATGGGAGCACAATGTTGTGGAATCATGTAGTCTTGTACAAGGTGCAAGCAAAGAAGCCATGAAACTTCTGGAACCAGAATAACAACTTAAAAGATGAAAGTCCAAGGTTGCAGCCAGGGTAAGATGGCAAGTCTGTGTTCATCTTTACTGTTGACTTTCATATGCCACAAAAGGTGGTTCTACCTAATTGCCCCATGCCCTCATTCCTATTGACATGATTCCAATGGTTTCCTATATAAAATAATTACTAATCATGAATCTAGCTAGTTACAATGTGTCCCGATATGGTCAATTCTTTGTTAACTCTACCAGTTAGAAGGATGTCCTTTTAGGCTGGCCAAATGATAAAACTGCACCATGTCTGCATAAGGTTGCTCTAATTAATATACAAGATAATGGATCTCTCAGATTATACACAAATATAATGTTTTCCTTTCTTTTGATATGTAGAAGCAGGAGGGGAAGATGCAGATCTCCACCTATGCTTATTTGGGTGATAATATATGGTGGTCTCTCTATATTCTCATGTCCTTTCGACTCTAGATCCATAATCTACATGATACTCTTCCCTGCTTGGATTCCAGTTACTAAATTTGAGCCACTGTTAACCAGAATATTTGATCCTTTCTAGCAATACTCCTATTGAAATCCCTTAAATCTTCTGATTATTTCTCATTCCTCTATTTTAAAGGATGCTAAGAATCCATCTATTTCTCCACGTCTATTGCAAACACTAAAGGAAACTAAATTTGCATCATTTTGCAGAAAGAGATGAAATCACAACTCAGCTACATCAATGAGGACTTCCATTTATTGATTCTGATCTCCTTATCTTTCTTCTAGTTGGTTTTGGCGACATGTTACAGAATAAGAGAGGCCGAGTTAACTTGTTTCTTATTTCAGACAATTATTGCTTGCTTTTGTTTTGTCAATTTCTTTGAAGGAAGATTTAAGGCCTATTAGTAGCATTCCTAAAGAAGAAGATGATGATGATGATGAAGAATTTAAATAAGCTTGTCTCAACCAACTTCAAGTTTGTAGACTTTTTTTTTCCCGTCTCTTTTTCCTTTTTTTCTTGATTATATAGTTATTCTTTAATAATATAACATGTGAAAGTATAGCCAAAATTCAAGTTCTGATGAACTACAAACCTAATTTCTGATATTTATCTATCAATTTAATAACTGAGCCATTTTGTTTTACAATTACTTTAATCAGGTATGTGCTTCGCTTCCATATTCTAAAATATTTTATAAAATTGCATGTACAAGTTTTAGTCCACTTGCATCGGTATAAAGCTCAAATCTTTCATGCATCATCATCTAGCCAGCAACTATTAACAGGGTATTTTGATAAAGAAGACACACAAACTCTCAATATAAAGGCAAATGTCACAATTCAAAACAATTTAGTTTTATAAATGCAAAAGGGCATCGTAACATAAATTATGGTTCCATGCATGTGTCTTAAATGCAGATTTCTTTTACCAGCATCAAGCTTCATAATTGGCTCAAAAAAGTCAGAAACTAACTGTGATTACTCAAAGCAATCATGAATAATGGTTATCCTTTTATACAAATATCATAAACATGGGTAAAGAATCTTACTGCTTAATGAAAAAAGTTTTTAAATTATGTAATCCAGGAAAGACAAGCCTATTCAGGAACATACCTTAAGGAGATCAAAAACCTTCTCACAAATGTACTTCTGTTGAATGCTAGCACCCCTCTGCTGCAATTTATCTGGATGAACGCAAAGAGTAGCCTTCCTGTAAGCTTTCTTTACAGCAGGCACTGTAATAATATCTGTCAATTGAATTGGCTGCCAGCCACTCTCAGGTCCAAGGATCTGCCAATTAAAATATCTAGTGAAATCACTGCCACAGCACATGCTTATCAAAGTCTTGTTAGATGCTAGTGCACACTGAAATTCACAAACCGGTAAAAGGTTATGAAAAAATTTTGTGGTGATAACAGAACTTGGTAGGAGTCAAAAACTGTTTGTGAAAATAAATAATGCTACCATGAAGACATGAACAAAATAAAAGATTCCCCAGGAATCACCTAATCTTTCTATTATATCAAAAGAAGTCCAGAGAAGCACCTATTGAATGAAAGCTCTAGACAAGCAGAACTGGGGCAAGAATTCTCATTCAGACACCATATATTTCATGCATATGTTACTGAAAGTACTAATAATCTAAGTTAGTGAAAGTACTAACCGCATGATCATATATAGAAGACTATTTAATACATCCACTTTCCAAAACTCCAAACCAACATCATTCGCTTTCCAGAACTCCAACCCAACATCTTTTCACTTCCAGACCGAGCTCACTTATCGTCAGTTTCATTCACCCACTAAATGTTGTTTACATGGTTTCATATACTTATTGCTGTCAGCTAACGCATTCTTTTTATAATAGAAATGCAGGAGTATATTGGCCCATTTTCTTTTAACTTCAATACATGAAATATCCATAACATAGAGTTGTGCAACACTGAAGGTGGACCTAAAATATTTAACTGCATTAAAGTTGTATGAACAAATTTGATGTTAAAAAAGAGATTCAGTTAAGGATATATAATAAATAATTCTTCAAAGCTATCTAAAGACATAATGGACTCTGAGCGGTCTATAACTTTAAGCCATAATATATTTAAATATGGCAAACGCTTTACACTTCAATTTTTTACTAGTAGATAAGCATGAAGATTAGACCTAAACTTTTTTTGGCACATAAGAAGTTACAACATTTTATTTGTTCTACTCCTCGGGAAAATCCAACTGTTAAGAGTTTCAGTGTAGGCACTTGGTTCTTCATTCTAGTGAAAAGTAGTTTAGCCCATTTATCCTAAAACTTGTCAAGCTAAGAAAGCAGCTGGGACGGTGAAAAATATATGTGATGCTTCCATATATATGGAAATAAGAACAAAGACAAAAAAATGCTTACATATTGCAGCGTTGACAGCAAAGCCCGCAAATTTCCCTCTTTTCCATTTGACCACCTCTTGACTTCAGCATCCAGATACTCTGCTAACTTCTGCAACCACAGTTCACACAAGGATGGTCACAGAAAGAAGTGCAATATACTACTAGTCCTATAAAACCTTCATGTATTAAGTCATTACATTTCTTTCTGCCTGCTCTCTTTGTGCAAGAAAATCACGCCTATTCTTTTCTGCAAGTGCTTTTGCCTGAAAATAGCAATGCAAATAATTAAGGAAAAGCATAGGCAATCAAAACTAAAACAAAAAATTGGCCGATAGCATTAAAAAGCATGAAAATTTTAGATACTTCACATACCGCACGTTCAACTGTCCGTTGATGCCTCTCAAGTCTTGCTTTATATCTTAAATTTGACTCACCCTCACCTGTTTCAAAATTAATCATTAGAAAACGATAGTGTAATCAAGTTGAGGAGAAGAGACATGGAAATGTGTCACCAAGACAAAATAGTATAAATAGATGGCACTGGGAAATATCAAAATGAAGCATTTATCACCTTGACTGTTAAAATCTGAATATATTTGGCCACTGCCAGAAGAACTACTTTGAAAGTGTGCCTCATGTGCACCATCTTGCATGTCCTGCCATGGTACATCAGTCAGTCAACCAATGCCATACAGTTAAGAACATCTAATATGAAAATATGAAGCCAAAATTAGAGAGGTGCAATATATTATAATTCTACTTGTGCACAAGCCAGGTTTTAGCCTTGTTCCACTATCTACCTTATCTCTGGTCTTAAAATGATCCCCTGCCACATTATCTTTCCTCATCTTGTTCCTAGAAGTGGCATTAAATTTCTCCATGCGTTCTCTTGCTTCTGAAGCAGCTTTTTCAGCAAGTGCTCTTTCTACAGCACGCTCCCGAGCTTCTGCAGTTGCTCGCTCCACTGCAGCACGCTCTATCCTTAATCTAGCTTCTCTCAAAGCTTTCGATCTTTCCTGAGCTTCAAGAGAAGTCTTCTCTACTTTCTCTCGGGCCCCTGCTAGTGCTCTTTGTCTAGCTTCAGCAATAACCCTCTCCACTGCTATCCTGTCTGCCCTTTGCTGGGCTTCAGCCAATGTCCTCTCATGTGCTTCATGGATAGCTCTTTCAACAGTGAATTTGTCCTTTTCTCTTTCTCTCTCCCTCTCTTTCTCTTCCTCGAAGTTTCTCGCCTGCTCTTTCACTTGATCTGTTTCTCTTTCTATTCTTCTTTCATTTTTCCTTTCTTCTGTTCTATGCAAATTGTTAGCAGTTTTATCAGATGCCAAAGCACTACCCTCCATAGCATCTTGAGCTGAACTTGGTATTTTATCTTTATCGGCAAACGAAGAAGCTTGCTGAACATCTTCTGTGGTTCTATCAGAAGCCAAAGCACTACTCTCCATATCATCTTGAGCTGAATTTGGTATTTCACCTCTCTTAGCCAACAAAGAAGCTTGCCGAACATCTTCCATAGCTCTGTCTGAAGCCCTCTGGAAGATCACTCGAATTCCATTCAATTTTTTAACTGCTTCAATAATATCAGATGCCACGTGAACTTCTTTAACATCCTTACTTCTTCCCTCTCCTTGGTCACTCACAAATACAGTCTGCTTATTTCCCAGATGAAGCAGTGCTTGATCTCCCTCTCGTTTCTTGTCATTTTGCACAAATTCCAGTTGAGCATCTACCATTTTCATTTCAATGCAATCTTGCCAGCATGCCTCTTTTGCCAATCCTGCTTTCTTCTCTTGTTCTTCATGCCCCATGGCTCCTATTGCTGTTTTCTGTTCCTTCAAATCCCATTCCAGTTTATCTGCTTCTGGATTCACTTTGAGCTTTAACCCATCTTTCACCCGCAAACATGCCTCTTGAGTCACATTTACTTTTTTACTTTCTTCCAGCTCATGCAGCACCCAGGTGTCTTCTGATCTATGTTCGTTTTCTGCACAATAGCAATAAACATTTCCTTTTATTCTTTCCTTTCCAGAATCTTCGCACTGACTAGCTGCCTGAGGTGCTTCCAGTTTCTCCCCTCCTTCCCACATGCATGATCCATGAGGGACTTTAACTTCCTTCTTGATTTCATCCTGAATACCTGTTCTTCTGTCCACCTTCAAATTATCTTCATGCTCAGAAGGTACACAAGTTACATCAGTTGTACTGAATTTCTCCGCATTGTCTTCACTTTCACAAGCCTCATTAGCAGCTTCCAACTTTCTTTCTTCATTTCCAATGGCATAATTTCCCTCAAACTTACAAGCATCATCCAAAGGTTTCGGTGTTTTTTCACTCTCTTCACGTGCAGGAGCCTCGTCACTAGTAAATTGTTTCTTTACCTCTTCCCCATGAACACTGGCCTCTTGAACCTTCCTTAGGTTCTCATTTTCCTCTTTATCAGGATCCTGATCCTCTTCTAGCATATTTGTTCTCTCTTCATGCACACGAGCCTCTAAAATCATATCTGGTAGCTCCTTGATTTCTTCCTCCCTGCAAGCTACATTACCATCTTTCAATTTCATAGTATTTTCTGCCCTTTCACTATTTCCAGCATCTTGTATCGACTTCCTGATTCCTTTGTACTCATAAGCCCGTCCAGCATCTTTATTCACATTTTCTTTGTCTTCACTAATCATTGCAGTTTTTTGGGTATTCTTTGCAATCATATTCTGATCGAAGACCTCTCTGACCATTTTATCGTTCTTCTCATCATTTATGAGCTCATAAAATTCTCTGTCTGTTTTCCACTTTCCAGAATTCTTTTCAGACTTATGGGACACTTCAGAAAATTTAAAACTATTCCCTTGCATTGACTGTTGATCCTCTTCAGCTGATGGTACATGCCTTTTGTTCTCTTCATAATCCAGAGTTTTCTTAGTTTCACTTCTGGCTTCATGTCTTTCCTCTAAAGCAATGCCATCAATTTTTTTACCCTCCTTTACCAATGTTTTCCAAGTTTGCACTTGATTGAAGCTTTCTACTTCTTGGGTAGCATGGTCCACCTTCCATCCCTTACATTTTACAATATCATAATGACCCAACTTGCGGCTTTGAAGATTATCACATTTCCTCTCCATTGACTCCTTTGCACTATTTAATCTACCTTGAGCTAGTTTTATTGCTTCTTTCATAGCAGTGGCAGAAGCTGCAGCAGCTGAACTAGCATCCACCTCCACATCAAGAAAAGGTGAGCTGCCCTTCACAGACTCCTGCTGTGCATGGTCTTTGGAAGAGGCCACATCATATCGAGTTTGATGACTTGCAATGGGTTTACATAGTTTTGCTTCATCTAGATCAGTTCTGGCATTTGCATATGTCTTAATTGAGGAAAGCCTATTAAATAACTTAGGTGGTGGCCTTGATGGTGGTGGGACTTGCAAGGGTTGCGTCTGAAGACTAACTTCAGATACAGTTACGTACATAGCATCCGCAGGAGAAACATCAACCGTGCATGTTGATTGATTGCTAGAAGAGAATGAATGGTGCTTCACTTTTGCATGACCATTTTGTGAGGAGGAAAATTTAGTGGCATACAATTTCTGATCTGTTTTCAAGTCACTTCCTGTACTCTTTATACTGTCAGCAGAAGAGGTCAGTGGAACTTTTTTTCCTTGATCCAGATCAGCTAGCTCACCATTGACCATGTCAGGACGATTGTTGCTTACTTTATTCTCCAAGGGGTTGCAACCATCAACCACAACGGCAAATCCAGGAACAGCATGAAGTTGAGTTACATGCATTCTCCCATTTATTGCATCTTCTATGTTTCCTCGGCTTGTCTTGTTATATGACATGTTCAACTGTTTTAAGTCATCATCTGGATGGTTAGAGTTAGATGAGAATTGATCCTCTTCTGCACATGCCACATTATCTCCTTTAGGATGTTTTGGAGAAAATTCAGATACTTCTATCACCTCTGGACCAAATGCAGTTCTTCTTTGTTCTCTAGCAAATTGAAAACAGGAAGAAGAAGCAAAATGATCAGATGTGTAAAAAACTTTTATGTCAGAAAATTCATGCAAAACAAAGATGCTGCCATAGCAGCAGAAGTAAAAAACTACAACCATGGTAGCTAAATCACTGAATTAAATGTTTTGCATGTACTGAACAATGGTTTCCAAGTTCAAATATCAGATGAAGTCCTAAACTGCAATAGTTTCAATCATGCAAGTTTAAAATCATCAGAACCAAAACAGAAGTACAGAACATCAACCTTCACCAATCTATATGAGCTATGTAGGTACCAGATGACCAGACTACTTTTTTTCATTTTCTAAAAACAGTTATTTATGCTGTCCATGATTGTGATAAGCATTTTCTAGTTACAACATATTCAGGAGTATTCTTTAATGTTTTCCAAGAATGTAAAGGGAGGAATTTTATATGTTTCAGAAAAGAAAAACTGAAAAAAACTACATCCATGGTAGCTAAACGATGGAATTAAATGTTTTATATGTACTGAACAACGGTTTCCTAGTTCCAATATCAGATAAAGAGATAAACTGCAATAGTTTCAATCATGCAAATTTAAAATCATCAGAACCAAAATGGAAGAACAGAACTTCTATTTTTACCAATCTATAAGAGCTATTAGACACAGGACTTCCTTTTTTTATTTATTTTCTAAAAGCAGTTATATATGCTGTCCATGAATGTGATAAGCCCTTTCTAGTTACAATATATTCAGGAGTATTCTTTAATGTTTTCCAAGAATGCACAGGGAGGAGCTTTTAATGTTTCAGAAAAGAAATCTAATGCAAATTTCTCTTAATAGTGCATATGGAAATTAACAACAAATTCCCCATTTGTTGTTGCTACATTAGAAAATTTTGCATTGATCAACCATGGTATTCTATGGCTGCATCCAATAGCTTCTAACTAGAAGCAGAAAAAAAATTTGTTGAGAAATTTTTGAAGGGAAAGCTCTGATTTAAAAATTTCAAAATGGATTAGATTCATTAGAATGTATATGATGAATGTTAGGCAAGACAAAAATAATAATTGTTTTCAAAAAACAAATTATTGCAAGAAAATGTTGGCAACAAGGCCTTCTTTTCCAGGGTGACCAAATTGTTAAAAAAGTGCAAACATTTTTTTACCTTTATTTATTTATTTATTTTTATATAACTCAAAGTTAATTTAATCTGAATCGAAGGCATCAGATTCTGAAGTAAAAGTTATTAATGAAGATGGAGGCAGATCTAAGACACAAGGAACCAACATTTAGTTGGTCTTGGAAGGATCTTAAAGAAAGACAAATCAAAACTCTTGTTTGCTAGAAATTTCTGTTTTCCTAATATTTTTGTCCAAGCAAATTATGCATGTCGGAAGAAGACGAAAGAGGTGAATAATAAGGTGCAATATGATTGTGGTACAATGAATAACGGCTCAATCAGATTTTGGGGTGTTTTGTTGAGGGTTTAAAGGTTTCATACAAGGGTTAAAACAAGGAGATGAAGTGGAAAAAAAGATGTGAAAAGTTGCTTTAAATTTCAATTTCAGCCCTTAATTACAAAAATGGATGCTGGTGCAGAAGAAGATTAGGTGCAGGGAAGTTGATCTTTTATGTTTTTAACAAATAACTGGTTTTAGAGATGAGTTTCTATGGAGATTCCAAAAGGGGTGTTGCACCCCAAGAATAAGATTCCTGACACTAAGTTTCATCCAGGCCAAATGAATTCCAATTTGGTAGTTCCAGCAGTTTTGATTGTTTAGGCCATATTTCAACAATTACAGTTGACATTGTAAGAAACCCAAAATCTATAAATTAAATAAGGAACTATCAAGAAACAGATACATAAAATAGGTCAAGAAAATAAAGTGGAAACCATTTTGATGCACGAACATGGTGTTTTCAAACCTGCTGGATGTCTCATGTTGCTGGTTTTACAAGGCTATAGTAAAATAGGTATAAGTTACCATCATCCCTCTATTCTGTACTCGTTATTATTTGGCTACGTGCCCTCCTCCTCCTATCTCATTCTCTCCTTACTCCCCTTTTTCTACTCCTCTACTCTTCCCTTTCCTCTGCTCCCTCCTCCTCTTTTAGACCACTACAAGAAAATGTGCCAAACTTTTCCGTTCTGCTCAACCTCTATCAACTTACCCCACCCCACCACCTAAGACAATGACCATGGCTGTCCCAAACCAGCACCTTTATTTCCCATAACTTAGCCATTATTTTTTCAGGATAGGTTCTAGCTTAGATATCATAGTTCAGGCCAATCTATTTCCCCACACCTGAATTCTCTCCTGCACCCACCACCAAATAGGGTAACTAAGGTCTTGCCCATTATCATGCCTACAAGTGAAAGAAAAGGAGTACAATCAGAAGGATTAGGCAATGTAAGAACTGAGAGAACAAAATTTTTGCAGCAATTAGAGAAGTCTGGTTTCATCTTTGTTTTGTTGAAGATAATGGACTCATATACCTACTGGAAGAAAAATCAACCAAAAGTGGCTAATGTAACATAGGTATAAGATAATGAAAGGCAAGTAAACCCATCACCCTGAAATATTTTAATGGCTATTTTGACATATATGCTTGGTAAAATCCGTATGCAAAACAAAGTCTGCACTTACAGTAAGCTAACCTGGGGGGTCAAAAAAAGCTGTAAATCCTATAATGTAAGGGGCGCAAGGATGATACCTACTGTAAAATAGAAAAGAAAAATGGAGGAGAAAGGGAAGGGAAGAAGAAAGTAGCTGGAGGTTCAAGTGTCAGAAAAGAAAAAATTGAATATATATATATATACAGACTAACTTTACCTTTTTAAACCGTGGGTAAAAATATTCGATTAAGTCAATCATTATATTCCTCCTATTTGTATCAGTTATATCAATTCTATTTTCTATTTTCTATTTAGGTCCTATCTTAGGCTAAATGCTCTGAGATGGAAAAATGTTCAACTCCCTTCCCACACTCATCTAAGCTTTCTTTTATCTCCTCTCTTTTTAGCCCTTCAGAATTGTCCACACCATTCATACCCATATCTGACATAGCGAAACAAATTATATTTGTCGAGAAATCCAAAATGACATGGGGATGACTAAAGTCATTGTCCTAAACAAACTTGTACTTTCCTCTGAACAAGACAAATAGGACTATCACATTTAACATATAATTAACAGACGATACCAAAAGTTCATTTCCCGTTTCACAATTTATTTTGTATACAAGCTGCCGATTTGCTTAGCTGCTCTAGTTGTCAAAAATCCTTAACCCCCGATAAATTCAATTATTCTTCACTGCACAAAGCTAGTTATCATAACAAATCATTGAACAGCCACCCCACCCAATTAGATGCTCTCAAATGAAATGACACGAAGAACATCTCATGAAAAGGGATTGAAGGAACAAACAACAAAACGGAATCTTCCATGGTAACCTACTCTATTTTTACTTTGCTAAGCCAAGCAATATAGAAGTGGCCAGATACAACATTGCGAAGCAGAACTCATGTTTTATTTGCCTCCATGAAACGAACCTCCATATAAATCCCCCAGTTGCCTAAATGTCAAGAGACCATATAGATGCAAAGGAAACAACTTCTCTCTAAGGCAGCTTGTTTCACCAAGAAATTGGGAATGAGCCCTCCCAACAATCTAAGTTAATTATACACTTCAAACAATGGATTCAACTAAAAGCACAAACGTACAAATTTCTTTATTTCCATACAAGATGACTTACTTAACCATAAAAATATCAGGAAATCAACAAGAAAGGCCAGACCTCTCATTTAAAGAAGAAAGCACCTCCTTTTTGGGCTCCGCAAACAATTCCCAACAGGAAACCGCAAACTCCCCGCCATCGAAACCCCCAAAAATCTCGGCATAATCAAAGCCAGACCATCGGGCGTCGACCGGAGCGTAGTCGAGGCCATCCATGGCCGGCGGGAGGTCGAGCATGGGAATGGAGCACGAGCCGGCGAGGCCGCCGAAGATCTCGGAGTAGTCGTCTAATCGAGCGGCGAACGGCACCGCGTACCGCGGCGGCCCGCCGAACACATCGTCGTAAGCCGATTTCGCCACCGCGGCCGCCTTCTTGGAGGCTGTCCTCGCCGCCTTCTTGGATGTTGCCGTGCCGCCAAAGCGGGAGGCCGGCAGCTCCTCCATGGGAGCAAAAGCTAGAGAGAGAGAGGGAGAGAGGAAGAGATCCCCGCTTCGGATTTTGGGGGTTATTTCCCTCCCTCGCTTGCTTTTATCTTCTTGAGCGCTGGAGAGAGGAGATTGGAGACGTTCTTCGGCTGTTCTTCGGCTGTGCGCGGAGAAGCAGAGCCTCTAGAGCAGTCAGCGGGCGCCAGCTTTCTTTTTGTTTTTGTTTTTTTTTTTTCCTTCCTTCTTTCTGGATGATTTATTTTTGGGGTTTAAGACGCAGACATAAATACCTAGAATCGGCAACACGTTGATTTATCATGAATGGGCCAATGGGGGTTTTAAAAGAGAAGTGGAGCCCACAGCATGACTGGGCGGTGGATTCCCTAGCAGTATTTTCGGCGCAAAAGACTGAATAGTCCTTCAGGCCCCCTTGCCAGCCTAGCCCAAGACAAGCATCATGGTAATAAAGTCCACATCTCGACCCATATTTTCAAATTTTGTTTTTATATTTATCGACCAATAAAATCAAGAAAATTGAGGTTGAAAGCTTGCAGTACTAAACATAGGATAGACTCGGATTGGCCTGGATACAAATCAAGCTTCAAGCCAGGGCCTGAAATAGATCGGGTCGAATTTGGATCTAAAAATAAAATTCATAATTTTCGAGCAAACTTGGGCTATCCCTTGGCCCAACCCAGCCTAATCCAAATCTGGTCTAAAAAAAGCCTGACCCGAACTCGACCCGCTAGCCCGATAATTTTAGAATTTTAATTTTTTAATTTTTTTTAAATATATAACAGTAATTAAAAGAACTTCATTTTATTATTTCATCTTCAATTTGGTAGGTTTAATTGGACTTTAATTCAAACCGGAATATGTACCGGTAGTTAAAAAATTTCATTTTATCATTTCATATTCAATTTGGTAAGTCCAATCAAGCTTCAATTTAGGCCGGCCTGAATCAGGATCCGAGTTCAGGTCGGGCTCAGGCCATGTTTTTCTAAAATAAATCAAGCCTAAGTCCGGCCCAAAGTTCAAATTTTTTTTGGACTAGGCTCATGTAGGGATATGGCATAGGCCGGCCTGGCCTACTTCCAGTCCTAACTAAACAAGTCTTAAATACATGATATGATGATGTATTGTATTAGCTGGCTTTTGGGTATTTTTTAGAGTTTAGAGCTATTTACAACGAGTGACTAGATAAGGCAGGATATAATATTTGTGAACCAGTTTGATCAAATATTCTCCAGAAACACTGGGACAACGACTAATTTGAATGATTTTTCCATATTTAAACACAAATAGAAAAGATCCAAACTCTAATTTATGAACGTTTAGACAAGGACCGAAATCTAATAGACGCATGTACCGACTATGTTGATGAGCACAGCAAATTGATATTAGAATCTAAATTTTATCAGGATAAAATAATTAAATTAATTGTGTGCGTGTGTTTTACCCTAACTTTTGTCCTGCAATCTTATAAGATGTTCTTAAAGTTCCACAAGCCATGTTAAAATTTAAACTTCCATCTTTGCCTACAACATCGAAGTGGCCACATATCTATACCTTAAAACTAATCATGTGTTGACATTTCAACCTATAAAATTTCATCGCTTTAAAAAAGAAACATTCAATTAATTTTATGCTAAATGGTTCTTTGCTAGGATAAGACAGCTCTTCCCAAGATCATGGATAAAATTTTTATAATAATTACCACGAAGGCAGCAGCCTGATTGGTAGAGGCCTTGTCCCATTTTCAGCAGGTTTACTCATTTTTAAATGAGATTTATCCTTCCACCTCTTTTTTTTTTTACCTTAAAAAAAAAAAAAATCGTAGTAGTCTGGACAATAAATTTATTCTATGTGCTTTTATTTGGGACCAACTACCTCATGGAATTAAATGTTAGCTGCCATACATATTTGCAATGATAAGCTCCTTCATAGTCATTTTCTATAACCAATTATTCTTGTACTGTCATATATTCCATTTGTAAAACCCTCTTTTTTGTGTTTAAACTTTTACCTGCATTTATATATATATATATATATATATATATATTCTTGTACTGTCATATATTCCATTTGTAAAACCCTCTTTTTTGTGTTTAAACTTTTACCTGCATTTATATATATATATCTCGCTTGATGAGAAAGGGAGCTTAAACTTTGAGTATTTAAAAGAGAAAGGGCCAAAAGTGAAAGTGAAATAAAGGACTGTAATTCATATGATCCTCAAAATTATCTATTTAAGAATTTTTATTGAATATCTATTTAAGAATTTTTATTGAATTATTTATTTAAGAATTTGAGTATCTATCATGTTTTTCGGGAGGCTAACTCAGCTGCAGACTGGGTTGCCTCCCACGTTGCTTGTCATTCGATTCTGGTATTGTGGTCGGAGTGACGGACCTTCCCTGTACAGTTTAGGAATATCATTTTGTCTAACTTTTTAGGTTATATTCACTCTCGTTCTGTACAATGAATACACTATTTCATAAAAAATATATATATATTGAATAAACAATATCTATTTAAAATTAATATGATATATCACCTATAATATCATTCCAAATGTTCCTCTAATATACTGATCATATTTTTAAAACACATAATGCATTGCAACATCTTTTGAAATACTTAATGTAAGCATAAAACAGTCATGTGACATAAAATTTAGTAAGATATGAATGTAGGGTTGGAAGTGGGTCGGACTGGGCCAGGCCATATCCCTACCCAAATCCGATCCAAAAAAAATTTGGGCTTTGAAGCGGATTTAGACCTGATTTATTTTGAAAAAATCTGATCCAAACCCAATCCAAGCCCGACCCGAACCAAGCTTTGATTCAGGTCGGCCTGAATCAAAGCCCGATTGGACCTACCAAATTGAAGATGAAATGATAAAATGAAGTTCTTTTAACTATTGGTACATATTCTGGCCCAAATTAAAGTCTGATTGAACCTGCTAAATTGAAAATGAAATGATAAAATGAAGTTCTTTTAACTACTGGTACATATTCTAAAAAAATTAAAAAAATTAAAATCCTAAAACTATCATGCTGGCAAGCCGGGTTCGGGCCAGGCCTTTTTCGGACCGGACTGGACCGGGCTAAGGGGGAGCCCAAGCTTGCTCCAAAAATTAAATGAATTCTATTTTTAGGCCCAATCCCGACCCGATCTACTTTGGGCCTGGCCCGAAGCCCAGCTCGACTTTTGGCGAGCCCGAAGCCCATCAGGCTGGCCCGAATCCAATTTGAGCCCTATATGAATGACAACTCTAACTACTTGCACTAATTCTCAGCATTACAAATACATGAATTTCAAAATCACTTCAAGTATATGATATCTTTAATTTTTTTTATTTAGGGGATGTTAGCATTAAACATGTCCAATGCACATGAAGAAAGGATAAGTAATTTCTTCCTATTTTATCTTTCCTACTTGAGGAAAGATAAAGTATATCATTTATTTTTTATAATCTTTTTAAAAGATAAGAGATTGTATTGACATTTCAAATTTTTCCTTATCTTATTAAAAGAAAAAAAAAATATTGAGATTTCCATTTTTGCCACTGAAATGGTTAAGTACTGAATTCAAGTGGAGTGTTAATTTGACAAACTTTGCAGCTAACTCCATCCAAGATAGTGGTGAAATTTCTCTTCTTCCGCAGAGAGAGAGAGAGAGAGAGAGAGAGAGAGAGAGAGAGAGAGAGAGAGAGAGAGAGAGAGAGAGAGAGAGAGAGAGAGAGAGAGAGAGTTTACAAGGGTATCCAATTTTTATCGAGAGAAGATGCTTTTTTCAAGGGGCCATGGACCTCCAAATGCTTCTAAGGTGAATAGCAACATTATATTAATAATAATATTGATAAAGCATTCTTTTACTAAAGAAATTGTTGAGAACAAAAGCATTGATTTGGTTTAAAAAAAAGTCTAGACTGTCTAGACCTAATCCAGAAAAGAATCAGACCGAGCAGTAGTAAGCCAAGCCTAGCTCAAGGCGATCGTGATCCAAACACATGCACGGGCGCACATGGGCACGTGGCCCTATTGCATGCGGCACATAGCTCAATGTATGTTTTGCCCATGTGATTTTTCTTGGTCCATGTAGTTGGCTCAGTGCATGGGAGGCCTGGCACAGTCTACCATTGGCTAGCACAATCCACAGCCCATTTATTGTAATCTACAAGATGAAGTTTAGCATTTATCGCAATCTATGTGCATCTCTTAAGCGATCTGGGCGAGGATTTGATGGCTAGCAGGTTTCTCGGGCACGATCCAACTCATTTTGAGCCTGATCAGCAGCGATTGTGATGTGTTGGATTGGGATCGGATGGCCAGCAGGTCAAACGAGACTTGAGAAGGGAATAAGAGTCATTTTCCAACGTAGTTTGAATCATTGGACTCCTATTGAGATACTCTATTAGTTATAATATATATAATAATAAAATATATTTATATATTTTTAAAGAATTTAAAAATATTTTTTTGAGATGTGTGAAATAAAATGCTTGATGTGTCAAATAGTTTATAAATTAATATAGAATAAAGTTTGGAATCTTGGCTTGGGAGATTGATAAAATCACTATCTTAAAGAAGATTTGGTCCCTTTCTCGAGTGAAGATCAACTGGATCACTCGCTCTCCTCCAAAGTACAATCTATAAGCCAATACTCCAATGTTTACCAGTGGCACGATCTCAAATGAATATGATCAATTCGTCTTCAGTCAAAAATTATCAAATGAAAAAAAAAATTATGGAAATGAGAGGGAGAAATCTGAGAGAAAGATTTTAGAGAGGAAAAAGAATTCTTAAAAGTTTTTGGATATATGGCTGGAGCAGAGGCCTATTTATAAGCTTAAAAAACTTCTTAAATGCTCATAAATGCCTCCACTATCCATTTAAAGCATTAAAAATTATTAAATAAAAAAAAAAAAAAAAAAAACATGGAAATGGTTGTTTGTCTGGAATGGTTGCTCGTGCACGGAGCGCGTGCTTGCACTCGCACGCGAACATTCTATCCATTGGGGGGGAGTTTTGAAACTTTCCAGTGCAAAATGACAAGAATCCTCCATAAATTTTAAAACTCATGAAAAATATTTAAATTCAGTAAATAATTTAAATAATAAAAATTTTGGACTTTATATGCTTAGTATAAATACCTTCTAGGTTTAAACTTAAATTAGGTATAAAAACATACATCATATGAAGATGAACTAATCATAATATGGGATAGCACTATTGAGATCCTGTGCTTGTCTTAATTTTCATGAAAGTTACTAGGGATTCATCTTAATTTCATAGTCATGGTATCACAACTACTCTCACTAAGAAAGATCTTTCAAGGATACGTGCAATGGAATCGTACATCACTGAACTCAAACTTGGATCTATTAAGAACTATGCTTAATTTAATCGTCATAATATAGCACCATACCATAGAGATGGGATAGAGATAAATTCTGAACTAGTACTTCTAAACATCACCTCGAAGGTCATTTTTCTTTGAACCTTAATCATGAGATTACCATGCCGATAGAGATATGCTTTAGTGACTAATATATAGGCCTAAGTCACATCTCCCTCGATGTCTCAGATACCATAATCTTTGAAAGGTCTTTGTTTAAAAGATTAGTCATGTTATTTTTTGATCTTACAAATTAAAATGATATCACATGTTTTATTTTATTTCTTACAACTTTATACGTGATCAGAATATAATTGTTCATCTTTTTATTAGTTATCTATTGGTTTAACAAATCAATTAGAGCTCTACAATTATAATTTAATAAATTTTTTGAAATTTTTATGGAAGAGTTTTTATATTATTTATTAGATCTTTTAGCCATTATGCTTTAGTACATGCGGTTCAAGAGCAGTCAGTTCAGATTCTAATATATTTCTAGTAATTATTATTTGTTTACAAGAATCCCGGGATACTGCAGCTCCTAACAAAAAGAGATACCTAGTGGTAGATTTAATATCTAAACTATCTATTATCTAATTAGCATCGCTATAATCTTCAAGTACTTCATGATAATCTAAGTATACTAGAGAGTAATCTAAGATTCTCTTAAGATACTTAAATATTATTTCTAAAGCTTTTCAATATTCTTTACTATGATTACTACCATACCTACTCAGTTTACCTATTACATGAACTATCTGGATGAGTTCTATTTGAAATATATAATAGGGATCCTATCCTCTACGAATATTCTAATTGTTTAACATTTTTTTAAAATTCTTAATTAAATAAGAACTATTATCATGTGGGATAGAAATTGGATTTAGATCAAAATATTCAAGCTTTTTAAGTATTTTTTTTATTAAATATACTAGGCTTCTACTATCTACTCTTTTAAGTTTTATTTCTAAAATTATTTCAACTTCTTCTAAGTCTTTCATATCAAAATTATTTGATAGATAGCTTTTAGCTTCTTGAATTACTTTCATTGATATTCCAAATAATAAAATATCATTTACATACAAACATAAAATTATAAAATCTATATGTCTTTCATAATATACATATTTATCATATTTATTTATTTTATAGTTATTTCTTAAGATAATGTCATCAAACTTAACATGCCATTATTTAAGAGCTTGTTTTAAATAATCAAGTAATTTAATTAATCTACATACCTTATGTTCTTGTTCTTTTACTTTAAATCCTTGAGGTTAGTTTGTATGCATTTCTTCTTTTAATTCTCTATTTAAAAATATAATTTTTATATTCATTTAATGGATTATTAATTTATAAATTGAGATTAAAGCTACTAAAGTTCTTAGAATTATTATCCTAGCTACAAGAGTATAAGTATCAAAATAATCTCTTTTTTTTTTACTAATTTCTTTTATTACTAGCCTAGCTTTGTATCTTTCTATTATTCCATCTGACCTTAATTTTTTTTAAAATCTATTTTATCCTTATAGATTTGTTTGGTGAAGATAAATCAGCTAAAAACTAAGTTTTATTTTCTAGAATTGATTGAACTTCACTATTTATGGTTTCTTTTAATATGATGATTCTGATAATGACATCGTCTCATTATACATAGAAAGATCATCCTTTACTAAAAATATGAAGAAATCTTCTCCAAAATCTTTTTCAACTCTTTTTTCTTATTTTTTCTTAATTCAGGTTTAAGTTAAGGTTCTACTAATTTAGACTCTAAAGATCTAAAACTTACATTACCAGGAATTCTAGTTTTTTTAAAAAATATATCCTAAAAAAAAGATATCTCTAGCTTCTAAGATTATATTATCTACTATATCACTAACCTCTGATTTTATTACTAAGAATTTATAGGCATTACTATTTTGGGCATAGCCTGTATTTATAGTCTTAAATCCTAGTTTTCTCTTTTTGAGTTAGGGATATTAACCTTAGCTAGGCATCCCTACACTTTGAAAAAATCCAGGTTGAGTTCTCCCTTTTCAAAGTTCATAAGGAGTCTTGTCACTATCCGTAATAGGTATCATATTTAGGATGAAGCAAGAAGATAAAAAAGCTTCCTCCTATAAGTCTCAAATAAGTCGAAACTGATAAGCATAGCATTTATCATATCCATGAATGTATGGTTTTTATGCTTAGCTACACCATTAAATTATGGAAAGTAAGGAGCAGTTACTTAATGAATTATATTATGTTCTTGATAAACTAAGAGAATTCATTCAAGGAATACTCTCTTTTTCTATCAAATCTAAGAATTTTATTCTTCTGTTTTTGTTAATTTTTTACTTCACTTTTGTAAATTTTAAATTTATTGAAGGTTTCATCCTTAAATTTAATTAGGTAACAATAGCAATATCTAAAAAAGTTATCTATAAAGATTACTGTATACTTATTGCCATCACGAGTTGCAATTTTGGTGGAGTCACATACATCACTATCTACCAACTTCAAGATTGAAGAATTTCTTTTAATTGATTTGAACGTTTTTCTTGGTTGTATAGATTCAACACATATTCCATACTTAGATGTATCTAAGTTTGATTTGGAAATTAGTTTTAACTCCATCATATTTTAACTTTTTTAAGTGTATATGACCCAACCGATCATGCCACAAATTGTATTTAGATTCATTCACAAAATAAACTTGATTATCAACATTATTAATAAAATAATTTATTATATTTAATTTGAATAAGCTTTCACTAATATATTCTTTTTTATGAAGATATTATTCTTAGTTATTACAACTTTATTACAATCAAGGATAATTTTGTATCCCCTCTGAAATAGTTGAGACCCACTAACAAAATTCTTCCTAAGGTTTGGAATAGCACATCCGTTAAAGTGAGAACTTTTCCTGATGTCATCTTCAAGTTGATTCGATCTTGTTTTATGATCCTGGCGGCTATGTTATTTCCTAAGATTATTCCCCCTCTACTTGAATCCTGAAAGGTAGTAAACTAAGAGCGATCAAAATAAATATGAACATTAGCTCTTGAATCCAACCACCAATCAAGGTTAGAGAAAGTAACATTAACTTCAGGATTTAAACATACTGACTTAAAAGTAGAATCTTATAGACCTTTAACTACATGAGCTTGGGATTCGGAGGAACCAGGAAGTTTGCAAAAAGACTCCTAATGAAACCAATCTCTCATAAGATTTATCCTTTTGCATAAAAAGTAGAATCTTTTACCTGGATCTTAGACTAGCTTGTTGGATCTAGAGTTATTAGCTTTGAAGATTTTACCCTTAAATTTGAACTTATGTAGATTATGGCGATTAGATTGGTTTGACTGGCATTGTTGATTTGGTTGAAATCTAGTTTTGATTTTAGTTTGGTGTTACTGTTAATTTAGTATTATTGGGTTAAGTTAGCTTGGGCACCTGGGACTCTTGTTTGTTAAGTTTTAGATCTATGCTGGTCTTCTATCCTGATTGAGTTCAGAAATTAGGCTAGAATTAGCTCTCCTTACTTTTGATGCCGACCTTTCACAAAGCCTTTCTAAGAAAGAGGTATCTTACTTAGAAGGCTAGATACCTTAAATCATTCTAAAAATTTATTCTCAATGGTTTGAAGCTTTCTAAGGTACTTTTGGAATTGGTGAAGTTGGTAATTTATGGATTTATCTCTTACTATGTTATATCTAAAGAATGATGCAGTGTCGAATCGTTCAATCCCAGCATTATCAAAGTTATATTCAGAAGGATATCCCACATTCCTTCATACTCTTAGCTAATAAGTAATATCATAGAGTAAGTCAAAAAGGGCGTTAAAGATTTTATCTTTACACAGGTAATCCTCTTATAGAATAATAGGGATGGTTGAACTAGAAGAACTAGTAGATTGGTCAATCATAAATCAAAGATCTAAAGTGGTTAGCCAAAACTTTATTTGGCTTCGCCACCTCCCAAATGGGATCTATCAAATTTTTCTGGTTTTAGGCTAATGGTATCATCTTTAAGAATTATCATTAGTTCAAGTCAGATTCTTTAAAAAACTTAAAAATAAAAAAAATTATTAAAAATTTATTTAAATAATTTAAAAATATTTTATTATTTTATTTTATATTATATATGTTTTTAAAATGTCATCTTAAATATTTTTTTAAAAAATTAAAGTTTCTTAAAATGATCATCAAAGTAATAAAACCTGTGATTTATTAAGATTTTTATTTAATTTATTTATCTTTAAAATTTAAAATCTTTGATTAATTTATTTGTATTGTCTTTTAAAATTAATTTTATATGCTATAGTACAGGTTTTGTAGGAATCTTTGATTAATTTTATACAATACAAAATTATAAAAAAAATATTATAGCTAATTAATTAAAAATATAATTTATATAAATATAAATATACAAAGTACATAAATTATAATTATATATAAATAATTATATTAATATAGAACTATATACATACACTACACAAATATTTATCAAATCTTATTTAGATTGTTAATTATAATATATATAAAATAAAATATATTTATATATTTTAAAAGAAATTTGAAGATAATTTTTTTGAGATATGTGAAACAGAATACTTGATGTATTAAATAATTTATAAATTAATACATATCAAAGTTTGAATCCTAGCAAGGGAGGTAGATGAAATCATTATTCTAAAGAAGATTTGGCATTTTTCTTGTTTGAAGAACAACTGGACCACTCGCTCTCTTTCACGGTACAATCCAGAAGCTAATACTCTAACATTCATCAATAGCACGATTTCGAACGAATGCCGATCAATTCGTCTTCAGTCTAAAATTATTAAATAAAAAAATGAGAAAATGAAAAAGAGAAATTTGAGAGATTTTAGAAAGGAAAAACAATTCTCGGAAATTTTTGGATGTATGGTTGAGATAAAGGCTTATTTATAGATTTAAAAAATTTCTCAAAAACCTACAAATGCTCCACTAGCCATTTAAAGTATTAAAAATTATTAAATAAAATAAAGAAAAGGAAAAATAATATACAAACGATTGTTTGCGTGGAATGGTTGCCTGGGGCGCATGCTTACGCCTGCACATAAACTATCTATGGGGGTGGAGTTTTGGAACTTTTCAGTACAAAACAACAGCATACTCTTCGTGCCAGAAACTATAAAAAGGGGATAGATGGCTAGAAATTAGGTGTATGGATCTAGAGGATATGTCATTGGCAGAAAAAAGTCTGTAAGGACTAAAATATTTTTTTGAAAATCAGGAATTTTTTCGATGGATTTGGAATTTTTTGTTAAAAAAATTATATGTGATTGACAGTGAGAGTTTCAGTTTTATAAATGATTATTTTTTTCATATTGAAACCTTGCATATCCAATCAATTATATTTTTTATTTTATTTTTTCTCTTGTGATATTAATATTAATATTGTGATGTTGAAAACGAAGATCCGTATTTTGTATGAGAGATTCTCTAAATAAATAATATCAGTACAATTATTATGATAATAGAAATATTGATAAGATTTTTTATGTAGCGGCAGGATGGATTGTATCTTTTATATGGAAGAATGATCATCATATTAATCATTGAATTATTTTTTACATAAGTTTTAAAGCACTTCAACCGTTCCTTCTATCCAGCTACAAAGATTTTAATATCGTGCAATACCAAATCTTTCTATCGCGCAAAAAATACAACCCAAGCCCTTGTCGAGGTTAATTATTTCTTGTTGCAAATAAATGTGAACCGATCCTCATTCTACACCGAGAATCACCAACCTCGGCATCACAAACGTATTTACTTCAGAAGGTTGCCGTTGGTACGAATCCTCACCAACAAAAACAGCCATAACTTGGACATCATGACCCGAGGTGTCGTAGATTGGCATTAAATACTTTGCGGCATGTTGGATATCTGGTCGGTGCCAACCTTCCGGTCCAAGTATCTTGTGTCCGTGGGGTCAGCCTGCAGCGATGTATTCGTTGGACCAAACCAACCCGTTCCTTCGGATAAATATAATAAAAAGAGATGGTGGGATAATGCTTTGCGAGTCATTTTCGGAGGTGTTCGTTCCCGTCTTTCGGAACGGATGCCGTGCACTAATGTTTGTGGGAAGTTAGGTGGTTTTGAGATAGCGATTCCGGAGGAGTTTGGTAATGGGACGGCCAGCCTCACGTTGATTCTTATTTTAATTGATGAAAGAAGTTGGACCATTATTTTTATATTTTGTATAAATTAAATTTTTATAAACCTTGCCATTGTTGCTGATCATCTAAAGGCCCTTCAATCCATGCAACATGTATTGCTGCAAAATTGTAGCTTGTTAGCCCATCACGTCTATTTCGCATGAGAGAGATTTGATCCGAAGACGAGTAAAATGTTAGGAGATGGTGTGTAGTGGAATGCTGGAAGAGTTCATACAAGAAGTTAAAATAGAAAGCCTGAAAAATAAATAAAGAATACAAGCACAAGCAATATAGAGAGATTACATGGTTCGGAGCCTCCTGCTCCTACGTCCACGGCTGCACGGGATCAAATCTTCAACTATAAAGAAAGAAGTTTTACAATAAAGAGCCATCTCTGGATGCAAACCCCGGTCTAATAAAAGAAAGAAGAAAGAATAAAAATATATATATGAAAAAATTTTGTCCTCCCTCTGCCTTTCTCTCTCTCTTCTCCTTGTTTTCTCTCTTGGAAAATCTTTGGACAACTTTTCTGGTTGCAAAAGACCTCTCTCTAGCTCTTTGTTCTTCATTACAGCAACTCTTAGCATTCTCTGTTAAGAAGAGAACGAAAACCAGTCCAATCCGTATCCAAAACGCATCTCCAGGTCGCTATAAAAGACAAATTGAAGCAGAAAATGTTTCAGGCTATCAGCTCTGCGATCAGTACCTCAAATCGTGTCAATATTAGAGTAAAACACCCCTAATCATGCCCGGAATCCTTCTTAGCCATTGGATTGTGCATCCGACGGTCCAAAGCAGCCCAAATGCCCATGAACCACATGAGAAATTATGCGGTTCACGATGAGCCATGAGAAGTGCTGGGGAAACGCCCCGCTCCGCTCTCACCTCGGGATGAGCCATGAGAAGTTCTTCCCTTTTTTTTTGATTTTTTTGCTAGGCTTCTGGGCTTTTCTGGGCTCGGATCTTGAGTGGATATGGCTCCACACCAAACAACTCTCTCACTTGGAGACTTAGACACCCAATCTTGCATCCACCTGAAACATTAAAAGTAAACTTCCAAAGAAAAATAAAAATAAGTCAGTATCCTGTGCAGCGCCTCCAATCAACTAACTCCGGAGGCCAATTGAGGCCATGCATAGTCCCAATTTTTCTATAGTGACTGTCTTCGTCAGCATATCTGTCGAATTATTTGATCCTTGGATCTTCTTTAGTGACAAATATCTATCTTCAAGTAGTGCCCTGATAAAATGGTACCTTAGCTGTATGTGCTTTGTCTTTGCATGGAACATCGGGTTCTTTGCTAGATGGATAGCAATCTAACTGTCACAAAACAAAATATTACAGCTCTGCTCTCTACCCAGCTTTGTCAGCAACTTCTGCAGCCAAATTATCTCTTTGATGGCTTCTATAATTGTGATGTACTCCCTACAAGATTCAGCTCACCGTTGTCTCGCCAACGATGTACACGTACCCTGTCATGCTCCTCCTAGTGTCGGCATCACCATCTAAATTTGCATTAACATAGCCCTATAAAGTTTGACTACCTCTCTGGTAACATAGACCGACATCCTTTGTACCTTTTAGATATCTCAGGATCCACTTAATAGCTTTCCAATGTTGCTTGTCCAGATTTGCCATGTACTTGCTCACAGCTCTCATTGCATGTGCAATGTCGGGCCTCATGCAAACCATCGCATGCATCAAGCTGCCGACTACTGAAGTATACGGAATCTTGGCTATTGTCTCATCATCAACGTTGGATGACTATTCTTTTGAAAGCTTGAAGTGCACGGCCAAAAGTGTCTTCACAGGCTTTGCATCTACCATGTTGAACCTGTCCAGCACCTTTTTAATGTAATTATTTTGAACCAGCTTCAGTGTACCTACCGCCCTGTCTTTTTTTATCCTCAACCCAAGTATCTGCTTTGCTGCGCCCATGTCCTTCATTGCAAATTCTCTTGACAGCTCTATCTTCCATCTTTCGATCTCCTGCATGCTCGATCCAGCTATTAGCATATCATCAACATACAAGAGTAGAATGATGAAACTGCCATCAAACGACTTGTAGTAATAGCAATAATCTTCCTAGCACCTTGCAAAACTAGTATTAGTCATGAATCCATCAAACTTTTTGTATCATAACCAAGGGACTTGTTTCAAACTATACAAGCTCTTCTTCAGCTTGCATATCAGGTTTTCTTTACCAGGAACTATGAAACCAACTAGTTGCTGCATATAAATATCCTCTTCTATCTCACTACGTAGGAAAGCATTAGTAACGTCAAGTTGTTTCAAGTATAAATTTTCATGAGCTACTATACTTAGAATAACCCTTGTTGTAGAGAGCTTAACAATAGCAGAAAAGATCTCAGTATAATCAATACATTCTTTCTATTGGAAGCCTTTCACAACTAACCTTGCCTTGTACCTCTTGCTGCCATTATGCTCTTCCTTAATCTTATAGATCCACTTGTTGTGTAGTGGTTTCTTTTCTTCCGACAATATGCTGAGCTCCCATGTCTCGTTCTTTATCAAGGGCTGCATCTCGTTCTTCATCATCAGCTCCCACTTGATCGAATCTTTGCTCTCCATGCCTTCATCAAAGCACTCGGGCTCTCCTCCATCTATCAATAGCATGTAATACAACGAGGGTGAATACCTTACACGTGATTTCAGGGTCCTTGTGAATCTTCTTAGCTAAGATGTCTTTAGCTCAGGTTCAGGATCTCTTGCTCCCCCGACAATGTCCTCCTTCGTGATCTCTTCTAACTCTACTTGTTCTTTCTTCTTGTCTGCATGTCCTGCTCTATCTGGAATACTCTGATCATTGTACAGGCTTCTTTCATTGAACACCACATCCTTGCTCCCAATGATCTTCCTATCCTTCTCACTCCAAAGCTTGTAACCAAATTCATCAGTGCCATACCCAATAAAAAACCACCTCTCTGACTTTGCATCGAGCTTGTTTCTCTTTTCTATAATAACGTGTATGTGGAGACACAGCCGAAGACCTTCGGGTGAGATAAGCTTGCTGACTTCCCTATCCACTCTTCTTCTGGTAGCTTCCTGTTGATCGGATAGGCAGCAGTGCTAACGGCCTCAGCCCAAAACATCTTAGGCAATCCAGCATGAAGTCTCATGCTCCTGGCTCTTTCGTTCAAGGTACTGTTCATGCGCTCAGCTACCATGTTCTGTTGTGGCATGCTTGGAATTATCGTCTTAGTCTTGATCCCATTGGTTGCACAGAACTCCTTAAACTCGGTGCTATCGTACTCACTTTCATTGTCCGATTTCAAGCATTTTATCTTCTGTCCAGACTCATTCTCCATCAGACTTTTTCACTTTCTGAAACTATCAAATACATCAGAATTATTTTGTAGAAAATAAACCCTTACCTTCCTGGTAAAATCATCGATGAAGGTCATATAGTATTGCGAAGCTCCAAAGGATGCAACTAGAGAGGGACCCCACACGTCAGTGTGCACAAGCTCCAGCTTTCTTGATCTTGTAGCCTTGCCAATCTCGAAGAAGCTGACTCTCTTCTACTTTCCAAGAACACAATTTTTGCATTAACCAATATCTATCGTCTTAAAACCCAGTAGCTTGTCATTCTTCAACAGTACTTGCATTCCTTTCTCGTCCATGTGACCTACCTATAGTGCCACAACTCCGAGTTTGCTTGTGCCAGTGCCACTGCATCTCTAGTGTTACTAGTCATATATAGAGTACCCAACTTGCTTCCTCGTGCTATCACCATTATACTTTTGGTGATCTTCTAAGAGCCACCAATGAAAGTTATAATGTACCCCTCTGAATCTAGCTGCCCGATTAATATCAGGTCTCTCCTCAATCCTAGGACATGTCTGGTGTTCTTGAGCTTCCAAACTGATTGATCTGGCATCTTGATATGTACATCATCCTTTCTCATAATATTCAAAGGCTCATCATCTACAAGATAGACCTTTCCGAAGTCTCCAGCAATGTAGTTGTGCATAAACTCCTTCTGTGAGGTAGAGTGAAACAAAGATCCGGAGTATAGGGTCCAAGACTCCATCGGACTATCCACATTGAGAACCAATGCATCTGCAATTATCTCTGTTGCCGCATTAATGGATTCTTCGTTCTGCCCCTTGTCCTTCCTTGCCCAGTAGCTCTTCCTAGTGTACCCCTTCTTACCGCAGTGCCAATAACCATCACCCTTTGATCTTGATTGGCTTCTATGCTTAGACTTGGTCTCCCGCGGCCTTTATTGCACTGTGTAGTTCTTCCTCTGCCTTCTTAAGTGACAAAGGCAGAGCCAGAGTTCCTTTTGGTTTCTTTCCTTCTGATGTCTTTACTAAGAATCAGGTTTCGGACCTCTTCAAACTTCAATTCGCTCGAGCCGCACGAACTACTCATCGCTATTACAGTTGCACCCCCAGCTCTCGGGCAAACAGGATAATAGGATTAGGGCACGGACTTCATCCTCGAAGCTAATGTTAACTGAACTCAACTGACTAGTAATCAAATTAAACTCATTGATATGATCGATTACGGATGCACCTCCGCTAATCTTCAAGTTGAACAGACGATACATGAGATAAACCTTTTAGAGGCCGAAGGTTCCTCATACATGTTGGATAATGCCTGCATCAATCCAGATATCGTCTTCTTCTCCAGGATGTTGAACGCGAGATTCCTGGCCAATGTTAGACGGATGACTCCCAAAGCCTGGCAGTCCAGCAAATCCCAGTTTGCTCTTAAATCTCGATAGGTTTCTTCTCCAGCAACGGTACGTGAAGCTTCTTTTGGTACAAATAGTCCTCAATCTGCATCTTCTAGAATCCAAAATCTTTTCCGTCAAATTTGTCGATCTTGACTTTTTCTTCGTCTCCTGCCATTGCTCTCACTCGAACCCGGGGCTCTAATACCAATTGTTAGGAGGTGGTGCATAGTGAAATGCTGGAAGAGTTCACAGAAGAAATAAAAAAGAAAGCCTGAAAAATAAATAAAGAATACAAGCACAAACAACACACATGGATTACGTAGTTTGGATCCTCCTACTTCTATGTCCACGGCCTCATAGGATCAAATCTTCACTATGAAGAAAGAATACAGGATTGTAAATTGTGTCCCAAAGCTAATCGTCTAGATTGTAGATAGTTGTGTCATTTTGTAATTGTATATAATTTTTTTATGAATAAAAGTTATTCTTTGGCTGTTCATCATATTTACATTTTCCTGAAATGAACTCTTGTATGATGGAGTCCTTATAACTATATTATTTGATATAGAGAGGATATATCAAGTAGTTCTTAAACTGGTTCACAACCAAATGATACATTGTTATAGGATGACAATGTATCAAGTGTAGGTTGTTGTATGTCACATTTGTTGGTTGTCCTCTTAACCAAGGAGTGTGGAGACACTGGTGTGACATGCAAGTGAAATGTGTGACATCTCACTGAACATGATCATCTATGGAGCTCCCTTCTGCCAAAGGGTTGCTCGAGAAGCGATATGGGTATATATGTCCCTCAAACCTGAGGTCACCATGGCGGCTTGCAAGCAACTCACTATACTTTGGTGCCGGATCACCTGAATTTCTAATCCAGTATGGAAGGTTTCAAGGTGCAGTCAAGTACTTGTGGAGCGGTGGTGGATCAAGATAGAATTGATCCCTCCAAATAGTTTAGAATGAATGACTCATTGTGTCTCAATTTAGTAAATCCTTGGCCAGGGTAGTTCTTGTGAGGAATCACAAAACTTGTAAAATTGAGACACGATATGCATAAACCAAATTAGAATTGGCAGTCAAACCCTAGGTCATCTTGAGTATTATGAGGTCAAAGGGATGAATTATGCGGTAACCATATGCCAGAGGTTCTAGAGAGGTGCTCTGCATCTCCGATCTATCCGGATGTCAGGTATCATTGCTAGATGAGGACTTTGACCAGTACTAGAAGTGTTCCAGTGCTACCGGCTTAGTGTTCGAACCTATGGGATCACACACCATAGGGGTTTCTATTTGATCTAAAGGCTGATCGACGATTGAGAATCGTCTTGCTATCACTGGAGGTTAATGTGATTGACCATGTTCGAAGTATCGACACTTGGAAGTGTCAACACTTGCAAGTGTCGACACTTGCAAGTGACGATACTTGGTAAAATGTGAAGTGTCGACACTTGATTGACGAGCAAAAATTCTGTGAAGGTTTTGACTTCGAATTTTGAATTCGAATTTTAAATTCTGGACATTTTTGGCTCCAGGCTTTCATGGTATGATGGTTGTACTTGCCTTTTTAGCTTGGATCCATTTGGTATGTCCCTTGACCTTCTCCCTCAATCACTCCTCCTTTCTCTTTCTCTCTTTCTTGGCTGCCCTATAAATAAAGGTTGTTTTAGGGGCTGCTGATTGGTTGAAGAACTATAAGAGAAAAAAAGTTTTGTGAAGACTTAGGATTGGGTGTGAGAATACCTAGCATTCAAGTTAGGTCTTGGAAAGAGAGATAGTTAAGAAGGGTTCCACCTCTCCTCCTTGTCTTTCGAGAAGAAGAAGATCGGCCCGAAGGATCTCAAGGAGCTGCACTCCGAGGGAGTTGATCAGAGTCGAGCCCCGGTGTGAACTACCTGTAGAGGTCAGATACGTATGTGGCTCAAGAGCACCATCCTTGGAGCACCGCCACTGCATCCATCAAAGGTATAACGGTAAGGTATCTTTATATCTTTGATTATTTTCTTGCTCTTGACGTATATTGCATGCTGCATTATCATCATACTAGATCCTGTTGCAGGCAAATTGGTAGATCGTTTGATTAATCTACCAAGTCTTCCGCTGTGCTTGTTTTAAAATATTTTTAAAATGCATGTTTCTGCTTTGCTGTTGCATATTGGTATGCTTCTCTCTTCAGCACCTTCAAGTTTTATAACAAAGAGCCCTCTCTGAATGCAAACCCCAGCCTAATAGGAAGAAAGAATAAAGAATAAAAAAAATACAGGAGAAATCCTTGCCCTCTCTCTGCCTTTTTCTTTCTCTTTCCCTTGTTTTCTTTCTTGGAAAACCATTGGACAACTTTTCTGGTTGCAAAAGACCTCTCTCTAGCTCTCTGTTCTTCGTTACAACAGCTCTCAGCATTCTCTGTTAAGAAGAGAACAAAAACTAGTTCAATTCGTGTCCAAAACGCATCTCTAGGTCGTTGTAGAAGACCAATTGAAGAATGTTTCAGGCTATTAGATATGCGATCAGCTTCTTAGATCGCGTCAAAATATGAGTAAAACATGTCTGATCATGCCCGAAATCCTTCTTAGCCATCGGATCGCACATCCGACGGTCCAAAGCAGCTTAAACAACCGTGGACCGCGTGATAAATCGCGTGGTCCATGGTGAGCTGCGAGAAGTGCAGGGGAAACGTCCCGCTTCGCTGCCGCCTCGGGCTGGGCTTGGGCCGTGCGCACCTGTGGGTCAGGCCGGGTCTGGTTTGGAAAGCCAAAATAGTTTCTCTCTCTTTTTTTTTGATTTTTTTGTTAAACCTTTGATTTTTTCTGGACTTCCATCTTGGATGGATATGGCTATCCATTTAATATAAAATGGCTATCCATTTAATATAAAATGCGTAAAAGAGAGCCTATAAGAATAGAAATGATGATTTTAATGTTATTAAAAGTGATGGTATGGTCATACCCCATGCGTTCACTTTACAATAGTAAACAAAGATACAAGGAGTCACCGTCCTCTAAACAAGCTGCTAATCTTGATTATTTTATATTATTCCCCCCAGTTCATGAACGTATTGTTCCATGCTTAAGTCATCCACGTTCTCCATCGCTTTCATATTTAATATAACGTACAAAACATCATCAATTTACGGGCTACATCAAGTGTTTATTATAATCAATATTAATTTAAAGGACAATGAAAGTTTCTTCGACCTACACCGAGATTTATTCCTCACCCCCAAACACACACACACAATCCCTTTCTTAAATCAAAAAAAAAAAAAGAAAAAAAAAAAAGAAGACAATGACAGTTTCTAATCCTAGACTATTTTTATAATGGGATTGTCGGTACCATGGATCCAGCTAAGATTCAAAAAAAAAGCCCCTGGCCCTTTTGTACCTCGGGGAGGCCAACATCTGATCTAAACCCAAGATCTTGGAGCAACCCATCTGAATTGGTTCAAAATATGGCGCCCTGGGTCCCTGTGCTGGCCACAACTCATCATCACATTCTACCAAAGGCAGAACTCATTTGAGATGATCAAATACTATCAAACTGACCCCTCATGGATGCACACAAGCAACATCAGTGGGTGAAGCATGGGATGTTGGGAAGGACCTGTCATTGAGTAATGTCACCTATGGAACACCATGTAGATCAAATTATAAAGGTGTGTCATGATGTTTATGAAAGGTTTGGAGTATGACTTGATCGCCTCACATCTGTGCAGGAATTGATTTAAGCTTTGGAAGGACATTATACTTGAATTTTTGCCTATGAATGGAGTTGGTGATGAACATGATAGAGGGGCCCACGAACAAGCCATATGGGATGGGCCCATGGCCATGCTATGGGTGCATTGAACTTGGTTGGTATTGACCTATTGGGTGCATGATGGGAGCTCTTTAGGACTTGCATATTCTGTCTTGATAATCTCTGACAAGAAAAAAAAAAAAAAAAAAGAAACTTGAATGCTGATGAAGATGGTGATGGAATATGATGGTCTGTTAAGCTCATGCAAAAGGAATGGAAGGTAGGAGTTTGGGTATAGTTGGGCTACATCGTGAAGTCTGAATCAAATTATGAATGCCCACTTGATGCAAATTTACCTCGCAATATACCTTAAAGTTTTTGTTTTTCAGCGGAAAAATTCCAAGGTCCTGTGAGGCCCAATTATTTTGGGCTAAACGGGCTAAATGGGCTGAAGTCGACGGAGGCTGCCGACTTTAAATCGAACCAGAGAAAAAAAAAAAAAGAAAAATAGGGGACGAAGTCCCTGTTTATCTGACCACCACGATCGTTGGAGAAATCGTAACAAGAGCCGTGGAGTGGATGGGGACGGCCGGTGAGAGTCGTGGGGGGGAAGGGAAACTTGATCGATCGAGTTTTCGTTCTCCGTACAGCACCGAACAACCTCGTTTTCTTTAAATCCCCACCCCTTCGTCGAGACATTTCTCCAAAATTTCTTCCCCTTCTCCAGTGGCTGACTGCTTCGAGATCATCGCAGGTAAGCTCTCTCTCTTTTTCTTGGTAATATTTGGGGTTCGGGTATGGTGGCAGTGAAGGGGCGGAGCCCCATCCCTTCCCTCTCTACCTCGGTGGCCGATCGTCGCCGGTGATTGCGATCCCATCTCTGCTCCGTCCGGAAGTTTCGGTGGATCGCTGTCCTTCACCGGCTCATCGGATCAAGGGAGGCGAGTGCGGGCCGAGAGAGAAGAACGATGATCGGGAAAGAAAGAAGGAGAAAAAAAAAGGGAATCGGGAAAGAAAATAATAATAATAAAATAAATAAATAAATAAATAAAATAAATACATAAAAAAGAGGGGAAAAATCTGAGAGAAGAAAAAAAAATGTGCGTCAGAAATAATAATAATAAAATTATTAGTTTTTGGGATTCAGGCGAAGATCCAGATCGGACTAAGGATTATTTTTCTATGCTAGTTTATCTTAGATAGGAAATTAATTATATAATTGATCTTATCAGGGATTTCATCTGGCATGTCGAAAGAGCAGTATCAGAGTTGACTTGGATAGGCATTATAGAGTTTTCAAGTAAGTTATCTTGATCCCTGATATTATGTGCCAAATATGTTATGTATTTATGAAATATTAAATATGTGTAATATATTTTAATCTGCATTGGATTGTATTGGGTTGCATGCATTGTGTTGGTGTGGATGCTTTCTAGTCCGACTATGATCACACGAGGACCTAGTTTCCTTTTGGACCTCCAGTGGGGCTATCACTGGCACATGACCGTAGAGCGGTACGTGACACAGGAGCTAATTGCCTTATTTTATTTTTAACCATGCATGACAGTTGTTGGCACATACTGGGGATACATGTTTCCTTGTGTGATATCAGAGCTAGTTTTGGGCTATCACTGGTGCATGACCGATGAGCGGTATGTGTACACATGACCTAGTCTCTTTCGGGACTAGCCACGGGCCAATTATGGCCATAGTCAGATGGACTAGGAGTAAAATAAATGGTTGGCCATCCATAGTCATGTCGGTGTCGATGGCATTTAAGTATACACATTTGCATGATATTGTTGGTTATATTATTTCTATGATGGATATCTTGTTGGTATGATGTATTTATGCCTGTTGTTTGTATTGGCATATTTATGTTTGTTTGTTGGATGTGTTGATAATTTACTAAGCCTGTTAAGCTCACACCTTGTTTTACCTTTGTTACACATCCAGAAGTTTCATCGGGCTGTGGGATCGGTCAGTGAGAAGTTAGGATCAGAATTTTAGTTTGTTAGTTTAAATTTCTCATATTGTATCTGAGATTTTTGTGAGATTTCATCTGTTAGTTGGATTGAAATACTCAAATACTAAAATAATTAATAAAGCTTGGTGATTTTATTTTATATAATTGTCCAAATGTTAGTTTGTAAAGTTAAGCCTGGTATATTCGTAGGGTGAATCTTGAGGATATGCGGCTGTCTGTTACGTATCTGGACGGGCTTCGAGCCGGGGCGTGACATAAACATTGCAAGCTTAATTTGCAGCAATATATTATGTGGTGTGGAAACATTATTAAAAAAAAAAAAAAATCTGCCCGAGCTGGCAAATTATTCTGAAGTGTACTTATGCTTTGCTGGATGTATTTAGATCTATGACTACCATGTAAATAACATAGCTTGCTGTTTTAGATTAATCATTGATAGTTATTCCAGAATTAGATTTCTGTTTTTGTTTATTTATTAGGTTTCGGACCATTTGAGATATAGAGAAGTCATTCAAATAATTGCCCTCATGAAAAGTATTATAAAAAAATCAAGTTATATTATATAATTAGATAACTAAGATGATATAAAAAGGAGGAAATCATATATTGAATTTAACGATACTTTCTGTTTGGCTTACAAGCTATTCTAGCGGTAAGGTATTTATATATGATAACTAAGGCATATTATGTGTGCAAAACAAGTAATCTTTTATTGACTAGAAAATTGTATAGCTTCATATTGACTGATGTGGGACGATAATAAGGATAGCCAAGCTTCTATATCAACATACATTTTTTTAAAAGTTATCAGAAAAAAGGTAGTGAAGAAGGATAACCATAGTTTGATCCAAGGCCCGCCAAACTATGGTTCATATCTTTAGCCTTTGGGCCTAAGCCCATGCTTGAGCCATGGCTGAAGCCGAACCGGAAGCTGGACCAAAAAAGAATCCAAGAGAAATTCTTTATCCACCACAACGGATAGAGAAAAAGCGCACTACCTCATTGGTTTACTATTAAAATTAATAATGAAACTATGCTGATTTCTGGGTATTTAATATAACTTAATTTTTTTAAAAAAATCTTAATAAAAATATTTTTTTTTGACATGCTGTTAGCTATTATAACTTTCCATTATTCCTTCATGAAATCTAATTAATTTTTATAATTTTTATATTTGTATTATAACATTCTATTAATTATTATAATTTTTTATTATTTTTCAAGACATTCAATTATTTTTCTATGATTTCTTATATCTATATCATGTCTTCTTGTGCCTATATGATTTTTTGTATCTATATTATTCAATTAGATATCAAGGAATGACAGGAAGTTATAATAATGATTTGGATGTTATAATACAGATACATGAATCATAAAAAGCAATTGGATATCATAATCGATAAGCAAGTCATAATAATTAAGGATGTCATGATACAGAAAAAATGTATTTTAACTAGGATTTTTTTTATAAAAAAGTTGAGCTCATTAAATATGGTGTAATTTTTCTCCACTAATGGTCATGGATAGGGCTGCAAATGGGTTGGGTTGATCCGTGACCCGACTCGACCCGACCTGGTTAGACTCGATCCAAATCTATTTAAAAGATTCATGAATCTGGATCGGATTTAAAAATTAGATCTGTTCATTTTTTGGATCGGGTCTAGATTTACTAAATTTGGACCTGACCCGATCTATAAATATTTTTGGATTATTTTGGATTTTCAGATATATGATCCGATCCAACCCAACTTGATCCGAACCTAGATATAGGACCCGAATCTTTTTTAAATATATTATTTATAATATATTGCCAGATATATAATTAAATATCAAACATTAAATTGTAATGGACTGGTTGCTGGCTTTCCGGCTTGGGCCAAACCCGCCGCCCATGGCCCACCCCGACTCCGCGTAAGGGCATAAGGGCACCAAGCAGTCCGAGCTTCCACCCTCGATTCATTTAGTCCTAAAATCCCATTTCCCACTCGATCGATGCCCGACAATCACTCCGCCTCCACAGCTCCCTCAGTCTCCCTCCCTCCTCCAGTCCTCCCACCGCTAGCTATTCAAGATCGCCACCATGCTCAAGCGCCTCTTCAACCTCCATCACTCGCCGCGCCGACTCCACCTCCACATCTCCCTTAGTCTCCCTCCCTCCTCCGGTCCTCCCACCGCCAGCTATTCAAGATCGCCACCATGCTCAAGCGCCTCTTCAACCTCCATCACTCGCCACGCCGACTCCACTGCCTCCTCCCATGTCCTCGAGCCGTCCAAACCCGACTCCCCAGCATCGGCGAGCATCAATCAAGACTGAGCGCACCATCCGCCTCCACCGCCCGTGCCGGCACCCCCGTGCCATTTGTGCCGCTGCCGTGACATTGACTGCCACCAACATTGATCTCCCACAACCAATCCCAATCCCATCGCTGCCCCTTCCGATCGAAAAAGGACCTCATTGGAGAGCCCGAGCCGACGGAACCGTGCCCTCCTCTCCCTGCATATGTGCCGCCCATGCCCGTGATGTCACGCCCCGAATCCAGTACCGGAATCGGCTACGTGACCGGCCGCACAAACCCTAGGTTTTACCCTAGAGATTATGCAAGGCCTAGGTACACAACAATTCAAACATATCCGAGTTAAATTAATATTATATAAACAAATCAATAACAAATGTACAATTCAGTATTTAAATCGATATCATTAATTGGTCTACTGACTCACAAACATCAGTAACCGAAACTAACTAACTAACTAGCTCAATAATTATGAAGCTCCGTCTCACGCCCAGCCCAGATTCTCTTTAAGTATCCTGAGTCTCTGAAAGAAAACAAATGATAGGGAGTGAGCTACATAGCCCAGTAAGGGTTCCAAATGATCACCAATAATAATATACATGTATATGAAAACAGCAAAACATTAGCATAACATGTGACGAAATCAAACAATTCAGATTTCATGTTTAACCAAAAACTTTGGAATTTTTTTTTATTTAAAATTTTCTTTTCAGAATTTTCATTATTTAACCATTATCTTTAGGGTTCTGGACTAGCCACGGTCACACTCCAGCCTGTGACTGGCACACAAATTATCACACTCCAGCCTGTGACGGGCACACTGAGAAACCACGGTACCGCCGTGGCATGGTTAGTTCAAACACCAGTTCACTTAACACTTTATCATTTTTTCTCACATAGTCAGATCATGTCACTTTCCAACGATCGATATCACGATCAAACACATTTCAAGATCACTTGGCAAATGCAAACAACATTAACAACAAACTCGTTCCGTAACCCAGAAATCAAATCATGTTATCCGAAAACTACCATGCATGAAAAATATTTAATATATGCTCGGATCAAATCAGGTCATGTAAAATATATTAATATTACGGGTGACCAAGTTTAGAAGTTCTTACAAATCAACTATCCACGCCTGTACTAATCCATACCCGAAATCGGTGCGACGCCTTCTCGCTCAGGAGACTGATTCTCTACATAGATAAATAATTTTAATTAAAACTAAATTCTCAATTTTTTCTCAAATCTTGAAAAATCCATGATTTTCTCTCTTCCTTCCCTCCCTTCCTTCTCTCTCCTCTTTCTCTCTCCTCCTTCTCTCTCCTCTTATCATATATATATATATATATATATATATATATATATATATATATATATATATATATATATTTTCTTTTCGGACCGTACAAAACACCCCCACATTTTTTTTTCTTTTCTTTCTTTCTCTTTTCTTTTCTTTCTCCTGAACCATCTTCCCCCGTTTCCTTCTTCGGCCGATCCGGCCTCTCACCCCCCCCACCTGCCGGCAACCACTCCGTGGTTGCGCAGGGCCCTCCGGACCAATGGCAGGCGGTGACGATGGCGGCGGCGACAGCGGCGAACAATCCAAACTAAACCAAAAACCTTAAGAAAAACATCAAAATTCTCAAAAAAATAGATTTAAATGAAAAGGATCTTACCGGCGGTTGAAACCCTTCGCTGCTCGCCGGAGAAAACAACTATGGTATGGAGGAATTGATGGATTTGATTCGGCCACAGTGGAAGGGAATTTATAGGATTAATCGATGGTTTTCCTTGCCGTTTGGGGAGCAAACTCTGCCAAATCGGAGTTTATTCCACCCCGGACTAGTCGCCGATCACTCCACTTCCATTACAACTCCTCCCTTCGAGTCCTCCGGCGAAAACTTCGGCGAGCATTCCTCCCCTGTTCCGTCTTTGTCCCATTTTTTTTTTTTTTCGTTTGGGTTGAAGTCGGCTGGGTCTGCCGACTTTAGCCCAGGCCCATAGCTTACATTCTCCCCCCGTTAAAAAAATTTCATCCTCGAAATTTACGTACCTGGTATTTCGAAAAGCTGTGGATATCTTGTTCGCATCTCTGCTTCAAGTTCCCATGTAGCTTCTCTTTCGCTGTGATTGCTCCAGTGCACCTTCACATAAGGTATGATTCAGTGTCTCAATTCTTGTTCCTTACTATCGACAATTCGTAAAGGCACCTCCTCATAAGTCAAATCCTCTTGAAGTTGCAAAGGAACATAATCTATTGCATGATTAGGATCAGGAATGTATTTCCGTAACATAGATACATGAAACACGTTGTGCACTCCAGATATAACTGGTGGTAGCGCTAATCGGTAGGCCACCTCACCAACCTTATCCAAAATCTCAAATGGTCCCACAAATCTCGGGCTCAACTTTTCTCGTACACCAAATCTCATCACACCCTTTGTGGGAGATACTTTCAAAAAAAACATGATCACCAACATTGAATTCCAGCTCTCTTCGCCTTTTATCAGTATAACTTTTCTGTCGGCTTTGAGCAGTACACAAACGTTCTCTGATCATTTGTACCTTCTCCACTGTTTGTTGCACTATTTCTGGACCTAACAATTTTCTATCTTCTACATCATCCCAGCAGATAGGAGATCTACACTTCGTACCATATAAAGCCTCAAAAGGCGCCATTTGAATACTGGCTTGATAACTATTATTGTAGGCAAATTCTATTAACGATAGATGACAGTCCCAAGCACCACCCAAGTCCATAACACAAGCTCTCAACATGTCTTCCAGAATCTGGATGGTTCGCTCAGACTGTCCATCGGTTTGGGGATGAAAAGCTGTACTAAAACTTAATTTGGTCCCCAATGCTTTATGAAGACTCTTCCAAAATTATGAAACAAACCTACTGTCTCGATCCGATACTATAAAAATTGGAATCCCATGTAGTCTCACAATTTATTCTATGTACAAATTTGCTAATTTTTCCAGAGAGAGTCCAATACGAAAAGATAAGAAATGAGCTGATTTCGTTAGTCGATCCACAATCACCCACATCGCATTATTTTTCTTAGGGGTTTTGGGTAAACCTGTCACAAAGTCCATGATAATGTGCTCCCATTTTCATTGAGGAATCGCAAGAGACTGCAATGGTCCAACAGGTCTTTGATGCTCAGCTTTTACCTGTTGACACACCAAACATTGAGCCACATACTGAGCTATATCTTTCTTCATACCAGACCACCAAAAGTTTTCACGTAAATCTCGATAGATCTTTGTACTACCCGGATGCATCGTATATACTGAACTATGTGCTTCTTCCATAATTTCATTCTTTAATTCTAGAAGTTTAGGAACACATAATCTGTTACCAAATCTCAAGGTACCATCTTCATATATAGTAAATTCAGATTGCGCACCAGACTCAACTGTCTCTCTAATTTTCTGAAGCTCTAAATCTTCCTTCTGAGCTGATTTAATTTTGTCAATCAGGATAGGTTGTACCATAATATTTGATAATTGCATCCCAGAATTATGAATTCGTACCTCGATCTCTGATCTTTCCAGATCCATTATGATGTGCTTTTGATTAGTAATTAAAGTTGCCAACTTACTCAGGATTTTCCTACTCAGGGCATCTGCTACAACATTTGCCTTTCCCAGATGGTAGTTGATAGTCAGATCATAATCCTTTAATAGTTCCAACCATCTTCTTTGTTTCAAGTTCAATTCTTTCTGAGTAAATATATATTTTAAACTTTTATGATCTGTAAAGATTTCACAACGACTACCATACAGGTAATGTCTCCATATTTTTAAAGCAAAAACTACAACTGCTAACTCCAAGTCATGAGTGGGATAATTTGACTCATATGATTTCAGCTGTCTAGAAGCATAGGCTATCACCTTTCCATTTTGCATTAGCACACAACCGAGACCCTTTCGGGATGCATCACTATATATGCAAAACTCCCCTGTCTCCGCAGGAATAGTCAATACTGGGGTAGTGATTAACCGTTCAATTCTTGAAAACTCTGCTCACAATCATCTGTCCATTCAAATTTTGTTCGTTTCTGGGTCAGGCGAGTTAAGGGTATAGCAATAAGAGAAAATCCTTCAACAAACCTTCGATAATATCCTGCCATTCCCAGGAAACTACGAACTTCGGACATATTAGTGGGTCTCTCCCACTCTACCACTGCTTCCACTTTCTTTGGATCCACAGAAATACCATCCTTAGAAATAACATGGCCAAGGAAGGAAATTCTGTCCAACCAAAAGTCACATTTTTTTAGCTTGGCAAATAATTTCTCCTCCTTGAGTATTTGTAATACTATCTTTAAGTGCTCCTCACGTGCTTGTAGACTTTTTGAATATATCAGTATATCATCAATAAATACTACTACAAATTGATCCATATATGGTCTAAACACTCGGTTCATGAGATCCATAAAAACTGGAGGTGCATTTGTCAGACCAAAAGGTAGAACCAAAAATTCATAGTGTCCATATCTGGTTATAAAAGCTGTCTTTGGTACATCCTCTGTCTTTATCTTCAATTGATGATAACCAGAACGAAGATTAATTTTTGAGAATACTTGTGCTCCCTGTAATTGATCAAATAGATCATCAATCCTTGGTAAGGGATATTTGTTCATTATAGTCACTTTGTTCAATTCTCGATAATCAATGCAAAGCCAAAAACTTCCATCCTTCTTCTTTACAAATAAGACTGGAGCACCCCAGGGAGACACGCTAGGTCTAATAAATCCTTTATCCAACAGTTCTTGCAATTGCTCCTTAAGTTCTTTTAATTCTGCCGGAGCCATTCTATAAGGAGCTTTGGAGATGGCACCTGTACCTGGTATAAGATCGATAGAGAACTCAATCTCTCTATCAGGAGGTAATCCTGGCAGATCATTGGGAAAGACCTCCAAAAATTCTTTCACAACGGGTATGTCTTCCAGCTTAAGCTCCTGCTGTCAAGTATCTATCACCGTTGTCATAAATCCTTCACAACCTTGTCTGAGGAGTCGCTTGGCAATAAAAGCCGAAATTACCCTCCTCATAAAGGTTAACTTGTTACCCTTAAAATAGAACTCTGACTGATCAGGAATTTGAAATTTCACAATTTTCTCAAAACAGTTGATAGAAGCATGGTTTGCTGCCAGCCAATCTATTCCAAGGATTATCGAAATCTTTCATATCCATGACTATCAAATCAGCTTCCATTGTTCTACCTTCGATATTCAATCTACATATCTTGCATATTTGATTAACCACAAAAACATCCCCACTAGGAGTGGAAATACAAAGTTCAAATTCTAAAGATGTCGGGGTTAACTCATTATTTTCCCTAACCAATCTAACATATACGAAAGAGTGTGTAGCGCCAGTATCAAAAATAATATAAACATTACTAGAAAATAATTTGATCATACCTGTCACTACAGAATTTGATGCATTAGCATCCTGCTGGGTGAGTGCATAAACCCGTCCTTGAGTTACTGATTTCTGTTGTCCTTAAAGTTACTGTTTTCCACGAGGTAATTGGTGATGTGACCCCTGACCAGAGGGACACACAACTGCCTTATGTCCCGGTTTACCACAGTTATGGCACTTCCACTCATCTGGCCATGTACAATCCCGCTTATAATGGGAACCACCACACTTAAAACACTTGACGTCACTCTTTGGTCGAGTCTTGTCATCTGAAGTAACATTGTCAAGCTTCCTTGTTTTTGCATTGGTACCTTTATAGGATTGGCCTTGATTCTCTCTTGTTCCAGATCTCTTCTTTAATGCTTTTTCTCTTTCAGCTTGAGCCACATCCAATCCCCTTTCTATAATTAATGCTTTATTAACAGCCTCTTTATAAGTTGGTTGCTCAAAAGCAATCACTTGATGCTGGATCCGACTTCTAAGTCTATTTTCAAATTTCCTGGCCTGAATCCCTTCATCAGCTAAGAGTGATGGAGCATATCTCGACAATTCCTCAAACTTTGAGGCATACTGAGAAATAGTTAAAGTACCTTGCTCCAAGCGATCAAATTAACGAAATTTTTATACCCGAACACTTTGAGAAAAATATCTCTCATAAAAAACCTTTCTAAAATCTGTCCAGGTAAAAGGTGTAACATTTGGTCCTTGTTTTTCAAGCTCTAGCTCCCACCAAGCAGCTGCCTCATCTTGCAATAAAAAGGTAGTGAATGTAACCTTCTCCTCTTCTGGATACCGCAAGGCTTAGAAAACTTTTTCAACAGCTTTAAGCCATCCCTCTGCCTCCATGGGATCAGAAGTCCCCTTGAATACCGGTGGCGCATACTTCTTGAATTCTATTAGTATAATTGGCTGTTCTTGAGGAATTCTGACTTCTGGCTGTTGTCGTTGTAATAATAACTGTTGCATAAATTGCTGCTGTTGCTGTTGGGCTTCCATTAATCTTAGTGTATCAGCTCTTGCAGTAGCTTGCTGCTGCACTAAAATTTGTAATAGCTGAGGAAGACCCATCTGGTCCCCAGGCTGAACTCCGGATCCACTCGGTGTTCCTGTTTCAGCAGTTCCAGTCTCCGGGGTGTTATCCAAAGGATTGGGCACTAGTTCATGGAGATGCTCCTCATCACCAGTGTTGTTCATCAGATTCGGCATCGGGTCCTGTGGATGTTCTTCATTATCAGATAAGGCTTCAGCATTCTCATGCTGCTCAATAGGATCCCAAGCATTTGCTCCATCCGCAAATCTTGTGAGCCTCCTAACACGTCCACGTCCACTACCACGCGCCATGGAAAACCTACACCAATCGTTGTTAGTATACAACTAACACTCCGATGGTCAAAACAATTATGACATAATATCTACCCCACATATGGATCAACCCACACACTCTCTCGTTGAGCTTATATCCTAAGATCCTAGAACCTGGTTTGCTCTGATACCACTCTGTCACGCTCCGAATCCAGTACCGGAATCGGCTACGTGACCGGCCGCACAAACCCTAGGTTTTATCCTAGAGATTATGCAAGACCTAGGTACATAACAATTCAAACATATCCGAGTTAAATTAATATTATATAAACAAATCAATAACAAATATACAATTCAGTATTTAAATCGATGTCATTAATTGGTCTACTGACTCATAAACATCAGTAACTGAAACTAACTAACTAACTAGCTCAACAATTATGAAGCTCCGTCTCACGCCCAGCCCAGATCCTCTTTAAGTATCCTGAGTCTCTGAAAGAAAATAAATGATAGGGAGTGAGCTACATAGCCCAGTAAGGGTTCCAAATGATCACCAATAATAATATACATGTATATGAAAACAGCAAAACATTAGCATAACATGTGACGAAATCAAACAATTCAGATTTCATGTTTAACCAAAAACTTTGAATTTTTTTTTATTTATATTTTTCCTTTCAGAATTTTCATTATTTAACCATTATCTTTAGGGTTCTGGACTAGCCACGGTCACACTCCAGCCTGTGACTGGCACACAAATTATCACACTCCAGCCTGTGACGGGCACATTGAGAAACCACGGTACCGTCGTGGCATGCTAGTCCAAACACCAATTCACTTAACACTTTATCATTTCTTCTCACATAGTCAGATCATGTCACTTTCCAACGATCGATATCACGATCAAACACATTTCAAGATCACTTGGCAAATGCAAACAACATTAACAACAAACTCGTTCCATAACCCGAAAATCAAATCATGTTATCCAAAAACTACCATGCATGAAAAATATTTAATATATGCTCGGATCAAATCAGGTCATGTAAAATATATTAATATTACGGGTGACCAAGTTTAAAAGTCCTTACAAATCAACTATCCATTCCTGTACTAATCCATACCCGAAATCGGTGCGACGCCTTCTCGCTCAGGAGACTGATTCTCTACATAGATAAATAATTTTAATTAAAACTAAACTCTCAATTTTTCTCAAATCTTGAAAAATCCTTGATTTTCTCTCTCTTCCTTCCCTCCCTTCCTTCTCTCTCCTCTTTCTCTCTCCTCCTTCTCTCTCCTCTTATCATATATATATTTATTTATTTATTTTCTTTTCTTTTCGGACCGTACAAAACACCCCCACGTTTTTTTTTCTTTTCTTTCTTTCTCTTTTCTTTTCTTTCTCTCGAACCATCTTCCCCCGTTTCCTTCTTCGGCCGATCCGGCCTCCACCCCCCCCACCTGCCGGCAACCACTCCGTGGTTGTCGCAGGGCCCTCACGGACCAATGGCAGGCGGCGACGGCGGCGGCGACAGCGGCGAACAATCCAAACTAAACCAAAAACCTAAAAAAAAACATCAAAATTCTCAAAAAGATAGATTTAAATGAAAAGGAACTTACCGGCAATTGAAACCCTTCGCTGCTCGCCGGAGAAAACAACTATGGTATGGAGGAATTGATGAATTTGATTCGGCCATAGTGGAAGGGAATTTATAGGATTAACCGGTGGTTTTCCTTGCCGTTTGGGGAGCAAACTCCGCCAAATCGGAGTTTATTCCACCCCGGACTGGTCGCCGATCACTCCACTTCCATTACAACTCCTCCCTTCGAGTCCTCCGGCGAAAACTTCGGCGAGCATTCCTCCCCTGTTCCGTCTTCATCCCATTTTTTTTTTTTTTTTTCGTTTGGGTTGAAGTCGGCTAGGTCTGCCGACTTCAGCCCAGGCCCATATCTTACACGTGATGCCTCCCCATCTCCGCGCCCAACGCCCCTCTGCTCGGAGTCATCGATTGCTACTCTGCCACCACCCATCCGACCTCCACTAATCGATCTGAGAAGCTGTCGTCCGTCGGGCTTCCCCAATCACCATCGCGGTAGTTGACGCCCTTCCGATTGCTGCCACCGTTGGTCGCTCCTCATGTCACCGGCCACGGCAGCCCAGCCCATCTGCTGCTGCCAATCACTCGGAACAGCCACCGGCCGATCCCTTCCTCCCATCCAGATCTCCATCGTGCCACTGCCAATCACCGGAACAGGGCCGGTGCACCTTCTCCTTCCCTCACCGTCGAACTTCTTCCGTCCATGAGCAAACCACCATCGACTGGACCTTCTCCGCCCAGATCCAAACCCACCATCTCCGCACGCATCACCTTGCCGCCGCCCTGCAGGTCGGTCTTCACCTGTCCAGGTCCTCAACCCCTCCTCTCTCGATCCCTACTCTCTCTCTCCCCCTCCTCTCCTCTCCACCCACTCGGCAAGCTCGAACCCTGCATGCATTGTGTTTTACTATTTCCATTATTAATTCAAGTAAAATTTTATGAATGGAACCTGACCCAATCCAATCTGGATCGGATCCGAACCAGACCTATATGTTATGGATTAGGGTTGGGTTATATATGGACCCGACCCGACCCGAATGATCTATTGGATCAATAATTTTGATTATGGATCCGACCCGACCTGATTTTTTATTGGATTGGATTTGGGTCCAATATCAAGACCCGATCAAGAAATCGGGTTGGGTTGGGATCAAGCATAACCCGGTCCGATCCGACCCATTTGCAGTCCTAGTCATGGATAAAGAATTTCAATTATTGAGCTCCTATCTCCTCTCTTCCTAGGATGAGATGTTCAAGGCCTTTCCTCTAAATTGGAAATGATAATTGTGAATTATACTTGACAAATTTTTTTTATAAATGTGAATAGGAGGTAGCTGAAAGCTACCCCATGTTTATTCAAGATCAAAATAATATAGTTCCTGAGAGTAGAATTATTATGGCAACTACTCTTTCTTGTTCTCGAGAAACTTGCTAGACCACCAGCTATGGAATCGGCTGTCGTCGAGCGATCGGGTAGTTTTTCGTCACTGGCCACCTCCTGTAGGAGCTTTGAAAAATTTCATAGCCAACCAGATCGATCGGCCTTGACCTGGACCTCCACTCGGCCAGGATACCATAAAGTCGACACTTGACACCCTTTCTCTGTGCCAGACCCATTCTCGATACCTGGCCTTCTCTTAGCAATGTCCACTCATGGCACTTAGCCACCTCTTGACATTAAGATCACTACGGTCGACCCCACTTACTCCAGCTATGCCAATCTTTTCACATATCCGCTATAACAAATATGGCTAACATGGACAATAGGCAAGTTCGTGGAAGACAATATCTCAATAGAATCAGCAGCTCTAACAACCTATCAGGATCTGTTATGCTTTTTAGAGACCACCTTCTTGGCAGCCTTTTCATGGCCCTGCTCAACACTATAAATAGGTAAGGGGGACACCTAGCAAGGTAAAGCTACTTTGAGTGCAGGTCACACTTACACTCTTACAGTCATTATGGCACACAACTCTGATTATTGTTGCCCATTCCATTTTCTCTTTCTGACTTGATCATCGAAGTGTCCCTGCTGGTATCCCTGATCTTGGGACCTTTTATAGGTCTCCATCAGCAAACCATCGAGAGCAACGTCTGAACTGTTTAAAAAAGATCGGAGGACTTTCTGCGCCGCCGTAACCTCCCAAAGGATAATTTGGTAGTAACAGATTGACATGCTAGGTAGGGAGTATGGTGAGTTATTGCTTAGACACTCTCAGATCTCTAGAACTTGAAGCCATGGTGACCACCCATGCACTCGTGTAATGTAGACCATCCGATTAAGCACCGGCTCCAGTTGCCCGCCTCTTCAACTACCTGCAATGGAGTAAAGTTTGTTGGCCATTTTGGCCCAGCAAGTCAAAGTCCTTATCTAGGCGATGCGAGGGTTATAGTAGCAGCAATCTCCCATTGTGGGGCAACTATCACTGGAAGCCCCGATCGTAGCTCTTATAGCTTGCGGCAGTCATTGTCCCCCCACAATGGGACCTTCATGCTGACGGATTTCTCGTCGCTCGTAATCTTCCTGTTGACTCTGGTCTTGATTTTGATGAATGACAAAATACTTAAGTATATATGAGTACTAATATGCGGTAAAAGTGTTTATCAGATTCAGGTGCTTATCAGTTTTGAAAGATTGCCATCTTGTTGAAGAAGTCATTTAAATTATTGGATTTTTAAATTACATGGACCTTGGAATATGAGGAAGATCTTGAAGAGCTTATAATTTTAATTTGGACAAGTTTCAGCACTGGTCAGGTCAAGTGTCGACACTTTAACGTGTCGACTCATGGAAGTATCGACACTTCAAAGTGTCGACACTTGAAGTGTCGACTCACAGAAGGCTTGGACTGATACGCAGAGAAAATTTTAATTGGCACGCGAAAGTGTCGACTCATGGAAGCCAAGTGTCAACTTAAGTATCGACTCATGTGTCGACTCAAGGCCTGAGACCAAATAGAATACAGAACATACTGATTTCAGGATTCTGGTCAAGTGTCGATACTTGAAGATGAAGTGTCGACTCAAGGTGTTGACTCATGATCTGAAGTATCGACATTTGCAAGTTTGATAGCATAGTAACGACTATTTTTTTGAAGTATAGAACTTTTTCAATTTGTTTTTAATGGCTAGTTTTTTTCTCTTATGTGGCTATAAACGGATTTTTAAGAGTTGGAAAGTTATTTGAATATCACCAAACACAAGGGGAAGCAATCCTTTGAAGGAAAAAACTCCAAACATCTTACGGATTCAATATTTGAGAGAGTTGAGCCTTCAAGCCTTCAAAATTCGAAGAAAGCATCCAAGTCCACATCTTCAAGCATTAATCAAGGCTTCAACAACTTGGAGATAAGTTTTTTCAACATCATCAAAGAGCTTCAAAAAAATATTTTCTTTTATTTAGAAAGCTTTTATTTTGTATTCTCATATTTATATTTGAACTTTTATTACTACTAGTTTCAAGTGGATTGAAACTAGTATTGAGATTTGTTGGTAAGCCTTTGTGTGAAAACCAACTAAGGTTGTTGGTAAGCTTTTTATGAAAACCAACAAGGTTGTTGGTAAGCCTAAGTTACAAAACTAACTAGGTTTTTTTGTTAGCTTTGTAAAAATCAAGAGATTTTTGGTTAGCCTTTGAAAACCAAGAGGTTTTTTATTAGCCTTTGAAAACCAAGATATTTTTGGTGAGCCTTGTGAAAACCAAGGAGTTTTGACTTGTGAGCCCGTTAAAACAAGTTGGCTTTGACTTATGAGCCCGGTAAAAATAAGTTGATTGTAATCTTTGTGATTATAGTGGATTTTTCAAGTGAAACTTGAAAAGTGGATGTAGGTGCTTAGAGTGCACCGAACTACTATATTTCTTTGTATTTGTGATTACTTTTTACCCTACTTGCATTTACTTTATTGTTTCCTCTACATATTTTTATTAAGCACACAATGCTTTGACAAAACAAAAATACTTGATTTGAATTGGCACAGACTTATTTAAATCATTATAAAAAGTTTTCAAAATCCAATTCACCCCCCTCTTGGATAGCATCGCTGGACAACAATTGGTACCAGAGCCAAGTACTTAGCACTTGACGTGGTATCAGAGCCTAGTACTCAACGCTTGACTTGGTATCAGTATCGATACTCAGCGAAGAGGTCCAACGATCTTGAGTAAAACATCATGGCAATCCAAGATGGTACTTGTTTTGCCGTAGGGCAAGCTTCAAATAGACCACCTTTTTCAATGGCATAAATTATATATATTGAAAAACACACATGCACATTTTCATTCAATCTATTGATTATTATCTTTGGAAAATAATTGCTAAAGGTCCTCATATTTCTTCTATCTTGATTAATGGTGTTTCCATTCTAAAACTCAAAGAGGATTGGGATGAAAATGACATTAATCAATCTGAGATTAATGCCAAAGCAATGAATTTGATTTATTGTGTATTGGATCCTAATGAATTCAATAGGATTTTCGCATGCAAAACAACGAAGGAAATATATGATACACTTAAGTTACTCAAGAGGTACTCTTCAAGTAAAAATACAAAAATTAATATGCTTGTACATACATATGAAATATTTAAAATACAGCATTATGAATCCATAACTGATATGTATACTAGATTTACTAACATTGTTAATGAAATAAAAAATCTTGGTAAAGTTATGACCAATGTTGATTTGGTTAATAAAATTTTCAGGTCTTTGCCAACTTCTTAGGATCCAAAGGTGACGGCTATTCAAGAAGCAAAAGATGTTGACACCTTACCTTTGGAGGAACTTATCGATTTACTCATGACCTATGAGTTGAACTTATGGTAAAAAGAAGTGGATGTTGATGAAAAGAAAAAGATAATTGCCCTCAAATCCACTACACTAGATGAGTCTTCAAGTGAAGAGTCAGAAGATAGTGAAGTTGAAGATGAGATCGAACTTTTGGCTCATAAATTTCGAAAATTCATGTGAAAAAGGGCCAAAAAGAAATACATGAAGAAGGCAATGATGACATCTTGGAGTGAGAGTGAGAACTCAAGCTCTGAGGAAGATCAAGCACAAAAATTAGCCAATTTTTGTCTAATGGCAAATGAGGTACATTCTGATTCTAAACTTAAATTTACTTTTGAAGAGCTTAGAGAAACTTTTGATAATCTTGTGTATGAACATAAATTATTAAAAATTAAGTACAAGAAATTAAAGAAGCAAGCTAATTCTTTTTTTTTTGAAAATAATCTTGGAAATGAAAACAATGAACTAAAAGCCAAGATTGTTATTTTAGAAAAGAAAAATAATGACTTTTCAAAAGAAGTTGAAATCTTAAAAATACCCAAGGTTTTTGTTTCAAATGATAAGCTTATAAAAAAAAACAAAGATCTTGAGTTGGAAAACAAGAAATTTAAAGATGAGCTTGATAAAGTAAAATTATTTATTGAAAAATTTACTTTAAGTTTTGAAAAACTAAGTCTACTTTTAAAATAATCAAAGAGCTATTTTTGATAAGGTTGGGCTTAGTTTTGAACAACAAAGGAAGCAAAAATTTTTGAAAGATTTTTTTATTCCAGCTTCTTCTAATATTACATGTTTTAGTTGTGATAATTTTGGATGTAAAGTATATTAATGTAATTTAAGAAAAATTTAGATTCCAAAAGGAACCATAAATACTAACCCAAAAGGATCCAAAAAAATTTGGATACCAAAAATATCCACTTAATATGTTTTACAAGAATGTCTTGCAGTCCAACAAGAAGAAAGGAAGATGGAACTTAATTAGTGGCTGTACAAGACACATGAAGAGTAGACTAGCTACATTCTTGGATATAATAGTAAAGGAAGGACTATCTACATTGATAAAATATAATTATCTCCTTCTATATTTATTAAAAAATATATTAATTGAAATAAATCTTGGCATCTGTTATTAGTAGTTTTGAAAATTATTTTAACTGATTAATTAGAATCAAGCCAAGATTTATAGCCAATGAAATAATAATGATTTTGATGAATCTTATGCTCACATATTTTGACTTCTGGCTATAAGGCTCATTTGATTTTGGTTAATATATTTTTAAGCTGTTTCTAGTAAATATTGGTATCAGTTTTCATGATTTCTACTTATATTTATGCCAAAATTATATGAATTTCAAATTAATTTTAATGGATGTTTAAAGTGTTTTGAAAATCATGCATATCTTGATCAGATTTTCAAATTACATAAAAAGCTTGGTATTTGAAACAGGCCTCTCATGCTTAGCATGAAAAATTAAGAAATTCTTTGATTGATAATGCCCATATATTCAAGGAGAATAACATTCAGGGGATGCAAGTCTTATTTTTTTAATCATCATAAAAAAAGGAGATTAGAATACTTTTTGCATTTATATATCATGTTTTGGTATCAGATTTACTTGCATTGATTTTGATACTCTTCTTACTATTCTTTTCACTTTATCCCTACTTTGTGTTGCCTTTCACCCTTTTCATGATGATAAAAAGAAGGAGAAATATATGATAAATATGAAAAAGGAAAAGAGATATGATAAATATGAGAGACATAGAAAATACAAAAGGGAAGAAGAAAATAAAAAGTTGTAAACTTAAAGGAAAGAATTAGTAAGGGAGAGAAGTTTGAAAATTTGAATAATTTTGAAAAATATTTTTAGATCATATTTTGAGGGGGAGCTCTATCTTGAAATTTATTATAAATTTTTAAGTTTATCATGTTTATATACTTAAAGGTTTTGTCATCATCAAAAAGGGAGAGATCGTTAACTCTGGTTTTGATTTTGATGAATGATAAAATACTTAAGTATATTAGTACAAATATATATTAAAAGTATTTATCAGATTCAGGTGCTCATCAGTGTTGAAAGATTGCTATCTTGTTGAAGAAGATATTTAAATTATTGGATTTTTAAGTTATATGGGCTTTGGAACATGAGGAAGATCTTGAAGAGCTCATAATTTTAATTTGGATAAGTTTCAGCATTGGTCAAGTCAAGTGTCAACACTTCAAAATGTTGACTCATGGAAGTATTGACACTTGAAGTGTAACTCACAAAAGGCTTGGACTGATATGCAGAGAAAATTTCAACTGGCATGTGAAAGTGTCGACTCATGAAAGATAAGTGTCAACTCAAGTGTTGACAAAGGCCTGAGACCAAACAGAATATAGAACATTGATTTCAGGATTCTGGTCAAGTATCGATACTTGGAGATGAAGTATTGACTCAAGGTATCGACTCATGGTCTGAAGTATCAATACTTGCAGGTTTGACAGCATAGTAACGACTAGTTTTTTGAAGTGCAGAATTTTCTCAATTTATTTCTAATGGCTAGTTTTTTCTCTCCAATGGCTATAAATAGAATTTTTAAGGATTGGAAAGCTATTTAAACATCACCAAACACAAGGGGAAGCAATCTTTTGAAGAGAAAAATTTCACATATCTTAAGAATTCAATATTTAAGAGAGTTAAGCCTTCAACCCTTCAAAATTCAAAGAAAGCATCCAAGTCCACATCTTCAAGCATCAATCAAGGCTTCAACAACTTAGAGACAAGCTTTTTCAATATCATCAAAGAGCTTCAAAGAGATATTTGCTTTTATTTAAAAAGCTTTTATTTTGTATTCTCATATTTATATTTGAGCTTTTATTACTACTAGTTTCAAGTGGATTGAAACTAGTATTGAGATTTGTTGGTAGGTCTTTGTGTGAAAACCAACTAAGGTTGTTGGTAAGCCTTTTATAAAAACCAACAGGGTTGTTGGTAAGCCTAAGTTACAAAACCAACTAGGTTTTTGGTTAGCCTTCAAAAACTAAGAGATTTTTGGTTAGCCTTCGAAAACCAAGAGGTTTTTGGTTAGCCTTGTGAAAACTAAGGGATTTTGACTTGTGAGCCCATTAAAACAAGTTGGGTTTGACTTGTGAGCCCGGTGAAAACAAGTTGACTGTAATCTTGGTGATTATAGTAGATTTCCCAAAGTGGATATTGGAGAGTGGATTAGGTGCTTGGAGTGCACCGAACCACTATATATCTTTGTGTTTGTGATTACTTTTTATCCTACCTGCATTTACTTTATTGTTTCCACTGCATATTTTTATTAACCACACAAACACTTTGGCAAAACACAAGCACTTGATTTGAATTGGCACATACTTGTTTAAATCATTACAAAAAGTTTTCAAAACTCAATTCACCCCCCCTCTTGGGTAGCATCATTAGGCAACACTTCCCCTCGTGATGCGAAAGTCATAGATCACCCTGAGAACAATCCTATTATCAGCAAACTACCCCACCGATGTGGTTTCCCACACCATGCTTGCATAGCCCTAACCCGAACCATCGATAGTTTGGGAAGGAACTAAGGCGGGAGAAGTACTCCCAATCCCCCTCCGATTCTTTTTGCAAGTACCCCTTGGAATATTCCTAAGACGGATCTACTACTCAGCAATGAGCCGAGCAATGCCTTAAGGAGCATGATCATGAGATGTATGATAACAACTGCCGACTCGCAAACATTCGAGGGGAGGATTGGGGCCCTGCCAAATTTGATACCGGCCCCCTCTCTCCTAACACATCATGAAAGAGCCAATCCTGGGTCGATTCAAAATACCATAGCTGGAGCCATTTGACGGCACCACCAATCCATTGGACCACTTTGAGAGCTATAAAACTTTCATGAGGATTAAGGACATCACCGATGCCCTTTGTGCATCACTTTTCTGGCCATCCTTCAAAAGGCAGCCTAGGTATGGTACTTTCGGCTTGAGTCATGGAGTACCAATTCTTTTTCTCAGCTGGAGAAGAAGTTTGTGACATACTTCATACCTATAGAAAGATGCCACGTGAGACTGATAGCTTCTTCTCCATCTGACAGCAAGACAAGGAGCCATTGAAGGATTACGTGGCCTAGTTTAAGGTGGCCATACTTGAAGTCTATCACCTCGATGACTCTCTGGTCGTGTTGGCCCTGAAATAAAGACTCTATCCCTCACGACTGACTTACTCTTTAATAAGACCCCAACAAAGTCTTATTCGGAGGTGCTCGCCCATGCAGAGAAATGCATTCACGCAGACGAAGGAGCCCTCTCTCGATACAAGGCAAAAAGAAAGCTAAGCCATAAGAAAGCTTAAGAAGAGCCTTCCGGAAACCTATCCAGCAAACCCAACTCCTCTCACCAGTGGAGCCCCAAGCCAAGAAACCTTGCAAACCAATTGTTTAACTACACCTCTCTTCTCATCCCCTGCTCGAAGATCTTGATGGAGATTGAAGGGAAACAGTACCTGTGAAGGCCCAACCCCTTTAAGCCTTCTGCGAACCTGGAACAAGGGCAAGTAATGTAGCTTCTACCATGACCATGGCCACAACACGGGTGAGTGCCATCAGTTGAAGAAAGAGATTGAAAATCTCATCCAACATAGCATCTTGGCAAGAATGTCCACAGAGGCGTCACTTGCTCCAATGCCCAAAACCCCAGGAGGCAATCGACCTTGCCTAAGATCAATAACCGACCGACTAAAAATGAAGTTGGCATGATATCCTGGAAGGCAGGACCTTTGAAGAATCCAAGAGAAGAGAGGAGATAAAATAATGTAATTTCATTTTTTGATAAGTACCTAGTCGGGGTTCATAACCCCAACAATGACCTTATCACCATTTCAATAATGATAGCAAAACATCCTGTAAGAAGAATCGTTGTTGATAGTGAAAGTTAGGCCGACATCTTTTTTATGATACTTTTGTTTAGATGAATTTGCCATTGAATTGTTTAAAGTCTATTTCCATACCCTTGGTCGACTTTAACAGAAAAGTGGTCAATGTCAAAGGAAAAATAACTCTTCCTATTATAGTAGGAACTTTATCCTAGTTGAAGATAGTTTTCATCACCTTCACTATGGTTTGAGTTCCTTTGGTATACAATGCCAGTCGTAGATGCATTGGGCTAAATCAGTAAGATATTGCCATATCTACTAAGCACCTTCTCGTCTGATTCCTCATGCGCAATGGTGTTAGTGAGATGTGGGGAGACTAGCAACTCGCTTGACAGTGTTTCCAGGTGGCACCTAAACAACAAAGGCCCAATGAGCATTCACCTATTGAGTTGTTGGACCAGAGGGAACTTAAAAAAAGGGATGAGCCCATCGAGATTATCCTCTCTTTTTTCTTGGACAACGGCCCTACAAAGACTATACAGATTAGTGCATCCTTGTCCGAGCTCGAAAGAAATTGATTTTTAAAATTCCTACACTAAAATGTGGATGTTTTCGCTTGGTCGGCATCGGATATGCCAGGAATCCTTTCCGAAATAATCACTCATAAGATGAATATTGACTCGAGTTTTAAACCAGTTTGATAGAAGAAGGGGAGCTATGCCCCTAAGAGATAGAAAGCCATTCATGAAGAAGTCGACAAACTCATGACCGTTGGGTTCATTTGGGAAACCCATTATCCCAACTGGTTGGCCAACATCGTCATGATGAAGAAAGTGAGAAATGGTGCATCTGCGTGGACTACACCGATCTGAACAGGGCCTGTCCAAAGAACAGTTTTTTTCTATCAAGGATTGATTAGTTAGTCAACACCACTTCAAGCCACAGACTACTCAGTTTCATGGATGTCTTCTCGACTTACAATCAAATAAGAATAGCCCTCGAGGATAAAGAAAATATAGCCTTCATTACTAATAAAGGTATGTACTGTTATAAAGTAATGCCTTTCGATCTTAAGAACGTAGGGACTACGTACCAAAGACTCGTTAACAAGGTCTTCAAGAGTCAAATCAACTAAAATATAGAGGTCTATATCGATGACATGCTTGTTAAAATACTAAGGAAGCCAACCACGTAGAAGACCTAGAGGAAGCCTTTAACATCCTTCGCCAACATCACATGAAGTTTAATCCAACTAAATATGCATTCGGCATCACTGCCAGAAGATTCCTCGGGTTCACAATCACCCACCAAGGCACCAAAGTGAACCTAGAGAAGATCAGGCCCTTCTGGACATGTAGCACCCAATATCCAAGAAAGTATAATAGCTCATCTATCGCGTGGCTGTTCTAAGTCGATTCATCTCAAGGTTGGTCGAACGATGCCTACCATCCTTCAAACTCAATATAGCTAGATATTTAAGACATCCAGCAAATCTAATTCATCTGGATGCAATCACTGGTAAGAATCCTTCACCGTTTCATCCCTTATTTTCGCTTTTGTGTTGCAACTCTATAAAATTATTAATTTATTACTTACAAGTTTCTTCTCAATCCAGATTTTTTAAGGGCAATCTTTCTCACTTGGTGCCAAATTAATGGGCAAGGCAGTGTCGAGCATGAGAGCAAGAAAGAAGCTTTTTGTGTTATCATCAACTTTTATAGGTACAGCTTGTAAGTTGTAACAAATTGTCAAAGCCAAAGAAGAATACTAGCTTCACTAACAGTGGCATGTACCGAAATCTAGTTGCATCAAAAGATGTGCTCAAATTGGCCTCTCTTGGATAATTTTTAGTATATGTTAAAATTTATGGAGGGACCGTTAATGAAGAGGGCATGGGTTCGATATCCTTGTTTATATGATAAACGACTACACATGGGCATGCATGATGTGTATCGCGTGATTCATATCCACATGCAATCATCCATCATGCAATGGATGATGTGCACAGTATACATCAGAGGATATGCGCACAAATAAAAAAGGCATAAAGAATTATTAGCAAAGCGACCTACTCATATTGGGTCATTTGTGCTCATAGCAATTAAGTTGCTCTTTCAATGGCAATGAATTTAGAATTTTTTTTTAAAAAAAATATTTCCAAGGTTTTTTTTGATAAAATTGATAAATCATATAATCCAAGTATGAATATATATCAAAAGATTAGAGAAAAGATGTTTCAGAAGGATATCGGTAGAAGAAACAAATCATCCCAAAAAGTTCTACCAGAGTGTTGTACAATAAAGAAAGTAATCTAATCTGCAGTACCATTTACCTCGTGATAGATATGCCTAATATCAGCAACAACATATCCTGGTATCAAGCATCAGATGTCGTATATTCACTACAAGAAAACAGCATTTTAGCAATCAAAAAATCAGTTACTAATAATTGAAAATTGGTTGTAAAATTAATTTGCAACCAATTTTGCAACCGAAAAACCTCGGTTGCAAAAACATAGGTTGTAAAATTTTGTGACCGATTTTATTTGGTTGCAAAAATTTAGCAACCGATTTAGAGACCGATTATTTATTTTTTGATGTATTTATAAAATTTAATTTTTTTTTAGAAATGATTTTCAAGTTAGAAAATCGGTTGCAAATTTGATTGCTAAGTAATTATTTTTTGAAAAATATTTTAAAAAATCGGTTACAAATTAATAAAAAATTTTAAAAAATAAAAATCGATTGCAAAATTGGTTGTAAATTAATAAAAATTTGAAAAAAAATTAAAAATCGGTTGCAAAATCGATTGCTAATTAATAAAAATTTTAAAAAAAATTAAAAATCGATTGCAAAATCGGTTGCAAATTAATATAATTTTTTTTAAAAAAATAAAAATATGTTGCAAAATCGGTTGCAAATTAATAAAAATATGAAAAAAAAAATTAAAAATCAGTTGCAAAATCGATTGCAAATTAATAAAAAAAATTTAAAAAAATAAAAATCAATTACAAAATCGGTTGCAAATTAATAAAAATTTGAAAAAAATTAAAAATCGATTGCAAAAACAGTTGTAAATTAATAAATCTTTGTAAAAAAATTTAATAAATCTTCATAACTCGAGTTTTGCATATTTTATTGCCAATTTTGTACTCTCTAGAAGAAACATTTATTATAATTAAAGAGTTAATGTCAATTAATTGCATAACTATAAAAATAATATTTTTTTAACCAATCTAGAAAATAAGTCATGTCTTGATACAAACAATTAATCTCTTAACATTTGCAACTTACTCAAGAATAAAGCAATCGAGATCTGATACTTTTGCTATGTCCCTTCACAATGAACAATGTGCAGCATTTGTTTCATCTGTCAGAACCTAGCTAAGGGATTATGCATGTATAGGTTTGTTATGAAATATCCAACTTTCAGTCATTTTTAATCATTTAATCTTCTAAAAATATCTAGATAGTTTCCTTCTCCATGATACAATAACATCTATACTCATCAAAAACTGGGCTTTGTGTTTGAGACTTAACTCATGCATCATAATGGAGTTGGATTTATGTTCTAGATTTTGAGTACCTCATGCTATAAGCAGACAACGGGCTTCATAAATCAACAAAATTCATAAGTTCCATGACTGTGAGGCAGCAGTATTCCTTGTATGCTAGTTAAATACTTTTAGATAAACCCACTCAGAAAACACATCAAAAATTAGAATATCTTAGATGATCCATGTGCAAAGGCATGCATCTCTAAGGAGTCAAGAAAGATGTACATTAGTAATTTTATAAAATTAGAGAAAGGGATATGCTAAATGGACACACACACAAAACAAAAAACTGTAATCTTTGTAAGGACACTTCCCACAGAAGTGCGAGTTTCAGTAACCCACAAACACAAGAAAACATGTGTGTCCATTTTGCAATCTATGATAGCAAATCTGACAGCTATATCAAGGTCCCCAAGACAACATTTTTGTCAAATTATATATGTATTTGAAATCAAGGACCAAGAAAAGACAAGAAACAATAACCATTCAAGTATCACAATATGATAGCTGGTAAGGCACAAAATAGAACATATCAACGTAATCAAGAATGGAGTCAATGCAATTCTTCTCTTACCATGCTCCAACTTACAGTATCTTAAACCTATTAATAGATAATTGTAACAATGAGTATCTTAAGTGTGCAGCTCTAAAACAATGGCTAATTACTTTGAATATCAATGAAGCTCATTCACTTTGGTTTGCCACAGGCACAGACAAAAGCATATTGCTATTATCAGCGATCAAGATTCACAAAATTAAGCATGGAGCCGCACATGATCAACTCAAAGGTTCAGAAACTAATTGGCGCAGAATAGTAAAAACTAAAAAGAATATAAGAGTCACTAGGAATCAATGGAATAATTACAGCAAATATGGTTTTGCTAGAAAAATGGCTTTGATTTTGGCAGCAAAGATGACCAAATTTAGATGCATATAATTAAGCAATATAAGATTGTTGAAAACTTCACTCAACGATATGATACTTCACTCAACGAATTGATAAATGTGTCTAACATCTAAAACAGACTATGCAAAGCTTTTCCCTTTTCCTCAAATGAAATAAAAACCAATAAGTAAAACTGAGGACATTTTAGATTACGGCATCGCTTCTTGTCTTAAAACTTAAAAATCGCTCACTAATATTTCAAAACAAAGACAATGATGCAGTCAAAATACTCCAGCATAATAAAAGTAGAAAAATTGATGTGGCTCTAATCCAGAGGGGAAAAAAGAAAAGCCTAATTATGAAGTTTTCAATATGCTGATTTGTAGAATTGCTGGAATATGCACAAATCAAAACCATTAATCCAATAATTATTCAAAATCCCTACAGAAAGTTATAATTCTGCCATTTCGTTAATGATCCAAGGAATTCGCTCTTCCATGTACAAGGAGATTTAACAACCATAGCAATAAAACTTTAACTTATAAAATATTATGCCATCTTCCATTCTAAACAAAGAAATTTCAAGAATCTTGCAAAAATATACACCCAAAGAAGGTAAAGAAGATCGAAGCAATGAATGCAAAAATAAACTCAACCTGAACACAGAAGAAGAAAGGGTTTTTGATTCGATCTAAGGTGAGTGGGAGAAAGAGTGAGGACTTCGCTCGTCGATGACGTCCAGGGAGCAGTGGACGATGTTGTGAAGCTTGAGGGCATTGTCGGCTTCCGTGAAGCTCTGCAGGTACAGCGGGTTGTTCTGTGCCACAGATCAGGGCCGCCAGATTGCGATCAGAGGAGTAGGGCAGGAGATGGGGAGTACGGACCTGGTGGCCCACGACGGCGACGCACACGATCATCTTCGTAGCGAACGTGGCGGCCGGAGGAGCTCGGAGTCGGAGTTTTCGAAGCCACGCCTCCCCCCTCGGTTGGTTCGCGGCTCGGATCCCAGGAAGACAAAGGATGGAAATGATATTGGGACAGGGCAGCAGCAGCCCGGCGGGGAACGATCGGCGATGTTGGTGGCCGGCGGAGCTCAAATCCCAGAAAGGTAGCTGTGGAGGGTCGATGTCGGGTAGTGCCGGCCGGCAGGGCTCGGATCCGACGAAGGCAGGGTTGCTGGAGGATGATGTCCGAGTAACGGCGACCGGCGGAGCTCGAATATGATGAGGAAGGGAGAGCCGAGGTGTAGGCCGATGTCGGAGCAGCAGCGCCTAGCGAGGGACGATGCCGAAGTCGCGGATAGCTGGACGGGGAGAGGGGTGATGCGGTGACACCGAAGGCCGGACCACCGACGATCCGGACTGGAGAGGGGATGAGGGGATTTGAGGATTTAATCGAAAACTGAAGGGGAAAGCGCGGGGCGACGATTTTATATTAAAAATTTAAATAAATTATTGCAACCCATTTTTCGGTTACAATAAATAAAAAAAATTAATATATATTTTAAAATTAAATTCGTAGGTAAAATTTTTTTTTTAAAAAAATATTTTTTTGTAACCAAATTTTCGATCATAAAATTCTAAAAAAAATTAAAAATTATTTTAAATAAAATTTTGTAATTAAAAATTTGGTTGTAAAGTTAAAAAAAATTTTAATGATCATTTTTTTGCAACTAAATTTTTGGTTTCAAGATTCTAAAAAAATTAAAATTTATTTTAAATAAAATTTTACAATCAAAAATTCGGTTACAAAGTTAAAAAATAAATTTAAAAAAATATTTTAAAATGATCGTTTTTTGCAACCGAATTTTTGATTGCATGAAATTTTCTGCAAAGTTAAAAAAAATTAAAATTATTTTAAATAAAATTTTACAACCAAAATTCGGTTGCAAAATTAAAAAATAAACTTAAAAAATATTTTTAAATGATCTTTTTTTTTTTTTGCAACCAAATTTTCTGTTGCAAAATTTTAAAGAAAGTTAAAATTTATTTTAAATAAAATTTTGCAATCGAGAATTCGGTTGCAAAGTTAAAAAATATACTTTAAAAAATATTTTTAAATGATCATTTTTTTGCACCGAATTTTCGATAGCAAAATTGTAAAGAAAATTAAAATTTATTTTAAATAAAATTTTGCAACCAAAAATTTGATTGTAAAGTTAAAAAATAAACTTAAAAAAATATTTTTAAATGATCATTTTTTTCAACCGAATTTTCGGTTGCAAAATTCTAAAGAAAATTAAAATTTATTTTAAATAAAATTTTGTAACTGAAAATTTGGTTGCAAAGTTAAAAAATGAACTTTAAAAAATATTCTTAAATGAACGTTTTTTTGCAACTGAATTTTTGGTTGAAAATTCTAAAGAAAATTAAATTTTATTTTAAATAAAATTTTGTAACCGAAAATTTGGTTGCAACGTTAAAAAATAAAGTTAAAAAAATATTTTTAAATGATCATTTTTTTGCAACCGAGTTTTTGGTTGCAAAATTCTAAAGAAAATTAAAATTTATTTTAAATAAAATTTTGCAACCGAAAACTCATTTGCAAAATTAAAAAATAAACTTAAAAAAATATTTTTAAATGATCATTTTTTGTAACCGAATTTGCGGTTGCAAAATTCTAAAGAAAATTAAAATTTATTTTAACTAAAATTTTGCAACCAAAAATCCGGTTGCAAACTTAAAAAAATATTTTTAAATGATCATTTTTTTACAACCAAATTTTTGGTTGCAAGATTTTAAAAAAAATTAAAATTATTAAGAAAATAAATCGATTGTAAAATAAGTCCACAAATATAATCAAAAAATCAGTTGTAAAATCGGTTGCAAAATTAGTTGTTAAAATAATGTTTTCTTGTAGTGACTAGGGGATGAGTAGCCGCACCACAATCTAGGTGCCCTTGCAACCAAGTCACAACTATGGCAAAGTCTCGCTCCACAATTAGATGGTCGGCCTAAAAAGTTAACCTAGCAAAATAGATCCCCTCCCAAGTCGCCCTCAACTCTACCCCAGGCACATAAGTCTTCACCAACTAAACACCGCTAGCCATAATAAGCCTAGAGTTAGGGCATCGGATGACGAACCCTGCTTTGCCTCTCCCATTTATCACAGTACCATCAAAGTTAACCTTTAGGAGAGATGGGGGTGGGGGTTTCCAAGAAATGAAAATCTTTCTCTTCATAGAAGGAAAATAAGGGAGGTCTTAGATATTCTGAGTCCTCAAGGTTGCATAGGTAGCGAAGCCTCAGCAAACTCTGCAGCCAAGATCATGAACCTCTCTACCATGAACCTCACCGGCAACCATTTCATCTAAAAAACACATGCATTTCAAGTAAACCAAATCTAATGAGCAATATAAGGAGCCCTAATCCCAGCCCATCTCATGATCTCAGACTCCGAACTCACCCACACAGCTTGTAGGAAGGTCTGGGTAATGACTCCACAAGACTGTCGGTAAAAGGTAGGGTGGCCAGCTGCCAAACCTTCATCAGTACTCTTGGGCAGTGGAAGAGAATATACTCCATAGTCTTGTCCATTGACTCATAGCTAGGACAAGTAGCTGAGATACCCATTTCTCTAGCTCTCACAAGCACTTTGGTAGGTTGATGACTACAAGCAACTTTCTAAAGGAACAAGCTCACCCTCGGGTGAATCCCAAATCTCCAAATTCATGCACCATCCATTGACCTCATCAGTTCCTCCCTGTAATTATCATATAGTTCCCTGATCATTGATTTGGGATTGCATGATGATTGCCATGACCTGACATCTAGGTCCTGAATGATGGGGATCACCAAAGATAAAACGCTTTTAGCCAATAGATCACCAAAGAGTTGGACCACCCTCCGAGTATCCCAGCCCCTCCCCTACATCTAGAACAAGTAGACACTTGTGGCTGGTCATCGATATCAGTACTAATGAAGGTTGGCCAATGACTCAGAGGGAGATTGGCCATCCAAGTGTCTTGCAGGAAATCAATTGACTTCCCATCACCTAGAATCCATAACACTTGACCCAATACATCTAAAGCATGTAAATAAATTTCCTTCTACATAAAGGAGCTACTCCTATTGGCACGCAGCTCCCTCCCACTACTCTAGTCACCATGTCTCGCATGTATCATCATGCACCAAGGGCTATCAGGTTGCAACAGAAATCTCACGTCATGATTTGCAATCAAGTCTTCTAGCTTGACTTGCAAGGATTGAATATCGAGCCCCAATCACTGATCAGAAGGCACATTACATCCCAAGCTAGTAGGTGAACACTAGCCCTCCCCTGGTGAAAGCCCTATAAGAAGTTCCTGAGCATCTGCTCATCTTGCTAGAGTGGACCTTAGAATAATAGTATGAGATAGAAGAAAATCCGGGATGGCACTGAGAGTTAACATGACGAGGGTAACTCTCCCTATCATCGAAAGGGCTCTAGACTGCCACCCTTTAAGATGCATACAAATCAAAGCCTATAGCTCGGTGTTGTCGATCTCCGAAGATGGCACCCAGAAATAGGGATCCCAAGATAGTGCATAGCTCCTGATTTCTCTGCGATGCCAAGAATCTCCCTAATCAACAGTTGACTTGAGTATTGGTTTTATGACTGAAAAAATGACCGACTTCAATAGGTTTACCTTTTAACTGGAAGCTACACAGTGTAATTCCAAAATCCACCTGAAGGCCAATACATTCTGGACTGACACCCAACTTGTCAAGAGATAGTCATTAGTGAAAAGCAAATGCAAAATTGAAGGTGCACCAAGAGCTAGCCTGTAAGGGTCTATGGCTCGGCTTAGGGTAGCCAGCCTTAAGGCATGAGATAATGCATTAGCACAAATAATAAATTGCCTGTAGGGGTCTATGATTTTTTTTTTCCTTTTAGCTACTGTGCACTTACTGGAGGGGGGCATTTTTAAAGAGCCCGAGAGCTGTCTGAGATCCAGAGAGCTCTTTGTTAGAATTTTGGAAGGGAGGCTTCAACGAAGGCTACAAACTTCATTTTTTCCTGATTTCAAGTCAATCAAATATTAAATAATTCAAGAGAAATTTAGATTCAAGGTACGTATAGCTTCCTTTCTTTCTTTCTCCCATTTCCCTCTCTTTTTTTTTTTAAATTCATGAAAAATAAAAAAATTAAGAAAAAATATTATCAAAATTTTTTTGGACATGATTTTAGAGTATATTATAGATCTATGAAAGATCTACACAATAATGCTAAGATCTTGATTTTTTATAAAGTATAACATTTTTTAAATTAAAACTTAATTTTAGATTAAAAAATATTAAAAAAATAAAATAATTAGTTAAAAAAACTATAATTATAGATTATTGTTATAGAATTTGTAAGCTACTTTCACTATAAATTTTGTATCGATTTATTCAAATTTTAATGCATCTCATGAATCGTACTTTAGGTCTAATATTAAAAAAAAGTGATCTTTAATGAATTTCTAGTATCTTAAAAAAATATATATAGCATCTATGATAAGATCCTATATGAATATAAGATCAAATTATTTTTTATAATATTTTAATATTTTATATTTTTAAATTTAAAAAATAAAAATATATATGTAAATAAAAAATAAAAAAATTAGGTTAATAAAGTACTAATTAATATACATAATTATTGAGCTTATATGCTTTTTAAATAATCAAAAATGGATCCAATAAGATGAAAGAAGGATCTAGAGCATGATATTGGTTGGTTATATAGAGAAATCTATCGGGTCGACATTATTGGAGGTATAAATAGTGCAATATAGAATTCAAAAATAATGGATAACAAAGTTGAAGTAGTACTTGACTGGTGACTATTTTGATATATCTGTATATTGATAGTATCCACAAGAGATCCATTAGTTGATGAAAAAACATTTTGCTGATTTCAAAGCAGGAAAGGAAAGAATATTAAAGAAGAAGGCGGAGTTAGACTGCAGAGCCATAGAACCACTTTTTTATTACTCCAAGGAGTCAAAGGGAGTATCTATTTTTTCTGATGAGGAGGCATATATGGAAGCTGCCATTCAGGTAAGCTTGTATGAGCAGAGGTAGCTAGAGGAGATGGATAGGCTGAGATAGCGATTTGGGCCATCAGCTTTTGAATCGAGATCGAGATCGAGCTCTATAAGTATTACAGGAGAGTCTGAGATATAGTTTAGGAGGATCTTCTTAGTCAAAGAGTCCGTCAAGAGAGGTCAGCCAGCCGTATTGCATCTATGTTAGAAACATTTGACAGTAGAAGGAAGTCTTTCAGAACATTCCAACAGGAGCTACTATCTATAATATCGATCCACATGCCCTTCATAACAGAAATTTTAAACAATAGAGGATTGATAACATGCTAAAAAAGGATAAAAAGAAAGATATATGACATGCCATCGGATCCTAATTTTATTTCAGTCATATCCTAGTGCACGTAACAGACAATCCATATTATCACTTTACTATTTCATCTATATAGACTGCTGGTACAGGTATACATCCTCTAGGATGAGGGATATTTATGGTTAGCTTCTGGACATCAATAAGGAGGATCTAGAAAATTATATTGCCTCCTATCAGAGTAAGTGTCCCGTGTATGGATTGACAGTGATGTGTGATTGTTGGATTGGTCCTACTAGATGGAGCATCATCAACTTCTTGATTTATTATGATGGAATTTTTTTTAAAAATTTATTGATGTTTTAAATCATGTGCACAACAGTAGTTATATCCTTAAATTAATGGAGGAGGTGATTGATCAGGTGGGAGAGTAGAATGTCATGTAGGTCATCACAGATAATGGACCATAGTACAGGACCGCAGGCAGCTCTTGATGCAGCGACGATCATATATTTTCTAGATCTCTTGTGCTGTACATTGTATTGATCTCATGTTGATGAATATTAAAAAAATTTATAGGGTGCATAAGATAGTTGGTTAGCACAAACTATTACCATATTTATTTAAAACTATACATGGGTCTTATCATTGATGAGGAGCTTTACTGGGAAAGAAATATTAAGATCAGGGGTCACATGGTTTGCTACAAATTATGTAGCACTTGATAGTTTTCTTGGCAAGAAAGTAGAGCTACACTGATGTTTATCAGTTAGGAATGACAGCAGAGCAGATATGTAGGACAAATACTGAGGGGACCAATATGTAGAATTTAGTAACGGATAGCATTCTAGCAGTGAGTTGAGAGGATAGTAGAGGCTATCAAGCCTTTATATGAGGTATTTCAGGTCATGGACTTTGAGAGATATGTTCAGATGGATTTCCTGTATTACATGATACAAAGGACAAAGAAAAAGATTCAAGAGACAGATCCAGCACATGCTATTGAGTATATCCGAATCATTGATGGATGTGAAGTTATCAAATGAGTTTGGATTTATATTTAGCAAGTACGCAGTAAATCATGAACTCTCTAAAATTTTAAATTAAATTATATTTATACAAGTACATATGACTAATTATTAAAATATATGTACAGCTTACTATTTGAATATGAGATTTCGATATTCCATACTGGACATTGTCATAGATGAATAACTTATGTCTGCCCTACGCAATATTATATGCAAGATGGAGCCCGATCTAGATATCACAGCTATGTATCTAGAAGAAGTAAGTTAGGTTGAAATTGTTGAGTAATTTTTATTAGCACTAATTTCAATAAGTAGCACATGATAATAATACTTTTTTTCCAGATAAAATTTTTTAGGAGGAGCATAGATTCTTTTGGATCCACTATAGCTATCAGAAGTAAATTAAAGATGAATCCTAGCATGCATTACTAAGTACTAAGTCTAATATTAGATTTAGATTGATTTTTGAATTTTGCTGAATCTAAAATTCTAAATGATTTAATATCTTTTTCATTTAAATGGTGGGTACATTTTGGTGGATCTGCAAAACATTTAAAAGTTCTTGTTATTAAGATCCTCTCCTAGACGGTGTCTAGTGGATGTGAGTGCAACTGGTCTATATTTGGCCTTATCCACTTCAAGCAGAGAACCGTCTAAAATAGAAATGCTTCAACGATCTTGTTTATGTATACTAAATTTAGGGTTGAGGCTAAAGTACATTCAGGAGAAAGTTGAATTGAAATACTTCGATCCCATTGCAAGCACTTATGTTGATGAGGATGAAGATTCGATGATTGGATGGGTCATGAGTCAGCAGTAGGAGCCAAAGCTTGATGAGCCAAGATCGCCTTCTCGACCAGCCAATTTTATAACTAGCGAGGCTGGAGTGGATGCTGAACAATGGACAACAAGCAATATTTCTCTCAGGGCTCCAACAAATCATCGCATCATCCCTCCTTACCATCTATTTGGCCCAGAGATAGAGGAAAAGGAAAGAAAGTTATATATCCACCAGAGCACTCAGTTTATTCAGATTCAGACATCAAAGAGAGTGGTGCTAGTGCTTTTTCAGATAGTAGAGATTCTAGTGATCAGGGAGTGGCCGGAGGATAAGAGATGTAGCCGCCTATTCATCTTCGATTCATTGGTGAGTCATAGTTTAGTCATACCATACAGGATACAGATCATGGTGCACTAACTGGTAGATCCCGTGGTGATATATATAAGCGACGGGCTCCGAGAGATCATTTGGGATACGATGCAACTTCAACTCTTGCACGTGGAGCAGGATCCATGAATGTATCAGGGTCATCTTCATATTCAGGATCCTCTTATCCATAGCTATCGGTAGCTTGTGATCCATATGGTTCATATGGTGCATCCGAGACATCATCTTCTAATAGTTATTATCCCATATAGTCCGGCATATCTTACGAATCTAATTTTGTTGCTGGTATATTTGGTTGGGTCCTTGCACAGCCATATCATCAGTCTCTAGATATCTATCAGAGCCGGGACCTCAGCAAGAGATCTGCGATGAGTTACGATCCATCATGCATACTTTCTGGGATGAGCTTATAGAAGTATCATGCTACTTGGTTAGAGAGATTTACTGATTTTCCTCCTTGGTATATAAATGATCCCGATATTTATGGACATCGATACTGACCCGATTCTAAATATCGATATATAATTATGTTTATATTTTACCTTTCACTTTCATTAATTACTGGTAATCTTACTTTAATTATAATTTTATATTTACTTTAATTATAATTAATGACTGGAAGCTTACTTTAATGTATTAATATTTTTTAAATCCTAAATCCTAAACTCTAATCCCTAAATCCTAAATCCTAAATCCTAAAAAAAAAAACCTAAACCCTAAAAAAAAAAAAACTAAACCCTACCATACTGACACATGGTATGTTACTGGTACCATATCGTACCAGTCCAGTGCCAGTATGGGTTCCGGTATCGGTACCGGGATCCTTGAATTCAATTATTGCTGAAGGTGCACATGGGATGGGGTTTTTCTCCGCCTTACATCTGTAGGTTTAGTGCTGTTTTTGTCAAATTTTTTCATTTTGATTTTTCTTGTGAAACTGTTGCAGACAAGATTGATCCTATTGTGATCTTTGTTTGCCTTACTATGTATTACCCAAGTGGAGACCACTATTCTGGTGCCAAAAACTGGCAGGTTGGTTGGGGTCCCTTATAAGCTGACGTTAATCACTGAAATGATAAAACAAAAAAGGAAACTTTGGATCTGATCTATCTTATTATAAATTTGAGCTCTAGATATATTGTATGATTACAGTATATAGTATGGGAATTGTATCTCTGCCTCAGCCTGAGACAAGATGCAATTGAGATATTAACTTGAGAAAGAAACTTGTAAAATAAAGAAAAACTTTTATTTGCAAAACCTGCAAATAGGAAGTTATATTCCCAAGCTATTGCTGACCCACAATACCTGATAATTGGTTTGACTTAATTAGAGAATAAGATCAATATTATTAATTACATGAGCACATATTAGTTACCAGGATACTTATATTTTACTTATTAGTTATTTTGTATTAACAATAAATTCATATTATAAAAAATATTTCCTCCTATTGATTTTGGGCTAACCAATTTTAAAAATGCTTTGACAACACCCTAAAACAATAAAAGCTTAAAAAATACAAGAACTTCAAAAAATGCTATATGGACAAAGCATCTAACCATTTCATATTTACATTCATGTTATATGCCTCCACATGTCTTTATGAACAAAATTTCCATCGAAGAAGAAGAAGAAGAAGAAGAACAGAAAGTTGACTTGCCATGATTGAAGTTGAAAGAGACCCTGAAAAGTCTGTCATTTCCTTCAGAAATCTGGAACAAGAGACCCTGAAAAGTCTGTCATTTCCTTCAGAAATCTGGAACCCTGGAGCATGGTCTTGGAAAGAAGCAACTTGATAACTTCGCTGTTTCTTTGTTGATTCCAATAGAGTTTGTGTAGCAGGTGTTCCAAACTTTTTCCTGTTCGAGAAATATGTTGCTACAGAGTAAAGATTATGATGTCAGATACTTAGAATTGAGCCTCAACACATTAGCAGGCACATATCAACTCTTACTTGTCAGTCTAGGGATTCATCAACCACCAGGAAGTACAATAAGCCATATATTATGTCAGATACGGCTTTGAATTCCAAATGCTGAGAATTGCAGGTCTTAAGAAGAGGGAATTCTGATTCCCCATTGCCTTTCTAATTTTTGGTTTAAGCCATCTTAGGTCAGCTCCCTTGGTTCGAAACTTGAGTGTTTCCTTTGATCCTTAGACATGTGATGCATATGGCGATGTGATACATAAACGAGATGCATGGGCACTTTGTTATCATATTATCTAATTAAGAAGAGATTCTTGTCTGATCTCTAGACTCAGAACTTTGAAATTGTCAATTTCATGCTTGTTTTCATAAATGTGCAACCATTCACATAAGGATAATAGATTGTTATTTGCAGTCCTGCCAATTATTACTTCCAGCCTAATATTCAGAGAACAAAAGAATATATATATATATTGGTTAACACTAGCCACCCTTGATTCAGTGGTAGGTCATTTCTTATTCACCCAGAAAGGCATCTTCTATAGAGCCTCTTGAGAAATCTTAAATTACATCAAACAGACAAATCAATGATTATGTTAAAATTCATCATCCCCAAATCTCCTGCAATTTTTGCAGGACATCACAAAACCCACAAGCAAACACCTCATCCTCCAGTCCACTAGCATGTTGGCAGATCCTTCGGAGGGGGTAAGATGGATTGTTCCTGTCCATTTCCATTTTCCACAACAAATGCCATCTTAAGCCCCCAGGTGGTGTGGAGTTCTAGATGACAGTGCATGAACCAAACACCTGAAATAATAAGGGAGAATTACTTAAAGAGTTCACTTCAAAGATATAAGATCGACATAAACTAGTTTAATAGAAGATACAGGCAAATAACTGGTAATATTAACCTGGATTATTAGCTCTAAACCGGATTGCAGTCCAACCTCCTGTAGGAACACCAACTGTGTTTCTTTCTGGTGGATCAACCAAATTATATTTAGCTGGATCTTTCTTCGGGTCGAAGTTTCCGATCCCCCTCCCAACAACAAAGAAGTTGTAACCATGGAGATGGAAAGGATGAGACTCTGCTGCCAGGAGATTTGTGTCTTGCAACACCAATTCAACTGTTGAATTGTAAGGAATCCTGCTCAACCTGGTACCAAGGGATGTGCCAAGGTTTGCTGTGAGGGGTGCACCGGTATAATTGAATGCGGTCGCAGGCTTGTCGGGGAAGTCTAGCCTGAACACCCCTTTGATGTTGAAGTAATGTGCTTGAAGTAGCCCAATTTTGGGCATAACAAAGGTAATGTTGTTCAAGGATGCAGTGAGTCGAGTTCCATTCAAGCAAGTCGGGCATGGATCGATGCCCAGACTCGCTGTGTAGAAGAGATGCCTGTCGACGTTAAGAGGCACATTAGCAGGAAATTGTGGAGAATTCAGACTTCTGAGCTTGTCGAGGAAGTCGTTAACAAATTCAGTATCATTTGGTGCAGGCAGTTGAGGCAGGATGGGGACAATGGTTGTTGGGATGCCTTTGTATTGTAAAATAGCAGTTGCAGTTTTGTCATCTACATTGATCGGCGCATCCATGAAGGGTCTGGCTGCCATGAAGTATCTACCAGGGTTTTTGTCAGCCTTGACAAGAACATTAGTGGTTTGGCCGGGTGCAATTACCATGGCATTTGTGGCGAAGGGCTTGCAGTAGACTGCATCGATCTCAACCACGGTCATGCTGTGACCGGCAATCGCAAAGAAGAGCTCGTCGTTGAGGGCAGCATTGACAATTCTAAGGAGGTAGGTCTTGCCCCATTCAACTTCCACTGCAAATGTATCTGAAACAAGAATGGGAAGAAGAAATGAAATGTTGTCTCCTTCACCTCCTGATTAAATTTTCTTCACAATTCAACCACGTGCTTTTCAAGGAAACACCACTATCTCTCATTAAACCATTCTCATACTACCCTTTGTATTTCACCAGGAGAATATAATAAATAATGCACTAATTATATTATATGAAACAAGTATATATATATATATATATATATATATATATATATATATATATATATATATAAGGAGTGCAAGGCCATTGAGCAACTAGTCCATATGATCTTACGTTTCTCTGAGCATGAGAAGAGAGGTCCTGGCTTTCCATTGATGGTATGGGCATCCGAAGTGTTTGGTGGCAACCCAAGCATGTTGCCTTGCTTCTCAACCTCCTCAACATCTGCGTGCCACCATTCTCCTACAAACCAACATCAAAGTTAGCTCGATATATAGAAAAGAAGACGCACAGCTTACTAGCTAGGCTGCAACATCGATCTAAGCTTCAGTCACCTAAAACCAGTTCAGTTTCTGCATGAGGTTGTGGGAATGGGTAAGGAACTCCTTCCTTCGGCATGATCACAATCGCACCATGGACGGTGGCCCGCAACCACAAGATGTGAGCATGCCACCACAATGTTCCTCTCTGTCCCGTAACGTTGAAATCATAGGTGTAGCTTCTTCCACTCTGAATCGGGCATTGAGTAATGTATGCTGGACCATCAGCCCATCCATTTCGGAACTGCTTCAATCCATGCCTACATTGATACCCTTCTTTAGCCTTCTAATCGTTGTTATCTAGAGTACAAGGCATTAGAGTATTGATTCAAAGAGATCCTACCAGTGTATGGTTATGTTATATTGCACATGGTTTGTAACGTTGATGATGACTCTGTCTCCTTCACGGGCATAGACGGTCGGCCCAGGGAACCTCCCATTAACTGTGACAATGGGCTTAGCATGGCACAATCTGCTCAGGTTCTTAAGTATAACCTGAGGCCCAAAGAGTATGTGAGAGGAAGAAGCAGGAAGGTTGATGAGAGAGTTTACTGGTATAACAAAAGGAAGTACTCACATCAAACTGATAGGATTTTATGGCAGCTTCGGCAGGTGGTGACATGAAAATAAGAACAAACGAGAGCAAAAGAAGGGATCCGTAGAAGGAGATGGCCATCTTTCCTTAACTAAAATTGAGTCGACTTGAATGGTGGTGAGACGTGGGTTGATCGGTTCTTATATATATGGAAGGGGTTCGGGGCGCCATCAGTTTGTTAAGAGAGAAGGGTGTTGGTGAGCCAAATGTAGGTGACGAAATCCGCTGGGTTGTGTATTGATGCTTGGAAGCAAATAGTGATGGAGACTATGAAGGAGGGAAAAGGCGGGAGGCCAGGGAAGTATGAGGCTAAAAACTATATGGTAATAGGCTTGAGAGGAATGCTACGCCAAGAACCCAACAGAAGGAACTTTACCGTTAAGACAAAGGAACGGTTGATGTCTCTGATTTTGTTTAAAGAGAGAGAGAGACGAGTAGTGCAGAATAGGGATGCACTTTTTATGGTATTGGTTTACTTTGAAGAGCAGCTCAGATTATGGTAAGCTTATTTGAGATTTAGTCAGTTGAGGTGTCACTATATAGTGGATATGCTTTTTTTTTTTTTTTTTTTTGACCGAAACCGGAGGTAATAGTGGATATGTTTATTTCATCGCTGTTTTGTGAAGTCAGGCTGATTTGTACGGATAAGAGAGCCTTCTACCAGAGGGAAGGATGCATACATCTGATAAGCAAGTGACACGTCAGCACTAGAATCGAGGTAGGTTAATTAATTGATTCTGTAATCGTCGAAGTTTCATATGAATATTAATCTTGACCAGATCATCATGATCTTGTTTTCAACCTCATTCTCTGTCATATTCCAAATTCTTTGTACAAAATTTTGACCATTGCTTAGACCCACTTGATGCTAATCCTCATTTTGATATTGACATTACCTTGGAATTCAAGTCATCTCCAATTTTACTTCAATAGTGACTTGAATTTCAATTTCAGTTTTATTCTCGGATCTCTCAATTCCACTTCCAACCATGTTTGATTGTTATAACAGAAGGTTAGAAAACCCAGGGTAGGGATGTTTCCTAACTTTCTGAAAATGGTATTGACTTGGTTTGCATTCCTCATCCAATAGGATGGAGACAATATGTGTATGAATTTTTTTTTTTGACAAAATATGGGGGAAGCGAGAAGCTTCGCTCATGATTTATTGGAATTCAAAACTGACTGAATATGGTACATGAAAAGGAGTTACAGGAGGAAAGAGATTACAAGGAAGATAGACCATTGTTGATGGTTTTGTGACTGTCTACAGCCTTGATTAGGTACAAATTGCCCTACAAGTAGGAAGGTGCTAGTGTGAGAATGTGTAGGCATATATTTAGTTTCGCATCGGTTATTCATCAAAAAAAAAAAAATTGAAATATTTATATAATATCAAAAAATTTAAATAATATCTTCGGCTAGCTTTTTTGGATGAGATTCTGAATTATAAATAATATCAAAGTTAACCCAGCCCACAATCTATATAAATTAGAGGATACTGCAACACGAGTTTATTGGACTGACTACATAACGATCGTGGTATTTATGAATGAATGCATGAATCTAGACTTTTAGTTTAGCGAGGATACGAGAGGCTTAAATAAGGAGAGTATGTGAGGACATGGGCATATATTTAGTCCAATATCGATTATTCGTTAGAAAGATCTTGAATACTTATATAAAACTAAAAAATCTAAATAATATTTTTTAGTTAGCTTTTTTGGATAAGATCTTAGATTGCTATAACTTAGCCTTACAAGAGACCGAAGAAGTTGGGGTCTTCCTTTTCGAAGAAAATCCTTGCATTCCTTTTGTGCCAGATGTGCCATATGGTTGCAATGGCTGAATGATCATAACTTTTTCTTTGATTTCCACGCACATTTCTGAGGTCCAGAAGGTGTTAAGATTGGAACGCAGACTTCTAAGACCAAGGCAAGAGGCAATAGGCAACTAGATCGCTCGGGAGAAAGCCTTCCACCTCATAGAAGGCTTTGACGAGTTGCCTTCCCTCTTGTATGGATATGAGAAGCCTTCGACTGTATCCAGGCAACGGATCATTTACAACCCAATTGTAGAAAGTTATAAAAACACACAAGATTTTGATGGGCTAAAGAAAATATATTAAGTTTTAAAAACATGGCAGATTTTGATAGGCCGAAAAAAGTTGCACTAGCACTGAATACATGATTTCACTAGTCTCAGATGACTTCTCTAGAGCTAGCAGTACCTATGTTCTTGTTGTTCTGCCATGAATTGCTTCTGCATTTTCCTTACCAACTTATAATGATCTTCTTGAATTCCAATTAGGTCAAATTTTTATGGCACCAAGTTCACTATTTAGGATAGCTAGCCTCCTTGTGATGCTGCAGTTTGATTAAAATAGTTCCCCGAGTCAAAAAGATCCATTTAACTACTAAAGGTAGCCCGGTTGGTAGAGGCCTTATCTCACTATCAACTGGTCATAAATTCGAGGCATAATCCCAGTGGCGACTCGATTAAATCCAAAAATTTTTCTAAAATCCATGATCATTGGTGTGAGTGAGAGGTCAGGATCTCCCTCTTTGTCCCCGTTCTATTAGCCGGTGCCTTAGAAGTGTCAGGTTAACATACTCATCTTTAAATGAAAAAAGACTATACAAATCTGAGCGTCTTGTATCGAATATTACCTAACAGGATGGGGACCTGTAGGATAGCTACACGAGGATTTATTCCCTTATCTCTTTTCTTTATCCAAAAAAAAAAAAGAAAAAAAAAATCCATTTGAAACAGGTCCTTCAAAGAGTACCTGCAGGAAATTATAATGTTGCTACCATCTCTTATGAGCTCGATGTTTTTCAAACCAGGGGGCCAAGGAGAATGCATGTCAGCCTTGGCAATTCGAGAAAGGGGAACCGCACCAAATCCTGCAGGCTTCCTTGACCCAGCTGATGAAGAATTCTCAGCTTTATCACTTGCGAAGCCAAAGGACTAATAGAATAGTTCTCCTCTACAGGCGTTGCCAAGCCGCCGATCCTGACCATGGCAACATGTGAGCCACTGGTGCCTGAATTTCTGAGGCCAAGCCACGGTAGCTTCTGCTAAGAATTTCCAGCTTGTCCCAGTCGGGGATCCTTCCAACCAGCTTTCCCTTGCAGGGCAAGAGAAAGTGATACTTCAGTTTTGGAAACTAGGAAAGGACATCTTCATGATGGATTACTGGGTACCCACTCTCTGCTTCAGGCTTTTTCTATCTGTTTGAGCAACTCTGACACAAAGCCCGCATGTGAATGAATAATGGAGACATGTTGAAGCCTCTTAGATTTTTTTTTTTTGCCTTGGTTTGTACATGAGCTGCTTGTATCCGGGGGATCAAAGTTGAACATGGGAGTTCATTCTCTCGAATATATTTTGGCAATTGTCTGCAAAAGAGAGAGGTAACTTGGATCGATATCATGTTAGGATTTGCGTGGTGCTCCCAAGCTTTGGAGAGACTTGGGAGACCATGGCAGGGATGCTGGAGGCGATCCTTGAGTGCTTGGAGGCATGCCAAGCATTTCCTGGAGGTGTTCCAGGAGGCTCGAGATCTGGATTTGGAGATCTTGAGGTTGGAGTCGGCTTGGGCTATTGAGGAGTCGATTCTTGCAGATCGACAGCAGGTTGGAGTTCTGGTCGAGTCGGCTCGAGGTCTGTTCGAGTCGACTCTTCTGATGGGTTTAAAGCTCATATGTTAGCCTGGAGGGAGAGAGAGAGTTTTGTTGGGCTGAGTCATGTTGACTCAGGGCTATATATATATATCTTGTATGAGTAGGGTTCAGAGAGCTGCAGTTGAGAGACGTGAGGTCCAAGAGGAATACAAGAGCTCTTTCTCCCCATTCTTGATTTCTTCTCTCTTCCTCTCTCTGGTTCTCTCTATCGTTGACAGCCCCATGGGGCACACCTCCGCGACGGGAGCGGATGGTGTGCCCCAATCCTTCCCTGGTGAGGTTCTTTTCATGGCCATGGCAGCATCAATGAGATCCCGGGCATTCCGCATGGTGGAGCGAGGTGTCTCGTTTCCTCAACATTTGGTATCAGAGCCTCTTGATGCGGTGGCATGAAGGAAGAAGGGAAGAAGAAGCAGATCTCTAGTTGTGAGATCTGGAGAAGGCTACAGTGGTGCAGATCGGAAGCACCATGGATCTGCCGGAGATCTTGCGGAGGTAAGCAGATCAGAAGCATGGTGGATCTGTCGGAGATCTCGTCGGAGAGATGAGATCGGAAGTAAGGGACTGCTCCCCTCACTGGGAGAGAATTCTTGATCGCATTAGAGATGGAGATCTGGCGGATGACCCGGTGGTGACGGCGTGATCAAGATCGCGATGGCATGGCTGGAGTTCAGATTCTTGGATCTGAAAGCCATGGAGGATCGTTGACCTGAGAGGGGTCATGGGTCTGGATCTGTGGATCTCCAATGGAGATGAAGATATTTTCAGCAGATCTGGATGGCTCGACGGTGATGGATGAAAATCCAGATCGCGTTGGCATGGATCGGATGGAGTTTTGGTCTTCCCTTGTGTTGGAATGCGATGGCCGAGATGGAGGAGAAAATGCCCAATCAGGGGCATAGTTGCCAAGGAGAAAGCATGGCTACAAGGAAGAGAAAGAAGTGTTCGTCATCTCAGGAAGCTGGCTCGTTCATCACAGAACCGGCTCGGTCAGAAGTTGCTGGAGCAGTGCAGGTTGCAGAGCCGGCTCGGGCATTGCAGAGCTGGCTCGGCCGTCGCAGAGTCGGCTCCTCTAGAGAGGCCTCCGGTTGCAGAGTAGCAGAGCCAGCTCGGGCACGGTGTTGGCGCAAGACACAGGTGCAGATGGTGGCACAGGGTGTCGTGGGAGCGGCGTAGATCGTGTGGTCTGCGACAGAGCATCGCAGGGTCTGTCGGCGGTAGCTGGGAGTGGCAGCGTGGATCGCGGGTGCGGATACGGTGCAGGGGTGAAACGGCATGCAGGAGGCTTCCCGATCGTGCGGATGGCACGAGGCAACGTGGGATAGTCGCTGGAGGTGTCACAGCGTGACTCGCTGGTCGTGGGCACGGGCTCGTCGGTGCCGGACACAGCGGCATGCAGAAGAATCGATCCGCTGCAGATCACATGCTCCACTGCCATGAGGGCGGCCGTCTGAGGCACTGCAGTGCACGGGCGTTCGCCAGAGGCGTGGCACGGCCGCGGGCAGTGGCCGGAGGCTACGACAGTGGCCAAGGAGGTCAGTGGTCCACGGGTTCGGCCGTGGACCAGTAGCAATGGCAGTGATGGATCGAAAGATCGGGCATGAACCATTGGAACGATTCATTATGGACCAACCAATCAAGATCACAGGTGATGTGGAGATCGTGGTGCAGCGACCGTGTGTGCGAGCAGCTTGAGCAGGTTGGTTCCATCTTCGGCTCTCTCAGGCGGACAGAGGTTCTTGGTATTGGGAGCAGTGTGGAGGTCTGCTAGTTGTGTGGATCTCGCCGAGGATGATGGATCCTGTGGTGCAGGAGCTCGCGATGGTGGAGCAGAGCTGCGGGTCCTGTGCTGAGGAGCATTGACAGGTCGAGTGATCTGTGGTTCAGCACAGGTAGAGCGATACACACCGGAGATCTTCTGAGCATGAGTGGTAGCTCCATCGATAGTGGACCAGGTTCTTGGTCACTGTGGAGGAGAGCGATCGGTAGGTCTCCAGCTACCTTGATCGTGATGGAGCTGTACGTGGGTGTGGCATCCCACGTGACTAGAGGTGGAGACGGTCTCATGGAGCACCAGAGAGGTACATCAGCAGAGGTTGATGGAGGCTGGCAGCTCAGGGAGACCCGGGTACATTAGCAGAGGCTGGGACATGATCATGCAGTCTATGGACATGTTGGGACGTGATGATGCAGTCATTGGAGCTGATGGAGGCTGGCAGCTCAGGGACACAGGAGATAGTCTCAGGGAGTGCCAGGGATGTCATGCAGCCTATGGACAGGATGGGACATGATGGAGTAGACATCATGCAGCCTATGGACAGGCTGGGACGTGATGGAGTAGACATCATGTAGCCTAGAGACAGGCTGGGACATGACGGACATCATGCAGCCTATGGACAGGCTGGGACGTGATGGAGCAGCCACTTGTTATGGTTTCTATGTTCAGTTGCTGTATTTGTGGAGTTGGGATGAGCTCCTGAGTTTCGGATGTTCCTGCGGGGTTGCAGAGTATCCGAGACAGTCTCGGAGAGGTCCGCGGTGTGTGGAGGGTTCGAGGAGACAGCGACTGGTTACGAGGTTTAGGTCATGCTCAGCAGGGCAGCGTTGAGATGCTGGCCTCGGGGTTTCTTTTTGTGGCATCACGGGGACTTCAGTTTCAGGTGGAGCACCGGTGACAGGTGGCTTCACGGGTGGAGCGAGTTTTGACACATGTTCAGAGCGGGAGGTGCATGGAGGACGATATCCTTGCACGGATGCCAGGGATGCACTTAGCCAGGTGGAGCGGAGAGTGCAAAGTATGGTGTGGCTCTATGGAGATTATGTCAGGTAGAGCTCCAATTACAGCGAGTGCCGGTTCAGGTTCGCTGGGTTCTCTCCAGGGAAGTCCAAGAACATACTGATGCAGTTGCCAGACAGAAGGAAAGCAACAATCTGTGGTGCCAGGATACGAGCTAGGGTCTTCAGCTGTGGAGGCGATCATCCTAGAGGTCTCCAGGTGATATCGGTAGCTGGAGGATATTGGCAAAGGCATGGATATCCATACAGTGCTGTCAGGACATACATTTACAGCAGGGTGTGCGTTGAGGACATTTCCAGGTTTGCCAAAGCTTGGGGGCACCAAGGTGGAGATTGTTGGGATTTGCGTGGTGCTCCCAAGCTTTGGAGAGACTTGGGAGACCATGGCAGGGATGCTGGGGGCGATCCCTGGGTGCTTGGAGGCGTGCCAAGCATTTCCTGGAGGTGTTCCAGGAGGCTCGAGATCTGGATTTGGAGATCTTGAGGTTGGAGTCGGTTTGGGCTATTGAGGAGTCGATTCTTGCAGGTCGATAGTAGGTTGGAGTTCTGGTCGAGTCGGCTCGAGGTCTGTTCGAGTCGACTCTTCTGACGGGTTTAGAGCTCATGTGTTGGCCTTGGGGGAGAGAGAGAGTTTTGTTGGGCTGAGTCATGTTGACTCAGGGCTATATATATATCTTATATGAGTAGGGTTCAGAGAGCCGCAGTTGAGAGACGTGAGGTCCAAGAGGAATACAAGAGCTCTTTCTCTCCATTCTTGATTTCTTTTCTCACCCTCTCTCTTGTTCTCTCTATCGTTGACGGCCCCATGGGGCACAACTCCGCGACAGGAGCGGATGGTGTACCCCAATCCTTCCCTGGTGAGGTTCTTTTCATGGCCATGGTAGCATCAATGAGATCCCGGGCGTTCCGTATGGTGGAGCGAGGTATCTCGTTTCCTCAGCATATCATGTTTTGAGAAGTTATCACTGATCACGTAGAGATAATGTGGAATCAGGTCTATTACAGAAAGGTGATCAGACATAACTTAGCTTTTTCTTAAATTGAGAATGTTTAGGAACTACAGGCACATATTCATATTCATATTATTACAGTCATCAAACATAATTTTATTCCAGATGGCAGGTAACGTTTCTGAAAGAGTCTAAAAACTGATCATTTTAGCCTTCATTTTTTAGAAAAACGTAAAAGTGCTGCTGTAGTAGTTGCAGCGAATGTCATTGCCGTTTTCCGCAATTGTGAATGCCGGTTTCACGCTCTACCTGTACCTTCCCCCGCCTGACTTGGCCTTACGTTACTTTTGGCTGTGGAAGTGGCGTCGATATCAGCCTTTCCCTTTTTTTTCTCGTCGCAGCAAAAACGGCATCCATGCCGCTGTGGCTTCTCTGGATCACTGTCGCTGGATTCCATAAGGAGTGCTCGAAGGCACCGTCTTCTGACCCTGGGCTCGTGGGATGGTTTCTTCTCTGGGATTATGCGAGGGGCGGTCTTCTGTAGTTTAAGTGGCTCTGCTTGTCTCGTTGGACCCGCGGCCTCCACCTTCTTGCTTGATAGGTTCAGGTGAACGCCAGGGTCTCTTTCATTGCAGCAACTATCATGCAGGGCCGAGTTGTTGATGCCTTGCGCGTTGCTATTGATGGTGGCGGTAATTGCCGGGTCTCCATAGCTTGCCTCAATATTGCCCTTAGGATGCTTGAATCCCCTGTGTACATGGGTGTGCGCACCTATAACCATGGATGCTCCGATGTTCTCACCTGCTAAGGTTATCATGCTCACTGGCTGTCCATTCCCCATCCTCTGCCCAATGCCCACCCTCTGGACCACTCTTGAATGCCGCTCCTTGATCTCCTTCTCAAGGGGAGCTCGCTCGCCATCGGAGAATGAGGTCCATGGCATGGTAGAGATGGCAATCTTCCTTTCTTTTCCGCTGGAACCGTTTTGTGCCGACTCCTCTCTCATGGCTACGTTTTCTTGCTTCTTAGAATGCTCGGGTTTGGAGATTCTAAGTTCTGCTATGATTTCGCCAGCCTTCGGAGGAGAGCTGGTTGGCGCGGTATTGGATGCGATGCTGGATGGCTTGGCTTCGTTTCTTTTCTTCAGCTCGTCCCCTGCTTCAGTTTGCGGTTTCCGGGACTCTGTTTTGGAGTTGTCTTTGTTAAATCCTTCGATAATTCTATCTGATTCTGGATTTTTGGTTTCTGGCTGCTCTTTTGAACTTGGCTTAGAATTTTCTTCGGACTCGAGGAGTTCGCCAGGCTGCTTGTCTAGTTCTGATTCCGGGGATGTTCTGGAATTTTCTTCTTTAGCTTTCTCGGTTTCCTCCTCAGATATTGAGTGGTATGGACCAGATGTGGTATCGATTTCTGCCGGAAAATCCTTCTCCAGAGAACTGGCAGGCTTTGGTTGGGACTGGAGATCTTGGGCAGGCCGGTTATCTGTTGGCTTAGAAGCTGGTTGGATTGGATTCATTTCTTGTGTTTGAGAAACGGTTTGTGGCCGTGAATTGGTTTTTACAAAAGTCGGAGATTCATGGGGCAATGGCTCTGGCTGGTTTGATGGTGAAGTGCTTCCAATTGTCGATTTAGGTGGTGAGGAAGGAGGCAGAGGTTGAGAAAGGAGCTGAGACTCCGCTTGAGTTGCTACTGATCGTGTCTGAGAAGCATCTTGTGCTGGTGTTGGAGATGTAGAAGCCTTTTGGATTGCAACTGGTGGGGACTTTGGTTGGGTCTGAGATGGGAGTTGAGGTTTAGATGGAGGCGGTGGAGTAAATGCCGGAGTTTGAGGCAGGGGTGATTGCTGCCGAGTTGGGATTGGAGGACGTGGAGGGGTTGGGGATGGTTTCGACCAGAAAGGGAGCCGAAAACGAAGTGGCCGCGGCCGGTTGGGTCTATCTGCCATGCCCTTATTTGTTGGAAAAGAAAACAAGAACAAGATTTTGATGAACGGAAAACATATAGAGGTTCGCAGAGTTAATTAACACATAATTATAAACCAAGGGCTTTAATCACGGACCCTTCTGCGTGGATTTGCATCGGATCCTTAAGACACGGTTGGGTCATAAGTTTGGTATAGTTCTGCAGCTTCTCAAGGGCAAACCTCTTGCCCTGAGAAGTTGGATTCTTGTTGTAGCTGCCTTGGTTAGCAGGCATTGATCCTATATATAATTCATAGTTGCCACGGGGGTGAATGAATGAAGGAAACGTAGAAGTTGGAGAAGTGAATCCATGGTTGGAAAAGGTTGCACGCTGTCTAAGCAAATAAAGAACATGCAAGAGAATTTGTTGGACAAGCAAGTTCCAGTTTAATATTTATAGTTAACGATTAAGTTTCCTTGTGTTTTCCTTGCATTTTCAAATCAAATTCATTTTCCAAACGGTTTATGATAATGGTGTTCTCGTATAAACTAGATCTCTTGTATCCGCATCTAATAATTAAATCAATAGATCATCAGTCCCTGAAGGAAATATAAATACCGGAGACATTTCATCTCTCATCGCTTTGTCCTCTGTTTCCCAAATGACCTGGAATCTTGAAATCCTTAATTTATCAAGACATATCAGGTTCATTATAAGCAAAATTCAATCTTCCAAAAAACAAACCTTCTTTTTGTGTTTTTTTTTTTTTTTTGAAAATTACAAACAAAAATTCATGAATAGAAGACGAATGGTAGCTGCATCAATTTTCATTGCGTCTTCGTTAGCCAATGTATCAGATATGCAAGAGTCCTACTTCCACAAAACAAGATGAAAAAGATAGATACTCTCTAAAGCAGGGTGCTGCATACTTTCGTGTTTGAAATATACCATGAACCAAGCTTCAACGTCTATCATCCTCATTTCGAAATATAATTTTCCTCCACAACTAGGATGGGAAGAGACCCAGCCGGACAAACAATATTTACTCACTTCTACCAAAAATTTTATTGATACATGCTCTTGTTTATCCAAAACAGTAGAAACCAAATAAAACTATTGAACGCGTGCCTACACATGAGAGGAATGGACGGTATGACTTGCTAGAAAAAGGAGAGATTGAAATGGAATAAGACGCTTGGAAAAAGAATTTATAATAAAAAATATGTGTCGATGTCTGCCACCTTACTTCACCGGAACTTGTTTTTTTTAAGGCGGAATTCAAACCTTTGAGTTATGCTAATAGCATAGACATAGATGCATTAATTAGTGAAAGAAAATTTGTATTGAGCTGCGAGATAATCTATCCAGATTATCGGTAATTTTAAAGTAGGCCCACCAGATAACTACGTTTGGTATTTATATTAAATGGTAATCTATCTTGAACCCGTAATCCGGATTACCTCTCATGTGACAATCCAGATTATCTCTCATGTGGCAATTCAGATTATCTCAGGGAGGGGTGGCTATCCAGATTACCGGAGATATGGTAATCCATTTTATTTTTTTTGACAAAATTGTCCTGTCCCTTTTCGCTTCGGTGAAAATGAAATATTTCTCTTCTCCTTCTCATCTATGTTCTGTGGGTACTGATCGGATCTCTTCTTAAATCTATATTTTATTTATAAAAATATAAATTTTATATTTTAACTGTTTATTAAAAATATAATTTTTAAATATTTTATATTAAAATATAAAATATTTAATATTTTATATTAAAATTGAAAAATTAAAAATTATTTTTATACTAAATAAATGTAAAAAAAATTATATATAATCTTTTAAATATACTAAGTAATATATTAAATATATATATATTATATTATTAAATTTAAAATAATATATTTATATTCTACATAAATACATAATTTAGATATATATTTATTATATATAAATATATAAATATATTTCAAATAAATGTACTATGTTATATAAATATATTATATTATTTTAAATATGATATAATCTAATATTTTTTATAATATATTATATTAAAGTAATATTATATTACATTACTATATTATATTATAATATATTTTCAATAAATTTGACTTAGGGATATTTTAGAAATTTGAGCTTAGATTACTGGTAATCTATTTGTCATACCAAATACAGTAATCAATCTTACTGATAGATTACCTGTGTATACCAAACACAGTAATCATCATTACTGGCAATCTATTCAATGATAATCTATCTTGCAGGTTGTTGGCATAGAGTCCCTGTTCCGGCCGGTCGGAGCTACTGGATCGCATGACCACTCCCTGGTTCACCTGCAAAACAAATCCCTTCCTGGAGTTGCTCCAGTGGGGGACACTCCGATGCCTAAGTCAGAGGCGGGCTCTAGCCATAGAATGTGGAAGACTTTGGAGAAGCAGAGGGAAAAGACTCTGAGATTTTGGAGTATATTGTGCCTCTTACCTCAAGCATTCCCTCTTACCGTTACTTATAAGGAGCCATCCAGCCTGCGGTTCCATTCTTCTTCCAGCGGTTACGACGGGGAGTTAATTCCTTCCCCATGATCCGCAGTCGTGGGTTGTCGTCGAACGGTTCCAGCCAGATCGGAGGTGTTGCACTGGAGTTACACGCCATGATTGTGCCCTGGAGATAGCCGACAGTAACCGTTGGTTACCGTTGCTTATTGTGCTTTGTAGTGATTTGAGACAGATCATGGATCCATCTTCAAACTTCCCCCTTTTAGAGAGATTCCCATAATCAGATTAGGAAAGTCTTCATCCTCGGATCTTCTCGAGACAGATCGGAGATCCTGTCTTTGGCATAGATCGAAGACTTGGTCCTTGTCAATGGCCGGGGATCGTGTCTTCGGCACGAATCGAAGAGCGTGTCTTCGGAGGTTGGTGAGGGTCGTCCCTCGGATCAGGTTGGGGGTCTTGTCTTTATCAGCCGAAGGACTTGGTTTTTGACGAAGGCTGAAGACAAGATCTGAAGGCCTTGCCTTCGAGTGTCGTAGACCTGCGAAGCGCTTTGGCTCGTCTATTAGTTGCCTGGTTTTTTCCAAATATATGGATCCGAAGATGGTAGTTCAGAAAAAAGGTCTTCGGCCGGCAGAACCGGTGGTCGGCTCGTACTTGGACCGAGATATCCCAATAGTTGCCCCTTACTCTCAGTTTTTGAAATGAAGATTTTCCTTGAATAGTGAGAGTATTAATGGTTTGTCATTTTCCTTCTAGGGGATGGTGTAATGGATGATCGTGAAATCTCTGATTGGACTGTCCATCATGACTGGTAGTTGATTTAAGAGTCAGGTGGTGGACAGCTGTCATTTCCTGATTGAGAGAAGAGAAAAGAGTGGGCGGCCCATCCCTTCTTTTTCCGTTGCGTGACGGTTTAGCCAATCTTTTGGTTGGGATTTGGGTGGTTGTCGTGGTTCCTTCCTGCCTGTTGGATGATGAACATGTTTCATCATGCCCGTTGATCCAAATGGGTTATACCCTCTGGATTATTCTTTGTCAAATCAGCTTGGTGGGGCTTTAGGGCCTTTTGGTCTCTTTTTTGGGAAAGAAAGAAGGTCCGGTTGAGGAAGCTTCTTCAACCTCACTTCATTCTTCACTCAGCCTTCCCTATTCTTGGCTATCAGTCTCTTCTGCAGGTAGAACCTTCCTTCTACCATTTTGCTCCATTCTTTTATCATGGCTGAACCTGTAGGGAGCCGAGGGGGACAAGTTGGACCTTCGGGGGCCGATGATGTAGTGAGTCTGGAGTCAATTCCTAGCTCTGTTTCACCAGAAAAGATGACTCATCTTCGGGAATGCTATCGCATTCCCGAGGGGTTTCCTTTCATTCTTCCTGCATCTGAAGAATGAGCGAACAAACCTCCTCCCGGATGCTTGGCTGTGTACGAAGACCATCTGAAGGCAAGCCTTCGATTTTCCCTGCATCATTTTTTCATCGAAACCTTTCGCCTGTACCAAGTGGTGCCTGCGTAGTTGACTCCAAATAACATTCGGAACATCTGCGGTTTCCTGGTTTGATGCCGCATAGCTAACATAGAACCTATGACCAACTTGTTCACTACCCTTTTTGTACTCAAGAGGGATTTCCATGACAGCTGATGGTGGGTGATCGGCCCTCGACCAGGCCGCAAGATCATCAAGGATATGCACAGCGCCATCCACGGGTGGAAACCCATCTTTGTTTTTGTGTTATCTATCGATTCGTGGGGGTTCGATAGTGATTGGAAGGAGCCGCGTTTAACCGCCAATGATGGAAAAAAGATTTTGGCGGTCGATCAGTCTGATTATGACCTTCTGACTGATTCGAAAACTGCCCCTATCCGTGAGTTGTTGGAGGAGAGGAATCTCCATCTTGCAGGGATTAGTAAGTTCCTTGTGTTAGGTATAACGACGGAAATTTTCACCTCTTCCTTCCCATTCTTGTTGTTTAGTCGACTCAAAGGAGTTTTTCTGTTTGTAGGTGGTGAAATGAAGCCTAGCCTGAGCTAGCTTTGTCAAACTTCCGAAAAGAGGGTAGCTCAGGCCCCTCTTACAAGGTCGGCGGTTCAGAAGAAGGCCCGAAGAGATGGTCCTGAGAGGGACCGGGGCACTTCATCCTCTCGGGGAACCTCTGGGGAAGATGTGGTGCCGATGGTGGGGGCCTCGACAAGACCTCATCCAGTTGAAACTTCGTCGGAGGTTACTTCTTCGGTCCACACGAAGGAGAGTCCGCCTCAGATGGCAGATGCACCACTGCCTTGCCCCCCTGTAGCTGATAAGGGCAAGGTGTCACAAGTCGAGGGAGAGTTTGTTCGTGAGGCTTCTTCAGCTGGAAGCTGTCCTGCGAACTTTTTGAGGGAGAGTTTGTTCCCGCTGTGGCTAGCAGGCACTGAAGAATACGTTGCTGCCTCATGATTTGACAGTTGTTCGACGTCGAAGCCTTGCCAGAGTATCTGATTCTGCTTTTTCCTCCCTGCAACAGGTATGGTTCTCGCTACACCCCCTTTGCTTTGAAAACTGTTCGGTTCACAACTTCATATTGTCGATGTGGTTGGTCTATGACCTCACCTTCATGGAGGAGAGCCTGGAAAATGTCGACAGCCTCATCCATGGCCTCAAGGAGGATCTCCATATTGCTAGGGCCGAAAAAGAAGTGGCTAAAGAACTGAAGCAATCCATGGAGAACCAACTCGTTCACATGGACGTTGAGGTTCGTGGACTTAGGGGCAAGCTGAAAAGTGCCTAGTTGATAATCGCGGAGCAAGGAGCAGGGTTGAGGAAGAGCAAAAAACGAGTCGAGTCCTTGGAACAATCTGCCAAGAAGGATCAAGAAAGAATGGAAAGTCTGACCAAGGCGACTGAGGAGGCTATCAGGAGGGCCGGGGAGGCAGTCCTGGAGTCTGAGGCGGCTAAAAGAGAGTCCACGGCTCTGAAGAAGCTAGCAAGTGATGCTGTAGTAGATTTCAGGAAGTCCTCACAGTTCCAAGAGGAGATGAGTGAGGCAACATTATACGGCTATCAGCATGGCTTCAACGATGGACTCGCCAAGGTCAGAGGGGCCTTCCACACCTTGATCTTTTTGGCGTCCCCACTTTCAACATAGTAGAAGAAGAAGAGGGGGAGGAGGAGGCCGAGGCCGTAGAAGAGGCTGAAGAGATGTCGAGCCTGAGGGTGGATATTCTGACCGTAGCCGGAGATGCGGGCATAATTTCGGTGCAGGCCGGAGAGGCCGAAAAAGCCGAAGAGTTGCCATGCTTGGGAGAGGAGGCTCCCACCTCAGCCGAGGGTTTGGATGTGGTTCCAACTCTAATCTCGACCCAGGAGGGGGCTTAGGTTGAGGAAGTCCAAGCTGAAGGTTCTCCAGTCCCAGCCCGAGTCGATGAAATCCTTTCTGTGCAGATTGACAAACTACTTCAATCCTGCGGTGTTGGGTCTCCTTCAACTGGTGTCAAGAGATCTAAGTAGCTTTAGGCATTGCTTTTTTTTTTTTTCTTTTGACATTCCTTCGAAATGTAATTGACAACCTCTTGAATGACAACTTTTTGAACTACAAAATAGCTTTCTCTTATGTCGTATTTTCGGATATAGCTTGAATAAGGTCATCGGCTTAGTCTGTGGTTCGAGCTTCACTACTCTCTCTTCTATTCAGTCGAACAGCTTAGGCTGAAGGCCGTTTGGTTGGTGGTTGACGAAGACAAACTCCGGAACAAGTCGGGATGCCGTTGCTGAAGACCATTTGCGATCAACCAGGCTGACGTCACCTTCCTTTCATAATTAAACCGTCCATCATAGGATGGACATGATGGACAAGTGTCATTTTCCTGTTGACCGGTGATTAAGGAACCTTGATCGCGATTCTCGTTGCTCGTGCTGAGTGTGTCAATATTCGAACGGTCGCATTTTCTTGCGCTTTAGGTGCTGCCAAATCTCTCTTTTCCGAAAAGGAGCTATTAATGTTGTAGCCGTACGGTAGGTATTTCTCTGGATTCGAAACGCCGGCAGTTGCCATCCCAAGAATAGCTCTATCTTCTGGGGTCTCGAAGTGTTGCTTGGACACGTGGCGCTCTTTAGTGCGGCTGGGAACGGACATGGAAAATGTTTCCCCGTGGCCAGTTGTGGATACAGGGTCCTTATAAATGGAACCCTGTCCTCTACTGTTAAAGGTCATCACCCTCTCAGACTTCCTCTTTGAAGACTCCTTTTTCTTTTAGAGCTTCAATCGAAATGAAGTTCAGCATCTCCGGGCTTCGAAGGGCGGCAAAGAAGAGAGCCATCAATATCGGAGATAGGGGGAGCCCAAGATTCCTTGGGTTGAGCGATGACGATGACCCCATCGTTGATCGTTTGAGGAGAAGGGTCCGTGTCCTGGAGGCTCAACTGAAGGAGGCAGGACCCAGGTCGAGGTGCCATCGCGGAGGCGGAGGAGGCCAAGAAGAAGGTGGCGGATGCCATCTTGGACTTCAAGGCATCTTCTGCTTTCAAAGAGGAGATCACCGAGGCGGCTCTGGATTCTTATCACCAGGGGTTCCGGGAATGTAGGAGTAAGGCCTTCAAGTTTTATGACTTGAAGGGTCTTGACAATATCAAGCCCTCTATTCCCTTCCCTGGATATGAGTTCGACTCTGATTTCGAGGAGTCGGATTTTGATCCAGACGGGAATCCTGGGGCCCCTTCATCCTCCTTCCAAGACTCCCCCCGCCGGCATAGGAAAGGGCCGGTGGGTGGTTAATAGATGTGCTTTCCAATTCCCTGCAATCATTTTTCTTTTCTCTTTATGAGAGTTTCTTTCCTTTTTTCTTCTTTTTTTTTGTAAAAAATTTAGGAAGGAAATGAAGTATCTTAACTTTTCTTAACTTCTTCCATGTCTCCTTTGTGATTTGTCGCATTATGGTATGTCGAGAGCGTAGACTTCTCAGACCACTTATGATCTACAAAGAAGAGGTGAGATCGGCTGGGCCGTCCCAGGAGTGTTTGTTGTCGACAGGAAGGATGATATAGGTCTGTTCAAGCATGTTTTCGGATTTACCATAGGGTAAGGCATTTACGCCATCCTTGTACATTTCTGTCATGATCAAGGTAGGCTGTTCAGGCCTGCCCCAGTGCGTCTTCAGATTTACTATAGGGTAGGCTGTGAAAACCATCCCTACACCTTCTTTAGTGTAAGGTAGGCTGTTTAGGTCCATCCCGGCACGTCTTCGAATTTTTCGTAGGGTAGTTCACTTGAACCATCCCTGTGCCTTTGATCTTCTTGGTGGTCCAATGGGGCCATCCGTTGCACTCGTCAGATATGCAGATAAGGTGAGTGGATTAGACTCTCATTTGCGCCGTTGGCCGATTCCTTAGATTGTGCCATTTAAGCCGTTGTCGTTTTGTTGACGTAACAGGCCATTCAGAGTTGGGCAAATTTGCACAAGAAATGTAGGAGTTAGTTTATTGATAGTATTTGCGAAGATTTTGTACATTCCATGGCCGGGACAGAATTTTTCCCTCTAAGGTCTTGAGTCGATACGTTCCTGGACGTATGACCTCTTCAATATGGTATGGACCTTCCCAGTTGGGAGAAAGTTTTCCCTATTCCACCGGCCTGGATACTTCTGCCTTTCACAACACCATGTCCCTTGTGCGGAAGATTTGCTCCTTTACTCTGGAATTATAATATTTGGTGTCCTTTTGCTGGTACATTGCCATTTTTATCTGGGCTTGAAGCCTGGTGCTTGGCAGCAAATCCAGGTCGATCATTTTGCGGTCGAAATTTTCAGGCTCTTCGTAGTTGTCGATTCTTAAGGACTGGAGGGAGACTTTGATAGGAAGAACAGCTTCGGTACCGTATGCCAGGTTGAACAAAGACTCGCTGGTGGCTATCCTTAGGGTAGTTCGGTATGCCCAGAGGACGGAGATCAGCTCTTCGATCCAAAGTCCTTTGGCGACTTCAACCTTGTCTTCAGGCCATGGAAAATGGTTCGATTAGTTACTTCGGCCTCTCCGTTGGACTGTGGGTGGGCAACGGAAGTCAGCCGGTGTTGAACATGGTACAAAGTACAAAAGTCCTTAAACTTCGGATTATCAAACTGTCTCCCATTGTTCGTGATTATTGCATGTAGAATCCCGAACCGAAAGATGATGGAATTTTTAACAAAATTCTCAACTTTGCCTTCCGTGATTTGGGCTAACGATTCGGCTTCGACCCACTTTGTGAAGTAGTCGATAGCTACAAGGAGGAACTTCCTTTGTCCAGAGGCAGGCGGAAATGGATTAAGAATATCCATCCCCTTTTGGGCAAAAGGCCAAGGAGCTGTCAGCTGAGTCAAGTGACTTGCAGGTTGCCTCTGAACGTTGGCATACCTTTGGCACTGGTCACATCTTCGTACGAAGTCAGCCGAGTCCTTCTGGATGGAGGGCCAATAATATTCTTGTCGAATGCTTTTGTATGCTAAAGACCTGCCCCCTAAATGATCACCGCATATGCCCTCGTGGACCTCTCTTAGGGCGTAATCCGCATATGTCGGTCCTAAGCACTTTAGTAAAGGTTGAGAGAATGATCTTTTATAGAGGGTTCCGTCCAAGATGACATATTGGGATGCCATCCAGCGGATCTTTTTGGCCTTTGCCTTGTCTTCTGGTAGCATACCCTCATTTAAGAACTTGATGATGGGATCCATCCAGCTTGGCTCGACGTTAATCTAGTGCACCTCCATAGCCTCCTCTGCTATACTTGGAGTTTTAAGATGTTCAACGAAGGTGCGTCTGAGAGATTCTGGGATTGTAGTAGCAAGTCGAGACAATGCATCTACCCGGGAGTTCTCTGATCGAGGGACATGAATAATCTCGAAATGCTCTAGTTGAGAAGATAAAACTCATACTTTTTCCAGGTACTGCACCATGGTAGGGTCCCTGGCTTCGTATTCTCCTTTAACTTGATTCACAACCAATTGGGAGTCTGAAAAAGCCCGGAGTCGCTGAACTCCCAAACTCTTGACAATCCGAAGTCCGACAAGCAAGGATTCGTATTTGGCTTGGTTGTTAGAAGCATGGAAGGAGAACCGAAGTGCATACTCTATAGTATGGCCATCGGGTTCAGCCAGTATAAGACCAGCTCCACATCTAGTGGCATTGGAAGCTCCGTCCACATGGAGCACCCAAACGGACTCCGTATCCTTTGGAATTCCCTCTTCTGCTGAAGGTACTTCATCTTCGGACCTCTAGATGTACACAGCCAGGAAATCTGAAAGCACCTAGGCCTTCATAGCCGATCGAGGCTGGAAGCTGATATCGAATTTGCTTAGCTTTACATCCCATTTGGCTATCCTCCCTGAGGTGTCAGGGAATCGGAGAACGGCCTTGAGAGGTTGATCAGTCAGCACCACGATGGTGTGGGTATAGAAATACGGCCGTAGTCGCTTTGCTGCAATCACCAGGGAGTAAATCAGCTTCTGTATTTTCGCATACCTTGTCTCGGTATCATGCAGAACTTTGCTGATGTAATAGATTGGCTTGTGAGAGCCGTCTTCATCTCTTCGGACAAGAACCGAACTGATCGCTTCATCTAAAGCGGAGAGGTATGAGTAAAGCACCTCACCCTCTTGAGGTTTGGAAAGCAGAGGTGGAGTCTCTAAATACTTCTTCAACTCTTCAAATGCAGTACGACAGTCTTCAGACCATTCGAAGCCCCTTGACTACCGAAGCACCTTGAAAAATGGAAGACACTTTTTGGCTGAGCGAGAAATGAACCTGCTTAGGGAGGTAATTCTCCCTGTTAGCTGCTGGACTTTCTTCTTGCAGGAGGGATGCCTCATATCCTTTAGGGCCTGGATCTTCTCAGGATTTACCTCAATCCCTCACTTGGTAATGAGGAAACCCAGAAACTTGCCCGAAGTGACCCCAAAGGCATACTTCGTCGGATTCAGCTTCATGCAGTAGCGTCGCAGAGCACTGAATGATTCCTCCAGGTCCTGGATGTGATCTTTTTGGAGGAGGCTTTTGATGATCATATCATCGATATATGCCTTCATGTTCCTCCCCAGTTACTCCTCGAACACTTTGTTGATCAATCTTTGAAATGTCGCTCCGATATTTTTGAGCCCAAATGGCATCATCTTGTAACAGTACAGACCTTTATCGGTGACAAAGACCGTCTTCTCCTCATCTTGCGGATCCATTCGGATCTGATTATAGCCAGAGAAAGAATCCATGAAGCTCAATAGTTGGTGGCCGGCAGTGGCATCGACCAGCTGATCAATTTTTGGAAGAGGGAGGCTATCTTTTGGACAAGCCTTGTTGAGGTCTTGTAATCGATACAGATCCTCCACGTGCCATTAGCTTTTCTCACCATTACTACATTGGCCAACCATTCGAGGTAATGGGCCTCTCGGATGAACCATGCCTTTAGGAGATTGCTTACTTCCTCGTCTATTGCTTTCTATCTTTCAGGGGCAAAGCTTCTCTTCTTTTATCGAACCGGTTTATACCTGGGGATAACTTCCAGCCGATGAGTGATTACTTCGACGAGAATCCCTGGCATGTCCGAAGCTGACCAGGCAAAGACATCGACATTATCTCTGAGGAAGCGGATCAGCTCCGTTTTGGTTTTTTCATCAAGCATACTCCCAATCTGCACGACTTTGATGGGGTCCTCTTTTGTCAATGGTACCAAGACAGTTCTCTCCATGGGTTCACCAAAATCTGTGGTTGGGTACCTCGGATTCAACTGATCCAGGGTTGTAGAATCATTGGAGTGCTTATCTTGAATCATTAGGCATTGTCGTGCCGCTCTCTGATCTCCTCTAACTTCTCCGACACCATTCCTGGTAGGGAAGCGTACCAGGAGATAATAAGAAGACACTACGATTCGGAACTTGTTCAAGGCAGGCCGTCCCAAAATAATATTGTAAGCCGAGGGGGTTCGAACTACTGTGAAATTGATTGGTAGTGTCTTTTGTTGAGGTTCGATGCTAAGGGTTACAAGCAATACTATTTCTCCCTCGGCATCAACCTGATTATCCCCGAAGCCAGTGAGCGGTATGGGGGATCTCCGTAGTCGATGTCTAGGCAAACACATCTTAGAGAATGCATCATAGATCAAGACATCAGTCGAACTTCCATTATCAACTAGGATCCGTTATACATCATAGTTGGCCACAACGGTCAAGATTACAATAGGGTCGTCGTGTGGGAGCCGAACTCCCACAAGGTTGTCATCGGAGAAGAGAATAGTGTTGTTATCCTTGAGTCGCTTCGAGACATCATCTTCATATTTTCTCCAGTTAGTAGGTCGATGTATCATCCCCACGCCTCCGTTAGTGGGCCTTTGATTCTATAATTCGGCCTCTTCAGGAGTTGGTTGGGGAACAGCAGCTTCTGACCGAGATCCTTGGCGACCAATATACTGCCCCAGATACCCTCTTTTGATGATATCCTCAATTGCATCTCATAGTTGGATGCATTCTTCAGTATTGTGGTCGTGGTCCCGGTGGAATTGATAGTATTTGTTCCTATTCCTTACGGAAGAGGATGCCTTCATGGAACGGGGCCACTGGAGTAAGTTTTCTTTCTCTATCTCCATAAGAATTTTTTCTCGAGGGATGTTGAGGGGGGGTGTAGGAGTCAAATCTTCCACCCGATACTCTGAATCTTGGGAGACTCCTTCGGCAGCCAGTATACTTGTTGTTGTTGGAGATTGGGGGACCTTGTCCCCTGTTGTTTTTCTTTTTTGAAGGGGGCTTCCCTTCGATCAGTCATCGGTTCGCCGTCTGCTCTTCAGTATTGGCGTATTTCTGAGCTCTCGCGAGTAGCTCAGCGTAGCTTTTGAAAAACTTCTTTTCCAGGAAAAAGGTGAGCCTGGATGTACGAAGTCTCTTCTTCAGTGCAGACATGGCCACGTGCTCGTTGAGATCGGGGATCTCGAGCATAGCCGCATTAAATCTGAAGATGTAATCTCATAGACTTTCTCCTTCGTTCTGGTGAAGGAGGAATAGCGTATCCGTATTCCGGGAGGCTTGCGACAAGTCCTGAAATGCAAGACAAATAATTTCTCTAACTCGGAGAAGGAATCGATGGTACCTGGACGTAAGCTCGAGTACCACTTCCAAGTAGCTTTCTTCAAGGTGGCTGGAAATGCGAGGCAGTATATCACGTCCAAAGCTCCTTGGATCATCATATGGGCTTTGAAACTGCCCAAGTGGTCGAAAGGATCGGAGGTGCCGTCGTAGGGTTCCATCTGGGGAACCCTGAAGTACTGAGGGATGACTTCGACCATGATGCGGTCAGTGTAGGGAGGGCACAGATCGCACACCGCTAAGTCATTGTGCTCTCTCTGTTCCCTGATTCTCGCCATTTCCGATTCGATGGCCTTGAACTTTCCATCGTAATCGGAGAGAACCCGGTTCGATGCTTTCTTTACAGGGGTAGAGCTCTCAGAAGAAGGTGAGGAGGTTTACCTAGGTCTCTTCCCCCTTTGTGGGGAATCAGCGGGCCTAGGCATTTCCGTATTTCGACCTTCGGGAGAGGGCCGAAGACGGGGGGAGAGATGTGTGGAACCCTCTCGAGGGGCTCTCTTCCTCCGTGGGCGTGAGCTGTTCTGGAGGTGGTCGGCGGAGGCCCCACCTGGAAAGCTCTGCTTTGGAAGTCCTGAACTATCGCTGTGAGATTAGTGACTTGGTTCAGGAGGGCTTTAAATTGCTGCCGTTCTACGACCATGGTGGGAAGTGGAACCTCGTTCTCTACCAGTGCTCCTTCCCTTTGGGATGGAGCGCGACTTTGGCTAGTTGAGGCCATCTGAGTCTTTCCTCTTGCCATTGAAAATTTTGTACTTTCCCTTGCTAGGGAGGGGAGCTTGGTAACAGAGAGTTACTGCGTCTGCCCCTTCCTGGAATGCCAATCTGTTGGCGTATAGTCCCTGTTCCGGCCGATCGGAGCTATTGGATCATAGGACCGCTCCCTGGTTCACCTGCAAAACAAATCCCTTGCCAGAGTTGCTCTGGCGAAGGACACTCCAATGCCTAAGTCAGAGAGGGCTTTAGCCACAGAATGGGAAGACTTTGGAGAAGCAGAGGGAAAAGACTGAGATTTTGGAATATATTGTGCCTCTTACCTCGAGCATTCCCTCTTACCGTTACTTATAAGGAGTCATCCAGCCTGCGATTCCATTCTTCTTCCAGCAGTTACGGCGGGGAGTTAATTCCGTCCCCATGATCCGTAGTCGTGGGTTGTCATCGAACGATTCTGACCAGACCGGAGGTGTTGCAGCTGGAGTTACGCACCATGATTGTGCCCTGAAGATAGCCGGTAGTAACTGTTGGTAACTGTTGCTTATCGTGCTTTGTAGTGATTTGAGATAGATCGTGGATCCATCTTCAAACTTCTCCCTTTTAGGAAGATTCCCGTAATCAGATTGGAAAAGTCTTCATCCTCGGATTTCTCGAGACAGATCGAAGATCCTGTCTTCAACATTGATCAAGGACTTGGTCCTTGTTAATGGCCGTGGATCGTGTCTTCGGCATGAATCGAAGAGCGTATCTTCGGAGGTTGGTGAGGGTCGTCCCTTGGATCAGGTTGGGGGTCTTGTCTTTATGAGCCGAAGGACTTGGTCTTCGGCGAAGGTTGAAGACGAGATCCGAAGGCCTTGCCTTCTGGTGCCGTAGACCCGTGAAGCGCTTTGGCTCGTCCATTGGTTGTCTGGTTTTTTCCGAATATCTGGATCCGAAGATGGAGGTTCGGAAGAAAGGTCTTCGATCGACTGAATTGATGGTCGGCTCGTACTTTGACCGACATATCCTAACACAGATAATCCAGATTACCATTCAGAATTTCTGGTGATCTATTAAATGCAACCGTGATATGCTCTTCTTTGATATATAAATTCTTCTGGAGACTTTCTTGATGTAAAAAAATATATGCATATCTATCAAAAGTGCACAGGTCGATTCAAATGATAAAAAAAATCTTATCATAAATAAGAGGACTATGATCATATATAAAATACTTCTTCCCCTTAAAACCACAAAATTCAAGGTTGCATGTCCCCTATGCCCATTGCCTTCATGGGGGATTATAGGTTAAATTTCTTGGTAAAATACATGACATGAAATAGTTTAAGCAACAGAGGATAAATGGTATATCCAATGCTATAATAATGAAACTAAACAAGACTGGTGTTACACATTACACAATTGAAAAAATATCCAATGCTATATTGATGAAATAAAAATTCTGCAGACGTTTTTTTTTTTCTAAAAAAAAAGAAAATTCCGCTTAATCCAAGAGGAACTACACAAATCAGATGAGGAAAATAGCGTTAAAGATCAAGGCCAAGCGTTAAAACAAAAAGAAGATTAAAAAAATCATAAAATTAATATAAGGGAGAGAAATCAATTCCGTTGAAGGCACCGGCCTGACTCTTCGGCAGGATAAACGGTTTATAAATATAAAAAAATCACACATTTTTTTGATAAAAAAAAGTCCTTTTTTGATACTATCCCGGTCTTCCAATCATGAAATTAAGTGAAGGAGGAAAGAGAGGGGATGCAAGAGAGGAGGTGCTCAGAGTCTTGAATGGATTTAAGGTTGTCCTCATAGCATCGTTATACATCGGATTAACGAGAAAACCATCATTGCTCCCTCCTCCCTTCTTCTATCCCCCATCCATTATGCCTCAGGAAAAAGAAGCTATTTGGCAATGAAAACAAACAAAATCGAGAGAGATCTTCCCCTCTAAACCCCTGATGGATGGGACTCGGCGAGCGCCGAAAATCTCTCTAGCAAGGTTTTGCCCGAGAGGACCGGTGGGTTGGGGAGGGAGGGCGTGAGGGGCGGGGCATTTTATCTAGGGATTTCTAGGGCTTACTGGGCCAATTACTAAACTGCCCGTCATGCCATGTCAAATTTTGGATATTTTTCCATAAAAAAAACACATATAATTTGGAGACGGGTTTGTTTGCTTTTGATTTTATTTTAATCAGTTTTCTGTATTAGAATTTAGAAGTGCCGTTAGTTTAGGGCAGGTCCGGGCTTCACTAAACCCACGGCATGTCAAGTATAACTTTGTGTTTGGGATAATAAAATAATCACATGGTTCGGGCTAAATGGAGATAGGTTCTCCGTATCTGTCACGTACTTGAAGAGTTAAACAGGTAAAAACATCCAAATCATGCTTTTGAGAAATCTATCAATAAAATGTCGAATACATATCACAAAGATTAAATCATAAACAACAAATATTTAAATATTAATTATATTACAATGATTGACAAAATAATAAAAAATTTTATTTAAATAGGAACATTCAAAGATATCCTAACATATTATTATTTTGAATTTTTTATTTCTCACTAAGTTATATAACATAGTTTTATACACAAGAAATCAAAGGATATATGCATAAAACTATTATATAATAATAATAATAATAATAATAATAATAATAATAATAATAATAATAATAATAATAATAATAATAATAAAATGGGGTTCACGTTGTTTTTGAATTGGGTTGGCTCTACCACATCGAACCTAACCTAGATCCAAGGTAAGTCTTTGTGCACCGCGTGCGGTGCAGAAAATTCTACGTGGCTCACACTACTTTTTTATTGATTAATGTTAATCCTACATAGCTTGACGGGATGGAAAAGATGTATTTAATTTAGTAATGGAAGATCTTACACCATTATTCAAAAGAGCTGTAGATGCTAACTGTACAGCTAAGTAAAGTACACAACTTCTAATCCAAGATCCTGACCAACTTATTATAAAAGGTCATCCAAGAGATAATAGAATTAATAGTGGAGTCAAAAAGAAGTTAAAGAGATCAAGGAAAAATATGGATAAGGCTTCCGCTGATACTCCTGTATAAAATGAAAGAAGAGGTAATACAAGTAAGAAGCAGACTTTCCATAATGTAGTGGAAGTACCAAAATAAGTAATTGAATACACTGTACCATATTTCAATTCTTTTTTAGATGAATTTGATGCTTATGTATGCAGTCAACTAACACAGAAGATGATATAAAAAGCTGAATTTTTGTACAGTCCTGTGTATATTTATATTATCCAGAGAAATTTAAAATAAGATGTATTGAACATGTGATTGAATATATTTATTTTAAATATAAATTTTAGTACTATTTTAAGTGTCCAAAGATTAAAACATGGATAATAGAATTATAACATCCCTTGATATAATGGATGCATCCATTTATAAAATTAGAATATCCCAACATGAATAAGAAAGTGAAGTAAATAGCTACTCCTAATAGGACTTTCCATCATCTATGTTTTCAATAATAACTTCTACAGTATCATAAAATTGTCATGGATGCTATAAGATTACTCAAAATGGTCGAAACAGTATTACGATATCCCAATATAAAAACTATGATATCCTAGTTAAAAAACTATGATACCTATGCATAAAATATAAAATAAAATTTTCTAACCCCTTCTACCTATAATATATGTCATCCGTGGCTTGATTTATGATTCTTAGAGTATCAAAAATTGCCATGGATGCTATAGGATTAATCAAATAGCCCAAAACAATATTACGACATCCAAGTTCATAAACTACGATATCTTAGTTAAAAAACTATAATACCTTATACAGAAAATATAAAATCAAAGTTTCTAACCCCTTCTACCTGTAATACATGTTATCCGTTGCTTAGTTTATAACTCCTAGATTATCAAAAATTATCATGGATGCTAGAAGATTACTCATATTAGTCGAAACCGTATTACGATATCTCAATTTAAAAACTATGACATATCAGTTAAAAAACTATGATATCCATGCACAAAATTTAAAATAAAACTTTATAACCACTTCTACCTGTGATACATGTCATCGGTTGCTTGGTTTATGACTCCCAGGGTATCAAAAAATGCCACGGATGCTAGAAGATTACTCAAATTGATCGAAATAGTGTTACAACATCCTAGTTCAAAAACTATGATATACTAGTTAAAAAACTATGACACCCATGTAGAAAATATAAAATAAAAGTTTCTAACTGTTGACTTCTATCTTGATTTTGATGAATAACAAAATACTTAAGTATATTTGAGTACTAACTATGTATTTAAAGTGTGTTCTGCAGATCAAAGTACTCATCAAATTTGTAGTATGTTGAAAGTAAAGAATGCTTGTCATCTTGTTGAAGAAGTTACTTATATTGATAGAATTTCAAGTTAAATGGATCTTGGCACATAAGAATGATCTTGAAAGACTCAAATATTAAGTTTGGAGAAGTTTCAGTAGAGTTTCATGAGAGTTTCAACCAAGTATCGACTCATGAAAGTGAAGTGTCGATTCACAGAAGCTTGAACTGATACGCAGAAGAAGTTTCAGATGGTATGCATGAAGTGTCAACTCATGAAGTTCAAGTATCGACTCAAGGCCTGAGACCAGAAATGATATAGAACATGCTGAATACAAGTTTTTTTTTAAGAAGTGTCGACGCATCAAAGGACTCCAGAGAGTTTCAGAATATATTTTTGACCTAGTATCGACTCAAGTGTCAACTCATGACCTAAAATATCGATACTTGTAGGTCTAGATGAACGATAACGGCTAGTTTTCTTGAAGCGCATAATTTATCCTTTTCGTTTCTAATGGCTATTTTCTCATCTCCAACGGTCAAAAATGATCATTTAAGGATTATAAAGGTATTAAAAGTGGACAAAACTCTAGGAGGAAGTATTCATTGCAAATCTTTCAAGTATTTATTAAGAGTTCATTATTTTTGAGAAAAGTTGAGCCTTCAAGCATTCAAGAGTATTCAAGAAGCATTCAAGTCCAATTTTCAAGTATTCATTAAGGCTTCAACAACTTGGGGACAAGCTTCTCATCTATAATCAAAGAGCTTCAAAGAGATATTCGATTTTTTTTGAAAGCTTATTATATCTTTACTTTATACTTGAATTTATTGTTGTTCCTAGTTTCAAGTAGATTGAAACTAGTGGTTTGATTATTGGTGAGCCTTGTAAAACCAACTAGGTTGTTGGTGAGCCTAGTGAAAACCAACTATGTTGTTGGTGAAATTTGTGAAAATCAACTAGGTTATTGGTGAGCCTTCTGAAAATCAATTAGGTTTTTGGTTAGCCTTGTAAAAACCAAGAAGGGTTTTGATTAGTAAGCCCGGAAAAACTAATCTACTATAATCAAGTTGAGATTATAGTGAAATATACAAGTGGATCTTGGAGAGTGGATGTAGATGCTTTGGTGTACACTGAACCACTATAAAATATTGTGTGTTTGTGATTGCTTGTACTCTTCTTGCATTTACTTTTTTATTTTCGCTGCATTTTAATTATCAAGCACACATATATTTGAATTCACTAGCACATTCATTATTTTTGAATTGGCACTTATATTTAATCTTTGCAAAAACATTTTAAAAACCCAATTCATCCTCCCTTTTGGGTTGCTTCGCTGGGCAACAAGTGGTATCAGAGCCTTGTACTCAGCTTATAGGTCTAACCGTCTTGAGTTAAAGATCTATGACAGCCCCTTTAGGTTCTACTATTGTTGAGGGTCAAGCCTCAAACAGATCACCTTATTTTAATGGCACTAATTACATATATTGGAAAACCCAAATGACAATTTATATACATTCAATAGATTATATTCTTTGGAAAATTGTAGTAAAAGGTTACTGTTACCACCCGGATCACTGTGGCTAGCAGCTCTGACACATCGGGCTCCCTCCAGATCCTCTACCTTCGTCTTGCATCGAACCCGCTAGCCTGCAGAAGAAAACCTTGGGCCAAAGATTCTAGTGAAGGCACTCCGATGATCAAGTCAATGGAACAACAGAGGGGGAACAGATACTCTGAGGTGGAGAGCTTGGGGGACTCTCTACTTTCAGAGGCTAATAGAGGGAAAAGTAATAGCTACACTAGAATGGAAAAATGAAAAAAAATGGGAGGGCCTTTGCTTCTCCTCCTTTTACTTACTCCTCTTTTCACTTACCTTTACTTGCTATTTTCTGCGGGTCTTATATAGATGGGAGGCTTTCCAGAGGGTTCCCAGCTCTCTCTCCTTCGGGGGAGACTTTCCGTTGTCGCTGGCACCTCTCTGTCAGGCAGGTTAAATGCCTGTGCCTCCAGCCATAACGGCATGCTGGCACTTTGGTGAAGGCCATTTAGGTGCTGCAGGGCATAGGGCCGTAGGGGGACACCCCTCTCTGGAAGGTCCAGGCATCCTGTCACGGAAGCTATTGTCTCCTCATCGTGCAGTCATTGACATGGCGGCATGTCGGAAGGTTGGGGGCCTGATGCTGTTCGGATCGTACAGATCATGTGCACGATGTGCTGCAGGGGGTGCATGTACCCATGGTGAGGTATGCGCCACCTCTTGGAGGGTCAAGGTGGCCAAGTACTTCGCTATCTTTGTTTTGAGCTTTGGCTTCCCCCTCTTTACGACTTTAGTGGGAAACCATGCTCCTGGTAGGAGGACCTACTTCGGAGAGGCAGACTCGACCTCGGTTGGGAGCTGGCCTCAGATGGGGGGCTCACCCAATGAGCCCTGCCTCGATTTGGAGCTGACTCGACAAGGTGCGCCTTTCTGGAGGGGCAGACCCGACCCCAACCGGGAGTTGTCCTCAAATGGAAGGGGGGCTCGCCCAATGAGCCCTGCCTCGACTGGGAGTTGACCTCTGCAGGACAGTTTTTTTTGCTTTTTGTCATGCGGCCTTGTCTAGGTGGTGGGATCCTTTGCCGCCATGGCCGTCCGCAGGCTCCACGTCCACGGATATCATCGCTCTGGTCTATGTCATTGGATGTCGCCATATCAGTTGCCCCCCACTCCCGAACCCGAAGATCGAAGAGCCCGCTCGAGGCGAAGGGAGTAATGATTGTGCTGGCATGGAAAGAGCGCGTCCCTTTTGCTTCCAATGTCGAAAGCATCGGCATTTAGGCGATCGTGCTTCCATGCCGTTCGAGCATCGCTATGTCTTCTCTTCCCAAAAATAGTTATCAATGCTGCATTGGCTTCAAGGGAACCGCTCCGGGATCGAAGCGTTGCTTCGATACGTGTCATCTCTTGGTTGGCTCGACGCGAGACATGGCACACGCCTTCTACGAGCATAAAGCAATAGGGCTCCAGGCCGTTAAATAGGATCCATCTTCTCGATCTTCGGAAGTTCACCAGGTAGTGGGAGAATGAAACGTTTACTCCAGAATCACTTTCCTCCTTCTTGGGTGAAGCCCTAAGAAGCTAGGCCTCCTTCCTTTTGCCTTTCTCATATCGTAGTGATGAAGTTCAGCCTCAAAGACCTTCAGGAGATGTCCTGGAAGAGGGCTGCTTCCAAGGTAACCGAGGGGGAGCCTAGTGCGAAAGTCCGAGAGGGCAATGATGACTCCTTCTGGGCCAAGGAAGTGGCCTTGTTTGGAGGAGAGGGTGCGAACCCTCCAGGCTTAGTTGGAGGAGGAGAAGGCTCGGATCATGGCGGTGGTTGAGAGGGCAGCGATGGCTGCCATCTTGGTGGAGATGGCCAAGAAGGAGGTGGTAGAGGCCATCCCCAAATTCATGGCATCCCAGGCTTTTAGGGATGAAGTCGTCGAGGCTATCCTTGACTCCTACCACCGAAGATTCCCAGAGCACAAGAGCAAGGCCTTTCGCTTCTACAACTTGAAGGGTCTTGACAATATCAGGCCCTCCATCCCGTTCCTCGAGGAGGAGGATGAGCCCTGCTTCGAGGAGTCGAAGTTTGAGGAGGCTGGGATGGAGCTGGAGCCTCCTTGAAAGCCTCACGGGAAACTGGTGCCGTTCGTCGATTTGGGAAGGGGCCGGCGACCAGTGTTTAGATCTTCCTTCCATCATCTATCTTTCTGCTTTTCTCTTTTTTTTTTGTAAATAAAGAAGGGGGGCCTCCGATTTGTTGGGGGGTGCCCTACAGGGGATGTACATAATGTTTACATCAATGAAGCATCTTCCCTTTGATGGTCGCTTCTTTGTTTCTTTTCTTTTTGTGTTGCCTGGCTATGGGTCAAACGATAGATGGCGGGATTTGCTTAGGGTTCCTGGTTGACATCTTCGGATCATGAGCTGGGCAATGGAATTACTTGTCTCTGGGTGTTGGGCTTCATGAGCTCCCAGGTTTGAATGCCGGGCTTTAGGAGTCTTCGATCTTGAATGCGGGGCACTGCATCTTCTGGCTTAAGTGCGGGGCTTCGAAAGTTTCCCGGCTTTGATGCAGGGTGCTTGTGGCTCTTGGCGGGGTGCTACATCCTGACTTAGAGTGCTGGGCTTCGAAAGTTTCTGGGCTTAGAATGCCAGGCTTCAGGAGTTTCTATGCTTAGAGTGTCGGGCTTCGAAAGTTTTTGGACTTAGATGCAGGGTGCTAGTGGCTCCCAGTGGGGTGCTACATTCTGACTTAAAGTGCCGGGCTTCGAAACTTTTCGGGCTTAGAGTGCCAGGCTTCAGGAATTTCTGGGCTTAAACGCGGGGCACTGGTGGCTCCCGGCTTTAAGTAGGGCAGACGAGTTCCTACACAGGTGAAAAGCAAGATTGCACCAACTTAGTGTGCTCCCGGTGGGGTGCTGGTGGCTCCCGCTGGACTTAAATGCGGGGTGCTGGTGGTTCCCGGTGGGGTGCTACATCCCAACTTAGTGTGCCGGGTTTTGAAAGTTTTCAAGCTTAGGGGCCGAGCTTCAGGAGTTTTCGGGCTTAGAGTGCTGGGCTTCGAAAGTTTTTGGGCTTAGATGCAGGGTGCTAGTGGCTCCCAGCGGGGTGCTACATTCCGACTTAGAGTGCCGGGCTTCGAAACTTTCTGGGCTTAGAGTACCAGGCTTCAGGAGTTTCCGGGCTTAAACGCGGGGTGCTGGTGACTCCCGGCTTTAAGTAGGGCAAATGAGTTCCTGCATAGGTGAAAAGCAAGATTGCACCAAAAAGGAACTTGAATTTATAGTGAAAGAGCCTTATATTATTGGTGGTACATCCTCAGGTTATTGGCATTCCAGGTTCGCATGAAGCGGATGCCATCGAGCCCGGCAAGGTAGTAGGCCCCGCCCGGCAAGGCTTCAATCACCTGGTAAGGACCTTCCCAATTCGGGAAGAGTTTCCCGCATTCTTCCGGTTGGGATGCTTCCGCTCGCCTGAGCACAAGGTCACCTAGGCGGAACACCTTGGGCTGCACGCGAGAGTTTTAATAGCGCGTGACTCGCTACCGGTAAGCCGTCATGCAGAGTTGGGCTTTGTCCCTTGTCTCATCCAACAAATCTAGGTTAAGAAGGAGACGTGCGGGGTTCTTACCTTCACTATACTGCTTGAACCGGAGCGTGGGCTAGCTGAGTTCCACTGGGATTACTGTCTCAGTCCCGAAGATGAGGTTAAAGGGCATCTCGCCGGAGGCCATGTGGGGGGTGGTATGATAGGCCCACAACATGCTAGGTAGTTCATCCACCCACCGGTCCTTGACTTCGTCCATCCTTGTGCGGAGCCCTTGCAAGATGGTGCAGCTGGTCACCTCGGCTTCACCATTTGTTTGAGGGTGAGCCATCGAAGTAAAGCAATGGCGGATGCTAAGATCGGAATAGAATTCTTCGAAGGCCCGGTTGTCAAGCTGCTTCCCGTTATCAGTGATGATTATGTGCGGGAGGCCATATCTACAAATTATAGATTTATAGAAGAAAAATTGGACCTTCATCTCCGTTATTCATGTCAAGGGCTTGGCCTCGATCCACTTGGTGAAGTAGTCGATGGCCACGATCAGAAACCTCCGTTGGCCGGACGTCATAGGGAAAGGGCCTAGGATGTCCATCCCCCACTGAGCAAATGATCATGGGATCAATAGCTGGGAGATAGGGGCTGCTGGCTACCGCTGAACGTATGCGTGGTGGTGGCACTTGTCGTACTTCTTCACGAAATCAGCCGCATCCTCCAGCATGGTCTCGCAAAAGTATCCTTGCCAAATCATCTTATGGGCTAAGGCCCTGTCCCCCACATGATTTCCGCAGATACCCTCGTGTATCTCCTGGAGCATGTAGGTGGCCTCCGAGGGTTTTAGGCACTTCAGCAGGGGGTATGAATAGGATCTCCGGTAGAGCTGCCCGTCCAGGATCACGTAGCGTGCGGCCTTCTTCTTGAGAAGGCCGGCCTCCTTTCGATCTTCTGACAGGGTGTCGACGGTAATGTATCTGACATAGGGGTCCATCCAGCTGGCCTCGTGGGAGACCTGCTGGACCTTGACTGTTGCCTTGCAGCTGGGGGCCTCAAGATACTCGATGAAGGTGCGCCCCAGCGAAGTCTCTAGCAAGGTGGCCAGCCTGGAAAGGATGTCGGCACAGGCGTTCTCTACCCGTAAGATATGAGATATGGTGAAGTGCTGGAGGGTGGACGTATGAGAATGCAGTCGATCCAGGTACTTCACCATCATGGGATCTCGCGCTTCATACTCGCCGGAGACTTGGCCCACTACCAGCTGTGAGTCCGTAAAGACCTTCAGCCTCTTGACGTCCAGTTCATGGGACACCTTCAGCCTTGCAAGGAGTGCTTCATACTTTGCCTGGTTATTGGTCGCCTTGAAGAGGAATTGCAGTGCGCATTCTGCAATGACTCCATCAAGACTGGCAAGGATGAGGCCTACTCCACTTCCGCCCATGTTAGACATGCCATCTACATGGAGTATCCATGTTTCTTTCATTAGGGTCGGATTCGACCTGACCTCGGACGGTCAGTCCGCCTCCTTTGGACCTCCTTCGGCCCAGGTGCATTCTACCATGAATCAGCTAAAACTTGCGCCTTTTATGCCTGCCATGGATGATATGTGATATTGAATTTGCTAAGCTTCAGTACCCACTTGGCCAAGCACCTGGAGGTGTCAGGGTGACTCAGGATAGCCCTCAGGGGCTGATCAGTGAGCACGTCAATAGGATGCACTTGAAAATAAGGCCTGAGATGCTGCGCAAATGTTATTAGTGTAAAAATATTTTTTTCTAGCCGGGTGTACCTGGTTTCGACGTCACGGAGTAGCTTGCTAGTATAGTAGACTAGCTGCTGAGAGATGTCTCTGTCAACGTTAACTAGCATGGAGATGACCACCTCCGGCAAGATCGCTAGGTACAAGAAGAGCTCCTCTCCGGGCTCCGGCATGGATAGTAGTGGCGGCGAGACGAGGAGTTTCTTCAGCCCCTCGAACGCTTCTTGGCATTCTTTTGTTCATGTGAAGTTGTTCATCTTTCGGAGGACCTGGAGGTGTCGGGATGACTCAGGATAGCCCTCAGGGGCTAATCAGTGAGCATGGCAATGTGATGCACTTGGAAATAAGGCCTGAGATGATGCATAGATGTTATTAGTACAAAAATATTTTTTTCTGGCTGGGTGTACCTGGTTTCGGCGTCATAAAGTAGCTTGCTAGTATAGTAGTATGCCCGCTGAGAGACATCTCTGTCAGCGCGAACTAGCACGGAGTTGACCGCCTTCGGCGAGATTGCTAGGTACAAGAAGAGCTCCTCTCCAGGCTCCGGCCTGGATAGTAGTGGCGGCGAGGCGAGGAGTTTCTTCTACCCCTCGAACGCTTCTTAGCATTCTTTTGTTCATGTGAAGTTGTTCATCTTCCGGAGGACCTTGAAGAATGGTTGGCAACGCTCAGTGGAGTATGAAATGAAGCGGCTTAAAGCCGCAATGCGCCCAGTCAGGCGCTGGGCCTCCTTCTTGGAGGTGGGATGCCATATGTCCGTGATGGCCTGGATCTTCTCAGGGTTAGCCTCTATCCCCCTTTGGGTCACCATGAACCTTAGGAACTTTTTCGTTGCCATGTCGAAGGCGTATTTGGCGAGATTCAGCTTCATCTAATACCGACGGAGGTTCTCGAAAGCCTTCGTCAGGTCGGCGATATGGTCCTCTCTAGGTCGCTCATGACAAGTATGTCATCCACGTATACTTGCATGTTACGGCCAATCTGGTTCTTGAAGACCGTGCTAACCAAGATTGGTAGGTGGCTCCTGTGTTTTTGAGACCAAATGGCATCATTTTGTAGCAATACATACCTCGGTCGGTCACAAATGATGTGCACTCTTCGTCTCTATGATGCATGCGGATCTGGTTGTATCTGGAGAACGCATCCATGAAGCTGAGGTACTTGTGGCCCGAGGTCACGTCCACCAACTGATCAATTTTTGGAAGGAAAAAGCTGTCCTTTGGGCATGCCTTGTTGAGGTCGGTGTAGTCCACACAGATCCTCCACTTTTCAGAGGCTTTCCTAACTATCTCCATATTAGCAAGCCAGTCAAGATATCATACCTCTCGGATGAAGCCCGTCATGAGGAGCTTTTCGACCTCCTCATTGATCGCCTTTTGCAACTCCGGGGCGACGCTCCTTTTCTTATGCCATACCAGGCGATGGTTGGGATCGAAGTTCAACCGGTGGGTTATCACCTCTGGCGGGATACCAGGCATGTCAACGGTTGTCCAGGCAAAAACATCTGCGTTGGCATGTAGGAAGCTGAGGAGATGGGATCTCTCTTCTTCAACCAGCAGAGCCCCGATCTGTACCATTTTTGAGGGATCGTCCCTTAAAGGGAAGGACAGTAGGGATTCAACTGGCCCACTCTTTGGTTCTAGTGCTGCCTGATTAGGCTGGTCTACGACAGGGCTGAGATATGCTCCTCTTAGACCTGGGATGGTTTGCTAGCAGCGCTGCACCAGCTGCTGGGATCCCCTCATTTCTTCGATCCCTCATGGTGTCGGGAACTAGACCAAGAGGCATTTTGTGGAGATGGTGGTGTCAAGCAGGTTAAGTCCTGGGCACCCCAGGATGGCATTATAGGGTAAGGGAAGCTTCACAACAGTGAAGGTCACCAACATGGTGCTTTGCTGGGGTGGTGTCCCAGCAATTATTAGGAGTGTAATTTCTTCCTCGACTTTGACCGAGTCCTCAATGAAGCCTACCAGGGACGTGAACACCGGTCTTATTTGGTCAGTAGACAAGTTCATCCTTGCAAAAGCATCATAGAAAAGAATGTCTGAGGAGCTTCCACTGTCTACCATGATTCTTTTTACAGGGTGCTTGGCTATAGTCATTTCAACAATGACAGCATCATTATTCGGGTTATCTATCCCAGTTGACCCTTCTCCCACACAAAAGAATACACCATCACTCTCCTCTCTCTCCCTAGCCTTCTTCGGGGCCTTTCCTGCCCCCCAGGATATCATCCCTCCCGGCTTCTCAAGGGACAGTTGTCGATGGCGAGGGGTCGAGGCCCTTGATTTGGGATGCAGGGGCATTTTTCCCTCCACATACTTGTCGAGGTAGCCACACTTGATCAGCTCTTCGATCTCCCTCTTCAGGTGACGTATTTTTCGATGTCATGGCTGTAGTCCCAGTGGAAACAATAGTAACGGGATTTGTCCCACCCAATAGATGGCTTTAGTGGCGAGGGTCGGCGTAAGAAGTGCTCACCTTCGGTTTCCATCAAGATCTTCGCCCTAGGGGCAAGGAGAGGAATAAAAGTCCCTTCATCAGCAGGGACGACCCTGGGCCTGGGTTCTGATCGTGGGGCCCGCATCATCTTTTAGTTCGGGCGGTCGGATGTCTCCCCGATGGCTTGCCTCTTCAGGGATCTTCCGTCCAGCTCCCTCCTGGCACGATCTGCCTTCTCGGCATGGATGTACTTCTATGCTCGAAGAAGGAACTCTGAGTATGTCTTCGGGGGCTTCTTGTCAAGGGAGTAGATGAAGCGGGAGGTCCACAGTCCCCTCTTTAGAGCTAGTATGGTGATAGACTCATCGAGGTTGTAGATCTCCAAAGTGGCGGTCTTGAACTGGGACACGTAGTTCTGGAGGAGTTCTCGGTCCTGCTGTCGGATCGAGAAAAGGCTATCGACCTCGCACGGTGCCTTTCTGTAGGCATCAAAGTACGTCGCGAACTTTCTCTCCAGCTGGGGGAAAGAGTCTATGCTTTCAGGTTCAAGCCTGGAAAACCAGACTCGAGCAGCCTTTCACAGAGTGGTGGGGAAGGCAATGGAAAGGAAAGCGTCGGTGGCCCCTGGACCCTCATGAGGGCCTTATAACTTTTCAGGTGGTCCTGGGGGTCGGTTGTCCTGTCGTAGGGGTCAACTTGCGACATACGAAACTGGCTGAGGATTGGTTCCTCTTGGATCTTCTTCAGAAAGGGTGGATGGGTGTCATAACCCATGGGCTCACTAGGGGAGCCCTGCACTTCCACAAACTAGTGGGCCAGATTTGCTAGCATGCGTTCATGCTCTTCGAGGCACCTTTCCGCTCGACGATGGATGGCCTCGTCAGTGGACCCCTCGACGGAAGATGCCAGGGGTGAGGGGGGACCAGAGCAGGGGGACTCAGGCCTAAGTTCCCACCACATCGGTGCTGCTGGGATGAAGGTGCGCGGTGGTTTGAGACCGGGGAGCGGCTCTCCCGGTCAGTCGGATCACCCAGTGGCCGCTTGCCGTTCGCCTGATGGGCCTCTCAAGGGGGTGATGCCTCGAGTAGCAACCCCTTTCGGAAGGACCGTAGGCTGGTGTGGGGATCGACTGTGCGAGCTGCCAGAGTCCCTGGCTACTATGGGTTTCCCAGGAGTGCTGCCTCTAATGGAGCTAGCGCACTACGGCAGTCAGGAGCTGGGCCTGGTGGGAGAGTGCGGTGTACTGGGGGTCTGCCGATGATGGCTGTGACGGAGCAGGATGATCCCCCTCCGGAGGTTGGTTGTCACGATAAGGGGGGTTGTCCGCCCGACCAGTGAGGGCTCTGTGGGCTCGCATAGTCACCATTGAACTGTGGGCACCCATGGGGTCTTCCTTGTTGTGGGGGGGAGTGACGCTTTCTTCTTACGATCTCCTCCCTACCTGGCACGCCAATTTATTACTGTCCGGATCGCCGTGGCCTGCAGCTTTGACACGTTGGGCTCCCTCCAGATCCTTTGCCTCTGTCTCGCATTTGGCCCTCTAGCCTGCAGAAGAAAACCTTGGACCGGGGATTCTGGCGAAGGTACTCCGACCATCAAGTCAGTGGGACGATCGAGGGGGAACAGATACTTTTGAGGCGGAGAGCTTGGGAGACTCTCTGCTTTCAGAGGGTAACAGAGGGAAAGGTAATAGCTACACTAGAATGGGAAAATGAAAAAACATGGGTGGGCCTTTGCTTCTCCTCCTTTTACTTACTTCTCTTTTCACTTACCTTTGACTGCTATTTTCTGCGGGACTTATATAGAGGGGAGGCTTTCCAGAGGGTTCTCGGTTCTCTCCTTCGGGGGAGTCTTTCTGTTACTTGCTGGCACCTCTCTGTCGGGCTGGTTCTGTGCCTGTGCCTCTAGCCATAACGGCATGCTGCCACTTAGGTGGAGGCCATCTGGGTGCTGCAGGGCATAGGGCTGTAGGGAGATGCCCCCCTCTGGAAGGTCCAGGCATCCTGTCATGGAAGCTGTTGTCTCCCCATCGTATGGTCGTCGACATGGCGGCATGTCGCAAGGCTGGGAGCCTGACGTTGTCCGAATTGTGCAGATCGTGTGCACGATGTGCCACAGGGGGGTGCCTGTACCCATGGCAGGGTATGCATCACCTCTCGGAGGGTCAGGGTGGCCAGGTACTCCGCTGTCTTTGCTTTAAACTTTGGCTCTCCTTTCTTTACTGATTTGGCGGGAAACCATGCTCCTGGTAGGAGGGCCTGCTTCGAGAGGCAGACTCAACCTCGACCAGGAGCTGACCTCAGATGAGGGGCTTGCCCAATGAGCCCTGCCTCGACTGGGAGCTGACCTCAACAAGGTGGTCCTTTCTGGAGGGGCGGACTCAACCCCAATCGGGAGCTGATCTCAAACGGGGGGCTCGCCCAATGAGCCCTGCCTCGACTGGGAGCTGACCTTGGCAGGATGGTCCTTTCGACTTTTTTTATGCGGCCTTGTCTAGGTGGTGGGCTTCTTTGCTGTCGTGGCCGTTCGTAGGCTCCACATCTATGGATATTACCGCTCTGGTCCATATCATTGGATGTCACTATATCAGTTGCCCCCCACTCTCGAGCTCGAAGATCGAAGCACCCGCTTGGGGCAAAGGAAGTAATGATTGTGCTGGCATGGAGAGTGCGTGTCCCTTCCACTTTCGATGCTGAAAGTGCCAGCATTTAGGCGATCATGCTTCCGTGCCGTTCGAGCATCGCCTTGTCTTCTCTTCCCAAAAATAGTTATCAATGCTGCATTGGCTTTAAGGGAACCGCTCCGGGATCGAAGCATCGCTCCGATACGTGGCGTCTCTCGGTTGGCTCGATGCGAGACATGGCACATGCTTTCTACGGGCATGAAGCGACAGGGCTCCAAGCTGTTAAATAGGATCTAGTCTTTGGAAGTTCTCCAGGTAGTGGGAGAACGATACATTTACTCCAGAATCACTTTCCTCCTTCTTGGGTGAAGCCCTAAGAAGCTAGGCCTCCTTCCTTCTGCCTTCCTCATATTGCAGTGATGAAGTTCAGCCTCAAAGACCTTCAGGAGATGTCTCGGAAGAGGGCTGCTTTTAAGGCGCCCGAGGGGGAGCCTAGTGTGAAAGTCCGAGAGGGCGAAGATGACTCCTTGGCCACCTGTTTGGAGGGGAGGGTGCGAACCTTCCAGGCTCGGTTAGAGGAGGAGAAGGCTCGGACCGTGGCAGCGGTCGAGAGGGCAACGGTGGCTACCGTATGGGTGGAGATGGCCAAGAAAGAGGCGGCGGAGGCCATCCCCAAATTCTTGGCATCCCAGGCTTTTAGGGACAAAGTCGCCGAGGCTATCATGGACTCCTACCACCGGGGATTCCAAGAGCACAAGAGCAAGGTCTTTCGCTTCTACAACTTGAAGGGTCTTGACAATATCAGGCCCTCCATCCCATTTCCTGGGGAGGAGGACGAGCCCTGCTTCGAGGAGTCGAAGTCTGAGGAGGCTGGGACGGAGCTTGGATCCTCACCGAGCACCTCGCGGGGAACTGGTGCTGTTCATCGGTCTGGGAAGGGGCCAGTGGCCGGTGTTTAGATCTTCCTTCCATCATCTATCCCTCCCATTTTCTCTCTTTTTTCTTTTTTTTGTAAATCCAGAAGGGGGGCCTCCGATTTGTTGGGGGGCGCCCTACAGGGTATGTACAGAATGTTTACATCAATGAAGCATCTTCCCTTTGATGGTTGCTTCTTTGTTTCTTTTCTTTTTGTGTTGCCCGACTGCAGGTCAGATGGCAGATGGCGGGATCTGGTTGGGGTTCTCGGTTGACATCTCTGGACTGTGAGCTAGACAATGGAATTACTTATCTCTAGGTGTTGGGCTTCATGGGCTCCCAGGTTTGAATGCTGGGTTTCAGGAGTCTTCGGTCTTGAATGTAGGGCTCTGCGGCTCTCGGCTTGAGTGCGGGGCTTCGAAAATTTCCCGGCTTTGAGCGGGGTGCTTGTGGCTCCCGGTGGGGTGCTACATCCCAACTTAGAGTGCCGAGCTTTGAAAGTTTCCGGGCTTAGAATGCCGGGCTTCAGGAGTTTCTGGACTTAGAGTGCCGGCTTCGAAAGTTTCCCGGCTTAAATGTGGGGCACTGGTAGCTCCCAACGGGGTGCTACATCCCAACTTAAAGTGCTGGGCTTCGAAAGTTTCGAGTTTACGTGCTGGGCTTCAAGAGTTTCCTGGCTTAGAGTGCCGGGCTTCGAAAGTTTCCGGGCATGAGGAAAAAGAAGTTCCCTTACAAAAAGAAGCCACAGCCTACCAAGGAAAAAGGAAAAGAAAAAGGAAAAGAAAAGAAAAAGGACCAACCAATTTGCTTCGAGTGCAAGAAGCCCGAACACTATAAGATTGATTGTCCTCTCCTAAAGAAGTTCAAGAAAAAATTCAAAAAGAAGGCAATGATGGCAACATGGAGTGTTAGTGAAGATTCCAGTTCAAAAAAAGAACAATAAGAAGTTGCCAACCTTTGCCTCATGGCTCAAGAAAATGAGGTACAATCTGAACTTGAACTTGAATTTACACTTGAGTATTTGATGAACTTGTGCATGAGTACAAATTATTAAAAATTGAGCACAAGAAATTGAAAAAGCATGTTGATTCATTTTCATCTGAAAACACCAATCTTGTTAATGAAAACAATGATTTAAAAGCCAAGATTGATGTTTTTAGAAAATAAAAGAATGCTTTATCGAAAAAAATAGAAGTTTTGAAAAGATCCAAGGCCGTTGTTATAAATAATGAACTTTTAAAGAAAAACAAAGACCTTGAGGTAGAAAACAAGAAAATCAAAGATGAGCTTGATAAAGTTAAACCTTTTGTTGAAAATTTTACATTTAGCTCCGAAAAATTAAACTTATTGTTGAACAATCAAAGAGCTATATTTGATAAAGCTGGACTTGGTTACAAACAACAAAAGAAATAAAAATTTTTCAAAAATTTCTTTATTCCAGCATCATCAAATGTTACTTGCTTTAGTTGTAGAAATGTTGGACATAAAACTTATCAATGCAATTTGAGAAAAATAAACAATTCTAGAAAAATTTGGGTTCTAAAAGGAGAACTATTCTTACTAACCCTAAAGGAACCTAGATGGCTTAGGTACTTAAAACAAAAACTTGATCTGTTTTGCAGGTGTGTCTTGCAACCAAAGAGAAAAAGAGATTGTGGTATTTTGACAGTGGTTGCTCAAGGCACATGATAGGAGATGTAAAGTAATTCACTTCTCTAGAAGCTTTGAATGAAGGGAGTGTAATTTTTAGAGATAATGGTAAAGGCAAAATCATTAATATCGGTAAAGTTTACATCTCCCCTTCTACTTTTATTGATAATATTTTTTTAGTTGAAGGATTAAAACATAACTTGCTTAGCATTAGTCAGTTTTGTGACAAAGATTTTAAAGTAGTTTTTGAATCATTCCTTTGCATGGTTTCCAGTCCTGATAATAATGGAGTGAAATTCATTGAAAATAGGCATGGCAACATCTACCTTGTTGATCTTGATAACTTATCTTTACATGATGGTGAATGCCTAGTTGCAATGAATGCCATAATTAATGAGACTAGCTGACTTTGGCATCATAGATCAGGTCATGCAAGTATGCATTTACTTTACAAATTGTGTAAAAATGATTTGGTTAAAGATTTACCAAAACTTAAATTTGAAAAAGATAAAATTTGTGAAGCTTGTCAATTTGGAAAATAAACAAGTTCCTCTTTTAAATCAAAAGAAATTATTTCAACTTCTAGGCCACTAGAACTACTCCATATATATCTCTTTGGACCAACTAGGATCACAAGCCTAGGAGGCAAAGGATATGGATTAGTAATAGTGGATGATTTCTCTCGATTTACTTGGATTTTGTTTTTAGCACATAAAGATGAATCTTTCACAGCTTTCACAAAGTTTTATCGAAAGGTTTCAAATGAAAAAGGTACTTCTGTTATTCGTAGTGACCATGGAACTGAATTTGAAAACCAAGATTTTGAAGATTTTTGTAATGAAAAAAGAATTGAACACAATTTTTCTGCACCTAGAACACCTCAACAAAATGGGATGGTAGAAAGAATAAAACTTTAGAAGAAATGGCATGCACAATGCTTTGCAAAAATGATCTTCCTAGATATTTTTGGATCGAAGCTATTAATACAACATGTTATATTTTAAACCGTATTTTGATCAGACCAATTTTAAAAAAAACACCTTATGAGCTTTGGAAAGAAAGAAAATCAACTTTAAAGTATTTTCCAGTATTTGGTTACCGATGTTTTATTTTAAATAATAAAAAAAATAATTTAGGCAAATTTGATGCCAAGTCAGATGAAGGTATCTTCTTAGGATACTCTACATCTAGCAAGACATACATAATTTTCAATAAAAGAACACTTGTAGTAGAAGAGTCCATGCATGTAGTATTTGAAGAGTCTACTAACAAATCCTTTAGAAAAGAGGATAATGTTGATAATTGTGCAGGTATTGAAGAACTTAAGAAGCTGACTTTGGATGATCATCCTTCCAAAGACAACAAAGAAGATCAAAGCAAGGAAAATGAAGAAGAAGCCACAAGATCTTCACTAAAAGACAAGGATCTACTCAAATAATGGAGCTAATACAGGAAGAGTTCGAGATGAGCATGATGGAAGAATCGAGCTATTTCCTTGGACTCCAAATCAAGTAAACAAATGAAGGGATCTTCATCAACCAAACCAAAAACACAAAGGAGATTATAACAAAGTTTGGGTTGGAGAAGACTGAGCCTATTGTACACCTACGAGCCCTTCATGTAAACTTGATAATGATGAATCTGGTAAGAAAGTTGATCAAAACTTCTATAGAAGCATCATTGGATCATTACTGTACTTAACTGCTAGTAGACCAGATATTATATTAGTGTATGCATGTGTGCTAAATATTAGTCTGAGCCTAAGGAATTACATTTAATGGCTGTTAAGCGCATACTTAGATATTTATCTGGTACTCTTGACATTGGATTATGGTTCTTTAAGAATTCAGCTATTGATTTGATTGTATATTCTGATGCTGACTTTGCTAGATGTAAGTTAGATAGAAAAAGTATCTCTGGAACTTATCAATTTCTTGGAGTTAACTTAATCTTATGGTTTAGCAAGAATCAAAATTCAGCTGCACTATCTACAACTGAGGTTGAATATATTATAGCTGGAAGTTGTTGTGCTCAAATCCTGTGGATTAAGCAATAACTTGAAAATTTTGGTATCAAACTAACTAAGATACCCATAAGATGTAATAATATAAGTGCTATAAACTTAACTAAAAATCTTGTTCGACATTCAAGAAATAAGCATATTGAAATTAGACATCATTTTATTAGAGATCATATTCAAAACAATGATGTAATGCTTGAGTTTGTTTCTACTGATATGCAATCAGCTGATATACTAGCCAAGCCACTTAGTGAAGAAAGGTTCAGTATAATTAAAAGAAAATTAGGGGTCATTAATCCTTTTGATTGAGTCTAGATCACTCTTTATGACCTTTCAAATTCTTCTTTGAGAATTTCTTGACCACATATCTTTGAAAATCTTATTCAATCACTTATTGGCCATTAAAATCATTTATCTTAATTTACTATGATTTTTCTCTATTTTTTCCTGATTTTTCTTGAAATGACAATACTTTGAAGTGTCGACACCTCCAAGTATCGATACTTGGACTGAAGTCGTGAGTCGACACTTGATCGGCAGGAACCGATGATTAAATAAGGAAATCAAATAGTTTCTCTCTATTTTTCTCTCAAATCTCATGAGCTGATACTTCCCCAAACAGTTTCCCAACTTTTGATTATTCCCATTTCTTGTTTTTACTATTCTATTGTTCATTTGAGCCCATTTTTCTTCACTTCTTCACTGTTGTTCACGATTTTACCGCGAATCTCTTGCCCATTCATCTTCTATTTTCTATTTCCTCTTTTTCCTGAAAGATGGGTCCCACGAAATAGTTAGTCAGGAGACCTCGTCCCTCCACCCGGATACAGAGCGGCGCATGAAGGTGCATCATGAGGATCGGGCAACATAGGCACCACCTTAGCAGGAGGTACCTGTTCGACCACCACCACCTGGAGCAGATCGGATGGCCTCCAAGGCTATTGTTGGAGGTCGGAGGATAGATTTTGAGTTTATTGACCGACAGCACTTCCGGATAGGAGATTGGCTGAGAGATGCAGGGCTAGCTCACTTCTATTCACTAAAAGAGAGATTCTATCCTGGTCTGATACGAGAGTTTTATGGCATATTGGACAGAGGAGCTAATAGTTAGATAGTTGAGGTCAGAAGGACTTCTATACCACTGACTGCAGAGATATTAAGTGGAGCTTAGGAGATACCTATGAGAGGCACAGTGGCTGATTCGCTGGTAGATAGGATGAGTGCCCTCAGATGTATATTTGAGCGAGATGACATTGAAGAGGGAGACACCATCATTGCATCACAACTTTCTTCAGAGATGAGACTGCTGCACCATATTATCACCTGGATTTTTCTGTCGAAGACCGGATGTTTCGACTTCATTATTGAGAGAGCTGGTTATGATGGTTTTCCTAATTCAACGGACTCCTGTTTGCCTCCCAGTACTCATGGTCCATTAGATGATTGAGGTAGCTACTAGCAGGAGATTGTGTCTACCTTATGGCATGGGATTGACCATTCTGTTAAGAGCTTATAGAGTTGACGTATATGGAGAGCCCTACAAACAGCTGCTCCACACTAACATCTATGATGAGCGATCTCTACATTGCATGGGCTATCACTTGCACAGAGGTCAGTGGAGGTGTAGGATATCTGGATGGGCTACATATGCTGATGATCAGGAGGACACTGAGGAGGAGGAGCATATGCACATAGATGAGGCCGAGCCATCTGAGCCATCGAGGGATATACTAGAGCAACAGCCCGAGCCATCAGTTTTGGCACACCCTGAGGTGCCAGCTCCTGGAGACTATAGATGAGAGGATCGCTCACCTAGAGACCGAGGTGATGACTATTAGACAGCGAGTAGATCACATCCACATGGAGTGAGGGCATGCTTTCAGGAGGTGAGAGAGGGACTCTCTGCTGTACTGGCTGTATTGGAGAGATTATCTTCTGTCAGGGCACCTTCACCTCCATCGTCAAATTCTTCGCCTGCTCTACCAGCACCTCCAGCTCCAACCCCAGACACTGAGACAGGAGACGGCCAGGGCGATTCTTCCTCAGATTTTGACATTGAAGATTATATAGTGGACCTTGAGCCAGATGATACTGCTGATCATGATACAATGCCCACAGCTGATGAGATGAGATCTTCAAAGACTGTTCCTGATCCACCTAGTTCTTCTATTTAGACTCCTATTCTTCCTGACATACCCATTACTCATGATCCATTTGACTCTTTAGTTTCCCACTCTTGTTCTTCATACTGATACACTTGATATTCTTACTATTTACCCACACCTTCATTTAGTATACCCCCTAGGTCACCCCCAGTACCTCCACTTCTTCTTTGATCAGGGAACTAGGATTTTATATCCCTAGTTTTCATATTTTATCTTCTGGTCCATTATTTGATGTCACACCATCTATCCCTGCACCTGTTCATGACTCCGCTACTAACATAGCCTCTTCTTTAGCACTAGCCAGAGGGAGAGCACGTGCTAGAAGACGAAGCCGCGGACGTGGTGACATTTCCAGAGCTGTTCAAACTCGACTTGCAGATCTCTAGCCGATTGGCTGCTATCCCGACCCTCTAGGATTACGGGATCGATTATTCTAGAGATTGGGTCTTCCTCTGATGAGGAAAGCTCCCCGTAGGGTTGATCTGTATATCAATCTTTTAGTGTATCAATCTTTTAGTTTTATATTGTTTGTATCAAATTATGAATCAATGGTATCAAATTTTGAATCTTATGTATCAAATACTTGAAATTTTATATATAATGTCATTTTTAGCATTTATCTGTGTACTCAATGTTTTATCTCTACTTCATTCTTTTTCTCACCTTTTTCATGATGACAAAAAGGGGAAGAATTAATGAATGGCAAAAGGGGGAATAATAAAACAAAAAGAGGGAGAATGATAAACAAAAGAGAAAGAATGAATAGTAAAGAAAGTAATAAGTAAGGAGGAGAGAGCAAAGTACTAAGAAAATTTTAATATTTTTAAAATCTCTAAACCTTTTGGAAATATTTTTGAAAAATATTTTCAGATCATATATTGAGGGAAGCTTTTATCCATCTCTGATACTTTTCAGTTTTATAATCTGATACTCTTTATTTTTTATTTTTTATGCTTTGATACTCCTTACTATTATTTTTATATGATCTGATACTCCTTGTTTTCATACTCTGATACTCTTCATGTTCTAATATTTTTGCTTTGATACTCTCTACTTTTATGGTATATCATTTGCTCTGATATGCTCTGACAATTGTTTCATGCTTTGATACTCCTAAGATTTTCACTCTGATACTCCTAAAGATCTTGCTTTGATACCTTTCATATTTAGTCTATTTTTGCTCAAATGCTTATTCTTCAAATCTATTTTAGTTTTGATACACCTCTTGAACATCTCATATATACACATATTAGCTCCGATACATTTTAATTATTGCTCTGATACATTACAGCTACAGCTCTGATACATTGAAACTATATGAATTGAATTCTTTCTTATATAAATATATATACAACTCTGATACATTAAAACTATATGATTTGAATTCTTTCTTATATATATAGCTCTAATACATTGTATATGAGTTTTTCAATCTTGATAAACATTACAATCTAGACTCTGATGCTTATTATCAATAGCTCTGATACTTTTTGCTTTATACTTATTGTAAATCTTTTGAACTTATAATGTATATATACTTAAAGGTTTTGTCATCATCAAAAAAGGGAAGATTGTTGACTCCTGTCTTGATTTTGATGAATAACAAAATACTTAAGTATATTTGAGTACTAACTATGTATTTCAAGTATGTTCAACAGATCAAAGTACTTTTGTAGTATGTTGAAAGTTAAGAATGCTTATCATCTTGTTGAAGAAGTTACTTATATTGATAGAATTTCAAGTTAAATGAATCTTGGCACATAAGAATGATCTTGAATGACTCAAATCTTAAGTTTGGAGAAGTTTCAGCAAAGTTTTAGGAGAGTTTCAGCCAAGTGTAGATTCATGAAAGTGAAGTGTCGACTCAAAGTATCGACTAACAAAAGCTTGAGCTAATATGCAGAAAAAGTTTCAGATGGCATGCTGAAGTGTCAACTCATGAAGCTCAAGTGTCGACTCAAGTGTCGACTCAAGACCTGAGACCAGAAATGATACAGAATATGCTGAATTCAAGTTTTTCCTCAAGTGTTGACTCATGAAGATGAAGTGTCGACTCAAGTGTCAACTTACTAGAAGAAGTGTCGATGCACCAAAGGACTCTAGAAAGCTTCAGAAGATATTTTTGACCTAGTGTCGACTCATGACCTGAAGTATCGATACTTGTAGGTCTGGATGAACAGTAATGGCTAGTTTTTTTGAAGTGCAAAATTTATTCTTTTTGTTTCTAATGGCTATTTTCTCCTCTCCAACGGTCAAAAAAGGTCATTTAAGGATTAGAAAGGTATTTAAAGTGGACAAAACTTTAGGAGGAAGTATTTATTGTAAATCTTTCAAGTATTCATTAAGAGTTCATTATTTTTAGAAAAGTTGAGCCTTCAAGCATTCAAGAGCATTCAAGAAGTATTTAACTCCAATCTTCAAGCATTCATTAAGGCTTCAATAACATGGAGACAAGCTTTTCAACTACAATCAAAGAGCTTCAAAGAGATATTTGCTTTATTTTTGAAAGCTTATTGTATCTTTACTTTGTACTTGAATTTGTTATTGTTCCTAGTTTCAAGTGGATTGAAACTAGTGGTTTGGTTGTTGGTGAGCCTTGTAAAACCAACTAGGTTGTTGGTGAGCCTTGTGAAAACTAAATAGGTTGTTGGTGAGTCTTGTGAAAATCAATTAGGTTTTTGGTTAGCCTTGTAAAAACCAAGAAGGGTTTTGATTAGTGAACCCAGGAAAACTAATCTATTGTAATTAAGTTGAGATTATAGTGAAATACCGAAGTGGAGAGTGGATATAGGTGCTTTGGTGTGTACTGAACCACTTATAAAATATTTTATGTTTGTGATTGCTTCTACTCTTCTTGCATTTACCTCTTTATTTTTGTTATATTTTAATTATCAAGCATACATACTCTTGAATTCACTAGCACCTTCATTATTTTTGAATTGGCACTTATATTTAATTTTTGCAAAAACTTTTTAAAAACCTAATTCACCCCCCTCTTGGGTTGCTTCACTGGATAACACTAACCCCTTCTACTTGTAATACATGTTGTTACAGTAGTAACCAACCCATTCAGCCCTGGCATAACGATGGGTCCACTAGAAGAAATCAGTCCCTATGGAGGTCAGGTCGGCAGCTCGGCCAGCCTACTTCAACCAGGTCAGGTCGGCACCTCGGTCAGCCCAGCCCGACCGTGCATGGAGCTCGGCTCGGCCGGGCTGGCACCTCGATCCAGGTCGACAGCTCGGCCAGCCCACTTCAGTCAGACCCAGGTCGGCTCCAGCCACCCAAGCTCGGCACCTTCTCTGTGCCTCGATCCGCGCACACGGGAGGTACGCACGTCCAGATCACTTTGCCAGTCACGCCTGCGCGCGTCCGTGCCAGGGAAAACCGGCACCTGGCTCTGCACCGCCCATGTGCACGCTTGTACCAGGGCAGGCCCGCGCCAAGGTAACGACCCGCGGCACCCCGGCAGTGCCTCCCCTTCGTCCAGTCTGGCGTGACCCAACGCCGGCGAGCCCGCGCGCCCGCCTCGGCTCCGGCGCTCCGGTGCAAGCCACTCCGGCTTCCGCCCAAGCCGGCGCCCAGTACACTCGTGGGAGGCTCGCGGGAGGCTTTCGCCCAAGCTGGCGTCCGGTTCGCCCGCGGGAGGCCACGCCTCCGAGCTTCGGCGCCTCCGGCTTCGCCCGACCTCGCCCACGCCGCGAAGGCCGGCCCCAGCTCACCTTCGCCAGCTCCGGCAGCTCCGGCGGCTCCGCCCGACCTCGCCTACGGCGTGAAGGTCGGCCCCAGCTCGCCTCCGCCCGCTCCGGCGCCTCCGGCTCCGCCCGACCTCGCCCGTGGCGCAGCTCGCCTCCGAGCCCCGGGTCCTCTGGCTCGCCCGACCTTGCCGGCGCGCCCAGCGCGGCACCCCCGGCGTGGCACGCCCAGGGCAGCACGCCCCTGCGGCCCACTCCGTCCACCTGCGGGAGGCCAAGGCCACCGAGCCTCGGGTCCTCTGGCTCGCCCGACCTCGCCGGCGCACCCAGTGCGGCACCCCCGGCGCAGCACACCCAGGGCAGTGCGCCCCCGTGCCTTGCTCCGTCCGTCCACCTGCAGGAGGCCAAGGCCACCAAGCCCCGGCTCCCCCAGCTCGGCACTGCGGCACTCCCGCCTGGCGTGCCCACACCTCAGCCCGATGGGGCCCCGGCTCGGCGGCGTCGTTCCCAAGACCGGCTCCTCTGACTCCGGCCCACACGCCTCCGGCTCTGGCCCACATGCCCGTGGCATACCTAGCTTCACCCAGCTCCGCCCGCACTGTGCCCAGTTTGGCACGCCCCCGCGTGCCCAGTTCGCCATCCTGCGTGGCGCCCAGTTCGGCATGCCCGCGTGGCGCCCAGTTCGGCACGCCCGCGTGGCGTCCAGTTCTGCATGCCCACGTGGCGCCCAGTTCCGTCCGCACCTGCTCCGCGCCCCAGCACGTTCGCGATCCAGCTCCGCCCTCCTGCGATCTGGTTTCGACCAGGAGCAGCGCGTGGGTCCGCAGCGTGTGGGTTCGCATCCACACGCATGGGGCCTTGCACCTCACCTCGATCAGCATGCATGGAGGCCCCCACGGGCCTTCTCTCGGTCCGCGTGCCTGCATGGCAATCTGGAGGAAAGTCCCAGCCAACTCGGCACTTCGACACCATGCGGTTCGGCCCCGTCCATGTGGGCCCGGCGCATCTCACGAGGGGCCAATCCATGTGGGCCCGGTGCTCTTTCCAAGGATCCCCCTCCACGTGGATCCTGTGGCACACCGCCTGACACGCCACCTGCAAGAAAGGTTTGCATTTAAGTTTCCTAAGCTACCGTTTACACTAACTAGTGAATAGTGCCATGCCCAAGGTACTGTACCCCTGCTCCAACTTCCTGAACCACCCAGAAGAAAAAGGTTCACCAGCCCATCATGGCCTCTTAGGCTGACAAGTCTACATCAAGACTAGCACACCTCTCCAAAAGTGACAAGAACCATTCGTCTACGTAAAGACCGGCATGGAGAGGTAAGGGGAGGTAAGAGACAACACATTCCATTTTTATTATCACTCTCTGGCAGTAGAGAGTCCCCCAAGCTCTCGGCCTTAGAGGTCTCTCATTTTCCTTCGATTATCCCACTGACTTGATCATCGGAGTGCCTCTGCCAGAATCCCCGGTGCAGGTCTTCCCTATTTTGTAGGTCCGCCCGATAGAGGGACGATACGGTGAAGATTTCTCCCACCAGAGAGGTCCACAGGAAGACCATGACACAGTATCAAGCCCCTTCATCCCCACAACTACGACTATATTTCCTTGATCGTCTCCGACCGACGAGCCCGGTGACGCTGGCAGAGAGTCCACTCACCCAGGCCACGTCAGAAGCTACAAGCCAGGCGATCTAGGCGGCAACACATGTCATCCGTGGATTGGTATATAACTCTCAGAGTATCAAAAATTACCACAGATGCTATAAGATTAATTAAATATCCTGAAATAATATTATGACATCTAAGTTCATAAACTATGATACCCTAGTTAGAAAACTATGATACTCATGCAGGAAATATAAAATCAAAGTTTCTAACCCCTTCTACCTGTAATACATATCATTCGTTGCTTGGTTTATAACTCTCAGATTGTCAAAAATTGTCATAGATGCTAGAAGATTATTCATATTGATTGAAACCATAATATGATATCCTAGTTTAAAAACTACGATATCTCAATTAAAAAAACTATGACATTCATACACAAAATATAAAATAAAATTTTTTAATCACTTCTACCTGTAATACATGTTATCGGTGACTTGGTTTATGACTCACAGTGTATCGAAAAATGTCACAGATACTAAAAAATTATTCAAATTGGCCAAAACAGTATTACGTCATCTCAGTTAAAGAACTACGATATTCCAGTTAAAAAATTATGACACTCATACAGAAAATATAAAATAAAAACTCTAACCTCCTACCTATAATACATGTCATCCGTAGCTTGGTTTATAACTCTTAGAGTATCAAAAATTACCATAGATGCTATAAAATTAATCAAATATCCTGAAACAGTATTACAATACTCAAGTTTAAAAACTACGACATCCTAGCTAAAAAACTATGATATCCATGTATAAAATATAAAATAAAACTTTCTAATCCCTTCTACATATAATATATGTCATCCGTGGCTTGATTTATGACTCCCATAGGATAAAAATATGTCACAGATGCTATAAGATTAATCAAATAGCCTAAAATAGTATTACGACATCCAAATTTAAAAACTACAACATTCTAGTTAAAAAACTATGATACCCTTGTAGAAAATATAAAATGACATATTTTAACCCCTTCTACATGTAATACATGTCATTCGTTATTGGTTAATGACTCCCAGAGTATCAAAAATTACCACGGATACTTGAAGATTACTCAAATTGGCCAAAACAGTATTATAACACTCCGATTTAAAAACTACGATTCCTAGTTAAAAAACTATGACACTTTTGTAGAAAATATAAAATCAAAGTTTCTAACTTCTTCTGCCTATAATACATGTCACCCATGATCTGAATTAAAACTCTTACAATGTCATGATAGACTTCTAACAAATAAAGTTTAAATAAATATTGAAACATGATTATGACATCCTAGATTTATAGTTATGATATTCAAATTTGAAAACTGTGACATCCTATTAAGAAACATAATATTTCTTTATAACATCATCACATGAATAAAAAAAATTGATATTATGAAAGTAAACATCATATCAAAAATATAAAAACTTCATATAATAAAAAAATAATATTTAAAATATTACTATTTGAATGAATTACAGAATCTTTTTGAAAAGTGATATTTAAAATATAAACATCAATTGACTTACAAATTTCTGTAATATATCACAAAAGTTCATGAATTGAAGAGAATAAGTACATTAAACAAAATCTGCTTTTACATGCTAAATTTTAACAGCACTATTAATCTTCTGATTCAGGTTCTCTCTCAATAATCTTGCTGCTAACTAGTATCGGTAGACACTTATATTATTTTCTGTGAAATTCTAACTATCAGGCTTATCCCAGCAAGCAAGGAATTTCATGTATTTCAAGCAATACAATCCGCAGTCTAGTGATCCTGCAGGTTGGGAAAAGCATTCAGTAATCTCTAGCATGGACCAATTCTTCACCTTAATATTATCACAAAATATATGAAACATTGGTCTGAGTATCTTGTACCACTTTCTTGCTTTCGCTTTGTATCTAGAATTGCATTTTATTGAATTCAGATACATCAATACCTTTGTTAGCATGTCAACCGCAACCTAGTAGGAATTGTCTGAGTTGATGGTAGTGAACAGAAGAACTAAAATTCTTTCTTATCTTGATTACTGACTCCATCAAATATCATAGTTCTAGCTATTCCAGCAAGTTCTTAAAACAGTGATACTGATATCAGGAACATGCCGAAAGTCATTACAAGTACAATTATATGCTTATGATATCTATCCATATGCTATATCCATTTATTTTTAATGAGCTCTAGCCCGGCATTAATTATCTGTCATTATTTAGTAGATCGAAAATATTTTTTCTTGTGATAGTGCCTCCAAATTTATTGGTATAGATGACTTCTCTAAAATTAATAAATGTAAAGAATATTATACATTTTCGACCATAAAGTAACATACATAATAGAAAAAAATAGATATAAGTTACAAGTTGATCTTTTTTTCCAAAAAGGTTTTGATCAAATTTTCATTATTTTCAAATTGAAGATTCAAATTTGATTCATTAGATTGAGATGTGCCCATTATCTTCATCTTTTTTTTGGATTGGCCTGTTTCAAAAACAGAATCTATTGTCATTTGTGAGACCTTTCACAATTTAGATTGGTTTTTCACCCTTTTGATAAGTGAAGGAACCAGAGATTTGTATTTCTCCTCCTCAGCATCCTCATTCATAGGGGTGTCCTTCAATTTTTCCTCTATTCTATGTTCAATCTCAGTCACAGGGATGTCATAAACTTTTTCCTCCATCATAGGTTGATTGTGTCCCATGACTTCCACCTCATCCTCAATATTATCTTCCTCTACCCCTTTGTGCCCTTCTTTATTGGCATTGCTATCTTTTTTTACCAATGAACTGAGAAGGGTTTCAACTATAGCAAACATCTTCTTTATATCTTCTACTTCATTCTTCAACTATGCATAGCTTACACAAATATTTTTGGGTTTCGGGGATGCTACTTTTTCTTTAGTGATAAGCAACCATTCCATTATCATAGGCTCAATAGCTCTCTTCATCTGCAAGCCAAGAACAATAACAAAATAATTTTATATTAATGATAATGATATTTTGTTCATTACATTTATGAAATAATGAATTATCTTACCAACTCATGAGGCTGTAAGTTCGCAAGTTGAACATTCTATGTTTTCAACTAGCTATTATACCACTTTAATAGTCTAAGTAGCTTATTTGGATGTGATGGGTTCTTAAGGTGCTATGCTCGAGGAACCAAACATGTACATAATAATCATATACTTTAAAGATATGGAAGATTTAAAATAAATGTAATTATACTTTTACTGCATATTAATGATCCTTATCACTAGAGCAGCTGAACATCCATACAGGGTAGGTTGCCTCCTACCCTTGTCACTTCTCTTGCTTTGGACCGGTTCCTCAAATCTCAAGCAACGAGCAACATTTGGAAGAGCTATAACAGTCAACTCCTTTATTGCGGGAGTCCAGTCGATTTGTCCCAACTGAGATAAATCATCCAAGTAAGGGATGATATATCTTGGACAAGTTTGATTTGACTTTGGAGACAAGAATAATGCAAACATGCATGCGATCCAAAGTTTTACGGTGTTCTCGACATCCTCTTGTATGTTTGATGAATGAAGTTGCGCTATCAACTTCTCCAGTCCCTTATTCTGAAGATTTAATTTCCTACTAAATCTTCGGAATAGCCTTTTCTTTTTATCTTGGTCTTCCATTACAATCTTGTTTCATGGCATGGCAGACCCAAAATCAGGGCAACATCTTTGACACTGAATGTAAGTTCCTTACCATAAAAAATAAACTTGTCACCTCCCTTATAATATCTAATAATTTCAGCTAGGAGTTGCCCGTCGACTACGAATTGCTACATGTCAATGAACGATCAAATGGAGTCTTCCGGATGATTTCTAAATGAAGACTAGAAAAATCTATCTTTCACACTTTTTCAACGTACACTGCTAGCTTACAATAGTTTTTAAATAGTTGTGAAGCCTTCACTCTAGGCAACCGAACTATTGCAAGACCACTTGAAACTTAAGGAAAAAGTAAATATAAGTTATTAAAAAAATAAATTCTAACTAACTATTATAAAAAATGTAAGCCATCCCGGCATAAAAATGTATAGGAAGTCATAATATTTGAAGTAGGATGTCATGAATCCTGAACAGGATGTCACAATCCTGTTTCGGACTTAATTACTCTTGATTCTTTTTACACATGCTTATTATGATATGAAAGGTGTCATCATGAGATTGTAAGAGTTTTAATTCAGATCACAGGTGACATGTATTACAGTCAGAAGAAATTAGAAATTGATTTTACACTTTCTGCAAGGGTATCGTAGTTTTTTAATTAGGATGTCGTAGTTTTTCTACTGGAGTGTCGTAATATTATTTCGACCATTTTGAGTAATCTTAAGCATCCGTGGTAATTTTATGACACTCTGGGAGTCATAAACCAAGCCACGGATGACATGTATTGCATGTACAAGGGATTATAAACTTATATTTTATATTTTCTGCAATGATGCCATAATTTTTTAATTAAATTATCGTAGTTTTTACACTGAGTATCGTTATACTGTTTCGGTCATTTTGATTAATCTTATAGCATCCGTGGTAATTTTTGACACTCTGTAAGTCATAAACCAAGCCACGGATGACGTGTATTACAGGTAGAAGGGGCTACAAACTTTTATTTTATAATTTCTATATGGATATCGTAGTTTTTTAATTAGGGTGTCGTAGTTTTTAAACTGGGATATCGTAAAACTATTTCGGCCATTTTGAGTAATCTTATAACATCTGTGGTAATTTTATGACACTCTAGAAGTCATAAACCAATCCACGAATGATATGTATTACAGATATAAAGGGTTAAAAAGTTTAATTTTATATTTTCTACATGGATGTTGTAGTATTTTAAGTATGATGTAGGTTTTAATCTGGGATGTCATAATACTGTTTTAATCATTTTGATTAATTTTATAACATCTGTCGTAATACTATTTTAATCATTTTGATTAATTTTATAACATCCGTGGCAATTTTTGACATTACGGGAATTATAAACCAAGTCACGGATAATATGTATTACAAGTAGAAGGGGTTGAAAACTTTTATTTTATATTTTTTGCATGAGTGTCGTTGTTTTCTAACTAAGATGTCGTGGTTTTTGAATTTGGATATCGTAAAACTATTTCGGCCATTTTGAGTAATTTTATAGCATCTATAGCAATTTTATGACACTTTGAGAATTATAAATCAATCCACAAATGACATGTATTATAGATAGAATGGGTTAAAAACTTTAATTTTATATTTTCAGTACGAATATCGTAGTATTTTAAGTAGGGTGTCATAAGTTTTAAACTGGAATGTCATAATATTGTTTTGGCCATTTTGATCAATCTTATAACATCTATGATAATCTTTAATATTCTAGAAGTCATAAACCAAGCCACGGATGACATGTATTATAGATTGAGAGGGTTAGAAATGTTTATTTTACATTTTATGCATAAATGTCGTAGTTATTTAACTAGGATATCGTAGTTTTTAAACTTAGGTATCATAAATTCTAAGCTATGGTATCATGAAACTGTGCATGGTGTTATAATTTTATACTATGAGGACTTAATATTTTTAAAAATATATCGTGGCATCCCTCTATAAAGATAAATTTTAAAAATTTGTATTAAAATATATAATTTCCTTACTTATTTCTGGTTCTATAGCTTCTTTTGGGAGGGATCTTAAAGGAAAGTCATCCTCTCCTGAATAATAACAAATACAGTGCTTCCTTCCTCCATCTACATTTCTTTCTTGTAATATTTTTGTATTCGCCATCTATGTTAAAAGACGAAATTATTTTTCTCCATTGATTCAAGAATTCGAAGACGTATATTTCATGATATGGTTGAGAACTTCCAGTTCACCAATGACTACTCGACCACCAAAGAGAAGAGCAAAAATATAAAAATAGATAAACTCTGGAGGTGTCACTAACTCCTTTTTTTTTTTTTCTCTTTGCAGAAGAAATAGAAATGCTTCAAGCTCAACGGCGACTACTCGACTACCAAAGAGAAGAGAGAAAACCAAAAAATGAAGGAAAAACTAAGAGTTTCGCTTTGATATTGGTAAGTAGACAAAAGCAATAAAAAGAACTCTAAGGTGTCGCTTTGCTCCTAGATTTTTTTTCCATTTACAGAAAAATAAGAACTGCTTCCAGATCAAAAGCATTTATCATCTACCAGAAAATAGGAAGGCAAAAAAGTTATTTTTCATATTTGAAATAACTGCAAATGCAACGATGCTAAGATAATGTAATCTCAGATATATGGACTTTCGCCCTGTCCTGCCAAGCCATGTAAAATTAACATGGACTAATAAAAAATAATGAGGCCACATTGGATTTTCTGCACAGTACACGATGCACAACGGCTTTCTCCCTGGATCCAATACAAAAAGTTCAACGGATTTGATTTTGGACCCATATACAACTCATTCTTTTTCGGATACCATTCAAGCCTGATTGACTGACTTGGATGTAACGGTGATATAGATAACATTCATAATGGAATTTAGATTTGTAGATGAAGCAATATGATACTGAAGCTTTGGCTGTTAAAAAGCCCAGGAATAAAAAATTGTTTTCAGGAATAATAACTGATAGAGGTTATCAACATGTTCCACTCCGCAAAGACACCAATTTTTCATCCTTTCTTTCCATGGATAGTTTTGTTCTAAGTTTAAACCTATCATGAGCAGAAAAACTTGTTTCTGATTCATCTCAAAGTTTTAGTAAAACAAATGAGTTTCAAACCATGCATCATATAATATAACCAATGCTTATAAAAGGATGAATACCTCATGGACGAACTTGATCCGACATGATATAACTCATGTCGTCCTTGCAAGCATTTTAGATAATTGTTAACCATGGAGGGACAGAATTTTCCGTACACTCAATTTTGGCTCCAACCAAACAAGTGATTTCCTATTTTCTTGCAGATTATCTCCGGAAGTTCATTGTGTAGGGAAGATTTTGCAAAGCCACAAGAATTGGAGAAATTATGACCGAAGAGCAGAATCTTGCATGGTTCTTGTAAGAGTGAGAATATTTATTATAATTCCTTAATCTTCTACAATTTTTTGAATATGATTTTACACAGTCTTCCGATACAATAAAAAAATCTTTAAGCAATGTAGCTAATAAAGAAATAAGCAAATAATGAAGAAACCAATGTTCATTTTTGCTGCAGGCTAAAAGTATATTCAACATGTCCCTATGATAAATCAGAAGGAAGAAGGCATAGCAATTTTGTCTGAGCAGTAATAGAAAAACAGCACGAGGAAGTGTAACATCTGAATGAATTTAGGAGAAGGAATTACTATTTTGAATGTAAACAACAAACTACCAAAGACAGTTGATATATCAAAGCCAATGAGGTGGGAAAAACATGATGTCTTAGTGGATCTATCTTGAGGGTCAATGGATAGGTCGTTAAACTCCTAGCATTCATATTGCAATAAAACACATACAAACTCCTGAATCCCTGTTCTTCCACCAAATATTTTGCTTTATCCTGGATACTTGGGTTCATACAATAAAACTCATTGGCACCAGGCGTGAGAATGCTTGACCAACCAGAATGAAAGTTCCCATTGAAACACCAAGGTGAAGAATGAAAATATCCGCTAATGCCCATGGTATAAGATCCTTTTGAGACCAAGCTTGAAATTCCAATCAGTCTTTCCAAATTGTTCCAGCAACACAAGTATTCGTACTCGTTACAATTGCATCAAATCAATACTTAAAAAAAAATCATATGTTTAAGAGTTATCTGTAACAATCATAGGCTCATAAGGTATGTGAAAAATGGAACATCTTGAGCAGCCATATATACAAGGCTTTTGCGTTCTGCCAAAGCTAACAGACTGCATGAAAATAAAGGCATACATTTTTAAGTCTGTTTCATAATATAACAACAGAGGCAACGTTACCAGCCCTAAAATGATGAACTGGCACTGCACAAGGAAATTTGATGCATTGGTAGACCAGTAAATAACCTACTCACTACACCAATGTATGTCAAATATAAACTTACTAGAAGTCTTAGAAGAAAATGGTGGGTTATACATTTGAAAGTTGTGGTTTCTGAATGCTTTCCAAGATGTATGCATTTGTTCATGTTTGCTATTGCCACCATTTTTAGCCGGTTTAAGATATTGTCACTATTGATTCTATCTAAGAGTTGAGTAGGTGATGAATTCCTTCGAAATAAAATGAAATGGTTGATGAGGAACTGGGTTCCTGCAAAAAAAGCACAAGTAGAAAGGCCTTAGCAAGGGAACTTGTAAAATTACAAATATGAAATTTTGATAATTTTGACGTACGGACGAGGCCCATATATTTTGATCTGCCGCACATGTGTGTCCCTCCCGTTCAAGTGATTGGACAAAACAGCAAGTTGGAGCATGAAAGTGTGAATAAATGTCTCACTGAAAGATGAAGATATTCTTAAGAGTACTTTTATTTTAGCATCTACAAGAAAGTTTGTATCTGAATACAAATGATTAAATTGTCTTCCATCTCATGGCCTGGTCTTCCTAATGGAGGCCCCATCACTAGATCATTCATTGACTAAATAGAGGTAAGACTAGCTATTCAAGATGACAAACATGATAGCAAACCCTACATTGTAAGAAACATATTAGACTAAAGATGAAAACGGTATTTTTCAATAATTAAACATTTAATTTCTTGCTTTCTACATGGAAAAATCTATATCAAAGAAAAAAATAACTTTTGAAAGCAAAAGGATTGATATAACACACAGAGGTACAAGTAAAGAAGAGCATTTTTAATTTGAAGCCTGTAATGGAATCCAAATTTTAATCAACCTAGCTCGAGCTGTCACCATAACAATGCAGTGGTGTACAAATGGCTGTTAACACAAATTTTCATTCTAAACTTCATATTCAGATTTTAATGTTTGCATGTCGTTTATTACTTAGTAAAACTTTAGAGATAAGATGCAATTAACGTAGCAAAACTCAATCATCACCCATGCCTTTTACCAACAAGTATGGGGTTTGCTACATAGAAAAACTCAAAGTTGAGACCTCTTAACAACAACAAAAAGGGAAATGTCTAAGGTAATTAAAAGGTTTTCTATGATGAGAAACCAAATCCCAATGGAGAGTAACTAAATTAAAGAATTTAAGTGAAGCACACACTACATTCCCATGAACTTGGCTTGCTTTCTCAAGCACTTAAAATAAAATAAAATGGAATTATATTTTCTCCAAAAAAACCAATATATCACCCACCAGCCTACTCTGCAGAAATGTCTTGAAAGGGGAACCCAAATTTCATCTTAGTTAGAATACTTAAATTCAGTAGATTGACAAGGGTCCCCAATTAAGTATACAATGAATGTGGAACAGTTGTTAATATAAAGATAGTCCAATCTTCTAAATAATGTAAATTAGATATAAACAAATAAACTCTTTGGGCAAAGTCTTCATAATCATCATAGGTTTGCAGTTAAACCATGGAATGGCTGCCCAATTTCCATTGTGACTTAACAAATGGGACATTTTTCTCTAAAAGGTGGTGAGGATTTCTTTCTTTCCAAATCCAACAAGTGGCACCCTTATGCCTAATCTATATAAACTCAAATTTAGAGGACAAAGATACAAATTTTGACAAGTAGGACCAACATTATAACATAAAATAATTTGAAGTGCACAACGTAGTGAAATATGTTCCGAACAAGGATGGGGGTTGGATCTTGAGGAAAAAAACCACAGATATAACCAAAGAGGAATGTAACATCTAATGAGGAACATGATATTCCATAACAGTAAATTATAAAGGTAAACCTTGTTGGTTTACAGTTAGAAGGTCTGGTAACATTTGAACATCCATCTGGAAATCTTGCCATCAATATGGATTCCACCATTAGACAAAACAATTAACATTTTAAAACACAAACAAAAATAACCAGAGAGCAGAAAACACTTAGAGGTAAAATGGAGAGAAAAAAACTCCATATCTTCTTTTGAAAGATCAAGCAAAATTCTTAATAAAATTGAGAGAGAAGGCCCATTCTTCATGTTTAGGGTTTAGGTCGCTAATGAAGCATAAAGTTTATATTACCAATTAAGGAGACATTATTAGATAAAATTCTTCATAAGTTCTTTGATATCTACATAAGCATGGATCAAAGTTACAAAGCATGGGGAAACTCCTGGTATGAAGAACACGAACAAGGATTTCAAAGCAGGTGGAGAATGCCTTAGTGGTCAGAGTTACTCATGCATGTCATTATTATAAGCCTTCAATCACATAATGGCTAAATGACACTTGTAAAATGAATTCCAAAGTATCGTCCCAAGTACCATAGCATAGATTATAATAGTGACTTCAAGTACAAGCACTAGCATGTTAATTTGTTACTTAATTTATAGACCATATATGACATCGCATCTTGAGCATCTAAACATACAGAACACTGGCCAGCATATTGATCAACAATTTTCATGTGATAACTCAAAAGTAATTCTCCAACCAACATCCTAAATCTTATTGCAGAAAAAGGGAAACAAACATATCACTAAGCTCAGTGATGCCAAAACATGTGGCTCCAAATCATCTATAATCATTTACCAGTAATGAAAAATAAAATTGATGGTAAGCATAAAATATAATGTTTCATCTACATCAAGAGATGCAAAGAAAGTGGTTGTCAAAAGTCACAAAGACCTAAAGTATAATGTAGAACTGCATGTGAAAGTGATACATACCGGGGATCAGTTCCAGATAAGGGTATGTGAACCCAACCAACTGGCTTCTTGAACTCCACAGCTTTTATCTCCTGGAGCACAAAGAGCATGACAACCGAATTAGACATTCAAAGGGCATCAAGTCAGACACTAAAAACAAAAGAAACAATCAGACTGCTAACTAAGTTCAAATTCTGTCCGGCTAAAATTATCAGAAAATAAATGAGGGTCAACAATAAAAATGCTCTGCGTATCCTAACAAACCTACTGACAAGTGAAAGAAAAAAAGATTGAGACGTAATTTTATTTAAAGTTCTGAATCAAGAAGGAACACCTTCAGGTTGTGGAAACCATCACCAGCACGAATAGAGATCTTGCTCGGCGTATAGCTCTCATCAAGCTTGAAATCCACATAAAGAACCAGCAGCTGCACCAGATGTTAGCATTCCATTCAGCACCGATTTAACAATAAAATTCGTAAAAAGGGTTTAAATCGACAAATAGAATAGCTAAAAGTGAATCGAAATCATACTTGCAGCTTAACCTTCTTCTGGAACTGGATATTCACCAAATGGGGCTGAGCTCCATCCGATCTGAATCGAAATAACCCGAATTTTATCAATATTTCTACTAAATTAACAACAAAAACATTCTTTTCTAGTCCCGTTTCCTAGAGTTTCAACGATTTTTAGAGATAAATCTTTGGGAAAAGGGGGCAAAGGTGAAACTTTGGAAGGAAGGGAGAAGAAGAAGGGAGATGGATGGATTAACTGCCAGTAGGTGTCGAGGTTGTCGTCGCGGAGGGCGAGGACGCCGTTGCCGGGTTTGCAGGAGCTGACACTCCAGGCGGCCTTCTTGGCCATTTCCCGAAGATCGTCGTCGACGTCCAGGTGCTGGCACCCCGTTAGCCTCCCCGCCGTATCCTCCTCGCCGTCGGACTCCGTCGCCATTGCCGACCACTACGAGCCCTCAAGATATTTCCGATTAGAGAGCGGGCCAATAAAGAGAAAGGAGAAAGGAGGAAGCGAAGCGCGGTCGAAGAAGGGTTTTTTTTTTGCGGGGGTTCTATGTTAAAGTTTAGATTCAATACCGGGTTGGGTTTCCTCGGAGAGGCATGGTACCCGGACCCATTGTTGTCCGCGTGATCCAAAGGTTGCAAATTGTCGTGATGCGCAAGGATCTATGTTGATCCAAATCCTGGGCCGTTCGCTTTTTTTTTGTTATTATTATATCTATACCCGAGTGTTTATAAAACACACACACACAAAAAAAAAAAAAAAAAATGTTTTCCACGTCCAAGTATCACCTTATATCATTAAAAAAAAAAGTATTTATTTTTTGAAAATCCAAGGCGGGTCAAGATATAGACTTCGGTGATGTTTGGGAGAAAGGTTTGTATTGTAAACTCTTCTTTACTAAAATTTTGATGAGCACAATGCACAAGGCTTAATTGCATGTATGAGATTGTTTTCTGGTTAGGGGACTGCTTCAGACCTCTCCCATAAAATTTTGCTTTCTAATTTTTTTTATTATACTATAATTATATGTATACCCTATTTTATTAAAAAAATATTATGGATTTTTTTTTTTAATAAAATGGTGTATTCATTGCACATAACGAGAGTAAATACAGCCAAAAGATAATATCCCTAAGCTGTACAGGAAGGCCCACTAGTCAGACTAAAGAGCGAGGATCGAATGACGAGCAACATGGGAGGCTACCCAATCAGCAGCTAAGTTAGCCTCTCGAAAAATATAAAGGATTTGAATAGACGCACAACCCTGTAAAAGTCCAATGTCTCGAACAGGATGAGCCGATGGAGCTCTTAAGGCCTGACGAATCCACAAAATGACCGTCAGCAAATCTCCCTCAATGATGAGGTGGTCCAAGTGGAGAATCTGACAGGCATATCTGATGCCAGCCCAGGTAACATGCAGTTCCACCACAGGAACGGAAGAGTCAAAAAGAGGGGTCCCGCCAGTAGCCAGAAAATCCAAACGGGAGTCCCAGATGACGAAAGCCGCACCACCAAATCTGTGACGAAGACTCCCATCAAACTTGACTGTGAAAAAAGGAGGGGGTTCCCAAGAGATGAAAACTCAAGGGGGCGCTCGAAGAGCAAGACGCAAATCCCAGATCTCCGAAAATCTCCCAATAGATCTCTGGAACTCAACAGTTAAGGCGCTGGCTCGTTGGACAAGAAGCCAGGGAGAACATCTCACCGAGCTAAAAACAAACTCATTCCTAGACAGCCAAATATGATAAGCGATGTAAGCCAGAAGAGCAGCACAAGGGATGGCAGTAGCCGATCGCAGGATCCGAAAGAAGGAGCCCTGTCTGTCAGTATCCTGGGGAAGAAGCTGATCTAAACCTACTAACTGCCACACACGCCAAGCTCGGTGACAAAAAAACAGAGCATGATCCTGGGTCTCCTGATTGTCACCACAAATAGGGCAGTCCGAGGGCATATGAAGACTTCTGATAGGCATGAGGTGTCTGGTAGGAAGGCAGTGGCGAACCACCTTCCAAATTAACAGAGAAATCCTCGGATGCACCGGAATGGACCAAATCCAACCCGTCAGGGCAGGGGCACAAACCTCAGGGGAGAAAATGGTCATGAGATCCGACATCGGTGTCATAGGGGATGCTGAATGCCTCCAAACTCTAACATCGGGGCAAGAAATGATGGGCAGGATAATAGAGCAGACCCGGAGGCCGAGAATATCCCCGAACATAGAAATAACAACTTGATGGTCCCATAGTTGCTGGCCAGGAACCATGAGATCATAAATGAATATAGAGTCAGGAATGTCAACAAAGATAAAAGTAGGCCATCTAGTGAGAGGAAGATCAGAAATCCAAGGGTCTTGCTTAAAATGAATGGATCTACCATCTCCAATGACCCAGGAGAGGTGAGGAGTGATGAGAGAAGCTCTGGTTAGCATATCCCTCCAAATGGCCAAGGAGTATATGGTAGGTCGCATAGTACCATCAATGAGAGCATAATGATCGGCATACCGGGCTCTCATCATAGTCAACTATATACTGTCAAGACAAAAAATATCTAGCCACATGCTTCCCTAGAAGGGCCTCTCTCTTGGTCAGAAGAGAAGGAATCCTGAGCCCACCATACTGAGTTGGTTGACAGACTGCCTGCCAGCCAACTAGATGAATCCTCCGGCGGGACGGAGAAGAATCCCACAAGAAAGCCTGGATCATTTGCTCCAATCTGAGAATAATAGTCCTAGAAATACTAGCATTGGACAGCAGATAGATCGGAAGAGACGTGAGAACCGATCGAATAAGGGTAATCCTGCCCATGGAAAATAGGGATCTACCTTGTATCTGTCAATCCTCTCACGAACAGCAAAAATCATCGGGGAACACTCCACCCTGGACAACCTAAATCCCGATATAGGAACACCCAAATAATTAAGAGGACCAAGGCACTCCGAAATTTCAAGGATATCCGCAATCCGGTGATGGGTCCGAATAGGAGTCTTGGGACTGAAATAAATGCCAGATTTGTAAAAATTGATTCTCTGACCCGAAGCCAAGCAATAGTCCTCCAATATCCCCCGGAATCCCTGGGCAGTGGACATCGAAGCCCTATCCAGGAGTAAGTAGTCATTTGCAAATAAAAGATGCGAGATCGAAGGAGCAACATGAGAGAATGGTTGGACAACCAACTCCCGCACCGCTTCTCGCAACACCCTTGACAGATAGTCAGTGCAAATGATAAAGAGGGAAGGAGAGAGAGGGAAACCTTGACGGAGGCCGACAGTAGAAGTAAAATAATCCGTAGGATATCCATTAATCAGAAGAGAGAAGGAAGGCTTGGTGACATAAGAGAGTATCCTGGAGATCCAAGTCAATTTAGGCCATTAACATTTTTCATTCCTTGCGCACCCCCCAATTTAATTGCACTTTTGTAGTTTTGATTCAATTCATTTATCATGTACCTTCCTATAATCCAAGAGGACAGTTGATCAAGATATGATTTATAAGGAACTGAAAGCCTTCAATGTGGCCAGCCCAAATTCATGTCTTTCTTTTATGGGGGCAGGGTTTAAGGTATTGGATCTCTTGCTTAGTCCTCATGCACATTTTGGTATATCTTACTATCAAAAAAAAATCTAGTTGGCATGTGATACATCTAGAAATAGTCAAGCATATATGGACTCCCGTGTGACTTGCCACTCATCTACTAGCTCAGCATAAGAAGTAGGTTCCTCAAATCCAAATACGTAGCCTCCAAAAATTATACCAGAAAACCAGATGCGCCTCTCTTCCATAAAGGAGAGGGTAACCCGGCATCAACTCTTTGATATTGGCCACTCCAGTAAGTGCAGATGCACTACAAAAGGACACCTACCATGAAGACGAGCTTCGCACGGATTCCAGCCATTCCAAATCACTCCTCCATGGGCATGCACTCTATAGCAACATACCGACCACTATTCCTTGCACCGCATAATGTTCCTTAAGCATTAGGTACTTGGAATGTTTTATTTATAAAAGCTATTCCTTAGGACCTTCTAGGTAAGTTTTCTTGGAAAAAGTCTCTTTCAAGAAATCTCTTTCAAGATGGTTTCTTCCAGGCAAGCTTCAAAAGTTTTAAGTCCTATGAAAATCTCAACAATTCTCTCAAAGCCACCCGAAGCTTTAGACCGTTACTCGGGTGACAACTGGGACCACCTTACCTTGCCTAAGCCTCGCATATGCTCTCATGTACCTCACCTACACTCCACCATGTCCAGCTGCCACTTCCACTACCTCGTCATATTCATCTACCACTTCCATTACCTCGCTCATATCACTTCATCACTCCACCTTCCATTTAGAAGCTACCGATTCTTTTTTTTCTATTTTCTTTCACATGAGACCAACTTAGATATTAGAGAGTCTACCATCGGAGAATCCCCACCATGGCTAGACTTCCATATTTTCATTGTTTTGCAAGTTTTGGAATGCCATGTAAGGGTTTTTCTTAATTTGGACTGACATTAATTATTGTTTTATGGTTTATTAAAACCGGGTGGATTTTATGGTCCATGTTAATAGACATATGATGAACCCAATGTTATGTGATCATTATTTGGGTTAGGAGCACTTCATATAGGTTGGTATGGTTAAGGCAGTACAGTGTAGGCCTTGGCCCAACTAGCCCGTAATGGGAGGGCCTGTTAGGGTTTCTTATAAATAATAGACTAGGTCCCTTCTCCACTCCTCATTATTATATCATATATTCTGCATGAGTTTTGTTCTCACAGCTTACCCCATCGATGAGCTGCCTATCGTGAAGATGTTGGAGAGAAGGACTCTGCATTCGATATTCATTTGAGTATCTCTTTCAGGATTGGATTAATGGTGAATATAGGTATATATCAATATTGATTATGTGATACAGATTATGAAATCAGATCTAAATATTTATATTCTAATCTTTTGTCAATGATCCATAAGATCAATGAGAATTTTCCTACATTTGGTATCAAAGCCCTGCTATCCATGATGGAAGATTAGAATCTTCTTCCTGTTTATCTGGTATTGGATCTGACAAAAAAAATTATACAAATATTATAGATTGCAATTATATTTAATTTTTTTAAAACCCCCCTCTTTCCCTTCTAATCTCCCATCGAAGATCCGCGGCCATGATCCCTCATGTCCGACCATTGTCGGTGTCGAGCGGTGATCGGTGGCAGTAGGGAGAGGCGGCGTCGGCCGGTGGTGGTCTGCCCAACCGGTGGGGGCGATCATTTTTTTTAGATCATGCACAAAAAAAGGGAAGGGAGGAAGAAAAAGGGGAACCACCAATCCGATCGGATGCATCTCGATCTCTAGCCACACCATCGGAGTCGCTGACTATTATTCCCCGTCGATCAATGGTTGTCCCGCTAGTCTTAGCATCAGCGGTGAGGGGTTTGACGAAAGCGGTGATGGAACAAAAAAAATTTGATTGCCCATCATCAGGCCCGATCGAACACCGGGGACACCACCAGAGGTGGCAACCAGTAGTTCTTGGTCGATCATCAAGGCCGTCCAGTTGATCAGGCACCAGTGATGGGGAGTTTTGGCTAAGGGCGGCGGCGGACCAGTTATTCCCCTTGTTTCGGTGTCGTGGGGAAGAAGAAAAGGTTGGCAGGATTCAGGTTTTGGGTATTAACCCAAAATCCGATAACCCATTATCCCTTAAAAAAAGATCATTTTGCATTTTGGCCCCTGATCTTTCTGATAATATATATTAGTCCTTTTACAGCTTAGACCATGTAAAATTTATATTTATATATTGGTCCAAACAAAAATTGTTGACATTGTGGAACGTCAATGAGGGCCTAGCTCTTTCTTACTTAGAAAGACTCTAATACAGACATTCATAATTTTATAGTGGCATATAAAGATCAATGAACCTTTTGTGCCTAACCCTCTTATTGGGCCTTTATTTCTTGAGGGTTCCATATCTTTCTTTAAGGGAAGTTTTCCATACAATTCACATGCATTTTTTAATAGACATGAGGGTCATAATAGTTAATGGGGATATTGGTTTGTTCATGCTTAAAACATACCATGCTTGCTCCTCATGTCATCCCTAGATCCTAGTACTCACAACATGTTTAATATATTAGGCATTATCATCTAGTTGGTGAATGACATTGAGATGAAAGCATCATATATCTCTGGTACATTTTCTTATTTATTAATATTTTTAGAGATCATGGTGGCCGACATTTATCTCATTTGCATCGCTTGATGATGGTTGATCCATCATCAAATAGAAAGGGTGGAAAGAGATAAGTACAAGTGACTTTAGGTTTGGATCATCAAGTTTTTGGCCTATTTAAAACCCAACCCATTAATTATGTTAAGCCTAAATTGATGAGTTGGCTGGACCAAATCATATTGGGTCATCCTAATTTTTGGGTTAAGAAAAATTTTGCAATTAAGTCGTCATAAAATTAAGAATAGCATATGGGTCGATGTAAAATTATTGATAGGCCCCTAAAGTTTTGAAAATTATAAATTGCTGGAACTTATTCATTTTACATTCGATTTGAGCGATTTTTGGATTGTTGGACTTATAATATTCTGAAGAACATTTTGCTAGAGCTCTTTATATTTGATAAAATATTTAAATATTTTTTTAAAAAATTATTTATGTATAATTATAATTATACTCGCTATTATATAATTCAATTATATTTTCATGTAGCCCTAAAGGATCCGGAGTACTTTATGAATTTTGAATAGCTAAGTTATTGATGACTAATTATTTATTTTTATTATATTTTAAAATTGCATATTAATATCTCTATTATTGTTGATCCAAAATTGACTATTATTGATTATTACACTTATTATATACTATAATTCTTATCCAAAGATATTTTATAGTTGTGTAGTAAGTGTTATTGATAGAAGTAATAGTTAGAATACATTATTATATTATATTTTGATCAATGGGGTGCAGGTTGTTGAGTATATCATTTTGAATTGATCTTTGAGATATTCATGTCATTAAAGTATACCTTTTTATATTTATTTTGGCATTTATCTTTCCTATATGAATAATTTATGGATTGACATAAGTATTTATCACCAAAGTAGTTTGTTTATGTTGTCAATAAATTTTTTCATTATGAAAGGGTTTCTGATTATTGCATACAATCGCTTGTCCAAAGGGGGTTGTATTTTAATTAGAAGATGTTGCATGAGGCATTATGTTGTAGTGATACTCTGGCTTTCATGGATATGTCTGCCCAAAGGAGAAGGTTCATGACTGTTAGGGTATTCATTTGCTTGTGATTTCATGTGAAGAGTACTATGCATATTGCATGTTTTGTCTAAAGAAAAATATGTCATATTGCATTTGGACTCTTGTATATCATTTATGATATATATCCTTTGCTTAGTATTTTGCATTCATACTATTTTTGATTATATAGTCATTTATATTAATAATAATGTTGTTATTGAGTTTTTGACTGGATCAAATATCAAAGGTAGAGGTATATTGGACTTAGAAAATTTGTCTGTCCAAAGGGAATAGATTTTCAAATACCTTGTATCCTTATTGTGTTAACCTTTATTTTTCTTTGAAAAAAGATCTATATTGGGTTTAAAAAATTGGTTTACCCTAAGAAGACATATTTTTAAAATTTTGTATTCTCATTAAATTGATCTCATTATTAGAGCTCAGATGTATGTCATATTCTCTGCCTATAGGAGAGTTTTATGATGATGCACATGGTAATTATGTTTAAAGCCCTTATTTATTTATTATTTGTACTTCAAACATGTTGCATGATCTTGATTTATTGTTTATACATCTTATACCACCTTATAGGTCAAGACTTGATAATCTCTGATTGGAAGGTTCGTGAATTTTGATGGATGGTGACCACCAAAGTAGCCTGTTCATTAAGATTTACAAGATCTTTCTGTGAGCTATTTAAAAGGGATTGTATAGCATTATATGTTGAAGAGAGATTCCTTATGTGGATCATTTTTTTATAAAAAAAGTTTTGTTGTATTGGACCAAAGGCTCTCATTAAAATAATGTTTATTAAGATTTTCTAAAATATATTGTTATATTTCTCTATTGATTAACTGCATAAAGATTATTTTGTAATTTTTATATTTGTATTCAGTAAAGTTAATGCTCCCATTATGATACTCTGACTGAAAGAAAATATGAAAACTAAAATTATGTTAGCACTATGTATGATGGAATATAGATATTACATTATGTAATGATCTTCCATCTTGGTTGTCTTATTAGAGTACTCTGAAATAAAGCTACCTATAAAAATAATAAAAGATAAATTATTTTATTTAAAATATATTTATATATAATTAATTTCATTCTTGCTCTTGTATTCAAGAATGGTGATCTAATATAATTTTGATCTCATTTATGATAGATATGTAAAATCTAATAAAAGAAAGTCTAGATAGCTGATGGATAGATAAATTAATATGAGATTGATGATATGATGATGTTAAGATTTATATCTTAAAACTAGAGAGTATTGCACCTAAAATTAGTATTATGAGATTTTCATCTCTAATACATTGGTTACTCATCATATTTTAGTTTTCCTGTTATGTAGTCTAATGAACTTAAAATCATATATATGAAATTATTAATAATTATATCATATTTTGTTTTCGAAGTTTTTGATACTTTTAAGAAAAGGATAAGAATATTGATAAGATGCATCAGTCACATTTTAGAATCCCATGTATAATAAATAAATAGTATTATTAAATATTTATATAAGTAAGGATAGTTGTTTAATACACCATGCCAGAGATTTAAAAAAAAATGATGTGACTGAGAGGCAATGTACACATTGAAAGATATGGTGTGAAGTATGATGAGTAGATGCAATTTACTTTGATATCTCTAGTATAAAATCCTAATGATTACTATCTATATTTTGAATAAAACTTTTGATAAAATAGTTATACAAGATACCTTTTGAGTTAAAGGTTGGTAGGAAGCTTAATATATCTTTTAACTTTATGGTTGGAGCTATCTTGCAACACTTAATCATTGATAATCCATCAGCGAATAAACTTTGATTTTATAATAATACGTTGTTTATTTTGGTTATCCAGGTAATTTTAAATGAATACAGATTCTACTATCCTAATAGAGATATAAAGAATATTGATTTGCCATATTTGTAGAATCTGATTTGTATAATGTTAGATGCTCATATATTAAAAATATAATATTAGAGGAAAAATAAGTTATTACTCTTATTTTTTTTATTTATATAAATATTATATTTCAACCTATTGGAGGATAGTGGGAGAGCAATATTAAATATACAAACAATTATATAGTACCTCAATTACTAATTAATATATCACTAATAAAGAAATCATATGATAAAAAAATAAAAATATGTCATTTCTTATGATAATTTAATTTCTCAATATATGAATGACCGGAGAGTTTGTTTCATAAAATAATAAAAGCATGAAAATAGAATCTTATGGCATTTTTGGATATCCATGCAAAATTTGTGTCATGTTATAAAGTCATAATTTATATTGTTTTTATTATGAAACTTGGTCCTAGGACTATAATTGTTGATTCTATCTTAAAATCACTTAAAATTGATTATAATCGTAGGTACCTTTGTTCTTTAAAGGAATAATAAAAATTTTCATTATCTCTATTTATGCAAAAATACAATATTTATCAGTCAGAGATTTTAGTTGAAAGGAAAATATTTTGTAAAACATATTTATATAAAGTCAATGTCTATTGACCTCCTAATCAAGAATAAGATCCATAGTTTTAATAAAATATATCAAGAATATGAATATTTTATAATCTTTTGATTTTTGGATTAGTAGAAGTTTGACATATTTTGATATATTTATATTGATTTGATTGACAAATTTTATTTGTCATTGATTGCTAGATTATAATCCAAGAACACATAAGTGTCGAGTACATATGAATAAATCCATGTTAATTGATTCTCTGACTAAAGATTTGAAGCACATATGCTTGTGTTGCCGCTCTCGTCGCCGCGCCCGCGCCTCGGATCCGTGGATCCTCCTTGACCGCCTGGCGAGGGAGCCTCCCTGGCTGCGGCGAACCTGCAAGAAGGGGTTAGAAGACCCTGGCCGGGGATCCCGGCGAGGGAGCTCCGACGGTCAAGTCAGTAGACGACGAGAAGGAATAGATTCTCCAAGACGGACCCCCTAAGGGGTTCCAGACTTAGAGAATTTACTAGTAAGAAAGGTGCTCTGGGGACCAGAAATTCGGCCGGGCCTCCTTGCCGAGCTCACGCCAAGCGATCCCCTCTCGAGACCTCGGATCTCACTCTCGGAGCGAGGCTTTTTGCCGCTGCTTCTTCCTTGTCCCCAGGCTTGTCCGCTTACCTTGTCGTCCCCAGCTTCCTTCCTTTTATCTCCTCCCGCCGTTCGCCTGTCTTCTCCTCCTGGGAGGCTCCCCTCCCCCGTCCCTTTCTCTTTCCCCTTTTCGGTGAGGAGGGCCAGGCGGCTTTCCGACCTCGTCCGCCGAGCCCAACAGGGAAAAGGCAAAGACAGAAAGGGGGGGGGGGCGGCGCTGGTAAGGCGGCCGGTCAGACCTCGGGCCCAGTGAGAGCGCTCTCTTTTCCAAGTGTGGGCGCCATCCGTCTTTGGGGTCTGTTTTGTCAGAATCGCGCCTCTCGGCTACGGGACCTGTCGGGCCGATGCAAATGGTGTTTCGCGTGCCGCCGCCATCCGTACGGGGTGCCATCTATGATGCGTACGGCCCGAGGGATGACCCCGGGGCCTGCGTCTCCTTCCCTGGGACCTTCTCCGTACGGGCGGCCCGACCTCGGCCTAGGTGGACCCCTCCTGGGTGGACACCTAGCGAGGTGGCAGGAGGTCGCCTGGCTTCGGCCGAGGTGGGCCCGTCTCCAGGGGCCACTTGGCGAAGGAGAGAAGGACCGGCCGACCTCAGCCTAGGTGGACCCCTCCTGGGTGGACACCTGGCGAGGTGGCAGGAGGTCGCCTGGCTTCGACCGAGGTGGGCCCGTCTCCGGGGGCCACCTGGCGAAGGAGCGAGGGATCGGTCGACCTCGGCCTAGGTGGACCCCTCCTGGGTGGACACCTGGTGAGGTGGCAGGAGGTCGCCTGGCTTCGGTCGAGGTGGGCCCGTCTCCGGGGGCCACCTGGCGAAGGAGCGAAGGATCGACCGACCTCGGCCTAGGCGGACCCCTCCTGGGTGGACACCTGGCGAGGTGGCAGGAGGTCGCCTGGCTTCGACCGAGGTGGGCCCGTCTCCGGGGGCCACCTGGCGAAGGAGCGAAGGATCGGCCGACCTCGGCCTAGGCGGACCCCTCCTGGGTGGGCGCCAGGCGAGGTGGTAGAGGAGCCCCGAACCGAGCTCGACTTCGGCGAGAGCAGTTTGTCTTAGGAAGTTGTCTGGCGGAGTAGCCTTGCCGAGCTCGGCCTTGGCAATGTGGCGCTGACTCGGCCGGAGAAACCTCCACGTGGCTCGATCATATTTGGCGGTATCTGAGCCCGGCCATGTCATCGTTACGGCCATAACAGTTGCCCCCCAGCCCGCCGTTCCGTTGGGGCATCGTAGAACGGAACGTCGAGATTAAATGCAGATATGATGTGGGGAGGCGAAGATCTTGCATCATAATTGCCACGATCCTTGTCGTCGCGGCTCGATGTGCCTGAAACCCTATAGGAAGCCGCCACGCATCGCCCACTTGCTCGCAATAAATGCGTCGCTTCGAGGCAGAGGCCGTTACCCTGCTAACGAGGCGTCGGTGTCGGGCTTGCATCCACGTGGCGATCACTTAGTGGCTCGGGGCGGAATGACGGGTACGACCACTGTCGACTGAGTTTGAAAAGGAGGGGACTTTGCAAAATGAGGCCTTTCCCCTTGCTCCGTGGGCGGTTTGCTGCAGGCTAACTTCCGTTGCCCTGCGTTCGCTTGGCGTATTTTCGGTGAGTGCCTCCATCCTTCTCTAGTTCCCCTCTCTCTTTTCCTCTCTGAATCCTTGTCCTCCTCTTTTCCATGGCACGTCGTCGCTATGTCTCTTCCAATCCGGACGAGGCCGGTCCATCCCGGTCGAGGACTCCATCTTCTTCCTCCTCAGAGGAGGAAACGATCCCGGAGGAGATCTGCCGGCGTCTGCAACCCGGGGGTGTCACCATCGGCATCCCTAGGGGGGTCCGGTCTCCTCCGGTTGCTCCCGCTGTGCCTCTTCTTTCTCTTCCTGCTCCGCCTCTTCTTCCCGCCGGTCCCTCCGGTCATGCTTCCACCATGACCGAAGGCGATCTTTCTTCGCTCCGGGAGGCCTATGGTATCCCGGGATCAATTCGTCTATTTGTTCCGCGGCCCGGGGAGCGCGTCACCATGAGTGGCCCCGACCGCATAGCCTTCTACGAAGACTTCTTCCTTGGGGGTCTTCGATTTCCTCTGCACCCCTTCTTCCTCTCTTTTCTCAGCCATTTCCGGCTTGTTCCGGCCCAGTTGGCTCCCAATGCCATCCGGGTCATCTTCTCCTTCATAGTCTTCTGTCACTTTCACGGGTTCGTTGCCCGTTTCTCCCTCTTCAGGGCCATGTTCACCCTGAAGAAGTACTCCACCGATGATGGCTGGTGGTATATTTCGCCCCGGCCCAGGTGTCTCCGGTTCGACCTCCCTTCTTCTATCAAGGGCTGGAAGAGCCGGTTTTTCTTCGCCTCGGTCGAAGATGTCGACTGGGCCTGGAGTGAACCGGACCGGTCTCCGAACCGGAACTCCCAGGTTGAGTCGACGGACCAGGAGGCCTACTCCCTACTCCTGAGTGACGTGGTCCCGGCGCTCGAGGTTCTGCTTTTGGAGCAGAATCTTTTTGAGGCCGGGATCAGTCCCATCCATGAGTCGTGTGAGATTCGGTCCTCCTTTGACTTCTGCACTCTTTTTCTTCATGACCGAGTCGGCTGACCTTCTATTCTTTTGCATTGCAGGTATGAAGTTCTCACTGGAGAGCCTTCTGGAGGGTGCGGCCCAGAGAGACATCCCGGAGGTAGACGAGCCCGCGGCCAAGAGGGCTCGTACTGAGGCAGGCCGGGAGATTGCGTCGGCGACCGCGCCCAGCCCAGTGGCCACTGCTCCCCCGCCCAGGTTGCCTCGGGGCGGGGTCGTTGATGCCTCGGCTGCCAGACCTGGTGGCGCTGCCGTCGAGGGGGCTCCACCGCCCGAGGCTCCGTCCAGCGCCGGTCCCATCATCACCGCGGCTCCGACGGCACAGCCCGTGGCCTCTGCCAGCCCGTCGATTGCGACCCCAACTGAAGGGACAGCCACCGCCGGAGCCGACCTGACAGCTCCGCCACCGGTGATCACCCACCGGTGTTCAGTCATCCGCGACAAGGGGCTCGCGGAGAAGGTCATGGAGTACGCCTCCACAGCTCGGGACCGCCGAGCTCGGGGCGGCCGGGACTATGCAGACGCCTTGCTCGGGATCCTCCCGCAGCTCTTCACGGTAAGCCCGAGCTCATTCTTCTCTGTCTTTCATGATTTTAGTGGCCTTTTCTCTTAACCCGGTTGCTCTATTTGTGCAGATTGGAAATGACGTTCTCCTACTGAGGAACTTCCTCGTAGGGAACGCGAAGAGGGACGCCGAGAAGGAGAAGAAGCTCGGCAAGCTCGCAGCCGACGTCAAGGACCTCATGGAAAAGGTGGTCGAGCTGCGAGCCAGCAACCAAGCCCTCCAGACCGACCTGGCGCGCTCCGAGGGGTGGAACAAGGAGCTGGAGGCTTCTTTGTCGGAGGAGAGGCTCTCCCACCAGCGTCGCACGGAGGAGGACGCGGCGGAGAGGGCTCGTCTTCAGGCCCACTCCCAGTGGCTGGAGCGCCAGCTGGAGGAGGCTCGCCGAGACGAACGCGGCGAAGGACCGGAGTGCGTACATCAACGGACTCCTGGAGGCCGCGAAGCGGGAGGCGCAGGAGGCCATCCCGAAGTTCCGGGCTTCCGACGAGTACACATCGGAGATCCGGGAGGCCGCCGTGGACTCCTTCCTGAAGGGGTTCCGGATGTGCCGGGAGAAAGTAGGGGCCTTCTTCCCCGAGCTCGACCTCAGCGGGGTGGTGCTCGGAGGTAGGAGGCAAGGAGCCGAGAGCAGAGCCTCCGGTGCGGCCGACGCCACTCCTGCGACCCCGTCGACCAGCGAAGCCGTGGCTCCGGAGCAGCCTCAAGAGCCGACCGCCGCAGAAGGCGAGGATGCAGAGCTCGCGACCCCGGCGGAGGGCTCCGATCCTGCACCAAACTGAGCCACCGTCTTCTCGCCCTGCTCCGTTGTCGCAGTTGTATTTCTTTTCTTCTTCTTTTTTTTTTTTTTTTGGGGACTCCCGGCCTGTCGGGATTCCCGGCTTGCACTGTTGCTCAGATTAATGAAGACACTGTTTGACCAAGCCTCGAGTTCATCTTCTTCTCCACTCCCCCATCTCCCTTTTTCTCCTTTTTTTTTTTTTTTTTTTTTTTTTTTTTGAGATGTTGATGTGGAGTGCTGAAACGATCGTAGGCCTGGTCCCTTCCGTTGCTCAAATCGAAGGTTGGGACATCCCGGACCGCGCGGCGTCAGAGTAGGCCTTGAGCGGGTCCGTCTTTGGGATCGCCTTCATACTCGCGTGGGCGACATGGTTTCTGCCCCGCCTTCCATGTCGAAGCCCGGGACCTCCGGACTGAACCTCGGGGCCGCAGGCTTTCTCAAGCCTTGCGCGGCTTGCCGAGCTGCTCTCCGGGCTTGCGTGGGCAAACTGGGTTCTGCGCCACCTTCCAGGCCGAAGCCCAGGATCTCCGGACTGAACCCCGGGATCGCAGGCTTCCTCAAGCCTTGCGCGGCTTGCCGAGCTGTTCTCCGGGCTTGCGTGGCCGAACTGGGTTCTGTGCCACCTTCCAGGCCGAAGCCCAGGATCTCCGGACTGAACCCCGGGGCCGCAGGCTTCCTCAAGCCTTGCACGGCTTGCCGAGCTGTTCTCCGGGCTTGCGTGGCCGAATTGGGTTCTGCGCCACCTTCCAGGTCGAAGCCTAGGATCTCCGGACTGAACCCCAGGGCCGCAGGCTTCCTCAAGCCTTGCGCGGCTTGCCGAGCTATTCTCCGGGCTTGCGTGGGCGAACTGGGTTCTGCGCCACCTTCCAGGCCGAAGCCCAGGATCTCCGGACTGAACCCCGGGGCCGCAGGCTTCCTCAAGCCTTGCACGGCTTGCCGAGCTGTTCTCCGGGCTTGCGTGGCCGAACTGGGTTCTGCGCCACCTTCCAGGCCGAAGCCCAGGATCTCCGGACTGAACCCCGGGGCCGCAGGCTTCCTCAAGCCTTGCGCGGCTTGCCGAGCTGTTCTCCGGGCTTGCGTGGGCGAACTGGGTTCTGTCCTACCTTCCAGGCCGAAGCCCAGGATCTCCGGACTGAACCCCGGGGCCGCAGGCTTCCTCAAGCCTTGCGCGGCTTGCCGAGCTGTTCTCCGGGCTTGCGTGGCCGAACTGGGTTCTGCGCCACCTTCCAGGCCGAAGCCCAGGATCTCCGGACTGAACCCCGGGGCCGCAGGCTTCCTCAAGCCTTGCGCGGCTTACCGAGCTATTCTCGGGCTTGCGTGGGCGAACTAGGTTCTATCCCACCTTCCAGGCCGAAGCCCAGGATCTCCCGATTCCTTCGGCCGTCGGCCATGATCGGTCATGCCGAGCCCAGGGCCATGCGCCGGTTTTCCTTCAAAGTGAGAAGAGAGCGTTTGAAGCGGGGGAACTTTATTACGGGAGTAGGGAACCTTACATCACTGATAATACATCCTTAGGTTCGAGGCGTTCCACGTCCGAGGGAACCTGGCACCTCCCAACTCCTCCAGGTAGTATGCACCGTGAGGGAGGGCTTCTGCCACCCAGTATGGGCCCTCCTAGTTGGGCGAGAGCTTGCCGCATTCCCGTGGCTGGGAAGCTTCAGCGCGCCGGAGGACCAAATCTCCGGGACGAAAAACCTTCGATCGCACTCGGGAGTTGTAATACCTGGCCACACGCTGCCTATACGCCACCATTCGAACTCGGGCCTTGTCCCTCGTTTCCTCGAGAAGGTCAAGGTTGAGCATCATCCTGGCTGGGTTTTCTGTCTCGTCATATTGCTCCACACGCAGCATGGGTAGGCTGAGCTCGATCGGGATGATCGCCTCAGCTCCGAAGACGAGGTTGAACGGGATCTCGTCGGTAGCCGTCCTCGGGGTGGTGTGGTATGCCCAGAGGACGCTGGGGAGCTCGTCGGCCCACCTGCCCTTGGCCTGGTCCAGCCGCGTGCGGAGGCCCTGAAGAATGGTCCTGTTCGTGACTTCGGCCTCCCCATTGGTCTGGGGATGCGCCACCGAGGTGAAGCGATGCCTGATGCCGAGATCGCTGCAGAACTCTTCGAACTCCCGGCAGTCGAACTGGCGCCCGTTGTCAGTAACCACGGTGTGGGGGAGGCCGAAGCGGCAAACGATCGACTTCCAAAAGAACTTGGCGACGTTTGCCTCGGTGATCCTCGCCAAGGGTTCGGCCTCGACCCACTTCGTGAAGTAGTCGATGGCCACTATCAAGAACTTCCACTGTCCAGACGCCGGCGGGAATGGGCCCAGGAGGTCCATCCGCCACTGGGCGAACGGCCAGGGAGCTGAGAGCTGGGAGATTGGGTTGGAGGGCTGCCGTTGCACCGTGGCGTGACGCTGGCACCGGTCGCACTTCTTCACGAAGTCAGCGGCGTCTTCCTTCATTGTCTCCCAGAAGTAGCCCTGACGAAGGGCCTTGTACGCCAATGCCCTGCCCCCCACGTGGTTCCCGCAGACGCCTTCGTGAATCTCCTAGAGCACAAGCTTGGCTTTCGTGGGTCCTACGCACTTGAGGAGGGGGTAGGAGTAGGATCTTCGATACAACTGCCCGTCCATCAGGACGAACCGCACGGCTTTCTTTCTAATAAGGCGAGCCACCTCGCGGTCCTCCGGCAGGGTGCCACTGGTGATGTATTCGGCGTACTTGTCCATCCAGCTGGGTTCATGGCTGACCTGATGGACCTCCGCCGGTGCCTCGAGGCTTGGGATCTCAAGGCGCTCCACGTGAGCGTGGCCCAGCATCGAGTCCGGCAGGGTCGCTAGCCGAGAGAGAGTGTCCGCACGGGCGTTCTCCCTGCGGGGGATGTGGAAGATGTTGAAGCGCTGGAATCTGGATGCGCCCGCCTTGATAAGCTCCATGTATTTCGCCATTTTGGGGTCATGTGCGGCATACTCTCCGGAGACCTATCCCGCCAAGAGCTGGGAATCAGTGAAAGCTTTGAGGTTGGTTACGCCCAGCTCGCGGGAGACTCTCAGTCCAGCAAGAAGTGCTTCGTACTCCACCTAGTTATTTGTCGGGGGGAATTGGAAACGGAGTGCGCATTCGGCGACGACCCCGTCGCTGTTGGCAAGGATGAGCCCAGCCCCGCTCCCGCCGGAGTTTGAGGCTCCGTCCACATGGAGGATCCAGGCATCCTCTCCGGGCTCATCGGTGCCTATCTCCATCGGCTGGCCTGAGGGGCCTTCCTCGGGCTCCTTGCCCAAGCCTGCACATTCGACCAGAAGTCGGCCAGCACCTGTGCCTTCATGGCCGACCTTGGCCTGTACGTAATGTCGAACTCGCTGAGCTTCAGTGCCCACTTTGCCAATCGTCTTGAAGTATCGAGTCGGCTGAGCACCGCTTTCAGCGGTTGATCCGTCAGGACAGCGATGGGGTGCGCTTGGAAATAGGGCCTGAGACGCTGGGCAGACACTATTAGCGCAAAAACGAGTTTCTCGGGCCGAGAATACCTGAGCTCCGTGTCGCGGAGAAGCTTGCTGGTATAGTACACCGGTCGCTGGACTCCCTGGCCATCGTCCGAACCAAGACGAGCTGACGGCTTCCGGGGTGACCGCTAGGTAGAGGATAAGCTCCTCCCCCTCCTCGGGCCTGGACAGCAACGGTGGCGACGCAAGCGTCTTCTTCAGCTCCTCGAAGGCCTTCTGGCATTCCTCGGTCCAAGCGAAGTCGTTCATCTTTCTCAGCACCTTGAAGAAGGGACGGCAGCGGTCTACCGACCTGGAGATAAAGCGGCTGAGAGCCGCAACTCGGCCGGTGAGTTGCTGCACTTGCTTCTTGGAGGCGGGCTGCTCCATGTCCAGGATGGCCTGGACCTTCTCCGGGTTGGTCTCAATTCCTCTTTGGGTCACCATAAATCCTAGGAATTTTCCGGCGGAGATGCCAAAGGCGCACTTCGCCGGGTTCAGCTTCATCTGATGACGTCGGAGGTTGCCGAACGTCTCCGCCAAGTCAGCCACGTGGTCCGAATCGGGTTTGCTCATTACCAGCATGTCGTCCACGTACACCTGCATGTTGCGGCCGATCTGGTCTTTGAAAATTCTATTGACCAGGCGCTGGTACGTTGCCCCGCGTTCTTGAGGCCGAATGGCATCATCCTGTAGCAAAAAGTTTCACGGTCAGTTATGAAGGCGGTATGCTCTTCGTCCTCCGGGCTCATTCGGATCTGGTTGTATCCGGAGAAGGCGTCCATGAACGACAGGAGGCGATGTCCCGAGGTGGTGTCGACCAGCTGGTCGATCTTTGGAAGAGGGAAGCTGTCCTTTGGGCAAGCTCGGTTGAGGTCGGTGTAGTCCACACAGATCCTCCACTTACCACTACTCTTTCTCACCATGACCACGTTTGCCAGCCAGCTGGGATACTGGACCTCCCGCATAAAACCGGCGGCGAGGAGCTTCTCCACTTCCTCGTTGATCGCCTTCTGCCTTTCCATGGCGAAGCTCCTCTTCTTCTGGCGGACCGGGCGGCAACTTGGGTCCATGTTTAGCCTGTGTGTGATGACCTCGGGCGGGATGCCCGGCATGTCGGCTGCTGACCAGGCGAACACGTCAGCGTTCGCGCGGAGGAACTCCAACAGGGGGTCCGTTCTTCTTCAGGGAGCTGGGCCCCGACTTGCACCGTCTTCAGCGGATCCGAACCGAGGGGAAAAGTCAGCAGGCGCTCTACGAGCCCTCCCCTGGGTTCCTTCTCTCTTAGGTCGAGGTCGTCGATATCGGGGGCGAGCTCCGCGCCCCGGGCGCTCGGACCGTCTGGAGGCAGAGCGGGACTGGCTGGGTCGTCCCCTTCATCTCCCCGAGCCCGGAAGGCGTGGGGAACTGTACCAACAACCTTCTCGTGGAGATCGTGGTGTCCAGTTGGTTGAGCCCGGGATGCCCGAGAATGGCGTTGTAAGGCGAAGGGAGTCTGACGACGGTAAATGTTATTAGGACGGTCGTCTCCGGGGTGGAGATCCGACGGTGATCGGGAGAGTGATCTCCCCTTCGACCCCCACGGAGTCCCCTGTAAAACCTACCAGGGGGGTGTGCACCGGTCTCAGCTGATCGTGGGACAAGTTCATCCGAGAGAAAGCGTCGTAAAAAAGTATGTCAGCCGAGCTTCCACTATCCACCATGATTCGATGTACAGGATGCTTCGCGATGGTCATCTCGACCACCACGGCATCGTTGTTTACATTATCATTACCCTTCCCCTCCTCGGGAGGGATTACATTCTCCGGGTTCCTGACTTCCGGGCTCTCTTCGCCGCTCGACCGACCCCGCGTGAGATCATGCCCACGGGCTTCTCCGTTGGGCGGTTATCGATTGCAGGGACGGGCGGTAAGGTCGCGAGCGGCTGCCCCTCCGAGGGGGCCTCATTCCTGATGAACTTCCTGAGGTAGCCCCTCCTAATCAGCTCCTCGATCTCCCGCTTCAGGTTGCGACACTCCTCCGTGTCGTGACCGTGCTCGCGGTGGAACTGGCAGTACTTCGATTTGTCCCGGGTGGCTCTCGGGTTCTGAGGAGGAGGTCGGCGGAGGTAGCGCTCGTCCTCGATTTCCATGAGGATCTTGGTCCGAGGTGCGAGGAGAGGGGTGAACCTCCGCTTGGGAGTGGCCTCGCCCCTCGGCCTTGGATTCAGGCGAGGGTCGGCAGATGGCCCGGGCTTCCGAGCCCCCGGGGTATCTCTCGGGGGCGGCCTCTTCAGAGTCTTCCCGTCCAACTCTCGACGGGTGCAGTCGGCCTCCTCCGCTCGGATGTACTTGTGGGCGCGGAGGAGGAGCTCGGAGTACGTCCTGGGCGGCTTCTTGTCCAGGGAGTAGGTCAGGTGGGACGTCTTGAGCCCGCGCTTCAAAGCCAACATGGCGACGGGCTCGTCCAGGCTGTAGATTTCCAGGGCTGCGGTCTTGAACCGGGTGATGTAGTCCCGGAGCAGCTCCTGGTCCTGCTGGCGGATGGAGAAGAGGCTGTCCACCTTTCTCGGCACCTTTCGACAAGCGTCGAAGTGCGCCACGAACTTTCCTTCCAGCTGATGGAAGGAGCAAATGGATCCGGGCTCGAGGCGGGTGAACCAGACTCGAGCGGCCTTCCGGAGGGTGGCCGGGAAGGCGATGCATAGAAGAGCGTCGGTGGCCCCCTGGACCCTCATGAGAGCTTTGTAGCTCTCCAGATGGTCCAGAGGGTCGGTGGTCCCGTCGTAGGGATCCACCTGCGGCATGCGGAACCGTTTTGGGATCGGCTCCGCCTGGATTTCTTCAGAGAAAGGGGGACGGGAGTCGTAGCCCGCCGGGTCCGCCGATGAGTTCTGCAGGTCGGCGAATCGGCGGGCGAACTCCGCTAGCTTGCGCTCATGCTCCTCCAGGCGCCTCTCGGCCTGGCGCCTGATGGCTTCGTCGGTGGAGTCTTCCACCGAGGCTGCGGGTGAAGGGGCGCCGATCGGTCTCGACGCGAAGTCAGGCCTCGGCGTCGCTTGCTGCGATGTGCCGTTTCGGCCTCGTCAGCCGGGGATCGGCTCTCGTGATCCTCCGAACCGGAGTAGTTTCTTTTTGCGGGAGCTTGGTGGCTCCCACGGGGGTTGGAGACGGCCCTCGGATGGGATGGCTGCCCTGAATGGAGTGCAGGCTCCTACGCTGCCCCGCGGCTCGGGCCGTGGGGGTCCCTGGCTGCGGCTGCATGGCCAGGGACCGCTGCTGATGCTGAAGCTGCGGACCGTCGAGGTCAAGGTCTGCAGCTGTTGGATGACGATCGCAAGGGATCCGTCCGTTGAGGTAGGCTGTGGTGGAAGAGGAGGGGGAGCTGGAAGCTCCCTCTCCGGGCTGTGGGCCCCTGGAGGGGAGTGAACCTCCCCCACACGGCTGGTGGACGCCTCGCGGCCACGAGTGACCACCATTGTCAGAGAGCGCGACACCTGCAGAAAGCTGGCTCCCGCTAGGATTTGGTGTCCTGCCCCCCTACCTGGCGCGCCAATCTGTTGCTGCTCACGTCGTCGCGCCCGCGCCTCGGATTCGTGGATCCTCCCTGACCGCCTGGCGAGGGAGCCTCCCTGGCTGCGGCGAACCTGCAAGAAGGGGTTAGAAGACCTTGGCCGGGGATCCCGGCGAGGGAGCTCCGACGGTCAAGTCAGTAGACGACGAGAAGGAACAGATTCTCCAAGACGGACCCCCTAAGGGGTTCCAGACTTAGAGAATTTACTAGTAAGAAAGGTGCTCTGGGGACCAGAAATTCGGTCGGGCCTCCTTGCCGAGCTCACGCCAAGCGATCCCCTCTCGAGACCTCGGATCTCACTCTCGGAGCGAGGCTTTTTGCCGCTGCTTCTTTCTTGTCCCCAGGCTTGTTCGCTTACCTTGTCGTCCCCAGCTTCCTTCCTTTTATCTCCTCCCGCCGTTCGCCTGTCTTCTCCTCCTGGGAGGCTCCCCCCTCCCCGTCCCTTTCTCTTTCCCCTTTTCGGCGAGGAGGGCCAGGCGGCTTTCCGACCTCGTCCGCCGAGCCCAACAGGGAAAAGGCAAAGACAGAAAGGGGGGGGGGGGCGGCGCTGGTAAGGCGGCCGGTCAGACCTCGGGCCAGTGAGAGCACTCTCTTTCCCAAGTGTGGGCGCCATCCGTCTTTGGGGCCTGTTTTGTCAGAATCGCGCCTCTCGGCTGCGGGACCTGTCGGGCTGATGCAAATGGTGTTTCGCGTGCCGCCGCCATCCGTACGGGGCGCCGTCTGTGATGCGTACGGCCCGAGGGATGACCTCGGGGCCTGCGCCTCCTTCCCTGGGACCTTCTCCGTGGGACCTTCTCCGTACGGGCGGCCGACCTCGGCCTAGGTAGACCCCTCCTGGGTGGACACCTGGCGAGGTGGCAGGAGGTCGCTGGCTTCGACCGAGGTGGGCCCATCTCTAGGGGCCACTTGGCGAAGGAGCGAAGGACCGGCCGACCTCAGCCTAGGTGGACCCCTCCTGGGTGGACACCTGGTGAGGTGGCAGGAGGTCGCCTGGCTTCGACCGAGGTGGGCCCGTCTCCGGGGGCCACCTGGCGAAGGAGCGAAGGATCGGCCGACCTCGGCCTAGGTGGACCCCTCCTGGGTGGACACCTGGCGAGGTGGCAGGAGGTCGCCTGGTTTCGGCCGAGGTGGGCCCGTCTCCGGGGGCCACCTGGCGAAGGAGCGAAGGATCGGCCGACCTCGACCTAGGCGGACCCCTCCTGGGTGGACACCTGGCGAGGTGGCAGGAGGTCGCCTGGCTTCGGCCGAGGTGGGCCGTCTCCGGGGGCCACCTGGCGAAGGAGCGAAGGATCGGCCGACCTCGGCCTAGGCGGACCCCTCCTGGGTGGGCGCCAGGCGAGGTGGTAGAGGAGCCCCGAACCGAGCTCGACTTCGGCGAGAGCAGTTTGTCTTAGGAAGTTGTCTGGCGGAGTAGCCTTGCCGAGCTCGGCCTTGGCAATGTGGCGCTGACTCGGCCGGAGAAACCTCCACGTGGCTCGATCATATTTGGCGGTATCTGAGCCCGGCCACGTCATCGTTACGGCGTAACAGCTTGATAAAGCATATGAAAATATGGGCATGTTGGATTTATTTTATTGTGTTTGGTTGTGGGAGTGACTTATATTTATACTTTTTTTTAAAGCTTGTTTTATTTGATTCTTCTATCATGTGTATTTATATATATTATGCATGATAGTTGATGGATTGCATTCATATATTTTATGTGCACATGTGGAATAATAAAATATAACTAGTATCTTAAGAAAGTTTTTGTCTTGAGAATGACAGTTATGTGGGTATGTCTTTTTTGATAATTATGAGATCTCATTGTATTGGAGACATACAAACTTCTTTTGAGGTTATGAATTTTTCTAGCTTATTATAAGCATGTAGTTGAAGAGAATCTTGATTGATGGTATATATATTAATTTGTTGATTATAAAATATCTCTTTTGATTATATACCTGTTGTATTGTCTCATCATTAAGTATGCGAGACAGAATGGCTTGTTGGTGATGCCGTTAAGATTTTTCTTGCTTGTTTTATTTCTAAGCATGTTGAAGAGAAATTAGAAGACTGACAATGTAAAATAGTATTTTTTTATCACCTTGATGCTATTTTCTTGCTACATTACATACCAAGACTCATGTCGATAGTATTTATGATGCTTGTAACCATGGATAAGTCTTATATCGGATAAGTAGTACAATGGTCCCATGATTCGGCATCATGGATATGTTGGACCGAGTCATTTGTAGGTCATGTACATGGATCATATGATGGCACATTTTATTTTCAACTCGAGAGTTTTTTTTTAAAAAATAAAATATTTTCAAAATTATAATTAATGTAGCCCAAGTGGAAGCATGTAAGAGTTTTTCTAATTTAGGCTGACATTAATTATTATTATGGTTTATTAAAATCAGGTTGATTTTATGATCCATGTTGATAGACGTATGATAAGTTCAATGTTATGTGATCATTGTTTGTGCTATTGTTTGTGCTATGAGCACCTCATGTGGATTGGTGTGATTGAGGTGGCACAGTATAGCCTTGGCCCAACTGGTCCATGATGGAAGGCCTGTTAGGGTTTGCTTATAAATAATAAGCTAGGTCCCCTCTCTACTCATTATTATTATATCATATATTTGCGTGAGTTTGTTCTGACGGCTTGCCCATCGATGAGATATCTATCGTAAGGATGTTGGAAAGAAGGACTCTACATTTGATGTTCATGTGAGCATCTCTTCCAGGTTGGATTAATGACGAATACAGGTATATCGATATTAATTATGTGATACAGAATATGAAATCAAATCTAAACATTTGTGTTCTAATCTTCTGTCAATAATCCACAAGATCAATGAAAATTTTTTTACATGCCCGTATATTTTAAAAGAAAATCCAAAATCATCTGTTGCAGCGGCCATATCTAAACGTACCAGCAAGTCATAAACAAATCGCAACAATATAAATTATTCAAGGCAGCCTCAAGAGACACAGGTCCATATAATGTTTCTTTGGTGTGTCCTCCTCTTTTGGTGGCTGTGGCAGGATTGCCACCAATTATTTTATAGAAATGATGGTCATGTTATTCATGTCAAAACATGAGAGGGAAAACAACTTGTCATATTCAAATTCAAAAACTTGCTCCATCAGAGATTGTTCTCGCTGTGAAAGCCATCCTTCTTTCTTTCTTTCTTTCTTTCTTTTTAACCGCGACTTTAAAAACTTTTAGCCCATGTATATTATGCTAGAGCGAATTCCCATTCAGTGCCATTTTGCTTCATGTCATCGGTGCAATAAAAATAATAATAATAAAAAAATTGTTGGATAAATTGTCTATCTGATATCCAGGTTATTTCAACATACAGTAAATAAACAATCAATTTCATCATTTTGGTAATAATTGCAAACCATAGGATCTCATTGTTTGACTTGAGGAACGTAGTACTTCATATTGTAGTTGTTTTGAGTATCGCAATGAAGTTGGATGGGTTCCATTCCTCTTCTTTCCTTTGTCTTCTTTTAACCAAACAAAAAAAAAATAGTGTAATCACCACCAGAAGGTGCAAGCCCTTGGAAGAGGGAGTCAACTACCACCATATCCATATTGTCCTTTTGACATGAAGTTCCCTTTACCAAATAAAAATATTTATATTTGTATGGTAGTTAACCATGGCCCATGGATTTTTTATTGGGCATGATGAACACAAGGGGTTTAGACCTCTCAGTGACTACAGCTTCAACCAAAGATATGCTGTGCGATAGGCTTTAAATGTCTGAAATTATCGAGTCTGAGCCTCTGAGGTTGACATTGCTCTTTGGGTCAGGCCCGGACAGTTTGAACCTGGAGCATGAAATCCAGCCAAGTAAGAAGCTTAAAACTGGGCTTTGGCGTGACCGTTATGACTCCTACTCTATATTTAATATATATATATATATATATCTTATCTGCACCCTAAAGCTTCAGAATGGCTATCTTTGACTCCGGGAAGATTGGTTTAATTAATAGAGAGCCCAAAGATGAATCTTCTCTTTTCCAAAGGGCTTGCTGTGTTCCCCAAAAGTGCCCTTTGTTCTAAGGAATCCGTCAAAAGGTGGTTCTCAGGCACTGCTAACTTGTTTGGACCTGGTCTGGTCGTTAAGTCAACTTATGCACCAAGGTCCAAATGCCGCCATTAATAAACATTTAAGCAAGTGATTTTAGGCTCCATGAATGTTGGAGATTATGGCCTAACAAATACTATATTACTATGTTTATTATTTAAAATAATATTAAAAAAATGATCTATTAAAATAAATTTAGAAGATTTTAAAAAGTTTGTTTGAATTGAGGGTATATATATAAGAATATTGCTCTAAAAAGATGATCCAGTCCCTACATGCAGATCTTCGGCAACCTTGCTCCTAAAGTTTAATATCGGTTCAGTTCAATCCTTATATAATGCCTTGACCCAAATAATTTTTTAAAGATATCTAAAAAGGTAAAAAGAAACATAATAACAATAATAAAAAAAAATCTCAATCGATGAAGCATCAGGGAGATCGAAAATTATGTTGGATATATTCAAAAGGAGCCTATTAACACTATCTGATGGCCGAAGAGACACGATTTTTTTTTTTTTTTTTTTTGAAGGTACGCGATATTTAAAAAGAGATGTTTAATCAAAAAATTAAAATTTTAAAGCAGTAAAAATTTAGACCGTATTTGTAAGGGGAATATGAGGTAGATAAGGCCTTATCCGGCTTATTCTGCCAAACAGCCAAATTACCGATAAAGAATAACTTATGCCATTTATTCCCATCAACGGGCGTAATTCCAGAATATTTCTATGGGTCCCGATGGAATAGTATTATTCTCCTTTTGTGGATTCCAGAGGCAGCACCGTCTCGAGCGAGCCACGTGTGAGTTCCCTGCCAGAAGAATCAGGCCACGTCCTCAAGATAGGGTCGGCAAGACCGCACCGCCCGAAGACTATCTGAAGCAAACAGCTCCCGCCAGAGGTCGGCTGACCCTCCGCCTTGCGCCAGGTGGCCACCGGAGACGGGTCCACCTCGGCCGAAGCCAGGCGATCTTTGCCACTCGCCAGGTGTCCACCAGGAGGGGTCCACCTAGGCCGAGGTCGGCTGACCTCCGCCTTGCGCCAGGTGGCCACCCGGAGACGGGTCCACCTCGGCCGAAGCCAGGCGATCTTCTGCCACCTCGCCAGGTGTCCACCCAGGAGGGGTCCACCTAGGCCGAGGTCGGCTGACCCCCCGCCTTGCGCCAGGTGGCACCCGGAGACGGGTCCACCTCGGCCGAAGCCAGGCGATCTCCTGCCACCTCGCCAGGTGTCCACCCAGGAGGGGTCCACCTAGGCCGAGGTCGGCTGACCCCCGCCTTGCGCCAGGTGGCCACCCGGAGACGGGTCCACCTCGGCCGAAGCCAGGCGACCTCCTGCCACCTCGCCAGGTGTCCACCCAGGAGGGGTCCACCTAAGCCGAGGTCGGCCGATCCCTCGCCTCTCGCCAGTTGGCCCCCGGAGACAGGTCCAACTCAGCCGAGGTCAGACCGCTCGTACGGAGAGGCCCCCGGGGAAAGCGACAGGTCCCGAGGCCATCCCTCGGGCCGTACCGACCCCAGACGGCGTCCCGTACGGAGGGCGGCGGCACGCGGAACGTCACTTACATTGGCCCGACAGGTCCCGCAGTCGAGAGACCCGATCCTGACGGAACAGGCCCCGTAAACGGATGGCGCCCACGCTCGGGGAAAAGAGCACTCTCACGGAGCCCGAAGCCTGACGACTGGCCGCTCTGCCAGCGCCGCCCCCCCTCCTTTTCTCTTCTGTCCTTGCCTTCTCCCTGCTGGGCCCGGTGGACGAGGTCGGAAAGCCGCCTGGCCTCCTTCACCAAAAAGGGAAAAGAAAGGAAGACAGGGGAGAGGAGTTTCGAGGAGGAAAAGGACAAGCGCACGACGGAGGGAGATAAAGAGGGAAGAATCTGGAGACTGCAAGGTAAGCCAACTAGCCTGGGGACAAGGAGGAAGCACCGGCACAAGGCCTCGCTCCGAAAAAGAAACCAGAGATCCCGAGAGGGGAATACTGGACGTGAGCTCGGCAAGCAGGCCCAGCCGAGATTCCGGTCCCCAGCGCGTTCCCTTCACCAGTTAACTCTCCAAATCTGGGACCCTTTAGAGGGCCTGGGAGGGAGAGTCTGTTCCTTCTCGTCGTCTACTGACTTGACCGTCGGAGCCCCCTCGCCGGAATCCCGGCCAGGGTCCTCTAACCCCTTTGTCGCAGGTTCTCCGCAGGAAGGGAGGCTCCCTCGCCAGGCGGTCAGGAAGGATCGGCTGATCCACGGCACGGGCGCGGCGACGAGAACGGCAACAGATTGGCGCGCCAGGTAGGGGGGCAGGACACTAACCCCAGAGGGAACTAGCTTTTTGCAGGTGTCACGCTCTCCAGCAATGGTGGTCACTCGTGGTCGCGAGGCGTCCACCAGCCGTGTGGGAGAAGCCCACCCCTCCGGGGGGCCACACCCCGAACGGGAGCTTCCGGCTCCCCCTCCTCTTCCGCAGCAGCCTACCCCGGTGGACGGATCCCTTGCGGCCATCGTCCAGCAGCTGCAGACCTTGACCTCAGCGGTCCGACAGCTACAGCATCAGCAACGATCCCTGGCCACTCAGCCGCAGCCAGGGACTCCCGCGGCCCGAGCCGCGGGACAGCGTGGGAGCCTGCGCTCAATCCAGGGCAGGCCGTCCCATCCACAAGCCATCTCCAACCCCCGAGGGAGCCGCCAAGCTCCCCCGAAGAGAAACTATTCCGGTTCGGAGGATCACGAGAGTCGATCCCCGGCCGATGGGGCCGAAACGGCGCATCGCAGCAAGCGACGCCGGGGCCAGACCTCGCGCCGAGACCGATCGGCGCCCCCTTCACCTGCAGTCTCGGTGGAAGACTCCACCGACGAAGCCATCAGGCGCCAGGCTGAGAGGCGCCTAGAAGAGCACGAGCGCAAGTTGGCGGAGTTCGCCCGACGGTTCGCCGACCTGCAGAACTCGTCAGCTGACCCGGCGGGCTACGACTCCCGCCCCCCTTTCTCCGAAGAAATCCAGGCGGAACCGATCCCGAAACGGTTCCGCATGCCGCAGGTGGACCCCTACGACGGGACCACCGACCCCCTGGACCATTTGGAGAGTTATAAAGCTCTCATGAGGGTCCAGGGCGCCACCGACGCCCTTCTGTGCATCGCCTTCCCAGCAACCCTTCGGAAGGCCGCTCGAGTCTGGTTCGCCCGCCTCGAGCCCGGATCCATTTGCTCCTTCCAGCAGTTGGAAGGAAAGTTTGTGGCGCACTTCGACGCTTGTCGAAAGGTGCCAAGGGAGGTAGACAGCCTCTTCTCCATCCGCCAGCAGGACCAGGAGCTGCTCCGAGACTACATCACCCGGTTTAAGACCGCAGCCCTGGAGATCTACAGCTTGGACGAGCCCGTCGCTATGCTGGCTTTGAAGCGCGGGCTCAAGACGTCCCGCCTGACCTATTCCCTGGACAAGAAGCCGCCCAGGACGTATTCCGAGCTCCTCCTCCGCGCCCACAAGTACATCCGGGCGGAGGAGGCTGACCGCACCCGTCGAGAGCTGGACGGGAAGATTCCGAAGAAGTCAGTTCCAAGGGACGCCCCGGGAGTTCGGAGGCCCGGGCCGTCCGCCGACCCTCGCCCGAATCCAAGGCCGAGGGCCGAGTCTACTTCCGAGCGGAGGTACACCCCTCTCCTTGCACCTCGAGCAAAAATCCTCATGGAAATCGAGGGCGAGCGCTACCTCCGCCGACCTCCACCTCAGAACCCGAGAGCCGCCCGAGACAAATCAAAGTACTGCCAGTTCCACCGCGAGCACGGACACGATACGGAGGAGTGCCGCCATTTGAAGCGGGAGATTGAGGAGCTGATCGGGAGGGGTTACCTCAGGAAGTTCGTCAAGAACGAGGCCCCCTCCGAGAAGCAGCCGCTCGCGGCCTTACCGCCTGTCCCTGCGATCGACAACCGGCCAACAGAGAAGCCCGTGGGCATGATCTCGCGCGGGTCCGGCCGAGCAGAGAAGAGAGCCCGGGAAGTCCCGGAGAATGTAATCCCTCCCAAGGGAGGGGAGTCTAATGACAATGTAAACAATGATGCCGTGGTGGTCGAGATGACCATCGCGAAGCATCCTGTACATCGAATCATGGTGGATAGTGGAAGCTCGGCCGACGTACTTTTTTACGATGCTTTCTCTCGGATGAATTTGTCTCCCGACCAGCTAAAGCCAGTGCACATCCCACTGGTAGGTTTTACAGGGGACTCCGTGGGAGTCGAAGGGGAAATCACTCTCCCGGTCACCGCCGGATCCCCACCTCGGCAGGCGACCATCATGGCAACATTCACTGTCGTCAAGCTCCCTTCGCCTTACAACGCCATTCTCGGGCGTCCCGGGCTCAACCAACTAGACGCCACCATCTCCACGAGGAGACTGCTGGTGCAGTTCCCCACGCCCTTCGGGCTCGGGGAAATGAAGGGGACGATTCAGCTGGTCCCGTTCTGCCTACAGACAATCCCAGGCACCAGGAGCGCAGAGCTCGCCCACGATATCGAGGATCTCGACCTGAGAGAGAAGGAACCCAGGGGAGGGCCCGTAGAGCGCCTGCTACCCTTTCCCCTTGGTTCGGACCCCCTGAAGACGGTGCAAGTCGGGGCCCAGCTCCCCGAAGAGGAGCGAACCCGCCTGCTGGAGTTCCTCCGTGCCAACGCCGATGTGTTCGCCTGGTCGGCGGCCGACATGCCGGGTATCCCGCCCGAGATTATCATGCACAGCCTGAACGTGGACCCAGGTTGCCGCCCGGTCCGCCAGAAGAAGAGAAGCTTTGCCATGGAGAGGCAGAAGGCGATCAACGAGGAGATAGAAAAGCTCCTCGCCGCCGGTTTCGTCCGAGAAGTCCAATACCCCAGCTGGTTAGCAAACGTGGTCATGGTAAAGAAGAGTAGTGGTAAGTGGAGGATCTGTGTGGACTACACCGACCTCAATCGAGCTTGCCCGAAGGACAGCTTCCCTCTGCCGAAGATCGACCAGCTGGTCGACACCACCTCGGGGCATCGTCTCCTGTCATTCATGGACGCTTTTTCCGGATACAACCAGATCCGGATGAATCCGGAGGACGAAGAGCGCACTGCCTTCATAACTGACCGCGGGACTTTCTGTTACAGGATGATGCCTTTCGGCCTCAAGAACGCGGGGGCGACGTACCAACGTCTGGTCAATAAAGTCTTCAAAGACCAGATAGGCCGCAACATGCAGGTATACGTGGACGACATGCTAGTAATGAGCAAACTTGACTCGGACCACGTGGCCGACCTGACGGAGACGTTCGGCAACCTCCGGCGCCACCAGATGAAGCTGAACCCGGCGAAGTGCGCCTTCGGGGTCTCCGCCGGAAAGTTCCTAGGGTTCATGGTGACCCCTGGTCGACACCACTCGGGGCATCGTCTCCTGTCATTCATGGACGCTTTTTTCCGGATACAACCAGATCCGGATGAATCCGGAGGACGAAGAGCGCACTGCCTTCATAAACTGACCGCGACTTTCTTTACAGGATGATGCCTTTCGGCTCAAGAATGCGGGGGCGACGTACCAACGTCTGGTCAATAAAGTCTTCAAAGACCAGATAGGCCGCAACATGCAGGTATAACGTGGACGACATGCTAGTAATGAGAAAACTTGACTCGGACCACGTGGCCGACCTGACGGAGAGTTCGGCAACCTCCGCGCCACCATGAAGCTGAACCCGGCGAAGTGCGCCTTCGGGTCTCCGCCGGAAAGTTCCTAGGGTTCATGGTGACCCAAAGAGGAATCGAGGCCAACCAGAGAAGGTCCAGGCCATCCTGGACATGGAGCAGCCAGCCTCCAAGAAGCAAGTGCAGCAACTGACCGGCCGGGTTTGCGGCCCTTAGCCATTTTTATTTCCAGGTCGGCGGATCTCGCTGCCGTCCCTTCTTCAAGGTGCTGAGGAGATGAATGGTTTCGCCTGGACCGAGGAGTGCCAGCAGGCCTTCGAGGAGTTGAAGAAGACGCTCGCATCGCCACCTTTGCTGTCCAGCCCGAGAGGGGAGGAGCTACCCTATACTTGGCCGCATCCCATCGCCGTCTTGACGGATCAACCGCTGAAAGCGGTGCTCAGCCGACCCGATACCTCGGGCGATTGGCCAAGTGGGCACTGAACTCAGCGAGTTCGACATTACGTACCGACCGAGGTCGGCAATTGAAGGCACAGGTGCTGGCCGATTTCTTGGTCGAGTGCGCAGGTTTGGGCAAGGAGCCCGAGGAGGACCCCCCCCGGCCCGGCCATGGGAGTCGGCACCGACGAGCCCGAGAGGACGCCTGGATCCTCCATGTAGACGGAGCCTCAAACTCTGGCGGAGCGAGCTGGGCTCATCCTTGCCAACGGCGACAGAGTCATCGCCGAGTGCGCGCTCCGTTCCAGTTCCTCCCCGCGACAATAACCAAGCGGAATACGAGCACTTCCTCGGACTGAGAGTCTCCCGCGAGCTGGGCGTGACCAACCTCAGAGCCTTCACTGACTCCCAGCTCGTGCGGGGGCAGGTGTCGGGGAGTACGTCGCTCACGACCCCCAGATGGCGAAGTATTTGGGCTCGTCAAGGCGGGCGCATCCAAGTTCCGGCGCTTCAACATCTTCCATATCCCCGCGGGGAGAACGCCCGTGCGGATGCCCTCTCTCGCTGGCGACCCTGCCGGACACGATGCTGGGACGCGCTCATGTGGAGCGACTCGAAGTCCCAAGCCTCGAAGTACCGGCGGAGGTCCATCAGGTCACCATGAACCCGGCTGGATGGACAAGTACGCTGCGTACATCACCAGCGCACCCTGCCAGAAGACCGAGACGCGGCTCGCCTCATCAGGAAGAAGGCCGTGCGGTTTGTCCTGATGGACGGGCAGCTGTAATCGGGTCCTACTCTTATCCCCTCCTCAAGTGCATTGGACCCACAGAAGCCAGCTTGTGCTCCAGGAGATTCACGAAGGCATCTGTGGGAACCCACGTGGTGGGGCAGGGCATTGGCGTACAAGGCCCTTCGTCAAGGATACTTCTGGGAGACGATGAAGGAGGACGCCGCCGACTTCGTGAAGAAATGCGACCGGTGCCAGCGTCACGCCAACACACAGCGGCAACCCTCCAACCCGATCTCTCAGCTCTCAGCCCCCTGGCCGTTCGCCCAGTGGGGGATGGACCTCCTGGGCCCATTCCCGCCGGCGTCCGGCCAGCGGAAGTTCTTGATAGTGGCTATCGACTACTTCACAAAGTGGGTCGAGGCCGAACCCTTGGCAAGAATCACCGAGGCAAACGTCGCCAAGTTCTTCTGGAAGTCCATCGTCTGCCGCTTCGGCCTCCCCCACACCCGTGGTCACCGACAACGGACGCCAGTTCGACTGTCGGGAGTTCGAAGATTTCTGCAACGACCTCGGCATCAAGCATCGCTTCACTTCGTTGGCGCACCCCCAGACCAACGGGGAAGCCGAGGTCACGAACAGGACTATTCTTCAGGGCCTCCGCACGCGGCTAGACCAAGCCAAGGCAGGTGGGCCGACGAGCTTCCTAGCGTTCTTTGGCATATACCACACCACCCCAAGGACGCTATGACGAAACTCCATTCACCTCTACCTCGGGACGGGGCGAACAGCGTCATCCGGCGAGCATCTCATCGATCTCGCATACCCACGCTGCGCGTGGAGCAATACGCGAGACAGAAAACCCGGCCAGATGATGCTCAACCTAGACCTCCTCGAAGAACGAGGGACAAGGCCCGAATCCGAATGGCGCATACCGACAACGTGTAGCCAGATTTACAACTCCCGAGTACGGCCGAAGGTTTTTCGTCCCGGGGACTTGGTCCTCCGGCGCGCAGAAGCCTCCCAGCCACGGAATGCGGCAAGCATTCCCCAACTGGAAGGCCCTTATCGGGTGGCAGAAGCCCTCCCTCACAGAGCATGTTACTTGGAAGAATTGGGAGGTGCCAGGTTCCCCCGGACATGGAACCCCTCGAACCTGAGAATGTACTACCAGTGATGTAGGGCTCCCAGTTTCTGTAACAAAGCTTCTCCACTTTAAACACTCTTCTCTAACTTCAACAAGAAAGCCTGCGGCATCGAGCTCAGTCCGGAAGATCCTGGGCTTCGGCCTGGAAGTTGGCGTCGAACACCAGTTCGCCCACGCAAGCCCGGAGCACAGCTCAGCAAGCCGCGCAAGGTTTGAGAAAGCCTGCGGCATCGAGCTCAGTCCGGAATCCTGGGCTTCGGCCTGGAAGGTGGCACCGAACCCAGTTCGCCCACGCAAGCCCGGAGCACAGCTCAGCAAGCCGCGCAAGGTTTGAGAAAGCCTGCGGCATCGAGCTCAGTCCGGAAGATCCTGGGCTTCGGCTGGAAGGTGGCGTCGAACCCAGTTCGCCCACGCAAGCCCGGAGCACAGCTCAGCAAGCCGCGCAAGGTTTGAGAAAGCCTGCGGCATCGAGCTCAGTCCGGAAGATCCTGGGCTTCGGCCTGGAAGGTGGCACCGAACCTAGTTCGCCCACGCAAGCCCGGAGCACAGCTCAGCAAGCCGCGCAAGGTTTGAGAAAGCCTGCGGCATCGAGCTCAGTCCGGAAGATCCTGGGCTTCGGCCTGGAAGGTGGCACCGAACCTAGTTCGCCCGCGCAAGCCCGGAGCACAGCTCAGCAAGCCGCGCAAGGTTTGAGAAAGCCTGCGGCATCGAGCTCAGTCCGGAAGATCCCGGGTTTCGGCCCGGAAGATGGTGCAGAAACTGTGTTGTCCGCGCAAGCATGAAGGCAGCCCAAAGTCGGACCTGCTCAGGTTTGCCCTGCCGCGACATGACTCTGCAGACCCCGTCCTTCGATTTAGTATAGAAGGGCCAGGCCTGCAGTTATCTCAGGTGTCCCAGACCGACATCTCAGAAACAAAAAGAAGAAAAAAGAAAAGGCAAAATGATGAACGAGTTTTGGTAAAAGCTGTGTCTTCATTAAACGAAGTCTTTCAGTACAAAACTGGGAGCCCCGACAGGCCGGGACTCCCCAAAAGAAGAAAAAGAAAGGAAACAAAACTACAGAGCAACGATCACTGGGGCGCAGGGTCGGTGCCGTCCGCCGGAGGCGCGGGTGCCACTTCTTCGATTTCCACGATGACCGGCTCCTGGGGCTGTGCCGGGACCGCGCGTCGCCGGTCGGAGGTGCTACAGGTGGTCGCCTGAGATGTCGCCTGGGTCGCGCCGGGGACCCTGCTCTCGCTCCCCGGCTTCCTGCCGCCGCCGACGACCCCACTCAAGTCCAGCTGGGGGAGAAGGCCCCCACCTTCTCCCGGCACATCCGGAACCCTTCAGGAAGGAGTCCACGGCGGCCTCCCGGACTTCCGACGTGAACTCGTCGGAGGCCCGGAACTTGGGGACGGCCTCCTGCGCTTCCCGCTTCGCCGCCTCCAGGAGCCCGTTGATGTAGGAGCTCCGGTCCTTCGCCGCGGCCACCTCTCGCCGGGCCTCATCCAGTTGGCGCTCCAAAAACAGGGAATGGCCTGCAGGCGGGCCTTCTCCGCCGCATCCTCCTCAGTCCGGCGCTGGTTGGAGGTCCGCTCCTCCGCCAAGGAGGCCTCCAATTCTTTGTTCCGCTCCTCGGAACGTGTCAGGTCGGACTGGAGGGCCTGCTTCTCAGCTCGCAGCTCGGCCCCCTTGTCCATCAGGTCCTTCACATCGGCCGCGAGTTTGCCAAGCTTTAGCTCCCGATCGGAGTCCCGCTTGGCGTTCCCTACGAGGTAATTCCTCAGTAGGAGGACGTCGTTCCCGATCTGCAGAGGCAAAAACAGCGCATGTCAGTATCAAGGCAGAAGCCTCGGATTGGAAGTAAGAAGAAGAAAGCTCAGACTTACCGTAAAAGCTGGGGCAGGATGCCGAGCAGCGCGTCCGCATAGTCTCGGCCGCCCCGAGCTCGGCGGTCCCGGTCGGTGGAAGCTACTCCATCACCCTCTTCGCCAGTCCTCGGTCGAGGATGACCGAGTCTCGGTGCGAGATCTCCGGCGCTGGACCCTTCGGGCCGACCCCCGCGGCAGCTGCCCCCTCGGCCGGAGCCGCAACCGACGGGCCGGCGGTCGCCACTGGCGGTGCCGTCGGGCTGGTGGCAGAACGGGCCCGGCGATGGGCAGAGCAGCGGGCGCCGGAGCTCTCTCTGCGACGCCGCCAGGCCGCGGGGCCGAAGTGCCAGGGGCGCCGCCCTGAGGAGGCCTGGCGGGAAACGGCCAGCTGGGCCGGGCACGGTCGCCGCCGCCACGACCTCCCGGCTCGTCTCTGTGCGAGCCCTCTTCGCTACGGGCTCATCCACGTCGACGACCTCCCGCTGAGCCGCTCCCTCCAGGAGGTTCTCCAGAGAAAATTTCATCCCTGCAAAATGAGAAAGCAGAAGGTCAGATAGTTCGATCTTAAAGAGAGGCGGGGGGGGGGGGGGCAGAAATTAATGCGGGGCCAAATCTCACCGGTCTCACGGATGGGACTGATGCCGGCCTCAAAAAGATTCTGCTCAGAGAGCAGAACCTCGAGCGCCGGGACCACGTCACTCAGGAGCTGGGTGTATGACACCTGGTCCGCAGACTCGACTCGGGAATTCCGTTCGGCGACCGTCCGGTTCGCTCCAGGCCCAGTCGACGTCGTCAACCGAGGCAAAGAAAAACCGGCTCTTCCATCCCTTGACCGAGGAAGGGAGGTCGAACCGGAGACACCTAGGCCGGGGCGAAATGTACCACCAGCCGTCATCGGTGGAGCACTTCTTCAGGGTGAACAGGGCCCTGAAGAGAGAAAAACGGGCAACAAACCCGTGGAAATGGCAGAAGACGATGAAGGAGAAGATGACCCGGATGGCATTAGGAGCCAGCTGGGCCGGGACGAGCCGAAAATGGCTGAGGAAGGAAAGAAAGAAATGGTGCAGAGGAAACGAGAACCCCGAGGAGGAAGTCTTCGTAGAAGGCAATGCGGCCGGGGCCACTCATGGTGACACGCTCCCCGGACCGCGGAGCAAACAGATGGACAGATCCCGGGATGCCATAGGCACCCGGAGCAGAGAAAGATCGCCTTCGGTCATGGTAGAAGCATGACCGGAGGGACCGGCGGGAAGAGGTGGCGGAGCCGAAGAGAAATTAAGGCGGGGAGTGAACGGAGGGGCACGGCAGGCGCAACCGGAGGGGACCGGATCCCCCTGGGGATGCCAATAGTGACACCCCCGGGTTGCAAGCGCCGGCGGACCTCCTCTGGAATTACCTCCTCATCCGAGGAGGAAGAAGATGGAGTCCTCCGGCCGGGATGGACCGGCCTCGTCCGGGTTAGAAGAGACATGGCGACGGCGCGCCATGGAGAAGGAAAGGACAATAAACTGAGTAAGAAATGATAGAGAAGGAGGGGGGCTAGAGAGGAGAAGAAGACACTCACCCAAAAATGCACAGACGGGCGCGAGCAGCAGAAGTTGTTTAGCCTGCAGCAAACCGCCCACGAAGCAAGGAAAGGCCTCGTTCTGGAAAGTCCCCTCCCTTTCAAACTCAGCCGGCAGCAGCCGTACCCATCATTCCGCCTCAGACCACTGCATGGTCGCCACGTGGCACACGCCCGACACCGACGCCTCGTTAGCAGAGTAACGGCCTCTGCCCCGAAGCGACGCATTGATTACGGGCAAGTGGACGACGCGTGGCGACCCCCCATAGGTCTTCAGCCGCATCGAGCCACGACGAATGGAGATCGTGCCAATTATGATGCAGATCTTCGCCTCCCCACGTCATGTCTGCAATTAATCCCGACGTTCCGTTTTACGATGCCCCGACGGAACGGCGGGCTGGGGGCAACTGTTACAGCGTGACAGTGACGTGGCCAGGCTCAGGTATCGCCGAATACGAGCGAGCCACGTGTGAGTTTCCCTGCCAGAATCAGCGCCACGTCCTCAAAGCTAGGGTCGGCAAGACCGCACCGCCCGACGACTATCTGAAGCAAACAGCTCCCGCCGAGGTCGAGTTCGGCGCGTAGTTCCCCCACCGACTCATCTGCGCCCGGGCTCGAGAGTCCCCCCCGAGTAAGGTCGGCCGAGGTCGGCTGACCCTCCGCCTTGCGCCAGGTGGCCACCCGGAGACGGGTCCCCTCGGCCGAAGCCAGGCGATCTTCTGCACACCTCGCCAGGTGTTCCACCCAGGAGGGGTCCACCTAGGCCGAGGTCGGCTGACCCTCCGCCTTGCGCCAGGTGGCCACCCGGAGACGGGTCCACCTCGGCCGAAGCCAGGCGATCTTCTGCCCCCCTCGCCAGGTGTCCACCCGGAGGGGTCCACCTAGGCCGAGGTCGGCTGACCCTCCGCCTTGCGCCAGGTGGCCACCCGGAGACGGGTCCACCTCGGCCGAAGCCAGGCGATCTTCTGCCACCTCGCCAGGTGTCCACCCAGGAGGGGTCCACCTAGGCCGAGGTCGGCTGACCCCCCGCCTTGCGCCAGGTGGCCACCCGGAGACAGGTCCACCTCGGCCGAAGCCAGGCGACCTCCTGCCACCTCGCCAGGTGTCCACCCAGGAGGTCCACCTAAGCCGAGGTCGGCTGACCCCCCCCTTGCGCCAGGTGGCCACCCGGAGATGGGTCCACCTCGGCCGAAGCCAGGCGACCTCCTGCCACCTCGCCAGGTGTCCACCCAGGAGGGGTCCCCCTAAGCCGAGTCGGTCCGAGCCTATCCCTCGCCTCGCCAGTTGGCCCCCGAGACAGGTCCAACTCAGCCGAGGTAAGACCGCTCGTACGGAGAGGCCCCCGGGGAAAGCGACAGGTCCCGAGGCCATCCCTCGGGCCGTACCGACCCCAGACGGCGTCCCGTACGGAGGGCGGCGGCACGCGGAACGTCACTTACATTGGCCCGACAGGTCCCGCAGTCGAGAGACCCGATCCTGACGGAACAGGCCCCGTAAACGGATGGCGCCCACGCTCGGGGAAAAGAGCACTCTCACGGAGCCCGAAGCCTCGACTGGCCGCTCTGCCAGCGCCGCCCCCCCTCCTTTTCTCTTCTGTCCTTGCCTTCTCCCTGCTGGGCCCCGCGTGGACGAGGTCGGAAAGCCGCCTGGCCTCCTTCACCAAAAAGGGAAAAGAAAGGAAGACAGGGGAGAGGAGTTTTCGAGGAGGAAAAGGACAGCGCACGACGGAGGGAGATAAAGAGGGAAGAATCTGAGACTGCAAGGTAAGCCAACTAGCCTGGGGACAAGGAGGAAGCACCGGCACAAGGCCTCGCTCCGAAAAAGAAACCAGAGATCCCGAGAGGGGAATACTGACGTGAGCTCGGCAAGCAGGCCCAGCCGAGATTCCGGTCCCCAGCGTTCCCTTCACCAGTTAACTCTCCAAATCTGGGGCCCTTTAGAGGGCCTGGGAGGGAGAGTCTGTTCCTTCTCGTCGTCTACTGACTTGATCGTCGGAGCCCCTCGCCGGAATCCCCGGCCAGGGTCCTCTAACCCCTTTGTCGCAGGTTCTCCGTAGGAAGGGAGGCTCCCTCGCCAGGCGGTCAGGAAGGATCGGCTGATCCACGGCACGGGCGCGGCGACGATAACGGCAACAATTATTACTCTTGTATATGGCTAGAATGCAGTAGGGCCGACCCGATGGGTTTCAGGCCAGATCGAAGTCGGCAGGGTTCGATTCAAGCCTAAGTACATAGGCTGGATTTCAGGTCTCATAATAAATTAATTTGTATAACATAATTTTAATACATCATTATCATAATTTAATATCAATAATATAATTAAATTGATTATTTAAATATACCATACTGTAGGTTATTATATGATTTTTTAATAGATCATAATAATAAAATAATATGAATAAAAAATAATCTTTATTTAAATATTAATTAAAAAGAAGTTTTATAACTCATTTATCTTATTAATTGATCAAGAATATTATTGAAATTTCATAAAAACTTCATCCCTATTTCTAGTGAAATACAGGCTCCATGTCATCCAAATATTATTTTGAATAACATCGTATTAATTATATTAAAATAAAGTGGAATATCAGATTTTGATCCAAACAGGAATTGAGAATAACAACAAGAATAACTATTTTTGAAAAATAGCTATTTCTAATTAAAAATAACTTTTTATTATCCAAATACTATCTTAGGGATTAAAAAATTAATTTTTTAAATTAAACTCCAACGATGAAGCCGCGTGGTATCTTATCTCTTCTGTTACCGCATCTGTCACCGGTCACTTCAAACCGAACAAATTGAAAGGATGGTCCGCAGAAATTCCCTCGGATTGATACGGTGACCTACACGGATTCTTCCAACGCGTGATTTTTTTCAAATTAATATTTTTTTATAAAAAATTATAATAATAAAAATTTTTTATAGAAAAAGAGATAGGGAATGAATCTAGTGTAGCTATTTCCGTAGTCCCCTATTTCATTGAAAAAAAATTCGATTCAAGATGCTATCAATTGATCAAAATAGGAATAAAAGAAAAATCCTGACCTTTCACTCCATCAACTGTCACGGACTCAAGTAGATAACTTCGAAATTTAATCGAGTCTTCCCTAAAGTCATATCTTGAATATGATCAGTTAGTTATGAGGTTGCCCAGGAGATAACTCTTAGATTTAATCTAGTATTCTATAAGGTTATGCCTACCCGTGACCAGTTTGATTGTGAAATGAGATCTCAATCAATTGGGCTATCCATTTTGACGGTGAATAAAACCTTTGAACTATATTTATAGAACCACGTAGTTTCACTTGCATGGACGCCAACTTAGAAACCATATGTTCAGCCGACGACTTCAAATAAAAATAAAAAAATAATAAATATAATAAATAAAAAAAAATTAAAAAAAAGAGAAGTTGTTGGTTATATCTATGACCTGCCGCTTCACCATTTTTCATTTTTAGATAAAAATTTTAAAAAAATTAAGAAAATATATAAACAAAATCATAAATTATTATCTTAATAATATTATAAAATATTAATATTATAAAATAAAATTTATTTTTATATATATAAATATATTAATATTTATAATAATATTAAATTAATATTATATATTAAATTATAAAAAATATTAAATATTATATAATATAATATAAAATTTATAATTTAGTTGGTGCCAGTCCGGTCACCAGTCTAGTTACTATTTCGCCACTAGTCTGGTGCTAGTCCGATCACTAGTCCGGTTGCTAGAGACTCGATTCAGTCTTGCCACCAGTCTAGCCTCCAAATCGATGCCAGTCCAATCGCTAGTCTGGTTGCCAGGCCTGTGTCAGTTCGGCCACCAGGCCGGTGTCCATTTGGTTGCCAATCCCATCGCTAGATCGGTGCAAGTCCGACCACCAGCCCGGTGCTAGTTTAGTCTCTAGTTCGATCACCAGAGACCCGATCTAGACTTATCGCTAGGTCAATGCTAGTTCGACTACTAGGCCAATGCCAATTCACTCACCGGTCCAATCTCCAAGTCAATGCCAGTCCGACCGTTGGACTGGCAACCAGACTGGCACCGACCTGATGACCGAACTGGCACCGACCTAACGACCAAATTGGCATCTGCCTAGTAACCGAACTGACACTGACCTAGCGATCGGACTGGCGATAAGATTGGATTGGATCTCTGGTGGTTGGACTAGCGACTAGATTAGTATCGAGCTGGTGGCTAGACTGCATCGGTCTAGCGACTTGACTCGTGCTTGCCTAGTGATTAGATTAGGGATTGAACTGGCGGCAACACTAGATCAGGTCTCTGGCGACCGAACTAGCATTGAGCTGGTGGCTGAATTGGCACCAATCTAGCGGATGGACTGATGACTGAACTAGCACCCAACTGACGACCGCGACTAGCACCGACTAAATTATAAATTTTATATTATATTATAAAATATTTAATTAATTTTATTTTATAATATTAATATTTTATAATATTATAAGTAATAATTTATGATTTTATTTATATTCTCTATTTTTATATTTTTAAATTTTTTTTAAATTTTTATTTAAAAAAAGATACATGAATAACTTGAAATTTTTATTAATTTTTTTTAAAAAATATTATATTATATTTTTTTTTTTATTTTTATTTTATTTAAATAAAATCAGATTCAATTTGTAGTTTCTGAGTTGGCGTTCATGCAAGTGAATTTATGTTAATATAATTTAAAAAGCACTATTTTTATAAGTATTTATTTATTTATTTATTTTTGATAAATCAAGGGATAGGAGGGGATAAATTTTAGTGTAGCTATCCCCACGGGCTCTCACCCTGCCAGGTAATATTCGATACGAGATGCTCAGATTCACGCAGTCTCTTCCTACCTAAAGGTGAGTATAAGTATTTATTAAAAAATATTATTTAATTTTTTTTTAACCTATGCCAAAAGTTATATGGAACTCAAAATCGTACCGACTTTTAGTAAAAAAAGAAAGGAATCCATGGTGACGTGGGATGGAATATGAGGCCTTGCGTGAACTCTATCTCAAAGAATTTGTTTTTTTACCGCTAAAATGATAGTCCGTTGGTAGGGGCTTAAATCCGGCCTCACCTATCGATCACATATTCGAGGCATGATTCTGTGGATAACTCGATTAAATCCAGGATGCACCCTGGAGCATGTGACCCGGGTGACTCGATTAAATCCAGGGTACATCCTGGAGCACGTGACCGGGATAGGAGGTAAGAGTACTACTTCATCGGCTTAGCGGATCGGCTAACGTGCTTATCTATGATAGGAAGGGTACGCGAAAATATGCGATCTGAATCGAGCATGATCTGGCAGGAAGAGGATCCCAGTGGAAGATAGCTACGATGGAATTTATCCATCTTTTCTTTTCTTTATCATTTTTTTTTTTTTTTTTTTTTTTAACTTGATGCCTTAAAGCAAATATTTTTCGATGGGATGAGAATGGGGAGGAGCTTGGATGAGAGCCCAGGAAAATAGCTATATCAAATTTATCCATAAATTTTTTTTATATATATTAAAAAAAAAACTTTTATTCAGCAGCACAGATTCCCAGCACGATTGGCCTGCCGTTCAAAGGAGCACTTGGTTGGATGAGGGGCTTCTCTTTGAGTGGACCTTAACCTTCCACAACCCTCTAGAAAGGAGAACCTTTTGATGTTGTGTTCCTAAAGTCTTTGGGAGATTCTGGCTTAATTAGCCGATTTTTGCTGTTGACATCGAGATTGACACATGATAGTTTTGAGCATCAAGGACCAGGTATTTGGAGGAGAACTGGAGAAGCATACGTCCATCCCTTTATGCAGATGTTACGAAATGATATATACACCTAACATTATGGTAAAACATATCAAAATTGTCACCATAACCATCACTGGTCTCCTTGATTCATCATTGGTGCAGAATTAATGACAGATAATACCTATTGCTAATGATAATTATAGGACTAAAAAATTGTAAAGCCCATGAATACATTCTTAGCCGGTGTTTGACTCAGTAACGGAAAAAAATGCATAAGGCTTGGAATAAGAATGATGCCTGCCAAACATCTTTTAGAAAGTAACTATTATGATATGTCAATATGACATGGATTAATTATCGATTCAATTGCATGACGAATTCCTTCTGAACTGAGCATTTAAATCGAAGCACCTGAAGGGAGGCACGTGGAATCGGTCTTCGTCCTAGCCGAAGGCGTTAGTCTCGAAAACTATCATCATCAATTCCCAACCAGTCTTCTGTACATCAGTTAAAAAAGGTCAATCTGGAGAAGGCCGATCCGAAGAAGCATCGGCTTCATACAATCCACTTTGAAGGGAAGAGCACAGATACAAACGACAGAGGTATCTTGGCTTACTTTGCGGGAGATAAACCGAAGATGATCTACCGACTCAACGCCGGCCCTTCCTGAAGAAGGTGTAATATTGGGCTTGGGTTGAAGTCGGCAGGCCCAGCCGACTTCAACCCATTGATAAAAAAAAAATAAAACAAACAACAAAAGAGCGGTATCGCAGCGGGGAACAGGGAAGCGTATCCCTCATCGACCGGAATTTTCGCCGGGGGTCTGGGTGGAAGAATCGTGAGGGGAGTGGGAGGTGATCGCGAAGGGTTTTAAGGGGATTTGGACCGTTTGGATGGTGGAGGTCTTTCAAATGGCGAGGGAACCATCGGGAATTTCTTTAAATTCCCTCCACCGTCGTCGAAACGAGCCCATCGAGTCCTCCCTCACCGTTCTCTTCCTCTCCAGCGAGCATCTGACAGTCCACCGACGTTGATAAGTTCTTTTATTTGTTTGGAGGAATTAATCTAGAATTTTTGGGTGGTTTCGGTTGATCTTGTTGGGGGCCGCTCGTCCCGGTGGCCGTGCCGCAGGGATGGTTCAGGAGAGAAGAAAAGACAAGAGAAAGAAAGAAAGAAGAGAGAAGAAGAAAGAAAGGAAGAAAAAGAAAAAAAAAAAGGGGGGGGGTGTTCTGTACGGTCCAGGAAACGAAAAAAAATAATAAAATAATATAATAAAATAAGGAGAAAGAAGGAAGAGAGAGAAGGATGAGAGAGAAGATGAGGAGAGAGGAGAGAGGACGTAAGGAGAAAGAAAGAGGGAGAATAAATATTTATATTTTATATATTGTTATAGGAGAGAGAGGATCGAGAAGTTTCTCAGAATTCGTGTAACTAGAAATTTAAATTTTAATTAAATTATTTATGTAGGGAATCGGTCCCCTGAACAAGAAGGCGTTGCACAGATCTCGGGTACAGACTAGTTCAGGTGTAGATAATTGATTTTTGAGAGATAAGGATTCTGGACCTAATCACCAGTATATATATATGTATATTATTATTTTAGTTTATCTGATTTGATCCGAAATATATATATATATATATATATATGTTTACATGCATGGTTGCTTTCGGATAGCATGATTGATTTTCGAGATAAAAGTGGATCTGTTATTATTGTTATTTATATTTTATTTAATATACCATGGTTATCAAGTAATCTTTTCAAATGGGTTGGATCGTGATATCGGTTGTTAGAAAATGATATGTTTTGACAAGATGATGTGAAAAGATAAGTGTTAACAGTGTTTGGACTAGCCATGCCACGGGATCGTGGAGTTCTGAGGTAGCCTGAGACACGGGCTTTGTACGTGAGCTAGCTTGACCACGAGGAATGGTCGATTGTGAAACTAGCCTGACCACGATGAATGGTCGATGAGACTAGCCTGACCACGAATAAAAGGTCGATTAACAGGCTTGTACAAGGCTAGTTTGGCCACGGTGAATAGCAAATGGCTGATTATGAGATTACCAGTCATGGGTTGGAGCATGACCGTGGTTAGTCAGAACTCTAAAGAAGAGGAAAAGTTAATGAAAACATTCAAAGAAAATATAATATTGTGAAAGGTTTTTGATATACTTGGTATGATTTTGGTTGCATGACCAAAAACTTATTGTTTTCCCGTTATACTACTGTGATTTTGCTACTCTCAGATTTAATATTAATACTTGTGTGATTGTGAAGGACCTTACTGGGCTGTATAGCTTACTCCCTACTATTTATTTTTTTCAAAGACTCAGGATACATAGCGAGGATTGGGCTGGGCGTGAGATGGGGCTTCATTAATGTTAAGTTAGTTAGTTAGTTAGAGTTAGTTTCGGTTACTGATGCTTGTTGTGAATCAGTAGACCAATTAATGATATTGATTAAATAAATAGATTGTTTAATTGTTAATCAATTGTTTATATAATATTAGTTTTAATTTCGATGTGTTGACTCTTGTGTACCTAGGCCTTGCATGAACTCTAGGGTAAAACCTAGGGTTTGTGCGGCCGGTCACATAGCCGATTCCGTGCTGGATTCGAGGCATGATAGAATGGTATCAGAGCAAACCAGGTTCTAGGATCTTAGGGTATAAGCTCATCGAGAGAGAGTGTGGGTTGATTCATAGATGGGATAGATAATGTGACATATTTTTGATCATCTAAGTGTTAGTTGTATACTAACAATAATTGGTGTAGGTTTTCCATGATGCGTGGTAGTGGACGTGGACGTGTTAGGAGGCCACAAGATTTGCGGATGGAGCAAATGCTTGGGATCCTATAGAGCAGCATGAGGATATTGGGGTCTTATCTGGTAATGAGGAACATCCACAGGAACCGATCCCCAATCCTATAGACAATATTGGTGATGCAAAGCATCCCCAGGAACCGATCCCCAATCCTATAGACAAATGGTGATGCAAAGCCCCAATCCTTTGGACAATACCCCGGAGACTGGGACTGCAGAAACAGGAACGCCGGGAGGATCTGGAGTTCAGCCTGGGGACCAGGTGGGTCTTCCCCAGCTATTGCAATACTTAGTGCAGCAGCAAGCTACTGCAAGAACTGATATGCTGAGATTAATGGAAGCACAGCAACAACAGCAACAGTTCATGCAGCAGCTATTATTACAGCAGCAACAGCCAGAAGTTAGGATTCTACAAGAACAACCAATCACTATGATAGATTTTAAGAAGTATGCGCCACCGGTATTCAAGGGAACATCTGATCCGATGGAGGCAGAGGGTTGGTTAAAGGCTGTAGAAAAGGTATTCCAAGTCTTGCGGTGTCCGGAAGGGGATAAGGTTACTTTTGCTATAATTTTATTGCAAGATGAGGCAGCTGCTTGGTGGGAGTTGGAACTTGGGAAGCAGGGATCAAACGATGCACCTTTTACCTAGACAGATTTCAGAAAGGTTTTCTATGAGAGGTATTTTTCTCAAAATATTCGGGTACAAAAATTTCGAGAATTTGATCGCTTGGAGCAGGGTAGCATGATAGTTGCTCAATATGCTGCAAAGTTTGAAGAGTTGTCGAGATATGCTCTATCACTGTTAGCAGATGAAGGGATCCGGGCCAGGAAATTTGAAAATGGACTTTGAGGTTGGATTCAGCATCAGGTGACTACCTTCGAGCTACCTACCTATAAAGAGGTCGTCAACAAGGCACTGATTATAGAAAGGGGACCGGATGTGGCTCAAGCTAAAAGAGAAAAAGCTTTAAAGAAAAGATCCAGATCAGGAGGATTTCAAGATCAACCTAATGAAAACATCAGTGCAAAGATAAGGAAGCCTGACAGTGCTGCTATCCAGTGCTACAGGTGTGGTGGGTCGCATCTTAGGCAAGACTGCACCTGGTTAGGAGGAAAATGCTACAATTGTGGTAAGGAGGGTCACAAAGCAGCCGTGTATCGTAGTGGCCAGGGATCACAGCACCAAGCATCTCAAGCAGCTCATGACAGACTTTAGCAAGGAGGACAACAGAAGTCGGGTACCCAGGGACGGGTGTACACACTTATGCCGCAGGATGCTCATGCATCAATTCAGTAGTGACAGGTATGAGTAGGTTATGACCATTTGGGAAGATGAAACAAGTGATCAAAATCATAATGGCATGATGATCATTAGGATATGACAAGAGTAGTGTTAGAACTTAGATTATGATGATTTGGAACTATGGTATAAGTAATTTTGATAGATGTGAGTGATATCGGAATTCAAGTCATGATTGTTCGAGACTGGACATTTGTGTTTTGGCAATCACTTAATGGTTGTTAAAACATAACATGGACTCAGAACTATGACATAAGAGATTAGGATATGATTTGGATGTCAAAAATTTGATCTGGATTATAAATTAAAAAGATTAAGTTTTGAATAAGACTTGGAAAGTAAGTACCTTAAAGGATAGACTAATGGGAGTTTGAGAGTGATATGATGGCTGGCTTCTTTCAAGGGTTTAGCTCAAACAAGCTAATTTTGAGCACGAAATTTTTTTTAACAGGGGGAGAATGTAATATTGGGCTTGGGCTGAAGTCGGCAGACCTAGCTGACTTCAACCCAAAATGATAAAAATAAAATAAAACAAACAAACAGCGATGGCAGAGTCGTGTCGGAACAGGGGAAGATGGGTATCCCTCATCCGGCCAGAGTTTTCGCCGGGGGTTTCGGTGGAAGAATCGTGAGGGGAGTGGGAGGTGATCGGCGAAGGGTTTTAAGGGGGATTGGGACTCGTTTGGATGGTGGAGGTCTTTCAAAGGGCGAGAGAACCATCGGGAATTTCTCTAAATTCCCTCCACCGTCGTCGAAACGAGTCCATCGAGTCCTCCCTCACCATTCTCTTCCTCTCCAGCGAGCGTCCGACAATCCACCGAGGTTGGTAAGTTCATTTATTTGTTTAGAGGAATTAATCTAGAATTTTTGGATGGTTTCGGTTGATCTTGTTGGGGGCCGCTCGTCACTGGTGGCCGCGCCACCATGTTTTCCGGGCTGCCAAGTCTTCTTCTCTGCAATCTCTTCCATGGCCACCGCCGGCAGCCATGGGAAGGCCGACTCAGTTACCCGGGAAGGCTGCAGGGATGGTTCGAGAGAGAAGAAAAGAAAAGAGAAAGAAAGAAAGAAGAGAGAGAAGAAAGAAAGGAAGAAAAAGAAAAAAAAAAAAAAAGGGGGTGTTATGTATGGTCCAGGAAACGAAAATAAATAAATAAATAAATATATATATATATATAAAATAAGGAGAGAGAAGGAAGAGAGAGAAGGATGAGGAGAGAAGAGAGAGAACGTAAGGAGAAAGAAAGAGGGAGAATAAATATTTTATATTTTATATATTGTTATAGGAGAGAGAGGATTGGAAAGTTTTCTCAGAATTCGTGCAACTAGAAATTTAAATTTAATTAAATTATTTATGTAGGGAATCGGTTCCCTGAACAGGAAGGCGTTGCACAGATCTCAGGTACAGACTAGTTCAGGTATAGATAATTGATTTTTAAGAGTAAGGATTCTGGACCTAATCACCAGTATATATATATATATATATGTGTGTGTGATTATTATTTTAGTTTATCTGATTTGATCCGAATATATATATATATATGTTTACATGCATAGTTGCTTTCGGATAGCATGATTGATTTCCGAGATAAAAGTGGATATGTTATTATTGTTATTTGTATTTTATTTAATATACCATGGTTATCAAGTAATCTTTGAAATGTGTTGGATCGTGATATCGGTTGTTGGAAAATGACATGTTTTGACAAGATGATGTGAAAAGATAAGTATTAACAGTGTTTGGACTAGCCATGAGATGGGTTTCGGGCGAAACCCATCTCCATGCCACGGGATCGTGGAGTTCTGAGGTAGTATGAGCCACGGGCTTTGTACGTGAGCTAGCTTGACCACGAGGAATGGTCGATTATGAAACTAGCCTGACCACGAGGAATGGTCGATGAGACTAGCCTGACCACGAATAAAAGGTCGATTAACGGGCTTGTACAAGGCTAGTTTGGCCACGGTGAATAGCAAATGGCTGATTATGAGATTACCAGTCATGGGTTGGAGCATAACCGTGGTTAGTCCAGAATCTTAAAGAAGAGGAAAAGTTAATGAAAACATTCAAAGGAAATATAATATTGTGAAAGGATTTTGATATACTTGGTATGGTTTTGGTTGCATGACCGAAAATTTATTGTTTTCCCGTTATACTACTATGATTTTGCTGCTCTCAGATTTAATATTAATACTGGTGTGCTTGTGAAGGAACTTACTGGGCTGTATAGCTACTCCCTACTATTTTTTTTTTCAAAGACTCAGGATACATAGCGAGGATTGGGCTGGGCGTGAGATGGGGCTTCATTAATGTTAAGTTAGTTAGTTAGTTAGTTAGAGTTAGTTTCGGTTACTGATGCTTGTTGTGAATCAGTAGACCAATTAATGATATTGATTAAATAAATGGATTGTTTGATTGTTAATCAATTATTTATATAATATTAGTTTTAATTTTGATGTATTTGACTCTTGTGTACCTAGGCCTTGCATGAACTCTAGGATAAAATCTAGGATTTGTGCGGTCGGTCACGTAGCCGATTCCGGTGCTAGATTCGGGGCGTGACAGAAGGAGTCTAAAAAGGAGTCTCCGGTTGATCTCGAATCTACGAACGTGGATGTGGCGATTACGATCGACCGCATGGCCACTACATTCAAATCACAACTACATCGAGATGGCCACGTGGCCATCAACTCCAACTCTCATGACTCCAGGCTGGCTAATACCTCTCTGCAACCACTTATGGTTATGGGCGAGGTAAAGTTAATTAGCCTCATCTAAACCACGGATGAGTAAGCTGAGCGACGTACTGGCACAGCTTCTATAAATAATGGTAAGAGGGGATGCTCGAGGTAACTCCGCTTAAGCCTGGAAAAATAAAGTTCACCTTCGCCACCTTTATCATCTTCAGAATACTCTTCATTCTGTGGCTGGAACCCATCTCTGACTTAGGTATCGGAGCATCCCCACCGGAGAAAATTCGGTCAGGGACCTGTTTTACAGGTTTCCAGGGGAGTGAATCGGCGATCCAGCAGCTCCGCCCGATCGAGGAAGGTTCTACGCGAACAGATTGGTGCGCCAGGAAGGGGGAGAGGTCTAGGCATCCACTACTAACTCCCTTCATTGAGAAAGAAGGATAAAAGAGATCCCAATGGCAAGAGAAAAAACTCAAAATGTCTCAACAAGCAGGGGTCATCCTCCTTTTGAGAGAAACGATCCTCCGGTGGAGAACGATATTCCATCTCCTATACTTATTGTGGGATAACAGCAATTCGAGAATCTTCTAAACCAAGTTAGTAAAAGCTGGGTGGAAAAAGAGAGAGAGTGAGAGAGGATTGCATCCGTTGCCAAACTTATCAAGACCATCCATCTCTTTATCATGTATTGCAGTCAAAATAAAAAAAAGGTTCAAACAATCCTTATCATTTCATTGTAAATATCATATTTTATTCTATGCATACTTGCTAATAGAACTTTTCAACAACCAGACTACAAATCCTTCATGGACCATATATTTTATTATTATTGCTGCTGCTCTTTCTAGCTGATCAGGGGCCACCATCCAGGCACGGAAGCACCTCCGTCTCAGGAAAGAGTAGGCTCCTTGAGGTTTCATCCATACGGCCTCCGATGCTCACCTTTGTACCAATGCTCGTGAGCCCCGCTCGCTCGCTTTGGAGTGGCGATGACGTGTGGCAGAAGGAGATTGGTGCTGATTCGTTGTTAAGTGTTGATTTGTAAGAATTTGTCCATTCACGTGGTGCCATCTCAGCGTCGTGTACCACCCATGACTTCATTCCGTCGGCAAAGAATTGGGTCCGATAACCATTGTGGACCATCAATGATAGTCCTGATTCCCTTCAATATATATATATATATTTTTTAAAAAAAGGGGGATCAGGTCCGATGCTCATCAAACCATGAAATGATCTGATGCATCAAATTCATCGGACCCTTGGCTCTTTATTCTTATTCATGTAAAGCACATGTCACATGCCGTCATATAAAAAAATGTTCTTTACGTGGATCTGATATAGCTTCTCAATGTGTTATCATACCTCAAAAAATAGAAAATAAAGAATTACAATTCCTATTTCAGCTAATATTTGTTATTTTCTTAATATTTACGAACAGTTTTATTGAATGTATATGTCACCTTGATGATCAAATGGTTTGATAAGCAACACAACCTAGGACTTGGACAAATAACAACAACAACACAAACGGGTGCATCATGCCAATCACATTTATCGTTTCCGCTGGCTCCATTCATCATGGGGCTTATCTTGAATTCTGGTCTCATCTTAAAATATCCATCCATGTTTACAGCATGCTCACTCTCTCCAGAAGAAAAGAAGGGAGAACGTATCAACAGGGGTAGCACTTAATGAGAAGTTTTAATTTTGACAGGAGACAGCAGAAAAGAAAACCACGGACCACAGGCATATGACCCCTTATCCCCTCTCGGGGACAGATGGAGACAGATAAGGGTGATTAGAGACAGAAAGAAGGCCAGATCTTTCCCTGCAAGGGATAAAGCCAACTAGATTTGTCCAAATCCCCTTGGAAAGAGGGTTTACTTTAAGTAAAGGGCGCCCTTAAGATCTAATCCCAAGTCAAGATCAGATTAATTTACTGTCAGCACAAAATCATAATTGGTGGACATACGAACTATGGTTGGCAGGGTGGGAAACAGATAGCAAATTAAAGTAGAGAAAAATGCTGTCTCCCATTTAGCCTTTAATTAACAAACAGCTGCAAACCACGAGTTCAGGGACTGCCATGGACAAAGTTGAAATTTTTGGTCCAAATCAACATCCAAACCCAGTTTATCACACTAAAAACCAGTTTTACACCCTTTTCCATGGCGCTTTGTGGAGAAACTTAGCAATAGATTATTTCTCAAAAATATAAATGATTTATTTGAGGTTTTTTTAAGGAAACATTCTTTTGTAGTCGTATAAAAATTGATCCCACCTCAAATAAGATGTCGACGCATTACTTAAAACAACGAGGGCCTTGCTCTTAATTGCCCCAGGGCACTTGTTAATGGGACCCAAATTTTATCGGTAAATCATTAGACTTTTCTTTTTCGAATTAAATAATGAGGCTTAAAAGTTAAAACTATAAAAAGATAGATCTTAGGATTTAAATAAGAGAGTCGTGAAAGATTTAATGTATTAAAATACTGAAAACGTATTCCTTTCTTTTTGCTTCCAAGTTCCAACCTACATGGCCATCACAGTAAGATCAGAGGTAGTGTTGCTAAAGATCCCCTCCCTCCCCTGAGGCCTAGGCGGCCTTGTCCTTGGTCCTCACTCTTAGTGGTTCCCCTCTAATATTCTGCCCCCTTTTCCTCCTTTATTCGACAACTGGCTACACCTGAGCACCATCCACAGCCTCACTCCCCTCCTACTTATGAGGAGCACCATGGGCAAGTGCCTCCCCACATCTGCCCGCACGAAGCCCATAGAGTCTAGAACTTAGAACAGCCTCTTTCCCTATCTCCTCTACCCTCATAGCTCTGAGCCTTGGAAACCCCCAACATCTCTCTTCTCCACTTCCCAACTCTCCTCTGTTTCCATTAGCATCCGGTCTTAACTCACCACTCCTTGCAGAATTATATCAACTCCCTCTTCGGCAATCCTTTCAATTCTTTTTTCTAACAGATGGCATCCGCTTCACTGAGCTCACCCTGGACCCCGAAGCAGAACAAGTTATTCGAGACAGCCTTGGCGAAATACGACAAGGACACGCCCGACCGCTGGCACAATGTGGCCCGGGCCGTAGGTGGGAAGTCGGCCGAAGAGGTGAAACTCCACTATGAAAGGCTTGTTGAGGACGTCAGGGAGATCGAGTCCGGCCATGTGCCATTCCCCAGTTACCGGTCGTCCGGTGGAAGGGGTACTCTGTTTCACTTAATCCCAACTACCGTTTCACTCCTTCCTGTTCTCTTTCACTTACTGTTCTCCTGAAGTATAAGACTTGGATTTGTCGTTGTTTTTAGCTGGCTTAAGGGCAACCCATATAACCAATTATTCTATTTTAATAATAGAAACACTACCAAGTAATTACTCTCCCTTCAGCCCTGATCCCTTTGTCAACCCACAACAAGGCCATATGGAATATAATCTTGACTTACCAATATATATATATATATATATATTCTTGCATAAATTTTATACGTAAAAAGAGGCTTTGCTGGATTGAGCCATGGCTGACTCAGGCTCCATGATATGCCTTTCGGGGCCACTTTCACTTGTGACACTATTTTTTCATGTAGTGTTGCTTTCCTGCCCTAAAAGCTATGCATTTATGTTTCTTCATCTTGGATTGTTTAGAATAGTGTCTGGTAGGAAATCCAATGGATTTTGACATAACTCTTTTTTCCTCCTGTTTTTGGTCCCCATTTGGCAGGCTGAACTATCTGAAGCTCCACTGAAGCAACAAATAGGATGCAGTGTCAATGTTTGTATCAAGTAGCAGGGGGCATATAACTCTACTATGGAGATGCAGACAGAACTCACAGAAGTAAAATGCAAATGTCTTTCAGAAGAAGATTAGATATCATTAATCTTATCAAGCCTTCTGTTTCTACTCTTACCTACCCTACATTGACATCCTAACGTAAATCTATGCCATAAAATGTTTGTCTAGTCTTCTAGTCAGTTTGCTTATTGTTTAATGAAGCTCGGTTTAACATAATTGCCTCTGGTGTCCTCTCTATTCTTCGAAATGAGAAATCCTAGCATAGTCATGGAGCACGTCTTGAAAACAAACTTCACTGTCATTAGAAGTTAATTTTAAAATGAAAAAAACTTACTAAAGCGAGCCAGCAATCTGTGGTTATTCTTCATTTTGACATGGCCCAGGGGTTGAATCCTTCTTTACAAACAACCGATTTCTTTGAAGCTAACCAGTTCAAGTATTGCCATCAACATCTCTTTAAGCTACCAGATTAGGAGTTGAAACCAGATAGTTTTTTATGCCCGACCCCTTCTTTCCTTCCCTCCCTCCATCTCTTTCTAGAAAGAGTTGAAGTATTTTATGTTCAACTCTGCGCAAACATACAAGCGAAAAATAGATGGTTGACCGTCCGAGCTCGAGCCACATAACACAACCAAAGCTAATGTTCCAACCCGTTTTTGCAAGAATCTCATATGTGCAGATTGTTTCTAGTTGCTAAATATAAGAAAACCTTCATTTTTTTTAGGTGCTACTATCCTCCATATAATTTTCAAAATTATTGGTGTTGGAGTACGGCTCAACTAAGGCTAATCCCCCAGTTCAGAGGTCCGGTCGGGTCTCTCTTGAACCAGACATCCATGCCAGAAGAATCGGAGATGACCCAACTATATTGGGACATCCTTTCAGGATCAATCTTCGGCCTAGGCTGAAGATACTGTCCCCGAAGCTCATCTTTCAGTTGCTCACCTCCGTGACCGGTTGATTCGAAGAAGACTGGTCCGAAAAAGGTGAATTTGAAGAAGGTCGGTCTGAAGAAGACGATCACTTTATTTCTTCAATTATTCCAAAGGAGTCAAGTACGAAGCGAGCAACCTAGCCCACTCCAAAGAAGGAAGCTCCGATGCAAGTGATCGAGATGTCTTTGGCCTACTCCAAAGAGACTCCGAAGAAGGTAGCTCCGATGCGAGCGGTTGAGATGTCTTTGATCTACTCCAAAGAGATTCCGAAGAAGGTAGCTCCGATGAGGGTGGTTGAGGTGTCTTCGGCCTACTTCGAAGAGGTTAGGTACGGGATCATCAACCAGCTCGAATTCAGGCCTCGCTGAAGGAATGCCTCTAAAATAAATCTCCAGCTGGCCACGAATCTCCAGACGTAGGCATATTTGTTATAACCAACAACGTGGCCACGAACTCTAGCTCCAACGGAATCAGACATGGTCACCACTATAAATGATGGTGTTACGGCAGTTATGATGACGTGGCATACCTCAGATTTTGCTGGACGTGATTCGAGCCACGTGGAGTTTTTTGGCAAGATCAGATGTGGCTCCGCCTCGGTCGAAGCCGAGGTCGAGCCGGGCCCTCTCGCTCCTTCGCCAGGTGGCGCCCGGAGACGGGACCACCTCGGCCGAAGTCGAGCGCCCCTCTGCCGCTCCGCCAGGTGTCCGCCCAGGAGGGGTCCACCTCGGCCGAAGCCGACGGCCCCTTGCTCCCTAGCCAGGTGGCGCCTTGAGACGGTCCCACCTCAGCCGAGGTCGAGCCGGGCCCTCTCGCTCCTTCGCCAGGTGGCGCCCGGAGACGGGACCACCTCGGCCGAGGTGGACCCTTCCTGGGCGACACCTGGCGGAGCGGCAGAGGCGCCAAGACAAAATCCATGCTTCATGCCCCCACATCAAGCCTTTCTCTATAAAAGCTTGGATGGTCAAGGAAAGAAGCAAAGATCAAGTGGGTGCCCATGATTCTTGAAGGCATGCTCCCCTCCTCACTATGAAGATCTCTTTGGCAAGATCTTCACGAAGGTTTCTTTTTTTCCTTCCAAAACAAATTCTTTTTCCCTCCTCTTGAATTGGTACAAATGAAACATCTTTAGTCCCACATCGGATAATTTGTTTTCCATACTCCTCTTTATATAGAATGTCATTCTTTTGAGTTGTTGAGTGATTCTAAGAGACTCTCTCGCACGCGTGAGCCGAGTCAAAATCAGTGCAATCTGATTCAGCCCGATTTTGGAACCCATTAACCGGGCGCGTCACACACGCGATTATACTTATTACTCTATGCCTGTTTTTGGATACCGTATCATTGCTTTGATACGTCGTCTCTTTCTTTTGCACCGTTGGGATGATACGTCTTCTCTTTTCTTTTGCGATACGTCGTCTACCGTATCATTGTTTTGATACGTCATCTTCTTTTTTTTTTGCACCGTTGATTGATAGGTGGCGTTGGCGCTGAATATGACGTTCTAATACGTCGCGTCCGCGTCCTTTCTCAAATTATAAATACTTCCGAAGATGCGGTGGTATGAAAAAATAATCATTATTCATTCCTCTTCCTTCTCCTCTCTCGCTACTCTCCTTCAGGAATGGACGGATCTCTCTCGGTTGTTCATTAGGCTTCGACATTGGTGTGTACACATCGGATTGAAGCCTTCTTGCTGTTGAATCCTGGAGGGTAGCCGTGTTGGGATCTTCTGCACCGAGACATTGTCTCAGAGAGGCACGGATCTACTCTTAAGGACAGTGCTGTGATCGTCTGCACGCCTCAGCAACATATATCTGTCCAAGTTCTCCACATCAAATTTTTAAATCGGGTACCATCTAATCCAAATTTTACCTACAATCTTAAGAGTAGATATGGATACCTTTATGGTTACTGCATCTAGAACTTTTCCTGATACCTCTAAAATTGAACAATTTAGTGGTTCCCATTACAAACGATGGCATGAAAAAATTCTTTCAGCCCTCGATCTTCATAACATTGCATTTGTTCTGACAGATCCTAAACCTACTAATGATGATGACCTTTTTAAATGGGAAAAGGCCAATAGGATTTGTAGACATACTATTCTAAGTACCTTATCAAATGAATTATTTGATGTTTATTATCCAATCCAATCAGCATCTGAAATTTGGGAAAGCTTGAACAAGAAATATATTCTTGCAGATGCAGGTACCCAAAAATTTGCTATAGAAAATTTTCTAGATTTTACTATGGTAGAAGATAAAGATGTGTCTTCACAAATTCATATTTTCCATGTCCTTATAGATGATCTTAAAAATGAAAATATAATTCTTCCTGACGCATTTATTGCTGGATCTTTGATAGAAAAGTTACCTGAGTCATGGAAAGATTATAAATATAGCCTAAAACATAAAAGGAAGTCTTTATCCCTTGAAGAAGTGATTGTGCATATTAGAATAGAAGAACAAAATAGAGCCCGACGAAAAATAGAAAAGCATAAGGAAATGACTGCTAAAGCTATTCTAATAGAAAATCAAACTAGTATCGATAGATCTAAGGCATACAAGCCTAAATTCAAAAAACAGTCCAAGAAATTTAGTAAGAAGCCTGTTGGACCACAGAACAATCCTAATTTCAAGAAGGGAAAAGGGTCTTGTTATGTTTGTGGGAAGCCAGGACATTACGCAGCCCAATACAGATTCAGGAAAAATACTTCGACCAAATCACAGGCACATTTGACGGTTGAAGAAGTGATTGCTGCGGTTGTTAGCGAGGCTTATATTGTAGCACATGCAAAGGACTAGGTCATAGATTCTGGTGCTACTCGTCACATATGCGGCGATAGAAGTCTATTCGCAAGTTATACCCCACTATCAGAAGGAGAAGAGCAAGTATTTATAGGAAACTCAATGCCATGTAATGTGCTCGACAAAGGAAAAGTAAATTTGAAAATGACTTCTGGAAAAGTCCTTTCTCTTGGAGATGTGCTACATGTGCCGGACATCCGTGTGAACTTGGTTTCTGTAGCCCTACTTGGTAAAAATGGTATCAAAATATCTTTTGAGTCTGATAAAGTTGTCATAACTAAATCTGGAAACTTTATTGGAAAAGGATATTGTAACCAAAGATTATTTATCATAAATGTACTTGAAATTATAAATGGAAATGCATCTTCTTCTGTGTATATGCTTGATTCTCTTGATTTTGGCATGGTCGATTAAGACATGTTAATTATTCTTATCTTAAAAGAATGAAACAATTAGGATTGTTAAATATCATGTCAGTTCCTTATGATCAAGGAAAATGCCAAGTTTGTGTAGAATCTAAATCAACTAAAAAGACTTGTAAATCTATTCAGAAAAGAGAAACTGAATTACTAGAATTAATTCATTCTGATTTAGGAGATTTTAAAAATCATATAACTAGAAGTGGAAAGAAATTATATGTTACATTTATCGATGATTGTTCTCGTTATACTATGGTTTATTTACTAAGATCAAAAGATGAAACTTTTGAAATATTTTTAAAATATAAGGCTGAAGTTGAAAATCAATTAAATAGAAAAATTAAAAGGCTTAGATCTGATAGAGGAGGAGAGTATGATTTTGCACCTTTTAATGATTATTGTGCACAAAATGGAATAGTACATGAATATACTCCTCCTTATTCACCAGAATCTAATGGAGTAGCAGAGAGGAAGAATAGAACACTTAAAGAAATGATGAATGCTTTACTTATTAGTTCTGGTGCACCCATGAACTTGTGGGGGGAAGCTCTTCTTTCTGCCTGTGTTATTCAAAATAGGATTGTTTATAAGAAAAATAATAAAACACCTTATGAACTATGGAAAGGTCATTTACCAAATTTGAAATATTTAAAAGTATGGGATTGTTTAGCAAAAGTTTTACTTCCTGAAAATAAAAAGAGAAAATTAGGATCTAAAACTTTTGATTGTATGTTTATAAGGTATGTTCAAAATAGTCCTGTAAGTAAATATAGTGCAGCTTATAGATTTTTAGTAATAAGAAGTGAGAATAATGTTATGGAACCTAACACTATAGTAGAAACTAAGAATGCAGAATTCTTTGAACATATTTTCCCTATGAAGATCTCTTTGGCAAGATCTTCACAACCACTTACAGTTAGACCTAATTCAGAACCTAGTGAAATTCAAGAAGAACCTAGTGAAATTCAAGAATTGAGAAGATCTAAACGAGTTAAAAGGAATACCAATCTAGGAGATGACTTTTACACATTTCTTATTGATTATGATCCTCAAACATACCATGAAGCTATTTCATCTCCAGATGCTATTTTTTGGAAAGAAGCAATAAAAACGGAATTAGAGTCTATCAGGAATAATCATACATGGAAATTAGTAAGTTTACCTCCTGGAGCCAAACCGATTGGATGTAAGTGGATTTTTAAGAAGAAACTGAAACCTGATGGATCTATCGAGAAATTTAAAGCCAAGCTTGTTGCAAAAGGTTACCCACAAAAGAAAGATATAGATTATTTTGATACTTTTTCACCTGTAACAAGGATAGCCTCCATTAGAATCTTAATTGCTATTGCATCCATTCATAAGTTAATAATCCATCAAATGGATGTTAAAACAGCATTTCTTAATGGAGACTTAGAAGAAAAATTTACATGGATCAACCAGAGGGTTGTATTCAGCCTGGTACTGAACACAAAGTTTGTAAATTAGTTAAATCCTTGTATGGTTTAAAACAAGCACCAAAACAGTGGTATGATAAATTTGATCAAGTCCTAGTTTCAAATGGATATCAAATCAACAATGCTGACAAGTGCATTTATTCTAAAGTTGTGAATTCTGATTGTGTTATAATTTGTTTATATGTAGATGATATGCTCATTTTTGGTACTAACCTTGATATTGTAATTAGTACCAAAATGTTCTTATCTTGTAATTTTGATATGAAAGATATGGGAGAAGCAGATGTAATTTTAGGAATTAAACTCATAAATAAGTTTAATTACATCATGCTTTACAAGAACATTATGTTGAGAAAATTTTACGAAAATTTTCATATTTGGAGTGTAAGCCTATGAGCACTCCTTTCAATGCTAATTCACAACTTAAGAAAAATAAGGATCAAAGTATTTGTCAAGATAAGTATGCTCAAATTATAGGTAGTCTTATATATTTAATGAATTGTACACGTCCAGACATTGCTTATGCTATTGGTAGACTAAGTAGATACACCCAGTGTCCTAACAAGGATCATTGGATTGCTTTACAGAGAGTACTTAGATATTTAAAAGGAACCATAAACTATGGTTTAGTATTTTGTGGAACTCCTACAGTATTAGAAGAGTATTGTGATGCTAATTGGATTTCAGACTCTGATGACATGAAATCCACTAGTGGTTATATATTTACTCTTGGAAGAGGAGCAGTGTCTTGAAAATCATCCAAGCAGACTTGTGTAGCTCGGTCTACAATGGAATCCGAGTTTATTGCTTTAGAAAAGGCTGGGTCTGAGGCCGAATGGCTAAAAAATCTTTTGATGGATCTTCCCATTTGGACAAGACCAGCTCCATCTGTATCTATCCACTGTGATTGTCAAGCTGCTATAGCTAGAGCAAAAAATAAAATTTATAATGGAAAGAGTAGTTATATACGCCTAAGACATAATATAGTCAAGCATCTTATTAATAATGGAGTCATATCCTTGGATTATGTAAAGTAGAGTTAAATTTGGCCGATCCTCTGACTAAACCTTTAAGCAAAAAGCTTGTGAGTAGTACATCGAGGGGAATGGGACTTTACCCTGATCAAAAGTTGAAGTGATAGTAACCCAACTTTCATGAACGGAGATCCCGGGAAGAAGGTTCATATGGGAAAACTATTCATTAGACAACTTGGAGTATACTATCATGTATATATATTCATAATCCCTTCCTATGGTGTGAGATAGTATTTTGCAGTGAGTAGGATGAACTGATATATGAAGTTCTTAATGGATATCATAGCCTAAAATTTGGGTGGTATACAAAACTGCAATGTATACTTGATGATAATCCACCTATATGAGAGTGGAAGTTATGGCCGCTTTCTATGAGATTTGGGTAAAATCTCTAGAGCTCTCATGAATATCCAGGTAGACACATGGCCGAAACGTGTCAACCTGCAAGAACAACCGAGATCTGAGTAATGTAATGTGAGTAATAAGTCAATAGTCCAATAAAAGAAGGATTGGTTCATAGAAACTTAGTTTCATCAACTTTTCATGGATTATACTTATTACTCTATGCCTGGTTCATAGTCTATAAAACACCATGGCTTATGCATTACATTTATAAACTTCATTCATTACTGTCCTAAACTTTTTTGTCTGTTGAAATAGTGGGGGATTGTTGGAAATTATAGTATTTCAACATATAAAAGGTTTCTTTTTTTCCCTCCAAAACAAATTCTTTTTCCCTCCTCTTGAATTGGTACAAATGAAACATCTTTAGTCCCACATCGGATAATTTGTTTTCCATACTCCTCTTTATATAGAATGTCATTCTTTTGAGTTGTTGAGTGATTCTAAGAGACTCTCTCGCACGCGCGAGCCGAGTCAAAATCAGTGCAATCTGATTCAGCCCGATTTCGGAACCCATTAACCGGGCGCGTCGCACACGCGATTATACTTATTACTCTATGCCTGTTTTTGGATACCGTATCATTGCTTTGATACATCGTCTCTTTCTTTTGCACCGTTGGGATGATACGTCTTCTCTTTTCTTTTGCGATACGTCGTCTACCGTATCATTGTTTTGATACGTCGTCTTTTTTTTTTTTTGCACCGTTGATTGATACGGTGGCGTTGGCACTGAATACGACGTTCTAATACGTCGCGTCCGCGTCCTTTCTCAAATTATAAATACTTCCGAAGACGCGGTGGTATAAAAAATAATCATCATTCATTCCTCTTCCTTCTCCTCTCTCACTACTCTCCTTCAGGAACGGACGGATCTCTCTCGGTTGTTCATCAGGCTTCGACATTGGTGTGTACATCGGATTGAAGCCTTCTTGCTGTTGAATCCTGGAGGGTAGCCATGTTGGGATCTTCTGCACCGAGACATTGTCTCAGAGAGGCACGGATCTACTCTTAAGGACAGTGCTGTAATCGTCTGCACGCCTCAGCAACATATATCTGTCCAAGTTCTCCACATCAAATTTTAAATCGGGTATCATCTAATCCAAATTTTATCTATACATTGAGCGAGGATCTCCTTCTGGATCCCTTCCTTGACGACGTTGTGGACGAACATGACCGCACTTAGTCTCCAGCGCCTCCGCCGGCGGGGTACTGGAAGGTCTTGGGAGAAGACATCGTGCGCTCCCCACTCCTCACATTGTAATTATCTAACACTTTGACAGCCGGAGAGCCTTCGCGGATAAATGCGTTACAATTCCTGAAGAGAAGTTTCCTATAATTCTAATGTTTGACAGGGGTTTGCCTCTGTCTTGATCTCTGGAAGATCCATTAAACCCTTCTCTAATAGTGCACATACCTCAACCTCTGGTGGACGATTTGCACCAGTAAATGCTGTTGTAAACACTCTTAACTACCGCTTACGATTTTGGAGCAACTCTCATTTCCCCAACCCTGGTTTTCTCCCTTTTAAGCGGGGACTATGCTTTAGATGCGGAGAGAAGGGGGCATTTCAAGTAGGATTGTAGAAATCCATTAGTTTTTTTTGCATGTCATGGTATTGCCTACTCTACAAAAACTTAAAACAGAAATGTACCTAGGACCCTAGCTAGAGTGAGCATGGCGCTCAACGGCAGACCACGCTTCCTTGCCTTCTTGCCTCCAGATCCTGAGATCTCAAGGTGCTTCCACCGTGCCCAGTGTATGGGAGTGCTTGAAGTTCGATCCTACGACAACAAACAAATTTCCTCCTCAATGATGGCTTGAGGGCTTAAGCAGCTTCTATGCGGTTATAATTGGGAACCTAAATATTATGGATCTAACAGATTCCTTGTTGAATTCCCTAATCGGCAAGAGGCTTTGAGTTGCTTATCAGAGGGGAGTTGATAAGAACTCGCCACTTCTTCGCAGTCTTCCCCTGGTCTATTTGCTCTGGAGGACCGAGCTCTTCGGCTACTCTAAAATGTGTTTTGATCAGGGTTCACAAGGAGTTTTGGGCTACTAGACAGAATCTCTCCAAACTCTCGGTTGATTTTGGGAACATTACTATATTTATGGAAAAAATGTCCCATGTGCTGGAAGTATTGAAGCTTTTTGTGATGATTTCGCTTACAGAGTTGGAGTGGATGCAACTAATTTTTCTCATGGTGCCCCCTGCCAAATCGGAACTCGCACAGATCCAAGACGACGAGGTTGGCATCTTCTTCGATGGAAATCCGGCGAAAATCATGGTTTATTCTAAGAATAAAATGTCTGAGAGATCGCCTTCTAGATGTCTGAAACACTATCAGGAAATTTTCAAATTTCAGCTTTCCAAAACCTACCACTATATAGTACCTAATTGATATGGTGCTAGAATCAGGTCCAACTTTACCGTCCCATCTCTAACTGTTTTTTTTATCTTGCTTTTTAAAAATATATATGTTTCCATCTTACAAGTAAGAAGCTGTATTTTCTGATTTTTTGTATTTAGGTCTCTACAAAATCCTTCATCAGGCATTCCTTTTTCAAACTTTGTAAGATTTAAAATAAAAGCTAGGTAGTGTCCTCACCTCCCTTCACCTCAAAAAATAATAAAAATAAAGTTTGTATTAGTCCTAGCACGTAGCTTGCCGGGACAAGTAATAAAATTGATAGTGAAAGCTAGTTGTACATTCTACCAGCATAAATATTTGCATTATTATTAGTTGCTATTGTTGACCCCCTGGATTAAATGCCAGGCTGTAATCTTAACGTGCATCGGTAAGAAGAGATACCCAGGAGATAATGAAGAAGAAATACATGGTTGATGCTATAACTTCTAAGAGGGAGCCGAGGATTCCTGGTCCTTGCTCCTTGTGGTTCTCGTGTGGACGAGTCATCCCATATTCTGCCGTCATTCCATTATCACTTTCTCGCCAAAATTATTCTCCGACTGGCACCACCCCACAAGGCCACAACCCCACTCCCCTCCTCTTTATAAGGAGCGTTCGCGTTCTCGGCAACTGCCTTCCCGCACCCAGCCCACACAAAGTCCATAGAGTTCATAAAAAAGTCCGTTCCCACCCTTTCTCTTCGAACTTCTCTTCTTTCCATCTTCCCACTCTCCACCAGTGTGTTCTAATCCTAATCCCATTCCTGGCTATCCCCATTGAATACATATTGAAAAGCACCTCTTCCTTCATCAAGCATCTTATATATATATATATATATATATTCTTTCTGAACCTGATAGATGGCCTCCAGTTCCATGAGCCTCTCAAGCACCTCGGACTCCTCCTGGACCCTGAGGGAGAACAAGAGGTTTGAGGAGGCCCTGGCGAAGTATGACAAGGACACCCCCGACCGTTGGCACAAAGTGGCCCAGGCCGTCCGCAGCAAGTCGGTGGAAGAGGTGAAGCGCCACTATGAACTGCTCCTCAGGGATATCAATTACATCGAAACAGGTCATGTGTCATTCCCCAACTACTGATCCCCTGATCGCAGTGGAGGCGACAATGGCCGGTAAGGAACAGAGGTAGCCTACCCCACTCCACCAATGTACTGTTCCATTCCTTTTTGTTGTCGTCCTCTTACACTTCCTCCACGGTTCTCAAACCTTTCGGTTTCCCGGAGAGTTTAAAGTCTTGGATGGAGTTGCTTTTAGTGGGGCAAAAAGATACCTCGGTCGCCTAACCTGGAGTTCTATATTCTTTTGATGAAAGGGAAACTGCCAGCATCCACAGTCAGGCTTATATCCCTTGTCCGACTCACCAAGGGCACATCAAATCTAATCCTAGAACAAGATCTAGACCTAAACAAAAAGTATGGTCATGAGCTTTCCAAGCTCGAAGCAGGCTGGTGCCATATAATATTCATTCCAAGTTGCATTCACTTGCAACACTTTATTCTTCTGCGCAATCTTCCTGGCCTTTCTGGAAGACATGTAATTGTTGAAGTATATACTTTCTTTATATGATGCCAAAACTTCACAAAGCTTGTTTTTTTAGAAACGTGTTTTATGAGTTACTACTAAGCTGATCTCATTGGTTTGTTAATTCGGCAGGTCGAAGTATCTAAAGCTCAAGTGAAGCATATACGGCAATAATGCGTATTATCTGTATGGACTGGATTGCCAGATGGAAGCATGTAAACGACTCTAAGAAGATCAGTGATCGCCGATCTTGTAACAGCCTAATGTCTCTATTGTACCTTTCACCTTCCCCTTCCATCCTATTGTAATTCCACCATATATAGACTGCGATGAACATGTCTGTCTACTACTTCGTATGCTTATGGCTTAAGAAAAACATGTTTGGTATAATTCCATATTCTAACCTTGGATATAAGATACTAAGAAGTGGAGCAACTCTACTTTATTGTCTGTATGGATTAGGCCTGGGGTTGAATGCTACTTCTGTAGACAGCTAAAAGCCACGGTATCTTGTCTCTGTTGTCTTCTAATTGCTTGTTTCATCAGTCATTGCAGACAGAATGAATTCGATGCCAGAACTGATTAATTGCTAGAAACCCTGTCAAATAGACACCAAGACCATGATGGATTCCTTCAACTTGAGAATGGACCACTTAAATAATCCAAACCAATTGCAAAGGTATCCAAAGGATATCTGGCTACGGTATTGTAAATCAGAAAGGACCATTTCGTAGTGCAGATTGCAAATTTGTTAGGGATTGTGTTCGGTATGCATCGGTTGGTGCGCACAGGCGACGCGCGGGCGGCCAGGCCCAAGCGGTGCCTCCTTTTCCCGTTTCCGGTCGCGGTGTAGCGTGGCTCATGGCGGGAGCGGTCCACTGCAGCGGCGCATGAACGGGAGGGGGACGGTCTACAGCAAGAAAATGTGGCGTAGACACTCATGCGAGCCGATGGCCATGTGCACCATCCCGTGATGATGGGATGGCAAGGCATGTTTCCGGGGATGATCTGTGTTGATTTGGCTTGATTCCGCGTGATTGCGGCGTGATCGAGCTGATTAGATGACCACGAATACTTTTGAAGTTTAAATTTGAATCGGAGAGGCTACATAATTCTTATTTGGACATGATTTGAATTATTGGACTCATGTTAAAATATTTTTTTAATCAAAAATTATAAAAATGAAGATAGAGGGCAAGGAACATCAATGCGAGAATCCAGGAGGTGGTAAAGGATCTTTAGGAGCTTATTGTTGTCGAGTTGGCCAATCCAAGGGAGGTGAATTAGGTTTGAAAATTTTTTTCTAAATATGTGCCTTTTGAAAAATTTTAAGTGGTGAGTGAAGCGTGTTGAATATTAAATACGGAAGCAAGTCAAAGAATACAATCAAAAGCAATCACAAACACTACCAATTTATAGTGGTTCGGAGCAATTCAGTTCCTACGTCCACTACCTAATATACCATTTGAGATTTTTACTATATTCTTATAAGAATACAGCTGGTTTGTTTTACACCGGGCTCACAAACTAAAACCCAATATTGGTTTTATACCATGATTACCAAAAATCCAATACAACGTTAGTTTTCCCGGGCTCACTAACAACCCAAACTTGGTTTTCAAGGCTCACCAAAAATCTTAAATAATACTCAAGCTACAGCCACTGTTATACTTGGAACACTTAAAAACAAAGTTACAAATGAAGCAACACTAAAGACAAACCGAACTTTGTCGGATGGTTGCAGTTGCGGTTTTTTGAAAAGCCTTCTTGATTGCTCATTCAATGCTCTTTAAGGTTTTCAAACTTCTTCAGTAAATGACTCAAAATAATTGATCGGAGTTTGGTGAAGTTTTGAGCTCTAGCTTGAATGCTCCTTTGAATATTCAATACTCTCATTCAAAAGTTCTTCAAAACTTGTCAAAAACTTTTTTTCTCTTGTATTTAATCCTTCATTTATAGTTCCCCTAATTGTTCCTAGCTGAAAATAGCCGTTGGAGTGCTTTGGAAATTGAAATATAGCCGTTGGAGCACTTTTTTGATTCAAAAAATCAATTTTGGAACTAGCCGTTACACTTCAAAAAACTATGATTCGAGTCGGCTCGGTTGGGTCGAGTCGGCTCAGATTCTTAGACATGCAGAAACTAAATTCTGGTTGAGTCGGCTCTTTTCAGTCGAGTCAGCTTGCCTGACTAGTTTTCTCAGAACTGAAAATCACTCACTCTCGAAGAGTCGGCTCGGTTGCTCGTCAAGTCGGCCCGATTATCTGGTTTCTCAAAACTGTAATTTTAGTACTCTAGATAACTCGGCTCTAACTTCATCGAGTCGGCTCGGTTGGCAGGGTATCAGAAAAGCTTGTACCGTGCCAGAACAATGAGTCGGCTCTATGCTTTTGAGTCGGCTCGAATGATCTTTATCTAAAAGGCTTCCAACTTCTTCAATCTTCTTCTAACAACTTCCAAAGACTTTCAAACTTCTTTTAAACTTAATCTAAGAAATTTAAACTATAAAATTACATAGAATTGGCCCTTTTTCACAAGAATATATTTTTAAATTTTCTTGGGCTCTTCAGTATATGATCATTTTCTATGAGAAACTTGATTCATTACAATAATTTCAGAATTGTAGGAAGAATGATTATTTATTTGAAATGTCTTACAAAAACTTATTAAACACTTGAAATAGTCAGTATCAAATTCATGCTTCAATATTTTGTTATCATCAAAATCATTCTAGGGATCAATAATCTTTTCTTTTTTAATGATGACAAAATACTGGGCATGGAAAAACTATACAATTAAGTATATATGAATACTTGGAAATATCAAAATGACTTGTATATGGTTTAAATTGACATGTATCAGTAAGTATCAACATGTATCGGGTATATATCAAGAAAGTATCAAAATGTATTATAGCCAATATTGATACATCAAAATGTATTAGAGCCAATATGTTGATCCTAGTATTGATTTTAAAGATTGTTTTATAAAGTATCATAAGTTTCGAAGATGTTTGAAATGGTTTAGAAGAAGTTTGGAGTGATTTGGAAGTATTTGAAGAAGTTCAGCTCGAGCCAACTCATGGATCAAGAGCCAACTCTTTCAGAATGGCATAACTATAATTATTCAATCAAAATGACTCCAGAATGGTAGAACTGTAATTACTCGAGCCGACTCGACCCAGAAGAGCCGACTCGTCCAGAGTTTGTATTTTCTTGACTGAGATTTCGAGCCAACTCATCCAGCTCGAGCCGACTCGAGTGATGGGTTCTGACACTCCAACGGCTAGTTGCAGAAATTGTTTTTCTTTATTCCAACGGTTCTAAATAGTCATATTTCGATTTCCAAGGCACTCCAACAGTCAAAACAACATGGGAACACTTTCAAAACTTATATATGATGGATCAAAGTGAAAAAAAAAGAAGAGTGGTAAAAGAGGGGAAGAGAAATTGAAGAAAAAGGATTTTTTAAGTTTATATTTTAGATTTTGGAGAGAGCTTCAATATTCAAATTCAAGAAAGGGTTCTTCACTTCCTATCACAACTCTTGAAGCTTTATTTGAAGAAAGAAGAGAGCTTAGAAGAGCTACATTCAACGAGCTAAAGCGGCAACCATCTACTCTTTGGGAGTTTGTATTTTATGTTGCATTGTTTACTTGTTTTACTTTAGTTTAGATTTTTGGTTAGCCCGTTGCAAAACCAAGTTGGGTTCTTGGTGATCCCGATATAAAACCAAGAGTGGTTTTTGGTGAGCCCGTGTAAAACCAAGTTTGGGTTCTTGGTGATCCCGGTATAAAACCAAGAGTGGGTTTCTTTGGTGAGCCCGGTGTAAAAATCAAAGGGAGTTGGGTTTGGATTGTGATCCCGGTAAAACAATCCGACTATATTCTAGGAGGAATATAGTGAAAATTCCAAGTGGTATCTTGGATAGTGAACGTAGGAGCGGGTTGCTCCGAATCACTCTAAATGTCTTGTGTTTGTGCTTGTTTAACTTTATTGCATTTATTTACTTGCTTCCGCATTGCATATTTCACCACAACACTAAAAGGATTTTAAATTATACATACTTGCTAAAGTTTTTTTTATCCCAATTCACCCCCGTCTCGAGAAGCCACCTGGGCAACACAATATTTATCAAAATATCTTTTGCTTTAGAACATATCAGAGCCAATTAAGTATCAAAATGTATCAGAGCTAATTTTCATTGATTTAGTATCAAAATGTATCAGAGCATATCAAAATGTATCAGAGCATCCAAAATATATCAGAGCACGCATAAAATGTATCAGAGCTAAGTTCCATTAGATTTCATGCATAAATAACTTCTACTACCATAAAATGTTTTCATGAATGTATTTTCCATGCACATCATTATTACTACTTTCCCTTTTTGTCATCAACAAAAATATCATTTTACAAAGAATTACTACTCCTTTTTTATGCAAATCAATAATTTTTTTTCTTTTTGATGTATTAATTGTTGAGTCCAAGGTTACATACATCACAAAAAGGTAAAACATAATGAATAAGACATTGCATATTGCTGAAAGCATATATGTCATTACTTTAAAAAGATATATTACAAATACATCCAAAAGGTGTAGACAAGATAAGATACATCAATAATAACCTATATCATGGCTATTCTTCACTACTACTAGAGTCTAAATTTAGGGTTTATGAAGCATAAGTTCTGGAACTCCTAATAGGTGGAGCAGGTCCTCTAGAAGTCCTAGTCCTAGATGTCGGTCCATTCCTACGTGAAGGAGGTGGCTATCTAGCATGTGATTGAGGCTGTCTAGGTGTGGGTGAGGGTTGTGGAGGTGGCTGTCTTGAAGTGGAAGCTCCGGATCCAGAACGCACTCCAGTGACCAGAAGAAAAATAGTCCTCAGCTCTGTCCCCATCTTGTGAACCTCTTTTTGGATATCATGCAATGCTACAGCTTGGCCTTGAGCAAAAGTATCTGCCACTCCTTGAAGCCTGTTGAAGTTAGAATACAGCTGTGTAAGATCTGTCCTGTAGTCCTCCTGCATCCTTTGACCCATCTCCACTGACTCCATCCTCAGTGTCAACTCTCTCATCTCAGTGCGAAACTCCTCCAGGCATCTCTCGAGTGATTGGCGAAGATTGTCAAAGATAGATCTGAAGGTGCTAGTCAGGGTCTAGTGAACTATGAGAGATGCTCAACCGAAATGGTGGTCTGAGTAGCAGTAGCTGAAGTCGAAGGTGCTGATGGTACCGTAGATGCTCTGGGTGGAGTTCTAGGACTACTGGTCTGTCCACCTATCTCAGCCTATCCCTCGGTCTTCTCATCTGCAGAGTCATCATCACTATCATCAGGCTCAGTGTCAGTATCTCCATCTGACTCAGCCTCTCCAGTAGTAGTAGCAGTAGTACTAGGCTCTGCCTCCTCCTCATCAGACGAATCATGCACAACCCTCTGACCTGAGGTCTTCTTCATCCACTGACCATCTATCCTGCGGTAACCCATATGGTGAAGAGACTTGTCAATATATCTGTCTGTATGTAGTAATGGTCTGGCATCCTCATCTGATAGGTTTACTCCAAACTCCTGAAAATCAGTGTAAATGCCATTCCATAAGGAAGGCACGCCCTGGCTTTTCTTGCAGCATCTTTCATTTGAGACAACATGACAAATGGAAGGTTTATTTGCTCCCCCCTATAAGATAACTCATGAATACCATGTCTCTTTCACTTACTCAGTCAAAATAACCTGTTCTAGGTGAGTAGATTCTACTGATGAAATTATCGAGTAGCCTCATCTCTAAAGACAATTGGTTGGCTTGCAAGTTCACAATCCCACTGACATCCCTTCTTTCCAAAATTGTTCTTACGACTGCCTGTTTGTTCTTCAAAACTAAGTGGCACTTTCCAGCGGTGGGTAAATGTAGAACTTTGCTTAAAACTTCATCTATAGTTATATCTACCCCTTTGACAGTTGATGTGATTTGGTCTGCCCCCAAGGTTAAATTTTCAAAGAAACTTCTTACTAGAGCCATATAGGTAGGTAAATCTATGGAGCTAAAGAATTCCTAGCCCTGAAATTCGAGCCATTCCCCTATTCGGAAACCCTCATCCTTAAGAAATGTGAAAATCACCTTTCTTTCGGAAGTTACTGGTCGATTTCCCATCTGAATGATCTATCTTTGAGGTGTTGGGGACTGATCTTGAGGTTCATCTTGAACTTCTCGAGGAGTCGGCTCCTCATGACGAGCCTTGGTTCTCCTTTCCACAGTGCTAGAGATTGGGGCGATCCACTTTCCACGTCGACCGGATGCTTTCTTTGGAGCCATTTGGTCAAGATCTAAGGTGGGAAAGGGAGGAATCGAATGGTCCTAGGAAAGGATGGGAGAGTAGTCCCCTAGAGTAGGGCTCTGTCTAATCAATGAAAGGGAAAGTGAATAGAGTTTTTAGGGCAGTCGGCTTTTAAGGGTGCCCGACATTCGAGTCGACTCGACCAGTAGAGTTTTCCTACTTGAGTCGGCTCGAGCCAGAACACAGAAATAGGCTCTAAAATTCAATAAAAAGGTTCTATTCCCTAGAATACACTAGATAAGGTGGTTGTTTATCTTAGATTGGTGATGGAGGTCTTCTAGATGTTTTTTTCTTAATTTTGAAGAAATTAGGTCATGAATTCTAAAAAGGGTCATACAAACCTAATTCTCCTCTAATCAATTGAAATCTATCTTCATTAAGTGGCTTAGTAAAGATGTTAGGTAATTGATTATCTGTTATAACAAATTCATGTTCAATATTACCATTTTGTACATGATCCCTAATGAAGTGATGCCTAATTTCTGTGTATAGTCCTAGAATGCTGAATTGGATTATTTGTTAAATTAATAGCACTTGTGTTATCACATTTGATAGAAATTTTAGTTTAAATAATATCATAGTCTTCTAGTTGTTGCTTAATCCAAAGCACTTAAGCACAATAACTCCCTGCAGCCACATACTCTGTCTCAGCAGTAGATAGTACTACGGAGTTTTGCTTTTTACTGTGCCATGAGATTAAGTTCAACCCTAAAAATTGATAAGTACTACTAATACTTTTTTGATCAATTTTATATCCACCATAATCAGCATCAGAAAAATCAATTAAATTCAATGAAGATTGTTTAGAATATCATAGACCTAGATTACTTGTTCCTTTTAGATATCTTATGATTCTTTTAAGAGCAAGTATATGTGATTCTTTTGGATTGGATTAAAATCTAGTATATATACAAACACTAAACAAGATATCAGGTATACTAGCTGTTAAATACAATAATGATCCAATCATACCTCAGTAAAGCTTTTGATCAACGTTATTTCATCTTCATCTTTGTCAAGTCTACAGGTAGGGCTCATGGATGTGCCAATTTCTTTGACTGACTCCATACCAAATTTCTTAATGATCTCCTTGATGTACTTAGCTTGGTTGATAAATATTCCTTCCTTTGTTTGCTTGATTTGGAATCTAAGGAAGTAGGTTAGTTCACCATTAAGCTCATTTCAAATTTGTCATGCATAAGCTCAGCAAATTCTCTATACAAATTTTTATTAGTTGCACCAAAAATTATATCATCTACATAAATTTGTACGACTAATATTTCATTAACCTTTCTTTTAATGAATAGAGTGGTGTCTATATTGCCTCTAATAAAATTATTTTCAAGCAAGAACTTACTTAATATATCATACTATACTCTAGGTGCTTGTTTTAAACCACACAATGCTTTATTAAGTTTGAAAATATGATTAGGAAAAGCATGGTTTTCAAATCCTGGTGGTTGTTTAACAAAAGCTTCTTCAAAAATGAAACTATTTAAAAATGCACTTTTTACATTCATTTGAAATAATTTGAAATTCATATAACAAGCAAATGTAAGTAATAATCTAATAGATTCTAATCTTGCTACCGGTGCATAGATGTTGCCCAGGTGGCTTCCCAAGAGGGGGGTGAATTGGGATTAAAAACTTTTGCAAGTATATGCACTTTGAAATTCTTTTAGTGTAGAAGTGAAGTGTGCAAAGCAGAAGTAAATAAATTAAAGCAATCAAGCAATGAAAGCACAATCACAAACATCAAGAGATAGAGTGGTTCAGAGCAACTGGCTCCTACATCCACTATCCAATGATCACTTGGGATTTTCACTATATCCTCCAATCGGAATACAGTCGGATTGTTTTACTAGGCTCACAATCCAAACCTACACAATTTGATTTTACCGGGATCACCAAAGAAACCCTAACTTCCTTTGGTTTTACACGGGATCACCAAAGAAAATCCAAATACTTGGTTTTAAACCAGAAAAACCAAGAACCCAAACTTAGATTTTACAAGGTTCACCTAAAAACCTTTAACTCTCTCTTAAGATACAGCCCCTTGCTGTTCTAAGAGATCAAACAAAGATATAGAATGTATAACAAGCAACTACAACAAACCAAGTTTGTTTTGGTGTTGCCGATGAAGATAAAAAATGAAGTCAAGCTTTGAGTGCTCTTCAATGCTCTTCAATGCTACTTCTTCCCTTCTTCAATGAGTGGATTCAATGATTGAGTGGAGTTGGTGAAGCTTTGAATCCAACTTGAATACTCTTTGAGTTAGGTAGAAGAATAACATGAAAGCTCTTTGTTCTCTTAAGAAAATTCAGCAATAAGTCTCAATTAATTGTTTAATCCTTCAAAAATAATCTCCTTTATAGTTTTCCATGAGATATGGCCGTTGTAGGGCCTTGGGATTCATGAAATGGCCATTGGAGATGATTTGGAACTCAAATTTCAATTTCAGCAACTAGCCGTTGAAGTGCAGACAACGGCTCTACGAGCCGGCTCGAGCTCCAAGAGTCAGCTCGAAGTCTCAGACAAGCCAAAAACAAACTTCTGAAGGAGCCGGCTCTTGGACTAGGAGTCGGCTTTTGCCTTCAAGCTTTCAGTCATGACAAACATACATACCTAAAGTCTGCTCTTGATATGGGAGTCGGCTCTAGTTCTCAGAACTTCAAAAAATACTTCTGGAAGAGTCGGCTCTTGGTTCTGAAACTTTGAATCTTCTTCCGTGCCGTGCCATTTTGAGTCGGCTCTTACAAGTCTTTAAAAAATTTGCTTCAAGCTTCCCAAAAACTTCAACATTGAATCAACTAGAAGCTAATCTACATACTTTATCAACTTTTTATAATTTTAAGCCCATTTTTACATGATTACAACATTCATAAGTTAGGGCTTTTACAAACTCAATTGAATTACCCTTAAGTAAATTTGAAAACCATTTTAAACAAAGGTAATCAATTCCTGCAAAATTTTTTAAACAATTTGAGAAGAGTTAGTATCAAATACATGCTCCAATATTTTGTGATCATCAAAATCATTCCAGGGGTCAACAATCTTCCCCTTTTTGATGATGACAAAATACTAGGCATGATTAAAAAAAATTGAAAGCACTTTACAATTTCAGTAATTTCAAGTCTATGCGCATCATATAGGTTAGGTATCATTGTATCAATGCAATGTGCCATAATGTATCGAATGTATATAACTAAATACAAATTATTATGTGTATCAAGTGTATCGAGACATGAAATATCATATATATCATAACATGATGTATCGATATATGATGTATCAAGGATATTGACTACACAAAGTATATTGAAACTTATAGAATTTTCAAACTTTTGAAGTAAACTTAAGTTTCATCAACTTTCTATGAATCAACTATTCATTTCATCAAAGTTTCATAACATTCAATTATCCATATAGCTTTTGTAAGCAATTTTCGAGCAATTTTCATGAATCAATATAGATTTCCAAGAAATTCTCATGAATCAACAATCAACAGCTTTTTCATGAACTAATATAGCAAGGATTTCCAAGAAATATTTCCAAGAAATTTTCAAGAATCAACAGCTTTTTCATGCCACACACAGTTACCATTCTCCCCCTTTTTGTCATCAACAAAAGGTATATGAGAAATGGATAATCATTCACAACATATATTCATAACAAATGATATATGGATATTGATTCAATCATAACATTAATTCATTCATAACCCTAATTCATTCATAACAAGTGAAGTATATATATATGAGAAATAAGCCAATACATAGCATATGTGATACTTTACAAATGTGCCACGGCACAACAAAATAGTATCACATAACCAAAATATAAGAACATCAAGTCTCAGAAAGATAAAAACCTAACCATCAGAAAGAAGTGCTAAGATCACTATCAGGTTCTTCCTCATCAGAGGAGGACCAACCTCTAGAATACCTGGACTAGGTTTAAACTTGGGGAACCTAGGACGGAGATCCCTAATCCTAGTCCTAGTAGGTGTAGAAGTCCTAGTTACTTTAGATTTAGGTTTAGGTTTAGTTTTTGATTCAGATGAAATAAAGATGGGTGTAGGTCTGGCAGAAGGTGGATCAAGAGATAGGGCCAAAGTGTTGGTGGATGAAAGCATCTGAGTAGCAGGAGTCACTTCAACATCAGCAGATCCAGCAGCCTCCATACTATCCTGAGGCTCATCAATAGCAGGTGTGGCATGATACGGTGCATCAGTGCAATGTGTCTCCTGTCCCTGCTCAGCATGTGTGCCAGTACTAGTCTCAGTGCCCGTGCCAGTCGCTGTGCCAGTCCCTGTGGAAGTAGAAGGTGCATGTTGGCTGGCCACAGATAGCTGTCTCAATATAGTCATAATATCATGAAAGCCCTTCTGCATCTCGAATTGTAGAGAAGTAATCCTCCTGTCAGTGTCAGTCCTGAGACAAGAAATCTCCTCTAAAACTCTGTGGAGTCTATCATCAGTATCAGCTCTAGCAGCAGTAGGAGTCCTGACTGGTGAATGTGGTGAAGCAGGAGCTGGCTCGGATGATCCAGCCTCATCAGTCTGTCCCTCAGTCTGCTCACCATGTCCCTGTGCAGCCTGTATGTCATCATCTGAGTCTTCTGAATGTGCTACAGGAACTCCTGAAGTCTTTCTGATCCAGTTTCCATCAACTTTAATAAATCCCATTCTAGTCAGGGATTTCACAGTGTACCTGTCGGTGTGCAGCAACAAACGACAGTCCTCTCCAGTGAGATCAATATCAGCATCCTGGAACAATAAAGTAAACACCATCCCGTAGGGTAAACATGCTCGTGCCCTACGTACAACCTCTCTCATATGAGAAATCATAATAAATGGAAGGTTGAGGGGCTCCCCCTCAATCAGTCGCCTCATGAATGTAAGATCTCTCTCTCTAACCCAGTTGAATCTGCCTGTCCTGGGTAAGAAAATTTGGCTAATGATGTTGTGCAACAGCCTCATTTCCAATGAGAGCTGATTTGCACTTACATGTATAATGCCCTTCACATTAGATCTCCCCAAGATGAGTCTAAGAGTCTTCACTCTTTCCTTCATAACCAAATAGCATTCCCCTTCTTTGGGTATATTCAACAAATTTGAAAGTTTTTGCTCACTTATTTCTATGAATTTTCCTTTCACAGTTCCTTCCAAATGAAAAGCTCCTAGTGACATGTTTTCAAAGAATTGTCTAACCAAATTTGGATAAGTTGGAACATTTAATTTACAAAAATCCTTCCAACCCTGTCTTTCAAGCCACATACCAATATTTAACTGTTCTTGATCTAGAAAACCGAAATCGATGCACCTACTGGGCATCACTTGTTGATTTTCCATTGGAATGATTTGTCGGGGTGCTGGAACAACTTCCTTTGGCTCAATCGGCTGTTCCTCTTGTGGAATCGAGGTATCTAGTCGCCTCTTGCTCCTCCTTTCCTCAGCCATAGTCCAAACAACTCTTGTTGCTTTCTTTGCCACCGCCTTGCGAGTCACCATTCTCCAAGGATTAAAGGTTTGAGAGGGTTTTTGGAGAGTTTTCTAGTGTGGAGTGAGGAGTCGGCTAAGATAAAACGGCTAAAATCCAGAAAATACAATGAATAGGGAACTAGGAAACCCTACTTAAAAAGCTTCGGCCCGACCTGCGAGTCGGCTCGCATAGAGCCCTGAGAACTCGAGTTGGCTCAAGCAAAAATCTATTCTAAAAATTAAAATGGGTCAAACTCAGTTTCTAAGGATTTCTATAGTCTAAACTAGGTTGCCCTATGCTCTAAAGAGAAGTTTAAAATTTCTAAATAATTTTTTCTTAATTTTCAAAAATTAGGTCAGATAGGTTTAAAATGGATCACATAACCCTAATTCTTCTCTAATTTCTTAAATCTTTCTTGATTTAATGGTTTAGTGAAAATGTCCGCTAGTTGGTCTTCAGTAGGTACAATTCAAGTTCCACAACATTGTTCAAAACATGATCACGAATAAAATGATGTCGAATTTCAATGTGCTTTGTTCGTGAGTGCTGAATTGAATTTTTTGATAAATTAATAGTACTAGTATTGTCACATTTAATAGGAATTTTAGGTTGGACAACACCATAATCTTCTAGTTGTTGCTGATCCATAACACTTGAGCACAACAGCTCCCAACAGCTACATATTCTGCCTTAGCAGTAGATAAATCTATAGAGTTCTGTTTGCGACAATGCCAAGAGATCAAGTTAACATCTAGAAATTGATAGGTGCCACTTGTGCTCTTTCTATCTATTTTACATCCTCCATAATCAGCATCAGAATAACTAATTAATTTTAGTGATATGTGTTTAGAATACCACAAACCTACATTACAGGTGCCTTTTAAGTATTTAATAATTCTCTTAATAACTGTGATGTGTGATTCTTTAGGATTAGATTGAAAACGTGCACACATACAAACACTAAATAATATATCATGTCTACTAGCTGTTAAATAAAGTAATGATCCAATCATACCTCGGTACAGCTTTTGATCAACATTTGTGCCATTCTCATCTTTGTCAAGTCTACATGCAGGACTCATTGGTGTTCCAATTACCTTGCTTGATTCCATGCCAAACTTCTTGATTATTTCTTTAATGTACTTGGCTTGGTTGATCAGAATACCTTCTTTAGTTTGTTTAATTTGAAGTCTAAGAAAGTAACTTGTTACGGCCGTAACGATGACGTGGCATGTCTCAGATTTCGCTGGGCGTGATTCGAGCCACACGGAGTTTTTTCGGCGAAGTCAGGTGTGGCTCCGTCTCGGTCGAGGTCGAGGTCGGTCCAGGCCTTCCCGCTGCTCCGCCAGGTATCCACCTAGGAGGGGTCCACCTCGGTCGAAGCCGGCGGCCTCCTCGCTCCTTCGCCAGGTTGCGCCCGGAGATGGGACCACCTCGGCCAAAGTCGAGCGCCCCTCTGCCGCTCCGCCAGGTGTCCACCCAGGAGGGGTCCACCTCGGCCGAAGTCGGCGGCCTCCCTGCTCCCTCGCCAGGTGGCACCCTGAGACGGTCCCACCTCGGCCGAGGTCGAGCTGGGCCCCTCGCTCCTTTGCTAGGTGGCGCCCGGAGACGGGAGCACCTCGGCCAAAGTCGAGCGCCCCTCTGCCGCTCCGCCAGGTGTCCATCAAGGAGGGGTCCACCTCGGCTGAAGCCGGCGGCCTCCCTGCTCCCTCACCAGGTGGCACCCTGAGACGGTCCCACCTCGACCGAGGTAGAGCCGGGCCCCTCGTTGCTTCGCCAGGTGGCGCCCGGAGATGGGACCACCTCGGTCGAAGTCGAGCGCCCCTCTGTCGCTCCGCCAGATGTCCACCCAGGAGGGGTTCTCCTCGGCCGAAGCCGGCGTTTCCCTACTCCCTCGCCGGGTGGCACCCTGAGACGGTCCCACCTCGGCCGAGGTCGAGCGGGCCCCTCGCTCCTTCGCCAGGTGGCACCCGGAGACGGGACCACCTCGGCCAAAGTCGAGCGCCCCTCTGCCGCTCCGCCAGGTGTCCACCCAGGAGGGGTTCACCTCGGCCGAAGCCGGTGGCCTCCCTGCTCCCTTGCCAGGTGGCACCCTGAGACGGTCCCACCTCATCTGAGGTCAAGCCGGTCCCCACGCTCCTTCGCCAGGTGGCGCCCAGAGACGGGACCACCTCGGCCGAAGTCGAGTGTCCCTCTGCCGCTCCGCTAGGTGTCCATCAGGAGGGGTCCACCTCGACCGAAGCTGGAGGCCTCCCTGCTCCCTCGCCAGGTGGCACCCTGAGACGGTCCCACCTCGGCCGAGGTCGAGCCGGGCCCCTCGCTCCTTCGCCAGGTGGTGCCCGGAGACGGGACCACCTCGGCCGAAGTCGAGCGCCCCTCTGCCGCTCCGCCAGGTGTCCACCCAAGAGGGGTCCACCTCGGTAGAAGCTGGCGGCCTCCCTGCTCCCTCGCCAGGTGGCACCCTGAGACGATCCCACCTCGCCGAGATCGAGCCGGGCCCCCCGCTCCATCGCCAGGTGGCGCCCGGAGACGGGACCACCTCGGTCGAAGTCGAGCGCCCCTCTGTCGCTCCGCCAGGTGTCCACCCAGGAGGGGTCCACCTCGGCCGAAGTCGGCGGCCTCCCTGCTCCCTCGCCAGATGGCACACTGAGACGGTCCCACCTCGACCGAGGCAGGCCAACCTGTGCGGAGAAGCTTCCGAGGAGCAGGAGCATGAGCTCCAAGATTGCCCCTCGAGCCGTGCGCGCCGCACCCCGAGAGTCGCGCCCGTACGGTCAGCAACAACACGCGAAACATCGCTTACATCGGCCCGACAGGTCCCGCAGTCGAGAGGCGATGTCCTGACAAAACAGGACCCAATAACGGGCTTCGTCGGTGCCTGGAGAAGAAGAGCGCTCGCGCTCAGCCCAAGGCCTGGTCGGCGGTCTGCCCGGCACCCTCCCTTTACTCTTTCCTTGCTAGGCTCGGCAAGCAAGGCGTGGAAGCCGCCTGGTTCTTTGATCCAGAAGGGGAAAGAGATGGAGGGAAGGGGTTGAAAGCGACGAAGGAGCCTCCCAAGGGCGGCAAACGAAAAGGCAGTATGAGAAGTTAAAAGGAAGGAAAGGGTAGACGACAAGGTAAGCAAGAAACAAAGGGCTGGGAGAGAAGATTCCGTCCCAAGAGCAGGATCCAAGATCCCGAGAGGGGACCTTTGGCATGAGCTCGGTGGAGGAACTCGGCCGGATTTATATCCTTCCTGAGATCTTACTTGCTAGCACAATCTCTAAGTCTGGGATTCCTTCAGGGGCCCGTCTCGGATATTCTGTTCCCTCTCGCTGCTTACTAACTTGACCGTCGGAGCTCCCTCGCCGGGGGTCCCGGCGAGGGTTTCTAACCTTGCCTTGCAGGTTTGAAGAGCCAGGAGATCCCAGGGGCAAGACGGTTTAGTCGGATCGGTGGCTCCGAAGCCACAGGCGCGGCGGCGAGATCGGCAACATAACTCAATTCGCCCATCAAGCTCATTTCGAATTCTCCCTCTTCTTCATGTGGTTCACTTGATTGTTTGTCCTTGAGGGTTAAGTCTTTCATTCCATGCTCTAGTGTACCTGCATCATCATCAGCAAAATCTTCCTTTCTCTAACATGTAATGTTAGATTCATTAAAAACAACATAAACAGATTCTTCAACAATCAAAGTTCTTTTATTAAAAACTCGATAGGCTTTACTATTTAAAGAATATCCAAGAAAAATAGCCTCATCGGATTTTGCATCAAATTTACCAAGATTATCTTTTCCATTATTGAGAACAAAACATTTACATCCGAAAATATAAAAATATTTGATATTTAGTTTTTTATTGTTCCAAAGCTCATAGGAAATTTTTCTGATAATAGGTCTAATCAAAACTCTGTTTAAAATATAGCATGCGGTATTAACAGCTTCTGCCCAAAAGTATTTTGAAAGATTTCCTTCACAAAGCATTGTTCTGGACATTTCTTCCAAAGTATGATTCTATCTTTCTACAACATCATTTTGCTATGGTGTTCTAGGTGCAGAAAAGTTATGATCAATATCGTGCTTTGTGCAAAAATGATCAAAATACTGGTTTTCAAATTCGGTGCCATGATCACTACGAATTGAAATAACATATAAGTTTTTCAATTTTGTAACTCTTTTGTAAAACTTTTTGAATACATTAAAAGTATCATTCTTATGTGCAATAAACAAAACCCATGTGTATCTTGAAAAATCATCTACAATCACAAGTCCATATTTCATACTACCTAGGCTGGTAGTCCTAGTAGGTCCAAATAGGTTCATGTGAAGTAGCTCTAAGGGTCTAGATGTTGAAACTATGTTTTTGGATTTAAAACTTCCCCTCACTTGTTTTCCTAACTGACATGCATCACAAACATAATCAAAATTGACTTTAAACTTTGGCAAACCATTGACCAAGTCCTTTGAAATCAATTTAGCTGTTGTGTTCATACTAGCATGACCAAGTCGTCTATGCCATAGTAAACTTGATTCCTTGCTCTTGTCATTCATTGCTACAAGACTTGTATTACTTGACATGGCTAGATCATTAAAATCTACCACATAAATGTTACCAAGTCTATGTCCAATGAATTTAGTAGTAGAGTTAAGTGGATCAACTACTATACACATTGATGACTTGAAGAATACATTATAATCAATGTCACATAATTGACTAATACTCAAAAGATTATGCTTTAATTTTTCTACCAGCAATATATTTTCAATAAATGTAGAAGGAGTAATTTTGATTTTACCAATACCGATTATCCTTCCTTTTCTATTGTCACCAAATGTTACCATTCCACCATCCTTCTGTTCTAGGGTGAAGAATTGATCAGCATCACCCGTCATGTGTCTTGAACAGCCGCTATTCAAATACCATCTTTTCTTTATGCTTGTGGCTGCAAGACATCCCTGCAAAATAATCATTTAATAGATTTAGGTACCCAAGCTCTCTTGGATCCTTGCAAGTTAGTGGAAATGGTTCCTTTTGGAATCCAAACTTTTTTAATTTTTCTTTTGTCATTGTGTTTCAAATGACATTCAAAAGCTTTATGACCAATGTTATTACATGCATAGCATACAATCATTGAATTTGAATAATAACTACGAGATGATGCAAATTTAGGTCTAACATGTTTAGAACTAATAAATTTAGGAGCATATGAAGTAGAGGCGGAAAATGTGTTTGAAATAGATCCTTTATAACCAATTCCAAATTTATTATTTGTTTCTTTTTGATCTTTAAAAATTAACTCAAGTTTGTTAGAACTTAGGATTAATTTTTCAACTAATAGTTTTAATTTTTGAACTTCTTTCTTTAGATCATCATTTTCATTTTTCAAATTCTTATTTTTCTTAAAAAGCTCTTCTTTTTCAACTTGACTAATCTTGAGTCTTTCACAAACCAAATTTAGTTCTCTTTGTAAGATTTTGTTTCTTTCACAAGATTCATTTTTGTCATTTTCAAATACATCACATTTATTTTTTAAATCTCTCAATTTTAAACCAGCTTTTTTATATTCTATCAATAATTCACAAAAAGCATTATGTAATTCATCATAAGTGAATTCTAAATTAGGTTCAGAAGTACTTACCTCATCCTCCAAACCCATAAGATAAATTTGTGCTATTTTTGTTGTCTCTTCATCCTCTTCAGTAGAAGTAGTTTCATCACTATCACTCCAAGCAGCTAGCATTGCCTTCTTCTTCTTTCTAGGGAATATCTTTTTCTTTCCTTCAGGGCAATCAGGGTGGATGTGTCCTGGTTTCTTGCATCCATAGTAGATAGGTACTTGATCTTTATCTTTCTCTTTATCTTTTTCTTTATCTCTTTTCTTTTTTTTTCCAAAGTCACCTTTTCTGTAATGCTTTCTCCATCTATTTGTGTTTCTTCGCCTATAAACTTTTTGAATTTCCTCATGACTAGGGCAATTTCGTCACTTCCAAGATCATCATCATCTGATGAATCAGATTCTTCATTCTTATCTTCCTTAGTTGATTTAAATGCAATGGTTTTCTTTCTTTTTGTATCTTCTTCAATCCTTTGTTGCATAGCCAATTCATGTATGATTAAGGATCCAAGTAGTTCATCCAGTGGCAGTATATTTATGTCCTTTGCTTCTTGAATTGCTGTCACTTTGACTTCCCACTTGTCTGGCAAAGATCTTAAAACTTTTTGGACAAGATCAGCATTAGAATAAGTTCTACCCAGACTCTTGAGACCATTTATAATATCAGTAAAGCGATTATACATAGCAGATATAGTCTCACTAGGATCCATCTTAAACAACTCATAATTATGTACAAGTAGATTGATTTTTGATGTCTTAACTTGAGAAGTGCCTTCGTATGTGATTTCTAATTTGTCCCAAATTTCTTTAGCAGAATTGCAAGTTGAAATTCTGTTAAACTCATTTACATCCAAAGCACAATATAATAGGTTCATTGCTTTAGCATTTAATTTAGCTAATTTCATATCATTCTTGTCCCAATCCTCTTCTGGTTTGGGAACCTCTATATCATTAACTTTAATTATGGGTGTGCGAGGTCCTTTCATGATGATTTTTCATAAGTGAAAGTCTACGGCTTGAATGTATATCTTCATTCTTGCCTTCCAATAAGTGTTATTAATTTCGATGAAAAGTGATGGTCTATTTGTGGATTGACCTTCAGCCAATGAAGTGCTTATGGGATGTGCCATATGTCTTTACTCTAACTAACTTTTAGAAACTTGGCTTTGATACCACTTGTTGCCCAGGTGGCTTCCTAAGAGGGGGGTGAATTGGGATTAAAAACTTTTGCAAGTATATGCACTTTGAAATTCTTTTAGAGTAGAAGTGAAGTGTGCAAAGCAGAAGTAAATAAATTAAAGCAATCAAGCAATGAAAGCACAATCACAAACACCAAAAGATAGAGTGGTTCAGAGCAACCGGCTCCTACATCCACTATCCAAGGATCACTTGGAATTTTCACTATATCCTCCAACCGGAATACAGTCGGATTGTTTTACTAGGCTCACAATCCAAACCTACACACTTTGATTTTATCGGGATCACCAAAGAAACCCTAACTTCCTTTGGTTTTACACGGGATCACCAAAGAAAATCCAAATACTTGGTTTTAAACCAGAAAAACCAAGAACCTAAACTTAGGTTTTACAAGGTTCACCTAAAAACCTTTAACTCTCTCTTAAGATACAGCCCCTTGCTGTTCTAAGAGATCAAACAAATATATAGAATGTATAACAAGCAACTACAACAAACCAAGTTTGTTTTGGTGTTGCCGATGAAGATAAAAAATGAAGTCAAGCTTTGAGTGCTCTTCAATACTCTTCAATGCTACTTCTTCCCTTCTTCAATGAGTGGATTCAATGATTGAGTGGAGTTGGTGAAGCTTTGAATCCAACTTGAATACTCTTTGAGTTAGGTAGAAGAATAACATGAAAGCTCTTTGTTCTCTCAAGAAAATTCAGCAATAAGTCTCAATTAATTGTTTAATCCCCTTTATAGTTTTCCATGAGATATGGCCGTTGTAGGGTCTTGGGATTCATGAAATGGCCATTGGAGATGATTTGGAACTCAAATTTCAATTTCAGCAACTAGCCGTTGAAGTGCAGACAACGGCTCTACGAGCCGGCTCGAGCTCCAGGAGTCAGCTCGAAGTCTCAGACAGGCCAAAAATAAACTTCTGTGAGAGCCGGCTCTTGGACTAGGAGTCGGCTCTTGCCTTCAAGCTTTCAGTCATGACAAACATACATACCTAGAGTCTGCTCTTGATCTGGGAGTCGACTCTAGTTCTCAGAACTTCAAAAAAATACTTCTGGAAGAGTCGGTTCTTGAACTGGGAGTCGCTCTTGGTTCTGAAACTTTGAATCTTCTTCCGTGCCGTGCCATTTTGAGTCGGCTCTTACAAGTCTTTAAAAAATTTGCTTCAAGCTTCCCAAAAACTTCAACATTGAATCAACTAGAAGCTAATCTACATACTTTATCAAATTTTTACAATTTTAAGCCCATTTTTACATGATTCAGCATTCATAAGTTAGGGCTTTTACAAACTCAATTGAATTATCCTTAAGTAAATTTGAAAACCATTTTAAACAAAGGTAATCAATTTCTGCAAAACTTCTTAAACAATTTGAGAAGAGTTAGTATCAAATACATGCTCTAATGTTTTGTGATCATTAAAATCATTCCAGGGGTCAACAATAGGTTTCATCAAAATATATTCCTTCTTCTTGGTTATATCCTTTGACAACTAGTCTAGCTTTATTTCTCATTACATTGCCTTTTTCATCTAATTTATTCTTATAAACCCATTTAGTTCCTATAATATGATGATTAGAAGGTCTAGCTACTAAAGTCTAAATATTATTTCTTTCAAATTGATTAAGTTCTTCATGCATGGCCATCATCCAATTCGGGTCATTTTCTGCTTCTTCTATGCTATTTGGTTCTACTTGTGAAACAAATACTAGATAATTATATGCATTTCTAAGTGATGATCTAGTCCTAACTCATTGTGAGTGATCACCTATAATTAAATATTTAGGATGTGATGTTACATACCTCCATTCTTTAGGTAAATCACCGTGATCTTTTCTTACCATTTCTTCTCCTTCTCCTTCTTATTTGTCCTTTAAGCTCATGTCCTTCATAGCTTTGTCAATTGTACCTGCATCATTATCAATGCACTCTTCTTTTTTAAAAGGTGAGGGATTAGTTTCGTCCAATATAACATGGATAAATTCCTCAATAGTTAATGTTCTTTTATTAAATACTCTATATGCTTTGCTAGAAGTAGACTAACCAAGAAATATTGCTTAATCATATTTAGCATCAAATTTTTCAAGGTTATCATTTTCATTATTGAGTACAAAGCATTTGCAACCAAAAATATGAAAATAATGAATACTAGGTTTTCTATCATTTCAAAGTTTATAGAGGGTTTTCTTTAGAATAGGTCTAATTAAAACATAGTTCAAAATATAACACGCAGTGTTCACAGCTTCTGCCCAGAAGTACCTTGGAAGATTGCCTTCACATAACATAGTTCAGGCCATCTCTTCCAATGTCCTATTTTTTCTCTCTATAACGCCATTTTGCTATGGTGTTCTAGGAGCAGAGAAGTTGTTATCAATGCCGTGCTCAGTGTAATACTCTTCAAAATATTGGTTTTCAAATTTAGTGCCGTGATCACTTCTAATTGAAACAATTGAAAGATTTTTCTGATTTGAAGCTTTCTAGTAAAATTTTTGAACTACTTTAAAAGCTTCATCTTTATGTGTAATAAACAAAATCCACGTAAATCTTGAAAAATCATCTACTATCACAAGTCTATATTTCATACCTCCTAGACTTGTGATCCTAGTTGGTCCAAATAAGTCCATGTGTAGTAGCTCTAAAGGTCTAAAAGTTGAAACCATATTTTTTATTTAAAACTTTTCCTAGTTTGTTTACCAAATTGGCATCCATCACAAACATGTTCAAAATTAACTTTAAACTTAGGTAAATCTCTAACTAGATCTTTGGAAATTAGTTTAGCTAAAGTATACATGCTAGCATGACCTAATCTTTTATGCCATAGTAAGCTAGATTCCTTGTTTTAGCATTCATTGCCATTATACTTGTACTACTTGACATGGCTAGATCATTTAAGTCTACCACATAAATGTTTTCAAGTCTATGACCAATAAATTTAGTGCTATAATCAAGAGAGCTAGTTACTATATACAATGAAGATTCAAAGACAACCTTGAAGCCTTTATTATATAATTTACTTATACTTAATAAATTGTGCTTGAACTTGTCTACTAGCAATACATTTTCAATGAAAGTAGAAGGGATGATTTTGATCTTACCAATGCCAATGATCTTTCCTTACCATTGTCACCAAAAGTCACCAATCCTCCATCTTTTATTTCTAGGGTGATAAATTGTTCTTTGTCATCCGTCATATATCTTGAGCAGCCACTATCCAGATACCATCTTTTCTTTGAATTCTGGATTGCAAGACATTCCTGCAAAATAATCAAGTAATACTTTTAAGTACCTAAGCTTTCTTGGGTCCTTGAAGGTTAGTAGTTGTGGTTTCTTTAGGAATCCAAATCTTTTTTACTTTACTTCTATTTTTCATGTTCAAATTGCATTCAAAAGATTTGTGTCCAACCACATTATAATTAAAGCAAACTATTTTTTAATTTTTGATATGAAACAGGAGCTAAAAATTTTGAAGTATAAAGCTTTGTAGCTGGAAACTTTTGATACAAAAGGTTTTGGAGCTAAAAACTTTGATACAAAAGATTTTGAAGCTGGAAACTTATTTGCATTCAATGGATTATATTCAATTCCAGTTCTATTATTTATTTTGCTTTAATTTTTCAAAATCAGCTTAAGCTTGTTTGAACTCAAAGTTAATTTATCAACTAAGGGCTTGAGTTGACTCATTTCATTTTGCAAGCTTCTATTCTTTTCAAGACATTCATTCTTTTCAGTTTGCAAAACATTGCATTTTTCAGAAATGCTATTCAATTTTTTTTGCAAAATTTTGTTATTTTCTGAAATCTCTTCCTTTCCTTTCATCAAAGTATCATAATTATTTTTCAAATTCTTAATTTTTAAACTAGCCTTTTTGTATTCCAACAAAAGTTCATAAAATATAGTATTTAACTCTTCATATGTAAATTCACCATTAGGTTCAGGAGACATTACCTCATCTTCTAATCCCATGAGACATATATTTGCAGTTTTGGATGTCTCTTCATCTTCTTTGATATGGATTTATCGCCGTCGCTCCACGTAGCAACCATCACTTTTTTCTTCTTCTTTTTGTATTCTTTCTTTAATATGGGACACTTAGAACGATAGTACCCCGGCTTCTTGTACTCATAGCATATCGGTTGTTGCTCCTTATCTTTTTCTTTATCCTTCTCCTTTTCTTTAATATGTTCTCCCTTTCTAAGATTTTTCTTTCAATACCTTGACTTTTTCTTGCCCATGAATCTTTTGAATCTTCTCATGATTAAAGCAATATCGTCATCTTCAAGTTCTTCATCATAGGAGGGGCTTTCTTCTTCTATTTCTTCTTCTTGCTTCTTTAATTCAACTGTAGCTTTAAAGGCTATTGATTTCTTATTTTTGATATCGTCTTCGTTGCAGTGTTGCATTGTAAGTTCATGTATGATCAAGGAACCCAGAAGCTCATCCAATGTAGTGTGTTCAGGTCCTTGGCCTCTTGAATCGCAGTGACCTTCGGATCCCATTTATCCAATAGTGATCTTAGAATTTTTTGCACAAGGTCTGCATTTGAGTATGTCCTGCCAAGACTTTTTAGACCGTTAATAATATCTGTAAACCTTGAAAACATGGTAGATATTATTTCATTTGGTTTCATTTTAAATAATTTATAACTATGCACAGGAATATTAATTTTTGAAGTTTTAACTTGAAAGGTTCCTTCATGGATAACTTCAAGTTTATCCCAAATTTCTTTTACAGATATGCAAGTAGAAATCCGGTTAAATTCATTAATGTCCACAGCACAATACAAGAGATTCATTGCTTTGACATTCAGTTTACCCATCTTCATGTCCTATTCATCCTATTCCTTTTCAGGTTTTGGGATGTCTATACCATCAACCTTTTTAGTGGGTGTGTGAGATCCTTTTAAGATAACTTTTCATAACTGAAAATCTACTGCTTGAACATAAATCTTCATCCATGCTTTCTAGTAGGTATAATTTGTACCTGTGAAAAGTGAAGGTCTATTTGTAGATTGGCCTTCAGCCAAAGAGGTACTCATAGGATTTGCCATAGATCTTTTCTCTAAGTAGATAAGTTACAGAGATACTACTGTGATACCAGTTGTTGCCCAATTGGCCAATCAAAGGGGGGGTGAATTGGGTTTGAAAACTTTTTCCTAAATATGTGCCTTTTGAAAAACTTTAAGTGGTGAGTGAAGTGTATTGAATATTAAATGTGGAAGCAAGTCAAAGAACACAATCAAAAGCAATCATAAACACCACCGATTTATAGTGGTTCGGAGTAACTTAGCTCCTACGTCCACTATCCAAGATACCACTTAGGATTTTCACAATATTCTCATAAAAATACAGCTGGTTTATTTTACACCGGGCTCACAAATCAAAAGCCAATTTTGGTTTTATACCGGGATCACCAAAAATCCAATACAACGTTAGTTTTTTTGGACTCACTAACAACCCAAACTTGATTTTCAAGGCTCACCAAAAATTTTAAATAATACTCAAGCTACAGCCCCTGCTGTACTTGGAACAATTAAAAAACAAAATTACAAATGAAGCAACACTAAAGACAAACCAAATTTTGTTGGATGGTTGTAGTTGCAGCTCTTTGAAAAGCCTTCTTGTTTGCTCCTTCAATGCTCTTTAAGGCTTTCAAACTTCTTCAGTAAATGACTCAAGAGAATTGATGGGAGTTTGGTGAAGTCTTGAGCTCTAGCTTGAATGCTCATTTGAATATTCAATACTCTCATTCAAAAGTTCTTCAAAACTTGTCAAAATTTTTTTTTCTCTTGTATTTAATCCTTCATTTATAGCTTTCCTAACTGTTCCCAGCTGAAAATAGCCGTTAGAATGCCTTGGGAATCGAAATATAGCCATTGGAGCACTTTTTGGATTCAAAAAATTAATTTTGGAACTAGCCGTTACACTTCAGAAAATTGGGCTTCGAGTCGGCTCGGTTCAGTCGAGTCGGCTCAGATTCTCAAATATACAAAAACTGAACTCTGGTCAAGTCAGCTCTTCTCGGTCGAGTCAGCTCGCCTGACTATTTTTTTATAACTGAAAATCACTTACTCTAGAAAAGTCGGCTCAGTTTCTCGTCGAGTCGACTCGGTTGTTTGATTTCTCAAAACTATAATTTTGGTACTCTATACGAGTCGGCTCAGTTGGCAGAGTATCAAAAAAGCTTGTACTGTGCCAGAACAATGAGTCGACTCTATGCTTTTGAGTCGGCTCGAATGATCTTTATCCAAAAGGCTTCCAAACTTCTTCAATCTTCCTCTAACAACTTCCAAAGACTTTCAAACTTGTTTTAAACTTAATCTAAAAAATTTAAACTATAAAATTACATAGAATTGCCCCTTTTTCACAAGAATATATATTTAAACTTTCTTGGGCTCTTCGGTACATGATCATTTTCTATGAAAAACTTGATTCATCACAATAATTTCAGAATTGTAGGAAGAATGATTATTTATTTGAAACATCCTATAAAAACTTTTTAAACACTTGAAAAGAGTCAGTATCAAATTCATACTTCAATATTTTATTATCATCAAAATCATTCCAGGGACCAACACTTATAAATTAAGAATGGAAGTTTTAATTTTGTAAATTTTACTTTTTTCATAATAAAATTTTGCATACTTAATTAATTGTTTCTTATATTTTATTTTATTTCTTCTTCTTTCTCTTACAGCATCGACATCGACAGTCATGATCCTAGAAATAGAAATCTATATTTTGTACAAGAGATTTCTTGAATGAGTAGTACAATATTGTTGGTACCATAACAATTGGTATCAAAGTTCAGAGCCCTAGATTACTTGTATTGATGAGATCAAAAAAAATGGAGAAGACAACCATAATCAAGATGGAGATCAACTAGTTTGACGAAAAAGTAAATTTTACTTTTTTCAAAGAAAATGATCAAAGATGTGTTGATCTAGCAAGGATTGATCGATACTTTCATATACAAGGAGAGGCAGCCATCATGAAAGACAAGACATAAAAATAGTTGCATATGCAAGTGGTGAGCACGATCTACTTATAATTGATAGATGAGATGGTAATCCATATACTAAATGAGACTTTGTTGATGTTACCGTGGACAAAGCTGAAGGAGTTTTATATAATGAAGTCTCTTACCAATATGCTTTTTTTTTGAAGTAGTTCTATCAACTATAAATGACCGAAGGATAGAGCTTGTAGGAGTACTTGAGTAACTTTCAGAGGATTTTCACTGACCTTTTCAATGTAGGTGAAAAGGTGGAAAAAAAGAACATGGCATTAATTTTGATGTCATTACTTCTACACTCTTTCAAGTCTTTGGTGATTGCTTTTCTAGTGAAAAAATTACTATCAAGATGGAGGAGATCATCTCGGTGTTATTTCAGAATGAGGTTCTTAGGTGAAAGAACTAAGCTTCTTATTTAGGCGAGAACTCGGCGTTAACAATTTCTAGAGAGATAGATAGTAGAAGGTGGAATGACAGTGGATCGCTAGGAAGGTGGTTCAACTCGAATGATGAAAATATGATGAATTGCTATCAGTGCAACAAGCTGAGGCATCGTGTCAAAGATTACTGTAGCTCAAGGATCAGATAAGAGTTACTGTGATGGTAGCTGATGATATTGATGGTGATGGATATTATGGTAATGCACTTATGGTATCGACAAGCTATCCCCTTCTTTCCAATGAATTTTAGATTCTGCATGTTCATATCATATTTATTATAGAGATGAGCTATTCAACTCTCTAGAGAGTAAAAAGGGTTTTGTCCACTTGCCAGGTGGATTGAGCTATGCAATCGAGGATGTCGGAATAATCAGCTTGAAGGCACATGATAGGATAGTGAAGAAATTGGGCGAGGTTTGATATATATCTAATTTTTCTTAGCAAATTGGATTCAAACAGCTGCATGTAGAGAGCTGGTGATGGAATCCTAAAGGTCTTATATAGTAATATAATTATCTTGCGAGGGAAGAAGCAAGGATGGCACAACCTCTTGACAGAAAGTTCAGTGCAAGATGGAGTCCCTAGTACCAATAGGAGTCCAATACAAGATGGAGCTTTGAGAATAGGTGGATCGGACACAAGATGAGAGATTAAGGAGGACGATAGGTGACGTTGCAAAGTGAAGTTTCTATTGCCATAGGAGGTTTTCCTAAGCAGGTCTCCGGTCGAGGTGAGCACATCATGTAACAGAGATGGGATCAAGTAACCTAACTCGATTTCTATGTTTGCCAATTCATAAACAGCAAATATTTGTCCCAGGGCATGGAGGTGTGATCTTTGAATAAGCTTTCAAAATCATGTAGAGACCGGATATCAGGTCAAGGTGGGCTAAACATCGAATCAAGATGGAGATTGTTAAGTATACCTAGGTTAGCCCATCCATGCACACAAGCAATGCATGCGGGCATGGGCGGCCATGCCCAGGCCCAAGTGGCACCTCCTTTCCCCATTTCCTGTCACGATGTAGCGTGGCTCATGGTAAGAGTGGTTCACTGTAGCAGTGATGTGGCGCACAAGCGAGAGGGCTTGATCTATGGCAGGAAAATATGGTGTAGACATGCGATTCGCACAATCTGATGACCGCACATATGTCCCAAGTTGATTGGGTGACCAGGTGTGTTTTTGAGAGTGTTCTGAGCCGATCTGGCCTGATTCCATGTGATTGCAGCATGATCAAGCCGATTAAATGGCCATGAATGCTTCTGAAGTTCAAATTCGAGTCGGAGAGGCTATAGGATTTTTATTTAAACATGATTTGGACCGTTGGACTCTTGGTAAAATGAATTTTGTACCAAAAGCTATAAAAATAGACATAGAGGCCTAGGGATATAAAGTGTGAGGATCTAAAGAATGGTGAAGGATCTCCAGAAAGTCTGTAGGGACTTGGAGTTAAAAGCTTGTAAGAGAAATTTTGGATTTCTTGTTAAAAGAATTATACAGAATTAAGAGTGAGAATTCCAATCTTGTAAATTTTATTTTTTTCATAGTGAAACTTTACATATCTAATTAGTTATCTTGTATTTTATTTTATTTTATTTTATTTTTATGATATCAGTATTAATAATCATAATCCTGAAAATGGCACTCCTAATAGAATACGAAAAACTTTTAGATAAAATGCTATCAGCATGGTTGATACCTGCTCCCATTTTAATATAGCTATATTTTAAGACTTTTCCGCATACATCCCTGCCTTATGGAAATTACGTATAGCGCGGCCTCTTCTTGCATCCCTATTTAAAATTGAGCCAGATAACATTCCGCTATTTGCAACAAGGACCTTGGGTTAAGGGACCTTTTAGAGGCCTCGCTCATGACCAAAACTGTCTTCTTTCCCTCTCGGCCCTCCTCCCTTCTCCGCGTCCTTCCTCTGCGACTGCTGATGCCGCCCTCACCATCTTCTACCCCTTCCACCTCTACTCCGCCAGTCGCCATTTATGACCTCGCCTCGCTCTGGTGCCCCGATTCCTTCCCCGACTGCTCCGGCAAGTCCATTTTGTGTACAGCGGAGCGAGTTCAGGTTTGGAGTCACAAACGAGGAATGGAGCTTGGTTCCAATTAAACAAAGGTAGAATGATCATTTTCTATCTTTTCGTTAATTTAAACAATGTCAGTGGTTAATTGGAGCGACAGATTATTAACTGAATGGATTTTTTGAAATACATATGGCCTTTCTCTGACACAATTTGTAGCTAGGGATAACGATGAATCTATACGTAATTTTTATAAATTCTTGGGCGTGGTACGGAAAAGAAGGAAAGGCAAAGGAATAAAAAAAAAAAAAAAAAAAAAAAAAACCTAACTTTAGCCCAACCCATCTCACAAAGGAGCATATTTTATGGTGTGTTCCAAGGACTTGGGAAGATTCCCATTGTAACCAACATTGTTATGTTACTGGAGTCGTCATTTGATGTGACACATGATAGGCTAGACATTCTATGTTATAACAGTTGTGGCAGGAAGGATTATAATACATTAATACTCGTTCTTTGCTTGAAAGAGTGTATAATCATCTTCATAACAATTAAACCTTATTTTAATTATTTATAGTCATGGTCACAAGCTCTGTATTAAGGGACAATTTGGCTTTCAGGCTAAATATTCAAACTCTGAAAATTGCAGAGAATTTGCAAAGAAATTTGAAATGTTTTCGGATAATGAGTTTTTTTTTTGAAAAATAAAAAATTGTAAATATGTCATATATTTACATGTTTTTGAGTATTAAAGTAAGCATAGGATAAGCAACATGAACAACATATAGCAAAAACAACAGGGCTAAGAATACTCATTACTGCGTAAGCCACAAATGTTCCTGGCGTATGTTAGGAAGAGTGGAGAATAATTTGGAAAAGTAGAAATCAGTGGTAAATTTGTTACTATGTTTACAATTAGCTGAATGATGATGATGGAGAATACAATGAGCTGTGAATTTGTGTATCAGAGTTCTTTTGTATCCAAGAAAAAAAAAGGGACTTGTGTATTGGAGTGATGTATATGATTTATTAAACTAGCAACTTTTTGTAGTTATTGTATTATCAGGAGCATTAATACTAAAAATACACAGAATCTACTTCTCTGGGTATGATAATAAATAGCAATGAGAGTGAATAGTAAAACATTGCAAATAGCAATGGTATCAGTAATTTAGAACCAACAAATAAAAAATAAAATAAAATAAGCTGTGAATATGTGTATGAGAGTGGCAGATACTATTTAATGAACTAGCAATATTTTGTTGTAATTGTATCATCAGGAGTTTTCTATCAACAGAATACAGTATATTTCAGGCATCAAATCAGAAAACTTTATATGCTCAGATAACCTGTGGATGATGTGTTCAACAATTAATACAAAGCTGCACCACATAATAGTATCATCGAAAACTGATAATAATTAAGGTATCAGGACCATTGGAGATTTTTTTTGTGGTATCAACCGACTGCTCTTATGAATTCTTCGACAGGATTCCCTCTCAGACTGCCTCTTTCACCTCCAACTTTGGAGGAGCCACTTGCATGAGTTTCCAGTGGTGCGAATATGCAAAGGGCGCATCAACTTGTCAAGGGCCAGTCCCAACATGCTTCCAGCCTTGAGATTCTCCACTATTCAACTTTTTGATACTTCATCCACAAAGATTCCAAGAAATCTGATTTTCCTCCGAGTTGTCAAATTTTCATTATGTAAAAATTGTTGTGATAGATACTAGTGTCATCGATAAATATACAGAACCCTTTTGTCAACATATTTCCTATTGTAGTCATAAAGACAGAAGGTTTATTTATACCTTCGGTAAGATTATATGCATGCCAAATATTTTTATTTACATTAAATATATCTTGTAAGTAATGCAACAATTATTTACTACATATGGTGTTAAAGCTTTTTTTCTTGTGTTTCCATACTGATGTGACAGTACTTTATTGGAAGCAGTTTTGAAAATCTAAAAGCATTATCAAGTTAGATTGTTCTATTAATTAATGTTCTGCCAAGTGAACAGGAATTAAAATTTGGTGCATGAACTGCTCATATGGTTAAGCTTATCTTGTTGACTAAAAATCACGTAACATATATTATCTGAAAATAATCTGAAACTCACCTACAAAGATCTCGAGGATAAAGTTTGCTCATTCCCTGAGATCTAATATAAACTTCCAGAGAAAACATTCATGCTACTTCCTGTAATGCTTCTAAAAAGTATTTCTGTTTTTAACTGCAACAACATGTTTGATGGCCTTATGCTAAAATAATTAGAATAACATGATAAAAAAAAAAGAGTATGAGAAGCACATGAATTCGACATTTTAAACTGATAAACTTAATTTGGAGAAGCAAATATGTGTTCAATTATGTAACAGAATAGCATATTTATCGCTGGGTCAGAGGACTCTGCAAGCTAAAGTACATCCTATTTTTTACCAGAGATTGCAGTGAATGACTGCAGGACATATGACCCCTTGTTCCTACTTCTTGTGGAGTGAGAGGGACAGGTAAAGGTAATTAGACTCAGAAGACCAAGATCTTTCTCTGAAAAAGAATAAGCCAGTTAGTTTGTGTCAAAATCCCTGTGAAAAGAGGATCTCTTTTGAGTAAGTGGCATCCTCATGCATGCTTTTGTCATAGGCCATAATCTAGACTTATTTTAAACTGTTGTTAGATTAGGGAAAATCACACCCAAATATATTTAATGGTATTGGCAGCAAATTAGGCTCTTAAAGACAGCACATAATCTTACCAAAAAAAAAAGATGACACAAAAATTTATACTATAATACACAAGGAACAGGGAGACTACAACTGGGAAATATAATGTGGGGAAGGAAAGATTCACTCTGGACTGGTCCTCACTCCTAGCAAATGGTTCTCAAGGGTACGAGTCATCAATATTCTGCTCACCTTCATTATTCTCAACTGGCTGCCATTGCCCCACAAACGCATTATCCTACTGTTTTATAAGTAGCACTCTTGGCAACTTCTTCTTCAGATCAGCTCACATAAGTTCCACACAGTTTGGAACTCGAAAAGGTCTATTTCCATTCCTCCATCCTTCTTAGAGCTGAGTAGTCTTTCTCTCTATTCCCTTTGAGCTTATAGTTAGAAACCACTCAACTTCTCTTTGATCACTTCCAAGCTCTCCTCTATCCTATAGACCATCTCTTCGTGCATTTAGAATTAAGCCTCCTTTAGCAACCATCTTTGAACTTTAGTGCTGAGAAATGGCCTCCAGTTCACTGAGATCCTCGGGCAGCTTGAACGACTCCTGGACCCTTAAGGAGAACAAGCTGTTTGAGCAGGCCCTGGCGAAGTATGACAAGGACACCCCCGACCGATGGCATAAAGTAGCCCAAGCAGTGGGAGGGAAGACACCTGAAGAGGTGAAACGACACTACGAGCTGCTTGTCGAAGACATTAAGCACATTGAGGCAGGCCATGTTCCATTCCCCAATTATAGGTCCTCCAGCAGGAGGGTGGCTCCTTAGGAGCAAAGGTAGTATATTCCACTCCTCACAGTTACTGTTCCATTCCTATTTTCCTTCTTATTCCCTTGTTCTCTCTCCTTCATAGTTCTAACTCCTTTTGGTTTCAAGGAATATGGCATCAATGGAACAGTTGCTCTCAGTTGGGTTTTTTTAAATTATTTTTTTGATAACAGGGACAACTCTTCAGTATCCACTCTTCCTCAGCCTTCTGTCCCCTGTTCAACCCACCAAGGCCACATGGCACTTGACAAATTATTCTAGCACAGAACTTATAAACAAAACTAAATGGCTCTGATAAGCTATGCATAGGGTTTCCAAGGCTGACTCTGGCTTTTAAATAGGCTTTATAAATGGCACAATCACTTGCGTCACTGTATTCTTTCATGTAGTCTTGTTGTCCTACCTAAAAGGTACCCCATTTTTTTTTAAAAAAAAAAAAAAAAAAAAAAAGAATTTGCCTAAAAGGTACGTTGCTTTTGTTATGTCCCTTCTTCCGAAACTTCTTAAAATTTGGGTGTTTAGAATAATGTTGAAACCACTAAGCAGAGTAATGATGTTTGTTTTTTCACTTCTTTGGCAGGCTGAAGTATTTAAAGCTGAACTGAAACAAAAGCTGTAAAGCAATATGTATGTTTGCTTGAAATAATAGGAGTGTTGTTCTCTCTGGAGATGCAAGTGATTGAAGCATATTAGTGAATGTACTATAAGATCAGATATCACTGAGCTTGGAGTGTTGTTCTGCCCTGTGTATCTTCCATTCTCTTCACTGTTCCATCCTACTGTAAATTTACGAAAACTATGTTGTAAACATGTCTGGCTTGTCTTCTTGTCTGTGTGCTTGTTAGCTAATAAAAGTAAGTTTGATATATTTTCATGCGGTAACTTCTATCGTCTTTGACAGATTTCAGCAAAGAGGTGGAGCAGATATTTTTCTAAATTAAAACAGGGGTGGGGAAGGAAACAAAAGGGTTAGCAGGTTGTTTCGGCCTGTCAGGATTTGGTATTGAGTCACAAGGAAATTTGTTGAAAAATTTTCAGTACAAGTTTTCTAGAGGAGTAGAACACTAGTGCACCAAACTCTAAAAAGATCAAAGAATAACCACTCTTAAGGACCTCTATGGTGTGAAGATACTGCTTTATAAGCAGATATCATGATAGCCATCGATAGTGAATGGTTGCACCATTCGATCTCATAAAAAAGGACATTAATATTTTGCCCCATAAATAATGATTGAAATAATGAAATATTCTGGCCTATAGATATGACCAAACTATTTAAACGTCTTTTCTCAAAAGGAGGACTAGAATTTCGAAATACCGATGTACACCTAGTCCTTTGCTTCACTGCTATTTTATCTATAATTCCTATATACATTTAACCCAATATTTTACATTTAATTATGCATGTTTCCGTACATAATTATCTCTGTTTTCAGCATGGTTATGTATAGGTGTATACAGATCAGAGACTTCTCTCCCTTTCTTCTCCTTTACTCTCGGATCCCGAACTTCACAAATTTGATGTTTTCATCATTTCACAAACTTTGGCGAATGGAAATGTTAGGGTATATTTTTAAGCATTTGTTTGATGCGATAGCCGGTGATTATCAGTAGAGCAGCGGTCGCCACCACCCCACATATGACCACTAGCTCCAATGTTGTTCTGGGTTTTTTTCTTAAATTCCGAAATATTATGCATGGAGATACATAGTTAATTTTCATATGCATTTAGCCCATTGTAAATTTAAAAAATAAAAATCTCTACCTTAAAAAGTATTTCTAAAACTAACTAAGCTCCACGTAGTTATTACTGAAGTTTTGATATAAAAATTGAACACCTAGATCCAAACCATCAGCAGCAACATCGGCCAAATCAATCATCATCAAAGTTAGAGTCACCGGAGTCCTTTATACAGGGCAGCGTATTGGCAGAGCAGGCATATGGAAAACCTATCATATCCGACATTCTTATGTATTCAGGATGGAAACCGTGATCATCTGGCAAATCAACGGTCACCACGTCAACCTGGAACTCCTCAAGGCATATTCGGGAAGGGATAAGTATATAACTACATTGGCTACATTTCATGCCGAAGAAGCTAGTAAAACCCTGATTCTATGAAGAGCAACTGCGTTCGAATCCAATCTCGATTTGGACATTTTTTGATTTAAAAATTTTTAAATAAAAAAAAATAATAATAAAATAATTCTGGAGTCCTGTTGGTTAGTGATAGTGAAAAAGTTATGGATATATATAATAAATCTCATTTACTCGGCTGATGTCAGTGATGGTTAGGTTGACTTACTTACCTTCGAGTGGGGAACGGCTGTGAAAAATTAATATACACCGTATATCGAATATTTCCTGGCTGGGATTAGGGGACCGTCTGGGGTGGCCATGCGCGGGATCTAATTCATGTCCCCTTTTTTCGTTTCACCAAACAAAAAAAAAAAAAAAAAAAAATCTATGAAGTATTGTTAAATACCAAAGAGGCACCTTCCTTGCAACAAGGGATCATCTCCTAAGCCTCATGTTGGTTGATACTTCAGTAAGATGCCAGATGCATCCTCCATTTCCATAAGCATGCACTGATACCTATCTCCATTCACGCACTAATGCATGTCATCGTGTATGTATACCTTTACCGCTCCCCTTGTGGACAAGAAAAGTACATGCACATTCATCAAATATCAAACATTATGTATCGGCATACGAGTAAGTCTTTATGCACCGCATGCGATGTAGGAAATTCAATCTGGCCTGCATCACTATTTTTTATTGATCCATGTCTGTAACACCCAGAAAAAAAAAAAAAAAAATTGCCGGCCCGCTTGCCGAACCGGCCAAACGACGCGCGCGAGCTGGTTCTGCGCGAGGAGCACGGGGAGCGAGCACGCGACGCGCGGGCGGGCGACGCGCGAGCGCGCGACGAGCGGGCGCGCGGGCGGGCGACGCGCGACGCGCGGTGCGCGGCCCGGCCCATCGCGGCGGGCGCGCGTTGTGCGGCCCAGGCCCACGCGCGCGGCACGCGCTGGCGCGTGGGCTCGGCCCAGCCCGAGCCGGCTGTCGCGTGGGCTTTTCCCAGGCATTTCTCGCGGTGCATGGCGGTCCATGGGGTTTCTGAGCGATCTGGACTATCCGATCGTCCGATCGAATGGCTGAGATTGGTCCGAAGTAGTTTAGGCTTGATTAGGGACTTGTGGATTCGGATTTGGACGTGGTTTGAGACGTCGATCTCAGATCTGACGGCTGGGGAGATATTTTAATGGTTTTGAACTTCCTAGGTTACGTTTGAGGTGATTTTGGATGGATTTTTCTCTCTTTTTAAACAGGACGTCGATAGGAAGCAGGGAAGAGCCTGCCGAGAGCCATAAAAGAGAGGAGAAGAGAGAGAGAAAGAGAAGGGAAAAGAGAAGAGAAGAAGGAAGAAAGAGAAAGAGAGAAGAGAGAGAGAAAGGGAGAGGGAAGGGATTTTGGTTTGGAAGACGAGGGAAGAGAAAATCGGGGAGGAACCGATTTGATGAATTTATTTTTATTGTAGGAGATCAATCTTTTGAGCAGGGAGGATTTGGACGAATTTCGGGTATAGATTGATACCGGATATTTTGGATTAGCGGTTGAAGGTAAGGATTCTGACGTGATCACCAGTTTATATATTATTTTATATGCATGGTTTTGATCCGAGTGCATGATCATTGGCATGCATGAATTATTGTTATATGGTGTAGTTGAGTTTTATGAAGAATAATATGATTATGATTGTTATTATTTTATATTCCAGATATCGTGTTTATCGGATAAAAGTTCTATTTTGATGATTTGGACCGTGATGTCGGTCAATGGAAGAGTTGAGATTTCATGTTTGATATTGTGGTTTTATCATTATTATTGTCGATATCTCATGCGTGATGTTATAAAGAAGATTGATATCCGGATGGGTTGGACCATGATACCGGATTACTAAATAGGTTGAACCATGAAACTGGATATCGAGTGGGTTGGACCACGATATCAGTTATTAAAATGGTTGGACCACGATATCGGTTATCGAGTGGGTTGGACCACGATACCGGTTATCGAGAGATCACAAAAAAAATATGTTTTGACAAGTGTTAATGAAGTAAATACGGTATTTGGTCTAGCCATGCTACGGTTGCACCGTGGTTATACAGCCTGAGCCACGGGCTTTGTACGTGGGAGCCGGCCACGGGCGGATAGTACGTGGGATAGCCGAGCCACGGGCTTAGTACGTGAGCAGGACCGACCATAGTATGCATGGTCGCTTTGAGGTTGCCAGTCATGGGCTGGTACATGACCGTGGCTAGACCAGAACCCTAAAGATAAAGGTGCAATAATGAGAATATTAAAGGAAAAATGCAAAGTTATCAAAGTTTTATAATACATGAGGCTTAGATCATTTAATTGAATGACATAATATACTGGTATTTTGCTATTTTAGAAATGTATATTATTACTGGTGTGATCATATGAAAACCTTACTGGGCTGTAGAGCTCACAACCTACTTTCTTCTTTTACAGAGTCATGCAAATACTTGGCTTGGTGATGAGTGAGATTTTCTTGAAGTAAGTGACTCTTGTGTACCCAGGCCTTGCATGATCTCTAGGGTAAAACCTAGGGTTTATGCGGCCGGTCGCGTGCCGATTCCGGTGCTGGATTCGGGGCGTGACATGTCGATCCTACATGGCTTGATGGGATGGGACGGGAGTCCGTATCACTGGAATTACGTAATCTGAGCATCGCCGCATCTATGGTTATTTCAAATATAGGAAATAACTTTTTTGCCCTCCTATCTTTCAGATGACGATACATGCTTCTGAGCTGGAAGAGTTTCTTCTTCTGCAAACGGATAAAAAAATCTCAGACCAAAGCGACATCCCAGAGTTCCTTCCATTGTTTTTTGCCTACCCACCAATTCAGAGTGAAACCCCAGTTTTTCCAATATTTTTTATATTTTTTCTCTTTTCTTTGGTGGTCGAGTAGCCATTGGTAAGCTGGAAGCATTTCTTCTTCTTCTACAAATGAAAAAAAAAGAGAAGGGGTTAGCGACACCTCCAAAGTATTCTCCATTTTTGTATTTTTTCTCTTCTCTTTGGTGGTCGAGTAGCCACTGGTGAGCTGGAAGTTCTCGAGCATACCATGAAAGATATGTTACCCAGCAAGCAACCAAGAGGGGTGAATGGGGTTTTAAAAAGCTTTCGCAAGTATGTGCCAATTCAAAAACAATTTAGGTACTAGTGAATTATAAGTGTTTGTGTGCTTTTTAAGAGTATGCAGTGGAAATAAATAAGTAAATGCAAAGTAAATAAGATCAAATAATGAGAGAGCAAACAATCACAAACACAAGGATATATAGTGGTTCGGTGCACACCAAAGCACCTACATCCACTTTCCAAGGTCTACTTGGGTATTCCACTATAATCTTCCTTGATTATAACCGATTAGTTTTTCGGGCTCACTAATCAAAATCTAACTTGTTTTTATCGGGAACACAAGTCAAAACCCCTTTGGTTTTACGGAATAACCAAAAACCTAATTAGTTTTGTAACTTAGGCTCACCAACAACCTCCTTGGTTTTGTCACTTAGGCTAATCAAAAATCTCCGTTGATTTTAACACAAAGGCTCACCAATAAATCTAAACTCTAGTTTCAATTTTCTTAAAACTAGGAACAATAGAATGATTCAAGTATAATGTATGAAATACAAAAAGCTTTCAACTAAAAGCAAATATCTATTTGAAGCTCTTTGATTGCTGTTGAAGATGATTGTCTTCAAGTTGTTGAAGCCTTAAATGATGCTTGATTGGTTGGATTTAAATGCTTTTGAATGCTTTGAATACTTGAAGGCTCAACTTAACTTGAAAGTAGTTGTTCTTCAATGAATATTTGAGTGAATGCACTTAACTTCTCATCTCTCTCTTCCCTCTTAAGTTTGGTCCACTTTATATACCTTTCCAAGCTTCAAATGACAGTTTTTTACAGTTGGAGAGGAGAAAATAGCTGTTGGGGATGAAAAGGACCATTCTGCGCTTCAAAAAACTAGCTGTTACTGTTCATCAGAATTGCAAGTGTCGACACTTCAGGTCATGAGTCGATACTTCATCTTCATTAGTCGACACTAGTTCAAAAAAAAGTCTTATGAAGCTCTCTAAAAATCTCAGGTAAGTCGATACTTTTTCTGGTAAGTCGATACTTGAGTCGATACTTGGCTTCTATGAGTCGACACTTGAGGAAAGTCTTGATTTTAGTATGTTCTGTATCATTTTTGTCACAGGCATTAAGTCGACACTTGAGTCATACTTGAGCTCTATGAGTCGACACTTCATGCGTGCCATCTAAATTTTTTTTTGCGTATCAGCTCAAGCCTTTGTGAGTCGGCATTTTGAGTTGATACTTCCATTCCATGAGTCGACACTTGGCTGAAACTTTCCTGAAATGCTTTTGAAACACTGCTGAAACTTCTTTAAACTTCAAACTTGAGTTCTTCCAAGTTATTCTTATGTACTTAAGTCCATTTATCATGAAATTTCATTCACAAAAGAGATTTCTTCAATAAGATGACAAGCAATCAAACATTCAATACAAAACAGCTTTGGTGAGTATCCTGTTATGATAAAACACACTTTCAACACACAATTAGTACTCAAATATACTTAAGTATTTTGTTAGCTATCAAAATCAATACAGGAGTCAATAATCTTTCCCTTTTTGATAATGATAAAACCTTTAAGTATATGGTGTGCGTCGCTCGCACTGATTTAAATTTACCTTAAATCACTACTCTTAAATAGAATAGTGGGAGAAAGGATCGAATATTCAGGGACTTTTTTGTTACTTAAAGAAAGTAAAACTAATATTAAAACTAATATTAAAGTAGAAAGTAAAGTAGTGAAATAAACAGAAATATCTATGAAGAAAGAAAATCAAGATATGATCTATCTTGAGAGTATGGCCCGTATCCGTAGATCACGGCCCGTCCCTTAGGTATAAATCAATCAAGTTATCTTCTTCACTAGAAAAGAAGGAAACTTACCTCATAAGCTTGATTTATGTACCTTAATCCCGAATTATACTACTTCAATAAGAATAAAACATAGATCAATATAAAATAAATAACCTTTTATTTCCTGAAGCAAAAAGTACATCAATGAAAGAAATAATTGCGGGAACAAGGATCCCTCTTTCCCTTTTCTGATTTCTGGCTCTCTGGAGTGGTGGAAGTGGTGGAGTCTCAGCAGCACCTCAGCATCAAATCAGGATCCCAAGGAAATAGAGATGGATGGGTGGAATGAAGTGGAATGGAAATCTGTATACGGGGAGAAATGATAGTGGACTAGAATGGAGATGGAATGGGGCGAGAGAGGTGGAGTGGAGATTATAGGAGAGGCGGAGTAGCGTGGAAAGTGGAATGGCCAAATGAAAAGTGGAATTCCTCGTGGAAATTTGGTCGAGAAGAATTTATAGACAGGGAACGAAGCATTAGGGAACCGCAGTGATTTTCATCGCAATCTGCTCCTTTGTGTTATCTGCTGGATCACCGTACCTGCATCAATGACTTCCCATGCTTATCCCGTTGGTTCCGTATCATCGTATCCGCTTCAACAAGTTCTAGTGCTTATCCTCCTCCCTTGCACCCGCATTCTGTTTCTCATCCATAATCGAACTTCCCTATTCCGACATCCAATTTTTCGACAACAATCTAGAAGGAAGAAACAACATCCAAAGATGGCACGGCATGGTTGACTGTTGTACGGAGAGAGGAAGACAAGGGATCGATGAAGATGGGCTGAGTAGAAGCTCTATGCAGCAAAGGGAGGAGACTGGCCTTGACTGTGCGACTCCGGTGGCTGGCGGCTAGTTGGGCAATGATTATGGGCATGGATGGTGGCTCCGACATTCCTTTCGGCCGATGGTGGAGCGAATCAAGTAGAACGGCGACTTTCGTGGCTTTGGAGGTGGCAGCATGGATTTTCCGATCGTGGAAGGCTCTTGGCGGTGCGAGAACTAGCTTCCCAGTATCCTCTCCGGCCAACGGTGGAGTGGGCATGAGCTTCGGCGGCTTGGGTAGCATGGGACGGTGGTGAAGAACCAAAAGAGAAGGCCATGGCTTTTTTGATCATTTTTTCGGCCAAATGGGGCTTCTCCAGCTAGCAAGAGGGTGCTGGCGGGTTGGGTGGCAGCAGGGGAGTTTGGGCGAAAACGAAGAAGGGCGGTCCATGGTCCTGCTTCGTGGACCACTGGCCATGGCAGCGGTGGACCGATGGGAGATCTGTGGACCGACAGGAGATCTGTGGACCAATCAACCGGTCCATGGTGGACCGACTATAATAATGTTCCAAAAGTTGTGCTGCTTTGAAATCTGTGCTAAAATTCTTTTTAAAATTGACTTTGGGCTCATATGAACTCTGATTCGGGTCGGTTTGCACCGTTGGATTCCATAATTTAAGCTCTACATAATGATGACCTTCTTTCCTACCAAAAGATATACAAAAGTATCAATTCTAAAGATAATTAATTATTAATTAAATACTCTTATATATATAAAATATAATTATCACACCCCCAACTTGAACTTTGCTCGTCCTCGAGTAAAGAAAATGGATTAGTGTTGTGTACTAACCTGTCCAAGAAGTAAAAATCATCTTAGTAATTCTAAAATCAGAGGATACCTGGTTAGATTATTAAAAAGGTACTTCATCGGATTACCAATTCCATCTATTAAGTGGTAGAGTGAAGTCCATGGAACTTTTAAGAGTTTTCTTTTCCCGACTTTCTATCTCACTTTCTAATCCAACTTACTTTGATTTTGGTGTAATATTTATTTAGTCCCCACTCTTTTTTTAAATAAGTGAAACAATCAAAATCACTATCCTAGGGTTAACCTGGATCTGGACAGCTCCTAACTGATCCAAGGTTACTTTCGAGTACTCCAAGCCCAAGATCAATTAACTGACTCGGCTAGGTAAGTGTAAGGTTGGTGGGGGTCCCCCCGTTGCTTGCCTTAGATACCAATTAAAATTGGCCAGGTAAGCGAATGGAACCAATTAAAGAACCACCTTCCTTCGGGCTCTTGTCCCTGAACCACTTTTCTTAGATATCAAGTAGCTAAATGATCTGAACCCGGTCCAACTCTAGGGCTCCCTTGTCCTATTGAGCTCGAAATTCCTAAGGTTGACGTTTAATTGATTTTAGAGTTAAGGCTTAGGTCAATGCAAATGTTGGGTGGTGGTTTGTGGGCTAAGGAAGGGTATTGAACTCCCCACCTTATCTGATTAATTGGGTTATGCCCTTAAGTTAATTATGGAGGAATGGAATGCAGCAAACAAAGTGTCCAAGTTATCACACAAATAAAACCAAATTTAATTACTTTTTTTTAGATTTTTATGATTACGTATCTAATTCCCTAATAGGTTATGAGGTGTCAGTGTAATATTTTTTTTTGATTTTGCAGTAAAGTAAATTTATCTAAGTCAATCTAAAAATAAAAAGCAAAAAGCACAAATTTTTTTACTCAACCTTTTTGTATCCTGGGACAACCATTCAACATAACTTTCCAGTTATGCCAGGGCAACCTTATGTCAGGGCATTCAAGATTGGAAAATATGAATTACTATTTTTTTATTTTTTTTTCAAATTTTAAAATTTGAAATTTAAATTTTTGAAATTCGAATTTAAATTTTTGAAATTTGAATTTTTTTAAATTTTTTTAAAAATAACGCCAAAAGTTTCCGGCAATAGTGCCAAAATCTGGTGCGTGTCGCTACGCACCGTTTAAATTTATCTTAAATCTACTACTCTTAAATTGAATAGTGGGAGTAAGAGTCGAATCCTCGAAACTTTTGTATTACTTAAAGAAAGTAAAATTAATATTAAAACTAATATTAAAGTAGAAAGTAAAGTAGTGAAATAAACAAAAATATCTATGAAGAAAGAAAATCAAGATATGATCTATCTTGAGAGTACAGCCCGTACCCGTGATCACGGCCCGTCCCTTAGGTATAATCAGTCAAGTTATCTTCTTCACTAGAAAAGAAGGAAACTTACCTCATAAGCTTGATTTATGTACCTTAATCCTGAATTATACTGCTTCAATAAGAATAAAACATAGATCAATATAAAATAAATACCTTTTATTTCCTAAAGCATAAAGTACATCAATAAAAGAAATAATTGCGGGAACAAGGGTCCCTTTTTCCCTTTTCTGATTTCTGGCTCTCTGGAGTGGTGGAAGTGGCAGTGTCTCGGCAGCACCTCAGCATCAAATCAGGATCCCGGGGAAATAGAGATGGTTGGATGGAATGAAGTGGAATGGAAATCTGTATGCGGGGAGAAATGATAGTGGACTAGAATGGAGATGGAATGGGGCAAGAGAGGTGAAGCGGAGATTACAGGAGAGGCGGAGTAGTGTGGAAAGTGGAATGGCCAAATGAAAAGTGGAATTCCCCGTGGAAATTTGGTCGAGAGGAATTTATAGACAGGGAACAAAGCATTAGCTCCGCATGGGAACCGTGGTGATTTTCATCACAATCTGCTCCTCGATGTTATCTGCTGGATTACCATACATGCATCAACGACTTTCGATGCTTATCCCATTGGTTCCGTATCATCGTATCCACTTCAACAACTTCCGGTGCTTATCCTCCTCCCTCGCACCCGCATTCTGTTTCTCATCCATAATCGAACTTCCCTATTCCGACATCCAATTTTTCAACAACAATCTAGAAGGAAGAAACAACATCCAAAGATGGCACGGCATGGCTGGCTATTGCACAGAGAGAGGAAGATAAGGGACCGATGAAGATGGGCTGAGTAGAAGCTTTATGCAGCAAAGGGAGGAGATTGGCCTTGACTGTGCGCTCCGGCGGCTAGTCTTGCAATGATTCTAGGCATGGATGGTGGCTCCAGCATTCCTTTCGGCCGACGATGGAGCGAATCAAGTAGAATGGCGACTTTCGTGGCTTTGGAGGTGGCAGCATGGATTTTCCGGCCATGGAAGGCTCTTGGCAATGCGAGAACTGGCTTCCCGGCATCCTCTCTGGTCGACGGTGGACTGGGCATGAGCTCCGGTGGCTTGGACGGCATGGGACGGTGGTGAAGAACCAAAAGAGAAAACCATGGCTTTTCCGATCATTTTTCCAGCCAAATGGGGCTTCTCCAGCCGGCAAGATGGTCACCGGCGGGTTGGGTGGCAACAGGGGCGTTTCTCCGACGAGTTTGGGCGAAAACGAAGGACGGTCCACGGTCCTGCTCCATGGACCACTAGCCATGGCAGTGGTGGACCGGCGAGAGATCTATGGACCAATCAACCGGTCCATGGTGGACCGGCCATAATAATATTCCAAAAGTTGTGCTGCTTTGAAATCTATGCTAAAATTCTTCTAAAATTGACTTTGGGCTCATATAAACTCTGATTCGGGTCTGATTTACGCCGTTGGATTCTATAATTCAAGCTCTACACAATGATGACCTTCTTTCCTACCAAAAGATATACAAAATTATCAATTCTAAAGATAATTAATTATTAATTAAATACTCTTATATATATGAAATATAATTATAAGTATATACATATAGTAAGCTTAAAAGATTTGCAATAAGTATTAGAGCATTAATAAGGATTTTCAATATAGAGCATTTGGCTTCAAGTATCAGGGCTAATGATGAAGAGTATAAGAGTCTAAATTTATAAAAATTATGAAGAGCTAAGAATCATTTACAATGTATCAGAGCTATATATATGTATGAAGAGGAATTTAATTCACATAGCTTCATTGTTAGAGCAAAAATTATAATTTATCAGAGCTGAAAATTAAAATAAACCAGATTGTATACTCATACTAGATGTTTTCATTGTGTATCAAAGCTTAAAATGAATTTGAAAAATAAGAATTAGAACAAGATAGATTAAATCATAAAGAGTATCATTGCATGAAATATGTCAAAGCACATCAGAGCAAATAATATACCAAAAAGATGGAAAGTATCATAACAAAATTGTTTGAGTATGAAGAGTATCAAAGTATGAAAATAAAGAGTATCAGAGCATATTAAAAAAATATGCATAAGGAGTATCAGAGCATAAAAAAACTAAAATAAATAAGATTAATAAAGAGTGTTAGAGCATAGAATTGAAGGGTATAAATCAAAAGTGATAAAGCGAAACACTGCCCCTCAATATATAATCTGAAAACTAGTTTTCAAAAAAAGATTTTTGAAAAAAATTCTTTCTCTCTCTCTCCCCCTTACTCTTTGCTTCCTTCTTGGCTTTATTTCTTGCTAAAACATTAATAGTTTCATTAATTCTCCCTAAATTCTTCCTCATTAATTCTGCACTTTCCATTGTTCTCTCATTAATTCTCTCAATTAATCTCCCCCTTTTTATCATCATTAAAAAGGTAAGAAGAAGAACATGATAGTCATAAAATATTGCATTAAAATAAGAGTGCACACAAATAAAATATGAAAAAGTCAATATATATATATAATTTCAGAGATTTGATATATTAGTTGCAAAATTTGATACACATATAGAGAACTAGTACAGACACAGGTACACAAAACATAAAGAGCACTGAAATACAGACTGACTAACATACAGACCAATCCTAAGGGTACTTTCCTCATTAGAGGAAGACCCGATCTCAAGAATAATCAGCTCGGTAATCCTAGAAGGTCGGGGTCGCGGTCATATCGGCCGGAGATCAAAATGTCTAGTCCTAGTAGGTTTGGGTGCATCGCCATGGCCTTGTCTTCTGTGTCTGGTATATGCTCTCTCTCTAGATGGTGCTGAAAAGGAGGAAGCGACATCAGGAGCAGGAGCAGCAGTAACGGGATCAGTAGCTGTATCAGTGAACGGAGGTGTATCATCAAAAATAGGACCTGAACCAAGAACATGGAAACCAGGTGTATAAAATCCTAGTTCTCGGATCAAGGATGATGTGGAAGGAACAGGTGGAGTCCTAGTGGGACTACTAAGAATAGGTATCGGTAAGTCAATAAAAATGTCAAATGGGTCAGTATGAAGAATAGGTGTGGAGAGAAAAATATCAGGTGGGTCAGGAATAGTGGATGAGCTGGATAAGACTGGTGTCCGAATAGATGACCTAGAAGGATCTGGAATAGGAGTCCTCAAAATATTCTCAGCAACATCCGACTCTGGCTCCGCTATAAAATCTGCAACATCAAACTCTGTGGAAGAGTCAGCCTGACCATCTCCTGCATCTGGTGCTGGGCTGCTGGTGGTGCTGGAGGTGCTGGCGGTGAATCTGATGAGGAAGGAGGCGAAGGTGCTCCAGCAGAAGACAACCTCTCAAGCGTAGCCAATATAGCAGTAATACCATCTTTGAAACCCTAGTGATCCGCTTTCATCTCCAAATGGATCTGGTTGACTCGCTGTCTGATCATCATAACTTCTGTCTCTAAGCGAGTGACCCTCTCCTCCATAGAGTCTCTAGGGGCTGGCACCTCAGTCTATGCCGGAATGGAAGGCTCGGGCTTAGCATCTTGAATGTCCCTCTATAGCTTAGACGGCCCTACCTCATCAGTATAAATCCGCTCCTCCTCAGCGGCATCCTCATCATCATCCACATCTATAGTCTGTCTAGAGATCCTAAATCTCCAATGTCCTCTATGCAGATGATATCCCATCCTGTGTAAAGAACACTTATCGTAGATATCCGTATGTAGTAGCTGTTGGTAAGGCTCTCCATCTACGATGACTCCATATGCTCGAAAAGGATGGTCATTCCCATGCCATACGGCAAGCACAGTCTCCTACTTGTCATTGCCTCAGTCATCTGGTGAATCATAAGAACAAGAAGGCTGATTGGAGTGTGCTGAATCAAAGAAACCATCACCAGTAACTCTCGCTCCTTGATGAAATCAAAGCATCCGGTCTTCGACAGAAGAATCCGGGCGACAATGTGATGTAACAGTCTCATATCCGATGAGAATCTAGAGACTACCACTATGGCTCCCTCTGAAGATCATCAGTCTCAAAAATACAATGAAGTCCACTCATCCAATCCACTAATGAGTCTGCCACTGAACCTCTCATGGGAATCTTCCAAGCTCTGCTTAGAATCTCAGCGACGAGTGGATTCTTAGTCCCTCTAACCTTTGCAACCCAGCAATCTACTCCTTTGGCCAAAGTACCATAAACCTCTCTAATCAGGCTAGGATAAAATCTCTCGGATAAAGAGCAGAAATGGGTCAGACCATTATCCCTCATCCAATCTCCAATGCGAAAATGGTGCTGGTCCATGAAGTCGAAGTCAACCCGCCGTCCTCCAACTATGGCCTTGGAGGCCATCCTAATAACTCCTGAGATGGGTGGTCTAACTGGAATGCTCTGTTGAGCCTGGGGCTCCACTACTGCTGGATCCTCATGCCGCGCCTTCGTGCACCGCTCTGCCTCATGAACTGACAGACGAGGTCTCCTGACAACTTGCTTTCTAGGACCCATCTTTTAGGAAAAACAAGAAAGAAGCAAATGTGGGGAGAAAGCACAGGGATTTCACGATAAAAACCATGAGAAAATGGTGAGGAACATTGGAAAAAGAGGAGGAAACTGCTTCAAACAGCGAATCGGGTAGTTAGAACATAGATTTGAGTGAAATGGAGGGTTGGTACACTATTTTTAGGTGAGTCAGCTCAAGGGTTTGGAAGAAAAATAGAAGAAATTGCTTGGTTTTTCCTATTTGTTCTCGGGTTCCTGGTGATCAAGTATCGACTCATGACTGTAAGCCAAGTGTCAACACTTGGAGGTGTCGATACGTCAAAGTGTCGACACTTCGATAAAAATCTAAAAAAAATGAGAAAAAAAATTGCAAAAAATTATCACAATTGATTTCAAAGGATTATGAATGATTAATCATGATTTTCAAGAATATTTGATCAATAAAAAAATTTAAGGAAATTTGAAAGGTCATAAAGAGATCAAAATTCAATCAAACGGATTAAGGATCCCTAATTCTCTTCTAATCATATAGAACCGATCTTCACTAAGTGGCTTGGTCAATATATCAGTCAATTGAATTTCAGTGCACATAAATTCAAGCATAACATCATTGTTTTTAACATAATCTCTAATAAAATGGTGTCTAATTTTAATGTGTTTACGTCTAGAGTGCTGAACAGGATTTTTAGTTAAATTTATAGCACTTGTGTTATCACGTCTTAAGGGTGTCTTAGTTAATTTGATTCCAAAATCTTCAAGTTGTTGCTTAATCCACAAGATTTGAGCACAACAACTTCTAGTTGTAATATATTCAGCCTCAACTTTAGATAATGCAACCGAAGTTTGTTTCTTGCTAAACCATGAGATTAAGTTAATTCCAAGAAATCGACAAGTTTTACTAGTACTTTTTATATCTAATTTACATCCAGCAAAGTCAGCATCAGAATAGCCAATTAATTCAATTGATGAATCTCTAGAATACCACAGTCCAATATCAATAGTACTAGATAAATATCTAAGAATGCGCTTAACAACCATTAAATAAGATTCTTTAGGAGCAGATTGATATCTAGCATACATGCAAACACTAAACATAATATCGGTCTACTATCAGTCAAGTATAGCAATGAACCAATGATACCCCTATATAATTTTTGATCAATATTTTTACCACATTCATCTTTATCAAGTTTACAAGAAGAGCTCATAGGTGTACCTATTGGCTTGGTTGTCTCCATCCCAAACTTCTTTAAGATTTTTTTTTGTATATTTAGCTTGGTTGATGAAGATCCCTTCTCTAGTTTGCTTGATTTGAAGTTTGAGGAACAAGTTTAGTTCACCCATCATACTCATCTCAAACTCTCCCTGCATAAGCTTGGCAAACTCTTGACAAAGTGTTTCATTAGTAGCACCAAAAATGATATCATCAACATAAATTTGTACTACTAAGAGATCATCTTTCTTATTTTTCAAAAATAAGGTAGTATCAACATGGCCTCTAGAAAAATCATTTCCAATCAAAAATTTGTTAAGTCTTTCATACCATGCACAGGGTGCTTGTTTTAAACCATAAAGTACTTTATGTAATTTGAAAACATGATCAGGATGTGCATGATTTTTAAAACCAGGTAGTTGTTCAACAAAAACTTCTTTAGCAATACAACCATTTAAAAATACACTTTTAACATCCATTTGAAATAGTTTGAAATTCATAAAATATGTAAATACTAAAAGTAATCTAATGGCTTCAAGTCTAACTAAGGGAGTAAAGATTTCATCAAAATCAATTCCTTCTTCTTGATTATAATCCTTAGCTATCAGTTTAGCCTTGTTTCTAGTTACTATACCATTTTTATCTAGTTTATTCCTATACACCCATTTTGTACCAATTATTGAAATATTAAATGGTCTTTCTATTAGTATCCAAACTTTGTTTCTTTTAAATTAATTTAATTCTTCTTGCATTACAATTATCCAGTTAGGATCTTTTTCATCTTCTTCAATACATTTAGGTTTAATTTGAGAAATAAAAGTAATGTAATCACATTCATTTCTAATAGATGATCTAGTTCATACCCCTCTCGATGGATTTCCTAAGATTAATTCCTTAGGATGTCCATGAGCATACCTCCACTCCTTGTTAAATCTCTTTTTGGATTTCTTTACTACCACTCTAATTGTAATCACATTCATTTCTAAATCATCTTCTTGAACCATGAAGCAAAGATTGGCTACTTCTAATTATTCTTCTTCTGAGCTGGAGTCTTCACTACCACTCCATGTTGCCATCATAGCCTTCTTTCTAAATCTCTTTTTGGATTTCTTTAGGAAAGAAAAATCAGCCTTGAAGTGTCCTGACTTCTTGCATTCAAAGCAAATTGGTTGATCTTTCTCCTTTTCTTTTTCTTTTTCTTTTCCCTTTTCCTTGCTCGGTTGAGGCTTCTTCTTGTAAGGAAATTTCTTCCTTCTCATAAATCTCATGTATTTTCTTGCAATAAGAGCCTCTTCATCCTCATTTTCTTCTTCTTCAGATTCTTCACTTGAAGACTCATTTTGTGTGGTAGATTTGAATGCTATGGTCTTCTTCTTTTTATCGATATCCATTACCTTTTGCTTCAAGTTCAACTCATAAGTCATGAGTGAACCTACAAGTTATTCTAAAGGAAGTGTCTCAACATGTTTGTCTTCTTAAATTGTTGTCACTTTTGGATCCCAAGATGTTGGCAATGATCGGAGAATTTTTTTTACAAGATTAGCATTAGACATAATCTTACCAAGACTTCTCATGCCATTTACAATAATTGTACATCTAGTATACATTTTAGTAATAGACTCATTGGGCTCCATTCTAAACATCTCATATGTATATACAAGCATATTTACTTTAATATTTTTTACTTGATTGGTACCCTCATGAGTAACTTCAAGTGTGTCCCATATTTTCTTTACAGAGGTGCATATGAAAATCATCTTAAATTCACTAGGATCCAATGTACAATAAAGTAAATTCATTGCTTTAGCATTTATCTCGGATTATTTAATATCATTTTCATCTCAATCCTCTTCAAGTTTTGGTATGGAAATACCATTAACAATGACTGAAAAAATAGTGAACCTTTATCAACAACTTTTTATAAATTATAATCAATAGAATGCATATAAATTCTCATACGTGTTTTTTAATACGTATAGTTTGTGATATTAAAATAAGAAGGTCTGTTTGAGACTTGTCCCTCAACAATACTAAAACCAAGTGGGGCTGCCATAGATCTTTAACTCAAGGTGGTTAGACCTATAAGCTGAGAACGTGACTCTAATACCACTTGTTGCTTAGCAAGCAACCCAAGAAGGAGGTGAATTGGGTTTTAAAAAGCTTGTTGACTCTGATCTTGATTTTGATGATTAATAAAATGTTTAAGTATATATAAGTACTAATTATATTTTTAAGTGTGTTTATTAGATTTTAGTACTCATCCATGTTGAATGAAGAAATACATGTTTTCAGTTGAAGAAAGTCCTTAAATTAATGGAAAATCAAGTATATGGACTTTAGAATTGATATGGAAGAACTTGAAGAGGTTAAAGTTTGATTTTGAAGAAGTTTCAGCGAATTTCTGTAATGGCACAATGAAGTGTGGACATCCAGGACTCAAGTGTCAACACCTGAAGATCAAGTGTCGACACCTGCAAATGAAGTGTCGACTTAAGGCCTGAGAATTTTGAAAAAAATAGAACTATGCCATATGGAGATTTTTGCCTCAAGTGTCGACTCAAGGAAATGAAGTGTCGACACTTGAAAATGAAGTATCAACTCACAGAAGTAAAGTATCGATACTTGAGAATGAAGTGTCGACTCACGAAGGTCAAGTGTCGACACTTGGACTATAATGGCTAGTTTTCTGAAAGTGCAGAACTTCTCCAACTTGCTTCAAACGATCATATTTTTATCCCCAACAGTCATAAATGGCCTTCTATAATTTGGAGAGCTATATAAACATCTAAAATCAAATGGGAATGCAATCCTTTGGTGAGATTATTGAATATCCTTCAAGGATTCAAGAGTTGAGTGGTTCAAGCCTTCAAGCTTCCAAGTTTCAAAGAGAGCATCCAAGTTCAAATCATCAAGCTGCATTCAAAGGCTTCAACAACTTGAAGACATGTTCTTCATCAACAATCAAGGACTTCAAAAAGATATTTGCTTTATTTTAGAAAGCTTTTATTGTACTCTTTTTATATTTGTTGCCGCCTAGATCGTCGTGGCCTGCAGCTCCTTTATGGGCCGGGTGAGTGGACTCCCTGCCAGCGTCACCGGGCTCGTCGGTCGGAGACGATCAAGGAAAACATAGTCATAGTTGTGGGGATGAAGGGGCTTGATATTATGCTGTGGTCCTCCTGTGGACCTCTCCGGTGGAAGAAATCTTCTCTGTATCGTCCCTCTATCGGGCGAACCTGTAAGACAGGGAAGACCTGTACCGGGGATTCCGACAGAGGCACTCCGATGATCAAGTCAGTGGGACGATCGAAGAAAATAAGAGACCTCTTAGGCGGAGAGCTTGGGGGACTCTCTGCTGCCAGAGGGTGATAATAGAAAATGGAATGTAAGGATCCTGAGAGTATGTTGTCTCTTACCTCCCCCTTACCTCTCTATGCTGGTCTTTACATAGATGAATGGTTCCTGTCACTTTTGGGGAGGTGTGCCAGTCTTGATGTAGACTTGTCAGGCTAGGGCAGCCTGTGAGGCCATGATGGGCTAGTGAACCTTCTTCTTCTGGGTGGTTCAGGAAGTTGGTGCAGGGGTACAGTACCTTGGGCATGGCACTATTCACCAGTTAGTGTAAAGAGTGGCTTGGAAACTTAAATGCAAACCTTCCTTACAGACGGCATGTCAGGCGGCGTGCCATAGGACCCACGTGGAGAGGGATCCTTGGAAAGAGCACCGGGCCCATGTGGATGGGGCCCTCGGGAAATGTGCTGAGCCCACATGAATGAGACCGAACTATGCGATGAACCTAGTGACCGAGCTGGGCTGAGATGCCGAAGTACCGAGCTAGCTGGGATGTTGCTCCAGGCTATCATGCAGACATGTGGACCGAGAAAAGGCCCCAAGAACCTTCCCACGCACGCAGATTGACGTGTGCATGGCGTAGGGGCTCCATGCACGAACCCATGCATGGATGAGTGTGCAGTGGCTGAACTTGGCGCCAGTGGTGAACATGGAACCAGAGCCATGCGGGCCGGAGCCTAGGGACCCGGTCCCGTGGTGCGATGTCGTCGAGCCGGGGTCCCGCTGGGCTGAGTCGGAGGTGGAGGAAGTGCGGGGGCGCACTGTGGTCGCGAGCCTAGGGCGCAAGAGAGCCGGACCCAGTGGAACCCGTCGAGTTCGAAGCCGGAGCAGGCGGATCTACGATGCGAGAGTGCCAAGCTGAGGCAAGCATCCCGCCGGACCGGAGTCAGGCGCGGGCGGAGCCTTGCAGGACAGAGCCGAGCGTGGACGAAGTCCTGTGGAGCTGAGCGTGGACGGAGCCCTGTAGGACGGAGCTTTGCTGCACCCCACGCCGGACGGAGTCGGAGAAGCCGGGCGTGCTGCAGTCGTGCCAGATGGGCCGAGCCGGACCGGGAGGAGTCCCGCCGGGCAGAGCCGGATTGAGAGGAGGTACGCTGCGATGGGTCGGAGCCGGATGTGGGCATGCTGGGCGGAGCCTTGCTGCGATCGCGTGGCGGGGGGGGGCATGTGAGCCAGAGGCAGAGCCTGGGAAGCCGGTCTGCTCCCCCGCGGGTGGAGCCGACCTGGGGTGAAGTGGAGCTGGGCTTGGGCGTGCCACGGCTGGTTGGAGCTGGACGCGGGTGGACCTGGGGCGCACCGCGGAACCGTTTGGCGGGCAAGCGGGTTCGCGCTTGCTTGCCGCAGGCAGGTTCGGGTTGGATCGTGTGGAGCTGGAGCGGCCGGGGCTCGGTGGCCATGGTCTCCCTAGGTGGACCGGACGGAGCGGGGCGGAGCTGATCTGGGATGCACCGGCGAGGTCGGGCGGACAGACTCCTCCGCCCGCTGAACCGGACCGGGGTGAGGCGGAGGCCTCCCGTGGGCAAGCTGGGCACCGGATGGGGACACGCGGAGCCGGGGCGGGGCGTGGGTGCCGGAGACCGGGCTGCCATGGGTGGAAGAACCCCACGTGGGTGCTTCACGGGCGGTGCAGGTGCGAACCGAGCTGGGGTCCCGCGGGCGCGCTGAACTGTGCCGGAGCCGGAGGGGGGTTCACTCATCGGAGTCCCGTCGGGAGGAGCCGGAGCCATGCAGGATCGCCGACCTGTCGCGGGGGTGTACCATGCGGGCGAGGTCGGGCGGAGCCGAGGCGTGGATGCCACGTTCGGAGGGATTCTGCACGGTACCCTGGCACGTGCGCGGTACCTTGGCACGGGCGTGCTGCGCTTTGCTGGGCAGGAGCATGCGGAGGCACTAATCTCGGCGCGGCTTCTTCTTGACAATGCTTGGGCCGGGCCGAGTTGAGCCGGGCTGATTCGGAGATCTTTGTAGGCGAAAGTTGGCTACTCTTCATGCCTGGCCGAGCTGCCGACCTTGTCGGGGTCCCAGCCCGACCGAGCTGGGCTCCAGGCATGGTCGAAGTGGGCCGACCGAGGTGCCGACCTGTCCGGGCCCACGTATGCCTGAAGTGGACTAGTTTCTTCAGGTGGACCCATCATTATGATTGGGTCGAATGGGTTAGTTGCCACTGTAACAATATTGCTCTTATATTGCTTACTTAAGGTTTTTGGTGTGCCTTGGAAAACCAAAGAGATTTTTGGTGAGTCTTAGTAAACCAATTAGGTTTTTGGTTAACCCATAAAACCAAGGATGATTGTTGGTGAGCCTTGAAACCAACTAGGGTTTAACTTATGAGCCTGAAGACAAACAAGTTGTAAAGGTTGTTGGTGAGCCTAGGTTACAAAACCAACTTGGGTTTTGATTAGTGAGCCCGGAAAACTAATCGGCTGTGATCTTGGTGATTATAGTGAAATTTTCAAGAGAATCTTAGGGAGTGGATATAGGTGCCTTGGAGTGCACCGAACCACCATAAACTTGTTGTGTTTGTGTGAATGTTTTCTTTGAGTATTACTTTGTTAATTCTGCTGCATATTATTTTGAAGCATACAAATACTTTGGTAAAACACAAGTACTTGAATTGAATTAGCATATACTTATTTAGTTTATTGTAAAGAATTCTTGAAAGACCCAATTCACCCCCCCTCTTGGTTTGCATCTTTGCTGGGCAACAAAGCTTTTGCAAGTATGTACCAATTCAAAAATAATTTAAGTGCTGGCGAATTATAAGTGTTTGTGTGCTTTTTAAGAGTATGCAGCAAAAAAAATAAGTAAATGCAAAGTAAATAAGAGCAAATAATGAGAGAGTAAACAATCACAAACACAAGGATATATAGTGGTTCGGTGCACACCAAAGCACCTACATCCACTTCCCAAGATCTACTTGGGTATTCTACTATAATCTTTCTTGATTATAGCCGATTAGTTTTTCGGGTTCACTAATCAAAACCCAACTTGTTTTCACCGGGAACACAAATCAAAATCCCTTTGATTTTATGGGATAACCAAAAATCTAATTGGTTTTGTAACTTAGGCTCACCAACAACCTCCTTGGTTTTGTCACTTAGGCTAATCAAAAATCTTCATTGGTTTTAATTCAAAGGCTCACCAACAAACCTCAACTCTAGTTTCAATTCTCTTGAAACTAGAAACAATAAAATGATTCAAGTATAATGTATGAAATACAAAAAGCTTTCAACAAAAGCAAGTATCTCTTTGAAGCTCTTTGATTACTGTTGAAGATGCTTGTTTGAAGTTATTGAAGCCTTAAATAATTCTTGATTGGTTGGACTTAAATACTTTTGAATGCTTTGAATGCTTGAAGGCTCAACTTGACTTGAAAGTAATTATTTTTCAATGAATATTTGAGTGAATGCACTTAACTTCTTATCTCTCTCTTCCCTCTTGAGTTTGGTCCACTTTAAATACCTTTCCAAGCTTCAAATAGTAGTTTTAGACCATTGGAGAAGAGAAAATAGTCATTGGGGATGAAAATGTGTAGTTCTGTGTTTCAAAAAATTAGCCGTTACTATTCATCAGAACTACAAGTATCGACACTTCAGGTCATGAGTCGATACTTTGAGTCGACGCTTCATCTTCATGAGTCAACACTAGTTCAAAAAAAAGTCTTCTGAAGCTCCCTGAAAATCTTAGGTGAGTCGATACTTTTTCTGGTGAGTCAATACTTGAGTCGACACTTGGCTTCTATGAGTCGATACTTGAGAAAAGTCTTAATTTTAACATGTTCTATATCATTTTAGTCTCAGGCCTTGAGTCGACACTTAAGTCGATACTTGAGTCGATACTTCATGCATGCCATCTGAAACTTCTTCTGCATATCAGCTCAAGCCTCTGTGATTAGGCATTGTGAGTCGACACTTCAATTCTATGAGTCGACACTTGGCTGAAACTTTTCTAAAACGCTTCTGAAATACTGCTAAAACTTCTTTAAACTTCAAACTTGAGTCCTCCCAAGTCAATCTTATGTACTTAAGTCCATTTATCATGAAATTTCATCTACAAAAGAGATTTCTTCAACAAGATGACAAGCAATCAAACGTTCAATGCAAAATAGCTTTGGTGAGTACCTTGTTCTTATGAAACATGCTTTCAATACACAGTTATAGTACTCATATATACTTAAGTATTTTGTTAGTCATCAAAATCAATACAAGAGTCAACAAGATACGCCTTCGAAATCTTAAGTCAATGGAGAAAAGTGGAATCATATTTCAATGCAGGCGGCGAACACAAAAACATCACAAGAAGAAAATGCAGATGGAGGAAGCACTGCACTTGTTGTTTATTTAGGAGAGGATGACATCCCTTTAAGTTCCCTCCCAAAAGAAACTACAGAACCAAAAATAGGTAAGAAAATTATATATTTTAATACAAATATTTGAAATTATATATTTTAATGTAAATATTTTTAAAAATATTAAGTCTTCATAGTATAAAATTATGATATCATGCACAGTTTCATGATACCGTAGATCAGAATTTATGACATCCAAGTTCAAAAACTATGACACCCTAGTTAAATAATTACGACACCCATGCAGAAAATATAAAATAAAAGTTTCTAACCCTTCTACCTATAATACATATCATCCGTGGCTTGGTTTATGACTTTCAGATGTAAAAAATTACCACAAATACTATAAGATTAATCAAATAGTCCGAAACAGTATTACGACATTCCAATTTAAAAATTATAATATCCTAATTAAAAAACTACGATATCCATGCACAAAATGTAAAATAAAACTTTCTAATCCCTTCTATCTATAATACATGTTATCCATGGCTTGATTTATGACTCTTAAAGTATCATAAAATGCCACGGATGCTAGAAAATTACTCAAATAGGCTAAAACAGTATTACGATTCCCAATTAAAAAACTACGACATCATAGTTAAAAAACTACGACACCCATGCAAAAAATGTAAACTAAAAATTTTTAATCCTTTTTACTTGTAATACATGTCATCCGTGGCTTGGTTTATTACTCCCAAAGTATCAAAAATTATCACGGATGCTATAAAATTAATTAAATAGTCCAAAATAATATTACAACATCCTAGTTTAAAAACTACGATATCCTAATTAAAAAACTATGATATCCATGCACAAAATATAAAATAAAACTTTCTAACCCCTTCTACATGTAATACATGTCATCCATGACTTGGTTTATGACTTTCAGAGTATCATAAAATGCCATGAATGCTAAAAAATTACTCAAATAAGTTGAAATAGTATTACGATATCCCAGTTAAAAAACTACGATATCCTAGTTAAAAAACTACGACACCCATGCATATAAAATAAAACTTTCTAACTGCTTCTACCTATAATATATGTTATTCATGGCTTGGTTTATGACTCTCAGAGTATCATAAATTGCCATGGATGCTATAAAATTAATCAAATAATTCGAAATACTATTATAACATCCTAGTTTAAAAAAAAAACTATGACATCCTACTTAAAAAACTACGATACCCATGCATATAAAATAAAACTTTCTAACTGCTTCTACCAATAATACATGTTATTCATGGCTTGGTTTATGACTCTCAGAGTATCATAAATTACCATGGATGCTATAAAATTAATCAAATAATTTGAAATAGTATTATAACATCCTAGTTAAAAAACTACGATATTCATGCATAAAATATAAAACTAAACTTTCTAACTCCTTATACCTATAATACATGCCATCCATGGCTTGGTTTATAACTTTCAAAATATCAAAAATTATCATGGATGCTATAAGATTAATCAAATAGCCCGAAATAGTATTATGATATCCTAGTTAAAAAACTACGATACCTATGCATAAAATGTAAAATAAAAGACTAACCCCTTTTACCTATAATACATGTCATCCATGGTTTAGTTTATAACTATCAAAGTATTATAAATTATCACAGATGCTATAAGATTAATCAAATTGCTCGAAATAGTATTACGACATCCTAGTTTAAAACTTACGATATTCTAGTTAAAAAACTATGATTCCCATGCATAAAATATAAAATAAAATTTTCTAACCCCTTCTACTTGTAATACATGTTATCCATGGCTTGGTTTATGACTCCCAGAGTATCATAAATTACCACAAGTGCTATAAAATTAATCAAATAGCCTAAAATAGTATTACGACCTTCAATTTAACAGCTATGATACCTTAGTTAAAAAACTACGATATTCAGGTATAAAATATAAAATAAAATTTTTTAACCCCTTCTACCTATAATACATGTCATCCGTGGCTTAGCTTATAACTCATAGAGGTCATAAAATATTACAGATGCTAGAAGATTATTCAAATAGACCGAAATAGTATTATGACATCCTAATTTAAAAACTACGACATCCTAGTTAAAAAATTATGACATCCATGCAAAAATATAAAATAAAAATTTCTAACTCCTTCTACCGATAATACATGTTATCCATGGCTTGGTTTGTGACTCTCAGAGTATCAAAAATTATCATGGATGCTATAATATTAATCAAATAGTCCAAAACAGTATTACGATATTCTAATTTAAAAACTACAACATCCTAGTTAAAAAACTATGACATCCATGCACAAAATATAAAATAAAACTTTTTAACCCATTTTATCTATAATACATGTAAAACTACGGCATCTTAGTCAACAAACTACAACACCCAAGTATAAAAACTATGATACCTTAGTTAAAAAACTACGACACCCTTGCAGAAAGTATAAAATAAAAATTTTTAACATCTTTTACCTGTAATACGTGTCACCTATGATCTGAATTAAAACTCTTAAAATCTCATGATGACACCCCCATGTCATAACAAGACAGTGTGAAAAGAATCAAGAGTAATTAAGTCCAAAACAAGATTATGACATTCTAGTTCAGGATTCATGACACCTACTTCAAATATTATGACACCCTGTACATATTTAAGCTAGGATGGCTTACATTTTTTATAATAGTTAGTTAAAATTTATTGTTTCATAACATACATTTATTTTTTAGTATTTTAGGTAATCTTGCAATTATTCGACTACCTAATATGAAGGATTTGTAACTGTTTAAAAATTGTTGCAAGTCGGCAGTGTACATTAAAAAATTATGGAAGATATATTTTTTTTGTTTTCATTTAGAAATCATCCAGAAGATTCTATTCGGTGCCTTCATCGACATGCAACCATTCATAGTTGATAGGCGACTCCTAGCTAATATTATTAGATATTACAAGGAAGGTGATGACTTTATTTTTTGTGGCAAGGTACTTACATTCAGCGTCGAAGACATAGCCCTGATTTTGGGTCTGCCATGCCGTGAAAACAAGATTGCAATCGAAGGACAAGATAAAAAGGGCAGGTTATTTCGAAAATTTGGTAGGAAATTAAATCTTCAGAATAAGGGACTGGAAAAGTTGATAGCACAACTTTATTTATCAAACATACAAGAGGATGTTGAAGACACCATAAGACTTTAGATTGCATACATGTTTGGACTGTTTTTGTCTTCAAAGTCAAATCAAGCTTGTCCAAGATATATCATCCCTTACTTGGATGATTTATCTCAGCTTGGAACAAATCAACTAGGCTTCCGCAATAAAGGAGTTGATTGTTATGGCTCTCCCAGATGTTACTGCTTGCTTGAGATCTGAGGAGCCAGTCTATCCAAGAGAAGTGACAAGGGTAAGAGGCAGCCAATCCTATTTGGATGTTCAGCTGCTCTGGTAGTAAGGATCATTAATATACAGTAAAAGTATAATTACATTTATTTTAAATCTTTCATATCTTTAAAGTATATGATTATTATGTACATATTTGGTTCCTCGGGCATAGCATATTAAGAGCCCCAGCACATCCTAACAAGCTACCTAGGATATTAAAGTGGTATGATAGCTGATTGAAGAATAGAATGTTCAGCTTGCCAACATGCAGCCTCATGAGTTGGTAAGATAATCCATTATATTATAAACATAATGAACAAAAAATTATTATCATTAATATAAAGTTAATTTATTATTATTCTTGGCTTGTAGTTGGAGAGAGCTATTGAGCCTATGATAATGGAATGGTGGCTTATCACTAAAGAAATAGTAGCATCATCGAAACCCAAAAAAAGTTGTGCAAGCTGTGCACAGTTGAAGAATAAAGTAGAAGATATAAAGAAGAGGCTTGTCATATTTGCAACTCTCCTCAATTTATTGCTAAAAAATGATAGCAATGCCAATAAAGAAGGGCACAAAGGGGTAGAGGGAGATGATATAAAGGAGGAGGTGGAAGTAATGGGGAAAGATCAACCTAGGATGGTGGGAAAAGTTTATGACACTCTTATGACTAAGGTTGAACATAAGATAGAGGAAAACTTGAAGGACACCCCTGTGACTAAAGATGCTGAGGGGCACAAAAAAAATCTTAAGTTCTTTTACTTATCAAGAGGGTGAAAAACCAATCTAAGCTATGAAAGGCCTCACAAATGATAGGAGATTCTATTTTTGAAATAGGCCAACAAAAAAAAGGACGAACATAGTGGGCATATCTCGGTCTGATGAATTAAATTTGAATCTACAATTTGAAAATGATGAAAATTTGATCAAAACCTTTTTGAAATAAATGATTAACATATAAGCGACATCTATTTTTTCTATTATGTATGCTACTTTATGGTCCAAAATATATAATATCCTTTAGTTTATTAATTTTAGAGAGGTTATCTATACCAATAAATTTGGAGGCACTATCATAAGGAAAAATATTTTCAATCTCCTTAACAATGACATGATAGTTGATGATGTAAGTAACGAAGTATTACTTTATTTTATTATTATTCTTTATATATATTATGATATATTTTTTAATAATTCTTATATTGATTTTCAGAATTGTATGAAATCATGTTACTTTTAATTAATCAGTTTATATTACATTCCAGATAATTGATGCCGGGCAGGAGTTCATTAGAAATAACTAAATAGAGCATCCGAATAGATATCATAAGTACATCATTTCACCTGTAATGACCTCTGGCATGTGTCTGACATCAGTATCACCATTTTAAGAACTTGCTAGAATGGCTGGGACTATGATATTTAATAGAGTTAGTGATCAAGATAAGAAGGAATTTGAATTCTATTCACCATCATTCACTTAGACAATTCATATTGGTACCTGGTTGTAGTTGACATGCAAATAAAGGTATTGATACATTTGAATTCCATAAAACATAATTCCAAGTACAAAACAAATATAAGAAAGTAGCACAATATACTCGGACCAATGTTTCATATATTCCGTGACAATAGAGAGGTGAAGAATTGGTCCATGTTAAAGATTGCTGAATACCCTTCCCAACCTGCAGGATCACTAGGCCACAGATTATATTACTTGAAATACATGGAATTCCTTGTTTGTAGGGATAAGCCTGATCATTGAGATTTCATAGAAAAAGATATCATGTCTACCGGTGCCAGGTAGCAGCAAGATTATTGAGAGGGAGCCTCAATCAGAAGATTGATAGTGCTATTAAAATTTAGCATGTAAAAGTAAACTTTTTTTAATATACTTATTCTCTTCAATTCATGCACTTCTATAATATATTACAAAAATTGTAAGTCAATTGATGTTATATTTTAAGCATCATTCCAAAAAAAAAATTATGTAATTCATTCAAACAGGAATGTTATAGATATCATTTTCTCATTACATCAAGTTTTTATATTTTAGATATTATATTTACTTTCAGAATGTCAAATTTTTTCATTGATGTGATGATTTTATAAAGGAATATTATATTTCTTGACAGGGTGTCATAGTTTTTCAATTGGAATGTCATAACTATAGATTTAGGATGTTGTAATCATATTTTAACATTTACTTAAACTTTATTTCTTAGAGATCTATCATGATATCATAAAAGTTTTAATTCAGACCATAGGTGACATGTATTACAGGTAGAAGAAATTAGAAACTTTGATTTTACATTTTCTACAAGGGTGTTATAATTTTTTAATTAAGGTGTCAGTTTTTAAACTGGGATGCCGTAATACTATTTTGACCAATTTGAGTAATCTTTTAGCATCCATGATAATTTTTGACACTCTAGGAGTCATAAACCAAGTAACGGATGATATGTATTATAGTTACAAGGGTTTAGAAATTTTGATTTTATATTTTATTATGGATGTTGTAGTTTTTTAACTAGGATGTTGTAGTTTTTGAACTTGGATATCATAATATTATTTTGGACTATTTGATTAATCTTATAGCATCTGTAGTATTTTTTTATACTTTGGAAGTTATAAACTAAGCCACGGATGATATGTATTACAGGTGAAGGGGTTAGAAACTTTTATTTTATATTTTATACAAGAATATCGTAGTTTTTTAACTAGGATGTTGCAATTTTTAAACTGGGATGTCATATTATTGTTTCGACCAATTTGAGTAATCTTCTAGCATCCATGACAATTTTTGATATCCTAGAAGTCATAAACCAAGCAACGGATGATATGTATTATATGTATAAGGGATTAGATGTTTTGATTTTACATTTTCCGTATGGATGTCATAGTTTTTTAATTAGGATATCGTAGTTTTTGAACTTAGATGTCGAATACTATTTTGGGCTATTTGATTAATCTTATAGCATCCTTGGCATTTTTTTTATACTCTAGGAGTCATAAATCAAGTCACAGATGACATGTATTATAGGTAGAAGGGGTTAGAAAGTTTTATTTTATATTTTATACATGGGTGTCATAATTTTTTAATTGTGATATCATAGTTTTTAAACTGGGATGTCATATTACTATTTCTGCCAATTTGAGTAATCTTCTAGTATCCATGGTAATTTTTGATACTCTGGAAGTCATTATTCAAGCAATGGATGACATGCATTATAAGTACAAAGAGTTAGAAACTTTGATTTTATATTTACTGCATGGATGTCATAATTTTTTAACTAGGATGTCATAGTTTTTAAACTTGGATATCATAAATAATGTTTCAGGCTATTTGATTAATCTTATAGCATCCATGATATTTTTTTTACACTCTGGGAGTCATAAACCAAGCCCGAATGATATGTATTATAGGTAAAAAGGGTTAAAAAGTTTTATTTTACTTTTTATGCATGGATATTATAGTTTTTTAACTAGGATGTTGTAGTTTTTAAACTAGGGTGTCATATTACTGTTTTGGCCAATTTGAGTAATCTTCTAGCATCCGTGATAATTTTTAACACTCTAAAAACCATTATTCAAGCTACGGATGATATGTATTATAGGTATAAGGGGTTAAAAACTTTGATTTACATTTTTTGCATAAATATCATAGTTTTTTAACTAGGATGTCATAGTTTTTAAATTTGGATGTCGTAATATTATTTCAGGCTATTTGATTAATCTTATAGCATCCATGGTAATTTTTTATACTCTTGGAGTCATAAACCAAGTCACGGATGACATGTATTCAAGTAGAAGGGGCTAGAAAATTTTATTTTATATTTTATACATGGGTGTCAAGTTTTTTAACTATAGTGTTGTGGTTTTTAAACCGGGATGTTGTATTACTATTTTGGTCAATTTGAGTAATCTTTTAGCATCCATAATAATTTTTGATATTCTAGGAGTTATTATTTAAGCAACGAATGAAATGTATTATGGGTACAAGGGGTTAGAAACTTTGATTTTATATTTTCTGTATAGATGTCATAGTTTTTTAACTTAGGTATCATAGTTTTTGAACTTGGATGTCGTAAGACTATTTTGGACTATTTGATTAATCATATAGCATCCGTGATATTTTTTTATATTCTAGGAATCATAAACCAAGCTACGAATAACATGTATTATAGGTAGAAGGGGTTATAAGGTTTTATTTTATATTTTATGCATGGGTATCAATTTTTTAACTAGGATGTCGTAGTTTTTAAACTGGGATGTCATATTACTGTTTAGACTAATTTGAGCAATCTTCTAGCATCCATGATAATTTTTGACTCTCTAGGAGTTATTATTCAAGCAACGGATGACATGTATTACATGTACAATGGGTTAAAAACTTTGATTTTATATTTTTTGTTTGGATGTCGTAGTTTTTTAACTAGGATATCGTAGTTTTTGAACTTGGATGTCATGATACTATTTCGGGCTATTTGATTAATCTTATAACATCTTTGGTATTTTTTAATACTTTGGAAGTCATAAACCAAATCACGGATGACATGTATTACAAGTAGAATGGGTTAAAAAGTTTTATTTTATATTTTATATATGGATATTATAATTTTTTAACTAGAACATCATAGTTTTTAAACTGTGGTATTACTATTTTGGCCAATTTAAGTAATCTTCTAGCATCCGTGGTAATTTTTGATACTCTGAAGTCATTATTCAGAACATGGATGATGGAAAGTCCTGTTAGTAGCAGTTATTTCCTTTACTTTCTTGTTTCATGCTGGGATATTCTAATTTTGTAATTAGGTTTCATCCATTATATCAAGGGGTGTCATAATTCTATTATTCCTGTTTTAGTCTTTGGACACATAAAGTAGTCCTAAAACTTATATTTGAAATAAGCATATTCAATCACATATCCAATACATCATGTTTTAAATTTCTCCAAATAAATATAAATATAAACTAAGACTAAATTCAGCATTTCATATCCTCTCATGTGTTAGTTGACTCATACATAAGCATCAAATTCATCTAAAAAAGGATCAAAAGATGGTATAGTGGGTTCAATTACTTGTTCGGGTACTTTCACTACATTATGGGAAGTCTGCCTCTTGCATGCACTAGCTTTTCTTTTATTTTGCACAGAAGTATCAACGGAAGCCTTATCCATATTTTTCCTTGATTTCTTTGACTTCTTCTCGACTCCACTCTTAATTCTATTCTTTCTTGGATGACATTTTATAGTAACTTGGTCATGATCTTGGATTAGAAATTATGTAATTATGTTATTATTTAGTTATATAGTATAGCTATCTGCAACTCATCACTCTATCTGAATTGTATTATTCATCACATTAAAGATATGGAGGGAGGCTCTTCATCATCCGATAATTTATCAAAGCATATCTATGATTAATAAAATATAACATTTGTATTAGGATTTCATGGCATATATAGGTTTATGTAAACATAAAATAAGATATCTAAATTTAAATAATTCCTTGACTGCGTACCTGATTTTCATGTGCTTTTATCACAAAATTGAGTATTGCATTCGAAATCATCGAATTAGTATTTCATGTCCTTGCACCATCTATTCAAGAAGTACTTATCTAGGATATGAAATACGTCACTTTGATGAAGACCAATAAGGCATGTCTACACAGATAACCTTTGTACTAAAAGGATCCACACTGGCATTGAACATCCTCCAATATTTTATCATATGAAGCCATATTTTTTTATAATATCCTTCTTCATTCCATCAACTTCAATTTTTTTAAATGATTTAATAGAATATACATCACAGTTGTCAACTTCTTTAACTAATTTAGCATTTGATACAACCATTTCAAATATCTCATTTTAAAATTTTTTGAATATGCACCTTGTATATTTTCCTGCTGCTTGCCTCTCAAAAGGAGAGAATGTCTTTAGGAAAGCATTTGTTTGTAATATTTTATTATCTTCCTTATTTTCTGCTTCATATCTTTTCTCCAAGGCATCTTCATACTTATTGATGAATTCCTTGAGTGCAGTCTTCTAGTTTATAAACCCATTAAAGAAATAATTGATGCTCTCGCTTCTTTGTGAAATTGACATTCCTATTTATAATTATTAAAAAAAGTATTAAATATATAAAGTTTGTCAGAAATTTACAAGCATGAACATTAATCAATCATAATGATTTACAAACCTGCGAAGAATGTATCCTTAAGATAAACTGAAACCCATTTATCCCAATATTGATAAATATCATTTAACCAATCTACAGCCTTGCATTCTTCATATTTTTTATTAAATGTGTCCACCTTTTCTCAAAAGATACTATAGTAACTGAATCATATATCGTTTCTTTAAACTCAACCATAAATTTTGGATTTATAGTGCAAATATGATCAATCTTTTCAGGAATCTTCTTCAATGTATATCAAAGACAAAATCTATGTCATGCGTTAAAAAAAATATCCCTAACAGCAGCCTCGATTATCTTATCTTGGTCAGTTATGATGGCATTAGGTGGTTGATCACCATTTGCATCCAGCCATGATTGGAATATCTATTTAAATATCTCAGTCCTCTCATCTGATAATAATGCATAACAAAGCAATATGGACTATCCATGATGGTTGACTCCGATAAATAAACAAAAATACATTTGATATATATTTATCAAATAGGTTAAGTTAAAGGTCAGTACATCACTAAAGTAAGTACTTGTCAATCTTGACCTAGGATGGATCTAGAAGATAGAGCTGAGCTGTCCATTATCATTTAGGTCCAAAGTATAAAAGAAATTTAGATTTTTTTTTTGCATTTGTGTGAAATGGATTATCATTGACCGTGCATCTCCTTCTTTCAGCTAACTCTGACATTTCTAATAGATAAAATTATGAGCATCCTTTTTTGTGAAATCTAATTATCTTCTATCCCTTTCCTTTTAGCCATGGTAGAGTATATTTGAGTTGTGAAAATATTCACAGATTGTAAATTACTGATCTCTACCTTTTCTTGTATTCTGATTCACCTATGGGATCGTAGATAACCAGCTGATGATATGGACAGCTCATGGTTATGTTCTAGAAAAATATCATCCAATATCCACTTACCATTTTAGAATTTAGTCTTGCTTTTATCGAAGCCTTACAATCAATTTACCAGTATCCCTAGGATTCATGGAGTTATCAATTTTTCTAGATTTTTCTTGCCTCTAACATGCGAGGAGCTTGAAGCATATTTTTTTGTTATTGTTGGACCTACTACATACTATTATGATTCCAAAATCTACTCTCCTTGCATATCTATTATAAAAATTATATACATCATTTACAGAATTGAACTTCATTCTAATTTCAGTATCAATAGACTCGTTCTCTGCATTCGGGGTGATAGGAGAAGGTGCATTCTTGTAAACAACACCAGTAACCTCATCCAAGTGATCATGTTTAATTTTTTTCAGATTTCTAATTTTAATGCCATATATAAAAATATCTATAAAAAAAAGCATAAATAGTGATATCCATAGTTTTAAATGACATTTTATCTACAACATAATAAATATTATGTTATGCATTGGATAGAATATGACATGATGGTGTGATAATACGGACATACAATCAAATATTTCTAAAAAAATATATTTGAACTTATGACATCTTAGTTCAGAAATCATGACATCCAAGTTAAAAGATTATGACACCTGATCATAAAATATGGAACTAAATATATTAACCCCTCCTACCAAGAAAATCTATCACTTGTGAACTGAGTTATAACTCCCAAGATGTCATAATATGCTAAGGATGCTAAAGAATCACAAATAGATGCTAAAACAGGATTATTGTATCCTAATTTAAAAGTTATGACATCCTAGTTAAAAAATTACGATATCCCTGTACAAAATCATAAACATGATGTTTTGATCTTGCATAACAAAAGTATTTAAGTATGCATTATTGATATATGATACCCACATTATAATAAAATACTTTTGAGAAAACTTTAGTGTCAAAAACTTTGAAACATGAATAACTCGGCACAAAATAGAAAATGAAAGCTTTTGTCCTCCGTCATAGAACATTTCAACTATGCATTGGCTTGAATAAAATTATTAAATTATAATAAAAAGACCAAGAGAAAATAACATTCTGAAAAAATATATTTGAACTTATGACATCCTAGTTCATAAATTATGACATCCTAGTTAAAAGATTATGACACCCGATCATAAAACATGAAGTTAAATATATTAATCCCTTATACTAGGAAAACCTATCACTTGTAGACTGAGCTATGACTCCTAGGATATCATAACATGCTACAGATTCTAAAGGATTACAAATATATGCTAAAACAGGATTATGACACCTTATTAAAAAACTACGACATCCCTGTACAAAATCATAAACTGGATGTTTTGATCCTGTATAATAGAAGTGTTTAAGTATGCATTGCTGATATATAACACCCACATTGTAATAAAATATTTCTGAGAAAACTTCAGTATCAAAAACTTTGAAACATGAACAACTCGGTATGAAGCAGAAAATGAAGGCTTTTATCCTCCAACATATAACTTTTCAACCATGCATTAGCTTGAATAAGATTGTTAGATTGTGCTAAAAAGATTAGAAAAAATAATATTTTAAAAAAAGATATTTGAATTTATGACATCCTAGTTCAGAAATTGATACCCTAGTTAAAAGATTATGACACCCAATTATAAAGCATGAAACTAAATATATTAACCCCTCCTATTAGAAAAGCCTATCACTTGTGGACTGAGTTATGACTTCTAGGATATCATAATATGCTATAGATGATAAAGGATCACAAATATATGCTGAAACATGATTATGACATCCTAGTTTAAAGATTATGATAGCCTAGTTAAAAAACTACATCCCTGCACAAAATCATTAATTGGATATTTTGATCCCGTGCAACAAAAGTATTTAAGTATGCATTGCTGATATATGACACCCACATTGTAATAAAATACTTCTGGAAAAATTTCAGTATCAAAAACTTCGAAACATGAACAACTCAATATAAAACAAAAAATAAAGGCTTCGTCATAGTACTTTTTAACCATGCATTGGCTTGAATAAGATTGTTAGATTGTAACAAAAATATTAGGAGAAAATAATATTTTAAAAAAAATATTTGAACTTTAATATCTTAGTTCAGAAATTATGACATCCTAGTTAAAAGATTATGACACCCGATCATAAAACATGAAACTAAATATATTAACCCCTTCTACCAAAAAAATGTATTATTTGTGGATTGAGTTATGATTCCTAAGATGTCATAACATGCTACAGATGCTAAAAGATTATAAATATATGCTGAAACAGGACTATGACACTCTACTTTATAGATTATAACATCCTAGCTAAAAAATTATGATATCTCTGTACAAAATCATAAATCGGATGTTTTGATCCTGCATAACAAAAATGTTTTAGTATGCATTGCTGATATATGACACCCACATTGTAATAAAATACTTTTGAGAAAACTTCAGTATTAAAAATCTCGAAACATGAACAACTCGGTACAACACAGAAAATGAAGGCTTTTGTTCTCCGTCATAGGACTTTTCGAGCATGCATTGACTTTAATAAAATTATTAAATTATGATAAAAAGGTCAGGAGAAAATAATATTTTGAAATATAATATTTGAACTTATAACATCCTAGTTCAAAGATTATAACATCCTAGTTAAAAGATTATGACATCCCTATAGAAAACGTAAAACTAAAGATATTGACCCATCCTAAGAGGAATACCTATTACTTGTTGACCAAATTATGACTCTCATAATGTCATAACATACCACAGATGTTAAAGAATTACAATCGCATATAAAAACTGGATAATGGCATCCTAATTCAGAAATTATGACACCGTAGTTAAAAAAATTATGACATCCTTGTAGAAAACATGAAACTATATTTATTATCCCTTCCTACCAGAAATATCTATCACCTATGGATTGAGTTATGACTCTCAGAATGTCATAAAATTTCATGGATGCTAAAAGAGTATTATATGGTTCCTAATTTTTAAATTTCTCTAACTACCAAAATAGTTAGTGTAATAAAGGAACTATAAAAAAAAACTAAATAAGATCTATGAAGGATTTTTTATTTCCTGTTGGAGATGATATTTTGTCTTGAAGTTATATAAAAAATCTTCGATGGCTTATTCCAACCTCGAACTAAATTTTTTTTTATACCCGTAACTCAGAATACTTTTCAGATCCAGAAAAAATCTTTTTCATCCTCGAACACTACCTGATACCTTAGACTAGAAAAACATAATACTTTTTCAAAGTGAGGAAGAAGCTTATATTAACATTCGAAAGTTGATTTCTACGATAGGACTCTCAGAGCACATTTCAGAGTGAAGGAGATTCTTCCTTCAATCTTTGACTGATTCTTTGGACCCTAAAGCTAGAGCATATTTTAGAAAACTAAAATATTTAGCTAAGACTAGGAATAATATTTCAGAATCACCAAAATCCAAGCAAAATAGCAGGAAAAAGTAGGCTGAAGGAAAAAGGTATTTTGGTTTGCACAAAAAAATTAAAAAAAAAAAAATAAACGGGAATTAATGAATGTCATGCTCAACATTTAACCTGTTATCCCTGTCAGTGATATGGACTCTCATCCCGTCTTGTCAAGCCAGTTAGGATCGACATGGATCAATAAAAAATAACGGTGCGGGCCAAATAAAATTTCCTGCACCGCATGCGATGCACAAAGACTTACTCATTGGCACATAAATAAATATCTTGGTTATTTTTGGCAACGATGGAGTTGTCCGTCACCAAATCAAATCATCTTAATTATTTTTATTAAATAAATATAATTAAAAAAATTAAATTAGTGGCCATCAAAAATCTTTCTCTTGTTCCCACCTTTTCCTGCACCAGCCATCTTCCTATATTGGATGGTCTCCCCGGCATCAACTACCCTGGCTTTCTCTTCACCGTATTGGCCACCTACTATGCTGGCCCCTTAGCTTTCCTCGATGCCTCTCCCCCTTCTTCCTCTCCACATGCTATCCTCTTTCTTCTCGAGCGGCGATCTCCAAAAATCTTCTGGTACATCTTCCTCCTCCTCCTCCTCCTCTTTCTTCTTACACCGTCCTGCATAGATTGTTAGGACTTTCAAGGCTAGGCTAGGCCACTAGCACATTGCTCTCTCTAGCCCTATCTCCCAACCTAGTCGCCTGGGTCTCACCCCCGCTATTTCTCATCGGTAATGATGGACCCTTTTATTGATTTGAAGGGATCTATAAGGAAGAGGATATGGGTTAGTATCCAAGATGGATGAGTGGATGTATGCAAGCGTGGGAGTGTGGCAGTATCCAAGATGGATACTGGATAGGCAAGGAGGTAGAGAACTTGCCATCTATTTTAATACAAAAATATTCACATAATTCAAATTATTTATGGCACCAGTCATGTGCACGATCATTCAAAATTGGCTACTAGGGTATATCGGTGCCATCCATTTTAAATCAGATAACCAAAAAGAGCTATCACCTAATCAAAATAATATAGAATAGATAATTAAGGTTGTTTTATAGGGTAAGATATGCCTTTGGCACAGCATAAGGCTCTCCTCATAATCCACGGTACTCGAGTCTTGTGTAATGGACCATCCCATTTCATATGGCACGTACCTTGCGGGCACATGTTCACTGCATGCCCCTCGAAGTATTGTAATACTGTTTCCATAGCTTATCAAAAGAACAAATATTTATCTAGCGCTACATATTGGCACATAAATGAAGAAAGCATTTTTCCTAATTACAGATATATACTAGGATGCGGTTCTTAGTCGCATGCACGTTAATGGCATATATTTCATATTCATTTGCATGCACTTGTAGAATAACGTGTCTTGTTTATTTACCACCTTGTGGATAAAATTGCATCTAGCTTCCTCTTTCGGTGAGTCCGAACTACGGAGGATAAAAGATTTATGAGTGATCATATGTTCCAACCGAGGTCGGGTTCTGAATTTATTAAACAAGAAATGACTATTTTCTTTTTCTACATGATTTAAACCTAGTATCAAATAATAATAATAATTATTATTATTTAAAAATATATTTAGATATTTTTATAAAATTAAATTAAAAAAATTTGAAAATATGACTTTGAACCGTTCAGCACATATATATTAAACTATATTATACGGGTTATGTCTAATATTATAAAATATAAAACTGGACTAAACCCTTGTCAACCGGATCTCTTTCAATCCATTCCTATGAATAAAAAAAAGAATTTTTTTATTTTTTTTTGATAGAACAAAAAAAGGACACGAGAGATAAATTTTAGTAAAGCTATATCGCAGATCTCCATCCTATCGGATAATGTTCGATATGAGTTTTTTTATTTATAAGGTATGATCTCTCGTCTGCTTTGTAATTTTTCTATGAAAAGTAAGAAATGGATTTGGCCTTTTTGTTTTTATAAATATTATGAACTGTTTTCGTGAATCGTATAAAATTATGCAGGGTTATCCTAAACAGTTTCCTGCGGCTAAAAAAATCTTACTCGGTTCAAGATTCGGGTCAAAAAGCATTTTTCCAAAAATATATATATATATATTTCCATAATCTAACGCAGATTTGGATCAAAATGGTCAATAAAAGCCATTAAATATACAACGCCGTTATTTTCGTCACGCTTCATTGTCCAAACTAACAGGGAAGGACCGATGGGGGGTTTTCAGACGGGGTTGCATGTGACAAGTTTGGGATCATCCTTCGGCAGGGATCCGGGACCCTCAATCGATCGATGGTGAAACCCTAATTCCTTTCTCCGACGAGATACCGTCGCTTCTTTGGGATTTGAATTTTTGCCCTAATTTTCTTCTCATTGGATTCTTGTGTTTTAAGGCAAAGGGCGGCCTCGAGTCCGGAGGCCATGCTTGGTCCTTATAAGCAAGAAGGGGAAGCTCCGGGAAGAGCTCCGCAACATTGAGAGAAGCAGGTAGTTCTTTGTTCGTTGGTCCTTATAAGCAAGAAAGAGAAGCTCCAGGATTTGAATTTGCCCTAATTTTTCAATTAACCTGTATTTCAGGAAAGGTTTCATTATTTGTTTGACTGACCAGGGTTGAGGTGCATTCACTTTTTTGTTAGCTGATTGGTGCCGCTCACCAATATTATGGGTACAAGGATCCATTATTCCTCCCTTAAGGAGGGGTACTGATGTTTTTTCGAAGCCATAGTTTTTAATCAATATTGCTTGCAGTGTTGTTAGGTATCAGTTCAGTTGATTTGTCGTTTGTACACTAGGTATCACTTCAGTTGAGTTGTCATCACAATATTGACGGCACTTTTGATCACTTTAGCCTTATGATCTTGGGGTACTAGGGAATTATTGGTAATATTGTGTTGACAAAAGGTTATTCGATAATTTAGCATCTTTATCAAAACTTGGTTGTATCTATAAAGATGGGCAACATTCATTCACACATTACGGAAATTCAAACAAACAAATATTGTAGAATTTGATGGATATGAAAATTTATACTTATCTATAGGATGTTGAAAGAGCAATGAAAGCATCAATATTTGCTGGTATTTATTTCTTCCTTTTGCAAAATGATATTTTTGTAAGGGTAGATAAATTGCTATGGAGTGCTTATCAATTCCTTTGCCAGTTCCCTGTTTAGTGTTGCATTGGCATGGCAAGGGCAAAATAAGTACCCTAAGAAAAGCACCAACCTGTTATGAACCGTACAATCCCCTCACTTGATGTTTGGTTGAGAACTAGTAGGTGGATTGAGTGGCACTCCTAAGGTAATGGTTGATACTTCTGTTATTGATTTTGATAGCTAAATGTAAACTTATTGGTCGGTTGAATAATCCTTGCAATACATTTGAAGGTCTATGACTTAGAGACTAGCTACCCACAAGATTCAAAATCAGTGGGGAAATGTATTGAAAGGTTTTGAAGAATTTCTATCATCATCAAGGTGTAACATTAAGTTGATTGAATCTATCTGCCACTGAGGTATTTTGCTTTGCTTATATCTGGATGAATGTATGTATTTTTATTACCATTTTTGTATGATAATCAATGACTATTTCTAGATGCACTATCAACAACTCCTTTACTATTTCATAGAAATATTTAGTTGGATATGACATTTCTTTTCATGCATCTGCAGTCGGTAAAAGTGTGAAATGTCTTCATTTTATTTTTATGTTTATTTTTGTTCATGTTGCTTGATATCAAGTATTATCATTTCTATTGTTTATTCGTCTCCTCAAAGATTCAATTGTTACTTGAGAATTGCACAGTCAACAAAGACCTGGTCAAGCTTGCTTATCATAAGAAAGTGAAACTCTCTGGATGCTGGAAACCTTTGTATATATGCTCTAAGTTCTGGAAAGATGTTGTAAGTTCTTTCAATGCCTTCTGGAATAGAATCCATTTTAAGCTGGGGAATGGCAAGGCGACTGCTTTTTTGAAGGATAGCTGGATATGTGAAGCCCTTTTGAAGATCATGTTCCTGCTTGTTTATGACCGTTGCTCAATGAAAAATGAAACCATGGCAAATTATTTCAATTCCCAAACTAATGAAAATCAGATCATCTAATAATGCATCTAGTGACTTTCAAGAGCAACTGAATCTCTTAAGGTTACTGATTGGATCAGTTGCACTCTCAAATGAAGATGACGAAATTCAATGGAGGCAGGGTAATCAAGGTAGATTTTCAGTATCATCCCTTTACCAGTTCATAAACAATAAGGGTGTTAATGTAGGTTTGCTAGCCTTCTTTGGAGTGCCAAATTACCACTCAAAATCAAATGCTTTCCGTGGCTCTGTTGGAAAGGAATGGTCAAACATGCATGCAATAATTAGCAGAAAGCTTGGAAAATCGGTGGGGGAATGTGTCTTGTACCAACATTTGGTTGAAACATTGGATTATTTGTTTTTGGAGTTATCATTTTTCAGCTCAATATGAAAATTAGTATGCTTTCAGCTTGGAATTTCTTCATGTCATCATTATTTTGAGGGGCTGTGCTGAAATTGGACGAAAAAAATTTTTACTTTGGATGCTCATCTAGTCATGCTGATGCTCATTGGAGAATTCACTTGGAGCTATTGGGAAGAAAGGAATGCTAGAATTTTTCTCGGTCATCAAGCATCCTAAGTCTCTGTAGTTTTGAAAGCTTGCATCTTTTTAATAGCTAGTCATTGCTTTGTGATGATAAATTATTATGAGACCATGGTAAAATTTGGCACTGTGTGAAACTTGTTCCTACTCTCCTACAATAATCTTGATCATGGCCATTGTATTCATTTCCAGAGGCTTGGCGATGGTTTTCGTTGTTTTACTTGAGAAGTATAACTCATCCATTGTATTCATTTCCAGAGGCTTGGCGATGGTTTTCGTTGTTTTACTTGAGAAGTTTAACTCATCCGAACTGCGGATGGTTCCCTATCTCAGTCCATGGATTATAATTGTTTTGTTCCTGTAGCTTCTTTTTTTTTTTTAAACTCTTCTAAGGCCTGAACGCTTTCTATAGTTCCTAGTAGCTGACAGGTCCTGTGTGGTTTCTTCTCTCTTTTTCCTTTCATGTAACTCATCTTTTGTATTCTTTTTTATATTTAATAAAAGCTAGGTGGCTGCCTTCTTAGCCTCCTTTTAACCTCCAAAAAACAAAGACTTGGTTGATGGCGCTCCATCCATTAGCCTTTAGTATCTCAAAGTATGTATGCCTTCTTTCTGTTAACTTTTATGTGGCAGAAGTGCAGGAGATTAGGACCCTGGTCCCTGTCCCCTGGCTGTTGAGTTGTGACTTCAATGCCAGGTAGTTTGAGTGCAAAGGCCTTTCTGAATACAGGAAGGATACATTGGCTAAAAGGAGATAAGAATATGGCCTTCTTCCATAGAATGGCCTCTAATAGAAGAAGGTTCGGTTATATCTCAGTGATATCTTGGCATGGAGCTGATACCTGAGACCTTCTTTAATGATTAACATTCTCATCAGCTATTTTAAAGACATCCCAGGAACACCCTTGCCAGCCTCTATTGACTTGGATTCAAACTCTGTTATTGATGGACTCTTGGTCAATCTCCTTCGCAGAGGAGATAAAAAATGCCACTTTCAGCTTGCCCAATGACAAGGCACGAGGGTTAAATGGATTCCTAGTTTTCTTCTTCAAGGTCTTCTGGAATGTCATCAAGTAAGACTTGATCAATCTTTTTAATCAGCTATTTTCAAGAGATACTGACCTTGGTCACATAAACTGCTCTTATATACAGCACTTTTTCACAAGAGAGAAGCTTCCAAACATCCATCTGACTTTAGGCCTCTCAGCTTGTCGGGCAACTCCTTTAAAATCATTACAAAGGCTCTTGCCAACAGATTACAAGCTTTCCTTGCTCAAATCCTTGATCAATCCAGATCTAGATTCATAATAGGTCGATGCATTCTGGACTGTTACTTGAGTGCCTATGAGGTAATTTTTTACTGCCAAGAGGAATTCTATGTAAACTAGACTTTGAAAGTTCTTTGATCAAGTCCAGTGGAATTTTCTTCAGTTCATTACAAAGAAGAGGCTCGGGGCCTAAATGCAATAGCTGGATCTCCTCAGTTCTTACTTTGGGATGGCAGTGCTGCTTGGTGGCAAGCCAGGCAACTGGTTCTTTTGATAAAAATGGGCTATGGTAGGGGATCCCAATTTCTTCTTATTCATACTAGAGGAAGATGTTCTTGCAGAAATTCTCAACCAGCCAACTGCTAATAATCTGATCAAGGGATTGTGTTTTAATCTTTGCATTGGTAGACTGCATGACTTCCAATATGCATATGGTACCATTCTATTTTGTTGTGCCGATGAATCTTAATTGACTAATATGAAACATATATGATTTGGCTTTCAACATGCTTCAAGCCTCAGGGTTGGTTTCAACGAGAGTCCATTGGTCTATAAGGGACAGGATATGACAAAGGAGTTCACTTTGCTTTGATTCTTGGATACAAGTAATGGAGGCCTAGGAGTGATAAAGTTAGCAGAGCCCTCCTCACAAAATGAGCCTTGAGATTGTTTCAATATCATGGGTTCAACAAAGCAGTTTGGCTTACTGTAGTAGAACAAACTTCAGCAAAGGAAGAGATGGCAGCTTCTACAATTTGGAGGAACATCTGTAAATGCTTAAATGATTTCTGGATGAGCATTAAGTTTCTTCTTGGAAATGGATCTGAGATATTCTTTTGGAAAGACACCTGGTTAGGAGAACATGCTCTATCTATTCTTTTCACCAATCTCTTTTCTTTCTCCATAAATAAAGAAGCAATGGTATCAGAATATTGGAATTCATGGATGTCTGCTGGACTCTAAGCCTTAACCTTCCTATGACTCCAAGTGCTGTAGATGAGCTTAAAAGCCTAGCTGAGTTCTTGGAGATTATTGGGGTATCAAACCCAAGGGATTCTTTCATTGGAAATTTGCTGCTAACAAGGTCTGCCCTGTAAACACCTTCTACCAGCTTATAAATCATTGTGAAATTATTTGTTCAATTGCCGTAGCCCTTTTGTGCAGAGTGTCAAATTTTGTGGAGGTCCTTAGCAAGGACGGATAGTGTGCTTTTTTTAATTGTCCATTATGCAAAGAATTGAACCCCTTCTACTACACTACTGTTTTGCTTCGAGGTCTCGAAGAAGTGTTAAACATGGCTATGGGGATGCATTGGTAGCACAAAATAGTTCCTAGATCTCTTTGGACAGATTGAGGAGGCCACGTCTCGAAAATTTTATCAATGCTCTGGGACTCCACTCTTCTCTTGGAGCTTATGGATTGAAAGGAAAGGAAGAGTTTTTTGTCAACAAGTAACATTCATCAGAAGCCACACTTCAGTAGGCTCTCAGACTTCTATGCATCAGGTTTTATTCCCTTTGAAGCTTCAACCAGGATGCAACATGCTCCTCACAGCTCTTCAACTTCTGCTTATGAATGATCCTACCCTAGATACCTAGTACTCAACGCTTGTGTTTCTCGCTCTTGCTTCAAGAGAGACTCCTTGTAATGCCTTCATTTCCTGTGCTTGGACGACTCATTGAATTATCCTTCTTACCTTTCCAAGTGTCTCCAATGCATTACAGCACGCTTACAGAAATTACTAGTTATAATTTTCTTTAGACTTTTCAAAGATTTTTCATTTACTTTCAATTAATTATCATATATGAACAATTAACTAAACAAATGAGTGAATACATTTTATCCGTTCAAACAACTAATTTATCCTGGAAAAAAATCGTGTGATAAATTATATAGAGATCAAAAGGTTGCGGGGCCCTTCTTCTTCTTCTTCTCCTTTTTCCTTTCCCGGTGGGATGATGACAATAAAATTTAAAATTTTACCCGGCCCTAACATATATATATATATATATATTTTGGTGTGGTGGGGGTCATACAGGATAACCCTCATTGCTCCCTTGAATTAGCGTGGTCGAGTGTGCGATATAAAGAAGCAAAATGATTGCTGGAAGACATAATACAACTCTGTTTTTGTGAGTAACAAAAAATCATACTTGTTTGACCAAACCGTTTCCGTGGTTGGACCAAACCGTTTTCCGACGGAAAACACGTCCTCCAAGCACGGTGACGCCGGGTGTCCGGCCGACTTCACCATATTTGTCTGCCACGTGTCCTTCCCCTCAGGAAAACCGCCCAACCGAACGCCATGTTGCCCGGACTCCTCTCTCCGACTCGCACGTGTCCACACAGCGCAATCGATATGCGACAACGTATCAACCAATTCCCGCACTGCAAATACCACCACCAAAGACGCAAAGGCAAAGACGAGAAGCGAGAGAGATGGCAACGAGGGGAAGAAGGGAGTCGAGTTACGTCGCGAGTTCGCTCTTGCTAGCAGGGATTTTCCTCTCGCTATGGAGGCCGGGAACGGCGTCGGCGGGTTCGGCCATGGAGGGAGCCAAGGAGAAGACCGAGTCCTGGGCCAACTGGGTCCAGGACAAAGTAACCGAGTCTGTCCCTTGTCTACTTCCTTTACCGATTGTAACGTATAAATGCTCTAAAACGCGTTGATGTTGTTCTTGCTTCTGTACTAATGGTGGTGGTTGTGGCGATGATCATGGCAGGGGTCTAGGGCTGAGGCATGAGAATGCGCGGATGGCGGCCGAGCAGATAAAGGTTGCCGCAGGAAATGCTGCCGACAAGATATCCAGAGTTGCATCCGGTATGATTCGACAATGGATTATCCAAATAATATTTGAGGTTGACGTGATTTCAATTTTATAAAAAAAAAAAACGACGCAAGTCATAAGGTCCCATGCTTAATTATTGAATCATGGACCACGTTGATGGTCCGATTCACTACCAGCCACACATGCAGCACGTTGAGATGCATGGAATGCATGCATGCATCACAGATTCACGAGCATTTAAGCATGCATTGATTGATGCACTTCGATAATCAGCGTCTTGGTACTTGATATACGGTCCATTCTTCATACGATCATTCGGTAGTCTAACAAGCACCGGCCCTACTTTGCTTTCTAAATAGAAGTTAACAGTTATTGATTTTGGTGATGTCCATTGCATGGAGAGTGTTTTTTATATGCGTGTGTTACTTGAAGAAATAAGAAAATGGTCATGGAACAGAGTGTTCTTAAATGACACACAAATAGCAGCACCGTGGTAGTAGCCAAGTGAAAGCAAAAGGTCCATTGGTCTTATGCTAGGTCCATGTATGACATTGGTTGGCCGTAAACTACGTGCATGAGGGTACGTTGAACAATGAAATTCTCTGATGCATGTGCCAATGATCCAAGCAGTGCATCATCAAAATCATATGGATATTGAATATTTATAAATTATAAGTTGATCAAAATGAATTCAACTTTTTAAAATTGAGATTATTGTGACTATAATCTGCTTTTATGGTGTTTATATGCATCCCATTATATGGGGAACTCAAATAACGGCAAGTTAGTCATTGCAAGACTGTGTGATGTTGTACTGTTAACCAAAATAATATAATATTCTTTGATTTAAATCGTTGTTTTAGATGGAAAACAACATTTATTTGATGAGTTATGGATTAGACAAATAATACCTCCAGTCTTCTGTCAGCGACCATTTCTTCACAGTTATCCATGCCCTTGGATGGGGGGTGATGGTGGATGACGTACTGCTTTCATAATCCAAGTTGGAGAAAGCCGTTTACGACAAGATTCTAAAATTTCCAAATTTGAGATAAGACAGACAAAGCCGAAGGATTGACAAAGCCACAACTCAGAGTATAATTAAAAAACTGGTATATAAAATTTTTTTTAAAAAAGGGAAGAAACTTGATTAGGTTGGCAATTTAAGTCAGATCGTCAAATTAATTCTTCAACCAAAATATTTCTCCAAATTACTTAACCCATGAACCAGCTGGAAGTGGATGATCCAAGCATACGTCAGGACAAATCGTCCAGTTCTGAATTGACAATGCAAAGTACCTCAATTTTTTATCTGAATCGAGTATAAAATAGGCTGGTAGAATATTGTGGCCATCCAAAATATCTGACCTAGAAAACCCTACAAGGTGTTGCTTCCCTCAAAAAAATTTTAAAAAAAAAGAGACAAGCTGCAGTATTGTACCATATTAAATTTGAAAAAATGTCCCAAAAACTGCACTCCAAATAAGAAAAAAGTCCCAAAACCATTCCACCAATGCTGTTATATATCTCACCTAAATATATACAAGATAATGAGAGCTTCTCCTCTCGGTGTCGGCCATCTTCGTGCAGACGCCTCCGAGTACGCGACTGTGAAGGCCGGGGAGGTCAAAGATGCCGTGATGGACAACCCTGATGCCAAAGCTAAGATGAAAGATGGAGCAAACAAGGTCGCCGGCAAGGCTGAGAAGGCCTACGAGGGAGCGAAGGAGAAGGTCAAGGATACCTACGAGGCTGTGAAGGAGAAGGCATTCCAAGCCACAGGTGATACGGGGGCCGAGATGAAGCAGAAGGTGGCGGGAGAGTTGTGAGAGCAGCGAGGCAAAAAACCATCTCGAACTATACATGGAAGAGGTTTGAGAAGATCGACGTGCTGCTCGCTTAATTAATGATGTTCCGAGAGTTTTGAGACTTGAATTGTAGTAGTTAATTTGTGTTGCAAGTGTTTCTGAGTTACTGCTGATGCGGTATGTACTTTGTTCTTGTTGCAATATGTTGTTTCTGTGTTCCGAGAGTTTTATATATATATATAAACAATATGTTGTTTGAGAAGATTTGTTCAGCTGTAGGAAAAAAAAAAAAAAAAAAAAAAAAAAAAAATGTTGTTTGAGTTGCTTGAGAAGATTTGTTCATGCAAGGAGAAACTTTGCTTGGGCCACTCGTATTGCGGTATACGTTGTGGGAACTGGTCTTTCCATATCATTTGGACTAATCTTAAAACTTAAAAAAGAGTTTTTTTAGAAAAGTATACAAGTTGGGCTGGGGTTTTTGGCGGATCACCAAAAGAGTAGGCACTGTCCAAATCCAAGAAATAAAAATAGATTGTTCTACGAAGTCCGTCTCTACCGGGTTGGACTCTGAATCGCATTAAAAAACTCAGCTTATTCGCATTCTTCACCTGTTGAAGGGTGTTCGTTCATTTCTTCGAAAAAGAAGGGAAAAAAAAAAAAAAGTGTTCTAAAATAACCAACGTACGTAGAAATAAAAATTTTAATTTTGAATCAGCGGCCAAGCCACGGAAGAAAAGCTGTTAATATTATTTACATTGATTAACTCTTTTTAGCAATGACTGCAACTGAAAAAAGGGGAGGGGCCATATATTCTTAATGCCATTACAAAGATTGTGCTGTTTGTAATGTAGATGCTTGAGGCTAAGATGCATTTTTATTTGAACCTTTTTAGCAACGCAGGAACTTTTGTCATGAATCACTTCTTTACTGGCGTTGGACCTGCCATGAAATGGATAACATGTTAAAGCAACTATTGATATGTATAAAAATTTTTGGCCATGAGTCAATCACTTGCTCCAGGTACAGGATGCTAATCACTTACTCTAGATACAGGATGCCGATCATTTATTCAAGATATATAGTGCCTCACTTACTCCAAGTACAAGATATCGATCATTTATTCAAGGTATAGGATATAAGATGGTCATGGACCGATCATATATTCTAAATATGGGATACTGATCATTTATTTCAAGCACATGATGTTCGATGACTAAGAACCGATCACTTATTCAGATACAAGGTACTAAACAATCAAGAATCGATCACTTGTCTGAAATACAAATTACTTAACCCCTCGTCGAATAGGTGCCAACTACCTAACTCATCGAACATGAGCTAATTATCAATCTAATTTATCGAACATGTGCCAATCATTTCCCTTAGATAGGTACAAAGTTCTATAACTTTATTTAACATGAATCATATGTCTTAAAGTCGTCATATCCATTACGATAAGATTGATAAAGTGGTAATCAAGAAGTATAACAGATCACTTAACAAACCACTTCATAAATTGACTCGGCCTAGCCGACTTAATCATTTTTTTAATGGCATAACTACCTTATAAATAGTTATAACCGTCTAACTAACTCGACCCTCCATCTCTAAAATAGATGATCGAGAGGATCTCCAAGGGATATCTTTTGAATATTCACCTTTTCTCTATTTTTTTCTTACTATTCTCGCTTTCAAAGCTGACTTAAATATCGGAGGGTCTCCCGTTGAAGAAATACCACCAATTTCATTGATGTTAAGGGCTTCTTTTGCATGTTAAGGAACCGATTAAACCTACTCCCAAAGTTATTTGCTAGTTTTTTTTGAAAAGTAATCAGCCGGCCTAATGAAGACTCGAGTGCTCGGATCCACTCCAGCACGAGCAGCTTAACCAGCATGGAATGGTGCAGCAACACAAATCAAGCATACAACGAGAAAAAATATAGCAAAAACAACAAAAAGCCTCATATCCAATAGAGATCAAGCAAGCAAAAGAGATCTCTAAAAAAAGAATAAAAAATTATCATATCCAATAGAGATCAAGCAAGCAAAAGAGATCTCGAAAAAAAAAAAAAGAATAAAAAATTATCAGATCTCAAATAAAAGAACCAAGCACTGTTGATCACAATCCTAAAGGCAAGCAACGCGAGGATTACCAAATATAATTCGATGAGATATACTCAAAAGTGACCTCAAAATGATGCTTTTGGGCCGAGACAGAGTCCTTTGCTATATGACGAGGCAAAATTCTCATGGTGCTTGTGCAAGACTTTTCTATCATCAAATTAGGCTATTTGTGTGCAGATTTCTTCATCAAAATTGAACCATCATCCACCACCATCTCTCTCTCTCTCTCTCTCTCTCTCTCTCTCTCTTTTCACTACTTTATTGCCAGCAGCTAGCAGTTAAAATTGACCTGACCAAAAATCCACCTTCAGCCATGCTTGAATTTTTCAGCCGACTCAGATTCTGGTCAAGTTGTTTGAACCGGATTTTGAATAGATCGGGAACGGGTGAATATAGTTTATTTGAGCAAATTAGTAGCAAACTTGATTTGGCCTAGCATATTGTCATCGCTATATCCAAATATACTTAAAAAATAGGTGGAAATCTAGATTTAATATATTTTTTCCGATATAAAATAGGTGGAAAGCGCAAATGCAATTTAACTAAGGAATTAGATAGAAACTTATGCAATTCTTTAAAGGTAGGACAGTGCCACTAATGCAATTAGGAAATTCTATGAAGATAGCAAAGGATGGGTTGGAATCACGTCGCTGCCCGGATTTTGACCGGGATATATTGAAAGAGTAGCCATGCTTATCTATTTCGCATGGTCAAATTTGATCTACTGATCATTATTAAAAATTTACCTTCTTTTTTTGATTTTTTATTATAACTACAATAAATTGGATATAAGAGCCCAAAAGCCATACCACATTATGTATCCTAATTACACCTAAAGCAATGCAACAAAAACATGAATTGCACCTGATCATGAATTTCCTGTTAGGGAACGGTAAGCGGTGAAATAATACCGTAATCATAATAGAGGGGAGGGAAAAGTATATAGAAAACGAATTTAGAATCCTCGTAGAAATGACCTTCTGATACCTTGAAATTATCTGACAGTTTGATCTTAATCAAACACCCCAAAAGCAACTGAAAAACGTCCCAATCAAAGTTGGAATCGATCCAAGCTGTCATATCGCACCTGAAATCATGCCCGACTATTTGATGGCATAAATCCTTAACACCTGCCCCCGTGAGCTATGGTAGACAGCAATAAAAATGCTATGGACCGGTGAGCACCTCTGATAGACCGTGCATGTGGTCTGCAATGCCTGGGCCACTTGTGCGTGGGTGGACCTACCCCATTGCTGCCAGGCTTGGTTTTCACCTAGATTGGATTTTAAGACTATTTAATCTCTTCTTAGCTTCGTCTTGGATCCAAATTGTGTCCAGATTGGATAGATTAGGCTCCACATCCAAACAACTCTCACCCTTGAAAACTAAGACATCTAAACATGCATCCACTTAAAATAAAAAAATAAACCTCCAAATTATAGATTATTATGCTGTGCGACACCTCCGTTCAACTAACTTCGAAGGTCAATTGAGACCATATATAATTCTAATTTCTTTTCGACGATCACTTTAGTCAGCAAATATGCTGAATTCTTTAAGTCCTGAATCTTTTCCAGTAACAAATTACTATCTTCGAGCAATAATTTGATGAAATAGTATCTTAACTGTATATACTTCATTCTAACATGGAACATTAGATTCTTCGCTAGATAAATAGCACTCTACTATCACTGAATACTGCACTATAACTTTGCTCTCTACCCAGCTCTTTCAGTAAATTCTATAGCCAAATCATTTCCATGTTGACTTCTGTAATTGTGATGTATTTTGCCTCGATGGTAGAAAAAGCCACGATTTTCTGTAGTTATAAAACCTAGCTCACCGCCATCCCATCAATGATATAGACATATCCGGTCGTGTTCCTCCTGGAATCAGCATCATCACCTAAATCTGTATCCATGAATTTCTATAGAGTATGACTGCCCCTCCTGTAGCATAAAATGATTTCTTTGGTACATTTCAAGTATTTCAGGATCCACTTGCTAGCTTTCCAGTATTACTTGCCTGAATTAGTCATATACCTACTCACAGCTCCCACTGCATGTATAATGTTGGGTCTCATGCAAACTATTACATACATCAAACTACCAATTGCTGAAGTATGAGAAACTCTTGCCATTCTTTTCAACTCATCATCATCCTTGGATGATCGTTCCTTAAAAAGCCTTGAAATGGGCAGTCAAAGGCACCTTCACAAGCTTAGCATCTATCATGTTGAGCCTATCCAATACCTTTTCAATGTAACTACTCTGAATCAGTTTCAATGTACTCACCACTATCTCTTTCAATTCTCAGCCCAAATATTTGTTTTGTTGTGCCCATATCCTTTGTTACAAACTCTCTTGATAGCTCCCTCTTACATCTTTTAATCTCTTGCAATGTTCAGTCATATCATCAACATATGAGTAAGATAATAAAACTATCATCGAGTATCTTGTGATAATAGTAATAATCCTCCTGGCACCTTGCAAAATCATTATTGGCCATGAATCTGTCGAATTTCTTGTACCGTAATCTAGAAACCTGTTTCAAACCGTATAAGCTCTTCCTCGACTTGCATACAAGATCTTCATTATCAAAGACTATAAAATCAATACATTGCTACATATATATGTCTTTATTTATCTCACTATGCAAGAAAACGGTAGTAATATTTAACTATTCTGAGTATAAATTCATAGCTGCAACTATACTTAGAACCACTCTAATGGTAGAAAACTTAATGTCACAAAAAAGAATTCAGTGTAGTTGATGCATTCTTTCAATTTGAAGCCTTTCATAATCAATCTAGCCTTGAATCTCTTGCTACCATCATACTCTTTCTTAATTTTATAGATCCACATATTGTATAGAGCCTTCTTTTCTTCCGATAGTGTGCTGAGCTTCCAAGTCTAGTTCTTCTTCAAGGATTACATCTCATCCTTCATTACCAACTTTCACTTGACCAAATCTTTGCTTTCCACAACTTCCTTATAATATTTGGGTTTACCACCATTTGTCAATAACAGATAATGAAAAAGGGTGAATACATTTTCAATGATTTCAAGGTTCTCACAGTTCTTAGTTAGGTGTCTTTGACGTTAGTTCAGGATCTTCTTTTGCTCTCTCGACAATATCATCTTCTATAATTTTTTCTAACTAGACCTGCTTTTTCTCCTTAACTGACTTTCCTACACTATCAAGATCATCCTTGTCCCCTTAAAGGTTTCTTTTATTGAAGATCATGTCCTTGCTTTTGATAATTTTCATGTCCTTTTTACTTTAAAACTTGTAGTCAAATTCATTAGTGCCATATCCAATAAAGAAATATTTTCTTGATTTTGCATCAAGGTTGTCTCTCTTTTCAACATTGACATGTACGTTGAAAATACATAGCCCAAAACCTTTAAGTGAGATAAATTCACTGACTTTCTTATCCACTCTTCTTCTAGTAGCTTGCAATCAAGAGAGAATGAGGAATCTCTATTGATCAAGTAGGCAACGGTGCTAACTGTCTCGATCCAAAATATCTTGGGCTTGGCTCTCTCTCGTTCAAGGTTCGGTTCATGCATTCAACTATCCCATTCTATTACGACGTGCTTGAAATGATCTTCTCCATCTTAATTTTACTCGCTGCACAAAATTCCTTGAATTTGGTACTGTCATATTCATCTCTATTATCTGATCTCAGGCATTTGATTTTCTTACGAGGCTCATTCTCCACCAAACATTTAATATCAGATTTATTCTTCAGAAAATAAATCCATACCTTCCCGATGAAGTTGTCGATAAATGTTACATAGTAGTGCGAGTCTCCAAGGGATGCGATTAGAAAGGGACCCCACAAGTTAGGTGCACAAGCTCTAGCTTCCTTGATCTTGGTATCTTATCAATCTTGAAGAAATTGACTTTGTTCTACTTTCAAAGAATACAATTCTCATAAAAACCAATATCGATAGACTTTAAACCTGCCAGCTTATCCTTTTTCAATAGTACATGCGTATTCTCACTTTTGTAATTCAGTCTGTAATACCACAACTCTAAATTTGCTTGTGCCAATGCCATTGAATCTTTGATCTTACTAATCATATAGAGGGTACCGAACTTGTTTCCTTGTGCTATTGCCATAGCATCTTTGATGATCTTCCAAGAGCCATCGATGAAAGTTGTGATGTATACATATGTATCTAGCTATTTGACTAAAATCATATTCTTCTTTAAACATGGGACATGTCTAACATTCTTGAGCTTCTATATTGATTGGTTGGACATTCTTATGTGCACATCACATTTTTCCATAATATTAAATAGCTCATCATCAGCGAGATAAATCTTTCCAAAATCTTCGACAGTATAATTCAACATATACTCCTTTTGTGAGGTGAAATGAAATGAAGCTCCAGAGTCGAGGATTCATGACTCCATTGGATTGTCCATGCTGAAGACCAGGGGATCAGTAATTACCTCTATTGCTATGTTGACAGATTACTTGCTCTATCTTTTATTCTCCTTTCTTGCTTAACAGTTCTTCCTGGTATACCTTTTTCTTGCCGTACTGCCAACAACCATCACCCTTCGATCTTAGTTAGCTCTTTTATTTGGATTTGGACTCTCACGACTTTTGTTGCATTGTATAGTTATTCTTCTACCTTCTTGAATAACCAAAGCAAAACCAGAATTTCCTATGAATTCTTTTCTCCTGATATCTTTATTGAGAATCAGGTTTCGAATCTCTTGAAATCTCAACTTACATGAACCGCATAAACTACTCATCACTATAGCACGCCAACTCTCAAGCAAAGAAGATAATAAAATTAATGCACAAACTTCATCCTCAAAAATAATATCAACAAAATTTATTTGACTAGTAATTAGATTGAATTCATTAATATGATTAGTAATAGATGTACATTCATTCATCTTAAGTTAAATATACGATGCATAAGATATATCTTGTTAGAGGTTAAAAGCTTCTCATACATATTAGATAAAGTCTTCATCAAATCAGTTGTCATCTTCTCCTCCAAGATATTGAATGCGACATTCCTAGCCAATGTCAAACAAATCACTTCCAAAATCTGGTGGTCCAGCAACTCCCAATCGACTTATGACATCTCAGCAAGTTTTTTTCCAGTAATAATAAGTGAAGCTTCTTCTAGTATAGATAGTCCTCAATCTGTATCTTCTAAAATCTGAATTCCTTCCCATCAAACATGTCGATCTTAACTATTCCTTTGTTTCGTGTTGTTGATGCTGAACTCCAAGGATCGGACAGAATGCCTGGATCGTCGGTTCACCTCTTTGGGTTCTTGCAAAACAAATCCCGAACCAGAATTTCTCTGATTGGGGATACTCCGATACCTAAATCAGTAGAGTTCAAGTTATAGAATGGAGAATTCAAAGAGAGTGTAGAAAAGAGAGAAGTCAAATTGACTTGGCCTAAGGCAGTCTTAGACATGCTTACCTCGAAGATCCCCTCTTACCTCTTTTTATAACCATTTATCCAACCGAAAGTAGTTAAGACAAGTTTTCTTGTAACTAATTGCTATTAGGGAAGTTAATTAAGATAACCTTTCCTCAGCTAATTGTAGTTACTGTCGGCCTTCGGTAGTTATTTACCTTGATCTTGATGTAATGGTCATCAGTCAATTATAACAACTAGGCTTATTCTTGATGGGCCTCAAGCTGGTCGGCATTTATGAGCTCTGATCAGCCTTTATGAGCTCTAGTCAGCCTTTATGAGTCCTAGTCGGTCTTTATGTATTCAGGTCAGCTTTTATGTGTTACGGTCGACCTCTATGAGCTCTGATCCTCTAGCTGTGAGGTCGACCGGTCTAAATGGGCCAATTAATTTTTTGATTCGGTTTATCATAACACTTGCCCCTCACTCCCGATTTCAAGATAATTTATTATTTTGAAAGATGGAAATATTAATTTTTATCATCTTTCAGTAAAAAAAGAAGATTGCTAATGATGGCAAATCCCAGGCCTGGCTGGCCATAATAATCATTTTTCGTTTTGAGCGTCGTGCTCTGGATAGGTATCAGGGTCTTATTGGCTTTGGGAGAGTCAGTGTGGGTTTGAGGGTCATGCCGACTCTTTTTATTTCGATGCTTAGGCCGACTCTCCGCCTTCGACCTCGATTGTGGGACGTGGCCTCATCACGTCCATTCATTATCGTGCAAAGACTTCATCTTGGCCGTTAGTTGGATTCTCGCGGATGAAGGATGATAGGTTGTTTTTTTTTCATCAAGCCAGCTTTCATCTCTTAGCAGTTCGTACCCACGATCGGCATCGTTTGTATATGGTGCAATCAGGGATGCTTCACTTCTTTCTAGGGAGATATCAAGGCTGTTACTGCCATCTATATAAATGGTGTTTGCTCTGCAGAATAAATCTTCTTGCCCTCATCTTCCTCGCAAAGATCTCCATCTTCGTTTCGACTCCAGATCTTTGTCCCTTCAGACCTTCTCGTATCTCTTAGGTTAGAGATTTTCCTTTTTCCATACCATGGTTAGGTCTATAAGGGTTCCCTCCACCGACAAGCTTCCGACCGGTAGGGGAGAAGGTGACCCCTCCGACTCTATAGATTCTTCTAGGGCAAGGGGTGCCAAGACCCGAGTCCATTAGTAGCTCCGTGTTTTTCTCTACGTTGGCCTCTTTGCAGGAGTGCTATAGAATCTCTAAGACTCTTCCGTTGGTGGTTCCTCAACCTGAGGAAAGAGTACACCGTCCTCCTTCTAGCACCATTTCGGTGTATGAAGACCACATGAAGGCTGGTCTTCAGTTTCCTTTGCACCCTTTTTTTATCAGAATTTTCAACCTATACCATATAGTCCTGCCATAGCTGACTCCGAACAGTATTCGGGTCATCTTTGCCTTCTTGGTCCTTTGCCAGTAATTGAGTATAGAGCCTGGGACATCCTTATTCACTTCTTCATGCTGAAGGACTTCCACGGTCAGGGGTTGTGGGTCATTGGCCCTTGCCCAGGTCAGAAATTTGTCACAGGGCTGCCATCCGCTATTCACGGATGGAAGCATTGTTTCTTTTTTTGTGTTTTCAGCATATCCATGAGGTTTCAATATCAAGTGGAGAGAACCTTGTCTGATCGTCAATGATGGCAAGAAAGTCCTGAAGGCCGACTGGGAAGACTTCGAAAAGCCCTTGGGACTCTGATAAGAGAGTTGATAAGCAAGCATAACTTGTATCTCGCTCAGATCAGTGAGTCTTCGACCATAGGTACACCCTGTAAGATAGAGTCTCCATTCTGTTTTGCCTTCATATTATTTTGTCAACTAACCACCGTATCCTTTTTGCTTTACAGGTAAAAAGATGAAGTCAGACTTCAGCAAGCTTTGTCAAGCTGCCCGCAAGAAGCCTATGCCGATCCCTTCAGCAAAATCAAAGGGCAGGAAGAAGGCTCGGGTCGAAGAAGCCACGGGGAGTGTTTCGGCACCACTGAGGGTGACGTCAAACGATGATGATGTTCCGTTAACAGAGCTTCGGTCTAGGGCTACTACCCCGACTCAAGCTTCGGAGTAGCCAATGCCATCTTTGGCCGTCGACACACCACCACCTCAGCCTCTTTGTCAAGATAGAGGCAAAGCCCCTCAAACTGAAGAGAGCCAATCCCCCTAATGGGGAGCACGAGGTAGATTTCCTGGTCTTCTCTGATAGGAGGGTCTTGGAGAACCCCGAACTGGCCAAAAGATTGATTAAGGCCACACTCCTCTCAAAAGATTGGGAAGTAACGAAAAATCATCGGCTAGAACAAGTTGCTGACTCACTGTACTCAAACATCCTGAAAGTAAGTGGTACTCTTTCTATCATCTTCCTTGAAATTGTTAGAAGTATATAACTAACTCTTTTATGGTCCGATGCAGCTTATTCATGAAGTGACCCTGATAGAGAAAGGCATATCAGGGTTTGTGGGTTTCAGTAAAGGCCGTCGTGAGGAATTGGAGACGGTGAAAGCCGAGAAGAAGGTGGTCAAAGAGCTGAAATCGACTATAAAAGAAAAATTAAACAAGAGCGTCGTCACTGTTCAGTCGTTGGAGGCTGAACTGAAAAGGCCCAAACAAAAATAGTCGAACAAGAGGCAAAGCTCAGAAAAAAGAAGAAGGAGATCCACTCTTTGGAGCATTTAGCCAAGTCAAAAGAAAGCCGAAGAGGCTTCACGAAAGGTAGACCTAGCTACCAAAGAGGTGGAGTTGGCAAAGGAGCAAGTTGTCCAAGCCATTGAAAATTACAAGAAGTCTTCGAGCTTCGATGATGAGATGAGTGAGTCCGATGTAGTTAGCTATCGAATAGGCTTTAATGATTGCTTCAAAAAAATTCTTAAGCTTTACCCAGATTTGGACGTCTCAGGCATACAACCATACGAAATCGAAGAAGAGCCCGTAACATAGGTTGAGGTCGAAGAAGTTCCAAGATAGTCGGAAGAGGCTCCTCCCATGGCTGACTCGTATATTACTCCGACTGCTGATAATTGATCTCTATATTCTTCTTTTTCTTATGTAATAAAATAGAAATGTAAGTGTAAAAGAACTTTTTTGGAAATGAATGAAGAATTTCCTTTTTTCCCAAATTGTATCTTCTGCAATGGACTTTTTCTTTGAAACTTTTCTAAGTATAAAATAGTTGGATATCTTTTAACTTCTACTCGAGGAGAGAACAAAATTTTCTAAATATAAATCCATCAGATCTTTTCCGGCTTCCACTTGAGAAGAGAATTTTTTTAAATGTAGGGTCATCAGCATGATAGTTTGGCGACATAGCAGCACTTTTATGCAAAGTACCATAGTATTGTTTATCTTCCTTGTTGATCTTGATCAATTTTGTTGATGTAGTAGATTGATAAGTCCTGTGTTGCTAGTATAGTAGGCAGGTTAGGCCCACTTGCATGTTTGTCAGATATACTGATAGAGTATGATAATTAAGCCCCCTCTTGTGCTTGTCAGCTATATTTGATAAGTACGCTGATTAGGCCCGTATTTGTATTCATCGGATATACCGATAAGGTAGGCTGATTAGGCCCGTCTTTGTGCTTATCAGTTATATTTGATAAGGTAGGCTGGATAGACCCGCTTTTGCACTCGTTGGACATATTGATAAGGTAGGCTAATTGCCTTTGTGCTATCATCGATTATGCTTGATAAGGTAGGCTGATCAGGCTCGCCTTTATTTAGACATTTTGAGAAAGCCATCAGAAGAAAATCTTCATTGAGAATATTTGCAAAGATTTTCTACATTCCAAGGTCAAGATAGTAGGAAGCCATCCAAAGTTTCAAGTCGGTAGGTCTCGGGGTGTACAACCTCGCTGATTCAAGAAAATCCCTTCCAATTGGAAAAGAGTTTTTCTTGTTCAATTGGCCTGGATACTTCGAACCTTCACAATACCAAATCTCCGAGTCGAAAGGTTCATGTCTTAACCTTAGAATTGTAGTACTTGGCAACCTTTTGTTGGTACATAGCCATCTTCATTTGAACTTAAAATCTTTGTCCTGGAGTAGATCTAGGTCTGCTCTGCGGCGTTCTAAATTTTCAGGCTCTATGAAGTGATTAATCCTCAAGGATTGCAATGTGACTTCAATCGGAAGGACTACTTCACTACCATATGTCAGGTTAAACGGGGATTCTCTTGTAGCCATTCTGGGGGTCATCCAGTATGTTCAAAGAACTGAATTGAGTTTCTTGGCCCAGAGTCCTTTGGCATCGTTCAGTCTGGTCTTCAAATTGTGGAAATTGTTTGATTGGTTACTTTGGCTTTTTCATTAGATTGAAGATGGCTGACGGAGGTTAACTTGTGGAGGATATAATATTAAGCACATAAATTTTTGAACTTCTGGATGTCGAATTGCCTCCCGTTGTCGGTAATTATGGCACGAGAGATTCCGAACCGAAAGATGATAAAATTCCTAACTAAGTACTCGACCTTCCCTTCGATTATGTGTGCCAGGGGTTCGGCTTCGACCCATTTAGTAAAATAATCAATGGCCATGATGAGGAACTTTCGTTGACTTGAAGCCAGAGGAAATGGATTAAAAATATCCATTATCCATTCCCCACTGAGTGAATAGCCAGGGAGCTATTAACTGAGTCAGCTGACTCGTGGGACATCTTTGGATGTTAGAGTATCTTTGGCATTGGTCATACCTTGGGACGTAGTCAGCTGCATCTTTCTCGATGGTCGGCCAATCATAACCTTGGCATATGATTTTGTAGGCTAGATATCTATCCCCCAAATAATCTCCACATATACCCTCATATACTTTCCTTAGTGTGTAATCGGCATCAGAAGGCCCTAAGCACTTCAACATAGGTTGCGTGAAAGATCTTTTGTAGAGTACTTCATCCAAGATAACGTACTAAAAGGCCATCCAACGGATTTGTTTAGCTTCAACCTTGTCTTTTGGCAGTATACCATCATTCAGGAACTTGAAGATAGGGTCCATCCAACAAAACTCGCACTCAATTTGATGCACCTCCGAAGCATTTTTCGATATGCTGAGATCCTCCAAGTATTCTATAAAAGTCCAACCAAGGAAGTCCGCAACAGTGGTCACCAGTCGAGAAAGGGCATCGACCCGAGAATTTTTAGTCCGCGGTACATGGGCTATCTCAAATAATTCTAGTTGGGATATTAGGTTTTATACTTTTTTTAAGTACTTGATCATAGTTGAGTCTCGTGCTTCAAACTCACCTTTTACTTGATTCACTATTAGCTGGAAATCCAAGAAGACCTTATCCTCTGAATTCCTAGCTCTTTAGAAATTCTAAATCCTACCAAGAGGGCTTCATATTTCGCTTGATTATTCGAAGTTTGGAAGGAAAAACAGAGAGCGTACTCCATAGTTTATCCTTCGGGATCAGCTAGCATGAGCCCGGCCCCATAACCAGTAGAATTGGATGCTCCATCTACATGGAGTACCCAAGTGGACTCCGAACTTCCTTCGGCTGTCTCTCCTTCGTCAACTGTTTGTTGGTCATTTTCCTAGCTCCATGTACATTCAGCAAGAAAATTGACCAATACCTAGGCCTTCATGGTCGATCTGCGTAGAAATTTAACGTCGAATTATCTAGCTTGACTGCCCACTTAGCTATCCTTCATGAAATATCGGAACATCGAAGGATGGCCTTTAATGGTTGATCCATCAAGCCACGATGGCATGGAACTGAAAATAAGGTCGTAGATGTTTTGCTACGATAATCAACAAATATATGAGTTTCTACACTTTCGGATACCTTACTTCGGCTTCATGTCGCATTTTGCTAGTATAGTAGATCGGCTTTTGTGTATTGTCAGCTCCTCTTCTGACAAGCACCGAGCTGGCGGCCTCATCTGAAGCAAAGAGATACAAATAAAGAGTTTCACCTTCTTGAGATTTTGAAAGCAAGGGAGGATTTCTTAAGTATTTCTTTAACTCTTCAAAGACGAGTTGACAGTCATATGACCACTCGAGGCCTCTTATTTGGTGCAAAGCTTTGAAGAAGGGGAGACATCTCTCGGTTGACCGAGAAATGAATTGGCTCAATGAGACAATCCTCCCAGTCAGTTGTTGCACCTCTCTTTTATTAGAGAGATGCCCCATATCTTGGATAGCATGGATTTTCTCTAAATTGGCTTCTATCCCTCGTTTAGTGACAAGTAATCCCAGGAACTTTCCTGATGTTACTCCAAAGATATATTTGATTGGGTTCAGTTTCATCTGATGACGTCGTAGGCTTTTGGCTAGGTAATTCTGCCTCCTCAGCAACTCTCTTGGGGGCAGCAACTTCGATCCAGATTTCCTAATTGTTGACATACTTCCCCAGGGATCCCTGTTTGATCAGATCTTCGATCGCATCCTTGAGCTGGATGCATTCTTCCTGTTGTGGCCATGGCTCCGGTGGAATCGACAATATTTATTTTTGTTTCTTGATGCAGAAGGTGCCTTCATTAGACGAGGCCTTTGCAGGTAATTTTCCTTCTCTATCTCTATCAGAATTTTCTCCTTTGGGAGAGAAACATGAGTATATGAGTCGAACTTGCTGACTAGTTGCTTAGGCATGGGGTTGCACCGTCAAGTCAATATGCCATCATTACCAGGAGGTCTGGGTGTCGGCACTTTGCCGTTCTTTTTCTTGGAAGCCGACCTTCCTTCGACTTGGCACCGATTGGCTGCTTGCTCTTCGATCATTGTATATTTTTAAGTCCTTACCAGCAATTCGACATAGCTCGTAGAAAACTTCTTATCCAGATAAAAAGTGAATATAGACGATCGGAGGCCCTTTTTCATAGCAGACATAGCCACATGTTCATTGAGATTAGGGATCTCAATGGCGGTAGAGTTGAATCTGGCTACATAATCTCTTAGACTTTCTCCTTCATTCTGTTGTATAAGGAAGAGACTGTCCGAATTGTAGGACATCCTTCAACAAATCTTGAAATGTGATACAAACAATTTTTCTGGTTTGTTAAAAGAATGAATGGTACCCGAGCAAATACTCAAATACCATATTCGAACTTTTTTCAGAATGGCAGGAAAAGCAAGGCAGTGTAGGACGTTGGAAGCTCCCTATATCATCATATACACCTTGAAGCTTCCCAAGTGATCAAAAGGATCAATGTAACCATCATATGACTCTAATTGTTGAACCTTCAAATGGTGGAATCACTTTCTCCATTATTCTCTGAGAGAAAGAAGGTCGTGAGTCATATGTTATGATTTCATCAATTCTCCACTGGTCATCGAGTCTTGCAATCTGCATCTCCAATTTCTTGAACTTCTTTTCATAGTCATCATGTATTCCACCTCCTCGTCGGGTATTCCCAAGAGTAGAGTCTTCAAAAGATATTGAGAAAGATCTTCTAGCTCTTTTTCTTTTTAGTCAACTTTCAGCATGCCTTCGATACCAAGAGCTTTGGGGTTCGAGAGATCGCTGATCCCGAGATGATCGTCGAGTGAAATCTTGCTATTGGCCTTCTCTCCTTAAGAACTGGTGGCTGAGTCTTAAAGCTACTGGTTTGTTGTCCATTGAGAGCGGTTTCTTGAAAGTTTTATACCACAACCGTCAGTGCATCCACTTGATTCAAGAGCGCTTCTATATATTGATGTCCCACACTTATCATGGAAGGTGCCATATTATTTTCTACCAGGGGTTCATTCTTTTTGGAGGCAGGACGTCCCCTACTTGATAAGACATTTTATGCCTTCCCTTTTACCATCTCGCCTTTTCCTGAGAATTCTCCTTCCCAAGAGGACAACTAGGTGCCTTCGCTTCCCCTACCTGGCGCGTCAATTTATTGATACTGAACTCCACGGACCGGACGGAATGCCTGGATCGCCGGTTCACCTTCTTTGAATCCTGCAAAATAAACTCCGAACCAGAATTTATCCGATGGGAGACACTCCGATGCCTAAATTAATAGAGTTCAGGTCATAAAATGGAGAATTCAAGGAACGTAGAAATGAGAGGAGTCAAATTAACTTGGCCTAAGGCAGTCTTAGACATACTTACCTCGAAGATCCCCTCTTACATCTTTTTATAAACATTTATCCAACTGGAAGTGGTAAGGATAAGTTTTCTTGTAACTAATTGCTGTTAGGGAAGTTAATTAAAATAACCCTTTCTCAGCTAGTTATAGTTACTATCGGCCTTCGGTAGTTATTTATCTTGATCTTGATACAATGGTCATCGGTCAGCTATAATAACTAGGCTTATTCTTGATGGGCCTCAAGCTGGTCGACCTTTATGAATTCGGGTCAGCCTTTATGAGCTCTAGTTGGCCTTTATGAGCCCTAGTCGGTCTTTATGTACTCAGGTCGGCTTTTATGTGTTCTGGTCGGCCTCTATGAGCTCTGATCTTTTAGCTACGAGGTCGATCGGTCCAGATAGACCAATCAATTTCCCAATTTGGTTTATCATAACACCTGCCATCACTTACACTCTTTTTCTCAAAATCAATACCTTGTTATTAGTTGTTATGGAGCAGTACTAGTAAAATACGTAGTAAAAGGAAAAGAAAAATCTCTCTTCTTTTTCTTCTAGATACGAGAACAATCCCAACAGAAAGAAAAAAATCTTTTAAAAATATTCCTCAAACCTGGATGCGACCTAAGGTAGCACACAAGAAGAACCCTTGCCTTCTTTCTCCCTTTTTCTCTCTTCCTCTCTTATTTTCTCTTGGAAAATTACCCACTATTGCTCTCTATTACCTTTGGTTCACCGATTGCATTTAGCTCTCAACCTTCGACTAACATCAAGTTGAAACCATGTAGAAAACGAACATAAAATCCTCATAGAAATGACCTTCTAGCTTTATGGGACTATCTAATCATTTGATCTCAATTAAACATCCCAAAATTAGCCAAAAACTATCCTAATAAAGTCATAATCAGCCCATGCCATGGGTCACACCTAAAATTGTGTATAACCATTCAATGGCGCAAATCCTCAACACCTACCCATGTAAGCTATGATAGGCTGTAATAAAAATGCCATGGACTGCATAAGCACCTCCATTGGACCGCACGCGATTCGTAATGCCTAGGTCGTGTGCAAGCGAGTTGGACCTAACCTGCTGCTGCCATGCCTAGTTTCCTCAATTGAATTTTGAAACCATTTTTGTCACGTCCCGAATCCAGCACCGGAATCGGCACGCGACCGGCCGCACAAATCCTAGATTTTATCCTAGAGATCATGTAAGGCCTGGATACACAGGAGTCACTTACCTCAAAATATCTCATTCTTCACTAAGCCCGAACATCTGCACAACTCTGTGAAAGAAAAAAGTAGGTTGTGAGCTTTACAGCCAAGTAAGGTCTCCAAACAGTCACCTTCAATAGTAATAATTTGAAAATAGCAAGGATATAAGAGTACACATCATACCATGCAACGAAACAACTCAAATGTCACATACGACAAAACCTTTTTGCAAAATCATGTTCCCTTTTCAAGTTTTCAATTTAATCATCTTTCTTTTTCAAAGTTCTGGACTAGCCACGGTCATGCTTCAACCCACGTCTGGCAATCTCAGTATCACACTTCAGCCTATGACTGGCAATCTCATAATCGACCATGTACAACCTGCCCATGGCCAGGCCCTCGTATTAAGCCCGCTCTTGCTGTGTAATTGACCATATACAACCTGTCCATGACCAGGCTCACGTACTAAGCCCGCTCTAGCTATATAATTGACCATGTACAACCTGTCCATGGCCAGGCTCACGTACTAAGCCCGCTTTGGCTACATAACCACGATCCCATGGCATGGCTAGTCCAAATACCGTTAACACTTTATCTTTTCACATTATCATGTCAAATCATATCATGATGTCACACCACATCATGATGTCAACCATAAAATTTCAAATCTTTCGATGACCGGTATCACGGTCCAAATCATCAAAATATAACTTTTTGGTAAAACATGATATATAAGAACATAATTAACAATCTCAAACATACTATCCATCTTATGAAATCAAATATACGATGCAAAACAAACATGCCCGCCAATATTCATATGCACGGATCAAATCATGTCATGTAAAATCCTTGCGTCGTCGCCCGCCACGTGTCGCCCGCATGCCCACACACCGCACGCCTGCGTCTCCTCGCCCTCGCTCGCCCGCCACGCGTCGTCCGCGCACTCACACGCACCGCGTTCTCCTGGACCGCATGCTGGGCCGTGCAAAGATCAGGACCGGTCCATTCTGATGGATCGGCAGGCCTTCAAAACCCTTTCTTTTTTTTTTTTATGCGTCCTTACAATTTTAGTCTCATTTTGGCCCTGTTTTGAATTTACATTGTATCCAAATTTGATAGGATAGGCTCCACACCTAACATCTGCCATCTGTACTTCGAACTATTCGGTAAATGATTATCATATCTATTGTTAGAAAAAGATTTACAATTATCCAAATGTAGTTTAAAATTTTGGATGAAAAAGATTTAATGTTAACCAAGATTAGCTAACTAACAATTTTTATTATTTTGAATGAAAAAATATATTTTTTAAAATGATGTAATGACATTTTATTAGATAATTCAAGATATATATGAGAAAATAATTTTAACCGATTCTAGCCAATAATTTCTCCCGATCATGAAAAACAACTAATAATTCATGCAAGTTGTAAATAATCATGCCATCCGAATTAAACCTTCACATTCTATGCAATTTCTAAATCAAATAATCATGCAAGTTTACCTACCCTAATCCAAGCTTGAGTTTGACTACCCTAATCCTTGCCATCCGGACTAAACTTTCACGTTCTGTGCAATTTGTAAATCAAATAATCATGCAAGTTTACTACCGTGCTGGGCGGAGCCATGACAGCATCCCCCCGACTCAACATTGTTTTTTTCTAGGTCATCATCTCCAGGATAGTCTTCAAAAAAATTCACTCTTTAAAGTCCTGAAATGCCTATCAAAGTTTTGACAATATTCAACCCTTTTGAGCTTAAAAAATGAGGTAAAAAGATACCACGTTTCTCATGCACACCAATTAAATAATTAAAAAGTAAATAAAATATTAACAAGTCAAATTTATTTAAAACTTATTCTTTTATAAATAAATATCATATAAAATGATCAATTTTTTTTTACTGATTAACTTATCCATGTTGTTATATTTTTAAATATGAATAGATTAATTTTTCATGGATAGAATTTATCCATAAAATTAAAAAAAAAAAAAAAATCTAATCAATGTAAAAAATAACTAAATTATTTTTCTATCAAATAATAAAGTAAATATTTAATATTATTTCTAAAATACCCTGGCAATACCATTTTTCTATTTTTTTCAATATCTTCATCGTTTAATGTTTAATAATTAAGTTAACTACTACTCTTTACGCTTAATGTTATATTGAATTGAAACATAAAATTTTATTTTGGGGAGAACACAAAAGTATGTTCTTTCTGGTTGAGCAATTAATGAACCAACAAATGTGCTAGGATGCCACACGAAGGCAAATGCAGGCACGAAGTACTGGTTTTAATTGTACTGGATTTTTTCTTTAAGAGACCAGCAACAGAAAACAATGTCATCAAAAATAATACACTTTCATGCATATTTGATGCATATTTTGGCAAACCATTCACCAAAATTTTGCAGTTGTTAAAGAGACAGACACTGGTTATGGAGGACTCGAGTTGCATTGACTCTAATTAAAGCAAGATTACTCCTTCCTGACCAAAACAGGGAGGCCACAAATGAAGAGTCCAGCCACAGTAGACTTTTCTTTTTCTTTTTTTTTTTACTTAACTAACAATAAAGATGCGCATCATTTCCTTTGAAATTTAAGTATACTTGTCTGGTGGGAGTTGGATTTAGAATGGAAAAAAATTACTCTCATTTCAGCCATTTGGTTGAAAGAAGTCCTGCTCCTTGCAGTCCCTTAATATTCAAATTACATTTCAGTTTTAATTTTGATCACAAACCAAAACACGATGAAAAGAAAAGCATTCTAATTCTCATTCCAGTTCTAATTTAGATTTCAACTGCAAACCAAACACATCTTTAAAATCTTAGTAACCTCCCCATGGGAAAGTTCTTCTTCAAGAAGTATCCTAACTACATCCATCACATTAAAAACCTATATTACATGGGCAACATTTGAAAAATTAAAATATCAGGCATTTTAATCACTAAACCTCATGTATTTGATTGAACCTATCAAGGCACTCGGAGGATAATTATCCAATTATTGCCCAAATGCGTATGATGGGTTTTAATCGAGATTGTTTTGGAGATTGTTCAATATGGGTTCTATCTAAAAGTCAAAAAAATTAAAAGAAGGCATGGATCTATCATAAAGCTAAAGCTGTGACAATAAGAAACGGCAAAGATGTTATGTCATCTAAAAATCATATAAAATTATTAAATGCTTAAGTAAAACATGCAACTGCTTTAATATTTTGGAGAGCCGTGATTTTCAAATTAATGAATATATAACAGCTGGTGATGGCTCAAATTTTTAGCATGCAACGCTCAATTTTTAAAGCCAAAATTTTTTTTGATAATTTTATTAAAAAAAACCAAGAAAATTCCTCCAGTAAAATAAAAACTTGAAATGTTTAGCTATTTTCAGGAAAATTAAAACGATTTGTCTTTCTCTTGAAATCCCTGGAGAAAGTTTTACTTCAGAGAGAGAGAGAGAGAGAGAGAGAGAGAGAGAGAGAGAGAGAGAGAGAGAGAGAGTGTGTGTATACAGTGCTGTGCAAAACTGTATAACCTATTTCAAAGTTCAATTACAAGCACCTGATGTAAGGGAGAATATTTGGCCATGGATCAAAAGAACCCAGATGCAATGATTGAGATCCAAAATACCAAAATCATATTATTGTTCATTTTTTTCCCCTCTTTTAAGCCTACACATGAACTAGATAGGATCAACAATATAAAAAAAATCAGCTATTTCTCACCCCAACCAATATGATATAACTTGATTCATTAAAATATTTGTATACGTTTTATTATATTTTGCAAGATTTTAATTGGGGTCAAATTCAAATACAAATTTTGAGACAAATTATTTTAACCATAGTTGGCATCTAATAAATTTTAATTTACAAGACAAAGTTGATATGGCGAGCAAGATATAATAGTCTAAGTAATAAAGCATGCCTATATTTGATTTGCATTCTTTGATGACAAAATGGAACTTGGATATTTTGAAAAATCATGATATTTTGTTACGTTTGCAAGAATTTTTTAAGAAAGCTAGTTTTGAGCTTCTATATCATCTGAAGTTATGATTTTAATCTATGTAAAACTTAGTTTTCTCTATTTTAACAAAAACTTCAGAGTCTGTGATCTACAACATTTCATCTTACAACTTTGCTAATATTTTTTTTTTAATAGCCAAACACCTCTCAAAATATTGAATTTTTTATTCATGAGTTTTTAATTAAACAAAAAGAAGAATAGTTTTCAAATCATGGCACCTTAAATTTGAGACTCAAAATATGGTAAAATGAATTAAATTTTGGACTGCCCACAACCTTGTCCTCGAGGCCAACAAACCTCTGGCACCTATTCTGCCAGCAAGTCTTTATTTTCCCCACTATTTAGCCTTCAACTTATACAGGTTTCCTTTTAATTCAACTGATATGAACTTAATGATAAGCCCTCTCCTGCTCTTATGGTTGGCTTTCTCTAATCAAGAATGGGTGCCTTTCCTCATTTTCCTTGAGAAACAAGATGTCAAACAATTGAAAGAATGCATTTAGACAAGATAAATATCATAGGAACAAGTGCATAACAATGTAAAAATCATAATTAAAATGGTTGCAAGTATCTATTATCATTTTAGGAATTGAGGAGTTGCCCCAAATTTAAATGAGCGCAGCATTCCCAAATTATTTTACGTCCAACAAATAAGTTACATGAATTAATTTGTACTCCAGGGTCTAAAAATACAAAAGCAATAAAACATACTAACATAACATTTCTGAAAGTTCAAAGAAAAGTATCTTAGAGCCCCAACCAACAGGAATAGGACTTCGAGAAAATAAATAGCCAAAAAAACATTTTTTTAATCCAATTCGAATAGCTGTCACCTATCACAGCACTTCAAAGAAATGGGTTGAAAGAAGAAATTAAAACCATGCATATAAAGCATGCTCATATTTGTTTTTGTTTTTTTTTTTTTTATGGCTGCAGGAGAATCCATGTTTCTCTCTCAATTTCCTCTCCCAATCTATTCCTTGTCTAAGACCCGAAGTCGAGAGGACAGTATGTCGCAACGTAGCTACCGCGAAGCCCCTCTCTCTCTCTCTCTCTCTCTCTCTCTCTCTCTCTCTCTCTCTCTCTCTGTGTGTGTGTGTGTGTGATTAAAGTGGCTTCTGGACCGCATCCTTAAACACAAAAGAGAATAAATGGCGAAAAGAGTTTGCTCTCTTCAATGCGCTTCCTACCAAATACGTACCAATGTACTGCTACTATGATGCCCACCCATCCGGAAGTACAGAAAACGGCAGCACCTTAAGGACGCTAAGCCCAAAGAACCCAAGGATGCCCAAAGAACCCAAGGATACTGTGAAAATGAAAACTGAAAAAGAAGAGACGCTGTCCAGAAGGCATCAAACAGTTCTTTGTTTCTAATGCCTACCTTATCTCACCAGTAAACCGAAGGAAAAAAAAAAATCAGAAAACAACGTAAGAGCAGCATGGGTACCGCATTCTAATGCAATAAAAACAAATAAATTGAATGATGTAAATTAACACAAAAATTAAACAAAAAGAAGTTTAGCTTTAAACAAAAGATGAGTGTCTCATCAAGGATTCACCGCACGTACTCTTTTTCTCTCATTTAACGAGATGACTAGAGTGCAAAGCGAGCGATCCCAGCCTTGGATTTGAAGGCACTCTCATTAGATGTATTATTTTGAGGAAAATTACCTCTCCTGGTCACGGCTGATATGTAGTCGTTTCATAGGGCGCCGTGCAGCCGGCAACTTTGAAAACATGGAAGAAAACTTAATGAAGGAAGAAATTTCTAAGGGAGCCAGAAGAGTGCTCAGAGAGTACAGTACTACCTTTCAAAGACCTTTCTCCACAAACCCAACCACTCTGGAAAAAAAATTGGTAGAGGAATATGCTGGAGAAATGAAATGGGATGGCCGGATGGGTTTCGCTTGATTGGAAATCAATATACTAAGTAGATGCAAGCAAGGATTTAGATCATAACATATGCACAAAAAAAAAAAAAAAAAATCACCGTTTGAAGTGGAAAATAATGATGAAGAAGAAGAGATTTAAAGGAAAGCAGCCAAACCAGTAGCAAAACTCTCTCCTTTCTTCTTTATGTCGTGCATCTTCTTCTCAAACTTTCTTTTTTCTTTCATCAAGAAACCAACCGATTAGACTGCTGTCATGGCTGCTGCTGCTGCTGCTGTTGCTGCTCCTCTTGTTCCGGTTGCTGCTGGTGTTGCCTTCTGATGGTGTGCTTGTTGTTGTGCATCCAAACTTTCAAAACTTGCCTTCGGACCCCGACCTCGGCGCAGAATTGTTGGACCAATGCCTCATCTTGCTTTTGGATCCGCCAGCCGACGTCCTCCGCGAAGGCCAGCATCCTCTCCTTTTGCTCCGCCGTGAACTTCGTCCGGAACCGTTTCCTCGACGCCACCACCGGCGCAGGCGCCCCGGCGTTCATCCTCTCCTCGCTCGACGACTCCGTCGTCGTCCCGCCGCTGCCGCTGGTGTTGCCGCCGAACGCCACCACCGCCGAGGACGAGCCCACGGGATACGGCTTGTGGTGGTGTGCCTGGGGGTGAGGCGGGGGGAGCAGGATGGGGAGACGGGCGGCGCCGCGGTGGTAGGAGGAGGATCCAGCATTGGAATCGCCGTCGACCTCCTTGCGGTGGAAGCTCCGGTGGCAGCCGCAGGCGGCGCACTTCAGGGAGTCCGGCGTTCCGACGTCGCCGGAGGCCATGAACTCGCCGCAGCCGTCGACGACATGGCCGCCGATGGCGGCGGCGTGGTTGCGGAGGCACTCGCGGTAGCGTGCAGCGGATTCAGGTGCAGTCGCCGGTGTCTTGGCGATGCTGGCCGGCGCTACGGGCGAAGGAGATACGGTGGGGGTGGCTGCTGGATCGGGGTCTTTTCCGAGGGAGTGAGATGGATAGGGGTCAAAGGTTGTATTGATAGGTGGTGGTGGTGGCGTTGTGCTCCCGAAGACCTTACCGTTTCTATTACCAGCTCTAGGGGAGAGGAGGGAGGAGGGGGAGAGGGAGGGCTTGGAGAAGGCGGATCCACGGATGGGAGGAGGGTGGTTGTAACCCAAAGGGCTGGGCATCCCTATATCTTCATCTTGATTCGTGAAGTCCATCAATTATAATCTATCTCTGATATATATATTTATATATAGGTGTTGGTGAGTTCTTTCTTTTCCCAATCCGTGAATGAAAGAGAACTGGATACTCGAAAGCTAAATCAGGGGGAATCAGGCTAATAAGATGGATGGCAGAGTTTAGAAAATGGAGATCGATTGATGGGGGGGGAGGAAGGGCAAGCCTTGGGAAGAGGGCCAGGATTGGGGTGGTGTTATTACACCAAGAAGAGGAGGAGAAGGTGGGGGGAGGGAGAGAGAAAGAGAGGGGGGGGGTGAGGTGGGGTGGGGTGGGGTGGGAAAAAGGAGGGGGTGGTGAGAGGGACATAACAGCGGAGGGCAGCACTGAAAGCGGCAGCAACTTGGGGACGCATGGGATGCTTTGTAATGAATAGTGAGGATTGGATCATTACAATGAGTGGGGTGGGATTTGGTTTCCTAGCAGGCACCGGCCATCTGGAGGGGGAGGGGGGGCAAAGGGGAAAGGATTTGTTTCGTGCTGCTGCTGCTGCTGCTGCTTCTCTTCCTAATCATCAAATGGAAGGAGGAGGTGGGGGGTCTCTGACCGCCACGTGATAAGACTGGATGTCAAGGGTGCAGTCTAGAATGATCAGGTTGGGTCAGGAGATTCGATGGGATATAAAAAAAATTTATTAATTTATATATTTTTTATTAAATAAATTAAAAATCTAAATTAAATCATGTTTATTTACTAAGCATGTGACTTAATCGGATCCGTAACTTATTTATTGAAACAATTAAATCATATTAAATAGATTTTCGATAAATAAAAAATAAACTAAAATAAATTAAATAGTTTAACCCGATCATGTTAAAAAGAAATGGACAGGTTAAACATATTATAAATAAATTAAATAAAATTTAAATAAATTAAATGAGTCGGGATATGATCTAATTTAATTATTAAATGAATCCAAATAGGTTAAAGAAATTTAAGATCTAAACTTGAACATGACTGGTTAAATAAATAGATTTGGGTAGCTCCACCTATTTACGATCCGACCTAAGTTATGCCAAATCTGGACATGTTTAAAACAAGCCGGCTGCTGATCGCATTGATGGATCGAGTCCTAAATTACCTTCATCGAAACAACAGACATGTCATGTCTCATCCCCTTCCACACCTGCAAGCTGGTCCCACTTCTCGTAATTATTGCACCCTTCTCTCCTTCTCTTATTCTTATTTATTTATTTCATAAGTTTGTATTTTTTTTTATGCAACTCTCTATAATATGGTCTACTTAATTTTTCTTATTTATGTAAGACATTTTTCCTTGTCTCTCTTCATTATTTTTAAAATATTTTTTTAAAAAGATGATATCTAAGAAAATATTTGTTATATATTTAATTTATCATTAAAAAAATTATAAATTTTAAAATAATTTATATTTGATTGAGCATCTATTTTTTAAAAAATAATATAAAATATTTATCATATCTTTAGTTAAAGGAAAGTTCCTATCTCAGCCTATTTAAAAGTTTAAAAATATTTTTGAAGGAGAAAAAAAAATCAGTTCCCACCGAGTGAGTATTGGATTTTCTTTTATCCCCCATGTTTGTTTCTTCATAAAATATAAAAATTATATTTTGATAAAAAAATCTACAAGTTAATTATGTTATGTTCTATAATTTTTTTCATAAAATATATATATATAAAACTATTTTTTATTTATACCTCTCAAAACCTTCCATCAAAGTATGATTTTTTTCATGCATTAATTATCCTCTCCTGTCATTTCTGCGAATCAAACGAATCCTTTCTTTAACCACTGAATACAATCATTTTGGCACTACTAGCTCATCCGTCAACATCTTGGTATCTTGAAACTTATGTACTGTATCTACAGCGAGCCGAAGGGTTCTTTTTGCTGCTTGGAAGCTCCGATCGCTTGAATTTATAATGGTCAGCTTCGATGGCAGCATATGAAATGATAGGGATGAGCGGGCTTTATCATTCATAGTTAGGATGCCAAGCGCTTGGACCAGGGAGACCTCATCTTTTCAAGCTGTTTATCCTGGAAGCAAGTTTTATGTCGCTTGGACAGTATCTTCTATATGAGATAGATAAGAAATATGGGTTGGAAAAATTTTTCTTGAAGATGATTCTATTGTTATTATTAGCTGGAGTCGTAATAGGATAAAGTAACCGGATGCTCATCCGATCCTTCATGATATCCGGAATTTTTTCGATTCTTTTATCGTGATGACCATTCAGCATATTTTTTTGAAAATGAATATACGTAAATTGGATTGCTTCCTTCATTGCCGAGCGTATCAGAGATTAAAATTGATGTTACGATGATGTTTATATCTGAATTTTATAAATATTTTATATTCTGATCAATTAAATTATATTTTTATAAAAATTATGAATTACCTGTTATATAAAATAATAATAAAAATAATAAATAAATAATAATTAAAAAAAAAAAAAAATAAAAAAAAAAAGAAAAAAGAAAAAGGGGATGGCAGCTGGCGAGGGAATTGAGAGGACGAGGCCACCTCCATTTTCAACCATAGCAGTCTTTGTTGGCGTGTCAGGCTCCTGCACTAAAAGGAGCTGGGACCCACCCATCGTTAGCCTTGCTTTCTTTTGTCTTCTTCCCTTTTTTTTACGCTGCTTGCATACGCAAAACGCTCGCACACCTCCCCAATCCTTTCCACCCTGCTCTCCTTTTTACCTGCGCACAGTCCTCCATTGCTGTCTTCAACTTGTGCACAAGGGGGGTGGTCAACAGTGGAGTGGTTGCCCTCAAAATTTATTCGTTCCAACTTCCAAGCCTCAATACTGTCCACTCTTCTTCCTGCTTCAATTCATTCAGCAAAAAGGCCTCCCTCATCCATTTTCTTTAGATGACCTGGCTCTAGGAAAGAAGCCAGACAACTAGCTAGTCAAATATACTTCCCATAAAACTCCCTAAAGAGTCATCTTAGGGAGACAATCAAGTGACATTTTGGTGAATTTAGTTAACTGCCCGCAAATCTTGCCTTCCATGTATTCCTCAGCCAGCTGGTGGCTTTGCATGAATCTCCAAAGACTCTACATCTTATCGAGTCTCTCTGGACAACTTGAAGGAAACGTGGCTTATGGAGTCCTCCTTTATATTTTATAAATAACCTAATCTAGCACAAAAGGCTTCGATAAGCTAAACCGATTCTCCAAAGTACTGGCTTTTTCGACAAAATGGATGGGGATCAGAATTAGCTACGGTCCATGATGTAAATTTTCCATTGATGTAGGTTGAGAAATAATTAATAATGGCACATCGATCTGGTAATGGGGGAGGTCCTCGATAACCTTGTGGGTACTTCGCTGCACGTCACCACCATACAGCATGCTGTCCACTGAGTAGCCCATACGTATCCGTGTCTGGCCTCCAAGAGTCTGATACAGCGTGGAAAAAAGAACCCAGAGGGCAGCTCTTCCTTGACAAAGCGAAGAAAAAACTTTCAGATCCTTTATTGACCAACGGATATAGACTTTTTAGTAAGGATCAATGATTCTATCAACTAGACCAACTTTTTAGCATGTAATGTTACGAAGCTATATCTAGCTTTGATGGATGAACTTTATAACGGAGGTATCCCGTATAATATGCAAAACATCTTGGGGAAATCTCTTGGATGTTAATTAAATAAACTACCTTTTCTCGACGATTCAAGAAGTGGAAGTTGACTTTCACTTGTTATGTATATACCATCAATGATGACATAGATGTGCTGATGCTTGGGAACCTTGGAGGATCGAACATTTAGCTTGGATCATCTAATTTGGTCGGATGACAAAGAGATGTTATTTATGCTCATTGCGAGTCTCGTAATGGTACTACATGCCAGGTATAGATCGAGTGCTAACAAAATATCTCTAAACTATACAGGCATGTCACAAAGAAAGGAGCAAATAAATCATCCAGAATGAAATGCAATAAAAGAAGCTACCCAGTCAGCAATCAAATTGGCTTCCCTGTAAACATGATAGACTATAAGCCCCATGCAACCACGTAGCGGCAAAGCTATATCCCATAACAAAGATAGGGAGGGAGTCTCTCCGAGAGCACTCAGGATCCAAGAAATAACCATCTAGGAGTCGCCTTTGATAATGAGGCGATCCAGGTGAAGGATCATCCTGATAATGAGGCAATCCAAGAAATAACCATCTAGGAGTCGCCTTTGACAATCGCATAATCCTAAGGAGGGGGCTCCCAAGAAACCAGAATCCGACGAGGCGCTCGAAGAGCTGAACCGGAGCTCCAGATCTCAAACGATGCTACCATCATACCATGATACTCCATGTCCTGAGTCCTAGCTCTCTCAATAATAAATCTGGCCGAATAAGTATCAGACCTGAAGACCATTGCATTCCGAGTGATCCACAGGTGGTACGCCAGATAAGCTAAAAAATCCTGAGAGACAGTACTGAGAGGAGATCGAAGGATGTGAAGGAATGTGTCAACCACATCGTCGCCCAAGTACAACCAGGATCTATAACCCACCAAGGACCACACACACCACGCTCTAAAGCACAGAAAAAGTGTGTGGTCCAAGGACTCCTCAGGAGCAGCACAAAAAAGGCACGAGGGAGGAAGATGGACCCCACGCATGCTGAGAAAGAATCTCATAGGGAGGCGACGCCTAGCCACCTTCCAGATAAAAAGACGCACCCACTGATGCACATGAAGAGACCAGATCCAACCAGCCTGGATAATCAACTGTTGTGCCGGATGGTAAATGGAATAGAGATCCAACAATGGGGCAGAGGATGAAGAAGTGGGCCCCCAAACTCTAGTATCCAGACAAGGTGACACCGGCAGAGCGATAAATAGAATCCGATCCTTCAGGGCCTCCCCAAAATACCGAGAGAGCATCATAGAATTCCAAATCTACATCCTTAAGATAATAAGATCACTGACCATAGTAGAAGTCGGCAAATCAGGGGATACGAAAGTGGGCCATCTATGAAGAGAGATATTAGAGATCCAGATATCAGATAAAACTCTGATAGATCTCCCATCACCAATCATCCACCTCAATAAGTCAATGATATCCAAAGTTCTCCTCCTGATCTCCCTCCAAATAGCCGACCCCCGAGTGGAGGGCACTACATCCCCCCTCAAGAGGACGGGTATCATATCTCGCTCATATGAAAGAAGTCCACAGACTATCAGGATTTAAAACAATCTGGTGGCATGACGAGCCAACAAAGCCTCTCGCTCATATGAAAGAAGTCCACAGACTATCAGGATTTAAAACAATCTGGTGGCATGACGAGCCAACAAAGCCTCTCTCCTACTGGCAAGAGAATAGATACAGAGACCACCATCCCAAATAGGCTGGCACACCGACTGCCAACTCACCAAATTGATACCCTTGGGCATAGCATTCAACCTCCAAAGGAAAGCCCAAAGAATCTGCTCAACCTTTTCCACCATAGCTTTTAGAATAACCGCATTAACTAAGAGGTAGATAGGTAATGATGTCAGAACATACCTGATCAAGGTAAGTCTACTCATAGCCAAAAGAGCCCTGCCCTGCCATCCTTCCACCCTATCCTGCACTGCCTGCACTAATACATGAGAGTCGTCTCTACGAAGGCGACTACCAGAGATAGGGACACCTAAATAATGGATAAGGCCATCCTTCGCTCCAATCTCCAATATCGAGATGACCAGACTATGGGTACGGGCTGCAATCTTTGAAAAAAAAAGTGGACCTCTAACTTCTCCAGGTTGACCCTCTGCCCAGAGACGAGGCAATAATCCATAATTACTCTCCTGAACCCCCAAGCCGTAGATTCAGATGCCTATCCTAGAAGTAAGCAGTCATCTACAAAAAAAAGATATGAGATGGGGACTGCCATTGGGGCAGCGAAGAAGGGACGGATAATCGAGCCCCTAACGGCATCCCGTAAAGCTCGCGAGAGAGCATCAGCAGTAATAATGAACAAGTAGGAGGATAGAGGATAACCTTGACGGAGACCTATCATGGAATGAAAGAACTTCGAGGGAGAACCATTAATAAGGATAGCAAAGGACGGGCACGTGATGCATGCCACAATTCTGGAAATCCACGGTGGATGGAAACCAAAATCATGTAACGTCCGCTCGACGAATCTCCACCGTACTCGGTCATAAGCTCTTTCCATATTCAGCTTGATGGCCATCAGAGCAGACCTTGCCGGAGCCCTCCACATATCATGCATAAATTTCTAAGCCAGCAAGACATTATCAAAAATACCTCGGCCCCCAATGAAAGCTCCCTGCTCTGGAGAGATGATCCCCGAAAGAATAGGCTTCATTCTCCTGTCCAGCAACTTAGCACAAACCTTGTATAAAGTGCCACACAAGCTAATAAGTCTGAAGTGAGAAGGAAGAGAAGGCTGAGGATGCTTAGGAATTAGGGTAACATAAGTCTGCTTCCATTTATCCATCATCAGACCTGTTAAGAAAAAAACTTGCACAGCTGAAATAACATCAGCTCTAATGATTCCCCAATATCTCCTGAAAAATAGTAGAGAAAACCTATCAGGACCAGGAGCTTTGTTCTTAGCCAAAGACCATAGCACATCTCTAACCGTGTCCTCAGAAACTGGAGTAAGAAGACTAGTATTCTGATCCTGTGATACAAACCTCTTAGGAGCAAATGCCTGGAAGGAAAGAGGATCACCCTCCTGAGCCCTCCACCTAGATCTGAAGAAAGACACAACCTCTTGTGAGATACCCTCGTCATCCTCAATCCAATTACCATCATCAGCCTTGAGAGCAACAATTCGGTTTCTATGTCTCCTAACAATAGTGGCTTGGTGGAAGAAGTGAGAATTTCTATCTCCCTCGGTCAATCATTGAACTCTGGATTTCTGCCTCTACATAGTTTTCTGCTGAGCCAACAGAGAGTTGTAAGAAGCCAGCCCGGCCCGCAAGGAGAACAGATCAACATCATTCAAACCACCCTCCATATCCTCTTTACTCTGGAGATCGTGGATAACCTTTTCAATCTCAACCAATCTAGTAAAAATATTCCCCACCTCCACTTTATTCCACCTCCTCAGCCGATGCTTCAGGAGTTCTAATCTTCGGATGATTCGGTACTGGGCATTATCCCTGATAGGCATTCTCCAAACCTTCCTAACTACCTCCCAAGAGTTAGGATAAGAAAGCCAAATTCTTTTAATCCTGAATGGAGAATGAGTAGGGGAATGGAGAGTGGTAGTCAGAAGGAGAGGACAATGATCAGAAGCTACCTTGTCCAGTACCGCATCGAGGATTTGGGGTACAGCTGGAGCCAGCCCGTGGTAGCCACAGCTCTTTCCAACCTTTCCCAAACCTTGGCCCTACCCAATCTATTATAACACCAGGTGAACCAATTACCCAGAAATCCCAGGTCCACCAAACCGTTGGAATCCAAAAAATTGCTGAATTTCCTGGTAGCCACATTATGGGAAAAGGGGATACCCCCTCTCTTCTCCTTCATTTTCGTAATACAATTGAAACCCCCGACAACAACTGTCAGGAACTCCTGGTTGATCAATTGGGACACTTCATTCCAGAGATACCTCCTCTCCTTGTGACAAGTGCTAGCATAGACTCCAGAGAGGATCCAAGAAGGACCATTATTTTTAGTGATCACGATAATCATATTTTGAACACACTTATGAAAAACATCAATCCTGGCGACACTCATATCCCAAGCTACCACTATCCCTCCTGATAAACACCTGGAATCAATAGCATAAAGATCCCAATCCTTGGAAAAATAGTGCCAAATCCTCTGCAAGGAAAGTCCAGACAAATGGGTTTCCAAAATCAAGCACACATCATGATTATTTAAAAGCTTCATTCTACGAAAGGAATAGGCAAAGGAAGGTTTCCTTGCCCCTCTTACATTCCAGGATAAGATCCTCATACAAAGAGCTAACACATGGAGGATCCCTTCCCAGGGATCTTCCCAGATCTAGCTTCCACAACAACAACAGGGCCCCCTCCCCCATGCTCGACCTCCACTGGTTCCTTAAACAGTGCCACCTTTATCTGACCCACCACATCCTTATGAACTGGAGCTTTCTGATCCACTCCAATGTGCACAGGAACAACCTCCCCTGCTACATGTCCAGAATCTAGAGTGGAGCTGTCGGCCACGATCAGGGTAAACAAGCCTCCCGAATGAAGCTTCCTAGTCCCCGTCTGATACCCCACCCCTGACTCACCAGCAAGCCCTTGAGCTCGCCCCTGAGAGCCCCCAGCTACCCCTGTTCCCTTCTCCCTCTCCCCAAACCCATCCACACACCCCAAAGCCCACCCCTGAGAGCCCCCTGCTAACTCACTACCCTTCTCTCCCACCTTTGCCTCACCCGCCTCCACCACCTTCCCCTTCGCCACCCCAGCAACCCTCCCTCCCCCTCTAGAGCTAATCCTAGATAGCAAGGCAGCCCTCTGGTCGTCGACCAGAGTCATAGAATCCTTCTTCGCAACCTCAGCCCAACCCAAAACAACCTTTTTCCCCTTCCCTACACCTCCAGATCTCCCACCACCTCTCTCCCCAGTTCCTCCCTCACCCCTAACAGCAGAAGAAACAGCCTTCACATGCAAAAAAACAGATAAAGAGCCTTTACATCTCATGAGCCCGTCCATACAAGGTGTAGTGGTACCAACCTTTACCACTGGGGGGGACGCTGCCACTACCACCCGCACCTTCGTTCCAGCCAGAGGAGAAGGGGTAGGCTCCGCCACCATTGGTTTGATGATCACCGGGGCAGTGCCTTTAGGGCTGGTAAGTAGGGATACAGGTGGGCTTCGACCCCGTTTCAAAGCACTAGAGCCCAGGTCCACCATCACGAGGTCCACTGAGCCAGAGTCCGAAAGGCCCATGTCCATTCGATCCCCCAGCCCAGCCAGGGGCCCGTGAAACACCATCTCCCAATGCCACGTTCAGGTTCACCTTCGATGAGCGAAGCCGTGCCACCTTGCACTACTTCTGCCAATGGTCTGAGTCCAGCAACGAGCTGGGCATCGATGTCCCCGTCGTGGAAGAAGTTTCGGAGGGGGAAGAAGAGGGAAGATCCGAAGAGGATCTGCCAACAGCCCTTCCCCATTCATCCTCCTTCCTTTCCTTCACCGGAGACCGAACCGGTCGAGGCAGCCTGCTGTGAGAAGTGAGCAGCCAAGGTCCAAACTTTGGTCGACTTCGACCCTCAATCTCCACATTCTTAACAGAGCCCTCCCCATTGAACACCTTCGACCCCCTTCACTGAACTCCCATTCCTTTCTTACCCCGATCTCCTCCATAGTGCCAGTACTGCAGTCACCTTCTTCATGCCTGATCTTTCCATAGTTGAAACAGAGAGCAAGTAGATTTTCATAAACAAAACATTGCCAAAACACTTTAGCTTTACCTCTGATGAGCACCCCCGGTGTGACTGGCTTGGCAGCATTCAGCTCTACCTTCACCCGAGCATACCCAGCCTTCTTTAAATAATCTGTAAACCCATCCATAGAGATAGATTTACCGGCCTCCTACACCACCGCCATCATTGATGCTAGCTTCTAGAACCCTAAAGGCAGCCCCGGGAGTCTCATCCACACAACCACCTTCTGAATCTTCCTCTGCTCCGGCACAAAATCAAGCTCCCAGTCCTCCATGGCCAGCAGCTAGCCTCCGACGAACCATGGTCCATCGGAATGGACAAGAGCATGCCCCTTTCTATCTTGAGCCGGACCACCAGATGATCTTTGGCCAAAGGGATGACTTCTGGATCATAGGAAAGAGTCACCTTCGAACGAACTTCCCTAGCCATGGATTTTGTTGACACCCGCCGTCCCAAGCTCCGGACAACCACCGCTAGCCCGAACCACTCCTTTCTGACCTCCTTAAGCTATGTCTCCGGCAGCTTAAGTACTTTAGTAAAGTACGCTTGCAGCAGCTCCAAATCCCTCAATGGCAGCTTCAGAGAGGACCAAAATGACCCTCTCCCCGACCTCTGAACAACCCTAGCCCATGTACGATCACCATTGCCCAAACTACTCCCCTCCCTTCCCTCCTTCCCGCTCGAATCGCTCGCTTCTGCGATGGCTATTCGAGGAAGCATCGAGAACACGTAACCCAAACCCCAAGCATGCCTCCCAAGACACAGCGAGGCTATCACAGGGGTGAACATTATCATAGTGGCTTAAAAATTTTGAATCTATTATAGGGTATCTCCAATACCTTGGACAACGACTACTATACCTTAGATTTCTCGAATAACGATCACTGTACCTCGGATATTTCGGACGATGGATGGTACAGACATGAAGCCCGACTCCATGGACCATTGCCTCGCTCGACGATCCATTGGTCGATGTATCCGGTTGAAGAGCTTCTCCCCGAGATGCCTCCACCAGTTGGAGGTAGTGGCTTGGCCCACCGAGCTATCTACGAGCCTATTGATTGAACCAAACCAGGCACCAGGGGGTGCAGTGCAAAACCAGGACTAGATGCAACCCATTGGCATGCCCTCCTCATGCAACTAATCTCAAAGAATTTAAATGGCCCCTACCCAAATCGTGGGAATAACTGTCCACACCAACGATATCACCAAGGGTAGTGGCCACCATGATAAGTGAATTATGCCCATGATCTCGCAATGACACGATCACAGCTCGGGGTTCCTGGTCCTACTCACCATAGCTTAGCCCTCTCCTATAAATATCCCATATCCCGAGGACCTCTGGTAAGCAATTTTTTTTCATGCTCACCATTTTCCATCTGTTCTAGATCACTAACTTGAACGTCAAAGTATCTGCGCCAGGGCCCTCCCAACTATGGACCTTTTTATAAGTTATTCCAGCGGCGACTCCAGCTAATCAACCTCTTCTCTGACCTTAGAGTTGGTATCTGCTGTAATAAATTGGCACTACAGGAAGGGCCCTAAACCCATTTTTGAGAAAAAGGTGAGCAAAGTTTTCTATAATGCCTTCCAAGAAGGTAGCATCAAGGAATACTAGAGCCCGCTCAAACAGTAGAGCTCCCACTCCAACATCGCCAACAGCGCCATTGCTGGTGCAGAAGCCCCTGCCTCTCATGGGAGTAACTCTGAACCAGTTTAATGATTTGGTCCACTTGGTTCGTGACTTAGCGGACAAGGTCTGAGAAATGCAACAAAGCCCCTCTATGTAGTAGGAGACATCACGTGCCCCTCCTCTTCAGTAACAACCACACATCCCTCCACCCCAGTAGCAACCATCTCGCTAGCCTCTTCTGGCATCCCATCTTCCACCCTTGGAGCTTGAGCTGGAAGGTGGACAAGGCAGAGTCACTCGTGAAGCCCAATTCGAGAATGAAGATGGCCACCAGCTCTTCACTCCGAGAATGGAGTGGTGTCTATAAGAAATGAATCAGTAAATCAAGGCACTACAAAACCAAGCCTCGACCCAGGATGAAGGGCCCGGCCTCAACATCAATCCACCCTTCACTATTAGGATAATGCAAGAAGTCATTCCTGCCAGTTTTAAGTGTTGAAAATTGTGTCCCAAAGCCAATCGTCTATGATGTAGATGGTTGTGCTATCTTGTAATTGTGTATGAATTTTGAATGAATAAAAGTTATTCTTTTTGGCTGTTTATCATATTTGCATTTTTCTGAAATGAACTCTTATATGATGGAGTCCTTGGAACTACATTGTTTGATATAGAGAAGATATATCAAGTAGTTCTTAAACTGGTTCACAACCAAATGATACATTGTTATAGGATGATAATGTATCGAGTGTAGGTTGTTATATATCACATTTGTTGGTTGTCCTCTTAACCAAAGAGTGTGGAGACACTGATATGATATGCAAGTGAAATGTGTGACATCTCACTGAACATGACCATCTACGGAGCTCCCTTCTACCAAAGGGTTGCTCACGAAGGGATATGGATATGTGTTCCTCAGACCTGAGATCACCATAGTAGCTTGTAAGTAACTCACTATACTTTGGTGCTGGACTACCTGAATTTCTAATCTAGTGATGGAAGGTTTCTAGGTGCAGTTAAGTACTTGTAGAGCGGTGGTGGATCAAGATGGAATTGACCTCTCCAAATAGTTTGGAGTGAATGACTAACTATATCTCAATTTAGCAAATCCTTGATCAAGATAGTTCTTGTGAGGAGTCACAGAACTTGTAAAGTTGAGACATGATCTAGATAAACCATATTAGGGTTGGCAGTCAAACTCTAGGTCATTCTGAGCATTTTGAGGTCAAAGGGATGAATTATACGGTAACCATATGCCAGAGATTCTTGTGAGGTGCTTTGCATCTTCGATCTATCCAGATGTCGGATATCATTGCTAGATAAGGACTTTGACTGGTACTGAAAATGTTCCAATGCTACCGGCTTAGTGTTCAAACCTATGGGATCACACACCATAGAGGTTTTCTATATGATCTTAAGGCTGATCGATGATTGAGAATCGTTCGCCATCACCAGAGGTCAATATGATTGACCATGTTCCAAGTGTTGACACTTGCTTAAGTCGACACTTATTATGACAAGCAGTTTTTCTGGAAAGAATTTCTGGAATGTTTTGACTTGAATTTCGAGTTTTTGGGCATTTTGGCTCCAAGCTTTCTTGGTATGATAGTCATGCTTACCTTCTTTGGCTTGGACCCATTTGGAATGGCTTTTGACTATCTCCCCCAATCACTCTTCCTTCCTCTTTCTCCCTCTCATGGCTGCCCCTATAAATGAAGGTCATTCTAGAGGCTGCTGATGGTTAGAGAAGGTTAGAAGAGTTAGAAGAACTAGAGGAAGAAGAAGGGTTTTGTGAGGACTTGGGATTAGGTATGAGAAACCTAGCATTCAAGCTAGGTCTTGGAAAGAGAGTTTCTTGGAAAGGGTTCCACCTCTCCTCCTTGTCTTCCCGGAAGAAGAAGATTGACCCGAAGGATCCCAAAGACCTAGCACTCCGAGGGAGTTGATCAATGTCGAGCCCTGGTGTCGATTACTTGTAGAGGCCAGACACGTGTGTGGCTCGGGCGCCTTCCTCCTTTCTTCATAGTATTTTTAGAGGTATAACGGTAAGGTACTTTTATATATTTATTTTCTTTCTTGCTGTTGATGTTTCCTTGCATGCTAGATTATTATACTAAATCCGGTTGCGAGCAGATCGGTAGATCATCTTGATCTATAAACCATGCCTTCCACTGTGCATGTTTTAAAATAGTTTTAAAATATATTTTTTCTGCCTAGCATGCTTGAATGTTTTCACCTTCAATGGTATCAGAGCTATAGGTTCCTTTTGTAGTATAATGATGCTAGCATGCTTTAACATCACCTTTCTTAAAGTACTTGGATTGAGTGCTTCACCATCGCCGTCCAATCATAGGAGAGAAGTAGGGCTGCAAGACCCTCTCTTCCCATTCAATGGGGTCTCCTATGGCATGTAGGGATGCCACTTGTGATTGATTCTTGAAAAGGAAAATAAGAAAAAAGAAAATGTAGATTAAAAATATTTTAATCTAATGACATGATCATAAAATAACTTTAGATAAGATGTAAGAGTTTTGTTTTGATCGGATTTGATTGAAAGTTTGGAGAAACTTTGGATTTGAAATCACTATTTTTTTTTGTCTCAGGCTGAGTGTCAATACTTGACCAGGAAGTATCGACACTTGGGCTCGTGTGTCGACACTTGGCCTTAGATGTATCGACTTATGAATGCGTGCCAGAAATCTGGCATTCTGTTTTTCTCCTGTCTCAGACCTTGTGTCGACCCAAGTGTCGACACCTAGTATCGACACTTGCTCCTGGTGAGTCGACACTTGGAATGAAAATGATGAAAAGTAGTAAATTCAAATTTTGATTTATTATAAAATTATTTTACAATTGTAAATTAATTTTTTTTTAATTTAATTAAGGCTATTAAACTTAATTGAGAATTAAGAATGACTAAAAACTCTAGGAATGTGATTCAAAGTTTTTAAGTCATTTCAATAAGCCTTAAGGGTCATGGGTTAGCTTTTGTTAGATCCTTTATTGGATTAGACCTAAGTTTAGACGCATTGGACTAATTAGAGAACTAATCTAATCAAATGTTGAGTTAGGATTTCTTCTCTTTAGATATCTCTAATGTTAGATCGATTAGTCCATAAATCTAAATGGATCTAATTTATGGCTCAGTGGACAGCCCGAGTCTTTAGGCTAGTCTAATCGATTTTGATAAACCAATTGGTGTCTAGATAAGTTTGGCATTTTGATCATGATTCTTTGGGGCTACCTCTTACCTGGCCAACTCTATTGGTGTCTAAGGCAAGATGGTTAATGGCGGAACCTAACCCATGATCTCACTTACCTGGCCAATGTGGTCAATCAGGATTAATTGGATAGCTCATTGACTCGTGTTAACCCATGTCACCCAAGGTTAATCAATTTTGTCTGATTTTAGGTGCCCATGGATCATTAGTTATGAGTAACCCTCCCTGTTTGCTGATATGGTCAATGGGAGGTTGATCCATGTCTTCTCATCTCTTCGTCTGTCATATTAAAATTAAACTCTCTAAATTATTAGATCCTTAAAAGGACAAAGTTATAGGGATAACCAAGTCCTAGCCTCCCATTAAGTCGGATGGTAATGGATCCAGTAGTTGGGTGTTCATCGGCAGATCCAAAGATCAGGTGTTCATCAGGCTATTGGAATTGTTGTTCCTAATATGATGGCCCAATGCGACTCTCTTAATGGTGGTCAGGTGGGCCGGCCAAAGTTGGACTTGACTATTCGTTAGTTAGAAGCATTGAATTTTGTCATGTTAATGGTTAGACCTAATTGGGACCTTTAATAGAAGGCTCAAAGGTCGATTGAAGTACACCTTGGGACAAAATCTAAATACTAGAGGTTACTTGGAGAATAATCGGTTGAAGAACCTACCTTTAGATATGCATGGGTGGGCCGGCCAAAGTCGGGCTCATGTGTTGTCTATTGGACTCTGGTACCCACTAGAGAATTAAAGTAATTTCTCGGATTGGAGATAGAGGCTACCAATCTGAGCAAAATAGTGGGAGGGACCTTTAGACTAAAGTCTATGTCTTTAGATTAATAATTCATATACACTAATTAGCTTTGATTTTCCTTTTAGATGTCTTCCAACTTGTCACTCCGGTCTCTTCTCAATAACAAGAAGCTCAATGGACCCAACTTCAATAGCTGGTATCGAAGGCTCAGGATTGTCCTAGAGCATGAACTGATCTTGTATGTGATAACGGATCTAGCACCTGAAACCCCTGCTCCTAATGCTCGGGATTCGGTCAGAGATACTTATCAGAAGTGGCTCTTTGACAGGACCACTGTCTGATGCATAATGTTGGCAGTGATGAACGACGAGTTCAATCACAAGTTCGAGGAAGCCCAGCCGGAAGAAATCCTTCAAAGGTTGAAGGAGTCTTTCAGGACACCAAACGACGTTGAGAGGTACATGGTCTCCTGTGTTATCTACAATGCACGGATGCATGATGGAACCTCAATCACTGATCATATATTGTACATGATCGAGATGATTTAGTACCTAGGCAAACTCGGATGTCCCTTGCATGATAACTTGGGAGGGATGCAATTCTGAATTCTCTCCCCTCTTCCTATCTAGATTTTCTCGATCATTATAGAATGAATAAGCTTGCAGTTAACTACCATGTTTTGTTGGGGTTGCTGCAGACTTATGAAAAAGACCACCAACTGAACAAAGGGATGGTGAATTTAGTTGGAGGACCTTCGGGAGGGCGTTGTCCCTTTAATAAAGGAAAAAAGGTGCTAAATGCTTTTGGGCCTAGTCAGAAAAAGAGGGTGAAAGCTAATCAAAGCCATGCGGAGTACTTTTTATGCAAGAAGAAGGGATACTAGAAGAGAAACTGTCCTCTTTACATTGCATCTCTTGACCCGAACAGGTCTAAGAAGAGAAAGCAACAGGACGGTCCTAGATAAGGTATTTATATGATAATACCTTGTAGTTTCTCTATCTGTGATACTACTAACTGGGTATTAGATACAGGAAGTCCAATTTATATTTGCAATTCTTTGCAAGGACTTCAAGTTAGTAGAAGATTCGAGGATGGCGAGAGATTCTTAAACATGGAAAATGGAAGCTGAGTTCCAGTCCTGGCATTAGGAGTCCTCAAACTATTTTTGAGTCCTGTACTATCATTTTGAATGAGAGTCATTTTTGTCCATCTTTTATTTTGAATGTCATTTCTATAGGCCAATTGGCTATGTATGGTTATGAACTATCAATAAAGAATGAAATTTGCAAAATCATTTAGTATGGTTCTATAGTTTTGATTGGACAAATGCATGATGGCATTTATATACTATCGTAACCTGTTAGTGTAATGTACATGTCTAGCAAATGCCCTAGGATAAATAATGTTAGCGAAGCATACCTGTGGCATTATAGGCTATGTCATATTAACAGGAATAGGATAAACAGGTTGAAAAGCGAAAGTCTCCTCAATTTTAGTAAAGATAGTTCACTTCCAACATGTGAGTCCTATCTTCTTGGAAAAATGACAAAGTCACCTTTTATGGGAAAATGTGAACGAGCCAATAAGATTCCGGGTCTGGTACATACTGATGTATGCGTACCCATGAGTGTTAGTGCTAGAGGTGGGTATAGTTTTTCATTACATTCATAGACGACCTTGTACGGTTATGTCTTCTTGATGAGACATAAATCTGAGTCATTTGAAATGTTCAAACGATATCGTAATGAAGTAAAAAAATAAATTAAAAAGTGTATCAAAACCCTTCGATCCGATCGAGACGGTGAATACCTTTCAGGTAAGTTTCGACATATCTCGAGGAGAATGGAATTCTCTCTCGGTGGACACCTCTAAGGACACCTCAATTAAATAGAGTGTCTGAGAGGAGGAATCGAATCCTGTTAGACATGGTTCAGTCCATGATGGGCTTAGCTTCTCTGCCACTATCCTTTTGGGGATATGCTCTAGAATCACCCTGTTACCTTCTGAATAAGGCTCCAAGTAAGTCCGTTAGCAAAACACCATATGAGATATGGACTGGATGTAAGCCAACACTATCACACCTTCGGGTCTGGGGGTACTCAGCTTATGTACAATGTTTAGAAATGGACAAACTTAGACCTAGGTTTGATCGGTGACTATTTGTTAGGTATCCAAAAGAATCTAAGGGGGATTACTTCTACTTAGCTGAGCAACAAAAATTGTTCGTCAGTCTTAGGGCTATCTTTTTGAAAAATGAGTTCCTTGGTGAAGGGACTGTAGCCGCTAAGATTGAACTTAGTGAAGTTCAACAAGTAAAAGAACCGACATACTTAAGGGATAACATAGAACCGGCTGTGATTAGATCACACCCAGAGCCCACACAGGAACCATTAAGGAGATCCGGTAGGGTACCGAGTCGATCGGACAGATACTATAATTTCTTGGTCTGGGATGGTGATCCCATTGAAGTCGATAAGAACAATGAGGATCCGATCACCAATATGGATGCGATGCAGAGGTCCGACTCTGAGAAATGGCTAGGAGCTATGAAATCTGAAATGGAGTCCATGGAGATCAACAATGTTGAACATTGGTTGATCCACCTGAAAGGATAAAACCCATTGGATGCAAATGGATTTTCAAGAGAAAAAGGGGTGCAGACGGGTAGGTGGAGACCTATAAAGCCCGTCTGGTTGCTAAGGGGTATCATCAATATTATGGTATTAACTATGACGAGATGTTCTCTCCTATGGCAATGTTCAAATCCATTCTGATCATGCTTGCTTTAGCGGCACACTTTGACTATGAAATCTGGCAAATGGATGTCTGAACAGCTTTCTTAAATGGTGAGCTGGAAGAGGAGGTGTATATGATACAACCTGAAGGGTTCACATCCATAAATGAGTCAAAGGTATGCAAGCTTTAAAAGTCCATCTATGGACTGAAGCAAGCATCAAGGAGTTAGAACATGCGATTTAATAAGTGTATCAAGTCGTATGGCTTCGTTAGGAACGGAGAAGAACCTTGCATTTACAAATGGACAAATGGTTATGTGATTGTGTTCCTTGTACTGTATGTGGATGACATTCTTTTAATCAGGAATGACATCCCAGTACTGCAAGGAATAAAGGTCTAGTTATCATCTCAGTTCTCTATGAAGGACTTGGGTGAAGCCTCTTATATACTGGGTATGAGATCTATAGAGATAGATCTAAAAGGCTTCTGGAACTGTCCTAGTCTACGTACATCAACACTGTGTTGAAACGGTTCAGCATTGAAAATTCCAAGAAGGGCTATCTCCTGATAGGCACTGGAATTGATCTCTCCAAAAAGAATTGTGCGACAACTCCTGAAGAGAGAGAGCGTATGAGTAGAATCCCATATGCTTCGGCAGTGGGTTCTATCATGTATGCCATGACATGTACTAGACCAGATATGGCATACTCACTAGGCGTAGTGAGCAGATACCAGTCTGACCTAGGTGAAGCTCATTGAAAAGTGGTAAAGACCATCCTTAAGTATTTACGAAATATTAAGGACCAATGGCTAATTTATGGAGAATCTGACTTGAAACTTGTGAGGTATACTGACTTTAGTTTTCAGTCAAATAAGGATGATAGCAAGAGTGTGTCAGGATTTATCTTTATCCTGAACGGAGGAGCTATCTGCTGAAAAAGTTTCAAGCAACCTACTGTGATGGACTCAGTATACAAAGCAGAGTACATTGCAGCATCAGATGCAGCAAAGGAAGCTATGTGGTTGTGAAAGTTTTTTGACGAGCTGGGAGTGGCACCTTCTCTAGATGGTCCTATTATGGTGTACTATGACAGCACTGGAGCCATTGCTCAAGCCAAAGAGCTGAAGTCTCATCACCGTACAAAGCATATTCTGCGGTGCTATCACCTTGTACGAGCGATCATGGAACGAGATGACATTGACCTTCAGAAGATCAATGAAAAGGAGAACCTGGCTGACCCCTTCACTAAAGCCGTTAGAATTCAAGAGTTCGACTGAAGTAAATAGAAAATGGAAATGAGATTCTATACCGATTGGCTTTAATCCAAGTGGGAGTTGTTGGGAGTTGTATCCCAAAGCTAATCATCTAGGTTGTAGACGGTTGTGCTATCTTGTGATTGTGTATGAATTTTGAATGAATAAAAGTTATTATTTTTGGCTATTCATCATATTTGTATTTTTCTGAAATGAACTCTTATATGATTGAGTCCTTGAAATTACATTATTTGATATTGAGAGGATATATCAAGTAGTTCTTAAACTGGTTCACAACCAAATGATACATTGTTATAGGACGACAATGTATCGAGTGTAGGTTGTTGTATATCACATTTGTTTGTTATCCTCTTAACCAAGGAGTGTGGAGACACTGGTATGACATGCAAGTAAATGTGTGACATCTCACTGAACATAACCATCTGTGAAGCTCCCTTCTGCCAAAGGGTTGCTCATGAAGGGATATGGGTATATGTGTCCCTCAAACCTGAGATCACCATGGTAACTTGCAAGCAACTCACTGTACTTTGATACTGGACTACCTGGATTTCTAATCCAATGATGGAAGGTTTCTAGGTGCAGTCAAGTACTTGTGGAGTGGTGGTGGATCAAGATGGAATTGATCCCTCCAAATAGTTTGGAGTAAATGACTCACTATGTCTCGATTTAGCAAATCCTTGGCCAGGATAGTTATTGTGAGGAGTCACAGAACTTGTAAAGTTGAGACATGATCTGGATAAACCATATTAGGGTTGGTAGTCAAACCTTAGGTCATCCTGAGCATTTTAAGGTCAAAGGGATGAATTATGTGGTATCCATATGCCAGAGGTTCTTGTGAGATGCTTACATCTTTGACCTATCCGGACATCGAGTGTCATTGATAGATAAGGACTTTGACTAGTACTGAAAATGTTCCAGTGCTACCAGCTTAGTATTCGAACCTACGGGGTCATACACCATAGGGGTTTTCTATCTGATCTTAAGGCTGATCGATGATTGAGAATCATTTCCCATCACCGGAGATCAATATGATTGACCATGTTCCAAGTGTCGACACTTGCTTGAGCCGACACTTCTCATGTTCCAAGTGTCAACACTTGCTTGAGCCGACACTTGAGAAGTGTCGACACTTGGCATTTTGCAAGTGTCGACACTTGCTATGACGAGCAATTTTTCTGAAAAGAATTTATGGAATGTTTTAACTTCGAATTTTGAATCCGAATTTTAGATTTTTGGGCATTTTGGCTCCAAGCTTTCTTGGTATGATAGTCATACTTACCTTCTTTGGCTTGGACCCATTTAGAATGGCCCTTGACTCTCTCCCCTAATCACTCTTCCTTTCTCTTTCTCCCTCTCATGACTGCCCCTATAAATGAAGGTCATTCTAAAGGCTACTGATGGTTAGAGAAGGTTAGAAGAGTTAGAAGAACTAGAGGAAGAAGAAAGATTTTGTGAGGACTTGGGATTGGGTGTGAGAAACCTAGCATTCAAGCTAGGTCTTGGGAAGAGAGTTTCTTGGGAAGGGTTCCACCTCTCCTCCTTGTCTTCCCGGAAGAAGAAGATCAGCCTAAAGGATCCCGAAAAGCTAGCACTCCAAGGGAGTTGATCAACATCGAGCCCTGTGTGGATTACCTGTAGAGGCCAGACACGTGTGTGGCTCGGGCGCCTTCCTCCTTTCTTCATAGTATTTTTAGAGGTATAATGGTAAGGTACTTTTGTATCTTTGTTTTCTTTCTTGCTGTTGATGTTTCCTTGCATGCTAGATTATTATACTAAATCATGTTGCGGGCAGATCGGTAGATCATCTTGATCTATATACCGAGCCTTCCATTGTGCATGTTTTAAAATAGTTTTAAAATGCATTTTTTCTGCCCAGCATGCTTGAATGTTTTCACCTTCATTAAGGTCCCCCACTTGGACTCCTATGATGGCTTGGGGGACCTGCTATATTGGTTGGAGAGTTTCCAGACTCTCATGCTTCTTTGCCATGCTTCCAACATAGTTCTCTGCCTAGCCTTTCCCTCAACTCTCAGAGGGACGGCAAGGCATTGGTATTCCAATTTGAAGGCCGGCTTCATCAATTCCTTCAAAGAATTAAGCCAACTATTTGCCTCTCATTTTGCTAGTGGCTAGAGGCACCATCAGGAAGAGGATTATTTAGTGACCATTTGACAGAGGGAAGGGGAATCCCTTCGCTTGTACCTCAGCTATTTCAACACAGCCACATTGGAGGTACATGATTTGGACCAATCCATGGTCATGGTGTATTGAAAAGCGAATTACAGAAGAACACCCTCCTCTTCTCCCTAAAGAAGAAGAACCCGAAGAGCTTTGCCGAGATCTTAATTCAGGCAGAGAAGTATGCCAATATAGAGAAAGGCTACGATGCACATCTAGCTTCCGCCGAGGCAAAGGTTGAGCAAAAGCCAAGGGGCTCCACACAGGCCTCGATTGCCTGAGGTAATCGAAGAAATTGGTGGAGGTCTCATAGTCCTCCAGCTAGCCATCAATCCAAGTCTTTGTGAAGCAACCGACAAAACCAATCTCAACCCGGGCGAGCGAGCCTTCCCTCCAAGGCATTACACCAACTACACACCTCTGAATGCACCTCTGGAGCATATACTGATGGTGGTCCGAGAGCAACTACCCCTTGCTTAGAGGATCCAATCCTGGTCTGAATGTCATGATATGCAAAAATATTACCATTATCATCATGATTGAGACCATGATATGAAAAAATACATCTAGTTGCAGTACTAGATCGAGCACTTCATACAGGAGGAAGGCCTCACCCAATTTGTCTGCAAAAGAGCTCCACCCGGCACCCACATCGAGGCCATAACAGCCACTACCACTTCTGCCACCGCAATCAAAGCAAGCCCCTGAATAACCTCCCCTTAGGAGAATAGAGAACGATGCTCACCTGAGCCAAATATACATATGATCCACGTGTCCACCATTGACAAGGTTAGTCGAGAACCAACGGAGTCATCTGGGATGGCAAAAAGGTGGAAGATCAAGGAATCTATCAACTTCACTAAGGAGGATGCAGCTGGCATCCAATTTTAGCATGCAGATGCAAATGTAGTATCTCTAAGCATTAATGATCATAATGTATACTGTGTGTTAGTTGATGGTGAAAGTGTAGTTAATGTTTTGTATTTCTTTACTTTTTCTCAAATGAATCACTCTGTGCTACAGCTAGAGAAGTATGGATCGCTCATATAGGGCTTCAATGGTGAACTAGTACCCCTGAGAGGGATGATAATTTTGCCCATCAAAGTGGGCACCTACCTTCTACGTATTGCCATTAAGATAAACTTCTAGTAGTCAAACTCCCAGCCCCTTATTATGCGAACCTTGGTTATCCAGGGGTATGTGCCCTCGATGCAATACTCTTCCCCAACTATTTGATGATGAAGTTCCCAACTGACTACGAGATTAGATAACTGAAAGGTAGTGAGACCATGGCATGGCAATGCTACAGTACTTGGCTCCAAGCCAAAGACCAGTCCGAGCCCTTTCCTATGGAACAGGACACCAGAGATGAAGTGTCAGTGGAACGGGATAAACTGTCGGGCTAGCTATTGGAGATCCCCTTATGAAAAAAGGATTCCACTCGAACAATCTGGGTCAGTTCAGACTTAAACGAGGTAATGAGAGAAAAGCTAATCACCTTCTTATAGGAGAATGCTGATGTATTTGTCTGGATTGTTGCTGACATGCTTGGGATAGACCCAGGCATGATGGTGCATTAATTGAACATCGACCCAATTTATCATTCGATAAAGCAAAAGAAATAAAGTTTCACCCCGAAGTATTAGAAAGCCATCATCCAAGAAGCTAGTTAGTTGGTCAAGGCTAAATTCATTAAAGAAGTGATGTACCCAGACTAGCTGGCAAATATGGTACTCGTGAAGAAAGTGAACGAGAAAGTAACATAATGTGCATAGCTTCACGAATTGAAATAAAGCCTGCCTTAAAGATAGTTATCCCTTACCTTGGATCAACCAATTGGTTGATGCAACCTCCAGTCATAAGCTCTTTATCTTCTTGGATGCCTTCTCTGGCTATAATCAGATTCAAATGCTCTAGAAGATGAGGAGAAAACTATAGTTATCACTGATCATGGGCTCTGCTATTATAGGGTCATGCCCTTCGAGCTCAAGAATGTGGGCACAACCTAAGAATGCCTGGTAAATAAGATCTTCAATAATTAGATCGGTAGCGTTGACTTATGTCTTGATTTTGATGAATAATAAAATACTTAAGTATATTTAAGTACTAACTATATATTAAAAGTGTGCTTAACAGAATAAGGTACTCATCAAAGTTGTAGTGTAATGAAAGTTCAAAGTGCTTGTCAACTTGTTGAAGAAGTCACCTATAATGATGAGATTTTAAGTTATTTAGACTTTGGCACATAAGAATGACCTTGAAGGACTCAAATTTTGAATTTGATAAAGTTTTAGCAGAATTTCAACCAAGTGTCACTCATGGAGATCAAATGTCGACTCAAGGTGTCGACTCACAGAACCCTGAGCTGATACGCAGAAAGAGTTTCAGCCAGCACGCATAAAGTGTCGACTCATGAAATTCAAGTGTCGACTTATATGTCGATTCATGGTCAAGCAAGTATCGACTGAAGGCCTGAGACCAAAATGAAAACATAATATGCTAATTTCTAGATTTTGTCCAAGTGTCGACTCATGGATATGAAGTATCGACTCATGGATATGATGTGTCGACTCAAGTATCGACTCACCAGAAAAAGTGTTGACGTACCAGAGCACTTCAGAGAGCTTCAAAAAATATTTTTGACCCGATATCAACTCAAGTATCGATACATGAGTCGACTCATGACCTGAAGTATCGACACCTGCAGGTTTAGATGAATAGTAATGGCTAGTTTTTTGAAGTGTAGAACTTTTCCAACTTATTTCTAACATCTATTTTTTTCTCTCCAATGGTCATAAACGATTATTTAAGGCTTGGAAAGGTATTTAAAGTGGACCAAACACAAAAGGAAAGAAACTAATAAGAACTAATGAGAAAACTAATGAGTATTCATCAAGTATTCATTACTTTCAAGTGGAGTTGAGCCTTCAAGCATTCAAGAGCATTCAAGTCCAACTCTCAAGCATTTATTAAGGTTTTAATAACTTGGAGACAAGCTTCTCAAGAACATTCAAAGAGCTTCAAAGAGATATTTACTTTTATTTTAAAAGCTTATTTATTCTTACATTATACTTGATTTATTTTGTTGTTCCTAGTTTCAAGTGCTTTGAAACTTGTGTTTAGGTTGTTAGTGAGCCTTGTTTGAAAAATCAACTAGGTTGTTGGTGAGCCTTGTAAAAACCAACCAGATTATTGGTGAGTCTTATTTGAAAAACCAATTAGGTTGTTAGTGAGCCTTGTAAAAACTAATTAGGTTTTCGGTTAGCTTTGTGAAAACCAAGGAATTTTGATTAGTGAGCTCAGGAAAACTAATCAACTGTAATCAAGAAAAGATTATAATGAAATATCCAAGTGGACCTTGTAGAGTGGATGTAGGTGCTTGGTATGTACCGAACAACTATAAATTATTGTGTTTGTGATTGCTTATCTTTCTTTTTTTGTATTTACATTATTACTTCTGCTGCGTACTCTTGTTGAGTACACAAACACTAGAAAAAAAATACACTAGCACTTGTTTTAATCTTCTAAAAAAATTTTAAAATCTAATTTACCCCCTCTCTTGGGTTGCTTTAGCTGGGCAATAGGTAGGAACATGGATGTGTATGTGGATAACATGCTAGTCAAAAATTGATCTACTCGAGACCACATTACTGACCTTCAGGAGACCTTCAATACCTTGCATCAATATAAGATAAAGTTGAATCCATCAATATATGTATTGGGAGTAGCATTTAGCAAATTCCTAGGCTTCATGGTGTCAAGCTAAGGTATTAAAGCAAACTCGAAGAAAATTCGGGCTATCCAAGAGATGACCTAGCCAAACTCCATCAAGGAGGTGAAGCGCTTCACTAGGAAAGTAGTAGCCGTTAACCACTTTGTCTTTAGGTCTGCAGAGAAATGTCTCCCCTTCTTGAAGATTCTGAAATAGACAAGGGATTTCCAGTGGACCATGAAAGTTCAGCAGGCATTCAAAGATTTAAGAAAATACCTTAGTTCTGCACCCCTGCTTAGCGAACCAGTGCCTGATGAGGAACATTTCCTTTACCTCATCATATTTGCTGTTGCGATAAGCTCGGCGCTTGTTCGGGATGAGTGGAAGAGCCAGAACCCGATGTATTATATCAGCAAAGTCTTCCATAATGCCAAAACCAGGTACTTGAAGATAGAGTAGTTCATCTTTGCACTAATTGTCACTGCCCAAAAGCTTCGATCCTATTTCTAAGCCCACAGCATCATCCTTCTCATGGATCAACTGGTGAGGGCAGTCTTTAATCACCAGGATACTTCAGGTAGGATAGCTAGGTGAGCATTGGAGCTCTCCAAATTTGACATGAGCTTCCATCCAAGCTCTTGATTAAAGCTCAGGTGTTGGCTGACTTCATTTTGGAATGCACCATCCTAGAGGAGGACAAGATATTAGAGGAAGGGATGAGCCCCTAAGTGGACCTAGAAAAGTGGTGGACTCTACATGTGGATGGTTTGTCTAGTTCTTCTGGGTAAGGTGCAGGGCTAATATTAGCTTGTCCCAAGGGTGAAGTAGTGGAATACGCCCTACAATTTAACTTCCCCATCATCGATAATAAGTAGAATACGAAGCACTCCTTGCTAGACTTAAAAGTGTAAAGAAGTTGAGAGTCGGCTACCTCACCATTTACAGTAATTCTCAGCTAGTGGTAGGGCAAGTGAAGGATGAGTATGAAGCCCGGGAGGAGAATATGAAGCGATACCTCGCTAAAGCATAAGGATTGATCGAGTCCTTTTAGGAGTTTGATATCCAATAGGTCCCAAAAACAAGAATGCTAAGGCTAATGTGCTATCAAAGTTGGCGGCTCTCTTATCATGGGATCTCTAGAAAGGAACTTACCTAGAAGTACTGAAATGGTCAAGGCTCGAAGAGACTCAACTTGTCCAATAGATCGATGAGCAAGAGCCAAGCTGGATCGATCCACTATTTAGGTATCTCAAAGGTGGCAAATTATCTCAGGATCAAAAGGAAGCTTGGAAGATAAGATGCCAGGCCCCAAACTATGTGGTGTACAATGATAAGTTGTACAAGCGAGTATACTCATTGCCCTTGTTAAAGTGTTTGTACCCCTTCAAGGTAGAATACGCTCTGAGAAAGATCCATGAAGGAGTTTGTGGAAGCCACCTAGGTGGCAAATCACTGGCCTTCAAAGTGCTTCGTCAAGGCTACTACTGGTTAAATAATATACCAAGTTGTAGTCAAACTCATGCAAAAATGTGTTCACTGTCAAAGAAATACCATCATCCAACATTTACCAGCATCACATTTGAACATGATACCGACACCTTGACCTTTCGCCCAGAGGGAAATGGATATTCTGGGTTCGTTCCCCCAAGTATGAGGTGGCATAGATTCTTATTGGTGGTGATCGATTATTTCACTAAATAGATTGAAAGTGAACCCTTAGCTCGTATAACAAAGGCTCGGGTTAGAGACTTCATGTGGAGATTGATTGTCTACTGATATGGCATCCCTAGGATGATATTATTAATAATGGGCACCAGTTCAGTGGCACCAAGTTTCATGAATTTTGGCTAGAATATGGTATTGCTTAGCACTTCACCTCAATGGCATATCCCCAGGCCAACGGTGAAGCAGAAGTAACCAATAGAACTCTCCCACAGGGCTTAAAGGATCAGCACAACCAAGCAAGAGGGAATTGGATAGACGAGCTTCATTACGTTCTCTGGGCTTATTGAACCACCCAAATGACCCCGACCGGAGAAATCCTTTTTAGTCTTGCATTCGAAACTGAAACTGTCATCCTGGTGGAAATCAGACTTCTATCCTTCTGAGTTAAAGAATGCAATAATGGCACCAACTCTGATTGGCATTGGACAAACATAGACCTGCTAAAAAAGCACAGCGAGTGTGCTGTAATGAGGATGGCTTCCTACCATCAGCGAATTGCCAGGTACTACAATGCCTGAGTCAAGACCAAAGAATTTAGAGTGGGAGACTTGGTGCTATGACTAACTGATGCCTCGTAACCCACCGCACATAGAAAGCTATCACCAATCTGAGAGGGCCCATACCAAGTGGATAAGGTGGTTCGTCGTAGTACTTATTGTTTGAAACATCTCGATGGAACCCCACTCCCAAGGCCTTGGAATTCTTCCAATCCTTGCATGTATTATCAGTGAAGGGATTTTATTAAATAAAATCTCAATCTTATAATTTTCTGTGCACATTTAATATTATGACTTTCTCGATATGATATGGAAATCTAACCACTTAAGACCCTTAGAAGGTTGATCACCCCACAAGCCCTCTTAGGGAATTAAATAGGTCAAAATCTTAAAGGCTTAAGGAACTGGACCGCCACCTTTCAATATCAACTCCTGAAAGTCTTTGGCCAGGACTACATTGGAAAGCCATTCGTTGAACATTTAATGCTTGAAAATCTTTGGCCGAGCCATTATTTTATCCTGTAAGTCTTTGGCCAGGCCTTTTAATATCAACTTACAAAAGTCTTTGGCCAAACTATGTTAGAAAGCTATTAGGCCAACGTTCAACATCGAAAGCCTTTAATTGAGTCATTATTTCAATGCCTATAAGCCTTTGGCCATGCCTTTTAACATTAACTCCTGAAAGTCACTAAGACTATGTTGGAAAGTCGTTGGCCCAATGTTCAATGCTTAAAAGCTTTTGGCTGAGCTATTGTTTCATCACCGACCTAGGCTGAAAGTCAACATCAAATTCTCCCAACTTGATAGCCCATTTAGCTATCCTTCCTGAAGTGTCAGGGCAGTGCAAGATGGCCTTCAAGGGCTGATCCATCATAACCACAATAGTTTGGGCTTGGAAATAGGGTCGCAAATATTTTGCCGCAACCATTAATGAAAAGATGAGTTTTTATATTCTAGGATATCATACTTCCATCTCGTGTAATACCTTGCTAGTATAGTAGATCAGCTTCTGTAAGTGGTCGGCATCTTTCGAACAAGTATCGAACTAACCACTTCATCCGAGATAGAAAGGTACAAATAAAGAGTTTTCCCTTCATGAGGTTTAGAAAGTAAAGGAGGGTTCTCCAAGTATTCTTTCAACTTATCAAAGGCAAACTTGCAATCGTCTAACCATTCGAAATTTTGAGTTTGACGGAGAACTTTGAAAAATGGAAGACACCTTTCTGCTGATCGAGAAATAAACCAACTTAGAGAGACAATTCTTCCTGTCAACCGCTGTACTTCTTTCTTATAGGAGGGATGTCTCGTGCTTTGGATGGCTTGAACTTTTTCTGGATTAACTTCAAATCCCTGCTTGATAACTAAGAATCCTAAAAACTTCTTTGAGGTCACACCAAAAATGCACTTGGTCGGATTCAGCTTCATTTGATGGCACCTAAGGACGTCAAAATATTCTTTTAAATCTTCAATGTGGTCAGACTTATGAAGACTCTTCACAACTATATCATCAACATAAGCTTCCATATTTTTTCCTATCTGATTCTTGAATACTTTGTTGATTAATCTTTGGAAGGTTGCTCCAGCATTTTTTAACCCAAATGGCATCACTTTGTAACAGTAAAGCTCTTTTTCTATAATGAAAGCGGTCTTTTCTTCATCTTTAGGATCCATTCTATCTGGTTATATCTCGAGAAAGCATCCATGAAGCTCAATAGCTGATGACCAGTGGTGGCATCAACTAACTGATCTATCTTTGGCAAACAAAAGCTGTCTTTTGGGCAAACCTTATTAAGATCTATATAATTAATGCAGATCCTCCACTTGCCATTAGACTTTTTCACCATCACAACATTGGCCAACCAATCCGGATACTATATTTCTCTTATAAATTTGGCTTCAAGGAGTTTGTTAAGTTCTTCATCAATAACCCTCTGTCTCTCCGGAGCAAAGTTTCTCTTCTTCTACCGAATAGGCTTATAGTTAGGAGTTACTTCCAATAGGTGTATAACTATTTCAGATGAAATTCTGGGCATATCCGAAGCTGTCCAAGTGAAGATATTAGCATTACTTCAAAGAAAGTGAATTAACCTTGTCTTTGTCTCTTCGTCTAACAGACTGCCAATCTGCACAAATTTCATTGGATCATTTTCAGACAAAGGCACATAAATGGTCCTTTCTATAGGTTCTCCACAGTCTTCAGTTCTATCTCTCGGATCTAGCTAATCAAGTGTTAAAGGATTTGCCGATTATTTATCCTAGATTATTAGACATTGACAAGCGACCTTCTGATCTCCTTTCATTTCTCCGATGCCATTTCTAGTGAAAAATCGTACCAAAAGATGATATGTCGATGCTATGGCCCGAAATTTATTTAAAGCAGGTCGTCCCAAGATTGCATTATAAGCTGAATGTGTTTGTACTACTATGAAGTTAATGGGGAGTGTCTTTTGACATGGCTCAGTGCCAAGAGTCATAGATAAAACTATTTCCCCTTCAACTGCAACTTAATTTCCTCCGAACCCGGTCAAAGGAACAAGAGACTAGAGCTATCAACAAGTCGGGTTTGGGTCAGAACCCAGATATCCAGACCCGGACCTGAACTTAGCCACCGGATCCTGACCCAGACCTGAATACCCGATAGGTCTAATTTCAAAGTACCAGACCCAGACCTGAATGGATCCCGGTATCCAGACCCGAACCCGGACCCGAATCCTTACATAACTATACCATAATCATACTTACCAAAATTTGGGATAGGGGTAGCAGCAACCAGTGGGGGACGATCGACAATGTTGATGGCCGGCAAGGGGTCGATGTCGAGTTGCGAGGGCCAGGAGTCGATGTCAGGGTAGCTCGATCGGTGGGGCTCAGATCTGATGAAGGCACCACTACTGGACAGCGAGAGGATGATGTCTGTGTAACGGCGGCCAGTGGGGCTCGAAGCTGAGGAAGGGAGAGCCGGAGGGGTAGGCCGATGGAGGGACGAAGAGAGAGGGAGGGAGAGGTAAACGGAGGGAGGGAGAGGTAAATGGAGGGAGGGGCATACCAGGGGTTGTGGAGAAGACCAGAGAATGTCGGAGGGTAATGTCGACTGAACGCCAGTCCAGATCGACCGTCGAGGGGAGGCGTCACCACATCGACCATCAAGGGAGAGAGGCATCACCACGTTGACCGTCGAGGGAGAGAGGCATCGCGTTGTTGACCGTCGAGGGAGAGAGGCATCGACCGTCGAGGGGGGGAGGTGTTGGCCGTCGACGTCAAGGGGGGGAGGCGTCGGTCAAGACGGTCGTTGAGGGAAGGGGAGGGATTTTGGCATTTGATTGAAGGAAAATAGTTAGGACCGATGGGGCACCGAGCAAGCGAGAGGAAGAGGACTTTTTTATAAAAGCAAGGGTTGATTTCAACCCTTGGATGATGATCCAACGACTCTTAATAATATAAATATATAAATATATAAATTATAAATATATATAATATATATAATATTATTTTGTATAATCGGGTCTCGGGTCCGTCAGGTCTGGATATGAATATCCAGACCCGGACCCATTTAATCATGACTAAACGGGTCTGAGTAAACGGGTCAGGGTAAACGGGTCCAGATTTAGATTCAGACCCGGACCCGTTGGGTAAATACCCATGGGTCTCGGGTCCAGACCTGACCCATTGACAACTCTACAAGAGACCTTTGAAGCTTACTTTAGGATAAACCCATTCTAAGAAATGTATCATATAGTAAAACTTCGATAGAACTTTCATTATCTATCAGAATTCTTCTTACCTCATATCTTGCTATTACAGCTGAAACACAACAGGGTCATCATGTGGGAGTTGAACTTCTTGGAGATCTTTATCCGAGAAATAAATGGAATTATTACCTTTAAGTCTCTTGGGATTATCCTCTTCAGTTTCAATTATCCAACTAATTAACCGATGGAGCATGCCTACCCTCCCGTCGGTCGACCTTTGGTGAGGCAATTCGGCTTCATCGATAGTTCTTTGAGGGGTGGTTGCTTTGACTTGAGGTTCTGGATGACTAACATATTTTTCCAGATATCCTCTTTTAATCAGGTCTTCTATAGCATCTCGGAGCTGAAAGCACTCCTCAGTATTATGGCCATGGTCCCGATGGAATCGATAATATTTATTTTTGTTCCTCATATTAGCAGAGGTCTTCATAGGATGTGACCTTTGCAAATAATTTTTCTTCTCTATTTTCAATAAAATCTTTTCTCTTGAAAGGTTGAGGGGAGTGTAGGAATTGAATCGCATGCCCAATGGCTTAGGTTTAGGACTTCAGTGCGGAGCCAATGCGTCGTTAGAAGATGTAGGCACATTTGGTCCTCTGCCATTCTTTTTCTTGGAAGAAGATCTTCCCTCAGTGAGTCGTTGACTCGTCGCTTGCTCATCAGCAACAGCATACTTCTGGGCCCTTGCCAGTAATTTAGCATAATTCGTAGGGAATCTTTTGTCCAGGAAAAAAGTGAACCTGGATGATCTGAGACCTTTCTTCAGGGCTGACATGGCCACGTGCTCCTTGAGATCAGGGATCTCAAGAGTGACCGAATTGAATCGAATGACAAACTCTTTAAAACTCTCTCCTTCGTTCTACTGAAGGAGGAACAAACTGTATGTACTCCATGGCATCTTTCGACAGGTTCAGAAATGTAAAATGAACAACTGCTCCAATTCAGTGAAAGAATGAATGGTGCTTGGCTGTGTGCTCGAATATCACATTCGAGTAGCTTTTCTCAAGGTGGCAGGAAAAGCAAGGCAATGCAACGCGTCGGATGCTCCTTGTATCATCATATGAGCTTTGAAGCTTCCTAAATGATCAAGGGGATCGGTAGTTCCATCGTAAGCCTCCACTTGAGGAATCTTGAAGTGCCGAGGAATCACTTCTTCCATATTCGATCGAAGAAAGAAGGTCGTAAATTAAAAGTCATAATTTCGTCACCTCTTCTCTGATCAGTGAGCCTGGCTATTTGTGACTCCAACAACTTGAATTTCTCCTCATAATTGAGGTCCATTTCCTTTCACCTAACTCCCCCAGGTGTAGAACTTCCAGAAGAAATAAAGGGAGAATGCCTGGTTCTCTTCTTGTCAGATCGACCCTCCATTGGCCTACCAGGTGGAGAATTGTATCAGTCGCGAGAAAACCAAGTCCGTGAAGAACATGGAGTAGGTTCTCGGCATCGGTCTGCCCTTCCTCTAGTTCGATGACTGTGTTAAGAAGTGGCTAGCAGGCAATCTTTCTGGATAGCAGTTTCTTGAAAGGTTTGGACTAAGGTTGTCAAGGCGTCAACTCTATTCAGGAGGGCCTCAAATTGCTGTTGCCCTATAGTCAACATAGAGGGTGGCATATCATTTTCCACCGGAGGATTATTCACCTAAGGAGCAGGGTGTTTCCTGCTTGCAGAAGCATTCTGGACATTTTCTTTAACCATTCTTATTTTTTCAAGGTTCTCCTTAACAGAGAAAATTCTCTTTCCCTTTTTGGCACGCCAATCTGTTGATACTAAATCTTCACGGGCTGGTTGAAGTGATCTGTTCGTCGATTCGCCTTTGATGAGACCTTGATGAAATCCTACAAAACAAACCCCCTGACCGAAATTTCTCCAGTGGGGGACACTCCGATGCCAAAGTCGATAAGGATCTAGGCTACAGAATGGAGAACTTCGATAATAGAATGGATAAGGATAGGAAAGAAAGGAGTAAGTTTAGATAGCATTGAGAGAGCTAGTTTTGGACTAGCTCTAACTTGCCTCTAAAAAACCTCTCCCTGGGTGTCCCCTCTTACCAGTATTTATAAGCATGAGTATAACTGATTATGGTTATGGGAGTTAGTTAGCATAACTTCTTCATAACCGTAAGTTGTGGCTGTCAGAAATCTTATTATCGAAACTGGGGCTATCGACCATGTGGGTGGTTGTAACGATCAAAATGGCTTCTAACTGCTTCTGGTTGAGGGACCATTTATTGCTTCGGACGCATTCTCCTTAGAGAAAATCTGAAATAAATTTAATTATTGTCTTCGGACTATCCTCTTCGGAGTAGGCCGAAGAAGCGTTAGCTTATATGCTTCAGAATTCCTTTGGAATGGGTCAGGAGATAAAGAACTGTTTATCATGAAATCGAAGTAGATAAACTTTGTGCTTCATAAGTATTTCCTTCGGACCAAGTTGAAGACTAATTCACAAAATATAATTGTCAGGAAGGTATAATTAGAATTTGCTTCATAGGAATAGATTTTAGTCTTTGTTAAATTTTAGAGACATCATTTTCGGGCGCACTGGCTTGATTGACGGGTCCAGAAAAAATCGATTTGATCGATGAACCGACAATTATTTTGCATCAAATCGAACTACCATAATAATAGCCATTCATATTTTGCCGTATCAATACAAATCCTTATGCATTTGCATGGTTATAGCATCTTCCAGCATTACCGATGCAAATGTCATTGAGCTTTCATGAAACAAACCTCTACCGTTGCTAATTTAGAAATTTATATGTTCCATGGATGGGAAGATTCTCGCGACCGCCTGTTATTTTCTTGAAAAATTGTATCACGCACCATATATATATATCATGCATCATATCAGTTTTTGTTTTTTAAAAAATAAATTTTATTTATAATGATCCGAAGATAAGCTGATTCGCGTGTTGCACGGTTCGGCCTTTCACATCCTTGTCCCTGACGTTGGAGAGGACATAATTGGTTGGGAGATGCTTCTTGACTTTCCACTCGGTTGAAAAAGAAAAGTATTAATGGACGTCACTATTAAAATTGGGAGTACCCCGCCAAGTCTAGCGTTTTCCAAGGAGGGACGGTATGCGAGCTGTCGAAACCTTATTAGATTAGAAGACGCGGACACAACTAATTTATTATTATTAATTAATTCTAAAGATAAATAAAATATTTTATTAATAAATAAAATAAAATAAAAGATCAAGATGATAACACGTGGCGTATCTCCGACCGAGAGCGGCTCCCGTCGCCTCCAAAACCGTGGTCCCGACTTTTGGCGCGGACCAGCGATGGAGGGTGGGCTTTTTGACCTTTAAAAAAACGGCCAGTCATGACAGTTCGGTCCTTATATTATAATAATATAATTAGAGTATATTATAGCACATCCCATGGATATATTATATATATATATATATATATATATATATAATAAAAAACAAACTCTACCATATGCCTTTTTCATCTTTGGACTGGTTATGCTTTGATGTCAATTTCTAAAAAAACTTTAATCCGATGGTAGCATGGTTGGTTAAGACATGACTCAATTTTTATGTATAATTCATTGTTTACGGATTCGAGAAATATTTCTGTAGATGACTTGATTAAATTCTAGATTAATTCTGGAATATGTTACTGGAGACTGAGCAGCCGAAACTTCAGCGCCGTAGTGGGGTTAGGCTGACGTACTCACCCGGTTGATGGGAGGGAACGTGAAAAAATTTGCAGCCCGAATAGAATAAAGGTCTAACGGGTTGGAACCCGAGCGGGGAGCTACACCGGGATTCGCCCCCTCCCCTCACCCTTTTGTCTCATCAAAAAAAAAAAAACTTTAATTAACCATTAATATTTAATTCTCACTACAACATGTCCCATTCACCTATTTTCATTATAAATTATTATTATTAAACTATTTGTAAAAGAAGAGAAAAAATAATTTATTATCTATATTTTAATAACATTCAAAAATTATTTATACCAGTGTGCAGATTTCATATAAAAATAATAATATCTGATGTGGCGAACCATTGATGTGGTATCCGTATCAGATGTAGCTGGTGGTTGAGGTGGCGGGCAGAGCAACCAGATAAGTACCATCTATCGAGCTCCCATCCGAGGTGAGCTCCGAGCTGAGGTCGAGCTCTCATTCGAGATGAGCTCCCGATCGAGATGAGCTCCCATCCGAGATAAGTTCCTGGTCGAGGAGGGCTGTGGTCTAGCAAAACTCTTGGCCGAGCCAGATGCTATAGGCAACAGGAGCCCTTGTAACCATGATGGCAAGATCGGCGGAGGAAGGGGGCGTGCCCCCTCATGGAGCAACTATAGGGCCGGCCCGGATGGTGATCCCAGCGGGCAACATCGCCATCTCCATCGAATCCGTCGTGGTTCTTAGGGAGTCGAATCTTCTGCAACGAAGGTGCTTTGCCGGAGTTCCAGACCTTGTAGCACACTACCCGCACCTTTTTTAAGAGAGTGACCAATCGGAGCTCTAGATTCTGTCACATGCCGCCTGCACCTTATACAAGAGAGTATCCCATTGGAGCTCCAGACCCTGTGGCATGCTACCTATACCTCCTACAAGGGAGTACTCTACTAGGGGTTTAGATCCTGTAGCACCCTACTTGCATCCCCCACTAGGATAGTGCTCCTCCAAGTTTCCAGGCCCGGCAGCACATATCCTGCACCTTCTAAAGGAGCGCCCTGTCGAGGTGCCAGACTCCGTGGCATGACACTCGTACTTGTCGCAGTGGGTCATCCCACTAAGGGCACAGATCCTGCAGTACGCCGCCTGCACCCGTTGCAGAGCCTGCTTCTGAGAACTTCAGACCTTGTCCTGCATGCTTCGGAAATAAGGCAGTCCTTTGAGATGAGACGCCCCCTCCAAGGAGGCACGAGAGAGAAAGGGGGCTCTAAGCCCCGCAATACAGAATCAACGACTATAAGAAAGGAAGAGGGACCTCCGGCAATGGTAAAGAAAAAGTGAGCTAAGGTGAGGGCCGGATAAGCACTAGAGGACTCCCCCAATCACCCGCGATTCTAACTTTTCTATCTTTCGAACCCTCTGGATGTGGAAGCTTCTCTAAGCCCTGCTAAAGAGGATTTGCTTCCCTTGATTGCTTTACTAACTTGACCGTCGAAGTATCCCATCAGGATTCCTGGTTCGAGTCTTCTCTTTTTTGCAAGATCGACTGACTGGGCACATGCAAGAACTTCATGATGGAAAGCCTAACCCTCCTGCGAGAGTTCAACTTTGATCGGATCCTGCTTGAGCTTCAGGCCATGATGATCTAGACAGCAATAATATCTAATATAGAATCAAATAAAAGAAAATATTATAGGTAGTTATATAATCTCCAAAATCATATGCACTGACGATTATCATGTGTTGCCGTGTAATAACAAAATATTTTAAAATCGGAGAAATGCCTTTACCAGTAGCTTAGCAAGAAGGCTCTTATTCTGATGAGAATTGAAGTAGAGGAAAAAAAATATTAAAAGAAGAAAAGAAAAAATAAAGATAATCTTTTTGGAGGATGGTATATTTTGAGATTTATGCAAATGGGTAAACACTTATAGGCAAAATATTTTAAGATCTATATAAATAAATGAATGATAAAGATAGAGTTTAAAATTCTAGAAATGCCTTTACCACTAGCTTAGCAAGAAAGCTCTTATTCTTATGAGAATTGAAGCAGAGGAAAAAAATATATTGAAAAAATGAAAAAAAAAATGATCCATTAGAGGACGGTACACTGAGATTTATGTAAATGGATAAATAATGACAGATATAGTATCTTAAGATCTATACAAGCAAATGAATGGCAAAGATAGTGTTTTGAGATTATTGAGATCATATCTTGATTTACTATAATATATGTATCAAATCTAAATGATTTTTTTTTTCTTAGAAGATTCCATATATATTTAAAAATCTTGATGATTTTTTTATACCCTTGGAAGATCGTGTATTGATTGTAAGATATGTATATACTTTTGCCTTCTATTATCAACAAGAAGAATAACTTCCTTCAGTCTAAAATTCTCCATGGTATATGTTGCAGCTCTTCCTCCGGGATCGGGCTCGGTGAACGCGCTGGAGGGCTCCTCGACCGGACAACCTGCAAGAAGTTCCTGGGCGCTGGAGGGGGGCTCTGGCGGGGGACACTCCGATGCTTAAGTTAGAGAAGGGTTGGAGCAACAGAACGGGAAAAACTTGGAAAGAGAAATCAGAATGGGGAAGAAGAACGTTACCCTTCACGGAAGTCCCCCGGGTGTCTTTTATAGGCACCGAGTGCTACCAAATTATGTTGGGGAGCGGCTGGGAAAGCCCGGATATGCCCCCAGGAGAATAGGCATGGCGGCGAGGTCGTGGGTGGCGGCGTAACAGGTGTGTCAGAGTAGTGGCCATGCGCTGGAGATCGTTACAGCAGAACGTCAGAACTGTCGGAGAGGAAAGGTTCCTAGAAACTTCGGGCGACCCCTTCAGCAGCGGGTCGGCTGGCCTCCCAGAAGCCGACCGGGGCATTCAGCAGGATCTCCAGGAACCGACCGTGGCAATCAAAGAGGTCATCGCATGGGCGATGAGGCGCCCGTCAGCCCTTAAAGCCACCGGGTCGGCTCTTTGGGAAAGCCGGCCGTGGAGTCGGATTATGCGCGGGGACCAGCCGACCGGACGTCATGGGCCGGTCCGATCGGGGACTAGCCGAAAGGGTGCATCAGTTGCCCCCCCTGCTCCTGGGCGTTGAGGGGCCACGTGGCTCAAAGGGACAGGAGCATGATTGCGTGCACCTGCGACGGACTCCGAACCGAGGCGTCGAGTCGCTTCGAATCTTCCTCGAACGGTGCCTTGGACAGCTGTCAGCCGCCCGTTGGGGCGCAGGCGAGGCAGTTAATGCAAGTCAGGCACCATGATGAAAGCCAGGCTATCCTGCATCGATCCGGGGCGAAGTGGTGTGTCGCGCCACGCGACAGTATCTGGCCGGCTGGCGCCATCTTCCAGGTTAATCTCGCACCGCTGATCCAGCGTGCATGCGAATCACGATCCGCGTGAGAGGGTGCTTCAGCCGCTTCAATTCCCGCAACACGGGCGGTTGCGGCTCTTGACGGGGCGGCTAGGACGTACCCGAGGTGCGCAATAACTTCTTCATCCTCTCCCCCTCCCTCGAAGGCCTATAAAAGGAGGAGGCAGAGCGAGGAGGCTTTTCCTGCTGTGCCTGCTCTTCGCGAGATTGAGTTCTCCCTTCCTTCTTCTGCGAAACCCGACATCTAGGAGTCCAACCCCAGTTAGTCCCGGCCATCCTTCTTCCTCTTCTAGCTCCCAATGGCGTCTAGTAGTAGGGGTTCGTCCCATAGGCCTAGGGACCCAGGGCCGAGCATGATACCCTTAACTATGACCCGGGACCGGGTCGAAAACCTTAGGGCGGTGTACGGCATCCCGTCCACCCTGCACCTCACATTACCGGGCCGAGAGGGGAGAGCAAATAACCCGCTAGGTCCAGGGACCCTCCCAATGTACGAGTCCCATCTTAAGGCCGGCCTCAGGTTTCCTTTGCACCCTCTATTCATAGAAATCTTCAACTTTTATAGGATAACCCCTGTGCAGCTGACCCCGAACAGCATTCGGGTGATTTGCTGCTTTATAGTACTTTGCCATAGGGCCAAGTCCGTCCCCAGTCTGTCCCTCTTTGACAACTTCTTCTACCTGAAGAAGGATTTTAGGAGCCAGGAGTGGGTCCTATTCGTCCCCCGCCAGGACCAAAAGATCCTGAAGTGCCTCCCATCGGCCGTCCACGGGTGGAAGGCTAGGTTCTTCTTCGTCAACAGCCTCGAACCTTGGGGGTTCGAGCCATTGTGGAGAGAGCCGCGGGCGAGAGTCCACGAGGGGAGGTGGGTATCAGCGGCCGACCTGGGCATGTTCAATGTGATCAGTAGGGCCGGCCCGGTGGCGGCATTTGAGTTATTGGGGGAAGGGACCCTTCATCAAGTGGGGATCAGCCTCCAAGGATTCTTAGGCAAGGGCTGACCCCTCTTCTTATAATTCCCTTAGTTTTTCCTCCTTTTTTCTCTCTAACTTTGGATGTTTGGTGACAGGAGGAAGGATGCAACGAATTGACAAGTCCAAGGTCATCCGACGGGCAGAAGCGCGCCGCCCTAGAATCAGCCCCCCCCGTCAGCCGCCGAGCGACAGAAAAGAGGCGGGAGGAGGAGCGATCTGCCGCCATCGTGGATGTCGAGTTGGATGGGGACGACATCCCCCTCACTGAGCGCAGAGTGAGGAACGCGGCGAGGGCATCGGCCCCACAGGGAGAGTCAGCCTTTCAGCCGGAGCGAGAGCGGCTGGGGATGTCCGTCGCGGCCACGGTGCCTGTCGATCCAGAGGAGGTAGCCCCTCCGGCCGACAAGGGTAAGGGGCCAGCCGTGGACGGGACGGCCGGCAGCGAGTTCGAGCAATCGAATGAGGAGGTACGCCAGGAGGAGTTCCAACACTGGCATGCACTCGACCACCCCAGGAGGGCACGGAGCCTATTGAGGGGCGCGATGACCGATGCTGACTGGGAGGTGTCGATCCAGAGAAATCTGATCGAAGTTACCATGGAGACCTACCGGGACTTCATGAGGGTAAGGGCTTTACCTTATTTCCTTGCTTCGCTGTCTTTCCTCCTTTAAGCGAAATCCTAACTTGGTCGTATGTTTGCAGCTTCTCCACGATATCTCCCTCATGAACAACGGCATCTGCCGTATAGTGCTCGCCGCCAAGACCTCTGCAAAGAGGGTCCAGGAGCTGGAAGCGGCCCAGGAGACCGCAACGGCATCCCTAAAGTCGGCCGAAGAGAACCTGGCGGCAGCCCAGGCGGAGACAGTGTCGACGAAGGTGGCTCTGAAGAAGGCCGAGGATCGGCTGGCCGATCGCGAGGCCAGGTTGAAGAAAAGAAAGGTGAAAGCCGACTCTCTTGCCTGTCGGTTGGGTAAGGAAGAAAAGCGTTCAGCGGAGGCCGACAAAAGGGCCCGGGCCGAGCGGGCGGCAGTGGCGCAGTTGGAGACCCAACTCAAGGAGTCCGAGGAGCTGGCCGTGAAGCAGGTCCAGGAGGCCGTGGTGGTATACAAGGCCTCCAGTGCTTTTACTGAAGATGTGGAGGAGGCGGCGGCCAACTTCTACAGGGAGGGCTACGATGATGCCCTGAAGAAGGTGGGTCTGCTGTTCCCGGAGCTGGACCTGGCGGGCGCCGAGCTGCGGGACCCGTCTAAGGGAGAGGAGATCAAAGCGGGGCCCCTAACGGAAGATGAAGCAGGAACGGCTAGGGTCGAAGCTCCAGCGCCAGCTGACGTGGAGGTGGTGGCCCTTCTGGAGGATTCTCCAACCGCTGCAGGTTTGATTGACCCCCTAGTTGTAGCTGATGGGGCCGAGGTTGTGGTCCCTAACGCATCTCCCGTGGGCCGGACCTAAGGGGTTTGTAAAGGTCCGACCAACCTCTTTTGTACATATCACCTTTCGAAATGAATGAGAAGACTTGTTTTTGAAACTCCTCTAATGTGCACAAAACATTTTATTTCAAAAATTCTTCTAAGTACCCCTGGTAGGCTTTACGGCATCGCGGCATCACGAGCCGCCTCGAAGCGGTCGACGGGCACGGGGCAAGTGTCTTTCTCCCGGAATCTCTCCAAGTACCCCCAGTTGGCCCATCCGGGCCAGAGGCCGGTAGGGTAGTTGAGAGCGGTAACTTGATTTGGACTGGATACCGGGGTGCTTGCTCCTGGTCTCCGGCCACGAGATCGTGGGTGGCGGCGTGACAGGTATGTCAGAGTAGTGGCCATGTGCTGGAGTTTGTTACAATAGAACATCAGAACTGTCAGAGAGGAAAGGTTCCTGGAAATTTCGGGCGACCCCTTCAGCAGTGGGTCAGCTGGCCTCCCAGAAGTCGACCGGGATGTTTAGCAGGATCTCCAGGAACCGACCGTGGCAATCAAAGAGGTCGTCGCACGGGCGATGAAGCACCCGTCAGCCCTCAAAGCCCCCGGGTCAGCTCTTTGGGAAAGCCGACCGTGGAGTCGGATTCCGTGCGGGGACCAGCCGACCGGACGCCGGGGGCCGGTCCGATCGGGGACTAGCCGAAAGAGTGCATCAGTATCAAAACGAAAATTCTGAGATTTGAGCTTCACGTATTTCGAAGGACCAAGAAACTCGCATGAGCATAACAAGGCAAAACCATGACAATTGAAGAATCAAGCTGAACAAGTGAGGCTACGCAACAAACGGGAGTCATAACCCATAGAACGGGAAGGGTTGATTTGGACCACCCTATTATCTCCATCCTTCGGATGGACTAGGCACGCCCTTGACAATTATTATCCTTACCAGAGAAAATTACATGGCATGGAAAAGAGCTATGATGCATGCTCTTGAGGCCAAATGCAAGATGTCTTTCCTTGATGGGTCTCAACCCCACCCTCCAGAATCATCTCAAGATTATGTACGATGGCGTAAGTGCAATTCTATGCTATTGTTTTTGCTTACAAATTTATTGTCCAAAGAATTGCAGACCAGCATAACCTATGCGAATACTGCTAGAGATTTATGGAAGGATTTGGAGGAGTAGTATTCTCAAGTTAATGCTCCTCGTGTTCATCAATTAAAAAGGGATCTTTTTAACCTACAGCAAGGAGAAAATCAAAGTATTGCCTAATACTATGTTCAGTTCAAAGCTTTTATGGGATGAACTGTAATCATATGATCCTCTCCCTCGATGCATATGTGGTGCTAGCAATTAATACCTTGATAAACAAGAAGCCGCAGCTAAGGCCCATGATTTTTTGCTTGGTCTTCATGTCAGTTTCAATGGCTTAAAATCACAAATCCTTAATATGAACACTTTACCCAACTTGAGCCATATATATTCTCTTGCAGTCTTGGATGAAAATCGAAGGTTGGTGGTTGCCAACCGGGTTCCAGTAATAGAAGGTACAGCGTTTGCAGCAAGAAACGATATGAATGGACCCAGGCGATGTGATCACTGCAAAAAACTGGGACATCTGAAATCAGAGTGTTTTGAGATTATTGACTTCCCACCAAATTGGAGAAGCCATAACGACAAGGAGGAAATGAATATGGAAAGGGCAATGGCATAGAAGCCAATAATAGAGCAACTAATCGAGGAAACAAGTTTGGGATGGCAGTACATAATCCATGGGCTAATAAGGTAAGTGCTTTGCCTCGTACTCATGATGTTGAAGATAGGCAGCAGCCCTCACCATCTTCATTCCCCCCCCCCCCCATAACTAGCCTCATAGACGATGAATACCAAAGGCTTCTTAGCCTTGTTTGCGAACAGCAACAATCAAATAAGGGTAATAAAAGCATTCCGGCATCACTAAGATAGTAGCTCGGTTGGTAGAGGTCTTGTCTCACATCCAATCAGTCACGGGTTCAAGAGATGACCTACGTAGTTCTACCGGCCGATGTTTTAGTAGTGTCAAGTTGACCTAATTTATTACCCATTATATATGTAGGAAGCATAAACTTGTCACTTGATCTCAAACTTGATAGTGTCCTTTGGACTCGAAGAGGTATATTATAGCACATGATCTCAAACTTGATAGTGTCCTCCGAAATCGAAGAGGTAGATTAGAGCGGGTAAGCTATGTGATGGGATGTCACATCTCGAATTCAGCACTGGAATGGCTACGCGACCGGCCGCACAATCCTAGATTTTATCCTAGAGATCATGCAAGGCCTAAAAATTTTCATTTCAACTTCAATGCTCCATAATGCTATTGATCACAATTCATAAGAAAATACCTAATATAAAGAAAATAATACAACTCATATGGTTACAATTTCAGTCATCCATTAGCCAACCGATTAATTGTAATGACTCTCTAACTATTCCTTATTTCTGACAAATCCAATCCACCACCAAGCTCGAATTTCTGCACAACTCTGTGAAGGAAGAAATTAGGGGGTTGTGAGCTTTACAGTCCAATAAGGTCTCCAAACAGTCTCACCAATAATAGTATAAATTAAAAATATTGAAAAATAATAGTTTATCAAAACATGCAACAAAAATAACTCAAATGTCAAGTATAACAAAACCTTTGATAACATCATATTTTCTTTTAGTTTTTCATTAGTTATCCTTCTTCTTTAGGGTTCTAAACTAACCACGGTCATGCTCCAGCCCATGATTGGCAACCTCATAATCGACTATGTATTCTCCGTTCGTGGCCAAGCTAGCTCACGTACCAAGCCCGTGACTCTGGCTGTCCCACGTTTTAACTACTCGTGGCCGACTATTCCACGTACAAAGTCCGTGGCTCAAGCTATGTAACCACGGTATCACCGTAGCATGGCTAATTCAAATACCATTAATACTTTATCCTTCTACATCATTATGTCAAATCATATCATTTACAGCTTTCCACTAACTGGTATCATGGTCCAACCCATACAAATATCACTTTATTTGATAAAACATGGTATACAGGAATATAAATAACAACAATCGTACTATCCATCATGAAAAGTCAACTATATCATGTAAAAACAAATCAAGCATGCCAATGCATATGCGCAAGGATCAAACCATGTCATAATAAACACACACACACACTATATATATATATATATATATATATATATATATATATATAACTGGTGAACAGGTCCAAAGATCCTTACTCATAGAGACAACTGATACTGGTCTATACCCGGAACCCGTACAAAGCCCTTCAACTCAGAAGGCTGCCTCCCTATAGGTACAATAATAATTTTTTAATAAATAATCCTAGGGTAATTATAAACCCAAACTTTTTATCCAAATTCCTTCTATGATTCATCCATAAATTCTAATCTCACAAATTTCCAGAATAAGACTTTTCGATCTCCCATTTTAATATTTATATATATTTTTTCTCTCTCCTATTTCTCTCTCTCCTCTTCCTCCTCATCTTCTCTCTCTTCTTTCTCACCATTTGGGAAGAAAACACCGTCCGATCGGAATTCCAATCCATCTCAAAGACGTCATCGACCACTCACCTCCCCTTCCCTCCATGGCTCTTTCCCAGGTCTTTTCTGGCGAAATCCCCTGCTAGATAAGGGAAAGCTCAGGTTCCCCTGTTCTCACTTTGCCTCTTTGCCTCGTTTTTTTTTCTGTAACTTGGGCTGAAGTCGGATGGGTCTGCCAACTTTGGCCCAAAACACTAGTTCTCGCATGCGGTTTATCAACTAAACGTTGAAAAGAGGGTTGTGGTGCATCATAGAAAATTGGAAGGAGATATTGTACTTTGGCATAAGCGAATAGGTCATCCTTCTTATTAGCATTTGAAGCTTGTTCCTGGTCTTTCCTTCAACTTTTAATCATATATGTGACTCATGTCATAAAGCCAAGCAGTCTAGTTTACCTTTTCCCATCAGTTTTTTAACTATTGTTGATGATTTCTCCCATGGCACATGGGTTTATTTGATGAAGCATAAATCAGAAACATACCAGTATTTGACTATTTTTTGCAACAGGATCAAAATCCAATTCAAGTCTAATGTGCAAATAGTCCGAAGTGATAATGGGACTGAATTCACTTCTAATGCTATGAAAGGATTTTTTCATAATCATGGCATCTTGTTTCAAACTTCTTGGACCAGAATTCCCTAGTAGAGTGGAAGGGTAGAACTCAAACATAAACACATTCTTGAGGTAGCATGAACACTTTTTTTTTTTAAGCTTCTCTTCCTTTTAAAGATTTGAGATGAATGTGTTTTAACTGCCACATATCTTATTAATATCACACCCACACTGACTACTCTGTCTGGCAAGTCTCCATATGAAATTCTTTTTAAAAAATTGCCATCTTATTCTCATCTTCATGTTTTTGGGTCACTATGTTATGCCTATTTATAATACCAAACCCTAAGACAAATTTGAATCATGAGCACTAAAATGTGTTTTCATTGGATACCAGTACAAAGTTTAGGATCTTGATCACCATAGACTCTTTGTGTCACGAGATATTACCTTCTATGAGCAAAATATTTCCTTTTCTTCAACCTCAATAGAGCCTAATTCCGAGTCACCAATTGTCCCTACTTATGTTGATAGTGAAATTGATTTGCCTATCTCCTTTCATGATAAGTCTTCAATTACAAATCAACCATCATCCCCCACTACTCACACAGCAGATGATCCTAATTATTCCACTAATAGTTGTGAAGAAACTTATGAGGCACATAATCTTGTCACCAAATGCTCAAGATCCACCTGTGTTCGCCAAGTTTTCTCAAAATTAGATGGCTTCCAATATAGCCTTTGTTGCTGCCTGGATCATCGTGGCCTATAGCTCCGATGCGGTGTCGGGCATCGTCCTCCTTGTTCGGAATCCTGCGCACGCACCCGGTCCTGCAAAATAAAAAGAGACCCGGACGGGAAATTCCGGCGATGGCACTCCGATGATCAAGTTAGTGGATGATCCAGGAAAACAGATCTTCCTCGGTGGATCCTGGTGAGGTCTCCACGTTCGGAGGTTATTTTTAAGAGAAAAGAAAGTGAGAAAGTGGAAAAGGAGCATCGACAGAGAAGGAGAGCTCGAGCAGGGTTGGATGTGTCCGTAGGATTCTTCGACAAATTCCTTGGTAGCCTTAGAGTGTCTCGTCTGGTTTGCTCTTCCCTTCTATGTGCTGACGGTTACCTCGCATGCCCCTTGCTTGCTTGTGGCTTGTGACTTGTTCTCTTCCTCTGTTTCGGTCAAAGGACCCCATTTTGTTTGTTATTGGGAGGCGGTGTTGTCCCTTGAGCTTGCTTCCCAGATGTGCCCTTTTTGGGAAAGTCCGGAGGGTTGACATCTGGTAGCATTCGGGAACTATGCATGAGCTCCCCTTTCTTCTTTCGGGATAGGGAGTTATGCCACTGGCTTTGACATTCTGGTTGGTCACCATGTTTTGGAAAGCATGGCAGAGCATTGGTATGCAGACGGCCACTCCATGGTTTGAATCCTCTAGCGCGACCTTCTTCTTATAGGTGATGCAGACAGCGGGTTAAGGGGCGCCATGCCTTGAATAGGACATCCATTTCCGATCGATATAAACCGAGGCTTGAGGGGATCCTGATGCTCTAGTGAGGTGTCTCCCTCCGTAGGTCTCAAGTGGCAAGCCGCCGCCTCTCAATTGTACCATTCCAACGGTGGGGTCTTGATGAAGACAACCCTCTTTCCCGCCATGATTTGAATCTCTGTCATCCCCGTTCCTTCAGCTGGTGGTAGTATGAGCTCGACCCCAATCGGAAGCTGACCTCAGCAGGGGGTTCACTTCGGCTCCTCGCTCAGGTGCCATGCTCAGGTGGCACTCCACCTATCAGTTGACAACTGGCATCTAGATGGACTCCACCTCAGTAGATATAGCCGTATCAGTTTCCTCCCACTCTCGAGCCTGGAAGACGGTACGGTGCTCAAGGCATGGAGAGTAATGATCGTGTTGACATGGACTGGGGACATCTCTTACATTTCCGACATCTCTGTGTGTCTATGGTTCATAGACCATGCCTTCGTATTGATAGTGGTTTTGTGGTGCCCGACTTTCTGATGGCGGTCATAAATACTTCTCCTGGATCGACACGAATCCTCTGGGAATGAAGCGTTCGAGTTGCCCGACGCCAGTACGTGGCATCTTCTAGCTGGCCTGGTAATTAATGAGGCACGTACCTTTAATCGGTATGAGGGAGCAGCAGGATTTGTTCTAGAGAAGCCATCCCTCGCCTTTTTAAACACAGGTGGACAGGCCTTTGCATAGCCTCCTCCTTTCTCTAGTGCTTTTTCTCTTTAACTCTTCTCCCCTGGCTTGTGCTGAGGGAGGCCTTCTGGTGAGCTTTGGGTCTTTGAACGAAGGGCCGAGAGGCCGCATGATATTTCTCCAAGAACGTCTGGCCAGCATCCTGGCAGGGGCATTCCAGTCGGAGAAGAAGTCCATTGAGCTAGAGATACCTTTGAAGGAGAAGGGAGTGGAGAGGCCCTAAGGGGCAAAGAAGGTGGTTGCTCGTGAGATGGGAGCAGCCTACCTGTGAACCTCCTAGGTGTGCTTGGTCATGCCATTAAATGAGGGGATGGCCACGGTCGCAGTCATCGTGGAGGAGACCATGGTCACCGTGGCACTACTGAGAGTGGCCTAACGAGGATGCACTGCTGTCTTCCTTCCTCGGGTGTTCACTTGAGGAAGGGCACATGCATCCTCAGGGTGAAGGAGTCGATGCTGGGCTCTAGGGACCTGGCAAACTCCTGGGGAGGACGGCGTGCTAGAGGCGGACGTGTCATTGTTCTCCTTCCCAGGAGGCTCAGCTAAGGGAGGGACTAGCGTACCTCTAGCTACTTCCGAAAGTAGGACCCATCACTAGGAAGGATCCCCTCTTATCTGTAACTTAGCTCTTCGGAGGCTTCCCGGCCTGTTGGGGACCTCCATAAGATGTAAGAGACTTTTGATCAATGAAAGCTTTTGTTTTGACCATTGTGCACTTCTCCTTCTTGTCTCCTTTTCTTCTTTCTTCTCTCTTTTTTTGTTTCGCTTCCCAGGGTGTTAAGAATTTACCCCTGGAGCGAAGAGAATTTAGTTGATGCAGCCTTCCAGTTCCCTTCGACTGAAATATCTTGTATTTTGACTGTACTGTCTGGTGTCTTCCTTCCATTCTTTTCTCCGCTTGAGCTGCTCTGAAGGAGGCCCTGTTAGGAATTATGTCCCAAAGCCAATCGTCTAGGCTATAGACGATTGTGCTATCTTTGTATTTGTATATGAATTCTTTTTAATAAATAAAAGTTATTTATTTTGGCTGTCCATCATATTTACATTTTCCTGTAAAGAACTCTTGTGTGATGGAGTCCTTAGAACTACATTATTTGATATAGAGAGGATATATCGGTAGTTCTTAAACTGGTTCACAACCAAAGGATATATTGTTATTGGACGATGATGTATCAAGTATAGGTTATTGTATATCGCATTTATTGATTGTCCTCTTAACCAAGGAGTGTGGAGATACTGGTGTGACATGCAAGTGAAATGTATGACATTTCACTGAATGTGACCATCTACGGAGCTCCCTTCTGCCAAAGGATTGTTCGCGAAGAGATATGGGTATATGTGTCCCTCAGACCTGAGGTCACCATGGCAGCTTGCAAGCAACTCACTATACTTTAGTGCCGGACTACCTGAATTTCTAATCGAGTGAGGAAGGTTTCTGGGTATAGTCAAGTACTTGTGGAGCGGTGGTGGATCAAGATGGAATTGATCTCTCCAAATAGTTTGGAGTGAATGTCTCACTATGTCTCAATTCAACAAAACCTTAGCCAGGGTAGTTCTTGTGAGGAGTCCCAAAACTTGTGAGGTTGAGACATGATCTGGATAAACTAAATTAGGGTTGGCAGTCTAACCCTAGGTCATCCTGAGCATTATAAGGTCAAAGGGATGAATTATACGGCAACCATATGCCAGAGGTTCTAGTGATGTGCTCTGCATCTTCGACCTATCCGGACATCGGGTATCATTGCTAGATGAGGATTTTGACTGGCACTGCAAATGTTCCAGTGCTACCGACTTAGTGTTCGAACCTATGGGGTCATACACCATAGAGGATTTTTATTTGATCTTGTGCCTAATGGATGATTGGGAATCATTTGTCATCACCCGAAGTCATATTGACTTTGTTCCAAGTGTCAACACTTGGAATTTGCAGGTGTCAACACTTGGTGAAGTGTCGATACTTAGCAATTTTCGAGTGTCGACACTTCCTGTGACGAACAAAATTTCTGGAAGGATTTCGTGGAAGGATTTTGGGCAAGTTTTGACCTGATTTGAATTTTGAATTTAAACCAGTTTTTGGCTCCAAGGCTTTATGGTATGAAAGTTATACTTGCCTTAATGGGTTAGACTCATTTGGTATGGCCTTGATCCTCTCCCTCATTCTCTCCTCTCATCTCTCCTCCTTCCTTCTTCTCCCTCTCCCTACTGCCCCTATAAATGAATGTCATTATAGTGGTTGCTGATGGTTATAAGAACTGCAACAGATTTTTGGGAGAAGAAGATTGAGAAGGGTTGTGAGAGCTTTAGGGATTGGGTGTGTGCTACCTAGCAATCAAGCTAGGTCTTGTAAAGAGAGGTTTTGGGATGGGGTTCCTGCTCTCCTCCTAGTCTTCCTGGAAGAAGAAGATCGACCAAGAATCTCGAAGAGCTAGCACTCCGAGGGAGTTGATCAGAGTCGAGCCCAGGTGTGGATATCCTGTAAAGGCCAGACGCGTGTATGGCTCGAGCACCCTCTTTCTTCTCATAGCACTTCCACTGCTTCTCTCAGAGGTATAAAGGTACGGTATTTTTATACATATTCTCTTGCTTTTGATGTTATATGCATGCTATATCTTTATGCTAGTTCCTGTTGCGGGCAGATTGGTAGATCGTTTTGATCTATTTACCGAGCCTTCCGCTATGCATACTTTAAAATTATTTTAAAATGCATATCCTTCTGCCCTCTTTTCTTGCATATTGTATGCTAGGTGTTGGTGTTTTTCACCTTCAGGCCCACCAGGGGCCACGAAGGGCTTACTTCCGTGACTTAGTTGACGGGCCTTCAGGGTTTGAAACCAATTGCCAGGCCATAACTGTGCCCTCCATGGATATGCACTTTGGGGGAGCTAGCCCAACGGAAGGATTTGAAGAGGAATTTGGCTTCTGCTAGAGTCTCGAACTGGGGGGAGCCAACCCAGCAGAAGGTGGAGTCCGGCTTTGGCTAGAGTCTCGACTTAGTGGGAGCTAACCTAGCGGAAGGACTCGAAGAGGAATTTGGCTTCTACTGGAGTCTCGACTTGGGGGGAGCCAACCCAGTAGAAGGTGGAGTCCGGTTTCAGCTGGAGTCTCGATCTGAAGGGAGCCAACCTAGAAGAAGGACTCGAAGAGGAATTTGGCTTTTGCCGGAACTTGACTTGGGGGAAGCCAGCCCAGCAGAAGGTGGAGTCCGGCTTTGGCTGGAGTCTCGACCTGGGGGGAGCCAACCCAGTGGAAGGACTCGAGGAGGAATTTGGCCTTTGTTGGAGTCTCGACCTGAGGGGAGCCAGCCCACCAGAAGGTGGAGTCTGGCTTCAGCTGGAGTCTTGACCTAGGGGAGCCAATCCAGTGGAAGGACTTGAGGAGGAATTTAGCTTCTGTTGGAGTTTCGACCTGGGAGGAGCCAACCCAGCAGAAGGTGGAGTCCAGCTTTGGCTGGAGTCTCGGCCTGGGGGGAGCCAATCCAGTGGAAGGACTCGAGGAGGAATTTGGCTTCTGCTAGAGTTTTGAACTGGGGGAGCTAGCCCAGCAAAAGGATTCGAGGAGGAATTTAGCTTCTGCTGGTGTCTCGACCTGGGGGGAGCCAGCCCAGCAGAAGGTGGAGTTCAGCTTCGACTGGAGTCTCGACTTAGGGAGAGCCAACCCAGCAGAAGGACTCGAGTAGGAATTTAGCTTCTATCGGAGTCTCGACCTAGGGAAGTCAGCCCAGTAGAAGGTGGAGTCCGACTTTGGCTAGAGTCTCAACCTAGGGAGAGCCAACCCAGTGAAATGACTCGAGGAGGAATTTGGCTTCTACTGGAGTCTTGACCTGGGGAGAGCCAGCCTAGCAGAAGGTGGAGTCTTGACGCGGCATGATGATGAGAATGCAATCTAAATGATGGATTGAGAAATGAGAGCAATGAAGCCTATTAACAGGTACTAAATTTCAGATCAAAAGTACTAAGGTAAAGCTATGGAAGGAGCACTGAAATTTGGAACTTACGTCGCGATGTAGTTATTTAAATTCTAGAGAAGATTAGGACTAATGAATATTGAATTTAAACCTTAGCAACGATCTTCAATAACTCAGACTTAAGAGATTAGGAGGTGTTATTTATCCAAGATGATCACTCCCTGGTAGATCCATTGAAGCTCTTAGACGAACTAGCCCTGAAGTGGAAGATTGGCATTCCAAAGAAACTAGTTTCATTCAACATTGATCTTTGGCAAGAGAACCCTTTCTTGAACTCCAAATCGTAGAAGGATCCTGCACAATGAACGGGTTAGACTGGGACCAATTTGAAAGATATCAAAACAGAGAAACCAAACAGGCAAGGGAACTTCGATGGAGGCATGGATCCCTAGAGGTGGATGTTGGCATTGGACACTTGAAAGCTTGAGAAGAGAAAATCAAACACACCCAAAGAAAACAAGAGGATACTACAAAAAAAAAACACCTTCTTCAACTACTACTTCACTTAAATTTATTTCATCCAAAAAGCTTTTTTTTTTTTACCATGGGCATACAAGAGGCTTTTAATGGCCTTTCAATCAATTTGAAATTCCCCATATCATGGAGAAATATTAGGGGGGTTACATGAAATGTGGAGGATTTGGTGGAGGGTTACAAGGAATGTGGAGGATTTGGTGGAGCTGGTTGCATGATTTGTGGATGGAGTTGGCCGACCTCCTTTGAATTTGAAAACACTCCTTGGTCGACCACTTATAGCTTTCATGTAATTTAAAATTTGAATGATGCCATGTGGCAGGTGAGGTAGCAATGATGTGGCGTGGCAAGGTGGCATGGTGACATGGCGCATCCTTCTCCATGGCACCCCTTGGAGATGACATGGCAAAGGTGATGTGATGTCCTCTGGTGATGAGTTGGCACTGGTGGTCCATGATGATGTGGCATTCCAAGTAAAGCTGGTCTGGCCCAATTTCAAGTAGCTCTTGAACTTGACTCAGTACAAAGCCTAATTGATTCTAATTGAACTCTTGATTGAATTCTAATTGAACTTTAAAACCCCAAAAGAAAATAAAACAGGACTCAATAAACATACAGGACTCGTACGAGACTTGAGTTCCTAGTCTCAATCCATAAAAAACTTGGTATTAGTTGAAGCTTCTTCTTTCTGAGCCTGGTGCCCCCACCAAGTCTGGCTTCGGCTGGAGTCTCAACCTGGGAGGAGCCAACCCAGCGGAAGGACTCGAGAAGGAATTTGGCTTCTGCTACAGTCTCGACCTGGGGGGAGCCAACCCAGCAGAAGGACTTGATGGGATAGAGCTTATGGTTGCAATCTCTATCGGTTGGATTCGAGCGGGACCTGGTGATGTCACTTCTTCATTTGCCTCCTGCTTCCAGGTTTTGACAAAATGTCACGCTCAGGGCTAAGGAGGTAATTACAGAGGTGATGTGGAAAGGCTGAGATCTGGCACCATTGAATGCCATGATTGCAGCCACTTCGCATGCCGTGCCTTGAAGTCAGTATGGGGGCACCACATCAGCAGGTCCGAGGAAGCATAATGATGGATGTACGACTCGAGGCTATTTTCATTGCATCGAGGCATCGCCTTTGGCCGATGTTGCCATGTGATGCCCATCCGGTGGCGGGAGTGCCGAAAGGATGTACAGCTATAATCTAGCTACTTTGAAAAGAGGGTAAGCTTTTCCCTAATCATCCCTTTCGAAACTTTCTTTCTTCAGACTATCTTTTCCTCCAACAACCAGGTTATTCTTTCTTGGCCTTCTCCTTCTTCTCCGATTAGGCCATGTTTTTCTGTAGGGTTCCCAGGCCTTCTTTCCCTATACACTTCTTTCTTTGATCTCAGATGGCTTCGTCCGGTCGAAACTATCGCTCTTCTCAGAACCTCGATGAGGCAGGGCCCTCTTGACCGAGGACTCCATCTTTTAACGAGGAGGAGGAGGATCCTCTCATCATCCGTAGGAACCTTCGTCCGCCCGGAGTAGTCATTGGTGGACCTAGGGCCCCTCTTGTTCCTTCTATCTCTTCTGTTCCTATTGCTTCTTTCCGGTCTTCCCGTTCGACCGGACCTTCTAGCATCACTTTGATGATGACCAGGGAGGATCTCTCTATGATCCGAGCCACCTACTAGATCCTGACTCCATCCAGCTCTCGATTCCGGGATCAGGGGAGCGGGTCACCTGTAGTGGCCCAGGTCGAATAGCCCTCTACGAGGAGTTCTTTCTCGAGGGCCTTCGTTTACCTTTTCACCCCTTCTTTCTCTCTTTTCTCAGCAGCTATCATCTTGTTCTGGCCAAGTTAGCCCCCAATGCCATTAGGGTCATTAACTGTTTCATTGTTTTTTGCCACTTCCATGGCATTGTCGCCCGTTTCTCCCTGTTCAGGACCTTCTTTATCATGAAACACCACCTGACTGAAGATGGGTGGTGGTTTGTTTTTCCTCGCCCGAAGGCCATAAAGCTTGAACATCCATCTTCCATCAAAGGGTGGAAGAGTAAATTCTTCTTTGCTTCTATCAAAGGGATGGACAGGGTTTAGAGTGATCCAGACCAGTCTCCAAATTGGAACTCCCAGGTTGAGGCCTCTGATTGGGAAATATATGACCAGCTTGTTTCTGATCAGATCCCCTCCCTCGAGGTTTTGTTGTCAGAGCAGAACCTGTTCGACGCCAGGATCAGCCCAATCCGAGGGCTAGGTGAGTTTGGAGAAATATCTCTTCTTCCATTAATCCTTTTTGGTTTGTTGTTGACCTTTATCTTCTTCTTCTTGCAGACATGAAGTTCTCGATGGAGGAGCTTCTAGAGCCCACCCAGAGAAGAGGCCTGCCGTCCGAGCCAGGTGAGGCTCCACCAAAAAGGGCCCGAGTCGAGCCCAGCCAAGGGGTGGGGCTTGCTTCAATCCTTGGCCCTATGGGGCGAGCGGTCGAGCCGGCTCTCAGGCCTTCGAGGTAACAAGCCCAGCTCCCGGCCTAAGAACCTGGTACGGGTGCACAGGCCAAGCCAGCTGCTGCCATTGCAGTCCAGCCTCCTGTAGTCATCGAGGTGGACGTGGAGGGAGAGCGGGTGGCAGAGCGGCCACCGACGATGCCACTACCCATGGCAACGAACTCCACCCCGCTGGATGAGATGCCTTTGAAGGCGGTTGCCCAGGATGTGGCAGTGCCCCCAGCACCAAGGAGGGCTGCTATCCGGAGGGCAGCAACTGGGGTGGGATTGAACTCGACGGTTACCTAAGATCTTGTACTTGTAAAGCGCATGATGGAGTTCGCAGTCCAGTCATGCGATCGCCACAAGAGGGGAGGTAGGAAGCTGGCAGAGGCCCTTCTTGAAACTCTTCCTCTCCTCTTCATGGTAGCCTTCTTCTTTTCCGTTGCTTCAGTCTGGTTGCCGTAGCTAACTCCTTTGATGATGCAGATCGGGACCGACATTCTTCTTGTCCGTGACTACTGTACCCAGTAGGAAAAGAGAGATGCCCGGTAGGAGCAGGAAAGGGCATCGTTAGTGGCTGAGGCCCGGGAGCAAATTGACAGGGCCCGAGCCTTGGAGGAGAAGGATAAGGTCCTCCAAGCCAAGGTGGTCGATGTCGAAAATCGGGTTAGGGACCTCAAAGTGTCCTTGGCCCGAGAAAGGGATCGGGCTTCCCACCAAGCGGAGGAGTTCAAAGCCGAAGCTACCCGGGTGGAAGAGCTAAGGGGTGGCCTCCAAGCACAGTTGGAGGCAATGCAGGCTTGGTTGTCAGCAGCCAAGGAGAGTCACTAGGGCAGTGGCCATGATGGAGGCTGCCAAGAAGGAGGCCACCAAGGTAGTGCCCATGTTCAAGGCCTCGACGTCATTTTTCGATGAAGTCTGAGAGGCAGCCATCAATTCCTTCATCAAAGGATTTGTGGTCTACATATCTCTAGTGGTCCAACTCTTCCCAGAGTTGAATCTAGATGAGGTCATGGTCCCGGGCAGCCTTAGTGGAGGCTCAGGGGGAACTACGACTTCTACTATCATGGCTAAGGTGGAGCCTACTCCTACCGCTGAGGAAGTCCTGCCGGTGGGAGCTGCAAAGGCCCAAGGGGGTTCCGCGTGCCCACAGGTCATCCCGAGAAGGAGCCTGCAAAGGGATAGGCTCGATTTCCTTTTAGAATCTATTTGGGACCACTCGGCCTATCGGGGGGCCCTTTGATGATGTATCTTTTTCATGCAATATCAATGAAATCCTTTTTGCTTCACTGAGTTCTTGTTTTTATGGTTACTTCAAACCTCTTTAGCAACTGCTTATCTTGAAAACTTTCCAGTTGAGCCAAGAGCTGGCGGATGGCTTGAAGGGGGGCCTGAGCAGCCCTAGGAGACCGTCAAGTTGGAGAGCTTGACTAGAGGGGTCCTAAAATTATCTTCACTGGCTCTGAGTCTAGCCAGCGGAGTTTAGGCCTTCAGGAGTATCCTGCTTTGCCGTCATCGAACTGGGGGTCCAATGGGTTGAATGCGGGGCTTTAGAAGTTTCCTAACTTAAGGTGCAGAGCTGTGAGTCAAGCGATAGATGGCAAAACTTCTAGGATGTCCTGCTGACATCTCTGGACTATGAGGATGGCAACAGGTGTGGGGCTTCAGGAGTTTCCCGGCTTGAGATGCCGAGCTGTGAGTCAGGCGGCAGATGGCGAAACTTCTGGGGCATCCTACTGACATCTCTGGACTGTGAGGACGGTAGCAGGTATGGAGCTTTAGGAGTTTCCCAACTGTGGTGTAGGGCACTGTGGCTCCCGGCTTGAGTACAGGAATTCGAAAGTTTTTCGATTTTGGTGCGGGGCATTGTGGCTCCCGGCTTTGGTGTGGGGCGTCGAAGGTTCTCGACTTTGGTGCCGGGATTCATAAGTTTCCGGGCTTAGAGTGCCAGACTTCAGGAGTTTCCGAGTTTAGAGTGCCGAGCTTCAAGAGTTTCTAGGCTTAGAGTGCCGGGCTTCATAAGTTTTTGATCTTAGAGTGCCGGGCTTCAGGAGTTTCTGATCTTAGAGTGACTGGCTTCATAAGTTTCTGAGCTTAGAGTGCTGGGCTTCAGGAGTTTCCAAGCTTAGAGTGCCGGGCTTCAAGAGTTTCCGAGCTTAGAGTGCCGGGTTTCAGGAGTTTCCGGCCTTACAGTGCTGGGCCTTGTAAGTTTTCAGGCTTGGAATGCCAGGCTTCATAAGTTTTTAGACTTAAAGTGCTGGGCTTCAGGAGTTTCTAGGCTTGGAGTGCCAGGCTTCAGGAGTTTCTGGGCTTGGAGTGCCGGGCTTCAAGAGTTTCCAGGCTTAAAGTGCTGGGCTTCGTAAGTTTTCGAGCTTAGATGCGGGGCACTGTGGCTTCTAGCTTGAATGCGGGCTTCGGAAGCTTTCTAGCTTTGGCACCGAACTGTGAATCAGGCGGTGGAAACGGGACTGCCGGGAATCCCCGCGGACATCTCTGGACTGTTAGCATAGTATATGCTAAGCTGTGAGCCTCACTGTAGATGGCGGGACTTCGTTGAATCGCTGCGGACATCTCTGGACTGTGACCATGGCAAGAGCTGAACTGAAAGTCAGGTGGTAGATGATGGGGGCCTTTTGGAGTCTTCGCAGACATCTTCGGACTATTAGCACAGGAGTTGCCAAACTGTGAGCCTCGCAATAGATGGCGGGACTTTGTTGAGTCACCGCGGATATCTCTGGACTGTGAGCATGGCAAGAGCTGAACTGCGAGTCAGGCGATAGATGGCGGGATCCCTAGGGCTTGTCGGCTAGCATCACTAGATCATGGGCTCAGCAACATATGCGGGGCTTCAAGAGTTTCCCGACTTGGATCGCCAGGCCTGGGGCCGGGTGATGATTTTCGTGCAAGGCAAAGACAATGTTGTACTTAAAGGAATCTTTTATTGAAAGGAGGGAGCCTTATACTATTGGTGGTATGTCCTTAGACTTTTGTCATTCCGGGCCCGCACGGACTGGGCACCGTCAAGTTCGACGAGGTAATAGGCTCCAGGGGGAAGGGTCTCGATTACTTCGTAGGGACTTTTTCAGTCTGGGAAGAGTTTGTTCCCTAATATATCATACCCACGGGCTTCTCGGTAGGCCGATTATCAACTACAGGGGCAGAAGGAAGGGCCACAAGCGCCTGAGGCTCCGCCGGGGTCTTGCCCCCCATGAACATTCCAAGATATCCCCTCCTTATCAGATCTTTAATTTCTCTTTTGAGGTAGCGGCATTCCTCGGTGTCGTGGCCATGGTCGCGATGGAACCGACAATATTTTGTCTTGTCGCGATCGCCGAATGGCCCCAGTGGGGGAGGGCAATGCAGGTAGCACTCATCCTCAATCTTCATGAGAATCTTCAACCTCATGGTGAGGAGAGGAGTATATGCTTTTTCTAGAATGGGACCGCTCTTCGGATTGAGCCTCACTCGGGGATTTGGGCTTGGCCCGGGCTTGCATGCCCCTGGGGCTTCTCCCGGGGTTTGTTTCTCCAAAGGCTTCCCATCCAGCTCTCTCCTAATACGGCCTGCCTCAGTGCGAGTATACTTGTGGATGCGGAGAAGGAGATCAGAGTATGTCTTCGCCAGCTTCTTGTCCAAGAAGTAGGTCAAGCGGGAAGTCCGAAGCCCTCTCTTCAGTGCCAACATGATGATAGGCTCGTCCAGATTGTAGATCTTTAGTGTCGCGATCTTGAAGCAGGCCACATAGTCCCACAAGGACTCGCGGTCCTGTTGCCTAATGGAGAAAAGGCTATCGGCTTCTCGTGGCACCTTTCGGCAAGTGTCGAAGTGTGCCACGAGCTTTCTTTCCAGCTCTGCGAAGGAACTGATATTCTTGGGTTCAAGGTGAGTGAACCAGACTCGAGAAGCCTTTCAAAAAGTAGCGGGGAAGGCTAAGCAAAGGAGGGCGTATGTTGCCCTCTGGACTCTCATGAGAGCCTTGTAGCTCTCCAAGTGATCTAGGTGGTCGGCAGTCCTATCATAGGGATCCACCTGGGGCATGCAGAACTAACTCGGGATCGGCCCCTCTTGGATCTCTCAGGAGAAGGGCGGTCGAGCATCATGGCCTCCTGGCTCATGAGAGAAGCTTTCATGTTAGCAAACTAGCATAACAGTTTCGCTAGCCTATGCTCTTGTTCTTCTAGGCGCTTCTCTGCCACGTGCCCGATAGCCTCATCAGTGAAACCTTTCGCTGAGGCTGCTGGAAAGGATAGAGGCGACCACTGAGGAGGGTCATGATGGGGGCCCTTGCTCTAGCAGCGTCTACAGCACCTGAGGGTGGCGCGCTTCAAGACTGGGGACTGGCTCTCCTGGCCAACCGACTCGCTCATCTGTCACTTTGTCGGGATTCGGAGGCTACCTCGGGGATCAGTTATGTCTTGTTCTTGCGATGGCCTACTTTGGAGGGTGTGCAGTCTACCGTGGGACCGAGCGGCTAGGGTGCGGGGGTCCCTAGCTGTTGTTGGGTGGCCAAAGACCGGTGCTGATGCTACAACTGCCACACGACCATGATCAGAATCTGCATCTGCTAGGCGAGTGCGGTGAGCTGAGCATCCCATCGGGAGTGGTTACGACGGAGCGGGGAGCTCCCCTTCTAGGCTACGTGGGCCTCCATGAGAAGGAGGGCCTCCCATGCGGCTGGTGGAGGCTTTCCGTGCATGTGTCAGCACCATGCCTCAAGTGGAGCTGCTTTTATGGTGGGGGGATTGGTTTGGCTGACGTTTCTGTGTCTTGTCCCCCTTCCTGGCGTGCTAATCTATTACGCCTGGATCGTCGTGACCTGTAGCTCCGATGTAGTGTCGAGCGTCACCCTCCTTGTCCGAAATCCTGCACGCGCACCCTGTCTTGCAAAAGAAAAGGAGACCCGGGTCAGGGATTCCAATGGGGGCACTTTGACAATCAAATCAGTGGGCGATCCAGGAGAATAGATCCTCCTCGATGGATCCTGATGAGGTCTCCATGTTCGGAGGTTGTTTTTTAGAGAAAAGAAAGTGAGAAAGTGGGAAAGGAACGTTGACGGAGAAGGAGAGCCCATGCAGGGTTGGCTGTGTCCATGGGATTCTTCTGACAAATTTCCCAGTAGCCTCAAAGCATCTCATCTGGTTTGCTCTTCCCTTCTGTGTACTGATGGTTATCTCGCATGCCCTTTGCTTGCTTGTGGCTTGTGACTTGTTCTCTTCCTCTGCTTCAATCGGAGGTCCCTTTTTGTTTGTTATGGGGAGGCAGTGTTGTCCCTTGAGCTTGCTTCCCAGATGTTCCTTTTTTGGAAGAGTCCCGAGGGTTGACATCTAGTAGCATTCGGGAACTGTGCATGAGCTCCCATTTCTCCCTTCGGGGTAGGGAGTTATGTCGCTAGCTCTAACATTTTGGTTGGTTGTCATATTTTGGCAAGCTTGGCAGAGCATTGGTATGCGGGTGGCTGCCTCAGGGTTTGAATCCTCTGGCGTGACCTTCTTCTTGTGGGTGATGCAGATGTCAGGTTGAGGGGCGCCATACCTCGAATGGGGCGTCCCTTCCCGATCAATGTAAACCAGGGCCTGAGGGGATCCTGGTGCTCTGGCGAGGCGTCTCCCTCTGTAGGCTTCAGGCGATGGGCCACCGCCTGTCAGTCGTACCATCCCAGTGGCGGGTCTTGATGAAAACAACCCTCTTTCCCTCCATGATTTGAATTTCTGTCGTCCCCCTTCCTTCAGTTGGTGGTAGTATGAGCTCAACCCCGGCCGAGAGCTGACCTCGACAGGGGGGCTCACTTCGGCTCCTTGCTTGGGTGCCATGCTCAAATGGTACCTCTACCTGTCAGCTGACAGCCGGCGTCCAGATGGACTCCACATCAGCAGATACAACCATATCAGCCTTCAACCCTCTTTAGCCCTAGATCTAGCTATTGTGACCATAGCCTATTCAAGTACTGCTCATCCTCTTGCCTCTCATCTTTCATATCATTTTTTTTTCACCTTCTCACTATAGTTTCCTAGCTGCCATTATTGCATTTGATGTGCCTCATAGTTATGCTTAAGATGTTAAAGATGAGCGATGGCTCCTTGCAATGCAACAAGAAATTACTGGAAGAAAATCAAACTTGGACTTTAGAGGAGTTGCCTCAAGGAAAATATGCTATAGATTCTAAATGGATCTATAAAGTCAAATACAAGTCCGATGGCACTATGGAGTACTTTAAGATACGATTAGTTGCCAAAGGATATACTCAGGTTGAAGGTATGGATCATCATGATACTTTTGCTCCTATTGCTAAATTAACTATAGTTCATAATCTTCTGGTTGTTCCAGCTAAGAAGAATTGAAAAATCTATGAAGTTGATGTAAATAATACTTTTGTTCATGGGAATTTACATAAGAAAATTTACATGCATTTCTACAAGGATTTGCCCAAGTAGGAGAGACTCGGGTTTGTAGACTTCGCAAATCATTATATGGCTGCAAACAAGCCTCACGGTAATGGTTTCATTAATTCACTTAGGCTTTACTGGTTGCTAGGTATAAATAGTCTAATGCCAATTATTCTCTCTTTACTCTTGTGCATGGCACCAACTTCATTGCCCTGCTTGTCTATATTGACGATGTTGTTATTGCTAGAAATGATCTGCCTAGATATGTCATCTGGAACAATATCTACATGATCGGTTCCGTATAAAAGACTTAGGTCATCTCAAATATTTTCCTGGTATTGAGATTGCTTGAAACACTAATGGTATTGTTCTTAGCCAATGAAAGTATGCTTTTGATTTATTACAAAATGTTGGAGTTTTTGATTGCAAACCTTGTGATTTTCCTATGAACCAAAAGTATGGCTTGTCTACCATTGGTGGTTCTCTTCTTTCTGACCCTGAACAATATCATCGGTTGGTACGTCATCTATTGTATTTAACAATTACTCGACCTGACATCTATTATGCCGTGCAAGTTTTGTCTCAATTTATGTAGGAACCTCGCCAACCACATCTAAATGCAGCATTGCGCTCGGTGCGCTATATCAAAAATTCTCTAGTCAAGGCATCTTCCTTTCCTCTTCTAGGGATTTAACTTCGGCAGCTTATTCAGATTCTAATTAGGCTATATGTCCTGCAACTTGGATTTTGACTACAGAATATATTATTTTTTAGGAGACTTTCTGTTGACCCCTGGAATGATTTTGATGATTACAAAATATTGGAGTATGTTTTTGATACTAACTCTTTACAAATGATTAAGAAGTTTTGCAGGAATTGATTACCTTAGTTTAAAATGATATTCAAATTCACTTAAGGGAAATGCAATTGAGTTTGTAAAAGGCCTTAAGTTATGAATGTTGTAATCATGAAAAATGGGCTTAAAATTGTAAATATTTTGATAATGTATGTAAATTAGCTTCTAGTTGATTCAATGATGAAATTTTTGGGAAGCTTGAAGCAAATTTTTAAAAGACTTGTAAGAGCTGACTCAAAATGGCACGACACGGAGGAAGATTCAAAGTTTTAAAACCAAGAGCCGACTCCAAGTTCAAGAGCCGACTCTTCCAGAAATATAGTTTTTGAAGTTCTGAGAATAAGAGCTGACTCCCAGATCAAGAGCAGACTCTAGGTATGTATGTTTGTGTAAACTGAAAGCTTGATGGCAAGAGTCGACTCCTAGTCCAAGAGCTGGCTCCCATAGAAGTTTGTTTTTGGCCTGACTGAGACTTCGAGCTGACTCTTGGAACTCGAGCTGGCTCGTAGAGCCGTTGTCTGCACTTCAACGACTAGCTACATAAATTGAAATTTGAATGCCAAATCATATCCAACGGCCATTTTACGAATCCCAAGGCCATACAATGGCCATATCACATGAAAAACTATAAAGGGGATTATTTTTGAAGGATTAATGGATTAATAGAGATTTATTGCTGAATATTCTTGAAAGAACAAAGAGCTTCCAAGTTATTCCTCTACCTATCTCAAAGAGCATTCAAGTGAGATTCAAAGCTTCACCAACTCCACTCTATCATTGAATCCACTCATTGAAGAAGGGAACAAGCAGCATTGAAGAGCATTGAAGAGCACTTAAGGCTTAACTTCATTTTGATCTTCATCGGCAACATCAAAACAAACTTGGTTTGTTGTAGTTGCTTATTATACATTCTTTATTTTTGTTTTACTCTCTTAGAACAGCAAGGGGCTGTGTCTAGAGAGAGAGTTGAAGATTTTAGGTGAACCTTATAAAACCTAAGTTTGGGTTCTTGGTTTTCTCGGTTTGAAACCAAGTGCTTGGGTTTTCTTTGGTGATTCCGTGTAAAACCAAAGGGAGTTAGGATTTCTTTGGTGATCCCGGTAAAACCAAAGTGTATAGGTTTGGATTGTGAGCCTAGTAAAACAATCCGACTATATTCCGATTGGGGGATATAGTGGAAATCCCAAGTGGTCCTTGGCTAGTGGATGTATGAGCCGGTTGCTCCGAACCACTCTACTTCTTGATGTTTGTGATTGTGCTTTCATTGCTTGATTGCTTTAATTTATTTACTTCCGCTTTACACACTTCAGTTCTACACTAAAAGAATTTCAAAGTGCACATACTTACAAAAGTTTTAATCCCAATTCACCCCCCTCTTGGAAAGCCACCTGGGCAACAAGTGGTATCAGAGCAGAGTCTCTGAAAGTTACTTAGAGTAAAGACATATGGCACATCCCATGAGCACTTCATTAGCTGAAGGTCAATCCACAAATAGACCACTACTTTTCATCGAAATTAATTACACTTATTGGAAGGCAAGAATGAAGATATACATTCAAGCCGTAGACTTTCACCTATGAAAAATTATCATGAAAGGACCTCACACACCCATAATTAAAGTTAATGATGTAGAGGTTCTCAAGCCAGAAGAGGATTGGGATGAGAATGATATGAAATTAGCTAAATTAAAAGCCAAAGCGTTGAATCTATTGTACTATGCTTTGGATCCAAATGAGTTTAACATAATTTCAACTTGCAATTCTGCTAAAAAAATTTGGGACAAATTAGAAATCACACACGAAGGTACCTCTCAAGTTAAGACATCAAAAATCAATTTGCTTGTACATAATTATGAGTTATTTAAGATGGATCCTAGTGAGACTATATCTGCCATGTATACTCGTTTTTCTGATATCATAAATGGTCTCAAGAGTATGGATAGAACTTATTCTAATGCTGATCTTGTCCAAAAAGTATTAAGATCTTTACTAGATAAGTGGAAAGCCAAAGTGACAGCAATTCAAGAAACAAAAGACCTGAATACACTGCCACTGGATGAGCTGCTTGGATCCTTAATCACTCATGAACTGGCTATGCAACAAAGGACTGAAGAAGATACAAAAAGGAAGAAAGCCATTGCATTTAAAGCAACCGAGGAAGATAAGAATGAAGAATCTGATTCATCAAATGATGATGATCTTGGAAGTGACGAAATTGCCCTAGTAATAAGGAAATTCAAAAGATTTATGGGCAGAAGAAAAATGAATAGATGGAGAAAGCATTATAAAAAAGGTGACTTTGGAAAAGAAAAGGAAAGAGATAAGGAAAAAGATAAAGAGAAAGATAAAGATCAAGTACCTATCTGCTATGGATGCAAAAAATCAGGACACATTCGCCCCGATTGCCCTGAAGGAAAGAAAAAGATATTCCCTAGAAAGAAGAAGAAGGCAATGCTAACTGCTTGGAGTGACAGCGATGATACTACGTCTACTGAAGAGGACGAAGAGACAACAAAAACAGTACAAATCTGTCTTATGGGTTTGGAGGATGAGGTAAGTAATTCTGAACCTAACTTAGAATTCACTTTTGATGAATTACATAATGTTTTTTATGAATTATTGATAGAATATAAAAAAGTTGGTTTAAAATTGAGAGATTTAAAAAATAAATGTGATATATTTGAAAATGACAAAAATGAATCTTGTGAAAGAAACAAAATCTTACAAAGAGAACTAAATTTGGTTTGTGAAAGACTTAAGATTGTTCAAGTTGAAAAAGAAGAGCTTTTTGAGAAAAATAAGAATTTGAAAAATAAAAATGATGATCTAAAGAAAGAAGTTCAAAAATTAAAACCATTAGTTGAAAAATTAACCCTAAGTTCTAACAAACTTGAGTTAATTTTAAAAGATCAAAAAGAAACAAATAATAGATTTAGAATTGTTTATAAAAGCTCTATTTCAAACACATTTTCTGCTTCTACTTCATATACTCCTAAATTCATTTGTTCTAAACATGTTAGACCTAAATTTGCATCATCTCGTAGTTATTATTCAAATTTAAGGATTGTATGCTATGCATGTAATAACATTGGTCATAAAGCTTTTGAATGTCATTTGAAACACAATGACAAAAGAAAAATTAAGAAAGTTTGGATTAAAAAAGGAACCATTTCCACTAACTTGCAAGGACCCAGGAGAGCTTGGGCACCTAAATCTATTAAATGATTGTTTTGCAGGGATGTCTTGCAGCCACAAGCATAAAGAAAAGATGGTATTTGGATAGTGGTTGTTCAAGATACATGACGGGTGATGCTGATCAATTCTTCACCCTAGAACAAAAGGATGGTGGAATGGTAACATTTGGTGACAATAAAAAAGGAAGGATAATCGAAATTGGTAAAATCAAAATTACTCCTTCTACATTTATTGAAAATGTATTACTTGTAGAAAAATTAAAGCATAATCTTTTGAGTATTAGTCAGCTATGTAACATTGGTTATAATGTATTCTTCAAGTCATCAATGTATATAGTAGTTGATCCACTTGACTATAGTACTAAGTTCATTGGACATAGACTTGGAAACATTTATGTGGTAGATCTTAATGATTTAGCAATGTCAAGTAATACAAGTCTTGTAGCAATGAATGACAAGAGCAAGGAATCAAGTTTACTATGGCATAGGTCACTTGGTCATGCTAGTATGGACACAATAGCTAAATTGATTTCAAATGACTTAGTCAAATGTTTGCCAAAGTTTAAAGTTAATTTTGATTATGTTTGTGATGCATGTCAGTTAGGAAAACAAGTGAGGGGGAGTTTTAAATCTAAAAACATAGTTTCAACTTCTAGACCCTTAGAGCTACTTCACATGGACCTATTTGGACCTACTAGGACTACCAACCTAGGTGGTATGAAATATGGACTTGTGATTGTAGATGATTTTTCAAGATATACATGGGTTTTATTTATTGCACATAAGGATGATACTTTTAATGTATTCAAAAAGTTTTACAAAAGAGTTTGAAAAACTTATCTGTTATTTCAATTTGTAGTGATCATGGCACCGAATTTGAAAACCAATATTTTGATCATTTTTGCACAAAGCATGGTATTGATCATAACTTTTCTGCACCTAGAACACCATAGTAAAATGGTGTTGTAGAAAGAAAAAATCATACTTTGGAAGAGATGTCCAGAACAATGCTTTGCGAAGGGAATCTTTCAAAATACTTTTGGACAGAAGCTATTAATACCGCATGCTATATTTTAAATAGAGTTTTAATTATACCTTTTATCAGAAAAATCCCTATGAGCTTTGGAACAATAGAAAACCAAATATCAAATATTTTCATGTTTTCGGATGTAAATGTTTTGTTCTCGATAATGGAAAAGATAATCTTGGAAAATTTGATGCAAAATTCGATGAGGCTATTTTTCTTGGATATTCTTTAAAAAGTAAAGCCTATCGAGTTTTCATTAAAAGAACTTTAACTGCTGAAGAATCTGTTTATGTTGTTTTCAATGAATCTGACATTACATCTTCGAGAAAGGAAGATTTTGCTGATGATGATGCAGGTACACTAGAGCATGGAATGAAAGACTTGACCCTCAAAGACACACAATCAGGTCAACCACATGAAGAAGAGGTGAGTAAAAAACATGATAATATACCTAAAGAATGGATGTATGTACATTCATATCCTAAAGAATTAATTATAGGATACCCATCTCAAGGTGTTAAAACTAGATCAGCACATAGAGATGCACATGATTTAATTGCTTTTGTTTCTCATGTAGAACCTCATAATATAGAAGAAGCGAAACTGATCCTAATTGGATGTTAGCAATGCATGATGAATTAAACCAATTTAGGAGAAATAATGTCTGGACCTTAGTAGAAAGACTCAATGATCATCCTATTATAGGTACTAAGTAGGTTTACAGAAATAAACTAGATGAAAATAGAAATATAATTAGAAATAAAGCTAGATTGGTTGCACAAGAATATAATCAAGAAGAAGGAATAGATTTTGATGAAACCTATGCACCAGTAGCTAGATTAGAAGCCATTAGACTGCTACTAGCTTATGCATGTTTTATGAATTTCAAGTTATTTCAAATGGATGTAAAGAGTGCATTTTTTAATGGATTTTTATCTGAAAAAGTTTTTGTTGAGCAACCTCCTGGTTTTATCGATAATATTTTTCCAAATCATATTTTTAAATTGGATAAAGCTTTATATGGTCTAAAACAGGTACCTAGAGCCTGGTATGATAGACTAAGCAAATTTTTAATTACAAATGAATTTGATAAAGGTAGTGTTGACACCACACTGTTTATTCAAAGAAAGAAAAATGATATTTTAGTTGTTCAAATATATGTTGATGACATTATCTTTGGATCTACTGATGAATCTTTGTGTCAAGACTTTGCTAAGCTAATGCAGGGAGAATTCGAAATGAGCTTGATGGGCGAATTAAGTTACTTTCTTGGACTTCAAATTAAACAAACTAAAGAAGGTATTCTGATCAACCAAGCCAAGTACATTAAAGAAATAATCATGAAATTTGGCATGGAATCAAGCAAGGTAATTGGAATACCTATGAGTCCTGCATATAGACTTGACAAAGATGAGAATGGCACAAATGTTGATCAAAAGTTGTACCGAGGTATGATTGGATCATTATTTTATTTAACAGCTAGTAGACCTGATATATTATTTAGTGTTTGTATGTGTGCATGTTTTCAATCTAATCCTAAAGAATCACACATCACAGCTGTTAAGAGAATTATTAAATACCTGAAAGGCACTTGTAATGTAGGTCTGTGGTATTCTAAGAACACATCACTAAAACTAATTAGTTATTCTGATGCTGATTATGGAGGATATAAAATAGATAGAAAGAGTACAAGTGGCACCTATCAATTTCTAGGTGTTAACTTAATCTCTTGGCACTATCGCAAACAGAACTCTGTAGCTTTATCTACTGCTGAAGCAGAATATATAACTGCTGGGAGCTGTTGTGCTCAAGTGTTATGGATCAAGCAATAACTAGAAGATTATGATATTGTTCAATCTAAAATTCCTATCAAATGTGACAATACTAGTGCTATTAATTTATCAAAAAATTCAATTCAGCACTCACGAACTAAGCATATTAAAATTCGACATCATTTTATTCGTGATCATGTTTTAAATAATGTTGTGGAACTTGAATTTGTACCTACTGAAGATCAATTAGCAGACATTTTTACTAAACCATTAAGTCTAGATAGACTTGAGAAAATTAGAGGAGAATTAGGGTTATGTAACCCATTTTAAACCTATCTGACTTAACTTTTGAAAATTAAGAAAAAATTATCTATAAATCTCAAACTTCTCTTTAGAGCATAGGGCAACCTCGTCTAGACTTTAGAAACCCTTAGAAATTAAGTTTGACTCATTTTGACTTTTATAATAGATTTTAGCTCGAGCCGACTCGAACTCTCAGTACTCTGGGCGAGCTGACTCACAGGTCGGACCGAAACTTTTTAAATAAGGTTTTCACTTTTCATATTCATCACACTTTCTAGATTTCAACCGTTCCTCTCTAGCCGACTCTTCACTCCTCACTAGAAACCACTCCAAAAACCCTTTCTACCTATTCAAATCCTTAATCTTTGGAGAATGGGGCCTCGCAAGGCGGTGGCAAAGAAGGCAACAAGGGTTGTTCGGACTGTGGCTGAGGAAAGGAGAAGCAAGAGGCGTTTGGATACTTCAATTCTGCAAGAAGAGCAGCAGCCTGAGCAAGAAGAGGTCGTCCAGCACCCCGGCAGATCATTCCAATGAAATATCGACAAGTGACCCCTGGTAGGTGCATCGATTTCAATTTTATTGAACAAGAACAGTTGAATATTGATTTGTGGCTTGAAAGACATAGTTAGAAAGAGTTTTGTCAATTAAATGTTCTGACTTACCCAAATTTAGTTCGACAATTCTTTGAGAACATGTCTCTAGGAGCTTTTCACATTGAAGGAACAGTAAAAGAAAAATTGATTGAAATAAATGAGCAAAAATTATCAAATTTGTTGAATATTCCTAAAGAAGGGGACTGTTATTTGGTTATGAAGGAAAGAGTGAAGACTCTCAGACTCATCTTGGGAAGATCCAATGTAAAAGGAGTCATTCATGTGCGTGCAAATCAGCTCTCATTGAAAATGGGACTGTTGCACAACATCATTAGCTGGATTTTCCTACCCAGGACGGGCAGATTCGACTGGGTTAGTGAGAGGGATCTCATATTCATGAGGTGACTAATTGAGGGGGAGCCCCTCAACCTTCCATTCATTATGATTTCTCAGATGCGAGAGGCTGTACGCAGGGCACGAGCCTGTTTGCCCTACGGAATGGTATTCACTTTGTTGTTCCAGGATGCTGACATAGATTTTACTGGAGAGGACTGTTGGTTATTGCTGCACACCGACAAGTATACAGTGAAATCCCTGACTAGGATGGGATTTATCAAGATTGATGGAAATTAGATCAGAAAGACTTCAGGAGTTCCTGTTGCACACTCAGAGGACTCAGATGATGACATACAGGCTACACAGGGTCATGGTGAGCAGACTGAGGGACATACTGATGAGACTGGACCATCCGAGCCAGCTCTTGCTTCACCATATTCGCCAGTCAGGACTCCTACAGCTGCTATAGCTAATACTGATGATAGACTCCATAAAGTTTCGGAGGAGGTTTCTTGTCTCAGGACTGACACTGACAAGAGGATTACTTCTCTATAGTCCGAGATGCAGCAGGGCTTTTATGATATCATGGTTATATTGAGACAGTTATCCATGGCCAGCCAGCATGCACCTTCTACTTCCACAGGGACTGGCACAGCTACTGGCACAGCGACTAGCATGGGCACTGAGACTGGTACTGGCACACATGCTAAGCAGGGACAGGAGACACATTATGCTGATGCACCGTATCACGCCACACCTACTGTTGGTGAGCCTCAGGATACTATGGAGGCTGCTGGATCTACTGATATTGGAGTGACTCTGGCTACTCAGATACTTTCATCCACCAGCACTTTGGCACTATCTCTTGATCCACCTACTGCCAGACCTACACCCATCTTCATTTCATATGAATCAAAAACCAAACCTAAACCTAAATCAAAAGTAACTAGGACTTCTACACCTACTAGGACTAGAATTAGGGATTTCCGCCCTAGATTCCCCAAGTTCCAGCCTAGTCCAGGTATTCTAGAGGTTGGTTCCTCCTCTGATAAGGAAGAACCTATAGTGATCCTAGCACTTCTTTCTGATGTTTAGGTTTTATCTTTTGAGACTTTTTGTTGTTGTATTTTGGTTATGTGATACTATTTTGTTGTGCCATGGCATATTTGTAAAGTATCACATATTGGTATGTATTGACTTATTTCTCATATATATACTTCACTTGTTATGCTACATATTCACTTGACTTAATGTTATGATTGAATCAATATTTCTCATTTGTTATGAATATATGTTGCGAATGTTTGTCCATTTCTCATCTACCTTTTGTTGATGACAAAAAGGGGGAGAATGGAGACTATGTATGTATGGGCATAAAAATTGCTATTGATTCATAAAAATTGCTATTATTCTATATGGATAATTGAATGTTATGAAATTTTGATAAAATGAATATTTGATTCATAGAAAGTTGATGAAACTTATGTTTACTTCAAAAGTTTGAAAATTCTATAAGTTTCGATACGCTTTGTATAGTTGATATCTTTGATACATCATATTATGATACATATGAAATCTCATGTTTTGATACACTTGACATACATAATACTTGGTATTCAATTATATACATTTGATACATTATGGCATATTGTATTGATACACTGATACTTAATTATACGATACGCATAGACTTGAAAATACTGCAATTGTAAAGTGATTTCAATTTTTTTTTTTGATCATGCCCAGTGTTTTGTCATCATCAAAAAGGGGGAGATTGTTGACCCCTGGAATGATTTTGATGATTACAAAACATTGGAGCATGTATTTGATACTAACTCTTTACAAATGTTTAAGAAGTTTTGCAGGAATTGATTACCTTAGTTTAAAATGGTATTCAAATTAACTTAAGGGAAATGTAATTGAGTTTGTAAAAGGTCCTAAGTTATGAATGTTGTAATCATAAAAAATGGGCTTAAAATTGTAAATATTTTGATAATGTATGTAAATTAACTTCTAGTTGATTCAATGATGAAGTTTTTGGGAAGCTTGAAGCAAATTTTTAAAAGACTTGTAAGAGCCGACACAAAATGGCACGGCACGGAGGAAGATTCAAAGTTTCAGAACCAAGAGCCGACTCCCAGTTCAAGAGCCGACTCTTCCAGAAATATAGTTTTTAAAGTTCTGAGAACAAGAGCTGACTCCCATATCAAAAGCAGACTCTAGGTATGTATGTTTGTGTAAACTAAAAGCTTGATGGCAAGAGCCGGCTCCTACAGAAGTTTGTTTTTGGCCTGACTGAGACTTCGAGCCTACTCCTGGAGCTCGAGCCAGCTCATAGAGCCATTGTCTGCACTTCAACGACTAGCTACAGAAATTGAAATTTGAATGCCCAATCACCTTCAACGGCCATTTCACAAATCCTAAGGCCCTACAACTGCCATATCACATGAAAAACTATAAAGGGGATTATTTTTGAAGGATTAATGGATTAATAGAGATTTATTGCTGAATATTCTTGAAAGAACAAAGAGCTTCCAAGTTATTCCTCTACCTACCTCAAAGAGCATTCAAGTGAGATTCAAAGCTTCACCAACTCCACTCTATCATTGAATCCACTCATTGAAGAAGGGAACAAGCAGCATTGAAGAGCATTGAAGAGCACTTAAGGCTTGACTTTATTTTGATCTTCATCGGCAACATCAAAACAAACTTGGTTTGTTGTAGTTGCTTATTATACATTCTTTATTTTTATTTTACTCTCTTAGAACAGCAAGGGGCTGTGTCTAGAGAGAGTTGAAGGTTTTAGGTGAACCTTGTAAAACCTAAGTTTGGGTTCTTGGTTTTTCCGGTTTGAAACCAGGTGTTTGGGTTTTCTTTGGTGATCCCGTGTAAAACCAAAGGGACTTAGGGTTTCTTTGGTGATCCCGGTAAAACCAAAGTGTATAGGTTTGGATTGTAAGCCTAGTAAAACAATCCGACTGTATTCCGGTTAGGGGATATAGTGGAAATCCCAAGTGATCCTTGGATAGTGGATGTAGGAGCCGGTTGCTCCGAACCACTCTACTTCTTGGTGTTTGTGATTGTGCTTTCATTGCTTGATTGCTTAATTTATTTACTTCCGCTTTGCACACTTCACTTCTACACTAAAAGAATTTCAAAGTGCACATACTTGCAAAAGTTTTTAATCCCGATTCACCCCCCTCTTGGGAAGCCACCTGGGCAACACTTTCTAATCTCTTGGAAGTCTAAAATATAGCAAGTTGTGTCTCGTTCCTTGCTGAGGCTGAGTATCGTGCTATGGCCAATGCTATAAGTAAGCTTATTTGGCTCCATGCTTTATTATCAGATTTAAGTGTCCCACATATTCAACCAATGAAGCTATATTATGATAAGCAGGCAACTTTATATATTACTGCTAATCTGGTATTTCATGAATCCACAAAATATATTAAGATTGACTATCATTTCATTCGTGAACACATTCAATCAGGTACCCTCCTTACTCACCATGTTCCTTCTCAAATGCAACTTGATGATATCTTCATTAAAACTCTTAGTCGTGATTGGTTCCTTGCTCTACTTGGCAAGTTGGGCATTCAAAATCTCCATGCTCCAACTTGAAGGTGGCATATTAAGATCATATCTTGATTCATTATAATATTTGTTGTACCATGACGGCTCATCCTCCATCAGAACTGGACCAATTTTGTGGTCTGATCTGGCTGGTCCAACCACGAGGGGTCCGACCCAGTGGAGTTGAGGTCCGAACGACCCTCTCCTACTGGGGTCCGGCCCACTGTCCTCTGCCCGGGGTCTGACCCACTAGAGCTGAGGTCCGAACGACCCTCTCCTGCTGGGGTTCGGTCCACTGTCCTCTGCACGTGGTTCGACCCACAGGAGCCGAAGTCCGAACGACCCTCTCCTGCTGGGGTCCGGCCCGCCACTCTTCTTCGAGAGATCGACCTTTAACCCGACCGATCGACCGTCTTGTGGCCGACATCCGACGGGCAAGCCTTGGCATCCAGGGTACTCCAGAAACATCTTTATATTACGACGGGATTCTCTATCCCAACGGCCATGCTCCACTACTTCCACGGTTTCGCTGTATCTACATGCCACGTGGCCACTCTCCAGATTCTCATAGGGGCAGATCGGTCTTTCTCAACCTCTTCCCTAATGGATTGTAGACTGTTCCGCACCTATATAAGGTACCTGGGGGATCCCGTTTGGAGGTACGAGAACTCTTCCCTCTCCTTACGCTGTTGGATCCTTTGGTTCCTCCATTCCGTTGCCTTCAACCTCCTGCTAACTTAAGCATCGGAGGGTCCCCCGTCGGAACACCACCGGCATCCTTGGAGGCTTTTCTGCAGGTTCACCCGGGAGAGGAGTGCTCCAATCGATCTAGTCATCCCGGTTCCCGGTCCAGGAGTTGACGCAGCAACAGGATTGGCGCTAGAAGAGGAGCCCCTCTGAGAGAATGATTTTGTTGCCACCGTCCCCATTGCTGCAGAGCCTACTATCACTTTGGGGCTACAGTAATTTCAAACTTTGGTGAACCGCATCGAGACACTCACGGCTGCGGTTCAACGGTTCCAGGAAGCAGCCAACAACCGGCAACAACTACCAGCTGCTTCCTACACCAACCCTCGGACTGCTGCTGCGGGAGGCCGACGGCCAGAGATCCCCCAGCATGGTTCCCACGCTGCCACGGAGCCCCGGAGGTCTTTGGGAGATCGCGCCGACGGCAAAAGGGCGAGGTCTGCCTCGCCTTCTTACGCCGAGTCCATCCCCTCCGGTAGTCGGCCTGCCGTCGAACCTCCGAAGGACTATGGCAGCAAGATTATGCGCATGGAGGAGCATATTGAGGAGATTGCCCTCCGGCAGAAGGTCGAAGGGGGACAGGCATACGACTCCCGTCCCCCATTCTCTGCAAAAATTCTGGCGGAGACGATTCCCCGCCACTTCAAGATCCCACAGGTGGACCCCTACGACGGTACCATTGATCCGATGGACCATCTGGGCACGTACAAGGCCCACATGATGCTCCAAGGCACCTCCGACACTCTCCACTGCATCGCCTTCCCCGCGACCCTCAAGAAGACCGCCCGGATGTGGTTCTCCGCCATCCGGCCATGTACGATACATTCCTTCTCCTAACTCGAATCCCTTTTTCTTTCCCATTTCAGGACTTGCAGTCAGGCCCCGAGGACTACCGACTGCCTCTTCCTCATGCTGCAAAAGGAGGGAGAGACCCTCCAGGATTTCATGGCCCGTTTCAACTCAGCGGCCATGAAAGTCCCGAACCTAAACGAAGCTGTGGCGATATCGGCCTTCAAGCGAGGGCTCCGCTCGTCCAGGCTAACCTTTTCCCTGGACAAGAAGCATCCGACAAGCTACAGCGACTTGCTGGCCAGAGCGCAGAAGTACGCCCTGGCGGAAGAACAAGCTGCTGGTCGACGCCAAGCCGAAGGAAGGCCGGCCCCAAAGAAGCGGAGCGACAAAGCTCCCGAAGTTCGACCTCTGAACGGCAGTCGGCGGTCGGCCCAACGCCGAAGTCCGAAGCCCAGGGACTTTCCCCGAAGGTTCGAGACCTATGCGCCTCTGTCCCTGCCAAGAGAGAAGATCCTGATCGAGATCGAGAACGAGACTTTTCTGCAAAGGCCTCGGCCAATGAGGGGCCCTCCTGCCCTAAGAAACAAGGACAAGTTCTGCCGCTTCCACAGAGACCATGGGCATAATACTGAAGAGTGCCTGTAGCTGAAGGACGCCATCGAAGACCTCATCCGGAGGGGGTACCTGCGCAAGTATGTCCGACCCCATCGGGACTGGGCAGAAGCATCAAATGCCAGAAACCCTTCGGAGGAGGTGGAGCTCCCCAATCAAAGACCAACTGGTGGAGACGTCAGCATGCTGCATCGATGGTCCGGAGGAGGCTGGGAGGACGGGACTGATGTTGCTAAATGGTCCTGGGGCTCCAACGCCATTATCTTTTCTAATGAAGATCTCCTGGAAAATCATGTCTTTGAGAATGATCCTGTAGTCGTGTCGGCTGTCATTGCCAATTACGATGTAAGGAGAATACTTGTTGATAATGGAAGCTTGACAGAGGTGTTACTCTATGATGCTTTTATGAGAATGAACTTGTCTGGATCTATGCTGCTGGAATCCTCTGCACCGTTGACAGGCTTCGGGGGTAGCTCCGTCGGAGTGGAAGGTGAAATAGTTCTCCCTGTGACAATTGGGACGGAGCCTCTCCAGAAAACCCTCCTCATCAACTTTGTGGTCGTACGGACAATCTCACCTTACAATGCTATTCTAGGCCGGCCGGCCCTCAACAAATTCAGAGCTATTGTTTTTGCTTACCATCTGTTGGCCAAGTTCCCAACCAGGAACAGGATCGGAGTGATGAGGGGAGACTGTCGGATGGCCAGGCAGTGTTTGACTATTTTTAATCAACAGTCTGAAAGCCATTCCGCCGTGGAGCAACTTGACCCAAGGGCTGAAGCCGATAGCCTCGATCAGCCAGGGGAGAAGATTCTGTTTGTTCCACTCCGAGAGGATGATCCCACCAAAGTCCTTCAGATTGGAGGCTCTCTCAGTAAGAACCTTAAGGCAGAGCTAATCAGCTTTCTAAGGAGAAACGCCGATGTCTTTGCCTAGTCGGCGTCGGACATGCCTGGAATACTGTCGGAGGTTATTACTCACCAACTCAAGGTTGATCCGGCCTACCGACCTATCCGACAAAAGAAGAGGAGCTTTACTGCTGAAAGACAGAAAGCTATTGATGAGGAAGTGAAGAAGCTCTGCGATGCCGGCTTTATTAGGGAAGTCCATTACCCTGAATGGCTGGCGAATGTGGTCATGGTAAAGAAGTCCAATGGAAAATAGAGGATCTGTGTGGACTACACCGACCTCAATAAGGCCTGTCCGAAGGACAGCTTCCCGGTACCCAAGATTGATCAGCTGGTGGATGCCACGGTCGGCCATCAGCTTCTCAGCTTTATGGACGCCTTTTCCGGATACAGCCAAATAAAGATGCATCTGGAAGATGAGGAAAAGACTGCCTTTGTCACTGACAAAGGCCTGTACTGCTATCGGATGATGCCCTTCGGCTTGAAGAACGCCGGTGCCACCTTTCAATGGCTAATCAACCGGGTGTTCGAGGGACAGCTGGGAAGAAACATGGAGGCTTACGTGGATGACATGATAGTGAAAAGTCTCCGTAAGGCTAACCACATCAAGGACCTGCAAGAATCCTTTGACGCATTTAGGCACCATCGAATGAAGCTGAACCCCACGAAATGTACTTTTGGGGTAACCTCTGGTAAATTCCTTGGTTTTCTAGTTACATAGAGGGGAATTGAAGTGAATCCTGACAAGATCAGAGCTGTCACGGAGATGGCGCATCCGACCAACAAAAAGCAGGTCCAAGAGCTCACCGACCGGATCGCCTCTCTCAGCCGTTTTATCTCCCAGTCAACTAAGAAGTCCTTGCCATTCTTCAAGACACTGCACCGGTCGGAGGGATTTGTTTGGACTGATGAATGTCGGTCGGCCTTTGAGGAATTGAAGGAGTACTTGAAGAACCCTCCACTGCTGGTCAAGCCGACAAAGGGGGAACCCTTATACCTCTATCTTTCATCATCGGACGAAGCAGTCTGTGCCGTCCTCGTGCGAGTCGTAGAGGACAGACAGCAGAAGCCCATCTATTACATCAGCAAAGTCCTCCATGATGCCAAAATGAGGTACCCCAAGATGCAAAAATTAATATACTCCTTGGTCATATCGGCTAAGCAGCTCCGACCGTACTTCCAAGCACATCCAATCGTGGTACTGATTGACCAACCTCTCAAGGCGATTCTTCGGAGTCCGGACACATCTGGTCGGCTCGCTAAATGGGCCGTCAAGTTAGGAGAGTTCGATATCTCCTTCCAGCAGCGATCTGCCTTGAAGGCCCAGGTAATTGCTGACTTCATTGCAGAGTGTACATGGAAGCAGGAGATGCCCCCTCAAATGGACGAAATACCCGAAGTAGATGCTGTTTATGAAGCAGAACCAGCCTGGACTCTCTATGTGGATGGAGCATCCAACCTTTCGGGCTACGGAGCCGGACTGATTCTGGCCGAGCCAGACAGGGAGAACCTGGAGTATGCTTTGCACTTCTTATTTCAGGTATCAAATAATCAAGCGGAGTATGAAGCCCTCCTTGCAGGGCTGCGGATCGCCCACGAACTGGGCATCGCCCGACTCAAAGTTTTCTCCGACTCCCAGCTGGTGGTCAACCAAGTGAAGGGGAAATTTGAGGCCAGGGATCTGATCCTGGCAAAGTACTTAAGCTAGGTACAAAGCCTCATCCCTCGGTTCAAGTTTTTTGAAATTCTCCACACACCTCGTCTACAAAACTCTCGGGCGGATGCTCTCTCAAGGCTGGCTACGGCCACCGGCGGGACTTCCGACCAAACCTTTGTGGAGCATTTGCGACATTGCAGCATTGCCGAAGAGCCGACGGAGATCCATCAGGTGGAATATGAAGCCTCTTGGATGGACCCAATCCTTACTTTCTTGGCCAAGGGAACCCTTCCTGATGATCCGGCAGAGGCCAAATTGATACACCTGATAGCCCCCAAGTACGTCGTCCTTGACGGCGCCTTGTATAAGTGGTCATTCTCACAGCCGTTGTTGAAGTGTTTGGGGCCGGCTGACGTCGACTACGCCCTCGGAGAAGTCCATGAAGGTATTTGCGGTGACCACCTCGGAGGGAGATCCCTGGCTTACAAGATCATCCGGCAAGGATATTATCGATCCAGCATTCAGAAGGATGCATTGGACTTCGTCCGAAGGTGCGATGCGTGCCAGAGATACTCCATCATTCAAAAGAGGCCCGCCAGCGAGCTGACTCCGATCACCGCCCCATGGCCATTTGCACAGTGGGGGATGGATATTCTGGGACCCTTTCCCCCAGCCTCCGGACAACGAAAATTTTTGCTTGTGGCTATCGACTATTTCACCAAGTGGGTGGAAGCCGAACCACTAGCACAGATAACGGAGCCCAAAGTGGAGAACTTTATCCGTAATAACATCATCTTCTGATTTGGCATTCCCCGGACAATTATCACTGACAATGGAAGATAATTTGACAACTCCAAGTTCCAAGATTTCTGTCAGCAGTACCAAATCTCTCACCGACTTACCTCGGTCGGCCATCCACAGTGCAATGGCGAGGCCGAAGTCACCAACAGGACGATCCTAGATGGGCTGAAGACTCATCTCAATGAAACAAAGGGACTTTGGGCGAAAGAACTCCATTTTGTGTTATGGGCATATTGGACGACTGCCAGAGCATCTACCGGCGAAACTCCATTCAATCTCTCTTACAGAAGTGAAGCCATCATCCCTATTGAGATTTCTCTCCAATCCCTCCGGATCGATCGCTATGCTAAGCCAGCCAACTCCGAGCGACGAAGGGCTAACCTGGACTTACTTGAGGAGACAAGGCTTCGGGCAAGCATGAAGATAGCGGTGTGCCGCCAAAAGATGGCAAAGTACTACAACTTGCGAGTCAAGGCGCGAGCTTTTCGAGTCGGCAATTTGGTCTTACGAAGGACCGAAATCTCGAGGCCGACGGAGCAAGGCAAGCTTTCTCCAAATTGGGAAGGATCGTATCGAGTTTCCGAGGTGGTTCGAGCCGGCACTTATCGGCTGGAATTTTTGGACGAACGACAATTGGCGCGTCCGTGGAATGTAGACAATCTCCGGAAATATTATCAATGAAGTTCACATTTCTCCTACGAACCACTTCTGAAAGTCCAACTCCGGTCGGCAAAGGCTCAAGGGCAGCCCTTTTCTGAAAGTCCAACTCTGATCAGCAAAGGCTCTAGGGCAGCCCACTTCTGAAAGTCCGACTCCGGTTGGCAAAGGCTCTGGGGCAGCCCACTTCCGAAAGTCCGACTTCGGTCGGCAAAGGCTCCAGGGAAGCCCACTTCCGAAAGTCCGACTCCGGTCGGCAAAGGCTCTAGGGCAGCCCACTTCCGAAAATCCGACTCCTGTCGGCAAAGGCTCTAGGGCAGCCCAGTCCGGAAGCTGACGGACCAACACTTAGGATAAATCTCCTAAGCTAGTTGCTCCGGCCTGAGCTGACATCCGACCGCTGCCCCAACTATTTCAGCATCCGGAAGCCGACGGACCAACACTTAGGATAAATCTCCTAAGCTAGTTGCTCCGACCTAAGCTAACATCCGACCGCTGCTCCAACTGCTTCAACGTCCGGAAGCCGACAGACCAACACTTAGGATAAATCTCCTAAGCTAGTTGCTCTAGCCTGAGCTGACATCCGACCGCTGCCTCAACTGCTTCAGCGTCCGGAAGCCGATGGACCAACACTTAGGATAGATCTCCTAAGCTAGTTGCTCTGGCCTGAGCTAACATCCGATCGCTGCCTTAACTGCTTCAGCATCTGGAAGCCGACGAACCAACACTTAGGATAAATCTCCTAAGCTAGTAGCTCCGACCTGAGCTGACATCCAACCGCTGCCTCAACCGCTTCAGCGTCCGGAAGCCGACGGACCAACACTTAGGATAAATCTCCTAGCTAGTTGCTCCACCTTGAGCTGACATCCGACCGCTGCCTCAACTGCTTCAGCGTCCAAAAGCCAACGGACCAACACTTAGGAAAAATCTCCTAAGCTAGTTGCTCCGGCCTGAGCTGACATCCGACCGCTGCCTCAACCGCTTCAGCATCCGAAAGCCGGCGGACCAACACTTAGGATAAATCTCCTAAGCTAGTTGTTCCAGCCTGAGCTGACATCCGGCTGCAGCTTCAACCGTCCTAGTCTATTCTCGGTCGGGGAAGCCGATGGGCCAGTACTTAGAATAAAAATCCTAAGAGGATCTAGTTCCTTCTGGGTTTTTTTACCCAATACCCATCCTGAAAATCCGACCGCGCACTCTAATTCGCCGACTGTCCCATACTTAGCAAAAGGTCAGAAAGCAAAGAAGTTAACAGCATAAAGATAAGATTGGAGTAGTAAGGAAAAGACTTTCTTCATTAGATTCAAAAAGACATTTACATAGTTTGAAGGTCGGACCTTTACAACCTACTAGGTCTAACCTTCGGGGGGTACTACAATGGCCACTTCGGCCTCTTCGGCTACAACAACCACTCCAACCTCTTTAGCCCCCTCGGCTGCCTCCGTCTCAGTACAAGTTGGGGCGCCCGCTCTGGCTTTTTCAGCCTCTTCGGCAATCATCTCCGTCGGGGCTTCAGTTGCTTGGGCAATCGGATCGACTCCCTCCGAAGCTTCTGCCACCGCTGGCTTTGGCAGCTGGAGGAATGAGAGGTCGAACTCCAGGAAGGCGGCGCCAACCTTCCCCAGGCACTCTTCATACCCGTAATCGAAGTCGATGGTCCCGGCTTCGTTCATCTCCTCCTCGAAGTCCTTGGAGGCCTTGTTGTCGGCGACGGCCTTCTCCCTGGCCGTCTTCAACAGATTTTGGACCGTTTTCAGCAGGCCCTTGTACCTCTCCGTTAAAGCCTAATAGCCCTTCGAACGGAGGTCCAGATCAGCATAACGGCCCTCCTCGACCTTCAGCCGACGGGCTAGGGTTTTGAGCTTCTTCTTCTCCTTGAACCTGGCCTCCCGGTCAACCTTCTGAGCGAGCAGGTCCTCCACCTTCTTCTTCTGGGCCTCCAGTTCGGCCCTCAAGGGGGACACCTCGGCCGTGACAACCTTCAGGTTGGTCACCTCCTCCCTGGAGGCCGTCAGCGCCACCCAGGCGGTGTCCCTCGCCAGCTCAGTCGCCTCGGCCCTCTCAATCAACTGCTTCTTCATATACAGCAGCTCGCCCAGGCCTTGGTCCATCAGGAGGTTGTCCCTGACGAGCTGCCGACAAAGATAAACAGTCAGAAAAACTCTAATGGTAAGCTAAAAGCGAAGTCCAGAGGAACGAAGCTTACCCCAAGGAGGTGGCGGAGGAAACTGCTTGATGCCTCGTTGACTGACCGCCCGTCAGTCTCAAGGATAGACCGCTGGAGCTGCTCCCTTGCCTCCTCAGCCGCGCACCACAGTAGACGCTCTTCTTCTTCTCCTAGGGCCCAAGCGGGCCTCTCACCAGAAGCTGACGGCCCCTCGCCCGCAGGAGCTTTCTGGGACGTTGGGGGGACCATTGTGGTCGTCTCTGATGGCGGGGGCACTGGAGCTATCACTGTCCCAGCCAACGAGGAATGCCTCCCTTCCACCTGGGTGGCCGCATGTCCCACTGAAGATCGCTTAGACGCGATCACCTTCTGGCATTCGGTCAAGGGCATATCGTCCCCTGAGTCGATGGAGACCACTGGAACGGACAACTCCACCGTCCATTGCTTCTTCGGCCTTTCGGGCGCCGGTTCTGCCACCCGTTTCCTTGTTTCTTGCTGTGCCGGTTCTGTGATCCAAACAGCCCTCCTTTGCGCCGACCGCGCTGACAAGACAGCCCTATCCGGCTTCATTTTTCCACCTGTCAGCAACAAAGGCAGAGTTAGCAATGGAAGTCAAACCAACAAGAAAAAAGAAGAAAAGCTACCTTTTCTCTACATGACTCCGGTCCTACCTAACGTCGACTGTCGGCTGAGTCCGGCCTGGTGGAGGCTCCCCTCAAACAGCATGGAGCCGATGAATTTTGGGTCTTCACCGTCCAACCTGTGGAAGTCGGCCTCGTCGGCCCTCGAGACTTTCCTTCCATACAGGGCATCCGACCTCGGCCTCCTCCAGGCTGCCTCGAAGCCCCACGGCTCCAGACTATCTACAAAGAAGAATCGGACTTCCATCCATGAATTACGGACGGAAGCCCCCTTAGGATCTTCCTGTTAGGACGGGGACTGAACATCCACCATTCCTGATTCCGGAAGTCCTGTTTCAATAGAAAGAAGTTGGAAAAAAGGGTCACCCTAGGCTTTATGTCGGCCTCCCGACACAGAACCACAAAGCCGCACAGCACTCTAATGCTGTTAGGCATCAGTTGGGTAGGCGTAATCCTAAAAGCATTGAAGATCTGGACAAAGAAGTCATGGATCGGGAACCGAAGACCAGCCTTCAGGTGGTCCTCATGCATGGGAAGGGCTCCTAAGTTCAAGGGTCCGTTTACGCTACCCTCCCGGCTAGGGACGGTCAAATGTAAGGTGGATGGAATGTTGTAGATGATCCTAAGGTGTTCGACCTTTTCTCGGGTCATGGTCAACGGGATGTCGAAAGGCCCGGGTTCTCTATGGCTACGAGCTACGGCCATCCTAAGATCACTCATAGGGGAGGAAGAAGATGGAAGAAGACGAGGACGAAACTAACCTGGTTCCTGGGACTCTAAGGGAGCCTAAGAGCAGCGCGGAGGGGGGAGGAGGCAATTCTCTCTTCTCTCTGCCAACACGGATGCAGCAGCAAGTGCCTTCTGGGTGCTCTCTCCCTCCTTTTATAGGCATCTGGGGGCCGTGCCCCAACGCACCCCCACGTGCCAAGCTCTGACGGCTGCCACTTCGATTCCCGGATTTGGCAGGAATCCGAGGGGACACGCCGGATCGTATCCGACCGGGATCCGCGTGACAGGCGAAGCAACGGTGGATGGGCTACTTTGGCGAGCGCACCCACCGCTCTGATGGCACCACGCATCCCACATTGCCTCGAGAATCCGGATGGATAGCCACTACGTGCTGTACCAGCCATACCTGCCCTGTTTGGCCCCACCAATCAGGCGCTGCCACCTGCCCCGGGGCCAAAAATCGGGACGGGAGGCGGACGGGCACAATGCACTGAATCGGATTCGCCATCATTTGGAAGACCGGCGCATTTAGTGCCATTTAATGCCCTCGCCCTTCGAGCCTGTGGACTCGCTCGAATCACAAGGGCAAGGGGGACAACTGTTGTACCATGACGGCTCATCCTCCATCAGAACCGGTCCAATTTTGCGGTCTGATCCGGCCGCTCCAATCATGAGGGGTCCGACCCACTGGAGCTGAGATCCGAACGACCCTCTCCTGCTGGGGTCCAGCCCACTATCCTCTGCCCGAGGTCCGACCCACTGGAGCTGAGGTCCGAACGACCCTCTCTTGCTGGGGTTCAGCTCACTGTCCTCTGCCCGTGGTCCGACCCACTGGAGCCGAAGTCCGAACGACCCTCTCCTGCTGGGGTCCGGCCCGCCACTCTTCTTCGGGAGTTCGGCCTTTGACTCGATCGACCGACCACCTTGTGGCCGACGTCCGACGGGCAAGCCTTGGCATCCAGGGTACTCCAGAAACATCTTTCTGTTACGGCGGGATTCTCTATCCCAACGGCCCTGCTCCACTACTTCCACGGTGTCGCTGTATCTACACGCCACGTGGCCACTCTCCAGATTCTCATAGGGGTAGATCGGTCTTTCTCAACCTCTCCCCTAACGGATTTTGGACTATTCCGTGTCTATATAAGGTACCTGGGGGACCCCGTTTGGAGGTACGAGAACTCTTCCCTCTCCTTACGCTGTTGAATCTTTTGGTTCCTCCATTCTGTTGCCTTCAACCTCCTGCTAACTTAAGCATCGGAGGATCTCCCGTCGGAACACCACCGACGCCCTTGAAGACTTTTCTGCAGGTTCACTCGGGTGAGGAGCGCTCCAGCCGATCCAGCCACCGGTTCCCGGTCCAGGAGTTGATGCAGCAATAATATCTATATCAAATCTAAATGATTCTTTCTTATTTAAGAGATTCTGTACATATCTAGAAAATCTAGATGATTGCTTTACATCCTTGGAAGATCCTGTATTGATTGTAAAGTCTCTATATATATTTCTTCCTACGATCTAAATTTTTCAGAGATCTATGCGAAGGCCGGTCCGATGCAAAGGATACAAGTATTGAGGCTGGTTCGAACGATCGTCTGTTGCCGGGAGGCGACGAGCGGATCAAACTTGATGGATCGAAGCACCAGCATCGGCTAAATGCCCCCTACCCTTGCTCGAATAGAGGATCAAAGTTGTGCAGTGCCCTTGACCTCGTGCCATTGGCCTCATGATGACATGCATGGTGCCCTTAACCCCTGGCCCTTGGCCTCATCAGGCTGAGGCATTCTTGGAACAGGGGAATAATTCCCCCAAGTGGAGAAGAAAGAGGGTAGGAGAATCTCGTCGTCATTGAATTTGCTGGTGGATCTCCTCGTCGATACTCGATCTCGCGGGTGGCATGGATCTTATTGTTGTTGGAGGTCATATGAGGAAGAGAAGAGGGTGCGAGTATGGAGGAGATAGCTTACATTAACATCTGTGCATGAACTCGCTTTGAGAACTACGTAAGCATCAATTTCATGAACTTGGTTTCCGATCTATACCGGTGGAAGGGTGCGGAGCTCTTCGACACTATATGATAGGTTATCCAATTGTGGCTTTGTAAAAAAAATAAAATTAAAAAATACTCTCTTCTTTTTATTATTATTCTTCTTCTTTCTTCTTCTTCTTCTTAAAGATTGTTCGATAAAGGCCACATATTTTCTACCTACCCTCCCTTACCGACCAGTAAAAATCACGTGCATCCAGAAATCCAAAATTTAATCGAATTATACAAGGAATCGTATCTCGAACCGGTGATCAGAGAAGGCGAAGCCGTGCTTTTACCAACCGTGCCATCACTGTAGTGATAAAAAAAATAAATTTTTTTTTTTTTTTTTCATGAAAGCCATTATCCAACATCCCTAAATCTGGAGTACTTTTTTATATATATATTTTTCACTCTATTAATATTGTTAGGGTCTACATATATGGCTAGACCCTGTTGCAACAAAGATCGACGTATGAATGACCCAAAGTCTTTATAATTTTTTCTAAAAGTAATGTAGGAGTAGATGCTTGTGCCACCTTACAACAGGACCATCTTCCAGAAGAAAAAGAAAAAGTTGACAAGAGATGCCTATCTTCTGTTAAAAATTTAAACAGATATTTTCTATAAAATAGAAAGTAACAAAAAATTTTAGAATCCTGGCATGTCAAATAGCATTTTTGAAGCAATTGAAGACCAGGTTTGAGACTGGACGCGCGTTAATAAACAAGAAAAAACCGATAATAACCATCATAATAGACTATTTAGTATTAATCATCCATTGTAATATAAAAATATTCATTATTTATATTTATATTTCAACAATACCAATTTACGATCAAAGTAATAATCTAGATAATAACACCATTATTTTCTATTTTATCTTTTTTTTTTACAAAAATGTTATAATAAATCATAATGACTATTACTTTTATGATGTTAGAAAACAAAACTATACAAAGTAGTATAAGTTGAGACCATGTTAACTATTATAACAGCCAATATTGATTTCTTATGGGAATCTATTGTGACAAGATAAACTTAACAGCTTGGCACCGAACCTTGGTGGACGACCGGACGTGATAGCCCTCCCGTTTAGGGGCATTGGGACTTAAAACACTCTTTTGGATGCGCATGCTTGGCCTCTTACTCTTTTGCCGAAACAAGACCAAGTGGGATGCACCCTAAGAACAGTGATCATATAAAGTTCATGACCAGATTCGGCAAATCAAATCCAAAATTAAGTGGCCAGATCAGAAAACCTTGTCCAGAACAACACAAACATGAGACTTGCAAGTCATCAAAGATGACTGTCATTTTATCGGCATTGTTTAGACTACCTGCGATTGCTCCGATGGCTCTTCGAAATGTTTTGTTTTTCAATTTTATTAGATGTATTCATGCTAGGACGGTGTAAATCATCCATCTTTAAGACAAAGAAAGCAAGTTTAAATCTGCTCTCTAGTAAACATAGTGGAGATAAGTTCATTGTAAGGTTCACTTTGATATCTATATTTAGGTAATGGTAATGATGCAAATAAAGTTAGCATCCTTGTTAGAAGTGATAGTAATCTTAAAGCAAAATATTTTTTTTTTTAGGAGGGGGCTTAAAAGATCACCTATTAGTATTGGCATGATCCTAAATTTATAGGGATCTAATATAGATCCCATGATTATAGAGATCTCATATGGATCATACGGGTATAATCCCATATTTATAGGTATCTATATAAATTCTATGATTTTAGGGATCTCATATACATCATACGGATGTAATCTTTCTTATTTTCAGATTCTTTGTCAATAAAACTAATAGAATACCCTTCCATTTGGATACGGAATGATTCCAATTCCCATTCCAACATGATATTAGAACCCTTCTCTTTTCTTTCCTTTTCTTCTTCTTCTTCTTCATCACCAATCCCTAATCCCTGACCCTCCATTCTTACTCTATCATTTTTCCTCTTCTTCATCATCTTCTCCTTTTTCTTCATCCCTTCAATCATTCGGACTAAATTCCTTTCTCTACTACCACCCACTGCATACCCTGCTGCCCCTCCTTGCGACAGTCATCATCTACTGCTACTGCAAACTGTCGCCGATGCCGTCGCAGACATTGCCACTGCATCTCAACCTCCACCGTGGTAGAGCGGCTCCAGAACCCCTTGCTCTTCTTGGTCACAACACCGACTCCCCAGATATGGTTGCTAATCTTGAAGGAGGCGATGTTGAAGGCCCCATGGTGGAGTCTTTTTATTCAATCAATCTCTATTTTTTAACAAGTTCTTACGTGAGTTCTACTTCATGGTTACTCTATTGAGCTCTAATGTCACCTGGACAATCTATTGGCCACTTCAAGTCCCGAGTTTTATTGGATGGCTCTTCAAATGGTACTATGAAATATATTCAATCAATATTGATTGATCTTAGATAATTTTTTGTTGAATCTCAAGGGTTTAATGAATAGCATTTAAACAGTGATAATAGTTTTTTTTTCTCTGACTTTGAATTATCACAATTATTTCTGGAGCCCATTTTTGATATGATGAATCCCACTACACTGTTCTTGAGTGACTTTGAGATCCTCTTAAATAGATTGATATAGAGGGACATGGATAATTCTGGAGGAGAGAATTCTAGTTCTGCTCTCCAGACCATCAATGTTAAACTAGATGGACAAGAAAACTATTTTAGTTGGTCCCATCTTGCTCGCCTCATCTTGGAGTCTAGAGATCTTGAAGGGCTTATTACAAGTGAGTAAAAAAAGCCTAATGGGATGGGATCTGATACAAAAAGATGAAAGAATAATAATTCCTTGGTGTCAACTTGGTTATTGGGCTCTATGACTCTACAAGTAGCTAAGACTGTGAAGAAATTAACAAGTGCATATAAAATCTGGACTGCTCTGGTCATAATGTATTCTCAACAGGAGAATATCATGCAAGCTCACAAGATACAATGTAAGCTTAAAGATCTAAAGTAAGAGAGTATGTCAATTATTGAGTATGTATCTGAGATTAAAAGATTGTGGTCTGATTTAGATTTCTTTGATCCACTATCTTTGACTTATTCTGAAGATGCTGAAACTATTAAAAAATGGGTTGATAGGTGAAAAATTGCCGACTTTTTTCATAGCTTAAACCCTGAGTTTGAACACCGACAGGCCATAATACTTGCAGCTAAGGAATGGCCAACTCTGGATAAGGCTATTTCTTCTATTGCTAATGAAGAAACACGGCTACAAACCATGTCCTCAACTTTAAGAGTTCCTTCTCGATGTGCACTGTCTGCTATTAGTTCTACCCGCTCAACATAGCCTATTCAAGGAACATCATCTTCACGAGCTGCTTATTTATCTTCCTTTGCCTTTATGCGTGATAAGACTTGTAACCATTTTCATCAGCCTGGTCATATTAGACTTTATTATTATAAGCTTCATAATAAGATACCAGGAGGTCGGGGAGGTGCCCATAGTGGAGGGAGAGAAGGTCGTGGTACTCGCACCTGGAGATACCTTTATCCATACAATTACTGTTGCTGTACCTGGTGACATTACTATTCATACAGTCACTATTACTGCTGATGAGTTGCAGACTCTTCATTAATTTAGATCTAGTCTCAAAGCTTTTGCCAATACTGCTTCTTCCTAGAATACCGTTCCTCAGCCTACTTCGAATCACTATAATAATTTTGCTCACATAGGTACAGACATCCAAGATATGGCATTTAGTTGCATTAGTTCTCGTAATAATTCTTGGATTATAGATTCTGGAGCATCCAATCATATGACTAGATCATCTAATAATTTTCTCTTATTCTCCGAGTAAGAAATAATTCTGTGTATTTAGCCGATGGCTCAATCTCTAGAATTTTTGGACAAAGATCTATTCATTGTACACCTAGTTTATCTCTTCAGTCTATTCTGCATGTTCCAATATTTTCTGTTAACTTACTATCTATTAGTTATATTACTCGTGATCTTAAATATTTTGTAACCTTTAATGAACATAATTATGTTATTTAGGAAGCTCAAATAGGAAAGAGACTTGGGACTAGAGTAATGCATGATGGACGGTATTTCTTGGAAGATGGCTATTCAAAAGTTGGATACATGGCTGCTGCATCTAAGTCACAAAAGTATAAATTATTGCTGCTACATTACAGGCTTGGTCATCTTCTTTTTACTCTTATGGCACAAATTTATCTCTCCGAGTTCAGGAACATCGATAAACATCTTTTGGTCTGTGATGCATGTGCATTTTCTAAGCATACACGTAGTACTTATCCAGTTTCAAGTAGTAAGAGTTCTATATCTTTTTAGGTTATTCATTTTGATGTATGGGGTCCATGTGGAATAACTTCTATCTCTAGTCACACGTGATTTGTGACCTTTATTGATTGTTATAGTAGAACAATATGGGTTTACCTAATAAAAAATAAAATTAAAGTTTTTTCTTACTTCAAAGATTTTTATAAGATGGGTTCCACACAGTATTCTGTTGTATTGATAATTCTTCATTCAGATAATGGAATTGAATATGTGAATAAGGAGTTTGATGAGTATTTGTCATCTCATGGCATTATTTATCAGACTACTTATGTCGATACTCCTACACAAATGAAGTCGCTGAGCATAAAAATAGACATTTATTAGAAGTAACTTGATGTTTAATGTCTACCATGAATGTACCAAAATTTTTGTGGAGCGAAGCTGTTCTTACAGTAGCCTACTTGATCAATCGAATCCACTATGGATGTTAGATATAAAATCCCTGTTGAATATCTCACATGAGTTACCTCTTAAATCATTCCTCCTTATGCATTTGGTTGTATTTGTTCCATACAGGATCACCTACCATCTGTAGGTAAAATTGATCCTCATGTCCTGAAATATATTTTTGTAGGATATTCTCTTACTAAAAAGGGCTACAAGTGCTAGTGTCCTTTTGAATGAAAGCTTCTAGTCAGTATGGATGTTACTTTTCGAGAGTTCAAACCTTTTTATGGTAGTTCTTCAGACTTCTTCTCCTTGCTCGAATCCTCTTCCAACATTGGTGTTCCTCATGCTAGTCGAGAAGGGGAGAACATATTGGATCTTGTACTTGATACTATCATGGGGACTATTCCTATTCCTAATATTTCTGTCACTATTGGCCAAAGGGACGATCCTGTTCCTAATGCTCTTCCTAATGTCCTAATGGTAACCAGTGGGATGATGACATTCCAAATTATCCTACTACTCTAACTAGAGAGCAGCCCTACATTCATTTTCTAGAATCTAAGCCTTCATCTCTTGTTCCAGCTTCGTCTACTTCGCCCTTATCTCCGTCTGGAATGAGTGGTAATATTTCTAATCTCTCTAATACATCCCATATTGATTCTCCTTCCAAGTTACCTATTGCTTTGTGAAAAGCTCCTCATCATGCTAATCATCATATATGGTATAGGCATGATATTGCTAACTTTATGTCTTATTCTTCCTTGTCTCCCTCATATAATAGTTTTATAGTCTCATGGAATTCTATATCTATACCTAATGACTGGAAGATACAAAAAGGGATCCTTAATGGAAAGAAACTATGTTGGAAGAAATGAGAGCTCTAGAAAAGAACAAGACATGGGACCTTGTATCTCTACCGATAGGAAAGCAGCTAGTTAGTTATAAGTGGTTATTTACTGTGAAGCAAACTCCAAAGGGCACTATTGATCATTACAAAGCAAGACTGGTAGCTAAAGGTTTTACACAGACGTTTGGGATTGATTACGATGAGACATTTGCTCTTGTGACAAACATGAATACTGTTAGAACCATTATCTCATGTGCAGCGAACTTTGGCTGGAATCTATATCAACTGGATGTAAGGAATGCATTTCTACATAAAGAACTTCAAGAGGAGGTGTATATGCAGATTCCACCTGGCTTTGCTACCACTCAAATAGTTGAAAAAGTTTATAGATTAAGGTGGTCTTTGTATGGGCTAAAGTAATCTTCTCGAACTTGGTTTGACCGATTCAGATAGGCTGTCATATCAATGGGCTACTATCAAAGTAATGCCGATCATACACTCTTTTTTAGGTAATCCTATGGATGGATCATACTTCTCATTATCTATGTTGTTGACATCGTGATTACTGGTAATAACACTGAGGAGATAGCATATCTGAAGTCTCAATAACTATAAGCATTTGAGGTTATGGATATGAATAAACTAAGATACTTTCTCGGGATTGAGGTAGCATACTCTCCTAAAGAAATTTTCTTTTCCAGAGAAAGTATGTTATGGATCTTTTGACTGAAACTGTAATGCTTGGGTGTAGACCTGCAGCTACACATATTATTCAAAATCATAGACTTATGGCTGACTCTTGCACTCTAGTATACAAGGATTGTTATCAAAGATTGGTGGATAGGTTGATTTATTTATCACATACCAGACCTGATACTGCTTTTGCTATGAGTGTTGTTAGCTAGTATATGCATGACCCTCACTTAAGACATACGGAAGTAGTATATAGGATTCTCCAATACTTGAAGAGTTATCCTGAAAGAGGGTTATTCTATTCACGACATGGAACCTTAATATTGAGGAATATACAGATGCTGACTGGACTGATTCCATAGATGACAGGTGCTCAACCTCTGGTTATTGTATATTTATGGAAAAAAATCTTGTTACATGATATAGCAAAAAGCAAGATGTAGTGGCTTGCTCAACTGCTGAGGCTGAGTATAGAGCAATGGCATTTAGAGTTTGTAAAGTGTTATGGCTAAAAAATCGATTAATCGAACTTCAATTATTCCGTGGCTCTTTATTATTACTTTTTTGTGATTATTAGACAGCCATTAACATAGCAAACAATCCAATTTAGCATGACGAAACCAAACATATTAATTTGATTGTCATTTTATCAAGGAGAAGCTTATCACCGAGGTTTTTTAGATTTTGCATATTCGATCTTTAGATCGGCTAGCTGATGCTCTGACCAAAGGATTAAGTTTAAATTATTTCACTTCTGTTTGTACCAAGATGGGACTTATCGATCAATTTGTCCCATCTTGAGGGGAACTATTAGCATGATCCTAGATTTATAGGGACTAATATAGATCTCATGATTCTAGGAATCTCATATGAATCATACGATTGTAATCCCAGATTTATAGGTCTCATGATTGTAGAGATCTCGTATGGATTATACAGGTGTAACCTTCCTTATTTTTAGATATTTTATCAATAAAACCAATGGAATTCCCTCCCATTTAGGTACGGGATAAATCGAATTCCTATTCCAACAATTAGTATTGTTAGATTTTCGAAAGAATTTTTAGATAGACTCGACAACATATCCTAACATCATACAAAAGCAGTTCTATGTCCCAATTTATTTAGTATTCATTAGTTACTCTATTTAGATTTTTCCCCTCGTAGGTTTAATCAATTTTCATCATAATGCTAAATAGATTTCTCTCTAAAAGGTTTCGATCATGCTAAATTTCTATACAAAGGATCCTAATATTACCGGATACCAGGGAGTCCAAGAAAAAAGTTATCCGTAAGTTAGAATCTCAATGATTCCATGCATAACAGAAATCTTATATTCCCTAAAATTCAAATTAATTGTAACTTACCGGTCATAGGAAAATTTAAATTTATTTAGATTAAGTGCATGGTATACCAGAATCCGAGCTCATTTAGACGAGAGGAAGCCTGGTCATATCAAATAGTGAAGACCAGATTAGAATCTATATCACTAACATCAGCACCGGTGAGTTCAGCAATTCGAGTCGATCTAGCCTCTCTCGGATCAAATTAAGTAAGAAATGAACGATTCAATTGTTCACTAATTTATCGATTCAAGTGTAACCTAGCAATTTCATAAAAATATCAGCCCTATAACCTGACATGAACCTGAGAAAAAAGATCCATTGCCACCGTAAGTACGTAGGACCATTATTTCAGGCAAGGGCAGGTCTGATACGTGGACACCTACAACCTGTTCTGCAAATCCCATGAAGAGAAGAACGAAGAAGGCTCACAAATAATTAGAATTAATGCTTCATAATGGGACGAGCTCCCATGGTAGCTGACCCAATGACACAAGCTCCTTCGGTGAAAGTGGAGCAAAGATATTCGCACGGCAGGCTGGAAAAGCGATGCGTGGATGGAATCCAAAGCTTTCAAGGCCGAAAGGAGACACTCAGGCTTCAGTCTAAAAGTTAATGGTAGGGCAACTCGTGCGAGAATGCAAACCTTAACCAATGGCAGGGCCCACCGTATAGTTCGACAGCAGACCGCCATTTACGGCCCATGGCTCTGAATGGAAGATCTATACCGTACCTGGCCAGCAGGGGGGACACTACCACCCCTTGGCTTTATTTTTGGCCTCCATCTCCAGCTAACTGGAAATTGCCCACCCTTCCGTAGCCAAGGAAATGTTTCTAGCCATCCCTGCCGTTGGTTTGCGTATGGTCGGTCTCCTTGAGCTACAGAGACTTTTGCATGGATATATATGGTGGTCTACTATTGGAGGCTAGGGTTACTATTCATTGAGTGGCCATTACGTGGGTGCCCACCTAGACGGTGTCCCTCGAGGGACTATTCAAGGCTTCATGCATGTTTAAAAGTCGTGACAAATGTTGGCCAGGGTTCTGCTGGTGAGTACTGGCCATGGTCGGTCCAGCTTATAGCATATTTATTTTGGCTGGCTACCTGTTACCAATCATATATATGAAGAGGATGATGGTCGTGGGAGTGATGAACCAAGTTTAAAATTAAATCCAATCATATATATGAAGAGGATGATGGTCGTGGGAGTGATGAACCAAGTTTAAAATTAAATTGGAGCTGCCTACCAATGATAGGTTGTAATCGGTGATCATCTTGTGCAATATATACAAACCACTATATATATATGCTACAACGACTAGAGGGCTTCCCCTTTTTCTTATTATTGTTATTAATTTTGATGGTTCTAACATGAGGTGCGTAAGCTCTAATGGTTGAATTAGACATTTTGATGGTTTGACATCTTAAAGATAAAAGATATTGGGCATATGAATGGTTATGTAACATCTTAAAGATAAAGATACATAGGAAGCATGGTGCGTGCTGCATCTTGATGATAAAGACCCAGATGTAGTGTATACCATGATATCTTTATATTTGATGTGGATCTAACACCGCAATAGATAGTCTGATGACATCACCAGCTCATATTTTGCATAAGGCTTAACAACATTAGATCATATTTTATAATGTTTATGACATTAACTTGATCGAGTTTCAAGCTTTCTCTCTCTTTATCTATCTATCCATCTATCGATCTATCTATTTATCGATGTCATATCAGAGTTTTTAGTTTTATGTATTGTATTTGTTGCCTTCAAATCACCCTCCACTAGGCTCGAATGGTGGCGAGAGTACTTCAATCTTCTCTGGGCAAAATTGGGTATTACTCCTGGTGGATTTTAAATAAAAACCTGCAAGAATAGTCCTTGAACTGGGATTTTTTATAAGGAACCCTTCGACGGTCAAGTTAGTGGATGGAAAAAAATAGACTGCATCAGTTGGAGCTGCGAATGATGGTGGTTATTGAACGAGTATATGAGTGGTAGTAGTATGTTCCTATAATATGACATTATGTAACATTCCTCCTCGGTTGTCCCTTTTTATCATTTTATAGGGCTATGCTGGGTAACCAAATGTCATTGCGAAAGTGGCCTCCTTTGACATGCATAATAAATTTTGCTAAGGTAGCAGGATCTTGTCTTCTAGAATTTTTTTCATTGATCTCCAATTAGTTGTTATACGAGTAGGAATTGATTTGTCCTTTTCATTCTCTATTACAATAATACCTGACTTTTTAGGTACTACTTGGGTTGGACTGGCCCATTGGCTATCCAAAATTGGATAAATAATATCGACATCAAGCCTTTTTACCACTTCTTTTTTCATAACTTCTCGCATGTTCGGATTAAGCCTTCGTTGCATGTTCTATGTGATTTGGCTTCAGCTTCACAATGAATGTGATGCATGCAAATAGAAGGATCAATTCCCTCTCCAGTATCCTCTATCAACAAGCGATTATTCATGGGATAAGCCATGAAAACAAATCTCATGAAATATTATTATTATGAGGAGTGGAGAGGGAACTTAGTCTATTTATAAGCAAACCCTAATAAGCCTCCCATTATGAGTCAAGTTGGGCTTAGGCCTATACTGTATAGCCTCAACTATACCAACCAACATAAGGTGCTCAAATCCTAATCACAAGGATTACGTACAACATTGGGTTAAACACATGTCATAGATCATAAAATCAATCCATTTTTAACAAATCAATTTAACATAAAATAAAATAATAATTAATAATAGCTTATAATTTAGAAAACATTCTTTCATTCTTCTACTTGGATAACATTAATTATGATTTTAAAAATATTTTATTTCAAAACAACTCTCGAGTTGAACATTGTACATGGCCATGAAAATATAATCCATAGACAGCACCTACAAATGACTCAATCCAACAGTATCAATCATACCGAATCATGGAGTCATTGCATCCCTCATTTAATACAAAACCTATCCATGGTTACAAACATCACAAATACTATCGATATGAGCCTTGGTGTGGTAGTGTAATAAGAAAAATAGTATCCAAAAGTAATCCAAAGATAGCATGCTATTTTCATTGTCGATCCACCAATTTCTCTTCAATATGCTTAAATGAAAAATAAGCATGAAAAATTTTAATAATTTCAAAACAACATGTCATTTTGTCTCACATACTCAGCATGGTATCAATGATGTGATAGCACAACATATCTAAAACTCGATACCTGGTCTTGATTTTCATACAATAACTATATAAATAAGAGATATATGCACATAATAAAAGAATTATATAAATATACCAGTAATAATGATTTCTCTTCAACCATATGCTTTTACAAGCTAAAGAAATTCTATGACTTCAAAAGAAGTCCATATATCTCCAAATAAATATATCGAGATCTCTTAATAATAAATGAGATACATCCATATAATTATCATTCTCAAGATAAATATATTCTTGAGATCCTATATTGTATTTCATTTCACATGCACATATAAACCATATAGAAATGCAATCCACCAACTATCATGTCAATAATATATATAAATACTCATGATAGATATATTAAAATAAAAAAAAGATCTATCAAATAAAGTATAAATATAAAGTTACTTCCACTAACCAAGCACATCAAAAGAATTCAACATGCCTATTTTTTCAACAAGCTTTGTAAAGCATACAGACTTCAAATCCTAAATCAAATGATCAATCAACATGGACTTTATACATATGCACTCGACAATTATGTATCCTTGGATTATAATCTATCAATAAAGTAATCAATAACAAATAAAATTTATCAATCAAGTCAATGTATAAATATATCAAACTCCCACTAATCCAAAAATAAATGATTCTAAAATTTTCATATTCTAGACAAGTTTTATGTAAATTATGGATTTTATTCATTTGATTAGGAGATCAATAAACATTGACTCTATATAAATATACTTTACAAAATATCTTTCTTTTAAATAAAATCTCTGACTGTCAAATATCTATCTTTATATAGATAGAGATAATAAAAAAATTTATGTTCCTTTAAAGAACATAGCTGCACTATTATTATAAAAAATCTTAAGTAGTCTTTAAGATAGAATCAATAATTATAAAATCCAGGATAAAGTTCTATAATCAAAATAATATAAATTATGACTTTGCAACGTGCCACAAATTTTACATGTATATATAAATAGTGCCTCTAGATTCTATTTTCATTTTTTTTTATAAAACAAACCCTCTACCATTCACATCTTAAGAAATCAAATTGTTATAAGAAATGATATCTTTTCATTTTCTATTATATAATTTCTTTACTAGTATTACATCAACTAGTAATTGGGATACTATAATTAATTCATATATATGATATTACTCTTCCACTATCCTCCAGCATGATAAAATATAATATTTTCATAAATAAAAAAATAAGAGCAATAACTTATTTTTTTTAATATTATATTTCTAGCATAAGAGCATCTAACATCATGCAAATCAGAATCTATAAATATGGCATGATTTTACTCAATATTTTTTATGCTTCTATGAGGATAGTAAATAATAATATTCATTTAGAATTATCTGGATAACTAAATTAAATAATATATTATATAAATTTAAAGTTTATTACTGATAGAGTATTAATGATTAAGTATTGCAGGACAGTCCTAAATATAAAATTAAATAATATTGGACTTCCTTCCACCTTCAACTTAAAAGGTATCTTGTATAACTATCTTATCAAGAATTTTATTTAAAATATAGATGGCAGTTCTTAAAATCTTATACTAAAGATATCATAAGGAAAATTACGTCCACTTATCACACTTCAAATTATATCTTTCAGAGTATGATTTTGCCTTTCAATCACACCATTTTATTTAGAAGTTTCAGGTATGGTATATTAAACAACTATCATAAACGTATACAAATATTCAATAATACTATTTGTTTATTATGTATGGGATCTTAGGATGTAACTGATATACCATATCAATATTTTTATTCTTTTCTTAAAAATATCAAAATTTTTAAATAAAATATGACAAAATTACTAATTATTCTAGTTATATAATTTTAAGTTCACTAAATCGCATAGCAATAAATAACAAGTATGATGAGTAACCAGTATATTAGAGATAAGAATCTTAAAATACTTAGTTTAAGTACAATACTCTCTAATTTCATAATATAGTCCTAGCGCCATCATGCCATCATATCTTATATTGATTTATTTATCCACCAGTTATCAAGACTCTCTTTTATCAAATTCTACATACGTTTTATAAATAAGATCAAAAACCATATTACATCATCATTCTCAGGTATAACACCAAGAATAGAATAATTATATATATTACAAGCAAAATAATTCACTCTTTATCACTTTTATAGGTAGCTTTTTTTTTCTAGAGTATTTATAAATCATTCAAGATGGAAGATCATTATATAATATGATATGTATAATCTATCATACTTAGTGTCAACACAATTTTAGTTTCTATATTTTATTTCTGTTAAAGTCATCATAATGAAAGTATTAACTCTATTTAATACAAATATACTAACTACTAAACAATCTTTATGCAGCTAATTAATAGAGAAATATAGACAATATATATGCCAAAAAAATTTAGAAGTATTATTTTTATGAGAGCCCTTGGTCTAATACTATAAAACTTTCTTTAAAAAGAGAGTGACGCACATAAGATATCTCTCTTCAACATATCATACTATTCAATCCCTTCTAGATATCTTATAGAAGGATCTTGTAAATCTCAGTGAACATGCAACTTTGGTAGTCACCATGCATCGAAATTCATAAACCTTCTAATCAGGGATCATCAAGTCATGACCTCTAAGGTAGCATAAGATAAATAAATAATCAATCAAGATCATACACGTATGCAACATATTAGAGGTACAAACAATAAATAAATAAAGGTTTTAAATATAATAAGTCATTTTCAACAAGAGCACAATGTGCATCATCATAAAACTCTTCTTTAGATGGAAAATATGACATACTTTTGAGCTCCAATCATAATATCAATATAAAAAAATACAAGATATTTTAAAATATATTCCCTTTGGGTAAACAGTTGCTAGTTCCAATATATATCTCTTTTCAAAGAAGACAAAGGTTAACACAATAAGGATACAAAACATTCAAAAATCTATCTCTTTTGGACAGATAAATTTTCTAAACCCAATATATCTTCACCTTTGATAATTTGATCCAGTCAAGACCTCAACAACATTGTTATTATTAATATAAAAAATAATTGTATAATCAAAGATAGTAGGAATACAAACTATTAGTCAATGGGCATATACATAAATGATATACAAGAGTCCAAATATAATATTACATATTTTTTTTTGACAAAACATGAATATGCATAAGTACTCTTCACATGAAGTCACAAGCAAATAAAATATCCTAATATTCACGAATATATCTTCCTTGGATAGACAGATCCATGGAAGCTAGAGTACTCTTGCAATACAATACTCCATGCAACCTTTTCTAATTAAAACATACAATAATTTTCTTTGGATATGCGGTTGTATGCCATAACCAGAAAATATTTCTCTCAAGATAAAAAAATCTTAGGGACAATATAAATAAATCATTTTGATAATAAATATTTATGCCAACCTATAAAATTATTCATATAGAAAAATAAATATCTAAATAAATATAAAATGACATACTTTAAGCATACATATGCTACAAAAGTTTAGTCCAGAATAGAATACTTAATAACATGCACCATATTGATCAAATCATAATATAATATTTCATTCTAACTACTACTTCTATCAACAACACTTACTACATAACTATAAAATATCTTTAAGCAAGAATTATAGTATATAATAAGTATCGCAACTAATTACAGTCATTTGTAGATCAACTATAATAATATAATAAAAAATAAAATAATTGGTTCTTAATGACTCAACTATTCAAAATTCATTAAATACTTAGACCTTTTAGGGCTATACGAAAGTATACATAAATTATATAATAGTGAGTAAAATTATATATAAATAATTTATAATTATTTAAATATTTTATCATACATGAAGAATTCAATCAAAATAATTTTCAAATTATTACAAGTCCAATAGTCCAAAAATCGCTCAAATTGGATATAAAATAAGCAAGTACAATAATTTTATCAAAAATCAAAAATAGAAGACTAAACCATAAATTACAGAAATATAAAGACTTTTCTGTAAAATATATTTTTGAAAAATGATAGGGACCTGGATGTAAAATTGTAAGGATTGATTTGTAATATTCAAAATTTAGGGACATATATGTAATTTTATATGGACCCATATATAATTTAAAATTTTATAAGTGCTTAATTATAAAATTTTCTTTAATCCAAAATTAAAACTAATCCAATATAATTAGGTTCAACCAGTTCTTCAATTGGATTTAACTTATAATTAATGGATTGGGTTTTAAGTAGCTTGAAACATGAAATCCGTTAACCTAAAATCCATTAAAACCCTATCCTTCCTCCCTTCTCTTCATCCCAACCAAAGACTCCAAAACTACCATTAAGAGCAATTCAAACTTTGAATCTCTCCCTGGAGGGCCATCAACCGAACCCGATCACCAGTGGGCATCCCCCGGTCACCGGTGACTGTTTCAAAATTGCCAACAAGCCAAAATATGGCTGGTTCATGAAGATCGATGGAGGAGCCAACCCCAACACTCGTCAATGCAAAAATCTGGCTGGCAGCCATTGGAAGAGAGCAAACGAGAGACCACAGTGTCCTCTCGACGGTTCGCCACCCCTTCCATGAGATCTACCTCACTCCGCTACCATCTTACTAGTGATTGGGAGATCTTCTCGTCTTCGAACCCCTCTTATCTTTGATGATGGATCGACCATCACCCATCGGTGAAGATGAGGTAGATGCCGGCCTCCATGATCTCTTTATCGGCTACCCATCTATCGGTAGAGATAGAAACCAACCACAGCACAGGTGACCATTTTGGGAGAAGATGCATCCCCAGCAAAATAGAGGAGATGTGAGATCGATGTTTTATTTTTGAAACCCAAGGCCTCGCTTCTCTTCCCAAATCCGCCACCTGTGTGCACGGTGACCTCCAGGACCTCCTCACAGCGGCCGCTCACCACCTTCCATGGCATCACCAGTGGTCAAAAGGGTCTGAACCGTCAGCGGGATTCGGCGACCTTCAATTCTCTCTTTTTTTTATTTGATCTCTTCAGAGCAGCCGTGACTCCTAGTTGTCCTTCTTAATATGCCATTGCCGAAAAGCTTGATGACAGCACCAAAAACTTTCGATAACGGATCCGAAGGATGAGGAAGCCATAAGCATGAAAAGATCTACCGATTCCTTCATGAATTATCGAGGAGAGAGGCACGATAGCCAGATCGGAGAAGGAATCGAGAAAACAAATTAAAAATAAAATACAAAAGGAAATCAGGATCCTTTCCCATGAAACAAATTAAAAATAAAAGAGGTTCTAAATCATGTATAGTGCTATGATACCAATCATAAGAAATTATTATTATTATTATTATTATTTTAAAATCCTATGCATGATTTCTAGAATACAAAAAAAAAAATGATATTATTTTCTAAGAATTGGTTTAAGCAAATAATATATCCGTAAATCCCATAGAACCAATAATATCTAAATATTTGGGATGCGTACATATATTCGTCATGAATTTTCAAACCTGGAATCATGAATGCTCACATGAATATCGAAGGCCAAGTCGTTCTCTCTAACATCCTCTATCAACAAGCGGCTATTCGATGGGATAAGCCATGAGAACAAATATCATAAAACATTATTATTATGAGGAGCGGAAAGGAGACTGGCCTATTTATAAGCAAATCCTAACAAGCCCTCTCATCACGGATCAAGTTGGACAAAAACCTATATTGCACCACCTCAATCATACTAACCGTGCTTAAACTCTAATCACAAGGATCGCACACAACATTAAATTAAACGCATATCTACCAACACGGATCATAAAATCAATCCATTTTTAATAAATCAAAATAAAATAAAATAAAATAATAATTAATGGTAGTACATAATTTAAAAAAAATTGTAAACTAAATTACTGAAATCAAATTATTAATATGCCATAGCTTGAGGTGACAAAATTACATACCCAATTACTATCTCAATTAGCTCAAAGCCACATCATCATTCTGCAGCCAAATGAGTTCAACCGAGAGCAATGTTGTTACAGAAATCATCATAAAATCAAACCTCTTTCGGTCCCTGACAACACCGAAAAAAACCAGGCTCGATCAGCTTCCACTCAAACAGCACACGATACGTGTCCCCCACCCTCTTGGCAAAGAGAGAAGGTGGCCCGGTTTGTGCGCCGATCGAGGAAGTAATTGGGATGGGATCCAAAGAAGTGGTGAGTGTTCGACCCACCCATCCCCTTGGGGTGGAGGCATGTGAGACATGTGGCGACCAAGGCTGCAGCAAAGGGATTCGTGGGGAGACCTGGCAGGAAAACTGTGTATGTGACATGACAGAACGTACCACGGCTATCTTGGTGGGCCTTTTCCTTGGTTTCTGGTGTTTTTTTTTTTTTTTTTTTTTTTTTTTTTTTTTTTTTTTTTTTGTGTTGTTGTTGTTGTTGTTTCTCTGGTCTACTCGTCGTCAGGGGATCCAATGTAATTGCCCCTCGAACCACTGCATACCTGGATTATTTGTCTATGGATTTTTATTTTTTTTATATCAGGGTTGTGTAATAATTTTTTCCTCTCCTTGCTTTGCTGGTAAGGTGATATATTACAGATAATTTAAAAATATAATATAAATTATCGATAATATGTATTATCAGTAATGTAGATTATATATGGTATGAATCATCATATTCGATACATATCGTTAACATTATATAATATAAAATTAAATATTTTTAAATTTTTAAATTAAATTTATATTTTATTTATAAAATATAATATTTTAATATTTTATATTAAAATATTAAAAAAAAATATTTTATATAAAAAATTAAAAAAATTATTATTATATTTAATAAAATTAATATAAAAATTATATATTAAATAAAAAATATAATTAATATATTATTTAAATATATTAAATTTGTAAATTATATTATTAAATATAATTGTATTATATTATATGAAAGTAGTGCCTTTCTTTTCGTTGGTCAATCGTGGTGACGAGGATGGATGGAGGACGATTAATGGATGGCAAGGGGGCACCATCAAACGGGTGATAGAGAAAATTTAAATAAATTACTAATTACCAAACATAATTTATAGAAAAAATAGAGAAAAATTATTTAATTATTAAATTTTTTTTTTGGGGAGAGGGGGGGGGGGGGAGACATGTTTTGAATCTTTAGGGACATCATATCCATTTCATAACACATATGTAATGACAACATTCTTAGGCTTGCATCAATTTGTATTAACCTGCTAATATGCTCGTATAGACTAAAATAAATATATAAATTCACGCGAGGATAGTGGTAAATTGAGTCTATAAAATTTAAACTAGATTTTTCTTACTCACGAGGAAATGAAAATGTAGATTTTTTTAAATTTTTGTACAAAATCTTTGCGGAACGGTGATTTGTAGCAGTATCCTAGGCTTTATATCGTGCACTTCAATAATAAAATTTTTAATAATGGATCTTACTTGGCCATTATTTGGCTATTATTTTCTTATAATGACCATTATGAACCGGAAGTCATGATTTATTGATTAAAAATAATTTGAATAGCATGTTGTTTATTTTTTTCAATATTTTTACTTAACAAAGATATTAATCATTACATCGTTGATTATTTTGATCTCAAATAAATCCAAGAAAAAGTCCCTATCAACAAATGATGGCCATCATTTCTGTAACGATGATGAACAAAGTTTCAAGGGAAGCTTGTCATGGACACCACCGAAACTCTTGTAAAGATAATTATCCAAGCGATTGCCCTGACCATATTTGTGGAGCATGATTAAATAGTCTTCAACCTTGGTTGCAGGTAAAATAATTACTAAAGATGACCAATTTATGTTGGCTGCATGCAAATCAAAAGGGCTCTTGGATATAAATTGAAGAAGAAATTCTGCTAAATCTTTTTGGCTTATCAAAATCTTCCATTGGACTAACTCCTATGACCTAGGTCACGCAGAACCTGTTCAACAACAGTGATAGCAAAACGAGGCAGACCGCAGGATATTCCCTGAAGGGATGCTTCTGATGGTATGGGTTTGGACTGAACATGTTGAAACTTGGTTCAACCAGGCCCGGTCCGCCCATCCCGGAAAGTATGAGTAGTTCATTCGAGTCTCTACATTCTTGTTTGGTTGCATGGCGGCAAGCTTGTCCGAAGTACGCAAATTGCACGATAAGCTGACATGATGAAGTAGATATTGGAGGACTGACCCCAATGGTGACTCGGTTAGCTTTCATGTTATGCACTGCAACCTTCCCCAAGTCCCCTAAACTTCAGCTTCAAGAACTAAGATTGATGGGAAGTGATAATACCTTGATAGCCAAGTAAACAATAAATTAGTTGATGATGGTGATGGCATGTCCTCCCTATTATTTGTAGAGCTAGGTTAGCAGCTTGTGAGCAACCAGCATTTTCTTTCATATGAGATTGCATTTTTGAAGATCTCTCTCATGTGGTAGGACATCGTTTTCTCTTTGGTTTAACTTGCTTTTGCTGCGGCCATGCTTTGTGCTCGCCATTTTGGTTGTTTTCTCTGTCCTATCACCCCTCCTTCAATGAAAATAGTTGGTAATACTGTTCTCACAGTAAATAAATAATTAATTAAATAAATGAGTGTTCGATAAAAAATGTATGTTTTTTTTCCAATTTCGGTTTAAAGGTTTTATTTCATTCTATTCATTAAAACAGAAAAAAATATACGGGAAAGCTTTAAGAGTTCTATTTCCAAATGGTTTCATGAATCTCGAAGAACGATGAGCGGTCAATCTAAAGAACACGAAGTAAATTGTTCTGTTTTCGGGTTTTCCTTTTAAAACACCGGTAGGAAAGTTGTATTTCATCGGTCTATGACAGCATTAGATGCCTTGGACAATCTTCTATGGATCCAACCACTGAAGACAAATTATAATGGAAGAATGTGGCTGCATGTCAAACCTTCCTTGGTCACATCTAACGAACCAACATCTAATAATCCAGAATCCTGTATTGTGCAGGGTTTGCACCATAAAATGCTGTGCAACATTCGATGATTGCCATTACAAAATAGATAACTGTCAACAGTGGCATATGATGATGCATGATATCCAAAATCATCTTATTAGATAGATATCTATCTTCTAATAGCTGCCATTAAGCACTGCACATCACTCTATAGTACCAACCGTGCATCATAACATGGTTTGCACCGTAGAATGCTACGTAACATTTGATAGCTGCCATTAAGAGATGGATAACTATGGACGGTGATATGCGATATATGATATCCAAGACCATCTTATTTTGATAAATGTCCATCTTCTAATAACAGTGATCGAGTACTGCACATCATTCTATAGTAGCAACCATGCATCACAGAGAATTCGTGCTCTACATTCTATGATAAAATATTGTGCCACCCATGCATCATGGTAGATCCATGCTCCACGTTCTATGATAGGGCAGTTCCGACAAGCCTTGCAATTTTTTTGAAAAAAAATAAATATTAAGCTAAAAACAATTACAGGGGGATCAACGTTCCTACTCAAATGAAATTAAATCCCTCCAACTATTGAAGACAAATTATAATGTGACAATGTGATTGCCTGTCAAACCTTGGTCACATCTAACGACCCAACATCTAATAATCAAGAATTCTCCATGGTGCATGGTTTGCACCATAGAATACCGTGGAGCATTCGGTGGTTGCCATTAAGAGATGGATAACTATCAACAATGACAAGCAATGTATAATGTCTAAAAACATTATTTAGTAGATGTCTATCTTCTAATAGCAGTCATTAAACATTACATATCACTCTATACTACCAACCGTGCATCATAGCATAGTTTGCACCATAGAATGCTGTGCAGCACTTAATGGTTATCATTAGGATATGCATAACTATCAACAATGACATGCAATGTATGACATCCAAGACTGTTGATAGATGTCCATCTTCTAATAGCAGCCAGATGTGTATCTTCTAATAATAGCCATTAAGCATTGCACATCACGCATCATGGTAGATCCATGCTCCACATTCTATGATAGAATGGTTTTGACAAGCTTTGCATTTTTTTAAAAAAATAAAGACTAATTAAGTCCCTCCCTATTTGGAGGATAAGAAGATTTGAATCTTAATTCTTGGATTGCCTAACCACCAACATAACCAATAAGGCACAGTTCAACCATATTTATAAATTGATCGATTATCTAGTTATATATTTAAACTCTCTGCTTTATAAATACTGGCACAAAACCCTTGCCATCATCTAAGCTTTCCAATTCGCCGCCACTTCAAGCTTCTCATCTAATTGAGACCCCCGAGGACGGAAAAGACAGAAAAAATTAACAAAAACAAAGGGATAATGGAAAAAAATTAAAAAAAGATTTTATTGTATATAGATTGATTTTTTTTTTTCTTTTCGTGTCTTTGTATTTTCATTCCATTCTCTTTTGCAGAGATCTACGAGAAAAGGAAAGCACTTAAGGGAGATCAAAGGGATTCCTCGGTCCTCTTGAGTTTTTGAGAGCTTAATTTTGGTAGAATCATTATATTTTGTTAGATTTTGAGGTTTTTAATTAAAGGATCCTTATTTGGCTACAAAATTTTAAATTTATAGAGTATTGTTCTCATGATAACATGAATATTAGTAAGTGTTAGTTGTGGATTCGAGTACCGATGATTATATTAATTTTAAATAGGATAGGTTCGGGAATTTTAGTTAATTTTGCAATCATGTTTAGAATGGATTTGGATGGTAAAATTTTAAACTGGTTTCGGGCGGGTATAGAATGAATTTTGTAGGTACCATACCCGTTGCCATCCCTATTCTTGACATTCCTTCGATACTGATCCTAACATTTGCCGACCTTCTCCCGGAGCTAAGGATGCTAATGGATCGGATGGGATCATGAATGACCCCAATCCGACTCAATTCTTTGATCAGGTCATAATATTAAACTTAAACCCAACCCACTAAAAAATTGGATCGAGCCGAATCGGATCCACTATCAAAATTTTCAACCCAATATGTTATTCGGATTGGATCGAATCTATAAAAAATCCAATTCTAATCTAAAAAATTTAGATTTAGACATGATCTGGATAAAATATAGACATCTATATTTTGATTATTATATAGTCAACTATTATTAATCATAAAATAAATAATAAATAATATTATTTTTAAAATAAATTAAGATATAAAAATAATTATTACTCTATATATTAAAAAGAGTTTCATATAAATTTTAAATTGTAATTTAAAAATCAAAATAGATATGATCCTAACAATATTAATATTTTCGAATCGGATCGAATCATATCCAAATCTAATAAATTTATATCCAATCTGAAAAATAAAATGGATCTAATTTTATGATCCAATCTAGATTCACATGTCTCTAAAAATGGATTGGATCGGATTTAAATGGATCGAGCCGGATCAGGTCACGGATCAACCCGATCCCTTTGGAGTCTTACTCGAAGCATCTCATTAAACACTATCGAGTAATCGCTAAGACGGTAGCCCGGTTGATAGAAGCTTGGCCTCGCCACTAACTGATCATGGATTTGAAGCATAATCTCGTGGATGACTCGATTAAATCCAAAAATTTCTGGAAACTATTCCGATATCTTGGTAGTATCAAGCTAACGTACTTATCGTAGATGAAAAAAAGACTCTACGATGATCTTGTATCTAAGATTGCCTTAGTAAAAGGACGGGTGTCCCGGGTGCCAGACGCATCGCTCACAGAAAGAGACCCATGTCTCTCCCTCCATCCCGTCCTCGACTGGCTCGCAGGACTCTCTTCATATGATAATAAGGACAAATGCGACGACAGCCTCAGCCCAAGGCAAAAGCTTCCCGCGGGACGGCATATTTGGTTACCCATTCCGTTGTCCCCTCTCGCAGTGCCATGCTGCGGACGCCTGAAGAATCGCGAGATAGACGATGGGCTGAGAGCCCATACACGCGCCGACGCGTACAAGCTCATCAACCGAAGATGTGCGGATGGCCTCGTTGATCAGGATTAGGCTCCTCATGCTTCTCCGCTTGAGATCTGCAGTGCCCTTGGTCCATACCTCCTCTTTTTGCCACTAGAGCGAGCTGGAGAGAACTTGGGTGCAAGTGGCTTGGCACTCGGTGATGGGCTCAAGCCGGAGGCAAGACCGGTGGAAGAAGGCCCGCCCCGGTGAGGCGAGCACACCGAGGCACCGAGACAACAGTTAGCAGGAGGTTCGCAAGTCCTGGAAGCCATGCCCTTGGGAGAGAGTCTTTCGCCCACGCAAACGCAGACTTGTATTGGAAATTAGGTTGGTTGGCCCATAGTATGGCAGTCCAAACGAGCTTCCGCTTACCGGTTGATCGGTCACCAAGTTGCCCCGCTGAAGAATCAAAGAACGGAAACCAAGCCCATCTATTAGCTAATAAAATGAACCCTGCTTCTTGGTAATTCACCCACTAATTCAATACCTGGTTCATCAATCCACCAGGTCATGAATACAAATTAAAAGCAATTATCAACCGAAGAGAATACGCTTTCTGGCTGATGATCCCTATCAGACTTCTGGGATGATCTTCTGATAAAAGTAGGATGTTTGCGCGCCGCCGGTGGTTTTTGGAAAAGGAACTGAAGTTCTCCTCATCTCTGCCCTGACATATGGCTACAATCAAAATGAACATACCATGCAGTCATGAAGGCATGAGCATGGATGCCTATAAGTTTGTGAGATACTTGATTTACAGCAGAAACCACCAAAATGATTTTTACTTGCGAACTCGGGGCAAGCCAGCTTTAAATTTAGCATGAATAATGATGCACATGCAAGTCTAGCCTCCACTGAGTACAAAGTACGTTGCCATACCGTGCAGACACCAGGAACACATTCGTATAGAATACGAAAAACCCTATTAATGTTCACTTTAAAGATAAAAAAAACATTTACCAGAAAATATTAGTTTGACGATAACAGATTCTACAATGGGCATCCTCAGAACTAATGGATCCAGATTCTTTAAAAATTTATCATATATGCTTGATCTTCATAAGTATATAGAACACGATGAATTTTCTTGGATATCGAAATATTACTTTGACATAATAAATTCTACCATGGTTATCCTCAGAACTAATGGATTGCATTCTTTAAATATTTATCATATATGCTTTATCCTCGTAAGTATATTGAACAAATTGAATTTTCTTGGATATGCTTTGTTCGCATCATACCACATCAATAACCTAAAACCATCAACATAATCTAAGGGCAAAAGGAACTTTGTAAAATTTTGGGTCAGGTAACTATCACAGGCGTAGATATGTATTGGAATATATGCTAGCCTACTAGCCAATACCTTTTGCATCAGAGGAAATACCTGGTGAAGCTAGATATCTAACTCCCTAAATATGTAAGGTTAGTATTTAAGACAAGGTAGATAATAAATATAGGCGTATATGGTACCAGTGAGCCCTCAGCATGTTACATACCTCACAAGACAGTGTGCTACAAAGCGACATTTTGAACGTTGGGGACGAGTCATACCAGGTTTCCTGACCCTTTTAAGTGAAGGAAAAAGTAGAACTAGTTGAAAGTTTGGCAATTCACAGAATTTTGTGATTTTGATTTATTGCATGAACCAGCTTTAGAGGGTTCATCCTTTCATAATCAATTCTTGAACACATTGGGCATCGTTTGAGTGATTTAGGCAGAAGCAAAATGCTCAATTTAGTAGGTGAAGATGAGAAGAGGAAATTGAACATGGATACAAAATTCTGCTATATCCAGGTTCTCAAACAACATGACAAATGCATGTCAGTCAAACAATATTCTGACAGAAGAAAAGAGGCCTTAGAGGGCTGCATGAGAAAACTTTGCAATTCACTCTTATTGAACAATGTCCATGTTAAGTGCTTTAAAGAATCAGCATATTGTTGCCAAACTTGGCTTAAGCTCCAAGGAGAGCAAAAGATGGCAAAGAAAACAATGCAAAGAAAAACTGGTTCTTTTATGGAAAATATTTTGGCAGCAAGAAAGAAAAAGGCACGAATGAGTACCAAATTTTAGGAATAAAAGAGGAAAGCTGAATGATGCAAAGGGGTTTATTTACTTGAAGCGGTAATAGATGAAGGGGTGGGTTTGGGTGTTGGAGTGGGGAAGCAACATTTCATGAAATTTACAACAAAGAAAACTTAGTAAGCATGTGCAATACAGAGTTTATGAAAAGATTCTCAAATGGGAACAACACCCTCAGGGCCTCGGGAGAAGTTTTCAACTAGTGAGGATCTGAATATGAATTTCAGACATTATGTCATTGCTATCTGAAAATATTGGTCTTAATGGCTGTAAATCCAGATATTTGGGTCATATTAGTGCTCTGAGGCAAATCAAGCCCTAGACTAGATTCAATTGGACAAAAGGGAAGAAAAAATTTTTGGTATTCAGTACAGATCTGATATTACACCTTATCTCTCCTCTCACAAACCCTATACAGCATACATGCAATGTTGATTCAACTTCAATGAAAGGGTGACATTATAAGATAGAGAGAAATTTTCAGTTAAGAAAGAAGTTGAACAACAAGCTCTCTCTCTCTTCTCTCTTCTACTTTCCCTCTCCCTTCTAACATGGAAATGTAGAAAGATGCCCCTCTTTCTGGCCATATCCATGCAAAATGAAGAAAGTTATGACTCTTGGAATGCTCTTCTTAATATGGATACCCAAAGTAGCAGCTGACTGGGGTTAGTGATGTGGTCGTATAACTTCAAACAATAACCATTTAAGGCCAAAAAGGATTATGGTCAAGATATAGCTCCAGTCTTTTGACAAATCAATCAAACTGGGCCTACAAATGGGTCCCCTACACATGTAAAACTTGCATTCCTTGACCCAGACTACATCAATGAGGCACCAGGAAATTCTAAGGGAGCACCAAAACACAAAAATATGGAAAAAAAAAAACATTGTGGGGGAAATGGAATGAAACCGAGACATAAAAAGGTTGTGACAAGAAAAGATACATAACTGGGTCAGCTAAAATAAATGATGAACCTGGAACATGAGGCTACAACTCCATATTCCCCTCTAATAAATTGTCATAAAACCTTGGCCATGGAACTATACTTCATAGTCTAAAGGTCTGCAAAGGTTTGCCAGAAAGGATTAGGCTATCTAAGAAGGAACAGTTCACCTTGCACTTAAGGGATGAAAAATATGCATTAGCATTCCATTTGAGGATCTAACAGAAGACATGGACTTGGTTAAGAGTGACAGCTTGAATTGAAGGAATGCAACAGTCATTTAGTCAGCCAATGGTAACACATTCAGCTAAGCACCTTCTTTGACAATCATATCATCATGATGACAAGAAGATGAAATGAAAGGATAGCAGCTAAATTTTCAAGAAGTGGGGCAAGAACTTCATATGCCAAGGCATCTTTTAGAGCACATATACCCAACATAGATATGCAAGCCCATAGACTAGTGATTTCATATCTTATAATGAACGAATCAGCCAATTGGACAGCAAATACACGAGTTTTTTCTGCTATTCTAGATAATAAAGCTGATATCACACCACCAAACAATACTCTATTCAATGTGGAGGACAAGATTGGGATAATGATTGAACATCAATAATGCAGAAAAGGATCCAACAGTTTATGAAGGATTATTTTTTCCCGCTTTAATATCATCTGAATGAAATTATCCATTTTCTCTATAAGTTTTTTTTTTATTAGACAAACAACATATTGTCCCAACTTGTTTGATGTCAGATCTGGTACAGATTATCAATATATCGGGTTCAGGCAGGATTCATTAGCATTAGCATGCTTGTATCTTCAAAGTTGTTGCCCTAAAAGTGAAGCCAACAATGACAATGAAGCTGGGAGATTTGTTATGAGATATAAGAGAGCAAACAAATGGTTCCCTCTCAACCCACTAAAAAGTGATATCACAATCATCCCTTCATGTATCATTATTCGTTTTATCCCCTGAAACACCTGCATACTCTCTATATTCAGGAAGATGTACTATTTGTACATTATTTGCAGATAATATAGTATTAATTGAAGAGAGAAAAACAAAATTAAATGCTAAATTAGATCTAGGATGAAAGCCTTAGAGGATATATGCTCAAGAATCAGCAAAACAAAAGACAAAGTAGAATGCAATTTTAGCAAAAAAGATCAAAATGAGGCCCCAGTCAAAATTAATGGACAACAGATACCCTACAGTGATTGTTTTGTTATATGAGAACTACTATATATGACTTTTATTGATTTGAATGCTAAAGCAGCCAAGGAAGATTACTTGGCAGGGATGAAAGAGGCCTATTGAGCTAGGTTTTTAAAACGATATGTTAACCATCTTGGTGGGTGATAGAAACAGCAATGGACCAATATATCTATTTGTCTCAACTAAGATGGGAAATGATAAATCAGGAAAGGTCCTAGATATCTTGAGATCTTGACCGAAATTATAGGAACCATGATATTAAAATCTCAGCTAATATTTAAATATAAAAGACTAATATTAGCCAATATTTTAGTATGCTCTGAGAGATGAAGGGTTAGCAAGGGCCCCAGCACAAGACACTAGTGTGAACATCATGCCACCAAGCCCTGGTAATGACATGCTACCGCATATTATGCCAGTAAAAGCCCAACATGATATGCCATTGCACATTATGCTAGTAAAATCCCAACATGATTGCATGGCATGGTAATGTTCAAATAATTTAATCTTCATTTTTATAGATTCATCACTGACCATTATCAAATAGGAGGTGCCCTAGAGCATGTTGCTTGCAAATGACAAAGCAATATGGTATAAGAGTAGGGTAACGTGAAGGCTATATTGTAATTAGAAGCTTAGGAACGCAAGTTCAGAGAAATCATGAAATGGAACAAGAATGTAGGCAGAACTGAGGGACGAGAGATCCCTCAAACAATCGCCTGCACTGTTGGATATACTTTACACAAGATGGAGACACAAATGAGGGTGCATTTTTTGAGAAAGTTGGATGGGACAAAGTTGGAGATATGCCAATGACCAGCTTGCAGCTCTTTTAATTCCAGTGACAATCCATTTTAGTTATCCTAGATTTGCATGGGATTACAAACAAAAAGAAATCTTAGACAAAGCTTACAGTTCTATAACTGCTGATGTGTACGAAACAAATACCAAACTCTGCCATATATATTAGAAAGTGTTATTTCTTTAAAAACTACAAGAGCAGAGGCAATGCCAATCTATCTTCGATAAATAGGAGTCCCAAAAGCAATGCTTTGGAAGTTCGCTAGTTAATTATCAATACAACATGGACATCCAACAAATAACACATTACGAAAGCAGAAGGCTAGAAAACAGGCAGCAACCCAGCCAGTGAAGTAGAAGAAGTATAAGCAAAGATCTGAGCAGTACCAGTATGCGAAGCTTTCTCTCACCCTATATTCGGCAGCATCTGGATAGGGTCAATGAGCTGAGTCTGCTGTGGCGGAGCACCTCCTCCTGGTCCTTCTCCTCCTCCAGTGATAGGCATACCAGTTCCACTGCCCATGGAAGCCATAGTGGGGGTGCCCCTGCTCTCCAGAAGGCGCCACATGTACCAGGCGCCGACGGAGCGGTAGGGACGCCAGCCCTCACAAAGCTGCTCCATCTGGGAGGGGCGAGGAATATCCTCGAGGCCATTGAGGATCTGCACGCCCTTGCGGACGCCGAGGTCGCCGACGGGGAGGACGTCGGGACGGTGGAGGGAGAAGATCATGAACATGTGGACGGACCAGGCGCCAATGCCCTTAACCATGGTCAACATGGCGAAGAGGGAGCGGTCGTCCATGGCGACGATGGCGGCGTCGGAGAGGATGCCATCGTGGTACTTGCGGGCGAGGTCATGGAGGTAGCTGGCCTTGCGGCTGGAGACGCCGATCTGGCGGAGCTGGTGGGGGGTGAGGGCGAGGACGGCCTCGGGGACGACGCCGGCCTCGCTGCCGCAGAGTGAGACGAAGCGGGTGTAGATGGAGGCGGCAGCCTTAAGGGCGAGCTGCTGGTAGAGGATGCTGCGGGCAAGGGAGTGGAAGGGCGGGTGGAGGCACTGGAAGATCGGGCGGTCGTGGGCGTCGATCACGCAGGCGAGGTTGGGGTCCGCCGCCCGGAGGTGGCGGAGGGCGGCGTCGATCTCGCCCTCGGCGGAGAGCGGCCGGGGGACGACCCGGAGGACGGGGGCGCGGCTATTGGCCGCCTTCTTGGTGGAGGCTGAGGAGGAGGAGGATGAGTCCTGCTGGGGGTCGCCCTCCGACGAGACCTTCCGGATCTTTCGAGGGCGGAAGGGGATCTTTGTGGTGGCGGTGGCCGTGGCGGCGGCGGTGGGGGAGGGGGATTCTTGGGCAGCGGCGGTGGAGAGGTGCGGATGGGAGAGGGTTTGTTCCCCCATGGATGGAGAAAAATGGAAAGGAAGAGGAAGGCTTGGGGGTGGAGGCGGAGGTCGGGGGATGGGGATCGGGTAGGAGTGGGGTTGCGGCCAGAGGCGTCGGGTCATCCCTCACAGGAGAAAAAAAAAAAAAAAACAAAAATTTGAGAGTAAAAAAGAGAGAGAGAGAGAGAGAGAGGGCATGCTGTTTTCACTGTTCATGTTAGGTTTTAACCGTGGATGTGAAGCCTGTTTTTAACCAGAAGGGAGGCAAGGTGCCACCAAACTTTCATTATTAACCAAGGCTTAAGTATAAGAGATATTTACAAGATGGCCCTGCAGTGCAGAGTATTATAACCTGCCGTCCATGGGGGGTGGAGGACTCTACGGACAACAGAAGCCGGTCATTCAGATGCCGACAGAAATTTGCTTCAGAAAAGAACACAGCCAGTTTGTGAAACCTGTTGTCAAGCATGGAAACCTTCTGTGAAAGGACTCAAGCTGTTATTCAAGAGAGAACTGTGAAGAGGGCCTTTCAGGCATCAAGCAAAATTGCAGCTGTCCAAGTTACTGTCTATGGAAATAATTGGTCATTAGGAAGAACCATGTCCAGATGAGTCCATGAAGGATAAAACAGGGACAGAAGAGAAGCTTCTTAGTCATGGAAGAATCCTTCAGGCATCAATCATCAGAAAAGCACTAATAGTTTGTCTTCCAAAATGTATGGAATCCACAGAGCAATTAATCATCATTCAGTACAGTGTACAACCTCATCATTTTTTACCAGATTGAGAGGTGAAGGCTGAGAGATTTTTAGCATCATTTCTCCAAATAATCTGATGATTTGCCAAACCAAGAGAGACCTCAGCCAAGAGGTCTTCTAACTCGGTAAATTTAGCATGAACTCTTTGAGAGGCCGGTGAATTTTCCATCTGGTTGAGCTGAAAATTTGAGATACTCTTAGCTGATTTCTTTTTTTCCTGCATGCTATATGGAGTGAGAAACAGTATAATGATTTCAAAGGTGCTTCACAAAGCCAGGTGTCCTTCCAAAACAAAGTTTCCAGTACGTTTCCAACTTCATGGTGAATCGTGTTCCAGAAGGGTTGGAGAGAATTGATCACATCCCGTTAAAAAACATTGAGCGACCTCTTTTAGCCTTCCAACATGGGGATAATTTGATTTTCTTATAGTAGGCCCAACGAACTTCTTTTCTCCAAAGACTTGGGTCATTTTTAAGATATCTCGATCCGACTCCATTTGGCAAGAAGAGATTGGCTCATAAGTTGGAGATCTTTGACATCAAGGTCATCTTTGTTTTGTTAAAACAAAATGTTCTCCAAGTTATCTTAGATGAGATGCCTTTAGAAGATGCTTGGTTGTTCCGGAGAAAACCTCTCCAACACTGGTTAATTCTTTTAACCACCCAAGATAGGTGGTGTAAAAAGAGACATGAAGTATAAAGGAATTGAAGAGAGAAATGGGTTAACAAGAGCGAGTCTACCTCTCTAAATGCCCAATTTAGATTCAATTTTCTGAATCGGAACCATCCAATTGGCCATGGTAGGCATTTTTGTGGTAAGTAGCGAACCCAGGAATTTCGAAGGTAGTAGCGAGTACCAACAGTAATATCATTTGGCACATCTTTGTCCAACAATAGACTTTTTTGCAATATCAAAATTGATCTTTTTTTTTTTTTTTTTTGGCAGTTGACCGAAAGCTCTGAAAGACTTAAACAAGTTTAAAAGAATACAAGATGATATTCAAGACAGCAAGATATCCATCTTGGCCAGAGAAAAAAAGTGTGCCATTTGCATAATCCAAAATTTTGGTACCACCGTTAAGTCCAAGATGAGCCAAGTTTTCAATGATCTTAGATATGACTGTCATATCGAGCATATTACATAAAGGATCAACGGGAAGGATTAAAAAAAAAAAAGAAAAAAAGAAAAAAGAAGTGAGAGTGGGTCCCCTTGCCTTAAATCATGTCTGCAAGTATCCAATCATCAATATCACCTTTGACGATAACAGCAACTTTTCCTAAGGTGGTCAAGATTTTAATCCAAGGAATCAATTATGAAGGAAAGCCTTTGCAAGTGAGAAGGCTAATCAAATAATTATATTTGATCACATCAATTAATACCATCCTGAATGATTTCATTGGCACATAAAATATTGTTAAAAATTAATTTACCCTTCATGTAACTCAACCAAGCATGATCAATAAAAGAGTTCACAGAAGGCTGAAGATGATTAGCTAAGACCGTTGAGAAGATTTTTATGCAGCTGTGCGCGAGGCATGATGGGTTTGAAATCCGAAGGAGATCTTGCAGCTTCTTTCTTCGGGCTAAGAGCAATGAAGGCATAGTTCGATCTTGAAAGAACAATGTTACGATTGTGGATTTGCTGGAACAAAAACAAACAAATCCTTACCGATCAGATTCCAAAAGTGTTGAAAGAAACTCATGGAAAAGAATCGAAATGACTTGATTGTCAATGCTAGGTTGGTTCAAAAAGGTAGTGCTGGGAACGAGAGTTGAGGCTGTCAAGGGTAGTTAGCATTGGTCATTGAACATATTTCATCCTAGATTTTTTTGTTGGTTTTTTATTTAGCAGCATGATGGAAGTGGGAATGGAAAAGGTTGGGAGAGTGATGCGGGACGTGAATGAAAAAAAATAAAATAAAAATTAAAGACGAAAGAAAAAATAAATAAATATTTTTGAAATTCAATTCGATCAATCAAGCATGTTTTTCTTCATATAGTTGAGCCCTTTAAATAGAATTATAAGTCCTAAACTAATGAAAGTTAAATTACTGAATTCTAATAAAATAAGAAGTCCTAATAAGGTAATGATACATCCAGAAATGGTCAAGCCTTTGTGGACCTTACGTGGTTCACCATCTCACCTGCCAGCTCAACACGTACAAGGCTACCTCACGCGCTAACTCAGCATAAGGCCACATGACCAACCAGCTTGACATAAAAAGTAGGTTTTCCAAATCCAGACACGTGGTCCCAAAGATTACGTAAAGAAACCCGGCATACCCTCCTCTTGCAAAAGGGCAAGTGATCTTGCACCATAACTCTTTGACATCGACCACTGCTCATTAATACAAGCGCCCTATGAAAGCACGCCTGTCATGAAGACGAGCTCCGTGCAGTCTCTAGCCACTCGTCTAGGGGAATATATTCTACAGCGATGTACTGACCACCACTCCTTGCACTACATAATGTCCGATAGGCATCAGATACTCTGTATATCTCGCATATAAAATCTATTCTCTAGACCCTCTAGGTAAGTGTTTTTACACAAAAACTTTCTCCAAGAAATTTTTCATGAAAATTCTGAACCTTTTAAGAGATTCAATAGTCCTCTCAAAGCGACCCGAAAGCTCCAGATTGTTATTCGGGTGAAGACTAGGACTATCTTGTCTCATCTAAGCCTCGCCAATGTCCATCTCTACCCATTACCTATGCTCCACCACATTCACTACCACCTCCACTGCCTCGCCCACTCTCATTCTACCATTAAACTATCTATCTAGAAGCTACAGTTTCCTCTCTTTTATATTTGCTTTTGCTGGAGACTGACTTAGGTATTAGAGGGTCCATCATAGAAAATCATCCCATTATGGCCAGACTTCTATCTCTTTCATTTTGCAGGTTCTGAAACATCTGAGCATCTCGAAAAAAAAATTAAGAGCCATCCGACACAGCACTATATCTAGCACTTCAGCAAGTCTCAAGTGGAACTGCAACAAGTAATAATAAAATAAAAAAATTCTAAATAAAAAAATAAAGAAAATCCTAAAAAAACCCTCCTAGAATAGAATTAGGATTAAGGATTCTCAAGGTACACAATATTTCCTTCTAAAATAGGTACGAATTTTTTTGATTCCTATCAATCCCTCCTGGCTAGAAAGAACTCGACTCTAGCAAGAAATTGAGAATCTTCTAGCAAATATGGATCAATACAGTGTAATTTTTTTTTATGAATCCAAGTAGCATCTGAATCTAAACGACTTTGTCACTTAATCAAATATCTTTGAAATCCTCCATCAGTAAGAGACATAACTTCATCCATGATAATGCATTCAATACAGTCTGGCGAAGATATCGAAAGCGAAAAAAGAACTGAAACTGGTATCAGAGGAGACTAAGCATACACTTTGAGATCACATGCATGTATAGGAGGCTTGAATGTACCCCGATGAGGTAACAAATTTCTAACAGTGAAAACTAGGCTAAATATTAAATCAGAGGATAATTCTATATAATAAGCATTAGGTCCAAGTTTACGAAGGAAGTGAATATTGGGTGTGGAGCCTAATCCATCCAAAAATACCTAGGACCCAGCCCATGCTCGAGCCAGACCCAGCCTAGCTCGCACACGTACATGACCTAAGCATGCACAGCCTAAGTGCGCAATTCACACCCATGGACCACCATGCGGTCTGCTAAGGAAGAATGGTACGGTCCACAACATCTAATGCCATAGTGTTTCATCGTGTCTCGTAGTAGGCGGGCTAAGTTTTTGCATGATCGAATGGCTCTGCACAATATGGGAGAAGATCGAAAGCCTCTGCATGATTGAACGGCTCTAATGGCCGAGCTTGAATCATATCTGAAGAAGGCATGATCTAGCAAAGAAATTGCATGATCCGATGGTTGGAGTGGTTCCCGGGTATGATTAGATGGTTGTGGTTGATGCCAACTGATCTAGGTATGATGCAGCATGATTTTCAATGATTTTTTGCACAATTGATCAAGATCTGACAGCTGGGAGGTCTTTTGGGGTCAAACACACTTGTACAAGGAGTTTAAGGCCAAATTTGACACTATTTGGATCGTGCTTTTGGCCTCTCTTAAAGATAGGCCACATGTAGCTACAGAGTGTTACAGAGGAGCATATAATAGGTTTTCCAAAAGAGAAAATATGAAAGGAAGAGAGAAAAAGAGAGAAGGCAAAGGTTCTTTTTGTGTAATATCCTAGGGTGCTTCTATACTTGAGGAGCATCTCTATAAGGAGTTTTTTCTTCTTGTTTGGACTATTCTTGCATCCAAAAGAGAGGGAAAAAGAGAGGTTCTCCTTTGTTATCATCTCTTGTAAACTTCATGTATTTTTTTATAGTAAAAGAAATATTCTATGCCACCGTGATGTAGGAGCAAGAGACTCCAAACCATGTAAAATCATAGTATTTTGTGTTTATGTTATTTTTAGTTTTCAGACTTTTCTTTTCTTTTTTGTGTGACTATCATAATCCATTGCATACCATTTTCTAAAAGTGAAATGGATCAATGGCTCGAGCATACAAGTTTTTGAATGAATGTCGAGGATAACAGTTTAGATAAATATGAACCATTACATAATTACCCACATTAAACTCTACATATCTACGATGAGTATCAGCAACCAGCTTATATTTCTGAGTATTCATAACAATTTTTTTCCTAATACTAGTATGAACATCATGAATTTGTTTGGCAAAGAAGTGACAAGTTCATAAGTATGGTTATTTATGGATAGAGAAACAAGATTAATGGGTTGGTGAGAGTTAAAGCAAGAACAATTTCAAAGAAATTCTTGCCAGTAAACTAATTTATTAAGCTATTATATGCAAATTTTGTTGTAGACAATGACAAATCTCATAGACCATGCCTATCACCAACTGGACATCTAAATAAATCATCAAGATTATAATCCATAACCTTTATTTGACCATCTATTTGGAATGAAAGATTGAAGAAAATTTTAAAGTGGTTCCAATAGTTTTCAAAGAATCTTCCAAAAATAACTTATAGATTTGACATCATATTTGACTTGGAAGGGGGGTTATTTTGAAAGTTTGAGGTTAATTGAATTTCATCGTTAGAAATGACTACTAACATGATTTTAGACTTTGAATTATTCTCATTAAATCCCTTATAAGTTAAGATGTGATAATTTTTATTATTAGAAGTTCCATAAGAACTCTTATCTTTTTAAATGATTGGGATGTGCCAGATTTAGCAGGGTTTAATCTAATTTTTCTTTCATTTTACATAAAAATATAGGTATTCGCTTTACCAAAATTATGAGCATTTATATCATAAATCCAGGATCGACCTAATAGGACACTAGCTATCTCCATGGATAACACATCACACATAATCTTAATCGAATAAGCTCCTATCTGAATCGATACTAAATAATAATTACTAACATTGAGTGATATTTTATCAACCCAAGCAACTCAATAAGGATGAGGATGGGGTTGAGATTTCAGCTTTAATTGACTAACGACATATTTAGATATAACATTCATAGAACTATGGCCATCAATGACAAGCTTGCAGACCTTTTCCCTACATTGGGCATAGGTATGAAAAATGCTAGTACATTTCCATGCTTTCGAGTTTTTAGGAGTGGTGACTATACATTGCTTGACATTAACACATCCTCTTGACTCCTCACAATCTTTCTCATACTCTTTTTCTGAAATAGCTAGTTCTAGAAGGTTAAAGTCTACTAATATATTTTCAAGTAAAGTTTCTTCATATCTTATTTTCTTGGCTAAAGTATGGCATGGATAATGAGTAACATGCAACCTTTTTCATGATAGAAGTGATATTAGATATTTAAGAAACTAGCTGACTGTGACACCATTGGAGTGGGTTCTCGAATCTTAATGACCGTGAGATGTGAGCTTACATGAGAAAGCACTAGTTGTGCATTATTCCTTATGTGACTAATAGAAATAGACCTAGACTGTCCAGAGTCATTAGGAAAGGGACCTCCTTTCATTTGGATTGAAATTTTATGAAATTTTTCAATCTTTAACGCTTTGTGATAGGCTTCTCTAATAGAGTAGGAAAATACAATGAAACCTCTTTTTTCAAATTGATCCTTAGATCGTTAATAAATTTAGATATCATTTTTCATGACTCTTTAGAGATATTATATCTCAACTATAAGTTCTCAAACCTAGTCATATGTATTCAATAATACTAGTGTTTCCTTGCCTAAGAATATATCATTGGTCTAATAACTGACTCTTTGAATAAATAGAAACATATTTTTTTGTGAAGTTTAAACTTCATCTCCTCCTAAAAGACTATAGGTGGGTATCCTACTTACTCTAAATCCCTTTGAATTATCTGCCAAAACCATTCGACAGAACCAACAAACTTCATTTTTCTAAAAAAATGCGGGACACATCCAACATACGGTACCATTCAAACTAAGATTTTAGAACCTGTAACCAATTATGAAATGCCTCTAGATCTAATCTTTTGTTATAAGAGGTGATGTTAACCTTAACCCCTCTTAGTGGTTCTCTAAATCCTCATATCTTGGTAGATATGGCCTAAATTATTGTTCTTAGGATCTAAAGAATCCAGGACCTCGTGCATACCTAGTAGGTTGCTCATGATATCTAGCAGTGAAAATCGATAGTTCTATTTCTCTTTCATAGTCATCCCATTCATACTTGTTGATGTGGCTGGATCGCTGATGTGGGGTGGGCAGATTGACATGGAGTCCCTATCAGACGCCACGTTGAATTTTCAACACAGGCCCCTTCACCGGGCTAAGCTCTCCCAGAATAGCGGAGTCGCCTGCCGAAATCGAGCTCCGTCCTCTGCCAGGTCGGTCCCCGCCGGAGCGGGACGCCTAGGCCGGAGCTGAGCGTAAGTCCCCCCCAAGGCGGGTCCCTTAGGATCGGGCCCCGTGGTCAGGTGTCGAGCCCAAGACTCCTCCGCCACATGGAGCCCCTCCGAGGTCAAGTCCCCTGGGCTAGGTTGCGCCCCACCCACCTCCATCAGGTCGAGCTTGCCCGAAGCCGAGTTCAGCTGGTCCGGAGTCGAGCTCAGCCCTCCTCCGCCCAGCTGAGCCACCTCGAGGCCAAGCCCCTCGGAGTTGGGCCCCATCTCTCCAGCTCGGTCCCCAGCTCGGGCAGAGGCACCAACTACCAAGGAAGCGGCGCCTCCCCTCCAAGGACGATGGCCGACCTCCCGAGGGTCGTGCGGCAGCGCCTGCCATGCCGCAATAATACCCACAGCTCACTCACACCAGAAGGGAAGGAAAGCCCCTGATCAATGCGCCGTGCTCTCCACTAACCTGCCGTACCGCTAGGAGAAGGACCCAGCCAGAGGGCGCGAGTCTCGAGGGCGGCGGCCCGTCGATCGAGGTCCTGCCAGGCTTCCTGGAATGAAGCAAACAGAGGGAATGTCAGAGCGCATGAAAGCTTCCCCAGCCATCTATCAAAAAAGGCATCCCGTCTATGGCACGATACCTTGTCGCATGCGTCTGACGATACGGGGGAATCCCAAGGCAAGCCAAAGTAAAAACCCAGCTAGGGTAAGCCAAAAGTAAGTAAGCAAAGCAAAAAAGAAAGAGAGAGACCACTGGGACGGGCGACAGAAAAAAGGAAGAAGGGCCACACATGAGGACTCTTCCACCTCGGTCATCACCTCTCCCAGCCCGCTCTCATTTCCATTCACACCACACTCACTCCTCCTAGCATGGAGCTCATCTCGAGGGGCTCGACCAGGAGGATATGTTCTCCTAGATCACCACTGACTTGACCGTCGGAGCATCCCCGTCGGAATTCCTGGCCCGGGTCACTGACGCTGTTTCTTGCAGGTCCCGAGGCACAGAAGGCATCCCGAAGAGGTGGACAGGCGATCATCGATGCTACCAGCAGCTACGGGCCACGACGATCCTGGTGGCAACAGTTTGGCATGCCAGGTAGGGGGCGGGCCGCAGAGCAGAACGATTTCTGATCTAGCACAAGCCCCACTCGAATAGCTCACCGGGAGGATGGAGATCACTCAAGCGAGGGGAGCCTCCACCAGCCGTGCGGGAGAATCCCCTTCCCACGGGAACCCACACAGTCCGGGAACGAAACCACCCGCTCTGGTTCAATCGCCTCCGCTAGAAGTCCAGCTGACTGCGCTCGTCCAGCAGATGCACACTCTCACTGCAGTAGTGCACCAGCTCCAGCACCAACATCGGTCCTTGGCTAATCACCAGCAGCCAAAGACCCTCGCGGCCCATGTCGCAGCACCCCGCGATAGCTTGCGTTCCTTCTATGGAAGGCCTTCAAAACCGTGGGCCGTTACTGACCCCCAGGGTAGTCGTCAAATCCCAACGAAGAGACAACGGGCCAGGTCTGTCGATGGGAAGAGCTGCTCACCACACCTTGACCGGGGGGTATCTAAACCCCGCCAATGCAGAAAGGGCAAGACCCCTCGTCACGGGCACCGCGCACCCACGTCACCTTCTCCGCCTCTCTCAGCAGAGGGGTCGATGGATGAAGCCATCAGGTGCATGACGGAGAAGCGCCAGGAGGAACATGACCGCAAGCTGGCAGAGTTATCTCATCGGTTTGCTAACTTACCTGGCTTCGCTAGCGAGCCAGTGGGCTACGACGCCCGTCTTTCGTTCTCCTAGGAGATCCAAGCGGAGCCGATTCCCCGTTGGTTCTGCATGCCGCAGGTGGATCCTTACGACGGGACCACCTGGAAAGTTACTGGGCCCTCATGAGGGTCCAGGGGGCCACTGACGCTCTTCTATGCATCACCTTTCCTGCTACTCTCCGGAAGGCGGCTCGAGTGTGGTTCGCCCACCTTGAGCCGGAAAGCATCAACTCCTTTGTCCAGCTGGGGCAGAGGTTCGTGGCTCACTTCGATGCCTGTCGAAAGATGCCACGAGAGGCAGACAGCCTCTTCTCTATCAGGCAGCAGGACCGCAAGCCATTGCGGGACTATGTAGCTCGCTTCAAGGCTGTCGTGCTGGAGATCTACAATCTGGAGGAGCCGGTCGCAATGCTGGCTCTGAAACGAGGGCTCAGACTTCTCGCTTGACCTACTCGCTTGATAAGAAGCTCCCGAAGACTTACTCTGAGCTCCTCTTCCGAGCTCAGAAGTATATCCGCGCCGAGGAGGTGGATTGTATGAGGCGAGAGCTCGACGGGAAGCCGCTGAAGAAGCCGACACCTGCCGAGGCACCTAGGACACGGAGGCCAGGACCGCCAGCTCAGAGCTCCCAGCCGGGACCAAGGCCAAGAGGCGCTCCCATCTCTGAGAGGAGTTTCACTCCCCTCCTCGCCCCGAGAACAAAGATCCTCATGGAGATCGAAGGCGAGACCTACCTGAGGTGCCCAACACCATTGAAGCCATCCTCTGGCCATTATAAGATGAAGTACTGTCATTTTCACCGTGACCATGGTCATGACACCGAGGAATGCCGCAATCTCAAGTGGGAGATCGAAGAGCTCATCAAGAGGGGCTGCCTCGAAAGATATGTGGGGTGCAGACCTCAAGCGGAATCTCAGGCGCTCGTCGCCCTCCCACCAGTCCCAGCGATCGATAATCGCCCTACCAAGAAACCGGTGGGGATGACACGCTGGGGAGCCGAGCGCGCACCCAAGAGGGCTCGGGGGGTAGGGCATCTTGAGGTTGTACTCCCCTTTATGAGAGAAGGGGAAGATGGGAGGAAAAATGTAAATAATGATGCTGTGGTCATCGAGATAACGATCGTGAAACATCCTGTAAAATGTATCATGGTAGATAGTGGAAGCTCCACAGATGTGTTTTTCTACGATGCTTTCTCTAGGATGAGCCTTTTTTCTGTTCAGCTTAAGCCTGTACACACCCCCCTTGTTGGTTTTACAGGAGACTCTGTAGAGGTGGAGGGAGAAATTACTCTCCCATTCACTACCGGGACCCCGTCTCGGTAGAGTACAGTCATGATGACGTTCACGGTTGTCAGACTTCCTTCAGCCTACAACGCAATTTTGGGCCGACCTGGGCTCAACCTCCTCGACGCTGTTGTCTCTACCAAGAGATTACTTGTGCAATTCCCAACCCCTTGTGGTATTGGGGAGATAAGGGGCGCACCCCAGCTGGTGCAGCACTGCTTCCAAACTCTTCCCGGGGCCCGGGCCCCCGAGGAGGACTCCAAGGCAGATGAGCTCGACCAGAGGATTCAGGATCCCAAAAGAGGCCCGGTCTAGCGCCTACTTCCTTACCAGCTCGGGGTTGACCAGACGAAGACATAGCAAATCGAAGCCTAGCTGCCCGACAAGGAGAAGGCTCCACTGTTGGAGTTCCTGCGGGCGAATACAGATGTGTTCGCCTAGACAGCGACGGACATGCCAGGTATTCCTCCTAAAATCATCACCCACAAGCTCAGCATCGATCCGAAGCACAGGCTGGTTCGACAGAAGAAGAGAAGCTTTGCCCCAGAAAGGCAGGCGGCCATCAATGAAGAAGTGGAGAAACTCTTAGCCACCTGCTTCGTCCGGGAGGTACAATACCCGAGCTGGCTGGCGAACGTGGTGATGGTGAAGAAGAACAATGGCAAGTGGAGGATCTATGTAGACTACACCGACCTCAACAAGGCATGCCCAAAGGACAGCTTTCATCTACCAAAGATAGATCAGTTAATGGACGCCACCTTAGGGCACAGGCTGCTCTCCTTCATGGATACGTTCTCCGGGTACAATCAGATCCGGATGCATCCGAGGGACGAGGAGCACACTACCTTCGTCACTGACCGAGGGACATATTGCTACCGGGTGATTCTCTTTGGCCTGAAAAATGCTGGGGCCATGTACCAGCATCTGGTCAACAAGATCTTCAAGGACCAGATTGGCCGGAACATGCAAGTGTATGTGGACGACATGCTTGTTATGATCAAGCTGAGCTCGGACCACGTCGCCGATCTCGCCGAAGCCTTTCACAATCTCCGGAAGCACCAGATGAAGCTCAATCCGGCAAAATGCACTTTCGGGGTGGCAACTGGGAAGTTCCTCAACTTCATAGTCACCTAGAGGAGCATCGAAGTGAACCCGGAGAAGTTCTAGGCGATCGTGGATATGGAGCATCCAACATCCAAGAAGCAAGTCCAACGCCTGATGGGATGGGTTGTAGCCTTAAGCCGATTCATCTCAAGGTCAGCTGACCGCTGCCTCCCCTTCTTCAAGGCGTTGTGCAAGATGCACAACTTCACCTGGACTGAAGAGTGCAAGATGGCCTTTGAAGAACTGAAGGAGTTCCTGACCTCTCCACCTCTACTATCTAGACCGGAAGAAGGGAAAGAGCTCCTACTCTACCTGGCGGTCACACCCGGGGTCGTCAGCTTAGTTCTCATTCACACGGATCAGGACGGATCCCAAAAGCCGGTGTACTACACCAGCAAAATCTTCCACGACGCGGAGATCAGGTATACTCGCTCCGAGAAACTCATTTTTGCACTAATCATATTTGCTAAGTGCCTCAGGCCCCATTTCCAAGTGCACCCCATCGCGGTTGTGACTGATCAACCGCTGAGGACCATACTAGGCCATCCTGAAACTTTTGGGAGACTGGCTAAATGATCCCTGATGCTAAGCGAGTTAGACATCACATACCGGCCGAGATCATCGCAGAAAGCCCAAGTCCTAGCCGACTTCATGGTCAAATGTACAGGACCCGTCGAGGGCCAGAGTGGACGGCCCCGAAGTGCCAAGCTGAGCTCGGACCACGGGAGGACCCTTGGATCCTCCACGTGGATGGCGCCTCCAATTCCGGCGAGAGCGAGCAGGCCTCATCCTCGCCAATTATGATGGAGTGGTGACGGAGTGCGCCCTCCACTTTAAGTTCGCCGCCACAAACAACCAGGTGGAGTATGAAGCACTCCTCGCGGGCCTAAAGGTATCCCGCGAGCTGGGCGTGCAAAGCCTGAAGGTTTTCACCGACTCCCAACTGGTTGCCGGACAAGTTTCTGGAGAGTACAAGGCCCGAGATCCCCAGATGGTGAAGTACCTGGAGAGGGTCCATTCGAGCATGGCAGGCTTCCATCACTTCTGCATTTTCCACATCCCCCGCGAAGAAAATGCTCGTGCGGATGCACTATCGAGGCTCGCAACCCTACTGGACTCATCGCTGGGGCGCACCTACATCGAGTACCTTGAGAATCCAAGCTATGAGAGTCCAGAGGAGGTGCAACAAGTAGCCCACGAGCCGAGCTAGATGGACAGTTACATCAAGTACATCCAGGATGGCCTCCTACCAGAGGACCGCAGAGAGGTCGGCCTCATCAGAAGGAAGGCCACCCATTTTGTTCTAATGGACGGTCAGCTCTATCGTCGATCTCACTCCTACCCACTCCTGAAGTGCCTCAGACCCACGGAGATAGCCTTCGTGCTCCGGGAGATACACGAGGGCCTCTGTGGGAACCATGTGGGGAGAAGGACTCTGGTGTACAAGGCTCTTCGCCAGGGATACTTCTGGGAGACGATGAGGGAAGACGCTGCCGACTTTGTTAAGAAATGTGACAAATGCCAACGCCATTCCTACATACAGTGCCTACCAGCGTTACCGATCTCGCAACTGTCATCCCCCTGGCCTTTTGCACAGTGGGGGATGGACATCTTAGGACCATTTCCCACCGTGCTAGGGCAACGGAAGTTTTGCTAGTGGCAATCGACTACTTCACCAAGTGGGTTGAAGCAGAGCCGCTGGCTCAAATTACAGAAGCCAATGTTAGATAATTCTTCTGGAAGTCTATCATCTGCCGCTTCGGACTCCTCAATTGCATCATCATCGACAATGGGTGATAGTTCGACAATCGGGAGTTCGAAGGGTTCTGCGCCAAGCATGGCATCCAACACAGGCTCACCTCGGTAGCTCATCCCCAGACAAATGGGGAAAGCCAAGGTGACTAATCGAACTATCCTTCAAGGACTTTGCACCAGGTTGGACCAAGCCAAGGGCAGATGGGCAGAGGAGCTTCCAAGTGTCCTATGGGCCTACCACTCAATGCCCAGAATAGCAACAGGTGAAACATCCTTCAACCTCATCTTCGATGCTGAAGCAATAATCCCGATCGAGCTCAGCGTGCCCACACTATGGGTGTAGCAGTACGACAAGACATAGAATTCATCCCACCTCTTGCTCAATTTAGACCTTCTAAAAGAAACAAGGGACAAAGCCCGACTTCAGATGGTGGCATATCAGTAATGAGTTGCCCGATATTACAACGCGCGGGTGAAGCTGAAGAATTTCGACCTGGTGACCTGGTACAGCGCCGGGCCGAAGCGTCTCAACCCTGGGAGTGCAGCAAGCTCTCACCAAACTGGGAAGGTCCTTATAAAGTAGCCGAGGCCCTCTCACACGGGGCCTACTATCTCGAGGACCTAGATGGTGCCAGGTTCCCCCGAACATAGAATGCCTGTAATTTGAGGAGATACTATCAATAGTGTAAGTTTTTCCTCCATAAAAAATAAAGACTTTCCTTTGCACAACAGGTTACTTGCCTTGCAAGAATGTTGCTATCCAGGGCCCAGCTCTCCGAAAAGCCTGCCTCGAACCTAGATCCAAGGCGCCAAGCAATCCGAGACCCAGCTCTCCGGAAGAAAAAGTCCTGAGCCACTGTTCTCAGGCACTCAAGCCCTGAGCCACTGTTCTCAGGCACTCAAGCCCTGAGCTATTGTTCTCAAGCACTCAAGCCCGGAGCCACTGTTCTCCGGCACCAAAGCCTCGAGCCTAGCTCCAACACATTCAAGATCCGGAGTCCAGCTCTCTAGCCAAACTAGTCTTCAAGTCCAGCTCCGAGACATCAACAACTCTAGAGCCCAGCTCTCCAGGCAAACAAGTCTTCGAGCCCAGCTCCGAGACATCAACAACTCTGGAGCCCATCTCTCCGACCAAACAAGTCTTCGAGCCCAACTCCGAGACATCAACAACTCCAGAGCTCAGCTCTCCGGCCAAACAAGTCTTCGAGCCCAGCTCCAAGACATCAACAACTCCGGAGCCCAGCTCTTCGGCCAAACAATTCTTCGAGCCCAGCTCCGGGACATCAACAACTCCAGAGCCCAGCTCTCCGGCCAAACAAGTCTTCGAGCCCAGCTCCAAGACATCAACAACTCCGGAGCCCAGCTCTCTAGCCAAACAAGTTTTCGATCCCAGCTCTGAGACATCAACAACTCCGGAGCCCAGCTCTCCGGCCAAACAATGCCTCGAGCCTAGCTCCAAGGCATTCAAGACCTGAGAAGCCCTCAGGCACCCAAGCCCAAAGAAAAGTCCTCCGGCACCAAGACCCGAGAAGCCCTCAGGCATCCAAGCTTTGAGCCTAGCTCCAAGGCATTCAAGACCTGAGAAGCCCTCAGGCACCCAAGCCCGGAGAAAAGTCCTTCGGCACCAAGACCCGAGAAGCCCTTAGGCATCCAAGCTTCGAGCCTAGCTCCAAGGCATTCAAGACCTGAGAAGCCCTCAGGCACCCAAGCCTGGAGAAAAGTCCTCCGGCACCAAGACCTGAGAAGCCCTCAGGCATCCAAGCCTTGAGCCTAGCTCCAAGGCACTCAAGCCCTGAGCCATTGCTCTCAGGCACTCAAGCCCGGAGCCCAGCTCTCCGGCCAGCGCATCTTCGAGCCCAGCTCCAAGACAACAACTCCTGAGCCTTGTTCTCAGGCGACCAAGACCTGGAGCCTAGCTCTCCGGCTAACATGTTCTCGGGCCCGGCTCCAAGGCATTCAAGACCCGGAGCCCAGCTCTCCGGCCAGCACATTTTCGAGCCCAGCTCTAAGACAACAACTCCTGAGCCTTGTTCTCAGGTGACCAAGATCCGGAGCCCAGCTCTCTGGCCAACATGTCCTCGGGCCCGGCTCCAAGGCATTCAAGACTCAGAGCCTAGCTCTTCGGTCAGCACGTCTTCGAGCCCAGCTCCAAGACAATAACTCCTGAGCCTTGTTCTCGGGCGACCAAGACCCGGAGCCCAGCTCTCCAACCAACATGTCCTCAAGCCCAGCTCCAAGACTGCGAGACTCGAGCTCGTACAAGATGGAGCTCTCCTCTCTAACCTCCCCACACCCAAAAAAAAAAGGGAGAAAAAAGAGAGAAGAGGAGGAGAGAGGAGAAAGCATTCACACTACAACAAAAAAAGAGAAGTTACACTGATCAAAACACTCTTTATTACTTAAAAAGTGTTACACTATTTCCCGGGCCCTGACAAGCCAGGCAGCCCGGTCCAACAAAAAGAAAAATAAAAATTTACAAGAGGTCTTACTCTACTGGGCTGGCTCCTTCCCTGGATGGTGCCCAACTAGGACTTCCCCCTCTTCCACCTCCACTGCGGGGGCACCCTCCTCGATGGCCATCGCCACGGGGACTTGTTCAACTGCTACCACCGTCGGAGCCAACTCAGCTACCTCTATCCACGATGCTGGTTCTGCTATTATCGTTGTCGAGGTCGGCTCGACACGACCCAGTGTTGCTGAGGCCGCCTCCAGGAGAGGCCCGACTGGAGCGGCTCCCGACCCCACTACAGCCAACGCTGGAGATGGAGCCTTCTTGCCAGGGGCCCAGAGCACGACCAACCACTCCTCAAAAAGGATCCCTCATAGCTAGGAGCGGCAGTAGGCGAACCCCTTGGTAAAGGAGTCCGTCGTCGCCTCCTTGAAGTCCTTTATGTACTCGGGAGAGGCCTTGAAATTGGCCACCGTATCGATGAGCTCCTTCCTTGCGGCCTTCGCCCGGCACGTTGCCTCGACCGACTTCTCTCATGCACGCTCGGCCTGGTGGATTACCACTGCCATCCCCTTCTCGGCTGTCTCAGCAGACAGGTAGCGGCGGCAGCCTTCTCCTCTGCCTCCGCGGTCCTCTTCTCAGCGACCGCTGCCTTCTTCTCAGCGAAGATGGACCGTTCCCTTGCCGCCTCCGACTCGGCCCGAAGCTCCTTCAACCGGGTCCTCTTCGCCTCGAGCTCTTTCCTGATCCTCGCGACATCGTCGACCTCACCCGTGAGGCTTTTAATCTTCAGGTTAGCCTCCCGGGTCTCCTCGTCCTTCCGACTCACCTCGGTCCTTAGGGACTCGAGTTCCACCCGTCGCTCCTTGTCCTTCTTGGCCCAATTATGGCAGAAGTCCTAGATGAGGACCAGTTCCCTACCTTGCTGCATCAAAGAAAGCACGTCAGCTACGATGCCAAAGAAGGTTAGGAGGAATAGAGATGGGTGAGGAGAAACATACGGCGTAGAGGTTGGTGAAGGATGAGCTGATGACATCGCCGAGGAGTCTCCCACTCCCTTCCCGCCGGTCGCAGGACTGGACTGAGAAGTCCATCATCCGCTCGGCGAGGCTTGGTCCTTTATAAGGGAGACGTTGGGCCCCAACCTGAAAGGGACCCGATGATAGTCCCTATCCCTCTTCTCCGCCGACTCGGATCCCTTAGCGATGGAAGACGCCTTCGATGCTGGTTGCGAGCTCGACATCACTTCAGACCACACCGTGGATGCCGGCCTAGCGTCCCTCGGCTCCCCGTCCTCCTCGACCTCGACGATCTCCGGAGTGGGGGCTGCCACCCTTGCAGCAGCAGCAGCCAACCTGGCCCAGACAACCACCTCGGGCTCAGGTGCCGGGGTCGGGTCGCGCTGCCCTGGAGGCTCCGAGACAGGCTCAGCTACCCTCTTCCACCTCCATTCAGAAACCAGCATGTCTGGCCCGGCCTGCACCAGCCTTGCACCGTCGTCTGCATGAGCCCTCTTCGGAGCGAGCTGGCCGGCCTCAGCCGCCTGTTCTCGCTCCTCGGAGAAAGAAAGTAGCTCATCCATAGAGAATTTCATGCCTGCACCAAGGGAGACACAGTCAACCCCAAGTTCAAAAAAAAAAAAAAAGAAGAGCAAAAGAAAGAAAGAGAAAGGGAAGGGGTGGTCAAGCCAAACTCACCCGACTCCCGTGTCGAGCCGACCCCGGCCTCGTGGAGATTCCGCTCCGACAGCAGGACCTCGAGCAAAGGGTTCTCGGCTGATCTGAGCTGCTCGTACAGGTCGAGGTCAGCTGCTTCAACGGAGGGATTTCGGTTGGGAGACCGATCTGGGTCGCTCCAAACCCAGTCAATCCCTTCAACGAGGCAAAGAAATACCTACTCTTCCATCCCTTGATGGAAGAGGGGAGCTCAAACCTAATGCCCCGAGGGCGGGAAGAAAGAGACCACCACCCCTCCTCGGTAGGGTGGCGTTTCAGGGTGAAGAAGGCCCTGAACAGAGAAAAACGGGCAACGATCCCGTGGAAGTGACACAGAACGATGAAACAAAAAATTGTTCTGATGGCATTTGGGACAAACTGGGCGGGAACAAGGCGATAGTTGGTCAGAAAAGAGAGGAAAAAGGGATGAACAGGAAATCAGAGACCCCCGGTGAAGGTCTCCTCATAGAAGGTGATCCGACGAGGGCCACTAGAAGTGACTCGCTCCCCCGGACGGGGAACAGAAAGATGGATGGACTCGAGGATGTCGTAATCACCTCGGATAGTCGCGAGCTCCTCTACGATGATCACCGAAGCAATCCCCTGGGACCTGTTAACCGAGGAGGTCCGGGAGCAGGAGCAGGAAGAAGAGGCAAGCAAGGTGGGGGAGCGGGCCCGGGTTACCTAATAGCTATGGGACCATAGATAGGCCTCCTACTGAACTCGTAGCGCGCTGCCTCCCTTTCCTCGTTGAAGGAAGAAGGAGTTTTCGGCCGGGAAGACCCAACCTCGGCTTGGCAAGAAGGATGAAAGTTTGGGCCGAAGTGGTCCATAGAAGAAGAAGAAAAAGATGAAGGGAGACCTAAGATGATCCCTAGTTGACAAGGCGGGAGAAGAAGAGGGAACTGACTTGCTAAGAGTCCAGGAAGACAAAAACGGCCAGAGAAGAAGGAAGGGAGCACCTCTGTATGACGTCGGGCGCGAAAGATTTGAAAGAAGGTAAGTCCTGGAAAATTTACCTTTCTTTTCGAAGCAACCTATGCCCAACCGTACCATTATAGCTCTCCCGTCGAGATATGCTCGCCACGTGTCATCGATCGACGGGGCCAGCGCCTCAATCCGATTGCAGTCGCTCTGAATTCCGAGCTCGCAGTAACTACTCCTCGGACGTGGCCACATGGCACCCCCGCACTGGCTCGAAGGACCGCCGTGCAAAGCACCGCCGATATCGATCATTATTGCCCCATATCTTTTGCCTTTCCATGTCAGCACCACAATTACTCCTTTCGCCCCGAGCGCCACACGCCAACGGACCTCGGGAGTGGGAGACAAATGATGTGGCTGGATCGCTGATGTGGGGTGGGCAGATTGACATGGAGTCCCTATCAGATGCCATGCTGGATTTTCAACATGGGCCCCTTCGTCAGGCTAAGCTCCCCTAGAACAGCGGAGTCACCTATCGAAGTCGAGCTTCGTCCTCCGCCAGGTCGGTCCCTGCCGGGGCGAGACGCCTAGGCCGGAGCCGAGCGTAAGTCTCCCTTCAAGGCGGGCCCCGTGGTCGGGAGTTGAGCCCAAGTCTCCTCCGCCACATGGAGCCCCTCCGAGGTCAAGTCCCTTGGGCTGGACTGTGCCCCACCCACCTCCGTCAAGTCGAGCTCACCCGAAGCCGAGTTCAGCTGGTCCGGAGTCGAGCTCAACCCTCCTCTGCCTAGCTGAGCCACCTCGAGGCCAAGCCCCTCGGAGTTGGGCCCCATCTCTCCATCTCGGTCCCCAGCTCGGGGCAAAGGCACCAACCATCAAGGAAGCGGCGCCTCCCCTCTACGGACGATGGCGGGCCTCCCGAGGGCCGTATGGCAGCGCCTGCCATGCCGCAATTAATACGCATAGCCGTCACTCACACCAGAAGGGAAGGAAACCCCCTGATCAAGGCACCGTGCTCTCTACCAGCTTGCCGTACCGCCAGGGGAAGGACCCAGCCAGAGGGCACGAGTCTCGAGGGCAACAGCCTATCGATCGAGGTCCGCCAGGCTTCTCAGAATGGAGCAAACAGAGGGAATGTCAGAGCGCATGGAAGCTTCCCTAGCCATCTATCAGAAAAGGCATCCCGTCTATGGCACGATACCTCGTCGCGTGCGTCTGACGACACAGGGGGATCCCGAGGCAAGCCAGAGTAAAAACCCAGCCAAGGTAAGCCAAAAGTAAGTAAGCAAAGCAAAAAAGAAAGAGAGAGACCGCTAGGATGGGTGACAGAAAAAAGGGAGAAGGGCCACACAGGAGGACTCTTCCACCTTGGCCATCACCTCTCCCAGCCCGCTCTCACTTCCATTCATACCACACTCACTCCTCCTAACATGGAGCTCATCCCGAGGGGCTCGACCAGGAGGATCTGTTTTCCTGGATCATCACTGACTTGACCGTTGGAGCGCCCCCGCCATAATCTCTGGCCCGGGTCACTGACGCTGTTTCTTGCAGGTCCCGAGGCACATGAAGCATCCCGATGAGGCGGACGGGCGATCATCGACGCCACCAGCAGCTACGGGCCACGACGATCCTGGCGGCAACACTTGTCATCCCTAATTTTCATCTGCGTAACCCTATGATAAAGAAAATCTTCAATGGTATTTATAGAGTGGTGTGTTATTGCAGGGGTTGTTGTACATATTAGGGATGATTAAAAAGACTAATTGGTGTACTTAACTTGATTTGACTTCTTATAGGTTTAACGATCTAAGAAGGTGACCGATAGATAGGTTGACTATTAGGAAGGTTATATTCTAGTAATTGTTTATTCAATCTTGAATCTTTTAGGGATAGTTGGTATTCTATTTGCTGACCCGGGTCTACATAGCTATTAACTTGATTAGCACGAAGCTCACTAATCTTAATATAAATTTGGTCTAATGATTGACATATGTGATTTGAGATCTCTTAAAATGTTATTTGGATATTTTTAATAGATTCAAGTTCTTTTTTCATGGTGGTATATACATCTTTTAGGTTGTCAATGATCATGGTAGCAAAGAAAGGTTGGATCTTAGACTAAAAGTTATGATCATTACAAAATTTATCTATGATGCTCGCAACAAATTTGTAGAATCAAATGCGATATCAATGTATTTGATTTGTGCATTAGTATAAATATATGAATGAAATATGATGACAAATAAAATAAATGCCTAAATAATAATAGAAATTATCCAATAATTTTAAAAAATTTAAATTTTAATGAAGGGATTGCATGTTTTACAAGACAGGCTCGAAAATTCATGGTAGCTATTTATAGGTCGAAGATAAGGTAAAAAGAATTTCAAGTTTTTTCTTGGAGGGGTCTATGGATTGGGTCTACGGACCTGTCTATGGACCATGCAATCTATGGACCGCATGATCTATAAGAGCCCCTAGACTGCAATAACTCAAAAAAGGGAGGGGATTGAGGTTTGTTCTTTTTCTAGCCCTCTCTTCTCTTTCGGTGAAGTGCGGCGGTGATGGCGATGGCTTCGGAGATAATGGCGCAGTAGTAGCAGAGCACTCGAGCATCTCGAGCGTGGAGTTCATGACGATGGCGAAGGTGGCGGGAAAGGTGATGGCTCTGGAGATAATGGCACGGTAGTAGCGGAGCACCCAAGCATCCCGAGCATGGAGTTCATAATAACAACGAAGATAGGGATGGCTGTAGATGATGACAAAGGTGGTGGGGAAGGCGGCGAGGGCGAAGTGATGGCTCTGATGCTGGGGATGGATGGTGGAGGAGGCAGCGAGGTCTCCTCTTCTTTCGATGGCGGGTCAGTGACGACAAGCAAGGGTGAGCCCTCCCCTTCTTCTGAGGCCTCCTCTTCTCTCGATGGTAAGCCAGCAATGGCAACAATGGAGGGAAAGGTGGCGATGGTTAGGGCGAAGGATGACAGGTAATAGAAAAGGTGATAGGGACAGTGAGGGTGGCAACGGTACTTCAATCGGTACCCACTCATAAAGGATCAGGTGGGAGGCTTCGAGCTACCGAATAGGAAATCTTAGGCTTTGTTTTTCTCCGGCTTTTTCTTGGTTTATTCCATTCTTAGGATTCTCAATCAGGTGGAGGATTGGAAGTGCCGAACAAGAATCAATGAATCTCACGATGCAAATAACAATTAGGGATCGTAGTTTGCTCTGATACCCCAATTTGATGTGAGACGTAAATGAAAAAAAAAATTAAATTAAAGAAGAAAGAAAGAAAATAAAAAATTAAATATCTCTAGAATTTAATTTAATCAATCAAGCATATTTTTCTCTGTACAGTTGTGCCTTTTAAATATAGTAACAAGCCCTAACCTAATGAAAGTCAAATTACTGAATCCTAATAAAATAAGAAATCATAATAAGATAATAATAAAATAAAATAAACTCTAAATAAAGAAAAATAAAGAAAATTCTGAATAAACTCTCGTTCTAGAATAAAATTAGGATTAAAATTTTTCAAGATATACAATATTTCCTTCTGAAATAGATATGAATTTCTTCAATTCCCATGAAAGAGTGTAGGGGAAGAGGTCCATGAGGGTCGAGATAGGGGAAGAGGTGGAGATGGTGGTAGTAGTGTTGGGGGCATACATGTGATTGGAGAGAAACAAAGAGGAGAGGCCTATAGAAAAAGGGATAGTATTTTTTTTTGAAAAGATTTAGTTCTATATATTACAAACTCAAAGATAATGAGATGAAGATATGGATGACAAGTACATTGTAATCGTAACTATTCCATGCTTGATATTATTTTTTTCATAAATTTAAATCTTAGTAGAATTTTTTTATTAATTTTTTTTTTATCTATGTATTTGATATCAAGGAGGATATTATGGTCGTAATATGTATAATGTAAACCGGTTCTTTTTTTATTATTTTTTTTATGTATAATGTAAATCGGTTCTTTTTGTATAATGTAAATCGGTTCTTTTTTGTATAATGTAAGCCGGTTCTTTTTTTATTTAACCCACATCATATATACCATTTGGACCGATGTGCATGTTTTCTCCATGCATGGGCCCATCATTCTTTTTCAAATCATTGATCATCTCATGGAGAGTAAAAGTATTGGTTTGACCGTGCTAAAAGATGTGGGTATGAATGCTTGGAAAAAAATGCCCGCTTCTTGAAGTAAAGGATTCAAGTTCGGAATTTTCTAATATTTTTTTTTAAAGGGCAAAAAAGGGCCTGTCTCGCCACTCTTGAAAATGATTCCGCTTGCCCATCTCTCCTGCTTCGCGGCCTAATGTACAAATGCTACCGTGGCATCTCTGGCTACTTAATTGACTATTTTCTTTAGAGAGGTATGGCACGAAATATTTATTTAATTAGACAAAATGATGAGCATTTACAAATTTCATGTCTCTTTTTTTTTTTTTTTTTTTGATAAACCGGAAGACTTATATTAATTTTCTTGGAAATGTACAGCCCAAACTATCTGCATACAAAATATTTCTAAACTGTACAGGCAAGTCAAGCAGAGATGAACACATAAATTCTCCCGAATGCTGTGCAACAAAAGAGGCCGTCCAATCCGCCGCAGCATTAGCTTCGCGATAGACATGGCGGACCATGAGCCCAGAGCAATGACAGAGCATCATGACAATATCTTGAAGGATAGGGATAGCAGGTGTATCCCTGATTGCCTTCTGGATCCAGGAGATGATCGTAGCAAAATCACCTTCAATGGCGAGGCGATACAATTTAAGGATCCCCATGGCATACTTGATACCCATCCAAGCACCATAAAGCTCTGCCTAGGGCACAGTTTGTTCCACTAACTTGGAACCCCCCATAGCTATAAAGGTTGCCGCCGAAGATCTGATGACAAACGCCACTCCCGCCATCCGTCCTCTAACACTCCCATCAAAGTTGATAGTAACATACTCCTGAGGAGGGGGCTCCCAAGAAACCAGAATCCGGTTAGACGCTCGAGGAGCTGAACCGGAGCCCCAGAAGTCAGGCAAAGTCACCATCGATTGATGATACTCCTCTGCCTGAGCCCTAGCTCTTTCAATTAAGAAAGTAGGAGAGCTAGTCTCAGACCTGAAGATAGTAGCATTCCGAGAGATCCATAAGTGATAAGCAAGAAAAACAAGCAGGGTTCTGGATGGTGTAGCATCGGGGGATCTCAGATAATGAGCGAAGGTAGTGAGGACATCATCTTCCGCATCCAGAAGGGCCCCAAAGCCCGCCAGAGTCCAAACCCGCCTAGCCCTTGAGCAAAGAAATAACACATGGTCCAGAGATTCCTCTGGATCATCACAAATCAGACAGGAGGGGGGTATACGGACACTCTAGAACTGAGAAGAGACCTTGTAGGCAGGCGTCGCCTCATGACTTTTCACAAAAAGAGGCAGACCCTCAGATGAACCGGTAAATCCCAGATCCAGCCTCCCTGCACATCAACCTGCTGAGCTGGATGATAGATGTTGTAGAGGTCCGACATGGGGGCAGTGGTGGAGGAGGAAGGGCCCCAGACTGTAATATCCTGGCAACGAGACAGAGGAAGAGAAATGGATAGAATCTTCTCCTTCAAAGGCTCTCCAAAATAGCAAGAGATGAGTGGAGAATTCCAAATCTGCAACCCTGAAATTATAAGGTCACTGACCATCCAGGCTTCGGGCAAATCCGGTGAGACAAAGGTAGGCCATCTATAAAGAGAAATATCAGAAATTCAAATATGTGCCCACACTCTGATAGATTTACCATCCCCCACCATCCATCTGACATGGGGAAGAACCTGCGGAACACGTCTACTGATCTCCTTCCAGATTGGCGATCCACAAGAAGAGGGCACAACCTGACCCCCCTGAAGGAAAGTAGTGTCATATATGGCTCGCATAACTGAGGCCCACAAGCCAGTCGGATTAAGGACCAAATTCATAGCATGCCGAGCTAGCAGAGCCTCCCTCTGACTGAGAAGTGAAAAAATGCCAAGACCACCCTCCCGTATTGGCTGGCACACAGAATGCCAGCCAACCAAGTTAATGCCCCTGGTCGTAGCATTGGATCTCCATAAAAAGGCTCAAAAAATCTGCTCTACCTTCTCCACCATGGCCTTAGGAATAATGACATTGGCCAACAGATAGATGGGAAGAGAAGAGAGAATAGATCTAATCAAGGTGAGTCTGCCCATTGCCGACAATGCCCTGCCCTGCCAATCCTCAACCCGATCCTGAACTGCCTGCACCATGATCCGATATTCATCTCTGCGGAGGCGACCGCCCGAAATGAAAACATCGAGATAGTGAATAGGCCCCTCCTTGTTCCGAATCCCGAGAATAGAGACGATGGCAGACCGAGTACAGGTAGAAATCTTAGGGGAGAAATGGACCTCAAACTTTTCAAGGTTAACAAATTGCCCTGAAGCTAAACAATAATCCAACATAACCCTGCGGTATCCCCGAGCAGTTTCTTCTGTCGCCTTGCCCAGAAGTAAACAATCATCAGGAAAAAGAAGATGGGAGATAGGATGTACCGCCGGGGACACAACATAAGGGTGGATAGAAGAATCCCTTATCGCCTCCCGCAGGCCCCTGGATAGAGCATCAGCCGCAATAATAAAAAGGTAGGGCGACAGCGGACAGCCCTGACGAAGGCCAACAATCGAATGAAAGAAATCCGAGGGCGAACCATTCAAAAGAATAGAGAAAGACGACCGCATGATGCAACTCATGATCCTGGACGTCCACAGCGGGTGGAACCCAAAATCATACAAAGATTGCTGAAAAAAGTTCCATCACACCCGATCATAAGCTCTCTCCATGTCCAGCTTGATTGCCATCAGAGGGGCTCGAGGGGGTGCCCTCCGCAGATCATGCATAAATTCATGGGCAATCAAGACATTATCCGATATTCCTCGACCCCCAATAAAAGCTCCCTGCTGAGGGGAGATAATCCCTGGGAGGATAGACTTCATTCTCAGAGCCATCAGCTTTGCACATATCTTATAAAGAGTTGTACATAAGCTAATAGGTCGGTAATGGGACGGATGAGAAGCCTGGGGATGCTTGAGAACCAGAGTGACAAAGGTTTGCTTCCAGCTATCCGGCATCCGGCCCGTAAGGAAAAAGAGTTGAACTGCCCTCACCACTTCCCTTCTGATAATATCCCAATATCTTCTGACAAACAGGATAGGGAATCCATCCGGACCAGGAGCTTTATCCTCTGCCATAGAGCTTAATACCATACAAATTTCATCCTCAGATACCGGAGCAAGGAGCCTGGCATTTTGAGCCTGCGAAACTATCCCGTCCGGTATCGGAGTCTGGAGATAAGGAGGATCAGCCATATCCGATGTCCATCTGGACCTAAAAAAAGCCACCACCTCCTGAAGAATATCCTGTTCATTATCAATCCAACCCCCATCAGTCCTGAGAGCTCGAATCTGGTTTCGATGCCTCCTGACAATAGTGGCCTGATAGAAGAAGTGAGAATTCCTATCACCCTGAGTCAACCACTGTACCCCGAATTTTTGTCTCCATAGGGTTTCCTATTGATCCAAAAGAGAATTGTAGGAAGCCAGCCCCGACCGCAGCATGGAGAGATCCTCCTCATTGAGATCCCCTGAGAATCTTCCTTATATTGCAGATCATGAATCTTCTTTTCCATCTCAGCCAGACGGTCAAAGATGTTTCCTACTTCCACCTTGTTCCATTTTCTCAGCCATCGCTTGAGAAGCTCCAATCTATGAGTAATGCGATACTGAGCATCATCTCTGATTGGAATTCTCCAGACCATCCTAACCACTTCCCAGGAATTTGGGTAAGAGAGCCAAATTCTTTCAAATCTAAAAGGCACCTGAGTAGGGGAACGGTGGGTGGTGGTTGTCAGAATCGGACAGTGATCCGAGGCAATCATGTCCAAATGACGAACCGAGAAGTTGGGATGCATCTGAAGCCATGATATGGTAGCTACCGCTCTGTCCAGCCTTTCCCAGACCCGAGCTCTCCCTGATCTGTTGTTGCACTAGGTATAGCTATTACCCATAAATCCCAAATCAATAAGGCCATTGGAGTCCAAGAAATACGTAAATTCCCTGGTAGCCACATTTTGGGAAAAGGGGGTCCCTCCTCGCTTCTCCTCCACTTTAGTGATACAGTTGAAATCCCCAATAACAACCGTAGGGAATCCCTGATCAATGACCTGAGACATCTCATTCCAGAGATATCTCCGTTCCTTATAACATGTGCTAGCATAAACCGCCGACAGGATCCAAGATGGCCCATTATCTACCGACATGACCATAATTATATTCTACTCCGACTTATGGAACACATCAATCTGAGTAGCACTTGTATCCCAAGCTACTACTATACCTCCTGATAATCCCCTGGAATCGATAGCATAATGATTCCAGGCTTTAGGAAAGAAATGAAGGATCCTGTGTAATGACTGACCAGAAAGACGGGTTTCCAAAATAATACAAATATCAGGACAATGAAGAAGATGTAGCCTTCGAAATGCAGAGGCAAAGGAAGGTTTCCCCGTCCCTCTAGCATTCCACGATAATATCTTCATACAAGGACATCTAACCCCTGAACACCCCCTCCCCAGAGGATTTTCTCGAACTACCTTCTCCAGCACCAGACTCAGGGTCGACCACATCCACCTTCGGGACATCCATCTCTTGAAATAAGGCCACCTTCAATTGTCCGACAATATCAGCATGATCCGGGGTTTTCCAATCCACTCCAATGCTGATCGAAATAGAAGCCAAAGCAGGCAGCCCACCTTCCTGGATTACTCGATCAGAAGCAATCAGGGTAGACAATCCCCCCTTCATAAGCTTCTTATCACCCAACCTCCCCTCCTGTCCCCCCAGGGCCAACACCTCCTGAGAAAATACACCAGTTGCTCCCTTCTTCAGCACTAAAACCTCTGAAAAGGGCCCTTTAACATCCACCCCTGAGACACCCTGAGCACCGACCCCTGAGACCTCCTGAAGGATCACCTTCCCCCTTACTCCTCCACTCCCCATAACATGCCCCCCCTCATGTACACCCTCCCCTTTCCCTGAAACCATCATGCCCTTCCCCTTCATAGTCTCCCATCCCAACCCACCTCCTTTCAGCTCTGACATCGCAGAACACAGCACACCCCCAGTCGAACCCTGAACACCCGTGCTCCTTTTGTCCACCTCCACCCAACCCAGAATAACCTTCTTACCCCTAGACACCCCTCCAGAGCGCCCCCCCACAAGCACTGCAGAAACCCCACCCCCTCTTCCAACAGTAAGACCAACTTTAGTAGGCAAAGAAGTGGAAGAAGCCACCTGATTCCCCTTACGCCCCTCAATACAAGGAATAGGAGTACCAACCTTAACCGCCGGGGGCGATGCCGAAACCATACTTCTCCCCTTCATGCCCGCCGGAGGAGAGAGGTCAGCAGAGCTGGTTCCGGAGTCAGCAGCCACCTTCAGTGGTCCAGCCGGAGAAGAAGGGCTGGGTGCCGGAGGGCTCCGTCCCCGTTTCAGGATACCCGAACCATAATCCACCATCACCGCATCCAAAGGGCCCGAGTCCCCTAAGCCCACCTCCATGCTTTCTCCCAATCTAGCCAGCAGACCAAAGATGGACTCCCGTGGAACCGGTCCATGGGTATCATCATCCGAGTGAAGTACCGATGATCGGCGGCGCGCCACCTTGCACGGCTTTTGCCACCCGTCAGAATCCGGTGGGGAGTTCGGAGAAGAAGTACCCACCGTCGAAGATGTCCTTGAGGGGGAAGAGGAGGGCAAATTCGAGGAGGATCTACCAGCAGCACCTCCCCCCTTAGCCGCTCTTCTTTCCTTCACAGGGGACCGAACCACCCTCGGCATCCTTGACCTCGATGTAAGCATCCAAGGTCCAAACCTAGGGTGACCACTTCCTTGCACCTCCATGTTCAAGGTAGAGGCCAACCCCTTCCCTCCAGGCAGCCCTTCCTCCCCCTTTCCCCTATCTTTCCTCTCCCCACCCACCTCCGATCCCGTAGCAGAGCACTCATCTTCATCATGGCTGATGACACCACAGTTGAAACAAAGAGAGGGCAGATTCTCATACACAAAATGCTGCCATAAAATTTTAGATTTACCTTGTATGAGTACTCCCGGTTTCACCGGTTGGGCAGCATCGACCTCCACCCTAACTCTCGCATAGCCCGCTTTCTTCAAATGATCAGTAAATCCATTAACCGAAATGGGTTTTCCCGCTTCCCTCGCCACCGCCATCATCGAGGAAGGCTTCCAGAGCTCCAGCGGTAGCCCAAGTAACCTGAGCCAAAGCACGACCTTCTTGATGCTCCTCTGCTCCGGAACAAAGTCCAGCTCCCAGTCCTCCATGGCAAGAAGTTGGCCTGCCGCAAACCATGGACCACCTGAGCGAACAGAGGAACAGACCCTCACAAACTGTAGCCGGACCACCAAATGATCCTCCGCAAGGAGGATAACCTCCTGGTCATAGGTCAACCCCGCTTTAGATTTGATCTCCCTCGCCACTGCCTCAGAGGACACCCTACGGCCCAAACTTTGCACCACCACCGCCAACCCTTCCCACTCTTTACGAGCTTCCTCGAGCTCCGGCTCCGACAGCTCCAAGACCTTAGTGAAGTAGGCCTGGAGCAGCTCTAGGTCCTCCGAAGGCAGCCTCGGTGAGGACCAGATGGAACCCCGACCAGAGCCCTGCACCACTTTCGTCCAAGATCGATCTTCCTCCCCAGAGACTCTCCCCACAGTCCCCTCCTTCCCACTCGACTCCCCCGGCTCCGCCATGGCCACCGAAGAAGTACAAACTAACACCAAGGAACCCTAAGCTCAGATGGAAACCCCACACAACCATATCTTCGAAAGAACCCTAAACCCCGATGGAACCCTAAACACCGATGGAACCTCCAAACCCCCAGCATGCTTTCCAAGTCACTCTGAAACTATCGCAGAGCGAACTCCCTAGTCACCGTTCATGTCTCTTTCAATATAAAAAGTCCAACAATTATCATATCCTAAACCGAATTCTTAACTTAATTACCACTTGCCTTGAGTTGGCATGACTGTAATGTGCACGTGCCAATGCTCATTGACAAGGTTGTATCAAGACTGGTAGTTGTAGGATGGGAATGCTCATCCAATCACATATTAGTCATCCTAGTTACGTTTGTTTGTGGATTTTAGATCAGGATGGGACAAAAGTTCCTTAAACCAATTGAATTTTCTAGTCTCCTCTGGTCCACTTGAGGTCCACAATCATGTATGTCCTCTATGGAGGCCCTTCTTCCCACCTCGAGTGCACTCCCTTGCTTTGACACCACACAAAATGAGGTGACAATCACAATATAGCCTGGTACAAAGCACGTGCAGTCTATAATGCCGGGCTATTTATTATGGTACCATCTATCTCTATTGAATTGCCATGTTAGACTTGGCTGGGTGCGAGGAAAGCTTCCTTCACTGCAACTAGAAACTGCTTGAAGTTTCATCACCAAGTGAGTTGCTAAGTTTTCTTAGATACCTTAGCCAAATCAAGTGAGATAATGTATGGTGCTTTAATGTTGCAACCATGTGCTTGTGTATCATCGTATTCATTCCAAAATGGCTAATTAAGTTTTCAAAATGTGTAGCATAAGCAACAAAACCATAGCTTGTTATTTCATTTATCTAATACCACTTAGCTCGAATCTCGTAGTTCGGTCCAATGATTAGATTGTGTTTAACTTGGGTTTGAGCCTCCGTATATGTTGGTAAGGGCCACACCAGTGATGTGTTTGGTATGCAGTAATTTGTAATTAGCCATGACTTAACTACCACTAGAATAAAAGAAGAAGAAAATCCAACCAATGTTCATCTCGGAAAAACCCAAAATTTCCTCCACAACTATTTAATTATTTGACCATTTTATTTTAATTTGACCATTTTTGCTTTTAATGATTTGACCGTTGGAGTTTTAATTATGTGACCGTTATACTTTTGATTATTGGGCTTTTAATTTTTTGACCGTTGGACTCTTAATTGAACTTTAATTGGTCAATAAAAATCTAAACGATCGGATTTTGGATGGCTATAAAAAGACCATCTTAGAGGCCTAAAGTGAGAAGTCATATTTCATGTTTTCATACTCTTTTTCTCTCTAATATTTTCTCCTCCAAATTTCTTTTCTTCTTTCAAATTTATTTTACTGGCTGCTGAAAGGGTCTCCATCAACCTCTTCCATGATCGTGCTCGCAGACGAAGGAATTCCAGTCGTATCTTGAGATAGTGTTTCCGACAATTCCCGCACGAGGAATAGAAATATGCCTTAGGACAATGTCTTACATGCTTCCGGGTATGAAATAGGTTCTTTGATTTCTTGTAAGTATTTTATCATTTTTCTATAATTAAATATTTTATAGTTTTTTTTAATCGCATCCATGATTTTTTTTAAGTCCTGCTTTAACACATCCTTCTTTGGTTTTTTTTTCTTTTTTTGGGTAAGAATAAGGATTTGCATTAGATACAAGTAGAAGTAAAGTACTAGGCAATTTCAATCATAAAATATGGGAAACATGGATACCCAATTATGTATCCTTCCCTTATTACTGTCATTGAAATTGCCTGTCACCTGATGCACCCGAAAATAGGTTGTACAGCATGGCACTAGTGACCCATCGATGGTTCAACACATGTCTAGGATAGAGGATAATGAGGTGATCACCACATGTCTAGGATAGAGGACAATGAGGTGATCGCCTAACGTCTGCCACCTAACCTTTAATGATTGTATTAGAGGAGTTTGTGAGTCTTCCATTTGCAATATGATGAATAGTGTGCTCCTCCACTACTCAAGGTTCGTATCTTAACAATCTCGAAATGTGCGCTCTATTAAAATATGCCTACAATGGAGATGTGCAAGCAATTATTTTCTATCATACAAACCACTACTTCGAAGGGGATGGGTACTTACATATAAAATCTTTTCTCGAGACCCTCTAAGAAGAGCAAGAAAGAAAGAGTCAGATAATATCTTATATGCCATCTCCGGAAGATAGACTCCATATGGACCAAAGCCCATCTCCTCTACAAAGCTTTGAGTTCCTTCTTCCATCTTTCATGTTCCACTCCCATTCATCACCCACCTTCATCCACTCATACTTGCCATACATCTTTACATTCTCTAGCTCAGACCTCTACTATTTGCTTTCACGGGAGACTAACTTAGGCATTAGAGGATCCATCGCAAAGGAACCCCCCATCACATGAGAACTTATCTTTGGTGGCTTTGCAAAACCGGACTAAGGGATCGATCACAAACCCAGCTTCAGTCCCTAGCAATGTGGATCTCTAGAGGATAGCTCGTGACCATGTCTCCTTCTCCAACTCCAACTCAACAGTCTAAGCAAGTTTAACTCTCTAGCAACAATAAATTGGCTCTAAAAGGAGGGGTCCCCCTGACCTATTTTTAAGATCTCGAGCTTCCTTTCATTTCTTGCTTGAGTATGAAGAACAAGAAAGCCCCGGCGACGCCATCCACCACTCTCTTAGAGGTCCCTGTGGAACCAATCGATCCCAACCAAGACCATTGAGATATGAGCATTGTGAAAGTAATGACTGCCTTAGTCGTCACCACCAAGCAATTCTAGTAGCTCCTGTTATGGGTCCAAACACTAACTATCATAATACAAGGCCTATAGTAGGCCCCTCAACAAATCCTTGGGGAGCTTGAGGTGGAGGCCCCTACATGAAAGAAGTAGGGGTCTAATGAGATCACCTGTTTCTCTGACACACATGCTAAGGATGTTAGAGTGTTCCATGATAATGTTATAGTTATTTCCATAGCTATTACCAACTTTGAAGTAAAAAAAATTTTGGTAGATAATGAAAACTTTATAGATAAACTATTTTATGATACCTTTTGTAAAATATATTTGCCAAAAGAATGCCTCAAAAGACCAATTTCTCTTTGGTTGGATTTTCAAGAGATGCTATCTTTATTGAAGATGTCATCTCCCTGTCCATGACTACAAGGCAAGCACCAAAGCAAGTTATGGTCATGCTCGACTTATTGGTGGTGAATGTAGCCTCAATTTACAATGCCATACTAGGAAGACTCAGCATGAGTGCTCTTTGAGCCATTATTTTTACCTATTACTTGCCAATAAGGTTCCCAACTATCCAGGAAGTAAATAAGGTTCGGGGTGTTTAAGCCTTGATTAGATAGTGCTATATTGCTATCCTTAAAGGCAAGAAATCAAAGAAAATTCTGCCACTCGAGAGCTTTGATGCTTGCAACAAGCAGAGTAATGTGAAGAACTCACTAGGCAGCTTATCTTAGTCCCTCAGCATGATTCTGATCCAAGTAGAATGGTCCAAGTCAAGGTTTAGCAAGATGAAGCCTCCTAAGCCAAGCTCCTGGATTTTCTCCAAACTAGCATTAATGTCTTTGCACGATCAGCTTCAATCATGCTTGCGATCAATCCAGAGGTTGTGATGCATTGACTAAACATTGACTTGCTATATCAACCTATCATAAAAGAAGTGAAACTTTACCCCAGAGTATCAGCAAGCCATTGAGAAAGAGGTGGGCAAGCTACTAGCAACAGACTTTATCCATGAGATGGGCTTTCCAAGTGGCTGACGAATGTTATCCTTGTTAAAAAGGTGAATGACAATGGATGGGTATGTATAACTACACTAACCTAAATAAAGCTTTTCCAAAAGACTATTTTTTTTTACCCAGGATAAACTAGTTCATCGATGCCACCTTGGAGTATGAGATGCTTAGCTTCATTCTCCGAGTACAACTAGAACCGAATGGTACTCAAAGAGGAGAAAAGAATGTTGTTCATCATGGATTGGGGGCTATATTGCTATAAGGTTGTGCTCTTCAATTTGAAGAATTTAGGAGCTACTTACCAGCACCTTATCAACAAAATCTTTAAAAACCAAATTATCCATAACATGGAGGTCTACGATGATGATATGCTGGTGAAAAACTACCAAGTAGAGCAGCATGTGATATACCTCAAGAAAACCTTCTGTATCTTAAGAAAATTTCATATAAAGCTCAACCTGAGCATGTGTACTTTGGGGATAGAATCAAAAAGTTCCTTAGTTTTTAGGTTACCCACCGTACCATCAAGGTAAGTCTAAAGAATATTCAAGTACTTATGAAGGTGTCACCTCCAAGGACTTAAAAGGAGATGCAGCACCTTGTAGGCTGAATGATTACACTAAGCAAGTTTGTTATGAGGGCATTAAAGAAGTGCTTGCCATCATATTCTTCAAGACCTTGAAGTGGATCAAGGACTTCCAATGGTCAACGAGGTGTCAGGCCACCTTTGACCAACTTCGGGATTACCTCACCTTGCCTCCATTGTTGACCAAACCATCCATCAAAGAATGTTGTATCTGTACCTTGCCATCTCTTTGATAGCCATAAACTCAGTCCTCGTCTATGAGGAAGATGGGGTGCCTATCTATTATATTAGCAAGATACTTTGGGATGTAGATATCACATACTCGAGGGTTGAGAAGATCTTCAATGCTTTGGTGACCTCGGTATGGTAGACCAACCCCTGAAGCAAGTCCTTTAAAGGATGGATGCCTTGGGGAGGATGGCTAAGTGGGCTATGGAGATTAGGGAATTTGACTTCCACCATTGATCCTGACCCTCCATTAAGGCTTAGGCATTGACAGACTTTCTTGTAAAGTGTACACACCCTAAAGAAGGTCAAGGCAGAGATAAAGTCCTCCAATGCCATACCAGTAAATACTTGGATGCTTCATGTAGACGGGTCATCCAATGCTAGAGGTGCTAGGGGCTGGGTTGATTCTCACTAGTTTCAATGACATCATTGCAAAGTATGCTCCTCACTTCAATTTCAAAATTTTCAACAATGAAGCTGGGTACGAGACACTCCTAGTAGGATTGAGGCTTGCTTAAGAGCATAGAGTCCAAGATCTCCAAGTTCTCGGTGACTCTTAACTGCGAGTTAGCCGGGTACTAGTGGAGTACAAGGTGAAGGCTCCATCTATAGAGAAGTATTTATAGGAGGCATGAAAAATAATCTCTTCTTTCAATAAATTTAAAATTATGCAAATACCGAGGTTAGAGAATGCTCGGGCAAATCTACTATTGAAGATGGTGATCTTGGAGTATATTGATATATAAAAGCTAGCCTTTGTGAAGACCCTCGATAAATCCAGTATCAAGAAGGGGCCAATCTAAGTAATGTAGGTAAACCATGAACTAAACTGGATGGATTTGCTAATCAAGTACCTGCAAGAAAGGTTGCTACCAGAGGACAAGGCCAAAGTTCAAAGAGTTAGAAGCTTGTTCGTATGCTACATGATGCTTGAGAAAAAGCTCTACAAGTGATCCTTTTCTTTGCCACTCTTTTGCTATCTTTGACTCTCCGAGACTAAGTATGCCCTGCATAAGATCCACGAAGGCGTTTACGGCAATCACATGAGGGGCAGGGCTTTAGCCACAAGGTCTTATAGTAAGGATACTACTGGCTGAGCATCCATGAAGACATAATTGAGTTCGTGAGATACTGTGACCAGTGCTAATGATATGCCAACATCCAGCACCTACCAACAGCACCACTAACTCCAATAAGCCTTCCCTATCTATTCTATTAGTGGGGAATAGACATCCTCGATCCATTTTTACTACCTACTAGGCAAAGAAAGTTTCTCATCATAGCTATTGACTACTTTATAAGTGGATCAAGGTAGAGCCACTTACCCAGATCATTGAGAAGAATGCCCATGATTTTATTTAGAAGTCTGTCATTTGCCAGTTCTGTTTGTCTCAGATCATCATTATCAATAATGGTCAATAGTTTAATAACATTTCTTTCTGAAAGTTCTACAAAGAGCTACATATTAACCATCAATTCATCTTAGTCAAAAATATCTAGACAAATGGAGAAGCTAAGGTGATGAGCCAGACCATCCTCTAGGGCTTGAAAATTCAATTAGACATGGTCAAAGGATTTTGGGTGGACAAACACTATATATCAGATCCTAACGAAGGAGATGCCATTCAACCTCACCTTCGAAATTAAAGTAATTATTCATTTAGAGATAGATTTGCCCTCACACTGAGTGGAGACCTGTAATGTACCAAGAAATTTTGAAAATTAGAGGGCAAACCTAGACCTCTTGGAAGAAGCAAGAGAGAAGGCTCGGGTCCGAATGCTGGCATATCAATAGTAAGTTATCCACTACTATAATTCCAAGATAAAAAATAAACACTTAAGGTGCAAAAGATTTGGTACATAGAAGAGCAAAAACCAGCTAGCCGACCGAGCAAGGGAAGCTTTCTTCTAACTAGGAAGGACCTTATTGCATTGCTGAGGTCATATGCCTCATGACCTATCATCTAGAATAATTAGATGGAACATCCCTGCTTGTCACTTGAAACTTCACCAATCTCTAACCTTATTACCAATAAGATATATCTTCATAAGCCTTGTAAAGCTGATCTTGTAATAGAGCTTCTCTTTATTTGTACAAAAAGATATATATTGCTGAGTGATGCCGAATGGGGATGTAGAACCTTGGACTAACCACACCAGAGGGATGAAACAAGTGAGAAGTCACCTTTCATCTCAAAGGAGGTCGAAGGCCCGGCTTAAGAAAGCCCTATGTGCACGAGGCACAAAAGTTTTGGATGATCTTGAATGCCCCAAGCTGGGTCACCATACCCATAAAAGTCTCGATTTACTTATATATATGCCCTTGCAAGTAGAAACCTCCAAGCCTCAGATTAATGAACATGCCCCTTAGGCAAAAATTCTAAGAAAGTCATTTATATATCAAGCAAGAAAGCCCTAGATGAGCTTGAATGTCCCAGGCCAGGTCACCATGCCCGCTACAAAAGTCCTGGGTTAGCTTGAACGCCCAAGGCCGAGTTGCCATGCCCATGAAATCCCATTAGATTAGTATTCCTTGTCAAGGGACTGAAAATGATGTACAAGTCATAAAGACCCTGCCATGCTTTGATTGGTGGAAGACTCCAAGCTCGCCGGATAAGCCTTGGAGCCTCATCCATAGTAAGGCAGATGTCGCTCCCTTGATGCTTGCGCTCTAGTCTCAATGGCATTGTCACTAATGCTACTAGTTGAATCCATCCATAACTTAGTTGCCTTGGAAGAAGGGCACATCGATATCAAAGTTACAAGGCCTTGGGGTGTTCAACTCTGAACTCTAGGGGGTAAGAGCAAACTCTTACAGCCTCCCATCAATACCTGTAGGAAGGTGAGGCCTTAAAAGACCACAACCAAGATGACAATGTTGAGGCTGGGGAGGGATCCAAATCACATGACATCCATAGCAAAAGAAAAATAATAAGCAAACACAAGAAGATTCAAGAAAAGAGTTTTTTTTATTAATGATTTTTAAGTACAAAGACTGCAACAGGGTGGCTAAAGTTATATTACAATTGAAGTTTTTTAGGTATAAGTAAAAGATCTACAAGAAAAAAAGAAGGTTCCTAGGCCTACCAGCAACCCTGTAAAGAGGAAATAACCAGCATAGCACCGAAGCATATCAGGATGGCATAGCCAGATCATCCTTGGCCGCATCCTTACCTGGCCATCCCTCTTGGAAGCATCCGAAAGGATTGCTTGGAAAGCAAAAGCTCATCCTTGGAAAAGTTAGAGGTACCTTTTCAAGGGAGCTGATGCTAAGAAGGCTCCCAAGTAGCTTTTCACTCCAACTAGATCAGCTTGGTGGGTCACTATGCTATCAAGAGGCACATGAAGATGTCTGACATTTCATCAAGCCATACCTCGACTATTAGCTGCCTCTCGACTATTTGATAGCTTGATTAATAGGAACAAAAGTTTTGATCCCATAGCTCAAGCAGTAGCGATCTCTAATGCCTCCCATTCCAAGACTGGTGTCCAATAGCATGCCCTTCTAGAACTCTTGGCAATTCTTGGGAGGGTAGGAGGAGAACCCCTCCATTGAACAGCAGACACCAACCACTTTCATGTTACTTGCGAAGGATCATGAGAACAATGGCATATTTTCTAACATCTCTATTATCAAAGAAGGCTAAAGGAGATGGACGTGCCCATAGGTACCAACCCTACTATCTATTTATAGAAGGCCTAAGCAAGGTGCCACTACTTCATCGCCCAATACATATGCTCTAGGTGTCACCACCCCATCAGCTTGACCACTCTTCTTAGGAGAGAAATGCGTTAAGAATCCCTTTGGGCAACATTTCATTTTAGGGACTACGACACTAAAAATCATGTAGTTCCCTAAGGTGGAAACTCATTCCGATTAGCAAGCAATTAGTACCCTTGAGATTCCCTAAGTAGCACCGATCTCAAACTCACAGATTGTGAAAATAATATCCATAGTTGGTGCAAAACATGATGTTATGCACCCTCAGCATGAGGTGAGCACTGAAAAGTTGCATAACTTGCAATGCTGGAAGATCAAGAAACTTGGCCAAGCACAAGTGCACAAATAAAGGAATGGAAGAAAGTTTTATTTTATTCCACTTCAAAAAGGAAGAGAAAGAGGAGAAGTTACAGAAAATAAAAAAATTTTCATTCCTTAATTTACATTCATTTAAGTTGAACTTTATTAAATGACTTTGTTAGGGATATTTTTAGTATTATATGCTATATGATCTTCTATTCTTATAATATACCAAATAAGATGCTCGTACATACTCGAGAGCATTAATCACTACACCATAACCAACCAAACATAATGATCTTAAATCGTCAGGGATTGGAACACCTCAGGATTTGGATCACTGGTGATCCTAACTAGATCACCAAATGCCATATGAGGTAATCAATCTAAGATCAAGGATGATGTGGATGGAGATGATGAGATCATCGTATTTAATTACATCATGATAATCCTGTATGGAAAAAAATCCAAATCACCTTCACTCCTCAAATCATCGTCAAACTCAGTGATCGAATACCTTAAGGTCGGAGATCCAAGATCAGTCCTAGGACTGAAATTTAAAGACAAAAATATCCATCAATCTAATAAAAAAATTAATATATCAATATACCATTGATATATTATTTCAATATTATATATTATATTTTTGATATATATTATAATATAATATATTATTAATCATATTATGATTCAATGATAATTTTAAATTAGAGTAAAAATATCTTATTATACTTTATATTTATATAATAAAATATTTAATATACTATGCATTATTTTTATAATCAAAATAAATATTTATATTAATAAATAATATATTATAAGTATAAAAAATATTAATTTTATAATAATAATTGATAGTTTTATAAAATTAATAATTTATAAAAATAAATATATGTTTATCAAATATATTAATTATTAATGTATTAATAAATATATTAATATTTTATATGATTAATATATATATTTTTATAAAATATATCAGAGATATTTTTGGTACTATATGATTCGTAATCTTTAATTCTTATGAAATACCAAATAGATTGCTTGTGGATATTTGGAGATCTTTAATCACTAGATCATGACCTATCAAATGCAGTAATTTTGAATCACTAAGATTAGATCACCATATAACTCGAATCGCTAATGATCTTGAATTACCATGGTGATGCAATTTGGATCACCAAATACCACCTAAGGACTTATTTGGTTCATGGATCTCAGGAAGAACTTTTTTTTATAAAATTCTTAGAAAGTTACTTCTTAAAAAACTACTTCCTAAAAACATGATTTTGATATGTTTGATTGATCATAAAAAAAATAATTTATTTCATAATAGCTTATTTTTGGTTGAGCATCGACTTTTTCTTAAAATTATATAAATTACATATTATACCTTAATAGATATAAAACCATACCTTTTTACTCCCAAACTTAATATAAATAATAATATATTTATATTAAATAAATAAAATATTAGATAATAATTTATTATATTAATATAATACAAAAATATATTAATATTATATTAATTTAAAAATATATTAATATTATTAAAAATATTATATTAGTAAAATATTAAAATTATATTTATATATTATAAATATTATAATATTTATTTTAATATAAAAGTAGGATAATATTATAATTTAGTATTTCATTTTAACTATCAATTGATATTGAACTATTTTAACGGACGTCGAGCAGGCACTTGATAAACCTGCATTAAATGACATCTTGGAGGAACTTAAGCAGGATCAATAATAAAATTTGAACTATTTTGGTGGGGTTCTCATGGACAATTATGCCATTTCAAAAAAAAATACCGAACTATTTTGAATGGGTTCTCATGGATAATTTTGTTATTTTAAAAAAGAACCGATAATAATTGTTGAGTTATATAAATTGAAATAGTACTATGTAAATTCATCATTAAATACAATATTAACAAGCACTATGATGGTACTGGTTAAAGGGATGTTATAAAATTTTAATATTGAATCTTAAAAGAATATTTTTGGAAAGAATAAAAAGGTTATTAATTTCTTTCTCAAGAGAAGTTTAAAATCCACCTTCTTTGTGAGTCTTTATTTTTTATAAAACATAAAAAATATTTTTTCATAAATTATTTCTCCTTCTTAAATCTTCAACAAAATAAGAAGATTTTTGTTCCACCATCTAAGAATTGTTCCCTTTTTTTTTTTTTTTCTCTTTCACTTAAAACAAAAACGTTATCAATTACACTGGTTCGTATTTCCGTTCCTTCAATACTAGCAGATTTTTAATTCATTGAACGTTAAAAGGTTTGTCTTTTTTTTTATCACTTTACTTTTTGAAGAAACTCAACAAATTAAAATATTAAATGCTGGCGGTCACACATCAAAGCTCATCAACGGTTCAGAAGCGTAATAGTTCAAATTTAAATTCAAACTTTAAAAATGAAAAAGCCAAGAAAACGATCTCTCCCCAGCCCGACCTGAGGATAATAATATATTTCCCCGTGTCGTAGATTCCTGAATGAAGTTTTCTAGCCAACAGATCTATCCTACATGTATACTTTTGCTATCAGAACCGCAAGGCATGCTTCTCTTTACGGACATGACACGGCCTCATGAGCTGGCACGCGAATCACTTGATATCTAAGGCGAGTTCCACGTGCCACAAAGGGCCAAAAAAAAAAAAAAAGGATAAAAAATTTCGATTCACGAGGGCGACATGATGGTTATCTCACATGAAATGAAAGCTTGGTAGCTAAACGGTGCACACCAAACACCGGTCCTTGATCGGTAGGTGAAGCCTGGAAATGCCGCTCAAGATTTTTGTTCGACTCGGCATACATAAACCCAATAATTTTTAAATTAAAAAATAATTATATAAAAAAAAATTTTTAAATTTTACTATTTTTGATGGTGAAAAAATATTTTAAAAAATAATATCCAAAAAATATTACTATATTTAATTGAAAATAATTATAAATAAAAATATTATCAATTTTTCAATAACATCCGTGAATAAATTATTTAAATAATAATAATTTTTTCTCGGTCTAGTTATTGACCATGGCCTACTTATATTGGTTATTTCAAAATTTAAAATATATTTACATGATGTAATAAATATTTATAAATTAATTACATTTCTTATTATAAATAAATTTTACTATATTTTGGTATATAAATAAATATATTAATTATTAGTAAATATTAGATTTATCGATAATTAATAAATATTTTATCTATTAATCTTAATAATTAATATTCTTAATAAATATATAAATATATTAAATATATAATTATTTATGAGGTATTTGCTTTAACTTCTTTCTTACACACAAAAAAAAAAAAAAAAAAAAGGTCCATTATTTATTTTATCATTATCTTTCCTTGATAGGCGCTCGTTTCACACAATCCGTCTCGGCCCCTACTCGGCTCCAACTTAGCCATTATTTGATTTACAACTTGGAAATCTTCACCAATTGGGAACCTCGGTAGCCCCCTCACAAGCCAGTGAAACCACGAAATGGCAAATCTTGCTAGCCTACCGCACGAAGGACACCAGGATCCAACTGGCAAGTGCCCAGTCCTAGCCCCGAAAACGAACGGCTTTTTTTTTCTGGTAAAACAAAGGAATGGCTTTCGTGCGTCCACGCCTACCGGTCAACGTCCTATCTTTCGCTTCCGAACCAAACAGAGAAAAAACGTCGGGGCCCCGACTTTAGCACCGGCAAGGATTTTTTATGCCACGTGTACGTGCCCGATATTTCCTCGTGTTATGTGGCACGGAGATGAGTTTGGTAGCTTGATTGGTCCGCGTAGTATTGAAAAGACCGGGGCATCCACGCATCTCCCCCGCGGGCCCCACGCCTCCTCCGTTACTGATCTCCCCCACGCTCCTCCTCCTCTCTCTTGTGCTGGCCGCCACCTCTCGGCTCTTCGAGATCGAATTGAGCGTGCGAAGGGGCGAAAGCGAGAACAAGAGAGAGAAGGAAAAAAAAAAGCCCTTCAACGAAGGGGAGAAGAAGTGAGTGAGGGGGAGGAGACTGAGAAGAGGAGGGCGAGAGCATGAGTTTTAGAGGGGAAGAGAGCAGTGGGGAGGAGGGGAGGGGGGACCTCAAGAAGCCCTTCCTCCACACGGGTAGCTGGTATCGGATGGGGATGGGATCGAGGCAGTCGAGCTTGATGGATAAGCTCGGCTCGTCGGCCTCCGTCATCCGCGATTCCTCCGTCTCGGTCGTGCTTTGTACCCTCATCGTCGCCCTCGGCCCCATCCAGTTCGGCTTCACTGGGGGATACTCGTCCCCTACCCAGGACGAAATCATCAGCGACCTGAGCCTCACCCTCTCCGAGGTCAGTCTACCTACCCTTTCTTCTTCCTTCCGTTCCTCTCTTCTTTCTACTCTGGATCGAGGTTTTCTGCCGGATTTGATTGGTTTTGGATTGTGCCAGTTTTCGCTCTTTGGCTCGCTTTCGAACGTGGGCGCAATGGTGGGGGCAATAGCCAGCGGACAGATTGCGGAGTATATTGGGCGTAAAGGGGTAAGAAAGCTTTGATCTTTTTGTTTTTAACCCTCTTTCTGGACATTTAAAACCACCTCGTTTGGTGCCTACGGGATTAAAGTTTTTGATCTTTTTCTTCTTTACACTCTTCCGGGACCATCAAAATCTAATTGTTTTGTTTCTTACTGAACAATGATGTTTTTTTTTGCAGTCCCTGATGATTGCTTCCATTCCCAACATTATTGGCTGGCTCGCCATATCCTTTGCTAAAGTGGGTGATTGATTTTGTTCATGGATTTTCTATTTTACCCCTGAATTCAGCATTTTAATGGGCTGTTCTGTGAATGGATGTATTTGCTTCTTGTCCATGCAGGATTCGTCATTTTTGTACATGGGTCGGTTGCTGGAAGGATTCGGAGTCGGCGTGATATCCTATACGGTTTGTTTACAATTCTTCAACCCAAAATTTAGTGAACTTACTAAATATACATGTCAATTGGTTTGCTTGATCTATGCTCTGATTTATGCTTTCAGGTGCCTGTATATATAGCTGAGATAGCTCCTCAGACTATGAGAGGTGCTCTTGGATCTGTGAATCAGGTTAGTTTTGGCTTCTTAAATTTCTTGTTCTTTTGATATGGTTGTTCTTTTTATTTGGGTTAGTTAGATTTGCATCAGCTTGATGATTTCCACCTTGTTTGCAGCTCTCTGTAACAATTGGTCTTTTGTTTGCTTATCTGTTGGGTCTGTTTGTTCATTGGAGGTTGCTTGCAGTGATAGGTAATGTCACTCTCTTCATGTGTCTTGTATCTTTTCTTCTTGTCATAGAGAATTTGTCATAAATAAAAGTTATTATTCGATCATGCACCGTTGCCTTTGTTATCGAGGTGCCCCCGAACCAGCGTTCTCATATGGATGTTCTTGTTGTATTAGATGAATGAAAATCAATTCACAATTTGATTTATATTTTTCTCTAAGAGTCATGCTAATGGGTCGTCCAACTGCAAGTTCTGTACTTTTGCATAATCAACAAAACTACCAATTAATTGATGTTTGACCTTATCATGACTTGCAGGAATCTTACCATGCACAATCCTGATACCTGCTCTGTTCTTTATCCCGGAATCTCCAAGGTGGCTGGTAAGATTAATGAGGTAATTGCCAACTCAACAAAAATGAAAACTTCTTTATATAACTAATCTTCCTGAATCCAGGCAAAAATGGGCATGATGGAAGACTTTGAAGCTTCTCTTCAAGTATTGAGGGGATTTGATACTGACATTACTGTAGAGGTGAATGAAATAAAGGTATTGCCTTGAACTCCATCCATTCTGTAACCATCATAATTACTTATTCATTCATTGGAGTTTCTCTCCAAGGTGGTGTGTATATATGAATCAAGTGAAAAGCTATGAGCATTCAGTCCATCTAGAGGCTAGCTTTAGAATATTAAAATTCAACTTACTTTGTGCAGAGATCAGTGGCATCATCAACCAGAAGGACTACAATCCGGTTTTCAGATCTTAAACAAAGAAGATATAAACTTCCTCTCTTGGTAATTTTGCACACTTTCACTTCTTGTTTTAATTCTTTTCTCTTTTACTAGCAACAATGTTTTCTAATGAGGAATTTTCATGTCTTGCAATTCTGCAGATAGGAATTGGTCTACTTTTATTGCAGCAGCTAAGTGGAATCAATGGCATCTTATTTTATGCTAGCAGTATTTTTAAAGCTGCTGGTATGTCCAAAACATCTAAATTTTTGACACGACTTAAAAGTTTGACATGACTTCATGCCTTACATCATCTGGAAGCATGGAGCTGTTGCAGCAGGGCTCGTCATAATTCAGTTTTGTCTTTTAATTGGACTGACTTATGGATTTAAAGTTCTAATTGGAATCCCCACTGATCCTTTTTTTCTGTGGAAGAATCTTTTTATTCCTTAGCCAATTTGAGATCAATGAGATCATAGCATCAAATTGCTTCCCTAATCAGCCTGAGGAGGAAGATCAAACCAGAAAACATTATACAAGAAAAGGTGGTTATATTTTTTATGAAGTTTTGAAAACATAACCATGATAATCTCTCCTTTAAACTCTAAATACCATGTCCAAACTTCTCTAATTGGAGTTAGATGCCTCAAGTTTTCTCCTCAATAGAGAAAGAACAAGACATTTTGGTTGAAAATAAGAAACCTGTCGTGAAGCATTTGATAATCGACCATCCTATGTGGTGCTCTCATGGGCTAATTTTGTTGTAGGAAAATGCCACACATATCTTTTCTAGACCTGTACTCCTCTTTATCTCTCTTTTCTATTAAGGGTAGGCTCTCCTAAGAATTTTTGCTGCATTGAACTGGTTGTCTTAATCTCTAGATTATTTGAATCAGGGATCCACACCACTTAAATTTGTCACCAATGTAACATTCTATAGTCAGATAACTTTTTGCTGATTTCATCCTTGCATCAAAATGATCACAAGTACTGTGCTTAAAAAAAAAAAAACTCCAAGGGCCTTTAACCCAAAAGTTAAAGCATACCTTTCAATTTCTTCATTCTATCCTGTCAACTTGAAATTCTCGCATTTATCCTTAGCTATTCAAGGGGATTTGATTCTGATGGACGGCTTGATCGTGTGAAGAGAATTGCCTTCTTTTGATTAAGGGAAAGTCAACTTGCTTAATACCTTTTTTGCCCATTGAGTCTCTTCTTATGACCTTAAATTTCTTCTAAGCATGCTGGCTGATGTAGAAGTTCCTATGCCCTTAGCCCTCTCCTAGAGCACAGATTGGGGAGTCACCTCCAAGGAATTGTTGCGACACTTTTGGTTGTCCTTAACTGCCATGTGGGCTTCCCTAGAAAAGGACAAAGAAGCGCAGATGGATTCAGTACTCAGACCCCATTTACCTGAAAATCTATTACCTTAAATTCTTCAAGTTTGCTTTCCAATTATCATGTTCCCTTTCCAACTTCTCACACACCAAATAATCTGTGGTCAGTCCTCTTCCCTGCTCTTTGGAAAAAGAAAAAACTTGCATTATGTCCAACATCGCAACTTAGTTGTCCCCAACATTGCAACCTAGTTTTCCCCATCTATCCAATAAACACCATTCAGAGAAGAAGCAGTGTATCAATCTTAACACGTAACAATTTCTCCAATTTGTCTCTTTGAAATCTTACAACTATGCTCTTATGGTCATGGAAACATGTCTTAGAGCCAATCAGTTGCAGTAATTGGAAAGAGTCACCAACTTGTCCACCTGATATTTCCCTGACATGACTTGTAGGCATCTTTTTCCAACTTCAAACCATGTTTTTGTCATTGTGCCCTGAATAAGATGATGAATTGGGTTTGTTTTTTTTGGTCTTCCTATGACGCTTTTGGATGATTAAAAAAACCATCATATCTTGTGCATGCTGCCATGTTTTGTTCTGATGAATAAAATCACGGTTTCCACCAGTTGATCAAAAAAAAAAAAAAACTATCATATTTTCACTATCGATGATTGAATCATTTTGTTTCCTATGACATATTGCTTTAATGCGAAAGTTTGCTTTCTTCTAAACTTCTTTCAGTGCATGCTGCCATGTTTCGTTCTGATGAATAAAATCATGGTTTCAAAAACTCTCAAAACAGGATGGTATGACCAGTACTGTATTGTTCCAATGCAAAACTGGCACCACTATGAGTGCCAAGACACTGAAATATCTGTACTGGTTGTACCAGTCCCTACCCCTACATACTAGCAATATCATATAGGCTGTACTTGTTAATGCCGATGCTTTCCAATTTTTTGAAATATGTTAGTTTTGGTATATACCATCTGTGTACTAGTACTGTACTGTTCTAATGAAAAAAGGGTACAGGATTCAATACTGGTGTTTAAAATTTTGAAAAGAATGCTTGACCATTTGGATCACCCAAGTTGATATGTTTTATGCTTTGCTCTATTTCATCTTTGCTGGGCAACTAAATTTTGTCCTAGAAAGTCAAAAAATATGACTAATGCGAACCTGATAGCCAGCCAAAATATCTTAAGTTTTGTGCAGATCCCAAGCAATTGCCTATAATTCTAAATATTTGATTTGTAGGACAACTATTTGATGGGTCATGCTTCCTTTTAAAGTTTTTTTTTTTCGAGAAAGGAGGGGTGACAACCCCATCAAATAATGCTGTGAGGGGCAGAAACTGAACCTAGGTCTCTTGTATCAACACCGAGAGATTTCACCAACACAGTCAGTTGGCACCCTCTATTTCTTCACTTCCTTTTTTGGTTACAACTTTAAACCTCCTTTCTTCTTTTTCAACTCTCTACTGTCCCGTAAGTGTCATTAGCCATTTGTCATATCTGGGCTGAGTGTAGGCTTGCAATGTCATTTGATCAGTGCTAGCATGTCTTTGAAACTTATCTTTCTTATGCAGTGCTACTTGCTATTTTTTCTCCGTGGTCTTCAGTCTATTTTCTGATAATCTTAATTTGTGTAAAAGCACCTCTTTCATATTGTGAATTTGCTTCCAAGATCAATTTTGCAAATATTTTTTGTAATTATTATGCACTTATATAGACAAACACATATACAAACAAGCCACTCAATTTTTATCAAAATTCTGGTCATATACCAAACTGAATTTTACCAAAGCCATTATGGATTCAAGACAAGTAACTGCTGAAGTGTGCCATTTGGGTTTGCTTGGTTAAATGTAATGCAAACTTGTATGCCTTGTGTCGTACCCAACCGGCTCACCGGCAAACTGGGCCACCACCTTTCCGGAGGTTCGACCGGACCGCCCTGCCAAAGCTCCGACGACCCTCCAGTCTCCTTCGGAAGGCCGACTCACTGGAGTAGAGGTCCGTCTGACCCACTCCTGCTGAGGTCCGGCCCACCAGTCTCCTTCGGAGGCCGACTCACTAGAGTAGAGGTCCGTCTGACCCACTCCTGTCGAGGTTCGGCCCACCAGTCTCCTTCGGAAGGCCGACTCACTGGAGTAGAGATCCGTCTGACCCACTCCTGCTGAGGTCCGACCTACCTGCTCCGGTTGAAGCTCCAACGGACGCTTTCCTTCGGAGGTCTGACTGACCCTCCCCAGTCGACGTCTGACTGATTCACGTCAAGCATCCAGGAAGTTCCGGAAGCCTCTTCCAGTTGGTACCATAACAGAATTCTGCCACATCAGCACCACTGCTCCACTACCCCATGATGTCGCCTCATTCCGTCGCCACCTGGCCACCCTCCAAATTTCACTAGAGGCAGATCGATCCTTCTCAGCCTCTCCCCTAACGGATTTTGGACTGTTCCGCGCCTATATAAGGTACCCGGGGGATCCCGTTTTGAGCTAAGTATACTCTTCCCTCTCCATACGATGTCTCTCTGATTCCTTTATTCCGTTGCTCTCTAGCTCCTACTAACTTACGCACCGTCGGAGCACTGCCGGCATTTGGGGACTTTGTTGCAGGTCGACTGGGAGAGAAGCACTCCAGCATAGCCGACCAATCCGGTTCAGGAGAAGACGCCGCAACAGATTGGTGCTAGAGGAAGGGAGCGCTTGCGCAATCACTCTTCTACTCTAAAAGGAGGAATCAACCAGAGAGGTCTGGCAATGGCAAAGGGGAGAACTCAAAACACCTCCGTCAAGAGGTCATTTCCCATCCGGGTCCGAGGGACCTCCCAGGAAAAATGACATCGCCGCCATCGCTGCTGTCGCCGAGCTCACTATCACTCTGGGGCTGCAGCAATTCCAGATGTTGCTGAACCGCATCGACACGCTCACCACTGCGGTTCAGCGTTTCCAAGAGGTGGCCGACAACCGGTAGCAGTCACTTGCTGCGTCCTGCACCAACCACCTGCTGGACGCTGAGGGGAGCCGACCTCAGGAAGTCCCTCCGCCTCTTCGTCACGTCATTCCGGAGCCCCGAAGGTCCTTGGAGGCTCGCGCTAACGGCAAAAGGGCGAGGTCCGCCTTACCCTCCTACGCCGAATCCGTCTCTGCTGGTGTTCGTCCTCCTGTTGAATTCCCAAGGGACTACACCAGCAAGATTCTACACATGGAAGAACGCATCGCGGAAATTGTGAATCGGCAGAAAGCCGAAGGGGGACGGCCATACGACTCGCATCCGCCTTTTTTTGCCGAGATTTTGGCAGAGACAATTCCTCGCCACTTCAAAATTTTCCAGGTGGACCTATACGATGGCACCACTGACCCACTCGACCATCTGGGTACCTACAAAACCATATGATGGTATAGGGTGCCTCCGACGCCCTCCACTGCATCGCCTTCTCTGCCACCCTTAAGAAGGCCGTCCGGATGTGGTTCTCTGCTATTCGGTCAGGTACGATTCACTCTTTTCCTCAGCTCAAAAATCTTTCTTTCCCATTTCAGGACTTGCGGTCGGATTCCGAGGAACACCAACTGTCTCTTCCTTGTGACGCAAAAGGAGGGAGAGACCCTCCGAGACTACATGGTCCATTTCAACTCAGCGGCCATGGAGGTCCCGGATTTAAACAAGGCGTAGCTATGTCGGCCTTCAAAAGAGAGTTCCGTTCGTCCAGGCTCACCTTCTCCCTAGACAAGAGGTTTCCGACAAGCTACACTGAGCTGCTGGCCAGGGCGCAGAAATACGCCATGGCAGAGGAACAAGTGGCGAGCCAGCGCCAGGCGAAGGGGAGGCCGGCCCCCAAGAAGCGGAGCGACAAGGCTCCCGAAGTTTGACCCCCCGGCGATAGCAGCCGGATGGCCCAACGCCGGAGTCTGAAGCCGAAGGACTTTCCTAGGAGGTTCGAGACTTATGCGCCCCTCCCTTTCGAGGGAGAAGATCCTCCTGGAGATCGAGAACGAGACCTTTCTGCAAAGGTCTCGTCCAATGAGGGACCCCCTGCATCCAGAAACAGAGATAAATTCTGCCGGTTCCATATGGGCCAGGGGCACAGCACCGAAGAGTGCCTATAGTTGAAGGACGCCATTAAAGACCTAATCTGGAAGGGATACCTGCACAAATACGTCCGACCCCGTCGGGATCGAGCCGAAGTCTCAACTGCCAGAAACCCTCCGGAGGAGGCGGAGCTTCCTAACCAGTGGCCGACCGGTGGGGATGTCGGCATGCTGCATTGGCGGTCCGACTGGAGGTATGAAGACGACCCAGACATTGTCAAGAGATCGAGGGGTTCCAATGCAATCACCTTCTCCGACGAAGACCTCCTGGAGTCCCCTTGTCTTTGAAAATAATCCTATAGTCGTGTCGGTAGTGATTGCCAACTACGATGTAACAAGGATTCTCATAGATAATGGAAGCTCCACAGAGGTATTATCGTATGATGCTTTTGTAAGGATGAATTTGTCTAGGTCAATGCTACGAGAATCCCCCATACCGCTGACAGGCTTCGGGGGAAACTCCGTCGGAGTTGAAGGGGAGATAACCTTACCTGTGACCATTGGGACGGAGCCTTACCAGAAAACTCTCCCCATCAATTTTGTGGTCGTCGTACGATCTCGGCATATAATGCCGTTCTGGGCTGACCGGCCCTCAACAAGTTTCGGGCCATCGTATCCATCTATCATTTGCCGGTGAAGTTCCCGACCCGTAATGGAGTCGGAAAAATAAGGGGGGACCGCAAGATGGCCAGGCAGTGTCTAACTATTCAAGACCGACAGTCGGACGGCCGTCCTACTTTAGAACAACTTGATCCAAGGGTCGAGGCCAGCGGCCACGGTCAGCCAATTGAAAGAATTTTATTTGTTCCCCTCCGGGAAGACGATCCCACCAAAGTCCTCCAAATTGGAAGCACCCTCAGCAAAGACGTTAAGTTGGAGCTAATCAACTTCTTGAGGAATAACGCCGACGTTTTTGCTTGGTCGGCATCAGACATGCCAGGTATTCCGTCGGAGGTCATTACTCATCAGCTTAAGGTGGATCCGACCTACAGGCCTATCCGATAGAAGAAGAGAAGTTTTGCGGCCGAAAGACAAAGGGCCATTGACGAAGAGGTAAAGAAGCTTTCTGACGCTGGCTTCATCAGGGAAGCCCATATCCTCAGTGGCTAGCAAATATTTTTACGGTGAAAAAGGCTAACGGGAAGTGGAGGATCTGTGTAGACTATACCGACCTCAACAAGGCTTGTCCGAAGGACAGCTTTTCCCTGCCAAAGATTGATCAGCTGGTTGATGCTACAGCTGGCCATCAGCTTCTCAGTTTTATGGATGCTTTCTCCGGTTACAACCAAATCAGGATGCACCCGTAGGATGAGGAGAAGACCGTCTTTGTCACCGACAAAGGTTTGTACTGTTACAGGATGATGCCCTTCGGCTTGAAGAACGCCGGTGCCACTTTTCAAAGGCTAATCAACCGAGTCTTCGAAGGGCAGCTTGGGAGAAACATGGAGGCGTATGTAGATAATATGATAGTCAAGAGCCTCAACAAGGCCAACCACATCAAGGACTTGCAGGAATCCTTTGACGCATTAAGATGCCATCGGATGAAGCTGAATCCTGCCAAGTGTACTTTCGGGATGACTTCCGGTAAGTTCCTCGGCTTCTTGGTCACACAAAGAGGGATTAAAGTCAACCCTGACAAGATCGGAGCTGTTATTGAAATGGGACATCCGACCAATAAGAAGCAGGTGCAAGAGCTAACTGGTCAGATAGCTTCTCTCAGCCGTTTCATCTCCCAATCGGCTGAGAAATCGTTACCATTTTTCAAGACATTGCGCTGGTCGGACCATTTCTATTGGACCGACGAGTGTCGATCGGCCTTTGAAGCTTTGAAAGATTATTTGAAGAACCCCCCGTTACTGGCCAAGCCGACAGAGGGGGAGCCTTTGTATCTCTACCTGTCGGTGTCGGATGAGGCGGTCAGCTCTGTCCTCGTGCGAGTGGGAGAAGATGGTCAGTAGAAGTTCGTCTACTACATTAGCAAAGTTCTCCATGATGCCGAGACAAGATACCCTAAAATGCAAAAGCTAGTTTATTCTCTGATCATAGTGGCCAAGAGACTCCGACCCTACTTCCAGGCGCATCCGATCGTCATGCTGACCAACCAACCCCTGAAGGCGATCCTTCGGAGCCCGGACACTTCCGCTTGGCTCGCCAAGTGGGCCGTCAAACTCGACGAGTTCGACATTTCTTTCCAATCATGGTCGACTTTGAAGTTCCAAGTAATTGCTGATTTCATCGCAGAGTGTACCTGGAAGCAAGGAGCATCCACTCAAACGGCCGAAGTACCTGAAGCTGACGTCATCGACGAAGCTGAGCCCGCTTGGACCCTTCACGTGGATGGAGCGTCCAACCTTGCTGGCTGCAGGGTCGGCCTGATCTTGGCCGATCTTGGCGGAGAAAGCCTAGAATATGCTCTGCATTTTTCATTTCAGGTGTCTAACAATTAGGCGGAGTACGAATCCCTTTTCGCAGGAATGCGAATCGCCAATGAACTGGGCATCAGCCGAATCAGGGCTTTTTTCGGTTCTCAGCTGGTGGTAAATCAAGTAAAGGACGAATTCGAAGCAAAAGATCCGACCCTGGCCAAATACTTGAACAAGGTACAAAGCCTTGCTTCTCGGTTTAAATTCTTCGAAATTCTCCATATACCTCGACTGCAGAACTCCAGGGCGGACGCTTTGTCATGATTGGCTATGGCCGTGGCCAATATCTCCGACTGAACTTTTGTGGAGTATCTGCAACGTCCAAGTATCGCTGAAGAGCCGACTGAGGTCCACCAGGTTGAATAAGAAGACTCATGGATAGACCCAATTCTCTCGTTCCTGGTCAAGGGGAGTCTCCCGGAAGATTCGGTCGAAGCCAAGCATGTACGCAGGTCAGCTTCTAGGTACGTTGTCCTCGACGGCGTCCTCTACAGGCGGTCGTTCTCACAACCGCTACTGAAGTGCTCCGGGCCGACTGATGCAGACTATGCACTCAGAGAAGTACATGAAGGCATCTGTGGCGACCATCTCGGAGAAAGATCCCTAGCCTACAAGATAATCCGACAGGGATATTATTGGCCTACAATTTAGAAGGACGCGTCGTACTTCGTCCGAAGGTGTGACACGTGTCAAAGGTACTCTAATATTCAAAGAAGGCCTGCCAGCTAGCTGACTTCGCTCACTGCGTCTTGGCCATTTGCATAGTGGGAGATGGACATCCTGGGATCTTTCCCTCCGGCATCCGGCCAACGGAGATTCCTTATTGTGGCTATTGATTACTTTACCAAGTGGGTGTAAGCCGAACCGCTGGCACAGATCACATAGGCCAAGGCCGAAAACTTTGTCCGAAACTGCATCATCTTTCGATTTGGCATTCCACAGGCAATCATCACCGACAACGGAAGGCAGTTCGACAATCCCAAGTTCCAAGGCTTTTGCCAGAGTATCATATCTCCCATCGGCTCACTTCTGTCGGCCATCCCCAGTCTAATGGAGAAGTCAAAGTCACCAATCATACAATCCTACATGGGCTGAAGACCCGACTGAATGAGGCCAAAGGGCTTTGGGCAGAAGAGCTCCATTCAGTACTATGGGCTTATCAGACGACTGCCAGAATGGCGACTGGGGAGACCCGTTTAACCTGACTTACGGAATTGAAGCAGTCATCCCCGTGAAAGTCTCTTTGCAATCCCTTCGGATTGATCACTTTACTGAGCCGACCAACTCAGAACAACGAAGAGCTGACCTAAATTTACTTGAAGAAATCAGGCTCCGAACAAGCTTAAAGATGGCGACCTACCGTCATAAGATGGCCAAGTATTACAACTCACGGGTCAAGGCACGAACTTTTCGAGTTGGAGATCTGGTCTTGCGGAGGGTGGAGGTTTCAAGACTGACTGAGCAAGGGAAACTCGCTTCCAATTGGGAAGGCCCTTATCGAGTCGTTGAAGTAATTCGAGCTGGAACCTACCGACTCGAACATTTAGACGGGCGGCAAGAAGCACATTCGTGGAATGTAGACAACCTTCGCAAGTATTATCAATAAAGTCTACAACTTCTTCTACGAAGCATCTCCGAAAGACCGACTCAGGTCGGCAAAGGCTCTAGGGCAGCCCACTTCCGAAAATATCGACTCCGGTCGGCAAAGGCTCTAAGGGAACCCACCTCCGAAAGATCGACTCCGGTCGGCAAAGGCTCTAGGGCAGCTCACCTCCGAAAGACTGACTTCGGTCGGCAAAGGCTCTAGGGCAGCCCACCTCCGAAAGATCGACTCCGGTCGGCAAAGGTTCTAGGGCAGCTCCCTTCCGAAGGAAAGACTCCGGCGGCTACCTTAACATCCTTCCGGACGATCGACGAACCAACACGAGAAAAAACTCCCAAGTAACTTGGTTCGGCCTGAGCTACTGTCCGGCGGCTATCTCAACATCCTTTCGGACGAGTCGACGAACCAACACGGGAAAAAACTCCCAAGTAACTTGGTTCGGCCTGAGCTACTATCCAACATCTACTCCAGAAAGTCCGACCGCCCGTTCAGAAGAGCCGACGGATCCATACTTAGAAGGATTCTTAAATTATCTCATGGTCTTATCAAGCCGACTGGCACACAGAAAAATTTTAGAAGAAAGGACTTCGATCAACCTAACCAATCGACGACACAGACGTATACAAAAGATACTATCAAAAGTTCTATTAAATCAGAAAGAGTTTTTTACAAAACAGAAGGTCAGACCATTACAAACATCTAGGCCTGACCCTCGGGAAGTACTGACATGATATCAACTTGGACCTCCTCGGCCTCCCCTGGAACTCCAACGGGAATGATTGCCGCTCCCGTGTCGGCTTCAATTTGGGCATCCGCTCTGGCTTCCACTGCGACGACTTCAGTTGCGGTCTCAGCCGCACCGACGGTCAGATCCGCCACCTCCGCGTTCTCCTCTTCCACCGGCTTCGACGGTTGAAGAAAAGAGAGATCAAGTTTCGAAAAAGCGATGCTGACTTTCTCCAGATACTCATACTCGTAGTCGAAGCCGACTATGCCATCCTCGTTCACTTCCTCTTTAAAGTCCTCGGAGGTCTTGTATTCCATCACAGTTGTTTCAGCTGCCGTCTTCATCAGCTCCCGGGTCATCTTCAACAGACCTTTATACTGCTTTGCCTCCGCCTGGTGGCCCCTTGAGCGCCTCTCGGATTCAGCCAGGCGCCCCTCCTCCTCGACCAACCGGCGGGTCAGAGCTTTCACCTTCAGTTTCCTACTTTTCAACCTTGCCTCCCGGTCAGCCTCCCGGGCCAGCGAATCTTTTATCTGCTTCTTTTGGACCTCCGACTCGGCCCGCAGGACAGACAGTTCTCCTTCAGCGGCCCATAGAATGGACAACTCCGCCCTGGCGGCTATCAGCGCCACCTCCGCGGTGTCCCTCGCCGCCTCCGCTGCCTCCGCCCTCTTGGTCAAGTGCTCCTTCAGATCGAGCAACTTGCCCAAGCTGTCGTCTATTAGCAGTGTGTCCCAAGGAGCTGCCAACAGTCAGACAGTTAAGAACTTACAAACAATAAAGTAAAAGCCGGAGGCCCGAATCCAAAACTTAGCCCCAGTAGGTGATGAAGAGAACTTCTGGCAGCCTCGTTTACTGACCGCTGGTCGACGTCGGTAACAGCCCTCTTGAGCTGCTCTTTGACCTGCTCGGCATCGCGAATAGCACGCCACTTCTGGCGCTCTCCATCGTCGACTTCGTCGGCCTTCCCCTTGACGGCCGTCGACCCTCTAGCTACCCGTTTCCCCCCAGCCATCGGGGAAATCTCTTCCATTAGTTCGATTGGCGAAGAGATTGGAGTCATCTCTGTCTCGGTTGGCACCGACAGTTCCTCTCCCGCCTGGGCGGCTGATTGTCCGATCGATGACGAACGCTCCGGTGCCATCGCCTTCCGGCGATCCGCCAGCGGCACGTTGTCGTCAGACTCCACTGAAACTATGGTGATGGACGGCTCCTTCGTCCGTTGCTTCTTCGGCTATTCGGGTGCTGGCTCTACCGTCTGTTGCCTCTTCAGCTCCTCGGGCGTCGGCTCAGAAATGCAGACGGCCCTCCTCTACGCCGATTGTGCAAAAATGGTTACCCGATCCGGCTTCATTTTTCCACCTACCAGCAAACAAAGTTAGGGTCAGCAACGACGTTAAAGCCAACAAAACAAAGAATAATAAGTTTCTCACAACGGCCTCCGTCCTACCCAGCAGTCGGTGTTGGTTGATCCCAGCCCGATGGAGACTCCTCGTGCAGCAGGGAGCCGATAAACACCGGGTCCTTGTCATTCAGCCTATGGAAGTCGGCCTCATCGGCCCTCAATATCTTCCTTCCATTCGCGGCATTCGGCATGGGTCCTCTCCATGCCGACTCAAAGCCCCACGGCTCTAAACTATCTACAAAAAAATATCAGGACTTCCATCCATGAATGGCCGATGGAAGCTCCCTAGTATCTTCCGGCCACGACGGGGGCTGAACACCCACCATTCCTGACTTCGGAAGTCCCGTTTTAGAAGAAAAAAGTTGGAAAATAAAGACGGCCTCGGCTCGATGCCGGCCCCTCGACAGAGGACCACGAAGCCACAGATTGCTCGAATACTGTTCGGGGTCAGTTGGGATGGCGTAATTCTATAAAAGTTGAAAATCTGGATAAGGAAGCTGTGAAGTGGAAATCGAAGGCCGGCCTTCAAATGGTCTTCATATATAGGAAGGGCTCCTAAGTTCAGTGGGCTGTTTACCCTCCCCTCATAGTTAGGGATGGTCAGATGCAAGGTAGAAGGGATGCTATAAACGACCCTAAGGCTCTCCACCCTCTCCTCGGGTCATGGTCGAAGGAATATCGTACGGGCTTGGTTCCTTATTCCCGCGGGCCAAACTTCGGCTACCAGAGGCCATTCTAATGGAGGCTATAGAAGGAGAAGACGGATACGGAACTATCCTAGTCTTCTGGTTTCCTAAGGGAGCGAGAGCAACAAGGGAGGACTCTTTCTCCTCGAACGCAAATGTAATGGAAGGCCCCCCCTTTGGGCCTCTTCCCCCTCCTTTTATAGGCGCTGAGAGGTGGCCTCCCAACGCCCCTCGAGCGTCGCAACCCGACGGCGAACGGCGCGACTCCCCGATTCGATGGGAAAGCCGAAGGGACGCGCCGGATCGCATCCGATCACGATCCGCGTAACCGCACAACCAACGGTGGATGGGTTGCTCCGGACACTGCATCGACCGCTCGGATCTCGCCATGTCATACACGTCGCAACAGGAATTCGAAAGGCGGCCATCACGGGCTGGCAACCCATCATTGCACCGTACTGGCATTAACTGCTTCTTCCGCCACCACCAATACGGTGCTGACACCGGTCCAAGGGCAGAGATTCGGAGTGAAGATGGTTAGCTGCAGCACACCGGATCAGATTCGCCATCATTTCAAAGACCGGTGCATTAATTGCAAGTAATGCTTTCGTCCTTCGAGGCTACGGAACCGCTCGAAGGCCAAAAGCAGGGGGGGCAATTGTTGTACCCAATGGGCTCACCGGCAAACCGGGCCACCACCTTTCCGAAGGTCCGACCGGACGGCCCTGCCAAAGCTCCGACGACCCTCCAGTCTCCTTCGGAAGGCCGGCTCACTGGAGTAGAGGTCCGTCTGACCCACTCCTGCCGAGGTCCGGCCCACCAGTCTCCTTCGGAAGGCCGACTCACTGGAGTAGAGGTCCGTCTGACCCACTCCTGCTGAGGTCCGGCCCACCAGTCTCCTTCGGAAGGCCGACTCACTGGAGTAGAGGTCCGTCTGACCCACTTCTGCCGAGGTCCGGCCCACCAGTCTCCTTCGGAAGGCCGACTCACTGGAGTAGAGGTCCGTTTGACCCACTCCTACCGAGGTCCGGCCCACCAATCTCCTTTGGAAGGCCGGCTCACTGGAGTAGAGATCCGTCTGACCCACTCCCGCTGAGGTCCGACCTACCTGCTCCGGTTGAAGCTCCAATGGACGCTTTCCTTCGGAGATCTGACTGACCCTTCCCAGTCGACGTCCGACCGATTCACTTCAAGCATCCAGGAAGTTTCGGAAGCCTCTTCCAGCTGGTACCAGAATTTTGTTATAACAGAATTTTGCTACATCAGCACCACTGCTCCACTACCCCACTATGTCGCCTCATTCCGGTGCCACGTGGCCACCCCCCAGATTCCACTAGGGACAGATCGGTCCTTCTTAGCCTCTCTCCTAACGGATTTTGGACTGTTCCGCGCCTATATAAGGTACCTGGGGACCCCATTTTGAGCTAAGTACACTTCCCTTTCCATACGCTGTCTCTTTGATTCCTCTATTCTGTTGCACTCTAGCTCCTGCTAACTTAAGCATCGGAGTGTCCCTCGCCAGAGCACCGCCAGCATTTGGAGACTTTGTTGCAGGTCGATCGGAAGAAGAGCGCTCTAGCATAGCCGACCGACCTGGTTCAGGAGAAGACACCGCAACACCTTGTATCCACCCGAAAACTGTCTCTGAGCTCCTTTTTGACTCTCACGTGCAACTCAGATATCATGTATTCCATTTCTGTCTCATGCAATAACAGGCCATTGATTGTTTATGTTCTATTCTGGAGCTCATTACTTAACCTGCAGCTCTGATAACTGGCTTTACTTGTGTCATCACTTGGTACTTATTTACAACTGCTACTCAATGACACAAATGCACTCAACAAAAATGCAGAATATTCTGTAAGCTAGGTGGCTAGAGCTGCAGTAGGGCATGGCAATCAGTTTTAACTATTCAATGTTCAAAACTTTAATTTGTTTGCTATAAATTTTCCTTTGTAGATAATATGCATGTATTCCTTCATATTTGGTTGGGTTATAAAAGAACTGTAAAGCCAAAGCTTGAATTTTGAATCAGCCCTGATGACATTTCCTAACTTGAATCTTGACATTTGTATTTTGATCTGGTTTGTACTTACACTTTTTGGTATGTGGAGATGTGGGCTTTTTGTTACTTGAAGTTGCATGTTTATTTAGCTCCTGCATATATGGATTTTTTTTGTTCCCTCAGCAAAAATAGGAAAAAAGTTATAGTTCTGTATCCGTTATTGAAAGACGTGATAGCTGGGTGACGTCTTATTCTGTCTCTGATTCTGTCTTGAATAGGCCTTACAGATAGTAATTTAGCAACATGCGGTCTTGGGGCCATTCAGGTAACAATCATATTTTCTTGGTTCAGAAACATAACATATAGTTCATGATTTTGTCCAAAAGAAATATATATTATTTCCTTGAGTGTCATGTATATTCGATTTATTATTTAGCACTTGTGCTGAATGTTGTTCAGGTTGTTGCCACTGGAGTTACCACTTGGTTGCTTGATAAAGCTGGGCGACGTCTTTTACTTATAGTGAGTTTATGCTGCATTTCTTTTTCTCATTTTGTGCAGGTTGATTTGTCTTAACAATTTATGAAAAATTGTTTTCCTGGATGCAGATTTCCACTGCTGGAATGACTATAAGTCTTATCATCGTTTCTGTTGCATTTTATGTGAAGGTGAGCTACATAGTGTGCTGTTTTGCAGATTATATACACTTTCAGTTCTGCTTTATATATGTTGTGGAAATTTATTAGTTAACCACATATTAGGTTCATTTTTTAAAGATGGAACTCTGTTCTCATGTTTTCTATGTTCTATTAAAAACAGGATTTTATTTCTGAAGATTCTGATTTTTATTTTGCACTGAGTGTGCTCTCGTTGGTTGGAATTGTGGTATGCTTTTATATGTCAAACATGGATTTCCTTCTGTAATATCTACAAATAATGTTCTCTTTGGACATTTAAGCCATTTATGTTCCTTCAGGCTGATGTGATTTTTTTCTCTCTTGGATTGGGAGCCATTCCATGGATCATAATGTCTGAGGTATGTAAACTCATCCTTCTTGGTAGTCTATCATGCAAAATTAAATTTAACTATGAAGAATTTGATCTGTCTCATAAATTATCATGTATCAATAAAATAATAACCTAAACAGAATCATGATAATGATCCCCTTTTCTGTTTTTGTCTTCCAAACATTTGTCTTCCAAACATGATGCCATTTAATTCTTAAGAACATAATTCACCTGCACAGAGTACAAGTGTGATTATTTACCCTTGCAATTTGATCATGTTATGGCTTATTACTTTTGTACTAAAGGGGGATGAGGACATACCAGCATTTTGGAACTCCTTGCATGGTGAACACTTAACCATCATCAGAGTTGCCTAGGCAAAGCTTGCCTAGGGCTTTGCTAGGCTATGCAACTTGTCAAATATTTAGGTGCCTGGTCAGTTAAGTGCCCGCATAAAGCTGTGTGATTTTCTTAAATTCATTAGTTGTTATATAGTATTAAACAATTTCTTGTATTATAAAATATATAAATTAATTATTCATATCAACGATTTAAATATCATGGGTTAGGGGCATCCCGATTTCTCCATGAAATGGAACACCCAGCTGGCCCACCCCATGCCAATGACAATGCCGTTTGAGCATTGCAGTAGATACCTTTCATCTCTGTCTATTTCTTCTTTCCTGTATTTCTTTCTTTCTTTATTTGCTTCTTTCATCTTTCATTCCTTTCTTCTTTCCTATCCTTCATTTTTTCTTCTTTCTTTCCCTGCCTCCTTTCTTCCTTCTTTTCTTTCTTTTTCTTATCTATTATTTCCTTTTCTTTTTTTTTTTCCTTTTTCTTATCTATTATTTCCTTTTCTTTTCTTTTTTTTTCCTTTTTCTTCTTCTTTCCTTCCTTTCTTTTGACCTTCCTTTCTTTCCTCATTCTTCTTCTTCCCTATATGGATGGTTTCATAATTCCCCCCCTGTTCTAGTTCCCTCGGTTTCTCACAAGAGTGTGACACCCCTATCTTGCTGAGATTTAAAGCAATGAACACATCACTTAATCAATTAGATTGGAATTAACTCATATATGCTTATTTTATGTTCACCTATGCTTGATTAAACTTTAAGTTTAAACCCTTTAATCAGCTGCCGTCATTCTGTTGAATTGTCAGGACACTAGCAAGGAAGCTTATTGTCTTATATATGAGTGGAAAAAGAAACTACTTGTCCTGTGATCTTCTAATGTATTTTCTATACCTGCTTCTTTTTGTCCTCTTTCTCTTCACTTTGGTTCATGACTCATTCCTCTTATTTCTCCTATACGTCTCTTATTTATTACTTTTATTTATATTCTTTTCTTTTCTAGTTTCTTCTTCCATTGCTCTTTTCTCCCTTGGTTTAACTTTTCATGCGTCTTTCCCTCCCCTTTAATGTTTTCTTGTTTGGATGAACCTACCTTGTTCCTTTTCCATTTGTTTTCTATTTCTTTACTTTATAGTTCTCCTCCCTCTTGCTTTTTTCATTTTCTTTGGAAATGTGGTTGAACCTGTTTATATGATTCCTCGTTTTTCATGGACCATCATGAACTCTCTCTTTCTAGTTTGACACCAAGCAATTGCTTGAACTGCCTATGCAACTGATGTCCCAACAAACTTGTCACCCCCTTGGTCATCTTGAAAATTGAGTATATCCTCCAAGCTAGGAAACTATGATGTGTTGTAAATAATGAGATGGGGTAGATATTGTTAATAATCCTATTATCAAGGTATGATAAAAATGATGCCTTTGCTAATGAGCTTCACCAATTCACTCATATAAAAATCCTTTAGCACAGTCCTGAATAATACTTTATTGCAAAGTTTTGAAGATGGAAAATGCATTGATGCAATCATCAACTAATTTGGAGAAAACACAAACAACATTGTGCTCATGGGTGAACGTATTACAAAGACCAAGTATCGGGTAACTGGTTGATGATAAGGAATACAAGAAATCAATTCTTTTTTTTTTTTATCTATGGGAGTGTCAACTTGTTGCACCAATCACTGATTTTAGAAAAGAACCTCTTTTTTTAACTGACAGGTTGATGAGTGGATTGATGATGGTGTGCTTCTGTATGCTAATTATAGCATGTTGTTTATAAAGTTAATGGTCAACTATATGTTGTTTAATTTCTGTTAAGTCTCGGAATGACTTTGCAGGTTACTTTCATGATTGGTCCTTTCTTTGTTAGGATTATTGTTTAGATATCCTATATAGCTATTGGCTGGATTCAGGAGTCCTAAGATTGCTATGATGGAGTTATAGAGTGATTGATGTCTTTACATGCAAGACTTTATGGAGCTTTGATTTTTGTTGTCTTTTCCTTTCAGTTCTTATCTGGATCATCATGAGTTGCCATTTGTCTCCTTAGGAGAAGGTTTTTCTTTCCTGTTTGTGTAAAGCCTTGCTTCCCTAGGAGAATGGTGTTCTTTCCAATTAGTCTTTTGTATTATAAAGCTACAAGAAATCAATCATGTGCTTGGGCCATGAGGTCTCTTGTAATATGCACTTCGATTCAATGTTAGTTTGAGTGCTTCTGTCACCTTCCATGGTGATAACTTAGTATAAGATGCATAAGCTTTTTGTAAATGGTGATAAATTTCATCTAATTACACTTTTATTTATATTTTTGATTTCTGATTGTTTTCTCCTTTATTAAGTGAGGCTAAGGTATTACATACTGGTGGGATCTTAGGGTGTCCCATAGCTCCGAATGTTGGGTCTGGACGAGCCAAGAAATGGACCAGGATGGGACAGGACATCCACTGCCCAACTGTCTGTACATGGGATGCCCCATTCCATAGAAAAAATGGGACAGACTCTGTTCAAAAGCTTGATTATAGCCCTTCCAAAACCATTTTAATTTGATATTCTTATTCATACCTGCACGGCTACACCTTTCCTCCAAAAAAGAGAACCTGCTTATCCACTTTTTAGTTCATTCTGTACCAGAGCTCAGACCTGTGCCAGAATTTAAGCTAACTTCAATTTTATGTCTCCCTTTATAAACCTCATTCTGTACCTCAGCTCAGACCTGTGCTGGAATTTAAGCTAACTTCAATTTTATTTCTCCCTTTATAAACCTCATGGAAACCTAATCCACCGTTCTTCCATACTCTCTGACCATAAACTAGGTGTTGATATAGAATTGTTACTTCTAGTTTTGTACTTCTATCTAGATTTAAACTTAGTCTGGTTTAAATTTCTATAATCAAGTAGTTTACCCTTACTTGCCCTGCACTCTATGAAACCCTGGGACTTTCAGCCCTACTCAAATATGGTGCCAGTTTGTTATCAAAATTTCTCAATTTTCTGTCATCAGGCAAAGTGCATGGTCTTACCTACTCCTGTTAGTACTCTCCTTGAAGCAGGCATAATAACTTTGGCAGCTAGGGTTTTAATGCCTCTTTTATGTCTGAAAATAACCTTGTAAGGCAGAAAACAGAAGAGGTTAACTGTATGATATGAAGCAAAGGGGTGTTTGGTTTCCTGTTTCTATCCCTCATTCATAACTTAAAATGATGCAATGCTATATAATTGCAAAGAAAAAATTTTCAAGTGTGGCCTAGTTATGAACCTGGCTACATTTTCTCAGCCCAACAAATTTGTGAGCTTTGTGAGCTGGACTATTTGATGTATGACATTGTAAAACTTAAAAATTAAACTATTTAGAAATATATAAGGGTGAAGTGAAAAGAAAAAGTTCTATAAAGCTCTTAGAGGAAAAAAAAGAAAGTGAATGTTGTATAAGCAGGCGATCTTATGTTTGAACTTGTTTTATACTATTTAGACCACTTTAGCTGCTGTTCTTGAAAAAGCCATAAAAATCTTTTTTTCAGAACTATCTGGGTCCCAAGTCCGACAGTTCAGTATAACCTAGTCTTAGAATGCTGCTAAAAAAATATTGTCAAATGACAAAGTTATATATTGTAAATCGGCTTGCTGTTGTAAAGTTTATTTGAAACTGTAACTTAAATTTTAGGTGCTCATTGCTTACTATTTTGCCATTGCAGATACTTCCCGTTAATATCAAGGGCCTTGCTGGTAGTGTTGCAACACTTGGCAACTGGTTGGCATCTTGGGCAATTACAATGACTGCTAATTTGCTTTTAAGTTGGAGCAGTGGAGGTTGATCTCTCTCACCCTCTGTGTGCGTGTTTGGGCATGAGCATGTGCATGCAGGCACTTTCAATGTTTGTGCACGTATGTGTTGTGTTCATAGCAATCTAATAAGTTATAATTCACCTTCACCAGGGACCTTTACCATCTATGCTGTGGTTTGTGCCTTCAGTCTAGTTTTTGTGATCCTATGGGTGCCTGAGACCAAGGGAAGAAGTCTTGAGGAAATTCAATGGTCTTTCAGATGAATTCTGTAGATGTCAACATACTATCCATTCGATTGCTCGGCTTCTTTAGATGAATCCAGATCATGCTCGTCTGTGGGGACAGAGATTGGTATGCACAGGTATCAAATTCAAGCTCCACCATGATTGTTGAGCCAGAAGGCTGGGCGAAAAGTTTGCTTTCCAATTCTCATGTCATAGACCTTGTCATTTTATGTAAAAAGCTTCCGGAATTGGTTTTAGTGTCAACTTTGCTTGCAGTGGGAATTGCCAAAAACATTAAAGTTAAAATTTCTTCATATTTTATTCAATTTCCATTTGATGAGACATAAATGTAATGCTAGTTCACAATCTTGAAATGGAATATGATGTGAATTTGGTCACTCTTGGTTGCCTTTCTCATGGACCTGGGCAAGGAATTGCTTGAGACAGCGGTTATAAACACGGGGCCTTTCTAGGTGAACGAGGTGGCCAGCCTTCTTTATGCCTTGCAGCGTGGCCTTGTACCCCAGTTGCCTGCATCAAAATAAAACGGTTTTGTTAATATAAACTCTGGTAAAGGGGATGCAACTTGAGGATGAAGGCCGTCCAAATTGTGGATGGAATTTTTTTTTGAAAGGAATGAATGTTTAAATGATTGGAAGAGGGGCTTCTACCAGGTCTGCATATCATTGTTTTCAAAGCTAGCATAGCAATTTTTGGTCTTCTATGTTTGGCATCCCGTGGATCTATTCTTCATATTTCAAATATCATGGTTTTGTATCTTGAGATCAGTTGGAATTATATTCAAGTTCGCATGTTTTGTTTATTGTTATCAGTTGTCCAAGCTGCAGGATCTCCTTCTTCTTAACTCTTTATATGTTTTACTAGTATCCATGTTATGGTTATTCTTTTACTTGTTTACCAGGTTTCATATATGTATTTGTTTATAAGGTTATTATAAGGTTTTAGGTAGTCGTTGGTAAGGTATCAGGCTATTGTTGCTTGGATTTCTTTGTTAAGTGCTTCTTTGTATTGGTGATATATCTGTGTGTAAATTTCTGTTGGCTATGACTTTATACTGATTCCTTTTATTAATGTAAGCTCAGCTTTTGCTCTTACCAAAAAAAAAAAAAAAAAAAAAAAATCAAAGAGGGAAGTAAAAAGAAAGATTTTGGTAAACTTCCAGCACGTGTTGGGGGTGTTTGTTTTGTTTTTAATTTTTGTTTTCAAAAATTTCAAAAAAGAAATAGCTGGGACAACATATGATTTTTTTTTTTTAAAAAAAATATTTGTGAAGCGGGGTCGGGGGTATGATGTGCAATGTGTATGATTTTTTGGGTGTAACATGACAAAACCGTTTTGTTTAAGTTATTTGGGAGATCTTTAAAGCATTTAACAACAAAGATTTGTTTATTTCAGAAAAAAAAGAAAGCAAAAATAAAATTAAAAGTTTTAGGATTGGGATATGGTGAGCACTTTTGCATATACAAACGTATTCTTTCACTGTTGGATTGTATGAGGTTTGGGATTGGCAACGATCCAATATTGAAGAGCCATGTTCGCATAGAAAGCCAAACCAAAGTTTTATACAAAATGCTAGCTTCCACACCAAGTATGTTATTCTACTACCGGGCAAAAACAAAAACATGTTAACAGGTCTTGATTAGGAATGTTAAATCTATATCAGATGTTATGTACGTGCATTGTCTCATGGTTGCTATTTAGAAGATTTTGGATATCTACTCGAAAAATTAGAAGCATGAAAATATAATAATGAAGTGAATAAAGTTGAAAGGCGTTTAAAAAGTAGAAGCTGACTAGTAATTATTGATCATAGTATGGACATCAACATCATGGTTGGATGGGAATTATATTAAAATTCATATTTACAATGAGGAAAAATGTTCGCTCACCATATTGACCGTAGTCGATTTCAAGATATATCACTTCCCCTCCCACTTTTAAAATCAAAATAACTTGTTAACTTGGACAAAAAAAAAAAAAAAAAAATCTATTGGTGAAGGTGACTAGTTGAGGTGAACTGTGAAGCTAAAGCACGGGAACTACCGCACCTCTCATCTTTGTAGGAACATCGTGGTTTTTGACCAACCCATTTAGTCTACTCAACTATTAATTTGAGCCCTCTAACTAATCAGCCTCCTCAACATCCTAGTTGGATCAATTTCCAATGACAATAATATATTGTTATATTAGAAGAATATAATGCATTATCTTACTATATTATATTAATATAATAATATTAATTAATAATATATTCATCATCATTATTATTATTATTGTATTTATACTATATTATAGAGTTTTATCTTGTTATATATTTCATATATCATCGATTCATTAATCTATAATATGGTATTATAATAATATTGTCCGATGGAAGATCAAAGAAAAATTTTATTTCACTAAAACATTATTTTCTTTTTTAAGTTTTGGCAGCACCCAAACAGACAATGTTAGCTCAACTAATTATTATAGGCTATAATACCTTTTAGCCAAATAAAATTTCTATTTATCCTATTTTACCATGATCTCGTCTTTTTTTTTTTTTTTGGTTGAGAAAGAGAGAGTAGTCTGTGAATGTCACGTTCTAAGGTAAAGGGGAAATGCTAACCCAAAAATCCCCCATTTCCTTTGCAAACTAAGCCTTTAGTCCGACACGGTGAACAGAAGAAAAAACGACATGGGAAAGAATACGAAAGAAAAGAGAATGGCATCGATGGATAGCACTTACTCTCCATATCCTTTGCAAGCTTCATATTGAATATCTTGTCATTTTCTCCCCACAGCAAAAGCATTATCTGCAATCCAAAATAGGTTGTGAGTCGTACGTAGAGGATTTGTTGCCTGCATTCAATATCCATGATGATTGATTCTAATTTTTCTATCAAAAGTTGCCGTGTGTAAATTTTTATTGTAACTTGAATAGTAGTTTTGTTGCCTCCTTATTTATTTATTGGGTAGAAAAAAGGATAGGAGGGATAAATCCCGGTGTAGCTATCCTTTCAGACCCCCGCCCTGCCAGGCAATGTCCGATTCAAGATCTTCATGAGATTTTTCCCACCGCTAACGGTAAGTACATCAACCCGATACCACAAGATGCCGGTTGATAGAACGGGCCATTCCCATATCAAAGATGAATGGGACTTTCCTAACTTCTGACTCACACCAACGATCTAGGCTCCTATATATATATATATATATATATATATGTGTGTGTATGTGTGTAGCGTATAAGTTTTCTATCCAAAACATTCGGTGGGAATAGATATCAAGTAGTTTGGCCAATCTTTTAATAACATCTTATTTGCATAAAAATTGCAATTTGGAGCATGACCGATCTATTTATTCTGGACAAGTAGACCTCTATCCAACATGAAATTAGTTGGTAATGGCTATCCTTTTGCAATTTTGTCCTGCATGTCCAGCCAATTTAGAACGGACTTTGATCGTGCCAAAATTTAATGGAATTTTGCCCCCTTTTTCCCTAAAAAAATCAAATGGAAAGTCAAATTCTTATTTTATTTGCAACAACGGGCATGTATTACTGGCATTTGGTTTTTTTATCTGACTTTCATTTTATGATTAATTGTTGAGCAGTTATTACTTTAGTTTAGTTCTTATACATCAACAGTTCTGTACTTTTCAGACTTGTTATTTACAAAGATGATGTATTAATAATAAAATGATCATAAAATCCCGGAGATCTCAATTTCTTGAGACAAGAAAATGATAGGCACGAGCATACATCAATAGCTCGAGTCACTTAAAATATAACAACCAATAAAACTAACGCAAATTTTTTGGAATGAGCTTTTTTTTTTTTTTTTGAGAAAAGAAAAGTATTATTCTTGTAATTATACCTTAGAATCTCAATCTACATCTGGCCAAGATGGCTAGTGTGTCATATTGCCGTTAATTGGTTGATATACTTGGCAAGCTCGATACACCATTTCATGAAGGTCTAACAGATGAGTTAATTATTTACTTGTAATTTTTACCAAAAAAAACTTATTTACCTGTAACCTGTCTCTAACCAACATTTAAGTCAGAGCAAAGATTAGTCAAAAGTTGAGATTCTCTCCCGGTATAAATATTAATGATAGATATACCTAGGCTCGCATACTATAAAAGTGGCATTCATACGTAACCAAAAAGACTTATACCATGCACTGACGAATATGGAATGAATGTTTGCCGGCGACAAAGGATTGTACGTAGCATCATCTTTACAAATATGGTTAGTTGAAAAAATTCAAAGGAAGAAGAGAGATGACATGCAGGATCATTAAGTTTGTTTTAACGAGAGAAATGATAGGAGGATTTCTTGGATGGATTTTAAATTTTAATGGAAGTCTAAGTCTTGATAGGAGAGGAGAGAAGTCAAGTTCCTTTAATTGGATCATTAAAGTCTTTCCAAAATAGGATTCTTTCTCTACTGCTGCTGTTGGATTCTTTCTTTTCCGCATGGCTTTCATCCATGCTTTTGTACAGCACCCCTTATAAAACGTCCAGAGCTAAAAATTAAATACGCCCATAATTGCCAGTACCTGAGGTAAACTTGGGATTTTGGCATCTTCGTCACCGATCACCAACCCCTCCAGCAATTCTTTCTTCTCCTTCCTATTGCTGAACATCACCTGCCCACCACCAAAACCACATCTTTTACTCAACCACGGCTCCAAGTCCCTTCTCCATCTACCATCTACCATCATTACAGGTCATGGAAATAATCAAACGAACCAATTAACGTGACAACCGAGACATATATACCTTAAGGCAGTCCTTGTGGAGTCTCTCCGGGAACCATAGCTTCTTGTAGGTGCCCACCGAGAAGAGGGCCTTGAGGCCCTCGACGGTCTCCGGGAGGAGCAACTCCGCCCACGACGAGAAGCCGAGCCCGTCGAGTGACTCCCTGCTAATCGACTCGGTCAAGTCCACGACCGAGCCCGACACGACGAGTGCATGCAGTAGGTCAGGCCGCGCCTCGGCCATCTTGAACGCCACCATTCCTCCATAGCTGAAACCAACAGCGGCGAACCTTTCCACCCCGAGCCGGCCCAGCGCTGTGATGAGACACCGCGCCTGGAACCCCGGGGAACGGTCGGCCGACGACGTCGACGATGACCCTCCGAAGAAGAGCAGGTCCGGCACGTACACTGCATACCGACTGGTTAGCGATCCGACCTGGAACAGCCATGTTACGATCCCCTCCGCCGCGAAGCCATGCACGAGCACCACGCCGACTTCTCCTTCTCTCCCTTCTTCTTGCCGTCAATATTGTTAAGATCTACTTCTTTACCAGGGTTCTTCTTCTTCGCAAACTTTTCTTTTGGTACCCAGAAGCTCATGACCGTGCCAGGCTCGATCTCGACGGTCTGACGTCGCAGGCCGGCCTTCTTCGCAAGAAGATGACAGAGATGCTTCTGTGCTTCCACCCAGTTCACCATCTTAATTTGTTTCTTCTTTTTGCTTTTTTTTTTTTTCCCCCTCAGGCTACGTACGGTTGAGGGCTTAATTAGCCTCTTTATATAATACTTACTGAGCGTGGCGTTGGATCAACTGCGATCAGCCAACTTAAAATCAACGTCGGCAACGAATAACTGGTGGAGCTTAATTTGCGTGTGTAACCTTCTTCCACGGTTACGACCATTGCTCTCGAAGGCGAGGAGCGGCTTTCTACCCTCCCACGATTTCGTTCGCTTGGCCAAGTATGAGAGATGGGTACGTTTCACCTGGCGTCCATGGTGGTTGTCCAGGTGTGACGCTAAATACAAATGGGTCGGGCAAGTTTCCCTTTTCTAGATGATTTACCGCACGACGGAGAACTTTGTCCATCACAACGAAGAAATTATTAGGTCGATGAGATGTAAACTTCAAATTCTATGTTATTGTTATGGCAACCATTCCTTGGCCTTGAGACGCTTGTTGGACTGTCAACTATCGTATCGGCAACCATCGAGTAGATAGATTTTTCATCATCGACCACCTTCTGTAGAAGCTTCAAAAAGACTTCATGACCAAAGCTGGCTTTTATGCCTGTCAGATGCTTGATTGACTTCGACTTGGATCTTCACTCGGTTGGGCATATTCGAAAGTACGCGATCCTTTTTCTCGACCCCTGGCCTATACTCGGTGCCTGGCCCTCTTTCTTGGTGCTTAGCCATATCTCGGTATCGAGACCGATACGGCCGATCCCATCTACTCCAGCGAGGCCAATCTTTCATGTGCTTGCTGCAATAAATATGGCAAACACGACAAACAGACAAGTTCGTGGAAGACATCATCTAAATAGATTTGATGGTCCTAATAAAAAGGTGATAGCAGAAGGAATTGCAGAAGGCAAGATCCTAATAACCTGTCAGGATCCGTTATGTTCATCAGAGGCCACCTCCCTAGTAACTTCTTCGTAGCCCTGTATAATACTATGAATAGATAAGGGGATACCCGATAAGGTAAGGCTATTCTAAAGGCTCATCACACTTATGCCTCACCATCATGACAGCTCATAACTTCGAAAGCTGTAGCCCGTTCCACCCTTCCTTTTCTAACTTAATCATCGAAGTATCCTTGCCGGTAATCCCGGACCTAGGATTTTTATAGGACCTATCGGTGAACCACCAAGAGCAGCATCCAAACTTACCAAAAGGACTGGAGAACTCTCCGATGCCATCGCAACCCCCCGAAGGGTGATCTGGCAGTAATAGATTGGTGTACCAGGTAGGCGTGCAGATCTATTACTAGATACCCCCAGATCTCTGAAGCTAGAAGCCATGATAACCATTTGTGTCCAAGATTTCATCACAAGTCACATCGGGCAGCACTAGTGTGACGGAGAACCGTCTGGTCAAGCATCGATCCTGGTTGCTCCGCCTCCTCCTCCCCTATTTGCATTAGAGCAAAGCTTGCTGGCCACCTTACCCAGTAAGTTGAACCTCACCTTAGCAGTGCGGGGGTTACAATAGTAGCATCTCCCGTAATGGGGCAACTATCGATGGAAGCCCCCATCACAGCTCCTACAACTCGCGGTAGTCGTCATCCCCCTGCTGTGGACCTCCATGCCAACGGGCCTCCCGTCGCTCCCGGTCTCCCCCTGGTGATGTGGAAGTCACCAGTCCCCCTGGAAATAATCTCGTTATCGACAGACCACCCAGTCGACGTGCTTGGCCACTATTCCTACATAATCTTACCCGAACCATCAGTGATTTGGGAAGGAACCAAAGTACAAGTGCTCCCGATCCCCCTCAAATTCTTCCTACACGTACCCCTTGAAATATTCCTAGGAGGGGTCTACTAAAGAGGCTACTCGGCGATAGGCTTAGAGACGCCTCGAGGAGCATGATCGCAAGCTGCACGATATCAATCACCGACTCGTAGACATCGAGGGAAGGATCGGGGCCCTGCCAAATGTGATACCCGCCCCCCTCTCTCTCGATGCATCATGGAAGAGCCAGTCTGGGTCGGTTTAAAAAATCGTAGCTGGAGCCATATGACGACACCATCAACCTGTTGGACCACTTTAAGAGCTATAAAGCTTTCATGAGGATTCAGGACACCATCGATGCCCTACTGTGCATCGCCTTCCCAGCCACCAATCGGAAGGTGGCCCAGGTATGGTACTCTTGGCTTGAGCTGCAGAGTATCAATTCTTTTTCTTAGTTGGGGAAGAAGTTATAACATACTTTAGCACCTGTAAGAAGATACCACGTGAGGTGACAGCCTCTTTTCATCCAATAACAGGACAAGGAGCTGTTGAAGGACTACATGGCCCGATTTAAGGCAATCATGTTGGAGATTTATCACCTCGATGACTCCCTGGCCATGTTAGCCTTGAAGTGGGAACTCCACCCTCTTGATTGACTTACTCTCTGGATAAGACCTCTACAAAGTCCTACTCGAAGGTGCTCACATGTGCGAAGAAATACATCTACATAGATGAAGTGAAACTCTCTCGGCGTGAGGTAGGAGGAAAGCCGAGCCATAAGAAAGCTCAGGAAGAGTCTTATGGAGTCTCGTCTAGCAAACTCAATTTTTCTCGCCAGCAAGCCCCAGGTTAAGAAATCCTGCTGATGATCAACCAACTACACCTCTCTTTTCATCCCTTGCTCGAAGATCTTGATGAAGATTGAAGGAAAACAGTATCTACAAAGACTCAATCCTTTGAAGCCTTCTACCTCTTGAAACAAGGACAAGTACTGTCACTTTCACTGTGACCATGATCATGATACGGATGAGTACCACCAATTGAAAAGGAGATTAAAAATCTCATCCGACATAGCTATCTTGGTAAGTATGTCTACGAAGGCGACACTCGACCTGATGTCCCAAATCCCAAGAGGTAGCCATCCTTGGTGAGATCGATAATCGATCGACTAAAAATAAAGTCAGCATAATATCCTAGGGGGCATGGTGACATTCAAAAAAGTCGAGAGAAGAGGAAAGAGTAAATAATATAATTTCTTTTTCTAACAAGGACCTGGTTAGAGATGGTAACAAAATCTAAATCATGGGTACCCGACCTGGCCGACCCGATTGGACCGGGTAGTCAACACTTTGACTGGGTTTGGGAGTTTGGATAAAACTCGAATGCTTAACTTTAGATTTGGACCGGGACTGGATAGATATACACCCGACCCGAACCCGACCCGAATTATTTTAATATTTAAATATATATAAATAATATATATTATGTTTTTATTACTTCATAAATATTGAATTAAGTCTTGTTAAATTTTATCTATTTAAGATAATTTAAATTTTATTTTGAATATGAAACTAAATGCCGTTGAACTAAAATGTAGTTAAATTTTATTTATTTATTGTATGTATGATTTATAAAATGGTAGATGATTTTAAATTTGATAAAAATAAAAAAATATTTAATATGACTCAATTGGATTCGAACCGGTAAACCCAAATTACCCGATATCGATTGAGATGGGTTTTGGTAAAAAAAATCTAGTCTCGATAGTGTTTGGGCCGGGTTTGGATAGTTTATTGAGTATTCGGTTTGGGTTTGGATAATTATGCACCCGGCCCGAACCCGGCCCATTGCCATCCCTGGACCTGGTCGGGGTTCATAACCCCAACAATAACCCTATTATCATTTCAATGATAATAGCAAAACATCTTATAAGAAGAATCCTTGTTGCTAGTGGAAGTTTGACCGACATCCTTTTTTATGATGCCTTCGATCTGATGAATTTGCCATTGAACTGCCTAAAATTTGTCTCCATATCCTTGGACACTTTTAACGAGGAATCAGTCGGCATCGAAGGAAAAATAACTCTTTCCGTCAAAGCAAGAACTCCATCCTAGTTGAAGATTTTCGTCACCTTCACTGCATTCGAGTCCCTTCGATGTACAACGCCATTTTGGGATGCCCCAGACTAAATCAACTAGATGCCACCATATCTACCAAGCATCTTCTTGTCCATTTCTCCATGAACAATGGCATTGGCAAAATGTAGGGAGACCAGCAACTCACCCGATAGTGCTTCCAGATAGCACCCAAATAGCCAAGGACCAATGAACATTTGCCCATCGAGCTATTGGACCAGAGGGAACTCGAGTAAAGGGGGGAGCCCGTCGAGAGTCTCCTATCTTTTTTCTTAGATGATGATCCTATGAAGACTATATAGATTGGGACATCCTTGCCCATGTCTGAAAGAAACCAGCTTCAGGAATTCCTACACTGGAATGTAAATATCTTAACCTGGTCAGCATTGGATATGTTGGGAATCCCTCCCGAAATAATCACCCATAATCTGAATATTGACCCGAGCTCTAAACCAATTATGATAAAAGAAGAGAAGCTTTGCTTCTAAGAGATAGAAAGTTATTGATAAAGAAGTCGACAAGCTCCTAGTCACCGAGTTAATTCGGGAAGCCCATTATCCCAACTGGTTGGCCATGATCATCATCATGGTAAAGAAAGTGAACAGGAAGTGGTGCATATATGTGGATTACATCGATCCGAATAAGGCCTGCCTAAAGAATTGCCTAAAGGATAGTTTTTTCCTACCGAGGATTGATCAATTAGTTGACACTACTTCAGGCTATAGACTACCCGCTTCAAGGTTGCTTTCTCAGGTTAAACTAAATAAGAATGGCCCCTATAGGCTCAGGTAGGAAACCTAAGAGGGGGGGTGAATTGGACTTTTAAAAATTTTTCGTGATTCAAATTATTATGTGCCAATTCAAAACATGTGTTTGAGAGATAAATATAATATGCAGCGAAAATTATAAAGTAAATGCAACAATAAAAACAATCACAAACACAAAATAATTTATAGTGGTTCGGTGCACTTCAAGGCACCTACATCCACTTCCCAAGATCCCCTTGGAAATTCTACTAAGTTTGGTTTTATAACTTAGGCTCACCAACAACCTTTACAACTTGTTTTGTCTTCGGGCTCACAAGTCAAACCTAGTTGGTTTCAAGGCTCACCAACAACCATCCTTGGTTTTACGGGATAACCAAGAACCTAAACAACTTGTTTTGGCTTCGGGCTCACAAGTAAAACCCTAGTTGGTTTCAAGGCTCACCAACAACCACTTTGATTTTCAAAGGCTTACCAAAAATCTCTTTGGTTTTTCAAGGCTCACCAAAAACCTTAAGTAAAACAATGTAAGAGCAAGTTTAAATGAATACAATAAAAGCTTTCTAAAATAAAGCAAATATCTCTTTGAAGCCCTTGAATGTTGATGAAGATCTTGTCTTCAAGTTGATGAAGCCTTTGATTGATGTTTGTAGATGTAGACTTTGATTGCTCTATTTGAAACTTGGAAGCTTGAAGGCTTGAATCACTCAACTCTTGAATCCTTTAAGAATATTCAAGAAACTCACCAAAGGATTACTTTTCATTTGATTCTTAATGTTTATATAGCCTCTCAACACTTAAATGATCGTTTATAGCTATTAGGGAAGAAAATATGGCCGTTGGAGTAAAGTTGGAGAAGTTCTGCAGTCCAGAAAACTAGCCGTTACTGTTCAAGTGTCGACACTTCACCTCCAGGTGTCAACACTTTAGTTTCAAGTGTCGACACTTCATTCTCCAGGTGTCGACACTTCAGCTCCAGGTGTCGACACTTGACTGAAAGTGCTTTTTGAAGTTTTCTGTTTGTTTCAGAACTTGAGTCGACACTTCACTTTTCAAGTGTCGACACTTGATCATCAGGTGTCGACACTTCATTTCCAGGTGTCGACACTTACTTGTGCAAAGCTAAAACTTCTTTAAAATTTAGTTCTTTGAGTACTTGTAACTGATTTACATACTTAACACATAATTAGTACTCAAATATACTTAAGTGTTTTGTCAAAATCAAAACCAGAGTCAAAATCTCCTCCTTTTTGATAATGATAAAATCATTAAGTATACAAACAAGGTAAGCTCAAAATAAATATAACATGCTCCAAAATATTAACTATAAGCATAGAGCAATAAAGCAATGAAAAAAAAAACATTGAGCTCCTCCTCAAAATATGATCCAAAAATAATTTTTCAAAAGCTCCCCTCAACATATGATTTCTAAATTCTTTTCAAAGTTTTTCAAAATATTCAAACTTTCAAATTTTTAAATTTGAGCTACCATGATCTTTAGCTCAAAATCATTAGATTTTCAATCAGAGCACCGAGCTCTGATACCAATTGTAGGCTCAGGTAGGCAACCCAAAAGGGGGTGAATTGAGTTTTTAAAAATTTTTCGCGATTCAAACTATTATGTGCCAATTCAAAACATGTGTTTGAGAGATAAATATAATGTGTAGCGAAAATTATAAAGTAAATATAACAATAAAAATAATCACAAATACAAAATAATTTATAGTGGTTGGGTGCACTCCAAGGCACCTACATCCACTCCCCAAGATTCTCTTGGGAATTCTACTAAGTTTGGTTTTATAACTTAGGCTCACCAATAACCTTTACAACTTGTTTTGTCTTCGGATCACAAGTCAAATCCTAGTTAGTTTCAAAGCTCACCAACAACCATCCTTGGTTTTACGGGATAACCAAGAACCTAAATAACTTGTTTTGGCTTCAGGCTCACAAGTAAAATCCTAGTTGGTTTCAAGGCTCACCAACAACCACTTTGGTTTTCAAAGGCTTACCAAAAACCTCTTTGGTTTTTCAAGGCTCACCAAAAACCTTAAGTAAAACAATGTAAGAGCAAGTTTAAATGAATTCAATAAAAGCTTTCTAAAATAAAGCAAATATCTCTTTGAAGCCCTTGAATGTTGATGAAGATCTTGTCTTCAAGTTGATGAAGCCTTTGATTGATGTTTGTGGATGTAGACTTTGATTGCTCTCTTTGAAACTTGGAAGCTTGAAGGCTTGAATCACTCAACTCTTGAATCCTTTAAGAATATTCAAGAAACTCACCAAAGGATTACTTTTCCATTTGATTCTTGATGTTTATATAGCCTTCCAACACTTAAAAGACCGTTTATAACCGTTAGGGAGGAAAATATAGTCGCTGGAGCCAAGTTGGAGAAGTTCTGCAGTCCAGAAAACTAGTCGTTACTGTTCAAGTATTGACACTTCACCTCCAGGTATCAACACTTCAGTTTCAAGTGTCGATACTTCATTCTCTAGGTGTCGACACTTCACTTCAAGTATCGACACTTCAGCTCCAGGTGTCGATACTTGACTGAAAGTACTTTCTGAAGTTTTCTGTTTGTCTTAGGCCTTGAGTCGACACTTCACTCTTCAAGTGTCGACACTTGATCCTCAGGTGTCGACACTTCATTTCCAGTGTCAACACTTACTTGTGCAAGGCTGAAACTTCTTTAAAATTTAGTTCTTTGAGTACCTGTAACTGATTTACACACTTAACACACAATTAGAACTCAAATATACTTAAGTATTTTGTCATAATCAAAACCAGAGTCAACAATCTTTCCCTTTTTGATAATGATAAAACCATTCAGTATACAAACAAGGTAAGCTCAAAATAAATATAACATGCTCCAAAATATTAACTATAAGCATAGAGCAATAAAGCAATGAAAAAAAAAAAACATTGAGCTCCTCCTCAAAATATAATCTAAAAATAATTTTTCAAAAGCTCCCCCTCAACATATGATTTCTAAATTCTTTTCAAAGTTTTTCAAAATATTCGAACTTTCAAATTTTCAAATTTGAGCTGCCATGATCTTTAGCTCAAAATCGTTAGATTTTCAATCAGAGCACCGAGCTCTGATACCAATTGTAGGCTCAGGTATGTAACCCAAGAGGGGGGGTGAATTGGACTTTTAAAAATTTTTCGCGATTCAAACTATTATGTGCCAATTCAAAACATGTGTTTGAGAGATAAATATAATGCGCAGCGAAAATTATAAAGTAAATGCAACAATAAAAACAATCACAAATACAAAATAATTTATAGTAGTTCGGTGCACTCCAAGGCACCTACATCCACTCCCCAAGATCTCCTTAAAAATTTACTAAGTTTGGTTTTATAACTTAGGCTCACCAACAACCTTTACAACTTATTTTGTCTTTGGGCTCACAAGTCAAACCATAGTTGATTTCAAGACTCACCAACAACTACCCTTGATTTTACGGGATAACCAAGAACCTAAACAACTTATTTTGGTTCGAGCTCACAAGTAAAATCCTAGTTGGTTTCAAGGCTCACCAACAACCACTTTGGTTTTCAAAGGCTTACCAAAAATCTCTTTGATTTTCCAAGGCTCACCAAAAATCTTAAGTAAAACAATGTAAGAGTAAGTTTAAATGAATACAATAAAAGCTTTCTAAAATAAAGCAAATATCTCTTTGAAGCCCTTGAATGTTGATGAAGATCTTGTCTTCAAGTTGATGAAACCTTTGATTGATGTTTGTGGATGTAGACTTTGATTGCTCTCTTTGAAACTTGGAAGCTTGAAGACTTGAATCACTCAACTCTTGAATCCTTTAAGAATATTCAAGAAACTCACCAAAGGATTACTTCCCATTTGATTCTTGATGTTTATATAGCCTCCCAACACTTAAATGACCGTTTATAGCCGTTAAGGAGGAAAATATGCCGTTGGAGCCAAGTTAGAAAAGTTCTGTAGCCTAGAAAACTAGCCGTTACTGTTCAAGTGTCGACACTTCACCTCTAGGTGTCGACACTTCAGTTTTAAGTGTCGATACTTCATTCTCCAGGTGTCGACACTTCACTTCCAAGTGTCGATACTTCAGCTCCAGGTATTGACACTTGACTGAAAGTGCTTTTTGAAGTTTTCTGTTTGTCTCAGGCCTTGAGTCGACACTTCACTCTTCAAGTGTCGACACTTGATCCTCAGGTGTCAACACTTCATTTCTAGGTGTCGACACTTACTTGTGCAAGGATGAAACTTTTTTAAAATTTAGTTCTTTGAGTACCTGTAACTGATTTACATACTTAACACACAATTAGTACTCAAATATATTTAAGTATTTTGTCATAATCAAAACCAGAGTCAACGTCCCTAAAGATAAAAAAGCATGGCCTTTGTAACTAATAAAGGCATGTATTATTATAAAGTAATGCCATTCGGTCAAAAGAATACAAGGACCACGTACCAAAGACTCATCAACAAGGTCTTCAAAAGCCAGATCAGCTGAAAATGGAGGTCTATGTTAACGATATGCTTATCTAGAGCACTGACAAAGTCGACCACATCGAAGACTTAGAAGAAGTCTTCAATCCCCTTCGCCAACATCGCATGAAGTTGAATCCAGCTAAATACGCATTTGGCATCACTATCAAAAAGTTTCTCAGATTCATAGTCATCAAAGCAAACTCGAAGAAGATCTAGACCCTCTTGGATATGCGACATCCGATGTCCAAAAAGGAGGTGCAGCAGCTTATTGATCTCATGGCCACTCTAAGTTGATTCATCTTAAGGTTGGCCAAGTGATATTTGCCATTCTTCAAAACTCTATGAAAGATGAACATCTTTGATTGGATGGAGGAATGTCAATAGGTGTTCGAGAATTTGAAGAAGTTCCTCACCTCTCCATCCTTACTCTCTAAACCTAAGCTCGAGGAGGAATTATATTTACACCTCGCCACCTCCTAAGAGATGGTTAGCTCTGTGCTCGTCCGACTAGACAACAAAGGGGTTCAAAGACCCATATATTATACAACTCAAGCACTGCATGATATGAAAATGAGATATTCTAAATCCAAAAGAAATACTTTTCACACTAATCACATATGTGCAGTATCTCATAGACCATATTTCTAAGCATACCTGATAGCTATCCTCATCGATAACCACTCCGTGCCATCCTGCAACACCTTGATACTTCTAGGTACTTTTCACACTAATCACATCTATGCAGTATCTCACAGACCATATTTCTAAGCATACCCGATAGCTATCCTCACCGATAACCACTCCGTGCCATCCTGCAACACCTTGATACTTCTAGGCAGATAGAGAAGTGGACAATCAAGCTAGAAGAATTTGACATCTTATATCATCTACGCTCATCTATATGGGCACAAGACTTGGCTAATTTTCTCATAGAATGCACTTGGCTAGATCACATGCTTGGGGAGACATCCACAGCATCTCCCATTGTGCAACCCGACCCGACAACAACCTAGGTCCTTGATAGGCTGTAATGTTGTTGTTAAGATACCGTAGTTATTAATTTAATTAACCAACTTTTAATAAATTAAAAATAAATAGATAATAGCAAGTCGGGTCGAATCCACGGAGAAGGCAATGCTTAGGATAGTTTAAAATTTTTTATTTTTATAAAATAAAAAGAAAAAAGATTTTGAAGTCGGGAAAAATAAAAATTAAAAATTAAAGCTACAAAGAGAATTAAAGCTTGGTATGTTCGATCTACTAGTTGGATCTTAGCATCTACTGGCACGAAAATAAATAACAAGAATTTACATGGCATAATGTAAACTTTGCATTAATTAAAATCTAATTACAAGGACTAAAAATAATAATAAACTATGAAAGCAATAATAAAGAATCTAATATTGATTGGCATCGCCTTATCGGGAAGTCGGTTGATGTCACGCCATCTCCTTCTATCATACTCCATGGAACGAACTGGGCTTCCTCTTCTTCTTCATCTTTGGGTCTTGATCTAGAGATTGGTGTAGGCAGAAAGATGGCATAGATGATAGAGCTTCTCCTTTAAGAAACCTCACTCTTAGAGACCAACCGGCAGCCCGTAGTTGAGCCTTCTATCTTGTACCATACTCCTCTCTCCAAAATGATTTCTTCTTAGCACAGGGGTCCTTTAAATAGATCTTTTCTAGGGCTTCCTCTTGATCAAATTTGGACTTCATCGGGCTCCAGATTGGCTAAATATTGCAAGAAAAAATCTGGATCATCGATCTGCTACATGATGGATCAATGACTATTCTCCTTCCTTCTGGGGCAGTAGAGTCCAATCTGGACACTCGAATCTCTAAATCCTTGAATCTCACTTGGACTTGGACTCCCTTCTCTGGTCTAGCACGGTGACGAGAGATTGTGGAAGATGGCGACGATGTTGGGCGGTGGTCGGCTAGCAATTGGATGGGCTGTAGGTGATTCATAGTGGCTGGGTGGTTGAAGAAGATGGTGGTAGAGAGGGGGGCTGCAGATGGTGGGGGCGGCCTGGCTTGGGCTGAGAGGGGCAGTGGTCGTCGGCTTCGATGCGGATGGGGTGGCCATTGATGGAGGGACAGTGAGAGAGCTTGGAACATAGGGGACTAGTAGCCGGACGGTGGCTACGGGTGGCGAATGGTGGTCTCGGGCCATAGGCGGTGGCTGGCGACTTCTCCCAGTCGTGAGGAGGCTCTCGGTGGCGTGATCCAAGCGATGGCATGATGGAACTCCTTCATGATCCATGGCTCTACATCGTGGACCATAAGCAATGGCGGGTTATGGACCAGGCAGGCCTCCATAGACCAAGCAATCGGTTCATGATGGACCGGCCATTTTAAAATATGTGTACCTTTTTTATTAATTTTCAAATTTAATTCTAAATCTCTCTGAACTTTGATTTGAGTGTTGTTTGCACTATTGGACTCCAAAAATTGAGCTATTCATAATGACAATCTTCTTTCCTATAAATTATATATAAAAATATTAATTTGATATAAATAAAGATAGTTTAATTATTAAATTAATGGTTTTATATGTATATATGATATAATTATCACACTTCTAACTTGAACTTTGTTTATCCTCGAGTAAAACAGATGAATTAGCTCTGTATATAAACTCATCCTTGAATTGACAGTTAACTTAGATAGTCCTAAAAGCAGCTGATACCCGGCCAGACCATTAAAGAGGTACTTTATTGGATCACTGAGTCAACCCAATTAGTGATTGAGTATTGACCATAAAAATCTTTAAAGGTCTTCCTTACTATCTTCCCAACTTATTCTTTAAATCCTCTAACTTAATTTGAGTCAGATTTGTTACCTTTTTACACTTTAGTCCTTTTGTTCTTCTTCTTTTTTTCTTTTATTTTTTTTGAGAAGTCCAGTGCAATGTCTTGACCTCTTAAGTATTAGCATTTGTATCTTTTGATGCGAACCACAATGCTTACTTAAGTGAAGGGACCTGGTTACGCAGTAGGGTGTCATTGCTTAATAGATCTCTTACTTTCTCACCTTTTGATGTGAACCACAATACTTACTTAGGCAAAGGGTCCCAGTTACTCAATAAGAGTTCAAGAAGAGCTGTGAGGTTAGATTGACTCTCTAATAATTTTTTTTAAGGATTCTTTGTATATCTCAACATTTCCATCCCTACCCTTAATAAGCAGATTCTTTATTGAGAAAAGAAGTGCGAGAGTTCTGGAATCACTTCCAAAATTTAGCTTGGTCAATACCCTACAATTTATTGGATTTTCTTAGTAATTTGTCCCTTAGTATCTCTAAAACTATCTAGGCCATTAATCAATCATTGATTAGGATGCCTAATTAACTTTAAATAAAGACAAAATTTAGATAGAAAATTAATTACTTCTGGTAATACTTGAGGACTTAATTAGATTATTTATTCTTCCCCCCAACTTAATTGACATTGTCCTTGATGGAGAAGGAAAATAAAAGGGCAATATGTAAAAAGGAATCGGAAAGAGTACACTGGAGTGAATGTACTTTGGGAGTTGAAGAAGGCTTCGTGAAGTAGTGGGCTCTTGTACTCCCATCTAAGATCCTGTAATTATACTAAAAAGATGAGATTATTGGTTTACCTCCCAATCAGCGCTAAGTTTAATGTCTTCTGCTAGACACTTATTTTTATTTTATTTTTAAGGATATAAAAATAAAGATTGGGTTGCCTCCTAATAAGTGCTAAGTTTAGCATCTTCAATCGAATATTATGAGGGAGTCTAATAGATAATTAACTATAATATATTCCTCATAACATCAAAAGGACATGACTAATCATGAGGCCTTATCATCATGACAGAAAAACGTTCATAGAGTACTCTTTGATGATTAGCCTGACTCAATAAAGTACATTAGGCAAGCATGTTATCCCAAGATTTAAAATGATTATTATAATTTATAAAATACTTTAGAAGAGATTGTGTTTGTTGGACAGAGATTGGAGGTAGTAGCTTAGGAATTTCTTCAATTATGGGCTAATCTACCCTACTCCCTTTCTCAGGCATGATGTGTTGAGTCAATATCTCTTTTCATTTCAGAGTTAGGCACCTTTTTCAAATTAATACTAAACCTATCTCCATATATTGTATTAATACTATGAAAAGATTTTGAAGGCGGTTCTTAAAATTGATGCCGAATATGAAAAAATCAACTATAAAATTCTTAAGGTCATGATCCCTCATTTCAGTAACATCCCACCCGATGACTTCTTTATGTACTTTTAGAAAATCACTAAGTTGGGCTTCCTAGGTAAGGTTCATCGAAAAAGTTTCAATGGATGTATAAGGAAGTATTTTAGTTTTAGATTAGGTGGTGATTCTAATAAAGGGACTATTAGTGGGCTAAGTGATAGCTATTATTGTTCATCAATAAAAAATGGGGTGGTTTTAAAATGGGGTATTTGTATTAAGTTATTTACTTATGAGGTATACCCGTCTACATTAAAATTATCCATCCTAAGTTGAGCCAGACAGGGATCTAACAAATCCTGGAGGAGAATTGTGAGAGTGGCTTCCTCTATTAAGTCATGCATTTATGGTTCTTAGAAAGTCTCTACCAATTCCATCATTGCATCAATTTGTTCTCCCATTCCATTAAAAGGCATAGATGATTTTGGGCACTAGAAAATGGGGCCATAGATGAGTAGGGTAATGATGAAATTGATTCGTCGTACAAGTTTAATATCTCTATGTATTTTTCTACCTTAGCCAAATTATCTATATGGATCTTTATGATTGTGAAAAGTTGTTCAAAGACCATTTCATTCCTGGGAGTTAGAGTTAATTATTTAGGAAAAGATAGAGGGTCATTAAAATCTTGAGCTATGTATGGTCTCTCTAGGTTACTCTCGGTTGACTAGGCAGTTCACCTCCTTCCTCTCTATTAAGCTTAATTAATCATTGGTCAGTTTGATCCATCAGCTTATCTCTTGGGTTGCTATCTCTTGGGTTGCCCGAATAGCCACTAGGTGTGGTTGCTATGAAAAATCTAGTCAAGCCCCCCAACCTAAATTATAGGTATTAAGGTGTGGATTACCTCCTGAGCTATAGGTCATTTGGATTTGATCTTGATAAACTTGGTCATAATAGGCTCAAGAGATTGGTACATGGTCGGGAACTCACTCTTAAAATGAGTAGGACTCGAATAGACTTGGTGTACCAGGAGTAAGGATACTTTACTATAAGGATTCATGCTCCTGGCACTGGTTTAGTCTATTGGATTGTTTTGATTATTATGACATACAATCAAAGTTTGAGATTAGAGCAATCCTTATTTATTTATTATTATTATTACTATTTTTTTAAGAAAAGTGGTGAGATGAAGAAGAAGAGTTCTAAAGAAGAGGGCCTGACAAGTTCTAAAGCTAAGAGAGAGAAGAAGAATTGGTTAAGATTTGGTGTTATTTACAAATAAGTTAGCATACATGGACTCTTTATCCTAGAATTATCCTAAATCTAGATAGCTCCTAATTGCAAAGGTGAGCCCTCCAAGTCAGAAATTACTAATCAACTGGTTAGGTAAGGGTAAGATCAGTGGGATCCCCCCGTTGCTTTTTTTAGAAACCAATTAGATTGACCAAATCAATCAACGAAACCAATTAAAAATTATATTTTTTCAGGGCTACATCAATCTTGAACCCATTTCCTAGACACCAGTTAATCAGCCAATCATGGCTCGGTTCAAGTCTTTGGATGCCTTATCCTATTGAGCTCGAGTTCCTTAGGGCTGGCATCTAATTGATTTTAATTAATAGGCTTGGATCAATGCAGGATGCAAGGTGGTGGTTTATGGGCCAAGAAAGGGTTATCAACTCTTCACCTTATATTGTTTATAGATTAGTGCTCTTAAGATATTTTCTGGAAATATGTAATGCAAAAAGAAAGATGTCCCAAATAAGTAAAAATCTTTTAAGTTTTAATTAGTTATGCTATTTTAGTTAAATATTATATGATATATTTATTTTTTTTAGATTATGTTAATTTAAACAAAAAGAATAGAAGGTAGATTTTAATTTTTGGTTAGTTAGATATGAAAGGAAGAAAACTAAATTAGGTTAAACAAATAAGGTAACTAGATATTCTAAACTAAAGCAGAAAATCAAATCTATCATTTAAGGCATTATTTAAAAGGTTTAATAATTTTTTTTAGATTTATTTAAAAAGGAAGGAATTTAAAAGAATTTTTTTTTCTTTTTAGGTTAGTTTGAAAAGAAAGAAACTAACTAAAATCAAATAAAAATATTTTTTCTTTTTATGTTATGTTGAAAAGGAGGGAACTAATTAAAAGAAAATAAATAAAAAAGGAATAAATCTAGGTTTAAGATTGATCTCACCAAAATTGTGAAACTTTCCTCCTTTTTTTTCTCTCTTTTTTGGCCTTTTTTTATTTGCACAAAAAATAACAAGAAAAAATTAGTACACTAAATTTACAAGAAATTAAAGAGATAAAAATGTTAGTGTTCATGCTTTTCTAGCAATGGTGCCAAAAATTTGATAGGCCACGATGTTATCGTTAAGACATCGTAGCTATCAGTTTAATTAATCGACTTTTAATAAATTAAAAATAAGAAGATAGTAGCAAGTCATGTCGAATCCATGGAGAAGGCAATGCTTAGGATAGTTTGAGATCTTTGATTTTTATAAAATAGAAAAGAAAAAGAGTTTGAAGTCTGGAAAAATAAAAATTAAAAATTAAAAGTGCAAAAAAGAATTAATGCTCGGTACGCTCGATCCGCTAGTCAGATCTTAGCATCTGCTGGCAAGAAAATAAATAACAAGAATTTAAATGGTATAAAGTAAACTTTGTATTAATTAAAATCTAATTATAAGGGATTAAAAATAATAATAAACTATGAAAGCATTAACAAAGAATCTGAAGTTGATTGACGTGGCCTCATCGGGAAGTCGGTTGATATCATGTTGCCTTCTTTCATTGTACTCCGTGGAGCGAACTGGGCTTCTTCTTCTTTTTTCTCTTTGGATCTTGATCTAGAGATTGGTATAGGCAGAAAAATAGCATAGACGATAGAGCTTCTCCTCTAAGAAACCTCATCCTTAGAGTCCAACTGATAGCCCATAGTTGAGCCTTCTACCCTATACCGTACTCCTCTCTCCAAGATGATTTCTTCTTAGCACAGGGGTCCCTTAAATAGATCTTTTCTAGGGCTTCCTCCCGATCAAATTTAGGCTCCATCGGGCTCCAGATTGGTCGAATATTACAGGGATAAATCTAGGCCGTCGATCTGCTGCATGATGGATCGATGACTGTGCTCCTCCTTCTCTAGCAGCAAAGTCCGATCCGAACTCTCGAATCTTTGGATCCCCGAATTCCACTTAGACTTGGACTCCCTTCTCCCAGTCTAGCACAGTGGCGAGAGATGGTGGAAGATGGCGACAATGTTGGGCGATGATCAGCTAACGGTTGGATGGGCAGTAGGTGGCTCACGGTGGCTGGGTGGTTGAAGAAGATGGTGGTAGAGAGGGGGCTGTAGATGGTAGGGGCGGCCTGGATTGGGTCGAGAGGGGCAGTGGTCATCGACTTTGATGCGAATGGGGCGGCCATTGATAGAGAAACTGTGAGAGAGCTTGGAATAAAGGCAACCAGCGGCCAAACGGTGGCTACAGGAGGTGGATGGTGGTCTTGGGCCATGGGCGGTGGCCGGCAGTTTCTCTCGACCATGAGGCTCTTAACGATGAGATCCAGGCGACGACATGTTGGAACTCCTTCATGGTCTGCAGCTCTGCACCATGGACCATCAGCAATGGCAAGTTATGGACCAAGCAGGCCTCCATAGACCAAGCGATCTATCAATGGTGGACCGGCCACTTTAAAATATATGTACCTCCTTTATTAATTTTCAAATTTTAATTTTGACCTATCTGAACTCTAAATTGAGTGTCGTTTACATCGTTGAACTCCAAAAATCAAGCTCTTCGCAATAACAATCTTTTTTCTATAAATGATGTATAAAAGTATCAATTTGATATAAATAAAGATAGTTTAATTATTAAATTAATGCTTTTATATGTATATATGATATAATTATCAATCCTCCATATAGATGGAGCTTCAAATTTTCAAATGGAGCCGAGCTGATTCTTGCCATTCTTGAAGGTGTGGTCGTCGAGTATATCCTGTGCCTCTCATTCAAGACGACTAACAAGTAGGGTAAATCTGAAGCCCTCTTGACCGACTTGAGGCTCGTAAAGCATCTTGGAGTGGAGCACTTAAAAGTTTTCACTGACTAACAATTAATGGTCAAGCAAGTGATGGGCGAGTACGAAGTTTGGGACCCGATGATAACCAAGTATTCGGATAAGGTGCAGACCTTAATAGCAGTGCCTAAATGCTTAGGCATCTCTCACATCCCCCAATAAGAGAATGTTCGTGTCAACACTCTTTATCGACCGGCAATGACAATGGATAGCTCGCTTGATCGAGTTTATATAGAGTATCTGGAAGTCCCAAGCATTGAGGAGATTGAAGAAGTCCACCAAGTTGACCATGAGCCGAGCTAGCTAGACCACTTTGTTAAATACTTAATCGATGGCACCATCCCTAACAACTCTCCTAAAGATAAAAGGTTCAAGTGGAAGGCCTCCCAGTTCATACTATTGGATGGACGCCTCCAAAAAAAATCCTTTTCTCCCTCGCTCCTCAAGTGTGTGCAACTCGATGAAGCTGACTATGTGCTCAGAAAAATCTATGAAGGAATCTACATAAATCATTTGGGAGCTAAGTCCTTAGCTTACAAAGTCTTAAGATAAGGGTACTGCTGGTTGACCATGCATGAAGATACTACGGAGCTCATCCAGAAGTATGATCATTATCAATGCTTTGCCAATATATAGCATTTGCTAGCAAGCCAGCTGAGCCAGCTCTTCTCCACTTGGCCATTTGCCCAATAGAGAATGGATATACTTGGTCCATTCCCTCTAGCATCCAGACAGCAAAATTTTTCATTGTCACCATCGACTACTTTACTAAGAGGGTAAAGGCTGAGCTCCTAGTGCACATCACCAAAAGCAAGGTCAAAAGTTTTTTCAGAAAGTTAGTAGTCTGCTAATATGGGCTCCCGCATACCATCATCACCAATAATGGTCGGCAATTTGACAACTAAGCTTTCAAAGATTTTTATCCACATTTAGCACTAATTCACATCCATTAGTCACCCATAGATGAATGATGTGGTAGAGGTCACAAATCAGATCATCCTCCAAGGACTTGACACTTCAAGTCATGAGTCGACATCTTGAGTCGACATTTGGTCTCCATAAGTCGATACTTAGTTCAAAAATATTCCTTGAAGCTTTCTGAAAATCTCAGGTGAGTCAAAACTTCTTCTGTTGAATCGATACTTGAGTCGACACTTGACTTTCATGAGTCGACACTTGAAAGAAATATGAAATTCAGCATATTCTGTATAATTTTTGTCTCAGACCTTGTGTCGATAGTTGAGCTCCATGAGTCGATATTTGAGCATGCCATTTGAAACCTCTTCTGTGTATCAGCTCAAGCTTCTATGAGTCGACACTTCACATCCATGAGTCGACACTTGGTTGAAACTTTCTGAAACTTCAATGAAACTTTGCTGAATCTTCTTCAACCTTCAAACTTGAGTCCTTCCAAGTCATTTTCATGCACTTAAGTCCATTTAACTTTACAATTTCATCCACAAGGAGACTTCTTCAACTATTTTGGACAAGCATCAATCAATTAACTTGATAAGTATCTTTTTCTGATAAAACACACTTTAATAAACAGTTAGTACTCAAATATACTTAAGTATTTTGTTAATTATCAAAATCAATATAGGAGTCGACAATCTCCCCCTTTTTGATGATGACAAAATCTTTAAGTATATACAAATGGAAAGCTAAAAAAATTTTCAACAAGAATAGAGCTTTTGGCAATAAGTATCAGAGCATAGCATGATAAGTATCATAGTCTGAAAATGTATTGATTGTCAAGAATTGAGACTTACTGATAATGTATCAGAGCTATATATATATATATGAAGAAGGTTAAATTTATATAAAATGACAGTATCGGAGCATTGATTATAAAGCATCAGAGCTATAGATTATGAAATATCAGAGTTATAATTAAAAAGTATCAGAGCTAAGATGTATATATGTAATAATGCTCAAAAAGTGTATAAGAACATCTCCAAAAGATAGTCATTTCAACATGAAGAGAAGAATAGCAAGGAAAAGCTTTAAGAGTATCAAGGCATTAAACATGTCCTAGAAGAGTAGATAGTATCAGACTAAAATTAATAGATTATAAAGAGTATCAAGGTATCAAAAAGTATCAGAGCATAGAAACAAAAGTATCAGAGCAAGGAAATGGAAGTAGAGATCAAGGATAATACAACAAAAACTCAAAAACTCCCCCTCAATATATGATCCGAAAAATTGATTTTCAAAAAGATTTTTTTTTGAACATTTACAAAAAGTTACAACTTCAGTAAATTTCTGTCTCGCTCCTCCTGTCTCATTGCTTTAATCAAATTGACAAAAGTTTCATTGATTCTCATTGATACTCTCCAATATTATCAATTTTGCACTTTTCATTAAATCTTTCAATTATTCTCTTCCTTTTTGTCATCATTAAAAAGGTAAGAAAAAAAAGAGCACATTTCAGTAAATAAAAAAGTAGGAGCCATTACATTTCAGTGAGAGTGGATTCATAGAAGTCAAGAAGTCAATATATAAAATTTGATCCATTAGATTCAAACATTTGATACATTTGATAAAATTTGATACATCAACTAAATTTGATCCATTGACAAAACAAAAAATTGATACATTGGATACTAATACATAAAAGTAAACATAACTGAAATACAGACTAGCTGAGGTATAGATCAATCTGAAGGAGTACTTTCCTTATCAGAGGAGGATTCGATCTCAAGAATGATAGGACCTGTAACCCTAAAAGGTCTGGATCTCGGCCACATCGGTCGAAGATTAGATAGTCTGGTCAAGGTAGGTCTCAGTGCAGTGCTACGACATCGGCCTCTACGTCTGGTATATGCTCGTCCTCTAGCTAGTGCTGAAGAGGATGAGGCAATATTAGAAGCAGGAGCAGCAGTGACAGGAACAACAGTTGTGTCAGGGATCAGGGATGTGTCATCAAAAACAGGACCTGAATTAAGAGCATGGAAACCAGGTATATAAAGACCTAGCTCCCGGATCAAGGTAGATTCGAAGGAACAGGTGGAGTCCCACTGGGAAAACTAAAAGTCGGAGTAGGAAAATCTGTGTCAAGAGCGTCTGAATGAAGTACAGGTGGAGAGCAAGAGTGTCAACTAGGTTAGGAACGGTGGATGTGCTGGAAAGGACTGGGGTTTGGAAGGATGCTCTGGAAGGATCTAAAATTGGAGTCCTCGAAACATCGGTAGCAACATCCAGCATGGAATCTACCATAAAATTAAGAAAGAAGGAGGGCTTGCCACCCCCTGAACATTCCAAAAAACAATCTTCATATTAACACAACAAAGCAAGACAGTACCTTTCTGCTCCCTAATTTGAACCAAACTTCCTCCCAAGAAGAGATAGGATCTCCCTTAATTTTCACTGGTCTGGACAAGAGCATCCACCTCAGAAGGATTGGAGACCCCTGAAACCACTAAGCGTAGAGCTTTCTTCAATTGATTGGTAGCCTCCTCATGCCCCCTATCAGGATCGTGACTGATCGCAAATAACTCCGGATTCCTCCCCCCGCCCCCAACTGAGATGAACTGGAGGAGGATTGTGACACCCGCCTCCTACAGTCACAGCATCGCCAAACTATAACCCCCCTCCAAGGTAGAGACCTTCTAAAAATCCCCACCCACCAATGAAATAGGGGAATAGAAGGATGATGGTAACCTTCGGCCCCCCACTTTAACATTGGGTAAGTTCCCACCCCTTTCCAACAAGCTCGACACCTCCACAACCCCAGCAACTGAATCTCTATTTGGTTTGACCCCAACCGACTTAAGAGGAGAACCTCCATTCTCCACTACCGAGCCCACACCAGAGATAGGAGGTCCAGACTTCAGAGAAGGAGAAATAGGAGTAGCAAAACCCTTATCACCTCCATCCATACAAGGTTTAGATCCACTAAGCTGGATGATGGCAGAGTCAACAGAGGGCAAGGCGACCTTGGGTTTTGGATGAGTCGAAGACATAGCCGGCATCACCATGGGGGGACTCTGACTCGCTTCAGGGAAGATGCTGAAGGGTCAGCCATTAATGCATCCGTCAAGCCATGATCATCATTCGGCCCCAGCTCCACGGCATTGTTGAGTTGGTCAAGAACAGAGAATCGATCTCCCACCGTAGTCGCATCTCCTGCACCATCCCTGGAGCTGGAATTAGGTGACCGATAGTGGGCCACCTTGGTGGGTTTCTGCAAGCCGTTGGAATCCGATGGAGCATTGGGGGGAGAGCTAATAGTAGGGGAGGAAGAATAAGGGTCCATAGAATTCAGACCAGGCTTTTTATCATTCTCCAAATCCCTCCTTACCTTAGATGGGGCTTTGGGATTGCGAGGCTGCTTGATGCATGAAGTGATGAGCCATGGGCCAAGTCTCGGTTGCTCACCAAGATCCGGGCTCTTCCCAACCTCCATCGAAGGTGTAGGGTTCCCTAGTTGCATCTCACCATCCACAGCAAGGATGTTGACAGTGGAGAGGTGGCCATGAGAATGCTCAGCAATGAGGTCTTTCCCAAAGAACCAACACCCTCGTCGACATGGTCGATTCTACCACAACAATAGCATACCAGTGGAAAGTTCTCATAGACAAAAGGTTGCTAGGTGTTCTTCTTCTTACCTTCTATCAAAACTCCAGAGGATAGGGGATTTACAGTGTCAATTTCAACCCTAACTCGGGCATACCTTGTTTTCCGGAGATGGTCGGTGAAAACATCAATGTCCAATGGCTTCCTCGCTCCACCGTGACTACCAAATGGCCGACTATCCCTAGAACTCCATCAGAAGATCGGGCATCCTCATACATACAACTAATTTCTGAATGGGTCATCGGCCAGGAACAAAATCGGGTTCCCATGGTTCTAATGCCAAGAGCTAATCGGCACCGAACCACGGACCCCCTCTTCTCGCAAATCCATAGTTAGTCTCTGTCTTGAACCAGAGTATTAGGTGGTCCTCTGTAATTGGGAAGACTTTTGGCTCCTCCGATAAGCTCAGCTTCATCTTCACCTCTTGCGCCACCCAATTCGCTAGAACTCTCTGGCCTAGGCTCTTGACGAAGATGGCTTGATTTTCTCACTGGCTTCGAGCTTCATCCATCATCAAAGTAGGGAGCTTGAGGACTTTTGTAAAGAAAACTTGAAGCTTCTCGACCTCTTCCTCCATAATTTTATGGGAGGTCCATGTGAGGCTGCGAGGAGTTCCCTGAGCAACCCGAGCCCAGGTGCGGCAGCCATCGCCATCGCCAGGGTCGGAGGACCCCAGGCCAAGATCCCTGCTTGAGTCCTCCATCTTGGCACCATCACCATGATGAGATTCGCCCATCACCGAACTAGCATGGGGAGTGACACCCGTCGGACGGCCACTACGACCCAAGGAATGCCGAGGATGAGACAGAAAAAATCAGCACAAGGATGCCAATGAGATCCCAGCCACGCATTTTGCCCGTTCGACAAAAGGACTCAAAGAAAACTAGGTGTTGGCACACACTTCAAGTCACAGCCCTCGCACGATCATCGAAGCACACTCTTTGGCAAGAGTAAATATTTGTTTATTTGGCTAGCATTGCTATTTTTTATCGATTCATATCGATCCTACATAATTTGACGGGATGGGATAGAAGTCCATATCACTGGCAGGGATAATGGGTTAAATGTTGAGCATGACATTTATTAATACCCGTTCAGCTTCTTTTTGAATTTTTTGTATAGACCAAAATATCCTTTCTCTCCGGCCTACTTTTTCTTGCCATCTTGTTTGGATTTTATTGATTCTAAAATATTCTGTCCGGTACTTCTGGCTAAATGTTTTAGTTTTCTAAAACATGTTCTGGCTTTAGGATCTAAGGAATCAGTTAAAAGTTGAAGGAAGAATCTCTCTCGCTCTGAAATATGTTCTGAGAGTCCGATCGAAGGAATCAATTTTTGAATATTAATATAAGCTTCTTTCTCGCTCTAAAAAGTGCTCTGCATCTCCAGTCTAAGGTATCAGGTAGTGTTCAAGGATGAAGAAGATTCTTCCTGGGTTTGAAATGTGTTTTGAGTTACGGATATAAGAAAAAACTTTTGATTCAAGGTTGGAATAAGCCATCGAAGACTTCTTCTATAACTTCAAGATAAAATGTCATCTCCAACAGGAAGTAAAAATCCTTCATAAAATCTTGTTTAGTTTTCTTTTTATAATTATTTTATTACTCCAACTATTTTGGTAGTTAGAGAAAGTTAATACATTAGAAAACTATATAATACTCCTTTAACATCCGTGGCATGTTATGATATTCTATGAGTCATAACTCAGTCCACAAGTAAAAGGTATTCCTAGTAGGAGGGGTTAACAAAGTTAGTTTCATATTTTTTACAGGGATATCATAATCTTTTAACTAGGATATCATAATATCTGAACCAGGATGCCATTATCCGGTTGTAATTCTTTAATATTCGTGACATGTTATAACATTTTGGAAGTCATAATTCAGTCCACAAGTGATAGGTATTCTTCTTACGAGGGGTTAATACCTTTAGTTTCACGTTTTCTATAGGGATGTCATAATATTTTAACTAGGGTGTCGTAATCTTTTAACTACGATGTCATAATTTCTGAACTATGATGTTGTAAGTTCAAATATTATATTTAAAAAACTTATTTTCTCCTGATCTTTTATCATACTTTGACAATCTTAGTCAAGTCAATGCACGGTTAAAAAGTCTTATCATGGAGGATAAAAGTCTTCATTTTCTGTTTTATACTGAGATATTCATATTTTAAAGTTTTTGATACTGAAGTTTTCTCATAAGCATATTATTTTAGTGTGGGTGTCATAATTCAGCAATGCATACTTAAATACTTTTGATACACAAGATCAAAATATCCGGTTTATGATTTTATGTAGGGATGTAGTTTTTTAATTAGGATGACATAATTTTTAAACTAGGATGTCATAATCCTGTTTCGGCATGTATTTATAATCCTTTAACATCCGTGACATGTTATGAGATCTTGAGAGTTATAACTTAGTCCACAAGTGATAGGTATTCCTGGTAGGAGAGGTTAATATATTTAGTTTCATATTTTATGATCGAGTATCATAATTTTTTAACTAGGATATCATAATTTTTTAACTAGAATATCACAAGTGATAGGTATTCCTGGTAGGAGGGATTTTCTCCTGATATTTTTATCATACTCTGATAATCTTAGTCAAGCTAATGCATGGTTGAAAATTCCTATCATAGAGGATAAAACTTTTATTTTCTGTTTTATGCCAAGTTGTTCATATTTCAAAGTTTTTGATACTAAAATTTTCTCAGAAGCATATTATTACAATGTGGATGTTATATTTTAGTAATGTTACTTAAATACTTCTGGTATGCAGGATCAAAAATTTCAGTTTATAATTTTATGCAGGGATGTCATAGTTTTTAACTATGATATAATAATTTTTAAACTAGAATATTATAATCCTGTTTTGGCATATATTTACAATCCTTTAGCATCTATGGCATATTATGATATTCTGAGAGTCATAACTCAGTCCATAAATAATAGGTATTCCTGGTAGGAGGGATTAATATATTTAGTTTCATGTTTTATGATTGGGTATCATAATCTTTTAACTAAGGTGTCATAATTTCTGAACCAGGATGTCATAAGTTCAAATATCATATTTAAAAATTTTATTTTCTCTTGATCATTTTATCACATTCTGACAACCTTAGTTAAGCCAATGCATGGTTGAAAATCCTATCACGAAGGATAAAAGCCTTCATTTTCTATTTTGTACCAAGTTATTTATATTTCGAAGTTTTTGATATTGAAGTTTTCTCAAGGCATAATATTATAATGTAGGTATCATATTTCAGCAATGCATACTTAAATACTTCTGGAACACGGGATCAAAATATCTAGTTTATGATTTTGTACAGGGATATAATTTTTTAACTAGGATGTCATAATCCTATTTTGGTATATATTTATGATCCTTTAGCATCTAAGGCATGTTATGATATTCTAGAAGTCATAATTCAGTCCACAAGTGATAAGTATTCCTGGTAGGAGGGGTTAATTATTTAATTTCATATTTTATGATCGAGTATCATAATCTTTTAACTAGAATATCATAATTTATGAACCAGGATGTCATAAGTTCAAACATCATATTTAAAAATTTTATTTTTTTCTGGTCTTTTTATCACACTCTGATAATCTTAGTGATGCAGGACGACTCTAAGATTGCTAATCATGCAGAAAAAATAGTAAACTAATTTTTTTATGATTTTTATAATTTAGGTTTGTTGGCTAAATTTCAAAGTTAAGCAAAGAACTAGTAGATAGAGTAGCAATGCAAAGACTCATCATATCGCAGGAAAACTCATGCAAAATAATACATAACCAGGACCCGAGAATTGAGAAACTCCCGAATTAGGATAGCTTATCTTCATCAAATCAGAAATTAAAAGAAGGAAAGGATGTTACCAATTAGTGATTTGAAGAACTTCTGATGAAGAGATCACACTGCACTCTGATTAAAGTTTAGATGATGAAGCTCGGTTCCCTTGATTAGATGGCTGATTTGGGTGGTCCTAAAGGCAAGGAAAACTTCCTCTGGGGAGGTGAAACACTTCAGGGATCCTGCAAGCTTTGGGGGTTAATCAAAATAGCAAATAAAAACTGGAATGGAAACAAGGGTTTAATAGAAATCAAGATTAGGGTTAGGAGTGGGTGGCTCGGCGAAGAAGAAGCTCCTTGTCTTGGACGGTGGCTAGGGCTTCACTTCCTTAGGCATGGCTGATCTCCTGGGATACAGATGGAAGCTAGGCCAGCAGGGGTTCGGCTAGGGGACACAAGGAGAGCACTCAAAATAAGAACCAATACAAGAACAAAATAATGATTCAAAATTTCAGCAAATTGTATTCATAAGAGAAAAATGATTACAAGAGAAAGAGGGGTGGGGTATTTATAGAGCTCCCATGCCCTCTCCTAACTAGGGTTACACTTAGGTTAACAAGCCTTTTCCTAGTAGATTACAAGTCCTTTCCTAGCTAGGTTAGAATTACAAATCTTAAAACAAGTAGGAATATAAATCCTAACTAGGTTAGACTAGTCTTTTCCTTCTCACTTAAGGACACTTGGACTTGGTCAACCCTTCAAGGATGCCAAGGCTTGGCGTGTTGGTCTTCAAGGCAGCAAGGGGCCAGCCCAAAAAGGTGGATGGCACATGAGCTTGGCCCTCCTGGAAGCTAGGGTGGTCTGGTAGCCTGGTAGCAGAAATATTCCATGGAATCTTGCTTCTTAAGGGCTTGGGCTTGGCGCCTGGGCTTGATCTCTTTGGGCTGGGATGCAGGATTCATGGGTGCCCTGGCTTGGAAATATGCTTTGGCATCTGGAAGGGAATCTGGATATTTGGAGGGCATCTGAAAGGAATCAAGGTTTCTGGAGAGCATTTTGGATCCTGGGGTGTCACACAAAATCCAACAAGCTGATGTAGTGGCCTCTGACTCTGGATGTGGCTTGGTGGAACTCCAAAATAGGATAACCTCTTCTCTTGTACAAAATTCGAACTCATACTGGACTCATAATTGAAGTACGGGACTCAATATACTGACTAGAGTTGAGAGTTGAGACAAATCAACTAACCTCAATTTATTACAGGACTCAATCTTAATTGATTACACAACTTGCAAAACTTTGACACATGATTAAGGTTCTAAAATTAAAATCCTAATCAATAAACCATATGGGATCCAGTGATCTGTGTCTGATCCTGGATCCCCACCAATTTTCCTGGGGCGGGAGGAACTCGACCTCGTCGAGTGAGGGTCAATTTGGCTCAAGGAGGGTCTGGGTTGAGGTGTTGCGAATCCGTACCAGCATTCCACAAGTCCTCTGATTCTGGCCGACCTTGCCACCGGACCAAGTACCACTGACAGTCTCTATCTCAGGTACCGATAGCTTGATCGTGTAGAGCATTCTCAATCTTTTCCTCACTTATAGGCCAATTTGTATGTGGTCGCTCTGGGATGGGTTCTCTTTCAAAGGGAGGGATAGGCTCAAGGTGCTCACTAGGTATCACTATTGGCTCCCTAAACTCTATAAGATCTGAAATGATGAAGATGGAGCTAATACCTAAATCTAATGATATCTCAGGCACATAGGCATTGAGTCCATTACTCTTCATTATTTTAGATGGGCCAGCTTCGCGAGCAGAAAATTTCTTTGCAATCACAAAATCCTTTGCAGGAAATTATTTATCTTTTCTTTGGGAATTAGCCAAGTTGTTATTTAGTTCATTACTTGTGTTCAACTCTTGACTAATTTTATGATGCATATGTTGTGCAGAGGCTAGTGTAGGTGCAGATAGATAGATTGGGTCTATAAGTTTAGATTCAGATGTTACACCTATTTCTTGGGGTTGTTCTTTAAGGATTTGATCCTCGGCTTCCTCTATAAACAACTCTTATAATTTCATAGTTTCACTTATAATATCTGATCCTGGCTTAATTACTACTTCAGTTATTATAGTGGCTTTAGGATCAATTCTCATTAAGTCCTTAGTAGGTTCAGAAGGGTATTCCTTTAATTCTTTAGCCTTAATCAAATTAACTCCTGGTTTTGCGCTAAGGCTACTAGAATTCCTCCTAATTGAATTTCTAGGCTGAGTGGGGTAAATCATAAATTTCTTCCCATGATGATAAAAGGTACAAATATTGGTTCAACCAGATAGGGCGGCATCGTGATCATATAGCCATGGTCGACCTAGAATGACACTACTAACCTTCATGGAAAGGACATCACACCAAATTTCTTCTTCATAGGATTGCAATTTAATTAATATTTGGCACCTAGACTAGATTGGCAGAGGTGGGATCTACCCATGATACTTTGTAGGGGCTGGGATGTGGAACTAGGGTCAAGCCTAAAGATATAACTGTCTCAGTAGCAATGGCATTGACACAACTCCCACTATAAATTATAATCTTACATACTTTATTCTCAATTTTTATAAAAGTCTGTAGGATGCTAGTCCTATGCTAATCTTTCTCAGTTTGGGTTTGGCTCAAAATATATCTAACTACCCCTATTTGATCAAATTCCTCCTCTTCTCCTTCATATTCTTCTGCCAAGTCTGGTTCACCCTCATAAATTTCTTCTTCTAGGTCATCAATATTAGGTTCAGTCTCTTGTTCTTCAAGCTCCTCTATGTGTAATGATCTGATGGGACACTAGCTAGCATAGTGACCTACCTTATTACACCTAAAACGGGTATTGGGACTGGGGCTTGGGGCTTTCTGAAGCATGGGTGCCTTACCCTTGTCGATTCTAGCGAGTGCAAAATTACTGGAACTAGATGGACTCGGACTCGAGTTAGGTCGAGAAGGGTTAGGGTTGGGTCGGTTTGGGTTGGGATTGAATTAGATTGGATTAGGGTTGGGTCAGACTGGGTTAGGGTTTGGCCTAACTGGGTTGGGGTTAAATCGACCTGAGTTGGGGTTGGGATTTGGTCTACCCTGGTATACCTGGTTTGGATTTGACTTTGGAAATTGGGTATTGTTCCTAACAGGTTCAGACTTCTGATATGTAGGTACTCTTTGAAATTGTTCAAAATGTCTAGCTATTTGATAGGCATATTCCAAATCATGGACCACTCTCATGTAGAGCTCTCTTTTGATATCTTCATGTAATCCAATTCTAAACCTAGACAGGGTTTGATCCAAAGACTCGGATACACTACACCTCACAGCAAACTCATCAAATTCAGCAATATAATCCGACACTAAGCTATTCCCTTGACGAATTTTGTTCCATTGGTCTAAAAGATTTTGATTGTAGGATTGTGGTAGGTATTTGTCCTTGAGTTTCAATTTCATGTCTTGCCAAGTAGCTATGGGTGGAAGCTCTTGTTGTCTCCTAGTACGCTCAAGATTAGCCCAATGTAATCTAGCTTGTCAAATCAACCTCATCTTGGCAAACTTATAATTCATTTCTTCACTCATCTCATACCATTCAAAATAATACTCCATATCTCCTACCCAATCTACATAGACCTTTGGTTCAAGACTTCCATCAAAGGTTGGCGCTTCTACCCTAATATTTCTCATGGCCCTTTCATCTCTATCATGGGCTTTATGTTGGGACCTTCTACGGTTTGGTTCTTGGATAGGGTCAGGGTTGTGGACTCCCCTATGGTTGGGCTCTTGGTATGGTTCCTGATGTTGAACTCTCCTATGATTAGATTCCATAAATTGTTCATGGTTCTGAACTTCTCTAGGGTTAGGTCCTACAAATTAGTCTTGATTTAAGGGTCCCCTAGGGTTTTGAGAGATGGAACAGGATGGGTCAGGGTTAGGTTCTACATTGGAGTCTTGGGTTTTCTCTACAGTACCTAATCACTCTTCTACTTGATTTAATCTAGTGGTTAACCAGTCAATCCTAGTGGTTGCCTGGTCAAATCGCTGGTCTACTTGGTTGAATCTATGGTTCATTTGATTTTGGGATTGGGTCAATTGGGTTATTTGGTCATTGGTTTGGTCAAGTTTAGCATTAAGTTGGGCATTGGATTGGTTAGTGGATTGGTCCTAAATGATAATAGATAGCTCAGGTCTGTCTTCTGGATCCATCCAAGGTTAAGATTGGCAAGCACTTACTTTAGTAATGTATTAACCTTTGACTCAACCTATTTGATAAATACATATCAAATACCTTTTTTTTCATTTATTAGAGTCAACCATCATGGACAGTCCAAATTGCCTGGATGCACATAGTTATCAGATGAGAGGAGTGAGACATTTAAATTGATATGCCAATCATAGATGGATACAAATTGTGGTCAATCACCTAATACCATCATAACTGATCAAGATAAGGCAACTGTGGCTGCTGTTAGAGATGTTTTTATTAATGCATGATATAAATTTTATCTTTGGCATATATTAAAGAAGATTTTTGAAAAGATTGACCATATTCGTACTATAAATATCAAATTTATGATTGAGTTTGAAGAGACAATTTATGATTAAATTACCGTACTGTCTTTCGAGGAAAAGTGGGCACATTTAATGAAGAAATATGAAGAATGCAAAGCTGTAGATTGGTTGAATGACATTTATCAATGTCGGTATAAATGGATTCTAGTTTACCTTAAGGATACATTCTTTGCAGGCTTGTAAGTCATTATGATTGATTAATGTTCATATTTATAATTTTCAACAAACTTTGTATATTTAATGCTTCTTTTTTTTCATAATTTTGTACAGTTGGTGCGGGCACCAAACTCAGAAGAAGACTTCAGGGCTCCATCTGGATCTCTGATTGACCTTGCCCGAAGAATTAGGATTTTCTGGTTTTGTAATAAGGGTTGACTTGGTCAACTCAATTTTTTTGAGTCTGTATTTCCCTGCAATTTAAATTTTGTTGAGTCATGTTGACTCAGTACAAGTCCTAGTAAGTGGTCTAGGTCTTCTCCAGGGTGCCACATTTTCTCCCAAGCCCAAGCAAGTGGGCGCCACACTCCCAGCCACACGCCAGAGTCCAGGTGGCGCCATATCTCCATCCCAGTGTCTTGGTCCCCACACCCAAGGGAGCAAGAATTTTTCTTGAAGCCAAAATCAAGGAGGCGCCCCATATATACCTTAAAAGGCCAAGCTAAAGGAGGAAAGAGGCATTTCTTGGGGAGCACTTCAAGGGGGCGCCCAATTCATGCCTAAAAAGACCAAAGCAAAGTTGGGAAGAGCCATGACTTGGGGAGAAAGAAAAGGAGGTGTCCAAAAGAGTTGAGCCATGGAAGGAAAAAAATTGTTCTTGAAGAGCAAGGCTAGGAGGCGCCACCTACTTACCATTTGGAGCCACCAATCAACACTTATGGAAGCTCTTGGCCGGTCATATGAGAAGGATTTGATTCTACAAGCCTAATTTGAAGATCCATCCTATTAGTCCCACATGGGAAGATGTAAAACCCTGACCTCTTGTAAAGACCTATAAAATAAATCCCTCTTGTAAGTTTTGAAAAACAACTGATGAATGAATTCAATTTATGTGTGAGCAAACTTTGTGTTTCTCTCTTCCGCACTTGTATTCAGGTGTTGAGCTCCGTGAGGGAGTAAATCCGGGTTCCCTAGGAACCTTGAGGAGGTGTGAGATCTCCAACCCCAAAACCCTAGGTTAGCCACTTCCATTCCAAACCCTAGCCGCCCAGCATCCTCTTCATTCCACCAAACCCTAGCCTACCCCATCTCTCACGGCCCTTCTCTCCAAGTAGAGGCCAACCACCAGCATCCAGATCCAGTTCGGCTACTTCGAAGACAGAGCAAATCCCAGAGAAAGTCATATCAGCATCCAGGAGAATCAGGATTTCAGCAACATCAGCTTTCAAGTTCTTCTATCTGGTAAATCCTTCCTTGAGTATCTGGTTCCATAACTTGTTCGTCTTCTTTCCCAGATCTTGAGTTCAGAAGAAGCCAACTCTGCCAAAGGGCCAGTATTGGAGGATCCATTGCGAAGATATCTAAATCCGGGGATCCAACAATCTGTTCAAGAGAGTCCTTCCACTAAACTCTGTGAAGATCACTGCCTGGTCTGTAACCTTTCTCTTCTCTTTACTTTTGTCCTGTTGAAAGTTCAGAGCGAAATCCTAGGTCTGGGAGTTTCTCAACCCCCAGCGATCCTTTACTTCTGAACTACTCTGATAATATAGTTCCTTTAAATTGTGCTTTCAATTATTATCTAGTTTCTTTCAATTTAGTTTAACTTTCCTTTGAGTCAAAGCCGACTTCTGAAAATTAAAAAAAAAATACATTAATTTTAATTTGCTTCCGCATTCCACATATCCGTTCTGCATCAATTTTGGTATCAGAGCTTTCGTTCTGCATCAACAGTGATATCAACTTCATAAAGGAACGACTAAATCACTTCTTTGATGGATTTATAAACTCGAAGACTATACTCAAAAAATTCATCGATAAGTACGAAGATTCCTTGAAGAAAAGATATAAAGAAGAAAATGAGGAAGACAATAAAATATTATAAACAAATACTTTTCTAAAAATATCCTCTCCTTTTGAGAGGCAAGCAGCAGAAAAATATACAATGTGCATATTCAAAAAATTTTAGAATGATGTCCTTTGAAATGGCTACATGAAATGCTAAATTAGTTAGAGAAGTTGACAACTGAAATGTATTTTATGTTAAATCATTTGAAAGAATTGAAGTTGATGGAATGAAGAAGGAGATTATAAAAAAATATATGATTTCATATGACAAAATTTTGGAGGATGTTAAATGCCAGTATGGATCCTTTCAGTATAAGGGTTATCTGTGTAGGCATACCTTATTGGTTCTTCATCAAAGTGATGTATTTCGTATCCCAGATAAGTATTTCTTGAATAGATAGTGCAAGGACATGAAATACCAATTCGATGATTTCGAATGCAATACTTAATTTTATGATAAAATTACATGAAAATTATGGTACGCAGTCAAGAAATTAATTAAATTTAGATGTCTTATTTTATGTTTATATAAACCTATCATATGTTATAAAATCCTAATATAAATGTTATATGTTATTGATCGTAAAATATGCTTTGATGAGTCATCAGATGATAAAGCTTACAGAAATAGCCTCCATGTCTGAAGTGTATTTAATTTAGTAATGGAAGATCTTATACTATTATTTGAAGAGCTGTAGATGCTAACTGTACAGCTAAGCAAATTATTACAACTTTTAATCTAAGATCCTGACCAATTTACTATGAAAGGTCATCCAAGAGAGAATATAATTAATAGTGGAGTCGAGAAAAAGTCAAAGAGATCAAGAAAAAATATGCATAAGGCTTCCGTTGACACTCAGCAAAATCAAAGAAGAGCTAGTACAAGCAAAAGACAAACTTCTCAAAATATAGTGAAAGTACTTGAACAAGTAATTGAACCCACTATACCATATTTCGATCTTTTTTAGATGAATTTGATGCTTATGTATACAGTCAACTAACACAGGAGAGGATATAAAATGTCCTATAGTCTTGTCATATAAAATACTAACACAGAATAGGATATAAAATGCTAAACTTCCCTACTGTCTTGTGTATATTTATATTATCCAGAAAAGTTTAAAACATGATATATTAGACATGTAATTGAATATATTTATTTAAAATATGAATTTTAGGACTACTTTTTATGTCCAAAGACTAAAACAAGGATAACAGATTTATGACACCCCTTGATATAATGGATGATATCCAATTATAAAATTAGAATATCCCAGCATGAAATAAGAAACTGAAGGAAATAACTGCTCATAACAAGACTTCCCATCATCCATGTTCTGAATAATGACTCCCAGAGTATCAAAAAATTTCAGTTTAAAAACTACGACACCCTAGGTAAAAAACTATGACACCCATGTAGAAAATATAAAATCAAAATTTCTAATCCCTTCTACATGTATATATGTCATTCATGGCTTGGTTTATGACTTCCAAAGTATCAAAAAATATCACAATGCTAGAAGATTACTCAAATAGGTCGAAACAATATTATGACATCTCAATTTAAAAACTATGACATCCTAGTTAAGAAACTATGACACCCATATAGAAAATATAAAATAAAAGTTTCTAACCCCTTCTACCTGTAATACATATCATCTGTGGCTTGGTTTATTACTCCTAGAGCATCGAAAAGTATCATAGATGCTAGAAGATTTCTCAAATAGGCCAAAACAGTATTACAAACTCTAGTTAAAAAACTATGACATCCATGTAGAAAATATAAAGTAAAAGTTTTCAACCCCTTCTATCTATAATACATGTCAATCGTAGCTTAGTTTATAACTCCTAGAGTGTCAAAAAAATATCTCAGATGCTATAAGATTAATCAAATAGGCCAAAACAATATTACAACATCCCAGTTTAAAAACTATGACATCCTAATTAAAAACTATGACACACATGTCGAAAATATAAAATAAAAATTTCTAACCCCTTCTATCTATAATACATGTCATTCGTGTTCCAGAGTGTCAAAAAATATCATGAATACTAGAAGATTACTTAAATAGGTCGAAACAGTATTACAACATCCTAGTTTAAAAACTACAATACCTTAGTTAAAAAACTACGATATCCATACAAAAAATATAAAATAAAAATTTCTAACCTTTTCTACCTGTAACATACCATCCATGGCTTAGTTTATGACTTTCAGAGTATCAAAAAATACCATGGATGCTATAAGATTAATCAAATAGCTCGAAATAGTATTACAATATCTCAGTTTAAAAACTATGATATCCTAGTTAAAAAACTACAATATCTATGCAAAAAATATAAAATAAAAGTTTCTAATCCCTTTTACCTGTAATACATGTCAATCGTGACTTGGTTTGTAACTCACAGAGTATCAGAAAATATCATTGATGCTATAAGATTAATCAAATAGCCCGAGATATTATTACGATATCCTAGTTTAAAAACTATGATATCATAGTTAACAAACTATAACATTCTTGCATAAAATTTAAAATCATAGTTTCTAACTTCTTCTGCCTGTAATATATGTCACCTGTGGTCTGAATTAAAACTTTTAGAATGTCATGATAGACCTCTAAGAAATAAATTTTAAGTAAATATTAAAACATGATTATGATATCCTAGTTCTATATTTTTGACATTCTAATTGAAAGACTATGATATCCTGTCAAGAAACATAATATTCCTTTATAACATCATCACATCAATTAAGGAATTTGACATTTTGGAAGTAAACATAACATCTGATATACAAAAAACTAAATTTAATGAGAAAATAATATTTATAACATTACTGTTTAAATGAATTATATAATTTTTCTTTTTGAATGATGCTTAAAATATAATATCAATTAAGTTATAAATTTTATAACATATTACACAAGTGCATGAATTGAAGAGAATAAGTACTTTAAAAAAATTGGTTTTTACATGCTAAATTTTGATAGCACTATCTATCTTCTGATTGAGACTCTCTCTTAATAATTTTGCTACTAACTATCACTGGTAGACACTGATATATTTTTCTGTGAAATCGCAATGATCAGGCTTATTCCTGCAAGCAAAAAATTTCATGTATTTCAAATAATATAATCCACAATCTAGTGATCCGGTAAGTTGAGAAGGGCATTCAGCAATATCTAGTATTGACCAATTCTTCACCTCTCCATTGTCACAGTATATATGAAACATTGGCCCGAGTATATTTTGCCACTTCCTTGCATTCGTTTTGTACCTAGAATTGTATTTTATAGAATTCAGACGCATCAATACCTTTCTTTGCATGAAATCGCAACCAGGTACCAGTGCCAATTATCTAAGTCGATATTGTAAACAAAAACCAAAATTTCTCCTTATCTTGATCACTAACTCCTTCAAATATCATACTCTCGGCAGTTCCAACAAGTTCTTGAAATGGTGATACTGATGTCGGACACATGCTGGAGGTCATTACAGGTACAATGATGTACTTATGATATTTTGACACTGTGGAAGACATATACTAAGCCATGGATGACAAGTATTATAGGTAGAAAGGGTTAAAAACTTTTATTTTATATTTTCTGCATGGGTATTGTAGTTTTTTAACTAGGATTTATAGTTTTTAAACTGGGATATCGTAATAATATTTCAGGTTATTTGATTAATCTTATAGCATCCGTGGCATCTTTTGACATCTAGGAGTCATAAACCAAGCCACAGATGACATATATTACAGGTAAAAGGGGTTAAAAACTTTGATTTTATATTTTTTTGCATGGTTGTCATAGTATTTTAACTAGGATATTGTTGTTTTTAAATTGGGATGTCGTAATACTATTTTGAGCTATTTAATTAATCTTATAGCATCTATGATATTTATTTATACTCTGAGAGTTATAAACCAAGCCATGGATAACATGTATTATAGGTAGAAGGGGTTAGAAACTTTTATTTTATATTTTTTATATGGGTATCATAGTTTTTTAACTAGGATATCGTAGTTTTTAAACTGTATATTGTAATACTATTTTGGACTATTTGATTAATCTTATAGCATTCGTGGTATTTTTTTGAAACTCTGGAAGTCATTAATCAAGCCATGAATGACATGTATTATAGGTAGAAGGGGTTAGAAACTTTTATTTTATATTTTCTGTATGGATGTCGTAGTTTTTTAACTAGGATATCATAGTTTCTAAACTGAGATATTGTAATACTATTTTGGTCTATTTGAGTAATCTTCTAGCATCCTTGTATTTTTTGATACTCTGGGAGTCATAAACCAAGCCATAGAGGTAGAAGGGGTTAGAAACTTTTGTTTTATATTTTTTGCATGGGTGTCATAGTTTTTTAACCAGGGTATCTAGTTTTTAAAATGGAATGTTGTAAAACTGTTTCGGCTTATTTGAATAATCTTCTAGCATCCATGATATTTTTTAATACTCTTTGAGCCATAAACCAAGTCATGGATGACATGTATTACAGGTAGAAGGGGTTAAAAACTTTTATTTTATATTTTCTGCATAGATGTCATAGTATTTTAACTAGGATTTTGTAGTTTTTAAACTAGAATGTCGAAATACTATTTCGGACTATTTGAGTAATCTTCTAGCATCCATGATATTTTTTGATACTCTGGGAGTCATAAACTAAGCTACGGATGAAAGACCTTCCTGGTAGGAAGGTTTATTACAATCAATTTCTTAAATACTTAAAATGTGTCATAATATTTGAACTATGATATCATAAATCATGAACTAGGGTATCATATTATTGTTTCAGGCTTAATTATTATATTCTTTTCACTATGGCATGTTATGACATCAGGGGTGTCATAATTCATCCCATGGATGAAAGACCTTCCTAGTAGGAAGGCTTATTACAATCAATTTCTTAAATATCTAAAGGATGTCATAATATTTGAACTTAGGTGTCATAAATTTTGAACTACGGTATCATGAAATTGTGCATGGTGTCATAATTTTATACTATGAAGTGTTGATCCTTTTAAAAATATATCGTGACATCCCTTTGTAGATATAAATTTTTAATATTTCTATTAAAATATATAATTACCTTACCTATTTCTGGTTCTAAAATTTCTTTTGGGATAGAATTTAAAGGGATGTCATCCTCTCCTAAATGAACAACAAGTGCAGTGCTTCATTCCACCATCTGCATTTTTTTATGGTGCTTTTGTGTACTCCATCTGCATTGAAATACAAAATCACTTTTCTCCATTGATTGAAAATTTCGAAGGCCTATCTTTCATGATATGCTCGAAAACTTTCTGCTTACTAGTGGCTACTCGACCACCAAAGAGAAGTGAAAAAATAAAAAAATAGAGGGGAAATGGGGCTGTCGCTCTGATATCGGTGGGTAGGCAAAAATAATGGAAGGAGCTCTAGGGTGTCACTTTGGTTTGAGATTTTTTTTCGGTTTGTAGAAGAAGAAGAAACACTTCTAACTCAAAAGCATGTATTGTCTTCCAGAAGATAGGAGGGCAAAAAAACTATTTCCCATGTTTGAAGAGACAGATGCGGTGATGCTTAGATTACGAAATTCTAATGATATGGACTCCCATCCTATCTTGTCAAGCCATATAGGATCGACTTGGACCAATAAGAAATAGTGGTGCGGGCCAGATAGGATTTCCTGCACCGCACGCAGTGCACAAAGACTTACTCTTTCTGGCAGTGATCCACTGATTTGGGCCCGAAGATCCAGATAGATTCAAATGGGGTTGAGGCTAGGACCAGGGAGTGTGATGGTTTTTAGGCAAATGGTGGAAAGGTTTGGGGAAGGTTATGGAAAGGTGGCAGGATGGTCGTTTGTGGATGAAGTGGCAAAAACTCCTTTTGAACACTCCAAGGCAAGTCGAAGGTTATGGGAGGTCGTTGTGGGATGTTTTCCATTTAGGGTCTCCAAGGAAGAATGAAGGTTGAGTGCATGTATGAAGGGAAGTTCTCCCTCTAAAATCGCCTGAGTTTCTCCCTCTGGACATCACCTGAGTTTCTCACACACCCAAGAGCAATGGAGTTTTTGATGGCACTCTACCTCAATGGACCACTGTCCAGATGGATTTTTTGGTGATTAAGGTCTCTATAGCCTACAATGCAATTCTCAAGTAATCGTGTTTGAATGCCCTCAGAGCCATAATCTTCACTTATTATCTGCTCATAAAACTCCCTACAAGGAATGAGATTGGGAAAATTAAAGAAAATCAAGCCATGACATGATAGTGTTACAATGCTAAGCTGCAGGTCGAAGCTTAGCTAGATCCATTTCCTATGGGTTTGGACACATGGGTTGAGCTGACCGAGGAGCATGGTGAGCTACTAGAAGATTTTTTGGAGATACCTCTGATCAAGGAGGATCCCAATCAAATGGTTCGAATTAGGTTAGGCCTAAACTAGGTAAGTAAAAAATGAGTGACCACTTTTTTGCAAGAAAATATCGACGTGTTCACCTGATCCATTATGGATATGCCAGGAATAGTTCTAGATGTGATGGTGCATAGGCTGAATATTGATCCCACCTAGGGCCCATGAAACAAAAGAAGCAAAGTCTTGCCCTCGAGCATTGAAAGGTGATCATTGAGGAAGTGAACAAGCTAACCCAAGCCAATTTCATTCAGGAGGTGATGTACCCTAATTGGCTTGCTAATATGATTCTTGTAAGGAAAGCAAATGAAAAGTGACGGATGTGCATAGACTCCACCGACCTATACAAAGCCTGCCCGAAAGATAGCTATCCTTTACCTTGGATCAATCAATTAGTTGATGTCACTTTCGGCCATGAACTCCTTATCTTCATAGATGCCTTCTCTGGCTATAATTAAATACAGATGTCACCTGAAGAAGAGGAGAAGACCACTTTATAATTAATCAAGGGCTCTTCTATTACAGAGTAATGCCCTTAAGCTCAAGAATGCAGGTCCCACCTTTCAGTGATTGGTGAATAGGGTCTTCAAAGATCAAATTAGCTAGAATATGTTGGTAAAATGCAATTTACTTATGATCATATCACCGACTTCCGAGAAACTTTCAACACTCTGTGCCAATATAAAATGATGCTAAATTTGATGAAATGTGCATTTGGAGTTATATTCAGGAAGCTCCTTGGCTTCATGGTCTCGCATAGAGGTATTGAGGCCAATTCAGAGAAGATCTGGGTAGTTCAGGAAATGACTCCTCCAAAGATAATTAAGGAGGTTTAGCATCTCACTAGCAAAGTAGCAGCCCTCAATCGATTTGTGTCCAGATCAACTGAAAGGTATCTTCCTTTCTTCAAAATCCTCAAGTATCCAAAGAACTTTTAATGGACCATAGAGAGATAGAAGGTGCTCAAGTTGAAGAAGTACATTCCACCCCACTATTGAGCAAGCCCGAATCTGGCGAGGAGCTTTTCTTCTATCTGGCTATGTCATTTGCAATAATAAGTTCGATGCTCATCAGAGAAAAAGGGAGGATTTAGAGCCTATTTATTATATAAACAAGATCCTCCATGATGTAGAAACCTGCTACACTAGGCTTGAAAAACTGATCTTTGCATTAATTGTCTCAGTTAGGAAGCTTTGGTCTTACTTCCAAGCCCACACTATTACTCTCCATACTAATCAACCCCTGAAGACCATCCTCCATTGACTGGATACTTCAAGGTGAATAGCTAAATGAGTGCTCAAACTTTTGGAGTTTGATGTAAGGTTCCACCCAAGTCCTTCAATTAAAGTCCAAGTTCTAGCAAACTTTGTTCTTGAATGTACAATCGCAAATGAAGAAAGTTGGCAAAACAAAGAAACAACCAAGGCTGACCCAAAGGAACAATGGTCTTTGTATGTGGATGGCTCGTCTAACTCTATGGGGTCATTAGCAGGTCTTATTTTGACCAGTCCTAAAGAAGATATCACCAAATATGCCTTGCATTTTGAATTTCCAGCCATAAAAAATAAAGCTGAATATGAAGCCATGATCACAGGGTCAAGATCACCAATGAGGTTGGGGTCCATCATGTCATGGATTTCGGTGACTCCTAGCAAGTGATCATCAAGGCCAGGCTCTTTGAGAATGGACTCTCAAGGTTTGCACTAGGAAGTGAACCCCCACTTCTCCCTAGATACCTTAGATTCAAATAAAAAGCTTCTAGCCATGTATGGAGGAAGGAGTGCCTTGGATCAATGGATAGACATCTCGCCTCTTCTAAGGCGACACATACCACTACCTATAAGATCCTGGATGATTTTTAAAAGTCAAAAAAGAATGAAATAGGGTGATACTTAGTTGAATCCTGATCATGATACATACAACGGTAAAACCACAGATACGCTGCCATGAGTTTGGTATGACTACACTCGATGACATATTGATAAATTAAAAATGACTAACAAAAAAAGGATGCAAAGGAAGCCTCAAACCAACCTAGAAGCACTCTTTATTGAGGATGGTTCGACCTTTTGGAGGTGGGCAAACCCAATCGCTCAAGCCTGAAATTTTTAATTGAAACTTAGGGGGAATCTGGAACTACCCATGGAGCAAGACCAAATCTGCCTTCATAAGCCTCAATTGGTAGTTCATGGGGGTGAACTCAAATTCCCCCTCTCCTGCTTTTGGGGAGAGTATATCCAAAGCTAGAGATTTTTTGGATGCACTTATCTTGATTTTCAAAAAAGGAGCAGAAAAGAAGACTTGAAAAAGAACAAAACCAGAAGGTATTGGAGAACTTTGCAACAAGGAGGTAATTACAGATGATTACAAGGCCTGGGAAGAACAAGTACTATAATGTTTGGGGTATAAATAAAACTAAAGGCTAAGAGCCCTAATGGCACATATTTTCTAATCAAATTAATTGCAAGAAGGCGACAAAAAGATGTGATTCGATGGAGTCCAGGTAGATGATCGACACATGGCATTTCTTCACTGGATATGGTTACTGTCATAGATATGGCAGCTAATTCCAATAACAAGCAAATCATGCTCTGCATTGTATTTGAAGAGGCACTTTAGAGCACCTATCATATGGAAGTGGTTCAAATTATAAACTCCCTCGCTCTACCTGAGGTGCATGTATCTTTTGAAGATATTTGCCTAGGTCATGAATCGGATTTTTGGTCGGATCACTTCATTTTTACATCTCGATTTATGGCTCGGATTGACTCATAATATAGCTTGGTTAGCATGACAAGTCCAGAGTTCAACATTGCAAAGGCATAGATACTTTGAAAATTTTATTATTTATTGAATATGGAGCTTGGTTACATGAATGCAAAAAAAAAGAAGAAGAAAAAATTACATTATTTTAACTTTGAAACACCGAAGGAAGGACTTGCATCAACTGCCTTAGAAGAACCCTCGGTGATGCACAAGGGAGGATCAGCGCTAGCTTTGGGATGGTCCTTGATGATGCGTAGAGCTATTCCAAGGCCATCATCATCTATCTCTCCAACTTGGATTATTCTAGTTAGAGGGATAGCATCGGGGATAGTGGCAGTGTCGACTTTGGCTTTGCAGACAAACCTTTTGGTAGTCTCTATGATAATCCGAATGCCATCATTCACAGTATTGATCAAGCTCTTGTCCGAAAGATCAGCATGCCAAGGCTCAATGTTTACATCAGGAAAGTGAGTTTAGATCATCGATTTGCACTTGTTAAAGCCCATGGTAAAGGCCATCGGCTAGGTTTGGCCATAGCCTCAACCCCCTTCTTCTCCATTTTGGGCACCTTTTTATCAACAGTCCAAGCTATGGCCTCCTGAATCTCAAGATAGTGTTGCAGGTCTCTTACATGGATTTTTTTATTCTCTAATAAGTCCTCCACATATTTGACCCTTAACATGGCCAGTTGAAGTTTGGCCTAATGGTTAGGCAGTTCCATGGAGGCCCATTTTTGGATTTCAGCCACCTGAGCCTTCTCTTTAGCAAGTTGATCTTGATTTTTTGGAGGAGCTCCCTTGGTCAGTTGATCTCATCTGAAATCTCGAAACTCCTTATCGAAACATCTATATTTCCAGTGGTAGCACTTCTTGGAGAATGAACCTCAGCAAAAACATCACCTCGACTCTTCTTCTTTTCTTCATCAAAGGCCTTCATCAAATGCTTGACCTCATCATGAGCCTTTGAATTGTTTCTTTTAGCCTTACCGGCTTGCTACTCAAGATCTCTGTTTTTCTCTTCCACCCTCCTTATTTCTCATCCTACTGGTCAATTTTCTCTCAAGCTTCCTAGAGAGCTTTCTTATTACAATTAATTTCTTTAACTAAATCAGCATTGGCAAACTTTTCTTATTCGAGGGTGTATTCTAACCACTCTGCCCTCTCCTTCACCATAGCAAACTCTCTCTTCAAACAAGTACTATCAGAAGCCTTCTACTTCTCTTCATGGTGTGCGGTTTGTCGTGGAACTTCTTTCCTAGGAGCCTTTTGATTGGTGGTTGACAGGCAAGTCTCAGCTACCATGATCGAGTCTACAAAATGGGCCAAGTAATGCCCTGCTACATTGAGGGGGTTCGATCAAAGTCCAAGTTAAACAAAACATGGTGAAAAATGAAGGAGGAGTGAAAGTTCCTTATCCGAATGTATGACTCCAAGGCATCTATCATTTGATTCTCAATGTCCTATTCCACCAACAGTCACCTGTCAACTGGAAGCAGAAGTCCCTTCATCAACTCCAAAATGACCATGGATTTTTTTAATTCAGAATCGATAGAGAGCTTGGGTCATGGAGGATAGGCAAAGGTGGAGTCTAGTGAAAGGCTCCTTAAAGGATCCACCGCCTCCATTGGAATTCGCTCTGATAGGATGGCATCATCACTCGTCGAGGCCAAAGGCTGAGTTTTTAGTGCTATGGCACAACCGCCTGCCGGAGCTAAAGGATGAGTGGCTAGAAAGGATGCCCTATCTCATTTCCTTTAGACAACCTCTTGAGCACTTCAACATCTTCTGGCTTCATCTTTGCAATAGAGATTTTGGAAGCACTAGAAGGAAAGTTGCCAAAGGTTTTACCATGGAAGTTCTCTAGGCATGTTTCAGAGTTAAAAAGTGGGATCTAAAAAAGGGGTAGATAAAAATGTGGTGCGGATACCAGGGTCAGACACAGATCACTGGATCCCATATGGCTTACTGATTAGGGTTTTTTTAGAACCTTAGTCATGTGTCACAATTTTGTAAGAAAGTAAGATTGAGTTGTAATAAGGTGAGATTAGTTGATTTGTCTCAACCTAGTCCAGTATATTGAGTCCTGTACATCAGTATGACTCCAGTATGAGTCCAAATTTTGTACAAGAGAGGATATTACCCTATTTTGAAGTTCTACCAAGCCTCATTCAGAAGCCAGAGGCAATTACAATAGCTTATGGGAGCTTAATTGACACCCAAGAGCCCTGAATGCCCTCCAGATGCCTTCCAGGTGCCCTGATTCCCTCCAAATACCATTTCAGATGCCAGATTCCCTCCAGATACTTTTGGAATACTTCATATGCCAGGAGTCTATGTTTTTCAAGTTATTCCAGCACTCTAGGCCTTAAAAATCCAAGTCCAGGAAGCAAGCCCAGGCATGAAGAACCAAGATTCCAAGGAATATGCTGATACCAGGGCATCCCAGCTTCCAGGGCCTAAAACCCATGCACCAATCCAAAGGAGGACGACCCCTTGCTGCCCCTTGGAGCCCAACACACCTAGGATAGGCGTCCTCCATGAGTTGACCAAGTCCAACATGGTGGAAGAGTTCAAATGCTAGAAGGAGTTTGAGTTTTTATTTCATTCAACTTGTATACTCCTAGTTCTAGGTTTATTTTGTAGTCTTTCTCCTACTTAAATTATGTAAACCTATTCTAACTAGGAGAAGACTTGTAATTCCTTTAGGAGAGGGCATGGAGCTCTATAAATACCTCATCCCTCCTCCTCTTGTAATCAATCAACTTTTATGAATTAAAACTCTGCTGAATTATTTTTAAGACTGGTGTCTTGTGTTTTCTTTTGGTTCCTTTGGTTTGGTTCTTTGTGTTCTTGTGTTGGCCGACCCCTATCCTTGCAATCCTCCACGCCCAAGTAGCAACTCAAGTCTCTTGACATCAGCCATGCCTTTGAGAAGAAGCCCTGAAGCCATCCCTGAAAGTAGGAGTCTTCCTTCTCCAGGCTGCCAGCCCTTCTAGCCCTAACCCTTCCTTCCTTGTTTCATCTTATTATTTTTTTCTTTGATTACCTGATTCGTGCCTAACCTTGACATTTTGCAAATCCCTGAGGTATTTCCCTTCCCCAGAGGAGGCTTTCTTTGCCTTCAGACCAGATCCAGATCTCCTTCAGATTCGGGAACCAAAGGCTTGTTCTTCCAGGCACCATCCAGAGGCTAAGAGATCGCTTCATCGAAGAAACTACAATCGCTGCCTGGTAAAAGCTTTCCCCCTCTTGAGTTCTGATCTGATGATAGGTACGCTATCCTAAATCGAAAGTTTCTCAACTCTCGGGTCCTGGCTAGTCATTATTTTGCATGAGTTTTTGTAGGTATGATAGTTTCTAGCATTACTAGTCATCATGCTGATTCTTGACTTATTTTCATATTATTAGCCTATGAATTTAATGTCTAAAAAAATATTAAAAAATTATTTTTCTGTTTTGCATCAGTGCTAGAGTCATCCCGTATCAAAAAGTATCATCATTAATTTGAAATTTATAGGATATTTAGTAGTCTAGGTTGACTAACTGATCACCTCAATCCTCTCAACAACCAACTTGTGATGCATAGGTACTACTTCCATTAAATGAAGGATATCATGCATTATTGGAATGCAAGTATGAGCATCCCCAAGTAGGAGGCAGGGCTTCAAGGATACTCCCTTTGACCTATTTCTGACTTAGACTTGGAAGTAGGAGACAAGTGTTACAAGGTTATCATTGACGCCTTGGATTTATGATCGGGATGCTATTTCAAAGGCAGTTGATGTTCATGCTGACCCTTAGGCCAAGTTGATGCATTCCTGTACTTAGTTGTTGTTTTCTTCAAGTCTAATATGCACTCCTTTGGTCACGTGACTTATTTTTGAAATTTCAAATGGCTAATCTCTTAATGTGCAAAAACTACATTTTCCATCCAAGTAAGATCAAGTAACAGCCACACACTACACAGGAATCAGATAAGTACTGAATTTCCATGCTTATAACAATATGATTAATAGTTTGATACTCTTGGAACCGCATAATTCCTCAACCATCTACTACAAATAGCCAGAGTTCCAAGAATCCAAGTAAATGAACTCTTTTTACTCATTACTTCTCTTATATTTCAGATACCTGACTTGAATGTCGAAGGGTACTCACCAAAGCCAATCCCTGTTGAAAACTTTTTTATAGATCTCTCTAGTAGTGACTCCCATCAATTGGTCTCTTCTTCAACCTTGAGTCAGAATCTACAACAACAGAAAAAGTTTCATCAAAAAGAGATAAGTTGGATTACTAGCTAAACCCTGATAGATAAAGTTGCAAAGACAACCAGGAAGTTTGCCTAGAAGCAATCATCTTGAAAGAGTACATAATAGCCTACTGATCCAGCACATTTGTGCCAAAGATAAATGGGGTTAAGTGATCTATTGAAGTTATGGGATGTAAAAATGCATTGGTAGGCAAACAATGGACTTGAGATGAAATGAATCTCATTTCCTTTCTCTTATTTTTCATGTGTAATAACATGCTAGGATCATTTTATCCTACGTCCATCGGTCCATCTAATAATTTGCCAAATAGAATAAAGCATTCTCACGGTAGGCCAAGTGAATGAAATCTAGGTAGGGGAAACTTTGTGAGCTCATAATCCAACCCATCTTATTATAATAAACAACTCCCACTATTTGATTTCTCAAATAGAATAAAGCATCCTCGGTCAAGTGAATCAAATCTAGATAGGGTGAAACTTTGCACACTCATAATCCAACATGTCTTATTATAGCAAACAACTCCCACTATTTTGTTTCTTTGAATAGAATAAAGCATCTTCATACTAGGCCAAGTGAACTAAATCTTGGTAAGGTGAAACTTTGCATGCTCATAATCTGACCTAACTCATTATAGTAAACAACTCTCATTATTTAATTTTCCAAATAGAATAAGGCATCCTCATGCTAGGCCAAATGAACAAAATCAAGGTAGGGTGAAACTTTGCGTGCTCATAATCCAACCAAACTTATTATAGCAAACAACTCCCATTCTAGAGGATATTTCTTTATACATTAGATGCATCTATATTAATTCTTAGCCACCTTGATCTTGGGAAGGAGGATGCTATTCTAGCTCATGGAGCATCACTATAGTTGATCCTACTGAAAGGCTCATGTGCCATGGCCTGTGCCAATCTCTTAGAGATTTGATGTAGATTGTGGAGGCACCCCCAGACCCGTTGATCGGGGATGTCAGTAGTGGAGAGTGGGTTACTCAAAGTAGACCAGCCCAAGTTGGGCCCAAAATCCTCCATGATGCAATTGTCATCTCATCTGACCCACATGCTACCATTACTATAGAAGGTAATTAGCAGGTTCTTATCATAACCATCCATATGATTAACGTTGTAAGAGTTTTTTTAATTATGGACTACCATTAATTATTATTTTATTTTATTTTGATTTGTTTAAAATATGGATTGATTTTATGATCTATGTTGATGGACATATGTATAGCCCAACATTGTGGATGATCCTTATGTTTAGACTTTGAGCACCTTATATTGGTTGGTGTGGTTGAGGCAATATAGTGTAGGTCTTGGCCAAATTAATCCATGTTGAAAGGGCTTATTAAAATTTGCTTATAAATAAGCTACGTCCCCTCTCCACTTCTTATAATATTTTTATAAGACTAGTTCTCATGGCTTGCCCTATCGCATAGCTATCTATTGAGAGAGAATGCTGGAGAGAATGACTTGGCTTTTGATGTTCACGTGAGCATCTATAATTACAGGTTTGGAAATTAATGATGAATGTAGGTACACATCCCAAATCTAAAATTATTATTTGTTCTTGACCTAGATTTATGGATATATTGTTTGTTGAGATCCATTCTTGTAAATAATATTACTTTTGGTGTTCTAGAATGCATAGGATCTTGGGATAATAAATTTTTTTATAATTGGTATCAGTGCCAAGTTATGCATGATCTAGAACCTCTTTTATTTTTAATTTGTTTTACATGAAAGAATCCCATTTTCCTTCTCCCATCTGGCCACCACATCGATTTCTTCTTGCTGGCGGTGCTTGCCATCGATCCTTGGCACCGTCGGATTGTCCCAACACCCTCCAGTATGATAGTAGAGGTGGTCTCGGGTGTTTGGACCCAAGATTAAAAAAAAATTAGGGCCGGTAGCGGTTAGGAACCGTTGTGTTCTCCTCTTATACATCACCTGAAGTGACCGACAGGGGCTAATCGACGGTCGCTCTGGAGGTGGCGGCCATTCCGATGTCAAGGGGTGACGTTGATTGCAAGTTTTCTTTCTATGATGGTGATCAAGATAAAAAAAGGGGGAAAAGGGGACTACTGGATCTTCTTCACTGATAGCTTTCCTCTCTTAGACATCGTCAATGGGATGTGGGAGCCTTCCCTATCAACCAAGATTGTCATGGGCTTCGATGTTTCAATCCATACTCTAGTGTTGCCCAGATCATCTTGGCACCCCATTGAGTATGGCGACGGAGGAGGTCTCGATCGCGATGGTGGTCGATGACAGGGAATTTGGCTCGAGTGATCGGTTTTGGGTTTCAATAAAAAAACTTTCTTCTTACCATCTGTCAGCTCCTTTCCAATCGTCAAAAAATCCTTGATCTCCCCACCAGGAGCAATGGTGAGACGGCACCCCAACCACGATGGGTGTGGGCCATGGCGGATTGTTGGTATCCATACTCACGAGAGAAAAAAATAACCAATTATCTTTTCTAGCAATTTCTTTCGCTTAATTGTTGGCGAACCGGTGGTGGGTGGCTTAAGAGACATGGCCACCAAGCAAGGGCTCCAACGATCAGCTAGGTGGAGATCAAGCAAAGAAGGGGCACCGGCCATGGTGGTTCTGAGCTTTTCACGATGGTGATCGGGAGAAGAGTTTTGGGAGGAAGAAGAAAGGTGATTTAGGTTAACGGGTTTTGGGTTTTAGGTTTTAGCCCATTAAGACCCACATCCATTAAGTCAAGTTAGCCCAATTAATAAATTGGTTGAATCCAATTACATTGGATCAACTTTAATTTGGATTAAGAAAAATTTTACAATTTACCTCCATCAAGTTTTAAATTTGATATGAGTCCAAATAAAAAATACATTTAGATCCCTATGATTTTGATTTTATTTTTTGAACTAATATCTTATAGAAAGACCCCTATAATATCTATTACTTATAGCTTAGTACTCTATTATTGATTTTTTGATAAAATCACTGTAATTTACTCATTTTATATCTGATTTAAGCAATTTTTAGATTGTTGGACTTTTGATAGTTTGAAAAACCTTTTGGTTAAGTTCTTTATATCCAATAAAATATTTAAATAATTTATAAATTATTTATATATAATTTTGTTCATTAGTATATTTGATTCAAAATTGATTGTAATTAATTGCAACACTTAGTATATATTATAATTCTTGTCCAAAGATATTTTATAATTATATAGTAAGTGTTATTGATAGAAGTGATAGTTAAAATATAATATTATATTATGATTTGATCAGTAGGGTGTGTGTTATTAAGTATCCTATTATGGACTAATCTTTTATGGTATGCATGTGATTAAAGTATATCATTTTATATTTGTTTGGATATTTATTTTTCTATATGAATAATTTTATAGGTTGACATAAATATTTATCATCAAAGTAGTTTATTTATGTCAATTCATGAGATTTTTTATCATGAGAGAGATATTTTCTAATAATAGCATACAACCACCTGTCCAAAGGGGATTGTTGTATGTTTTAATTGGAAAAAGTTGCATGAAGTATTGTGTTGCAAGGATGCTCTAGTTTCATGGATCTATTGCTCAAAGGGAATAGGTTTGTAAATATTAAGATATTTTATTTGCTTGTTATTTCATTTAAAGAATACTTATGCATATTGTATATTATATCCAAAGGAGAATATGCAATATTATATTTGGACTTTTGTATATCATTTATGTATATGTCCATTAATTAATATTTTGCATTTCTGCTATCTTTTGATTATACAATTATTTTTGATGTTAATAATAATAATGTTATTGTTGAGGTCTTAAATGGATCAAATTATCAAAGATGAAGATATTTTGAACTTAGAAAATTTATTTACCTAAAAGAGATGGATTTTCGAATGCCTTGTATCCTCATTATGTTTATCTTTATTTTCTTTAAAAAGATATATATTGGACCTAGAAAGTTTATCTATCCAAAGGGAATAGATTTTTAAATGCCTTGGTATTCTTATTATATTGACCACATAGTTAGAGCCCAAAAGCTTGTTTTATTCTCTACCAAAAGAGAAGTTTTACGATGATGCACATGGTGCTCTTACTAAAAATGACTTATTATGTTCAAAGCCTTTATTTATTTATTTATTTATTATTTTTATCTCTAACATATTGTATCTATATATAATTTTGATTAGTTATTTATGTATTTTATGTCACCTTAGATGTCATGACTTGATGATTCCTGATTGAAAGTTTTATGAGTTTTGATGGATAGTGATCACCAAAGTGGCATGTTCACTGAGATTTATAAGATCTTTCTCTAAGATATTTAGAAATGATTGAATAGCATTATATGTTGAAGAGAGATACCTTATGTGGGTCACTTTCTTTCTAAAAAAAGTTTTATAGTATTGGACCAAGGGCTTTCATTAAAATAATACTTATAAAGATTTTTTTGCATATATATTGTCTATGTTTTTCTATTGATTAACTGTATAAAAATTGTTTAGCAGTTATTATATTTGTATTCAATTGAGTTAATACTTCCATTATGATGACTCTGATTAAAATAATGTATAAAATATGAAAACTAAAATTGTGCTAGCATTAAGTATGATGGATCATGGATATTACATTGTATAATGATCCTCTATCTTGGATGACTTATAAGAGTACTCTAGGATAAAAGCTACCTATAAAAGTGGTAGAGAGTAAATTATTTTACCTATAAAATATATATATAAAATTAATTTTATTCTCTATGAATCGTAATATAATATATAATTTTTAACTTTATTTGTAAAAGGTATATAGAATCTGATAAAAAAAAGTTTAGATAGCTGATGGATAAATAAATTAATATGAAGTATGTTGGCATGATGGTGTTAGCACTTATATTATGAAACTAGAGAATATTGCACTTAAACTAAGTATTTTTGAGCTCTCTGTCTCTAATATATTGGTTACTCATCATGTTTTTTAATTTTCTTGTTATACAATTTAGTGAACTTAAATCCATACAAGCGAAATAATTAATAATTTTTATTTTATCATATTTCATTTAAAAGTTTTGATATTTTTAAGAAAATGATAAGAGTATTGATATGGTATATCAGTCATATTCTATAATCCTATATATAATAAATAAATAGCATCATTAAATATTTTTATATAAGTACGGAATAATTATTTAATACACCATACCTAAAACTTTAAAGCAAAATTACTTGACTAAGAGATAAAATCATACTTTGAAAGATATGGTTTGAAGTATGATGAGTGGGCAAGATTTATTTGATATCTCTAGTATGAGATTCTTGGTAAGGTAATTATACAAGATACCTTTTGAATTGAAGATTGGTAGAAAGTCCAATATTATTTAATTTTATGTTTGGGACTATCCTGCAATAGCTAATGATTAATACTCCATTAGCAAATAAATTTGGATCTAAAATATGTTATTTAATTTGGTTATCTAGATAATTCTAAATAAATATAGATTCTACTATCCTAATAGGAGTATAAAGAATATTAAATCAAATCATATCATATTTATAGATTTTGATTTGAATGATGTTAGATGCTCCTTTACTTGAAATATGATATTAGAGAAAAAATAAGTTATTATACTTATTTTTCTTTTATTTAAAAAATATTATAATTTATCCTTTTGAAGGATAGTGGGAAAGCAATATTATATATATGAACTAATTATACTACTTTATTGCTAGTTGATGTAGCACTAGTAAAGAAATTACATAATAGAAAATGAAAATATATCATTTTTATAATAATTTGGTTTCTTAATATATGAATGGCTGGAGGGTTTATTTCATAGAAAGTCATGAAAATAAAATCTAGTGACATTTTTGAATATACAGGCAAAGTTTGTAGCATATTATAAAGTCACAATTCATATTATTTTTATTATAAAACTTTGTTCTACATCTTATAATTATTGATTCTATCTTAAAAACTACTTAAGATTTATTATAATAATAGTACAGTTATGTTATTTAAAAGAATAATAAAAGTTTTCATTATCTTTATCTATATGGAGATAAAATATTTGACAGTAAGAGATTTTAGTTAAAAGAAAGATATTTTGTAAAGTATATTTATATAAAGTCAATATTTATGGATCTCCTAATCAAATAAATAAGATCCATAGTTTTCATGAAGCATATCAAAAATATGGGTAATTTAGAATCTTTTAATTTTTTGGATTAATAGAAGTTAATGTATTTCTGCATTGACTTGATAAATAAATTTTATTTGTCACAGATTGCTTTATTGATGGATTGTAATCCAAGAATAGATAACTATCAAGTGCATATATATAGAGTCCATGTTGATTGATCCTCTGACCAGGAGTTTGAGAATCGTATGCTTTATAAGGCTTGTTAAAAATATAGGTATATTAAATTCTTTTAATGTACTTAGTTAGTATAAGTGACTTTATATTTATGCTTTATTATTATAAAACTTTATTTTATTTTATATATCTATCATGAGTATTTATATACATTATTGACATGATAGTTGATGGATTGCATTCTTATATGGTTTATATGTGCATGTAAAATAAAATACAACAAAGTATCTCAAGAATGTGTCTTTGTCCTGAGAATCATAGTTATATAGATATGCCTCATTTATTATTTAAAGATCTTGATATATTTGTTTGGAGATTTGCAGGTTTCTTTTGAAGTTATGAAAATTTTCTAGCTTGTAATAAAGCAAATGGTTAAAGAAAAATCATGATTGATAGTACATTTATATAATTTTTTTGTTATGTGGTTATATTTCTTGTTTAATGTACTCGATGTATGAAAATTGAGATCAGGTATCGAGTTTCAAATATGTTGTATTGTCTCGTCATTGATACCATTTGAGCATGTGAGACAGAATTGCTTATTATTTGAAGCTATTAAAATTTTCTTTCTTAATTTATTATCCAAGCATGTTGAAAAAAAATTGGTAAACTAATAATGAAAATAGTATATTTTGTTTGTATCATTTTTTGATATTTTTTTCTTGCTACACTACCACATCAAAACTCATGTCAATAATAATGATAATATTTGTAACCATAGATAGGTCTTGTATCAAATAAAGGATGCAATAACTCCTATGATTTGATATGATTGATACTGTTGGACAAAATCATTTTGAAAGTGCTGTCTATGGATCATATATTTTTGTGGTTACATACTGTATTTTATGTTATTCAACCTGAGAGTCATTTTGAAATAAAATATTTTCAAAATCATAATTAATATTGTCAAAGTAGAAGAATTTTAAAAAAAAATTCTAATTATGAAATGCCATTAATTATTATTTTATTTTATTTTGAGCACCTTATGTTTGGACTGCCATTAATTATTATTATGGACTGTCTAATTTTATGATCCATGTTGATGGACATGCGTATAGCCCAATGTTGTATATGATCTTTATGTTTGGATTTTGAATACCTTATGTTGGTTGGTGTGGTTGAGGCGGCGTAGTATAGACCTTGATGTAACTGACCCATGATGGAAGGGCCTGTTAGGATTTACTTATAAATATATTAGATCTCATTTTTATTCCTCATAATATTTTTCATAAAATTAGTTCTCATGACTTGTCCATAGAATCGCCGCTTGTTGAAAGAGAATGCTGGAAAGAACTTGATTTTTAATGTTCACGTGAACATCTATGATTATAGATTTGAAAATTAATGTTGAAGATAGATACGTATCTAAATTCAAAAATTATTATTTGTTCTTGACTTGAAAGTATTTAGAACCAAATATTCTCAAAAGCATCCAATAACTCTTCTCGTCCTTATTCTCACCCTAATTTTGGCATTAATTTCTACCACCCTAGTTCTCAAAATAAAATTAAGTCTATACCCATAATGTACCCTCATCACTACCTAGTCACGGGATAAAATTTAGAAGATTCGTCCTCGAGTATATATCTTTTGATTAATGAGTCTCCTCAGCTTCAGCCAGTCTAAAGCTTCGCTATTGACATTGAGATTGCCATCACAAAGGCGTGGTGCATTTGCCCATGTTTGTTTAAATAGAGAACCCTCACATTTGCTTACCATCCACTTCAGATGCCCTTCACTTCACTACCTAACCAGACCCATGCAAGAGTATCTCAAACTCATCTAGGATTAATATTGAACCTTATATATATATATATATATATGATGACCACACCAACCTGTCACCTAGCTTGTTCTTCTGCGGCTTATGGAATCAAAGGATCTATAGTTCTCGTGAATCAGTCTACACGTGTTTTATGATGGGATTCGTGCTCCATTGCAAGTCTACGCCAGCATCCATATGTCACCGACCAGTACTGTTTTGTTTCACGATCTTGGCATCACTCCATGGAGAGAGAGGAATCTCGAGGACGCAAGCCACATAACTGGGGATGGATGACAGCGTGAGCCCCCTGAGTGAAAGCAAACACACTGTGACCCGCAAAGTACGTTTCTGTACGGCCCTTCATTTCGATTTCCCTCCCTTCCTCCCCTCTCCTCCCTACTGTAACAGGCTTCGACGTACCTCTCGTATCGCATTCCCACCGGTCCGACCACGCACCATCCAATCACCCCTCCCCATCCACAAAAATTCCACACCCATATCTAAATATTTATCCACACGAATCCAGCTTTAAAAAAAATTGAAAACTCACTCTTTAACCAACAAAACAAAACTATTATCGTCCATTGGTAATAATACATCATCATGTCGCTTGATTTTGATACCATGCACGTTAAAAATAACGAAGTTAACCATTAATTAAAGGGTACGTCTACTTGTAATTAGTTCTAATTATATTGGAAGAGGCTGGGCCGGTCCCGGACCGGGAATTGGGCCGAAGGGACGACGTTGAGCCGCCACGAGAGGTAGGACACCTCCTCCCCCTCCGTCATGTCGTCGTGCGTCGAGATTGACGGACTCTTTGACGCCGTCACCGCCGAGCCATAACAACTCCACGCTTGGTGCTGCTGCTGCTGCTGCCGTTGGTACCCATACCCGATCCCCGATTGCTCCGCCGTTGCCGACACTACCGAGGACGACGTCGGCGATGCCGTCGACGCCGCCGCCCGTCTCTCTTCCTTCTTGTAACGGATCCCACACGCGTTGCAAAGTGACTGTATTCCCGAGAAAACTGGTTAGGACAAACTTTATACAATTATTTTAGCAAGATAGGAATAAATAACGGAGCTGGGCAACGTTACCTTGGGGCCACGGGGGCCGTTACGCCAGAGCGGGGTGGAGGTCGTGTCACAGTTGGCGCACCTACGAGCGAGGAGGACGGGGTCAGCGCCGAGGTTGGAGCAATTGGTTGGCCCAGCGGGTCCACGAGGGGCCACGGATGGTTGCTTGCTAGACTGGGATAGGATATCCCAGCACAAGCTAGACGCGCAAGACGGCCGCTGGATGGGAGTGGAAGAAGGCGGGGACTTGTGGGATTCGGTGCGGCGGGTCGATGGCGTGCCGAGGGATAGGGTGCAGTCCACCGAGGACGGGGATGGGATAGGATATCCGGAATCGAACACCTCATCCATGGCTGATTGCTTTGCCGGGAAGAGAATGGAGAAGGAAGTGCTGCCACTCCCGCCGCAAGCTCCGTAGTGGAGGCCACAAGAGCACGGGGTCGAGATACCCCCGCCGCTATGGTGGCCGCACTGGTGTAGCATTGTTCTTAGGCTGAGATAGCTAGCTCAGGGGTAAGAGAAGAATAACTCAATGGAGGAGAGGCGGTCTCGGTTGGGATGGCTTTTAAAAACGGAGGAGAGCACGTACTAGGAGAGCATCGGGATGGGAAATGGCGAGGGCAACTACAAGCTACAAAGTCTGTGTGTGCGTGTGTTCATATAATGTGGTTATATATGCAGTCGCGCCAGCAAACAAGGGACAGCCGGGTTAATAGAATAGATTAATGGTAACTTGGGAACAAAATAATGCGAGCGATGTAGCATGGGAACTAGGGAAGTGGAAGATCGGGGTTTGTCTGTTTTAATGCTTTGTGAAGGAGAGAGAATAGGAAACTAAAGAACTATCTTAAACAAAGTTTGGAAATGGAAATGAGCCCATTACTATATCCGTAGCCAGTATTAAACAATTCTAGGATACATGGGGGTTGGAGAAGACCGGTCAGCAACGGTACAAAGGTGTCGTCCAACGAGAGAGAGAGAGAGAGAGAGAGAGAGGGATGTGGAGGGAAGGGATTAGATCCTCCGGGATGGGTGCAATGCAGAGGTGCAGTGGGGGCGCGGCTCAGTCCAAGTCAGTCAGATCACCTCCTCGGTCTCTCAGTGGCTGGGTGGTTCGGGCTTTGTGTACTCTCTCTCTCTCTCTCTCTCTCTCTCTAATGTATCTACTATCTTTTTCCCTTCCTTGGCTCTCTCCGTGTATTCCTCGCTTTTTGGCTAGGCCCAAGTTGGTGATGGGTGTCCCTTTGTTTCTCTGGCTACTTGTACAAGGACGACGAATGACAAGGTCTGGCTGTATACGTGATAGCAAGACGATGTATCATGACACGCCGAAGAGAGAGAGAGAGAGAGGGGAGGGTTTAGGAGGCGCAGCGAACAATGCCGGTCAGAGGAGACAGATGGGGTTGGTCACTGGGCGGTCAAAAGAGCCCACGTGACTCCTGGAACAGTCTTCCAAATAATCTCACGCTTCCCCGATCACGAGGCACGAATTCAGATTGCCAGGCACGAGCCAAGACCGGGCCCACACCAGATCTTTACCCTCCTCCCTTGGATCACCATAAATGGAGTACGTGTCATGCACACACACGCACACAAAGGACCAGATGGCTCTGCGAACCGGATCTCCTGTCTCACGCAGTCACGCCTGGGGTCGCACGTGCCAATCTCCACCACCTGCCTCCTCTGGCCCAGTTCCGCCACGTGATTACCTCTCCACGTACGTACGCGGGACTTGTAACGAAATGTGATAAAAGAAAAGAAAAAAAAAAACAAAAAGGAAAAGAGAGGAGGATATCATATTAATTACCATGGATAGCCAGGAGCGGAGGGAAGGAACGATTTATATGAGCCGGCTTCGATCATGATTACGGACGCTTCAAAAGGGGACCGGGCCGAATCATCGGTCCAAGGACCGGTCGGTCAGTGGCGGAAGATCCCGTCTTTTGACACCAATCAAAGCGAGAAGAGGAGAGAATATGGAGATCTATCAATCAATCTGTTTCATCCATTTATCTAAAGTCTGGGCAGGAAAAGAAGTTAGGCTACTGTTTAGCTAATCATCCCTCCCTGCCCCTGGGCACGGCTTCGTGAGCTGTTATTGCGTCTATTTCCCAGGTCAAAGGGAGCAGCTCAGATAAAAGAGAAAGTGAAAGCTGATGGGGCCCATCATTCTAACAACCAAACCCCTCCCCTTCCCGACAGGATCAGCTGTCCCCTTGGCCCCTTTCCATTGCCCATACTCGGGCCTCCGACCATGAATCAGCTGCCACGTGGCTGCCGACCGAACGATGATGCGCTGATGAGGTTACTCGACGGCCACTATTTGCTTCTCCCTTTCGATAGGATTAAAACAAATTATTATAATAAGCAGTCGTTGGCCAAGCAAGGAGCATTGAGCCAAAATAAATTGTGATGTTTGCTCAAATCCTTATTTACTAACTAAAAAATCCAACCGATAAAAACATTTGATCTGAATTTTGCTAGTGGAAAGTCATGATTAATATTCTAACTTTCAATGATAGACAGATTTTGGATTGTCCTGGCACTACAGTGAAACAGGTCTTTACCGATATTTTTTTTGGCCTTCCCCGATGCTTTTAAGCGTCGCCAAGCAATTTCCCGATACTTTTTAAAGCGTCGCTAAAGCGCCACCTATGTAAGCATGGGGACGGAACCTGCCAACGCTTTAAAGCGTCGCTAAATTTTATTTCCTGATGCTTTAAAGCGTCGCCGGGTCCAAAATTAGCGACGCTTTAAAGCGTCGCCGGACTGAAAACCTAGAAAGCGTCGCTAAATTTTTTTTAAAAAAAAAATTAAACATCTATATATACTATACATGAAATACATACAACATAACATGTATACATTATCAAAATGAAAACATTCAAATCTGTATCACATCGAACATACATAAATAAATGAAAATATTCAAACCTGTATCACACCCAACATACACAAACACAAATACAAATCAATCATAAAAAATTTATATATATATAAAAGTATCGACCCAAGTTTAAATAAACAAAAGACATACATAAATAATAAAAAAAATATCGGCATCACTGATCCGCGGGAGGCTGGTCGTCGTTAGGTCTGCGACTCGCAGATGCACCAGGAACCTACAAGATATACATCAGGAATCATCATACATACATTATATATATTCTAAATTATTAGATACATACAAAATTAATAAATAATTACTTACCTAAGATGACATGAACATATGCAGCACAGATGTAACATACTCTAGCTGAGACCTAATGGTCTGCATCTCTACTCTGTCTGCATCACGTGTCTGTCGGAGCTCTGCTATCTCCTCCTGGAGCTGACAAACATGTAACTGATCATGACTCTCTCTAGTATCCCGAGTATATCTACTCATCTCAGATAACTGAGTAGGGATAACTCCAATCCCATAATCCCTCACTCATCCAGGACGCTCTGGTCCCATCAACTCCGAGAATGCCTCGGCCTCGATGCGACTGCTCTGAGTAGATGATGAACCCTCGCCAGCACGCTCGGAGATCATAGAGGTAGCCCTATTCTATATTTTATAAAAAATATATATATCAATACTTAATAAAAATAAAAATAGAAATCATAATATAATATAAATAAATAAAATACATATATATCTCTGGACTCCTCCCGAACAAAACTGCCATCCTGATGAACGTGAGTCATCCGACAGAACTCCACCTCACGGCTCCCTCCCCTGCTGATTAGCCTGTATAAAGAATAAATATTACAAAAAAAATCCAAAATAACACATATTATGCCCCCGTACCATGATACATGGTACATGCATGATACATGATGATACATGATGTTAAAACTAAAAATATACTAAAAGTATTATACGATGAGAAATATACAAACTCATGCTTGAGCCGTGCATAACTCTTGGATCATGCTGTATGAGGAACAGACTGAGCTGCTCGTGCAGCTCTACCAATATCAGAATATGTCTGCAAAATAAAATTAAAGCAATGTTATATATTGTATAAATATAATTATGACGAGTAAAAATTAATAAATTTCTAAGTGTTTGATGATGTTACACAACCTGTGCCCTCTCGGAGAACCAATAGTGCACCAGTTCCATCCACTGATGAGGGTGAACATCAAGAGGACAGGTAGCTACAATCTGCTCCTCTGTCCTACCCTCTCGCTTGTAGTCTCTCTTCAACTTCGTCCTATATTATTTCACTTGTGATTGAGAGACTTAAGCACAAAATCAGATGAATCTGAATGAAGAACAAACTTGCTCTTCAATTTAAATAAACAATAAAATAAATATTGAATGAAATAAGCAATTCAATTATTAAAAACCTAAGATATAAAATAATATATTAATTTTTTAACTGCACAACTCGTAGCATCTCTATTTTATATGCAGGAAGCATGTCGTTCCACTTCGAATAATTCAGGGGACATAGATGACCACGGCGTGCTACTGTCCCCATAAAGCTAGTCAACAAGCTAGCAGCTTTCTTAATAGGCTGCCCTAGCTGTTGCACTCTATCACTATCCTCTCGCCCTTAGGTAACTGCCACATATCACGGACTAGTGTGGGTCCTCGCCTCTGCCTAAGTCCTTCGAATCCATCTACAAAAAAAATACAGAAAGTTATATATCAAAACTATTGCATATGTATTAATTGAAATGGATGAAATTATTAAATTATCATGTATCTGTATGTCATCGATGATAGGCTTATCATCAGAATGATCCATAGGAGGATCGTGATGTGCGGACTCGGAGGGAATGGCGTCGTCATGAGGTGGAGAGGTACTAGTATCGGCCGGATGTGCAGAAATAGAGGGACTGGCATCAGACTGATGTGACGATGATCGACTGCCCATAGGCTGCTGTGCTGAAGAAGTATCAGCCTCGATCTGGAAAAACTGAAACTATACATCAGATAATCGCTTCCTTCGAGGCATAGTGTACCTAACATGCATTATTTAAAAACAAGTCAGTCAACATTATAATCAAATTATAACAAAAATGAATTACAATTTAAAAGATAACATAATCATTCATGCAAGAATGTAAACCATCTTATAAACTACTTGTCATAATCAACAAGTTGTACGTTCTTCGAAATCCAACATAACCAAAATGGTTGTATCATTTATATGATCATCCAGCACAATATTATAAGGCATGCACTGAGTGTAAGTATTATCATCTCTTCTTCCATCCTTTTTTCATGTCATACAAGTCTCTGGGTTTTGTCTTAATAACAGTAGCACATTCTTTATCTTTCGAGTCTTATACATAAAAAACTTGTCGAGCTTGAGATGAAAAAATAAATGGATCATCCTTCAATAACACACCCGTATGAATCAATCTTGAAAAGTTGATAAGTATGAATCCGTTGGAGTCCTTTTTCAAACCTCTCGGTGTATTTATATCCATCCAATCGCATCGAAATAATACAACTTTAAAATTTCTATAATAATCCAACTCCAAAATATCTTTAAGTATACCATAATAAGATTTTCCATCTGCTTCTACCATAACACCACTATTCTGAGTTTTTCTAAGTTTTTCGCGCTCCTTGGTATGAAATTTAAAGCCATTTATAATAAAACCATTATATTTGTTCACAATATAATTTGGACCTCTGACAAGTGTTATTAGTTCTGCTGAACTATTTTTCTCCATCAGTACCGATACCTAGAAAATATAATATCAATTATCGATCACTTATTCGATGTTAAATGTATAAAAAATTATTATACGACTTATATATACTAACCTGATTGGCAAGCCAATTAGGAAATAACCCAACCAGCCATCTTTGTTCAATCCTTGGATTAGGACGAGTGGAATGATTGGCTTGTCGTTGTACAAATAAAAATTCACTGCATGACAATCAAATATAAGTTTGACAACATGTCTAATATTTAGTATTATCTATATGTAGATAGACTAACCTATGATAGTCAGATATTATGTCACTATGTAGCAATACATAACGGTGTGCTTGTGACATGGATTTATGGTCAAGAACAATACTTTCAGTTTTTCTTATAAATCTTCCGGATGTTACAAATTTATATAGATCTGTATTCTCCATAATATCACCATGACGTTGAGGTCGATTGAATACAGTCTCTACACCTTCGAGATATCTTGAATAAAATGTTAAACACTCTTCAGCAATATATCCCCCTGCTATTGAGCCCTCAGGATGGGCTTTATTTCATACATAATCCTTCAAACATACAAGATACCTTCAAAAAGTATGATATTTATATCACATTAAATAATGAAAAAGATATATAAATTATGAAATTTAAGTTTTACAGCATTACCTCTCGATAGGGTACATCCATCTGTACTATACCGGTCCACCAAGTTTAGCTTCCGAAGCTAGGCGAATGAGTAGATAAACCATAATCATAAAAAATCCAGGAAGAAAAATCTTTTTCATTTGACATAACGTAAGTATGACTTGAAACTGCAACTGATCAAGCTCCTGAAGATCAAGAACCTTAGAACATAATACCTTGAAGAATGATGATAACTGAAAAACAACCGTAATAACTTGTTTCGGCATTAACGACCTTAAAGCCAATGAAAGAATATCTTGCATTAGTATATGTCCATCATGACTTTTAAGATTTAAAATTTTTCACTTTTTCAGATTCATACATCGTGAAATATTTGATACATATCTATCAGAAACCTTGATATTCTTTAAAACTGCCAAGAAGAGATCTTTTTCTCTACTAGACATTGTATAACATGCATGAGGGATATAAGTTCTATCATTTGCAAGTACTTGTGGATGAAGTTCATGTCGGATGCCCATTTCTTTTAAATCAAGATGCGCCTTCATGTTATCTTTAGTCTTTCTATCAAGATTTAATATTGTTTCAATCAGATTATCACAAACATTCTTTTCTATATACATAACATCAAGATTATGATGGAGTATATTATGCTTCCAATAAGGTAAGTCAAAGAATATGCTTCTTTTCTTCCATAATTGTTTAGTATGCTAATGGATAGATGCTATGATTATATCATCATCATTTTCAACTTCAAAAAAATTATCCGGATCCTCGAACACTGCTGTATCTAAGGTGCAAGTATTGACTACCTCCGATACTTTTTCTTGTACTGAAGTCTCAACATCATCTCTTCCTTGCTTTTTAGAGGACTTTGTCATCTTGCCATAACTGTGTCTGATACCAAGCATTTATCTACGAATATCAAAACCAGAAGGTAGAATTGGAGCAAATCCCAACTCTATGGTACCATCAAATAAATCCTTCTGAAATCGAAATGGATGATTTGCCCCCAACCATCGACGATGTCCCATATAACAGAACTTTTCTTCCATGTTTTAACCAAATTGAATGGATTGATTCACCACAAGAAGGACATGCAACTCGTCCCTTAGTGCTCCAGCCAGATAAATTAGCATATGCAGAAAAATCGTTAACAGTCCATAATAGAGCTGCCCGCAGATTGAATGTTTGGCTATTTGAAACATCAATTGCATTGATACCCTCCCATAGTTGTTTCAATTCATCTATTAAAGGTTGTAAAAAAATATCAATATCATTGCCTGGACCCTTATCACCTGGAATGACCATTGATAAAATAAGTGAAGACAGTTTCATGCATATCCATGATGGCAAATTATAAGGAATCAAAATAACTAGCCAGGTGCTATAGACAGAACTTAAGGTCCTAAATGGATTGCACCCATCATTGGCTAAACCCAGCTTGACATTAGGAGCATCAGTTGCAAAATCAGGATGTCTGTCATCAAATGCTTTCTATGCTAAACTATCTGCTGGGTGTCTCAGCATTTCATCTTTTGTATGGCTTTCATCATGCCATCTCATTGACGAAGCTGTCTTTGATGATGCATAGATCCTTTTCAATCTAGGTACAAGAGAAAAATAGCGTAATACCTTTGCCGGCTTTTGTTTGATTTGTGTTGCATCCAATTCATCTAATCCCTCACTCTCATTTTCTTTTGGCTTCGTCCATCGTGAACATCCATACACATGGCACGAGTCTTGATCGGCATGTTCTCCCCGATATAATATACAATCATTGGACAGCTATGAATCTTTTCGTATCCTATGATCCAATTTCTTTAATAATTTTTTGGCTTCATAACAAGATGTTGATAAACTAGTACCTTCAAGAAATGCATCCTTTAACAACTTGAGCAATATAGTAAAACTCTTTCCAGATCATCCATTCAAGTATTTTATATAAAACAAATGTACAAGAAAAGAAGTTTTTGAAAAGTTCTTGCAACCAGCATATAATTCTTGATCTGCATATTTATCAGCTTCTAATAACGATCTGTTCCAACATTAATTAGGGGTATCGGCTCTCCATCATGTATAGATTCAGTAAATATAGGATCCTCAGGTAACCCAGCTGCTACTTGTCCTCCACTGCAATCTCCAAGTTGTTGAGTACCATATTCAAAAGTATCTCTGAGCAAACCCCTGATATCATCATCTCTTGCAAGATTTTTATATTGGTTACTGGATCTAAAATCAGGTATATGTTCCATGTTAGATATTTGGTTACATGTAGATTATAATTTTGACTCTCCATGAAAAAATCACTCAGTATAACCTCTTAAAAAATCATTCCATATCAATTGTTCTTCAACAATATTTGGATATTGAGAACTGGAATTTACACATTTTCGGCATGGACATAAAATCTTCCCATTGATACTACTTCTCTCCATACCAAATTTAATGATATTCTGTACTCCATCCAGATATTCTTTGCTATTCCTCGGTTTAGTTATCCAACTCTTATTTATTGTAAGATTAAACTAACTGAAATAAACAAATATTTATAAGAACAGAATAAATTTAAAATAAGTTTATTCAATAGATCAATTACAATATTATTAAATGCAACCTATCACCAACTAATAGGTAAAGAGGTCTATCCCATTCAAGAATTATATTAATTATATAGGTCATTTACAGTAACCAAAGGATACGCAATAGAAGTTCTAGAAAAATTTTGGCAGCATTTTTTCTTAGTTCTCCCCATACAAATAAATATGTATGAGGAGAACTAAAAGGAAATGCTATCCGAAATATATCTGAAACTCTATCCGTATCGTTTTATTATTGTAAGCACCTATACAATTATTTGCAATTCTCAAACTGTCTAAACTAGACATTCAATTGACTACTGTACATATTTTTTCCATCTGTACAAAAATAAAATAATTGTATAGATACTGTAGAATATGTACTTTAATCAATTGATGGGTCTATGTTTCTATGCAATGCAAGTTTTTAAAAAAATATCTAAAATATCATAATTGATCGTAACAAAGCTACAGATGGTATTGAAATAAAAGATGCAGGTATATACTAAAAAAATTATAAAAAAACAGAAATCATCTACTAAGAAAAAGAATAATAATAATAAAAAATGATTAGGAAACTCAGTTATATACTATTTAATCTGCAACTAAATCAAAACAACTACAATCGGTTGCCTACAAAAGAAAGCCATCCAAGATTGTTGCCATTGGAAACAATTGAATCAGCCAAACAATTCATCACATAATCATCATAGCCTCCATATACAAACCTTAAACCAATTTTGACATTGGTTACAGAGCTTCTTTGCTCTCCAAGCAAATACCTGATAAGAAAACAGGGCTTAACATATAGTTTACTTCCAAAACTCAATATATTTTTTTTCAAAATATTAATTGTTTATAGACACTATACCATGATTTCTCCCAACTTTCAAAAAAGAAAATTATAATACCCAGCCAACCTTATGTGCCTCAACTATAACCAAGGAGATATGCCCAAGCATCACCAATTAGCTTCTCCATTTTTGACCAGCTTGTTAATATGATTATAAGTTTTTTCGGTAGCATGCAAAAGTATAATTTACTAGGAAAGCTACATCTGACCATGCTATGTACCTTGGATTGGATAATTTTGCCAACATTTACCTATTTGGTTGAAGCCATGGTTGAAGTCACGAGACCAAAGATAGGTAGCCCCATTCACCATTTACAAAAAAAAAAAAAAAATGTTGGATGAAAAAAAAGTTAGGAATTGCTCATCCATCTTGATGTGTGTATCAAATAATAAGCTAAAGATGACCTAAAGTAGAATTGAGATGCATGATGGATAGAACGGCGGAGGTGTATGGCAAAATATGAATCAAAATCATAGACTTGGCCATTTCTTCTAGTAGTGGTCATGTGACTTCTACCTATGAAGAGTAGTGAGTCATCTCTTCGGTTAAAGTATGATATCTTCTAGTCAAGAAAATGACTTACACTCCCAATAGGTGACATTGCGAATAGAAGTAAGTTGAAATAGGAGGGGAAGAGGTATAAAGGGAGAAGGGATTTGCCAGGGTGCTACTTTCCATAGAGGCCATAGATGGACTTGTAATGAATGCATAACTCCAAATAGGAACATCAAGATATTGCCAACAAATATGGCAGTAATTAGCTTCATCTAAAACTTATTTCATGAGAAAAAGAATCCTGACATTTTCTCTTTCTCTTTTTTCTTTTGATGAAATAAAATCTAAACTTTTCTTCATCATCTTCTCCTTCTCTTAGTAAATTATGAGCATCTCTCACATGTTAAACATTGTAGATCGGAGCACATGCAAGGCCACATATGGAAGCATTTTAGAGGTTGAGATGTAACACCAACATTAGCATTAAGTGTGAGGGGATAAAAATGACTCTCCAAACCAAAAATAAAAATTTAACACCCAAGCACTTTGGTCATGAGCAAAAATGTCTCTGACACACTAGGCCAACCGTTATCTAACAAATTTGTTGAACTTTTATCATAATCAATAATTAAAAAATTATTTCAAAAGAAGTATTTTGAAAGTTTTGGAAATATTATAATGTAATGTAGATTGCTATTGTCATTGCTTGTATTTGTTACGTAGTGTTTGGATGCTCATATTTTATTCTCAAACTAGGAATACAAATTCTTGGAGAATAGATATTTCCTTGTTATTCCAAATTTTTATTCGATTAGAAATGTGGTATTCTATTATTATTCTAACATAATTAATACGGTGTTATTCAAACTGATATTTGGTTAATATGAAAATAACCCTCTATTCCTCATGGAATAGATGAAGATTTTTTCCAAAAATCCAAGAATGCCCCTGCCAAGTTTATAAAGCACTTGGTAAATTGGCTAAGTATGAGATACTTTTTTTTAGGTAAGTGCAGGTGTTGAGTTTACATTAATAAAAGAAATCAGTACAAAGTTCTCGCTAACATAAACTTACACAAAAAAATAGATCAAAACTTCATGTACACAGCACTACGGAACAATGTGTACAAGGCATATAAGTCTTTTGGTATAGAAAGAGCTGCTTATAGGTTAAACTTAGCATAGAAGGGACTGCCAATAAGTTAAATATAGCATATAACGAGCTGCCAATAAATTAAAATATTTTATAAAAGGGGTAGCCAATTGGCTAAGTATTGTGATAACCTAGTTTTTATTTTTGGTAAGTGTAGAAGCTGAGCTTACACATAGATATATCACCAATACAAAGAAGTACCTAAAGAGAAAAATCCAAGCAATAATAACATAAAACCTTACTAATAACCACATGAAACCTTTGTAAAAACCTTACAAACAATAATGTAAAACTTGGTAATTAATAACCTTTTTTTGGTAACACGTGATTGAAGGTGGAGCGGCTGATACTTCGATGCTGTAGGAGGGCTAGGTTGACTTATCGGTTGATGGAGAAGGTACATGAAAAATTTACGATCCAAACCGAATAATCACCGATGGAAAAGTTACTGGAATTTATTTCCCTGACATTTTGTTCTATAAAAAAAATAATAATAATAATAAAAAAAAAAAAAAAACCTTGTTACAATATTACGGTGGCCGTTATTTCAAACACGAGCTGAACACAGCTAGATTGATCACTGTGTTCGGTGTTATGGGTGGTCCAGCTGATCCACCCAAGGAGATCGGCGTCAAAAAGTTTGTCCCGACAGTCCCCAGAGCCGAGCCTAGAGATTGGCGTCCAGCATTCGAGGTGTGAGAGAGAGTGTGTGTGTGATAGCGAGAGCGATCGGTTTCGGCGACCACCGCTTTCCAAAAGATGCCCCCCCCCCCCCCCCTCTCTCCTCTCTCTCTCTCTCTCTCTCTCTACCTATAAAATCCAACCCTGGCGAACAACGAGCGAGCGTCGTCCCCGAAAAAGAGAAATTAAAACGAGGAAGAAATAGATACCAAAAAAAAAATAATAGCCATTCGAAAAAAATATAGAATCCCATCCATCTCTCTCCATCTCGCCGTCCCTCCTTGATAACTGAGTTCTCTTGACCAGGGTACAACACTTTAAAGTGACCGCCACACACCCAAACATTGGATGCACCAATTACAACATGCCACGACATCATACCTGATGCAACTAACGCGATCCAGCATGGGATCCACGCGAGTTTTGCTTGCGTGGAGGTTTCAAGTTGGTGGGAGTCGGGATATGTTGGTGCGCGACACGGACATGCATGGTATATAAGCTTGGACGGCCGCTGCGTACCACGTCACCACGCCCAAGATCTCATCAGTGTTTCGTTCAATGATCCAGGCCAGTGGTGTTAGCTTTACGTGTAACGGACTGTTTGGCCGGGTTGATATGACCCATCTGATGTGGTCCCTCTCTTGCGTCCCCACACCCTAACGCTTTTCCCACGTATCGGTGACCATCAACGGCTTTTTAAAATCGGTCCTCCGATGGACGAAATCGAGATTGACTGGATTCTCGGGCTCTGGGGAAGATTTCGGTGATGTGTCCATGAAAAAGCTACAAACATTATATATGTCAATGCCTTAGCTCTATCATTTCCCTGGGGAACGGTTCCTGTCGTCGATGTCCGCGCATGGGTTTGAAATATACAAAGCACTTTATCTTAACCTAGCGGAGTAGCAGTCCAACTAGGGTTGGCGAGCTCGATTCATATTTAACCCCTCTTAAACAAGTTTAAATTAAATTTAAATAAATTCAAATCATAAACGGGTTAGCTATTTAATTTATTTATTAAATGGATTAATTTTAGATTTAAAATTTTTATCCTCTATAATCTATTTAATCAATTTATATTTTTTTATAAATTAAATTATTATATATTATACATTATTGTTAGTTTACATTTTAAATAGATTTATTCTACGGTTCTTTTTTCTCCTGCGATTTTTGTTTTCTTTATCCTTTCAAATATGTCATAGGACTACCTCATGTAGAGATCCGAAGACGACTACGGATACTTCTTTTTTTTTTTGGTTAATCAAACTTTTTCCGGCTCCCATCTCTGTCTTCTCTCTAGACCTCCCTTCCTTCCCTATCGATGAAACCCTCCCTCCCCTCCCCGCCCTCCGTCTCCATTACCAGAGCCATCCCTCCCCTCTTCTTTTTCCATGATGATAGTTTTGCATTCATATTCTTGAATTCGTGCTTCTATGACAGCACACCAATCCCCACTACCAAAGCCCTCTGTCATGCCTCGACCCAGAATCCGAGCTAGATGTGCATCAGACGGTCGTATGCCATTGTGTTCATTTTTTCCTTAAACATACAAGGCCTGTACCATACCAACTCAATAAAAATAATCAACTAAGCAATCTTATTTATTAAATAAAAAAATTCAAATGTTCAAGCCACTGACAGCCACATGCTAAAATTTATTAAAAAATATATAAATATCAATGTTCACTAAGTCCTAAATCCTCACCGACTGGTTCCCAAGCCCACATATTCCTCTGATCTTCAAAAAAAAAAAAAAAAGGAATAGAGTGAGTTTCCCTAAAAGTCAGCAAGTTATCATACATCTCAAGTATAATTTTACCATAAATCAAGTACAAGGCAATAAATCAGTGCACACAAATAGTAAAAGTATTATTTCTATAGAGCTAAATCAATTTTTATTATTATTATTCTTTAATACTCCTCTGACAACATACACTCTTAGGATGGCCATCCACACACACACTCACCTAGTCCTCTATTGACTATGGCCATGATCGGTCCATGGCTAGTCCCAAGAGTCTAGAATCCTGACTCACATACCGCTCAACGGTCATGTGCCAGTGATCACCCCACTGGAGGCCCACAAGAAAAACTAGCTCTGAAATTACATGAGAAACATGCATGCTTTGCATGTACCAGCGATCGCCCCGCCGGCCAGGCCCACAAGGAAACTAGCTCCTGACTCACATACCACTCAATGGTCATGTGCCAGTGATCGTCCCACTAGAGGCCCATAAGGAGACTAAATCCTAACTCGTATAATCATAGTCGGACTAAGGATAACTTATAGTAAATCATTAATATCCACCAACTAGTACAAGTACAATCCAACACTAAACCGAGACTTCCAAGGATAACCCCGATCCTGCATAACAATTTCTTTATTCATATAATTAATTCCCATATAAATCTACAAAAAGAAAACTAAATTCCCTGCTAATTGAGTCAACTCAATTTTTATGACCGAGTTAACTCAGCCAACTAACCGAGTTGACTCACCCCAGGAACCGAGTCAACTCGATTCGTTCCCTTTCTTTCCACCCGCTGCCAATGCCCCTGATTCCTTCTCTCATTCAAATCCTGCCACCGTCTCCCCCAACCAACCCTCCACTACCACCAGAAAAATGAAAGGAAGGGAAGGGAAGGAACCATCGGTGCTCGACGGCCGTCCGGCCATTGCCGAAAATCCAAAACGAAACCAACCCCCCCCCCCCCCCGGCCGGTCCATCCCAATCAAACCCACGCTTGAGAGGGAAAAGTTCACGTCGGTCACCTCTGTCCATACCAACCCGAGAGAAGACGAGGACGGAGAGCTTACCGGTGAGATCGACGTCCACCGGTGGGGTAGTGCTCCGGAAAGGGCCGCGGCACACGAGAAGGCTTCGTCGGCGTTCACCCAAGGAAGAGAGCTTCGAGAGATCGATCGAGGCACACGGAGGAGCCCTCCTTATAGGGAGTAATCCCTCTCCCGCACGCCTCGATCTCCCCTCTCCCACACGCCTCATCCTCCCGCTCCCTCTCCTCCGCCGAACAAACTGACGATTTGGTGCCAGGGTCAATTCGAACTGGAGTCGACATCCCAATTACCGGCTTCAGTCCAAATTTACATGGCCACTTTTCAGATTGGGCCTCAGACCCTCCTTCCCTTCTTCTCTTCTTTCACAATGACGGTTTCGCGTTTCTATTCTCGGATTCGCACATGTGCGGCATGGTGTGCCAATTGATCTGCCGGAAATTTAAGATCGTGATCGCGTCCTTGAACTACCAGCTCTTGAAGGAGCATTGGTGGCCAGTGTAGTACGATGATAGGGAGGACATGCTCCGATTCTTGGATGGTGGAGGGCTAGCGAGATCCGACCCCACTACCGCCAGTCTGGTGGATCTCTCCAATTGCTTCCTCACCGGTGCCAATATTGCCCACTATGTGGCCTGCCAGTACCACCATCTGCATCAGCGAGTGGAAGACTTGGATTAGCAAGACTAGTGACGATCCAGTCATTCTTGAGGAGAGAAGAGGATGGAAGCGAAGATACGTTTGCAAGGGGCAAATAATGGAGTTCATACTAAGTGATATGTTTATTTATTTATTTTTTAATCAAGTTGAAAACGGGCTGGAATGAAATTTTTGAGTTTGGCTTATAAACAAGTCATAAATGGATCAGGCCAGGTAACCCGTTTAATAAATAGTCGGATTTGAGTTCTAAAATCTAACCTGTTTAATAAACAGATTAGGTTCAATTTAGCATTTTTTGATTCGACCTGAATCTGATTCGACCCATTTATATCCAACTTGATCCGATTGCCATCCGCACTTAATTTACATATATAGCTAAAGATCCCTGCATAGCAAATTTCGGTGCTCGATGACAAATAATATGTATTGAAGAATTAACAATTTTAACAGCAGCAGCAACAACAAAAAAAAAAAAAAAAAAACACCACACGAATTGCCCAAGAATTTTAATGCCTGCCATGTTCGATGCAACCAATGGGTGATAGTTGTTTCCGTTTCAAAGCATACTTAAATGCCATATCATGTAACACCATGTTAAAAGGGTGCTAATGGTTGAGTTGGTGTGTCTTCTAATCATTTATTTTTTTTTTTTAGAAAGGGAAGAGAATATCTTCGCGGCTTTTGCAGAATATGATGATTGTAAATCCTATGCTAATTATTTTAGTATCAGCACTAATCTCCAAGTGGGTAGATCGGTAGTAGAGGTAATTTATCCCTGCTGTCAAAACAGAAAAACATTCCATGAATGTGTATGACTCTCACTTTCATTTTTTTTGAAAGAAAGATCCAGAAAAATAGTGTTTGTCATTGGATAAAATTTTATAGTTAAACGTAAGGCCCGGTCCCCGAAGAACACTTTAGATATTAGATTTTTAAGAATGAATCAAGTGCAACTTAAGTTGGATCAGAAGAATAACCCTATGCCATTACTTCTAGCATTTAGACTAACCTAATAGCGGGGACATTATCTCAATGCGCCCGTTATAGACAGAAAACATCCATAATTTTGAAGGGGCTTGACTCAAATCCAGTCCAAAACAGTGGATCACTCGGTTAACGAAACCAAAAAGTCCAGCACCTGGAATAATGCAGGTCTTGGTTAAATTGCATTATTTTTATTTAAACGTATTATTAAGGAACTATTATTTGTTAGACTTGGATTTATGCATCATCTCGTGCACCAAAAATTACACTGCAACCAGAGGCCTGCTGTGTTTCTGAAAGCTGTAGAGTTGTGTGTTTCCCAAATCCGTGGAGCAAAACCATGCGTGGTTCTTTTTTTTATTTTCTTCTTTTTTTTTCAAAAAAAAAAAAAAAAAGGAGGAGAAGATGTGGACCCGCATGGGACTGATCAAATTAATTTCATTGGGAACATGAAATGGAAGAAACAGAGTGAAAACAAAATAGGGAAAGTCCATTAACTAAGTAGCTAAAATAAAAAGTGTTTCCAAAGAGGAAACATCAGATAACTTCTTGCAAATCGTGCTCCATTCCAGCCAAAGATGTAAAATTTCATAAAGAAAGATACTTTAAGACTTCAGCTGAAAACTGAAAAATCCTTGAAATAAAATCACATACAGAAATTCATTTCCTTATAGACCATGGGCTTCAACATTTTCTCATTATAGGCCATCTGCAATCAATTCTAAGAACACATCGAAGATATAGGAGTTCTTTCCTTCTCTACCAGGCCTGTCACTCTAGACTTGAGCCAACCTGGATTACATTTGAACTTTATAAGCTTCTGTGACCGGCATGAGCTCAAAGATGGAGCAGAATCCGTCCAAGATGTCCAGGCCAGGTAGTCCCCAGCCAGTATGATCCGTGACTGCTTTTGGTGGACTACCTAATAATTGAAGAATTGTTTTTTATATAGGCAAATGTTAAAAAATAATAATAATAAAGCGTCAGGGTGGATCCAAACCGTAGGCGCAGGGCCGGAAAAGAAACGCCAGGCCGTCGTACACCCCTGGGATGTGTGGAGCAGCTCGATCCGTGCACCGCCTTCTGCTTACCGGCTACTCACCGGACAGAAGATTTTTTTTTTTTTTAAAAAAAAAAAAACATTCGAATTAGATTATATTTCAAGTAAAGAGAGGAAAAGGACTTCTAACTCTTCCAGATTTACTCAAAATTTATTTAACATAGACTTTGGGCTCTAGCTTCTCTTCAACAACAGAAAAAATGACCGTGTCATATGCACGCCGAAGCGAAGAACCTTCTCAAAACCAGCAGGACCAAAGTCCAGCAATATCACCATTAGAAGAGGCAACCTGAAGAAAACCAGGAAGAATTTCCGCTATCAGAACGAAGAAGGAAACAAACTATCACCCTGCCTTAAACCTCTTCTAACTTTAATCCATCTGCCAGGCTAACCATTTAGAACATAGCTGCTGCCTTAGAATGATATAAAAGTTCCCTGCTCCAACCAATCCATTTCTGATCAACCACCCTAGCCCCCAAAACACTGCACAAAAATTCCCAATTCATGTAAGCATGAGCTTTTCAACGTCTAACTCCAACAAAACACCTTCCATACAGCAATGGGAACACCAACAAACTAGTTTTGAACTGCAAAAACCATCCAAATATTTCTTCCATTCACAAACGCAGGTTGAGAAGAATCAATCAAATTATCCCCAACAGCTTGTAACACATCAGCCAAGATCGAGGATACAATTTTATACACAATGCAACCAATTGATCGAAAATGTTTAGTCTCGCAAGCCAACATAACTTCAGAAACCGAAATAATAAGAGAATAATCAATAGGACCTGAATTAACAACACCTTTACAAAAACCATCTATAAGCAATTTTAAATAATTGTACAAAAAGCGCCAAGCCTTTTCGAAGGGAAAAAAAAGTAGAAACCATCAGGCCAGAAGCCTTGCCAACTCCTAGACCAAAAGACAACCTCCTGAATTTTATCCATATAAAGCTCTACTTCTAGTTTAGCGAACTCCTTGGACTGAGCACCATATAGAGAACGCCATTCAATAGAACAACTCACTTCCTTTGTGCCACCAAAGATGGTGTTCGTATGTCTGTTTGTTCTTTTCTTCTCTTGCGAGAGTTTTTTCTCCATTCTGGAAGTTTGTACGTCCTCTTTCCTTCCCTAATAAATTCAGGTGAATTTCCCTCCCTAATGATCTTTTTTTTTAAAAGAAAAGTTTCATCAAGGGAGCAATTTGACATGAAAGAGCACACCCATTGCCATATGTCATCTTTGCAAACCATGCTTATAAAATCAAAAAAAGAAAAAAATGTGACTTGATTAAAGCAAGTATAAAATTATTGGTTGTGCACCTTAGTCATGATAGCTTCTGTTCTTTGGAATGACCCTGGCTTCAAGTCCCCACAAAGTTAGAGAATAGAAAAGCTGGAAAAAAGAAACTAAATGACCATAATGATGAGCTAGAAGCTTTAGTGATGTGCCAAAATGCCATCTTGTGCAATGTTTTCAGAGGCTGAGATCTCATTCATCTTGGTGGGAAGTCGACATAAAGATGAATGGAGATATCAATCATCCCGGTCAGGATGGAAGGCTAGAGAATTCAAAAAATTATAAGATATTGCAACTTATGATATTGACTGAAATATGACTGATATTTAAAAGAGGAATGATCAATTGCATTGTCTTAGGTCTTGATTTTAATGTTCAGCAATTAACATAGCCACATAGGGCAGTAATGAAATGTGACTAGAAAATCATGGCTAATTAGCTATTATTTTAGACATTGATTTTAGTAATAACAACTACAAAAAAAGTTCCATTTAACATTTGGAAGAAAATCAGAAAATCTCAACTAATATATCAATATGGTGCTTTACAATATTTTGAGAAATATCAGTTTGCATAACACGTGTCATGCAAACACAAACAATACTTCTACAGCTAACCTCCATCAAAATAAAAACCAAGGTTGTATGTGGCATGGCACTATGAATTATAATGATGGAAACCAATAATTTACATTTGAAGTTTTAGATGATACCGTAGTATTAGCAATAACGAGTCCTAATACTGCCCACAAAAAACATAAGGAATTACATACCACTTTATCTAGTTGTTAGAAGTAGCATGCATCTTAATAACCTTTTTTGTAATGCCCTAACCATGCAATAAAACTTTACTTCACAGAGCAACAACAACAGTAGCAGCAGTAATGGTAGCACATTTCCATACTTGAAGTGGTAGATCTTGGTTTCAACAAGACGACTTGAATCATTGGACAAAGAAAGCAGTAAGTATGTGGCAAATTTCATAACCGCTAAGTGCACCATGTTAGACAAAATTTTTCACTAGAGAAGGAAATCAAGTACTCCAATAATTATTTGACATTGTTTATTAACTCCTTTGCAAACTAGTGAGCAGCCTAATTTATGTTCGATCCATTGTTTTTTAGACTTTTACAATTTTTCACTTTTTCTCCAATACTAAATAATTAAGCAGTCACAGATCTTACTGGCTAGGAACTATTTGGCCACCTTGATAACCAATGGTCCATCTTTGAGATCATACCCAACCCAAAAGTCTACAAGTTTAAATAAAATCCAGGTTTGCCCCTGGTCCAAGTGACAGTCCTAATAGAGAGGAAAAGAACCTCTACCAATTCAATATTTACTCAAAATTGAATTTGCATAGCCTTGAATTCTCGTTATAAATCTAAAGACGCCATGACTTTACTAGCTATAACCCCTAAGCCCTGAATTGACTATGACACTTGCTGACTTCTCCCTAGCACTGTACAGTGAAAAACAACTGAAGGCTTTCCTAAAATAGCAAAATTCTAATTCTAAGGAACCTCACTTAAAAGGCCACCTGATTATCTTCAAATTGCAATCCTCATGAATTTAGAACTTTCCCAATCCAACATAGACCCAAGCTTGAACATTTAGATGACATAACTACTTAAAAAAAAAGGGAAAATACTCACTCATAAAAACACCCTAAATTAAGTATGAAGATCACAAGAAAATAGAAATTTTGACCTTCCCAAAAAGGATTCATATATGATAGCTGGTATGTAATATACAGTACACACTCGTGCTATGTTTTATATATGTTTAAGCCTATATTAAACACAGCTATGCCTATTTTATCACTTGTGCCTATTACACATTGCACCTTTCTTCTTAATATAGTCCAGGGATTAAAACATAAATTGGCATCCAACAAGGGACCAGAAAGTAAATATTTGCTCAACAGGTTGATCACTAAGTGGTGGTTGAAACAAAGGCCATAAAGCAATTTATTCCAAATACTAAACATGACATCAAATTAAATGAAAAAATAGAACCTAAGTCTACCTAGTTGAAAACCATACTACATCAAATCAAGGATTCAAGTGTCATTTCAATGGTAAGCTGAGTACTGGCTGGCAAAGTGTGTTGTATCATTCATGCCAAAAGACAAATAAAATATAATATAATAACATAAAGAAATTGACACTGTACCAAGCAGTATAAAGACATATAGACCTGTCCTCACAAGGTATTGTGGCACGTGTGTGCTTGGTGCCAGTGACATGTTGACATGGCACAACGTGACATGATTGGCACTTGTTTGACTGAACCCTCGCATCAAATATCGTCTAGATATCCACGACATTAATCACATTTTATTACAATTCTCATGAAGGTTTTCTTTTAAAACAAAGAAAGAAAAAAGATATGTAAAGTATAACTACCTGAAGATAAATCCATTAGAGTGTTTGCATTATAGGTCAACACCACATTATTGATTATAGTTAAAAACAAGACACCGCATATTAGTTGTGGTTAAAAGAAAGACAATCTACTCCATAGTTCATGGAAGTATTACTGATCCAACTCAAATTCACAAAGTCCTAATGAAAAGGCAACCCCTCTAATGACAACAATGATATAATTAGCCTTAAATACACAATGCTGCATCAACCTTGTTTCAGCATAACATTCATTGATTCTCCTCATAGAACTTGACTAAATAAATACAGTTGGGCCTAATTGGCTGAGGTACAGGTTGAGTCAGAGCTGGGACAAAAGTGAAAGATCCAAGTTTGATCCCAAATATTAGTAGAGTCTAAATCGAAACCTGGCCCAACCAATGATTTTATATGGGCAGTTTGGATTGGCTCTTACCAGGTTGTAATCTAAGTAGGATTTTGGGAAGACTCAATCCATTTGTATCCTATAAAAAACATCAGACAGTTAGCTCATGAGTGAAGCATGTACTGTACTAATTTGGTCCATCAAAGAATGAAATCCAGATGGACACTAAGTAAGTCCATCTATATTTTTTATAACTATGTTTCAGAAATTTCTTAAATATGATTTGCCATTAATGTAGTGGATTAAAGATAGAAAAATGAATATCAGAAATAATCTTTTTTTAAGACTTATAGCATCACCAAATGAAATCCAAGTGGGCCCTAAGTAAATTCGTCTATATCTCTTAACAGAAATCTAGTAGGAGAAAAATGAATTTAAGAAGTTACATTTCTTTGGTTTATAGAATTCAAGAATTGTTTCATACAAGGATTCAAGTCCCGGCAGGACATCCCGTGGGATACCGAGACGGGGTACCATCTCATGTGTTGGAACAGGACGTCTCGCCAGGGTCCCAACATCCCAATCAGGACATCTTGGAACATCCCCTATTCCAAGTATCGGGACGGGACGCCAATACATCCCGTTCCATGAAAAAACCGGGATAGCCCTGTCCCACGGAATTTAAAACCTTGGTTTCATGTAAGGCTGAATTTTCTTATATGAAGAATCAAGGATAACCTTGCAGGTAACGTTTCCATACAGTTGTCTGTATGCATCAGACACCTGTATCCAAAGAGAATAATCTTAGAGACATAGGATATAGTTAGCAGTTGGCTGCACATATATAAAATCAAAAAATGTAGGCATAATATTGAAAAATGCAGATAGAATACTAAATGTAATGATATCACAGCATGGATGTGTCAACTAAAGCTAGAAAGTTCTCTTATAAGGCAATCTTGAAGAGATTGTTGATGCAAAACTGAAAGAGCAAAATGCCTCCCACACTCCTACTTCTGGGCAACATTTCAACAATTCTGATTAGAACAAAAAAGCTCACTACTGTAGATATACAGGCAACATCAATATTACATTTACATCTCTTACAGCATTTGTTGCTTCAATATGGTGCCTTATCATTTTACCAGCAACTGACAGAGGAAGGCAAGAACACCATTCCAAATTCAACTGTTTTAGTGCCAGTTGGTCAAGTTCATACAGTGAAGTTCAGATAAAGAATACCTAAAAACTACAAAACATAAACTATAGATCAAATATCATTATTACAATCGACAAGCAAAAAACAAAATGGATCTACATTTTGCAGACAGTATTTGCAAATCTCGCCAATGATCAAGGATTTTTTAACGCATGCCATAAATTTATGGTGCAACAACCTTCATACTTATCCCTTGTATGCCCTCATAATCATGCATCATGCAATGCTCCTACCCCATCCATCCCTTTTTTACTTTTTGGAGTACCATACTTGCTATTTGACCCCACAAGATTTGGCCAAAATTTAAAAAAATGCCCATGGGGTGCAAGAAGCAGGGGTAGTGAGTATGCAGTATGTAAAAAAAATAAATAAGTTTGATAACGATATACGGGTGCATATGCAGTTAGTATTTTATAAAATATTAAAAAAATAAATAAGTTTGATAACGATATGTAAAATTATTCCATAATTATTTGAACCTTTTCTAGTATGACTTGTCAACCTAAATCTGACAATAGCCCCCAGTGCAAGATACTCAAATTTCTCTCTTTTTTAGATGTAAAACAATATGCTCAACTTTCGAGCATGCTGATGCTGCAACTTATAATCCACTATGCAGCCTAGCTGGATATATATTTGTCCGAGGTGGTGAAGTCACTAGACCACATCCACATAGTGGGTGCATATGTGGCATTTTAAAACATAACAGTAACCACAGCAGCTTCTTTTTAATTGCAGGACAATATGAATTCTGAAGTTTCTCTATGCTCAGATAAGAGCATTATCCTTAATCAAATTTTCTGTTATCAGAGAATCTTGACAACTTTAAATTCATTGCTGTCATGTTACATCCAGCTTTAATAACTCCACATTGATATGATCTCCCACCAAGAGTTCAATTTGCAACTCTAGTCCTATGGTATGGAGAGAGAAAATCAGTCCCAAATTGAATGATAAAAGTCTCTACTGCTTGATTCATGGCATTATTGACTCTCATTTGTTTTGCTTGGGCACCAGGACTAGAAGGTTCAGACAGAACCAAGTAGTTCTTCTTAAAACAGGTTACAACAGTGAATTAGGCTGATCTGGGGTGATAGAGAAAAAACTTCTATTGATGGACAAGCAACATCGTCATATTATATGGATGCATGTATATATGTATGTGTTTTCATATGCATGCGTGCATGTATGTATATATATGTGTGTGTGTGTAAATGTGCATGTATGTGTGCATATAGGTATATAAATGAGGTTATTGATATATGATAAGTGATAACTCAAAGAACATTCACATATAATCTTGCTTACAAATTTTTATCACCAGCAGATCTCACATTTCAGTTTGAAATCATTTTATGCTCATTTAGTGCAAGGTTCCCACTCATATGGGAAGGGTGTAGGGGAAGCTAATGATCTTTTGAGGGTTCTTACTAGCAAAAACACAAGATTTCATGCACAACTTGAATGGTGAAAAGATGGGATTGGAACTGCACTTGTAGTAGGCAAACAGGAGACATAACATACTTGAGAATATTTGGACCTATGGATGTGTGACCTTAAATTGATACACATTTTGTTTCCAAACCACTTTAAAAGAAAGAAAATGAAATATGTAGTTTGCAGAATGCTCCTCCTTCCAGCTCACTCTGTTGTAAAACTTATTTCTAGTGATTAGTTTTTGCAAATTATCATTATCTGTAGCAAGTCTCCAAAGCCACTTGCTCTGAAGGGTCAGGAATTTATCTAATGGTGAACCCTCAATATATAACTCCTAAAAATCAATACCCTCTCATAAATGATAAGATAGACCAGCCATTGATTGTTCTGAAGGGATTTACTTTATTAAGCTTCAGCTATATGAAACAAAATTATAAGAATGTTGAATACGTTTAGGTTATACAAGGTAGCTATATAAGAATCAACATAAGAAGGGTTTAAAAGTGATACATCCACTGTATCTGCCAATTTTATCACAAAGACCTGAAGCCAACAAATGTGCAACAACAGTTACTGAAAAAGTGACTATTCTCCAATTACATGTTGCTTAATCTTGTCGTCCAAGACATTCCTAGAAATCAAGGTAACCCATACTGTATGAAAATTCCATGATAATACTACTAGTAAATGAACTTTCCAAAGTACTGACAGTACATGCAAAACATGTACACTAATGTTAGCATGTAAACATAACTACATGTATCCCTTTGAAGTTTATAACATGGATTTTGAGCTTACTTAAATCATAATTATGTCATGTTAGTTCATACAACTGATTATGCAATGCACACGATAAACGATAATCAATACAAATATATGGGATGGATTGTGATTCAAATTTCTAATAAACAGTAGGAAATAACGTTTGTTTTTATGAAAATCATGAATGTATACAAAGCAGATAATGGTCCATGTCAGGGAAATTTGATCAAAGCAGCATGTTTGAGCATGGAATAAATGGATTCCTTACTCTCTACAACTTCAAAGGTCAATCAGACAGCTCCCTGTCTCACTAGAATCTATAAACAGGAAATCCAATTTAATATTATCACAAACTCTTTAAAGCCAAATTTCTAATCCATACAAGCAGCTATACCTTGTGCACAAGTCTTTGCACTAGCAATACCAGCTGCACTATTTAAGGCACATTTACACTTATCTAAACAACAAATCATGATTCCTTCCACTTCTTTTTGAGATCATCAAACTAATCATCATATTCACAAGAAATAAAATGGGAAAACCTACTAAAAGCAAGAGAGGCAACAAACTCAACTTAGCAAATAGCCAAACAATCTATTTTGTAAATAAGCAGCAAAATCAAGGTTTGTGCTTTGTCAAGTATAAGTCTCTAGAGATATAATCACTGTCAACATATAAACTGAAGCAAAAAATATATGCAAAAATTTTAAAACTAGAAACTTGGACAATCATCCTGTCAAAATACACATCAATAAAGTTTCATCCACATGATGTAAGCATTTGATCTTCAATCCACTTTTACCAGCAAGGAAGCCTCTGGGAAATAAATAAATAAATAAATAAAACAAAGACACCTTTAGGACCAGTACTAGATGACAAGCACAGAGATAAACAAAACAAGGAGATAGATCTAGTGTTTTATACCTTGCACTTCTCCAAATAAACTATCTTATTAATCATTAAGAAACAACACATTAATTTTGACACCGGTGATACAGATTCACATTCACCCTTTTTCTCCTTCTCTGAATATTATGATAAACTCAACTCACTAAATATTCAAAGAGAAAGTCCTATTAGATATTATCATAAGCTTTTTCCAAGTCAAGGCTCAATTCATAAAAAATGTTACAGATTTTACACCAATATCTAATCAAATTAATACAAGCTAGGAATGCATACCGATTCCCTCCTGCAACAGGGAATCAATGAAGACCTTACGATACAAACTTATTCTTTTGAATTGACTTCATCTACAGTGTTCAAAGCACAACTGCAGTTCCTTGGATGCTCAAGCAACACCCTCCACCGTTATCAACACTGATCTCTTTCAAATAGTGAATGTTGACTAATATTATAAAGATAGACAAGTACCCCATGTGCAGGATCTAGTAGTGTCTTAAGATAAGTCAATGAAGGAAAAACACTATGGTATTCAAACAAAGGACTAAAAAAAACCTTGAGATGAAAGGAAGAAGGCCATTTTGCAAAGTTGACAACACGGCAGGCATTCAGTTTGCTTTGTAAATAATGACAGGATTCTTGCTTTGCCAGAATGTTCTTTCTTGAGGTAATTTGATGGTTAGTTTCAGCAAATTATCTTATAACATTAGCTTCCAATCAAACAATCAAACAAACTCAAGTAAATGCATCAGAAAAAATTATTCAAGAATATATTGAAACAGCATCTTATGAAGAAAAGAAACTTATCACATGTTAATAAAAGGGATCGACATTCACTATATCCAAATTTTAAGCAGTGTACCTCAAAGACAAAATATTATGTAAAAAGAACTCCAGCATGTATAACACTGAAGGAGAAAATGCATAAAAATCTCAACTAGAACAGAGATAATTAATGAAACCATCATAAAGTAAATATTAGATATTGGACAAAAGTAGATGGCACTGAAATTATTACTGAAGCCTTAAACACGAGCATGTTGAAGTGAAAGTTCATTAGAAAAGAACAAGAGAAGTTGAAAAAGCAGCACATGGAAGCAGGAAGCTAGTCATGATGTCGATACTCAGTTCTAATGGCATTTTACCTTAGCACACATGAAGGCACCATGCCTGAAAGCTTTCAGGCTATTGAAATACAAGAATAGCAATCCGATAATCCAATAATTTAAAGTGCTTGCACAGATACACTAAGACAGCCAATCTTATGAGTCCCATAATTAAATAGCAGATCGAATAATAGATGGACAAAAGATAAGAGAATAATAACCCAATCATGTCCCCTAGAGGTCTATGTAACCAGGCCCCCTCAATCAATCAGCCAAATTTTCGGCACGGCCACCATTATTTTTAGTGCTGTGAAGAAGGAATACCATCAACTAACTGCACAGGGTACCTATCGATGCAGTCCTCCCATGGACTGTTGGGAGAAGGTTTAACGTTGCGAAGAGCCTGCCACACTGCACTGTTGCACTTGAAGCCGCTCCCGAACGCGATCTGCCATACCTTGTGGCCCCTCCGAATCCGCCCCTTAGCCTCGATGTAGGCGAGTTCATACCAAATGGAGCTGGAGGATGTGTTGCCAAACCTGTGCAGGGTCATCCGAGAGGGCTCCACATGGACAGGCAGGAGCTGCAGGTTCTTCTCGAGCTCATCGATCACAGCTCGGCCCCCCGCGTGGATGCAGAAGTGGTCGAACGCGAGCTTGAAGTCCGGGATGTAGGGCTTGATCTTGTCATTGAAGAGCTTCTTGGCGACGAGGGTTGCAAAGAAGAGGAGCTGCTCGCTGACGGGGAGCACCAGGGGGCCGAGCGTGGTGATGTTGGTCTTGAGCGCCCCTCCAGCAATGGCCATGAGATCCTTGGAGAGCGTGACACCGACCTTGCCGTTGTCATCCTGCTCCTGATAGATGCACCCGAAGGCCTTGTCGTCGGCCCCGCGGTGGGTGCGCACGACGTGGACGAGCCTGTACTTGGAGCGGCGGCGGTCGGCGGAGCGGTTGGAGAGGAGCACGGCAGCGCCGCCGACACGGAATAGGCAGTTGGGGATGAGCATGGACTTGCGGTTGCCCACATACCAGTTCTGGGTGATGTTCTCGGCGCTGACGACGACGGCGTACGAGTTGCGGTGGGCCTGGAGGAGGTCGCAGGCGAGGTCGATGGAGATGACGCCGGCGCTGCAGCCCATGCCGCCGAGGTTGAAGCTGTTGATGTTGCTGCGGAGCTTGTAGTGGTTGACGATCATGGCGGAGAGGGAGGGGGTAGGGTCGAAGAGGCTACAATTGACGACGAGGATGCTGATGTCCCTGGGCTTGATGCCGGTGTTGCGGAAGAGGGCATCGAGGGCGCCGAACATGACCTGCTGGGCCTCCTCGCGGGCGTAGGCCATGGTGGGGCGGGGCGGAAAGAAGCGGAGCGCCTCGGGGAGACAAGTCTCGTCGCCGAGGCCGGAGCGTTCGAGGACCTTGCTCTGGAACTCGAGGGAGGATTCGTTGAACACGCCGCTAAGGCGGGAGTGGCCCATGAACATGCTGTGCGGGACCTTGAGATGATCCGGTGGGCGGTAGCATGCGTAGTCGACGAGGTACACCGGGCGGGGCCGCGTCATGATGTATAGGGTGGTGCCGAAGACGAGGATGGTGGAGCAGACCACGACGCTCACCAGGTTGTACCGGAGGTGGAGCCACAGCTCCCGGATATCGGCGCGCCCGGCCTCCACAAGGATCATCGCCATCAATGGAATCAAGAGCAAGGTCAGCAGGTGGGTGATCAGATAATGATACCCTAATTTCACATACTTGAGATTTACGCTCTGGAGGAAGTCCGGCAGCCGCCGGCTCGGGCTTTCCCCCGAGGCCGGATGCTGGATCGAGGCGCTGCCGGCTCCTCCGTCGTCCATCCTGGACTGCTACTGGAAATTGAATCTACAAGAGAGGATGATGAATATATAAATAGATCGATAGGGAAGGGGAGATTAAAAAAAGGGTGCAGGACACAGGCCAGAACACTCTCCAACCCCTTTGCTATCTATAATAAAGGTCTATCCTCTAGGGTTTATCAGTCGACCGGCACCCCCTGGCTTCTCCTGGCTTGGAGTCAACGCAGCGCACGGGTTGAGGCTACCTGGCTGGTTCCCGGCACGTATCTTCATTCTCCACCAGGTGGCTGTGGTTTGCCGTCTGGTGGGCTTTCCATTATTTATATAGTATCGGAGAGAAAAGAATAACCGGAAAAAATAGAAAAACCAGTCCTGGTTTAAGCGTATTTTAATATAATGTCGCGAAAAATCCAATAGGAAACGGATTGGAATGGCGAGTGAAATTATACCAAGCTGGCGTAGATGTTGCCGTCGACGGTTTTAATAGGAAGGCACGGAAGGGAGAGATCGTGAGGCGGGAGGAGCGCCGAGAGCGGAGGGAGAGTGATGGCGACACGACGGGACGACGGCGTCCGCGCGTTCCCCCCTCGCGCGTTCCTCCCTCATGCGCGGATGAAAAAGCCTCGCCCAGGCCCGCCTACGCGGTGGTGCGTCAGGGGATGCCATGCTTTGTTTGGATAGCCTTTGTAATAAAAAAAAAAAAAAAAAAAAAAAAAAAAGGGGAAAGGAAACATTATTTTTGTTTGGATAGACTTCGTAAAAATATATATATTTTTTAAATTCAAAAAATTATTATATTTATTATATTTTTTTATAAAAGATTTAAAATTTTAAATATTAAAAAAAAAATTATTTTTTTTGATTAGTTTATATTTTTTCTTTTTAATTTGTTTAAATCGAAAAAATTAAAAACTTAGTTTAACGGAGAGGGAAAGTAGCAACCTTTTCCTTTCTTTTTTTTTTCTAATGATTAATATCCAAACAAAAAAAGGTAATCTTCCTTTCCTTTTCTTCTTGATCCTTCCATCCAAACAGGTGCGATTGACATCTATGTTCATCATTAAAAAATATAAATATGAATACAAATAAATAATGATACAAAAATAAATAACTATTCAAATAATAAATACCTAATTTTATTTATAATTTTATTTAATTGTAGATAATATTTATAAAATTTAATATATATATATATATATAATTATATTAATATATTATAAATTTGCTTCATGATATATTTAATAACATTTTTAATCATATGATTTTAACATTTAGTTAACCAATTTATATCTACTGATCTTTAGTATCTAACTTATATTCCTCTCTGTTATACCTAATCAGCTTTTTTCTAAACCAGACCAAAAACCCAACCGACTCAAGGGCCGATCAATCCACTTCAGCAAAGGTACGTCCGACCCACTTCAGCAGAGATCCGTCTGACCCACTTCAACGGGGGTCTGAACGACTCGCTTTAGCAGAGGTCCGCCCGACCCACTTTAGCAGAGGTCCGTTCGACCAACTTTAGCAAATGTCCGAACGACTTGCTATAACAGATGTCCGTCCGACCCACTTCAGCAGAAGTCCAAACGACCCGCTCTTGCAGAGGTCCGCCCGACCCACTTCATCGGAGGTCCATCCGATCCACTTCAGTAGAGGTTCGAATGACCCTTTCCATCAGAAATCCGACTGATCTATTTTAGCCAAGTTCATACCAATTAGAAGGCTCCAAAAGCCCTTTCCAGCTGGTACCAGAATTCTGTTACAATAAATTCCATGACGTGGCCACATCCTGGTGCCACCTGACCACCATCCTGATTCTTCTAGGGGCAGATCGGACATTTTCAGCTTAGCCCTTAACAGAATCTGGTAACGTTCCGTACCTATATAAGGTAAAATGGGGAACTCTGGGGGTAAGGTCTTTTTCATTCTCCGCAAGCGCATCTTCTTCAATTCTTCCATTCTGTTGCCCACAAACTCCCGCTAACTTAAGCATCGAAGTGTCTCCCGCCGGAACACCACCGGCCCTTGGAACCTTTTTGCAGGAACCGGGAGAGGAGAGCTCCAACTAAGCCGACTGAACCCAGTCCAGGAGAATATGCGGCAATAAATTGGTACTAGAGGAAGGGCACGAACCTCCGTTCCTGTTTTCCTTTCTCTAAAAGGAGGAATCCGCTATCCAGTAAGAGCGATGGTGAAAGGAAGAGCCCAAAACACCTTCACTAGGAGAGGCTACTCCCCGTCAAGATCGGAAGGCCTTCTCAGGGAGAATGACGCCGCAGAGCCTACTATTACTCTAGGACAACAACAATTTCAGACCCTTCTGAACTGCATTGACACCCTTGCTGCCACGGTTCAGAATCTCCAGAATGCGGCCAACAATAGGCAGCAGCCCCTTGCAGTGTCACAAACCAACTATCAACTTGTTGCTGAGGAAAGCTGACAGCAAGGAGTCCCTCAGCCCTGCTCTTTCGCTATTCCGGAGCCCCGAAGATCTCAGGGGGCTCATGTTGATGGGAAGAGAGTGAGGTCCGCCTTACCCTCCTCTGTTGACTCGGTCTCTGGCGATGACCAGTATCACAGTGAGGCCCAAAGAAACTATACCAGCAAGCTCCAACGCATGGATGAGTAGATCACTGAGTTGGTCGATCGGCAAAAAGCCGGTAGAGCACAGGTGTACGACTCTTGCCCGCCTTTCTCTTCCACGATCATGGGTGAAACCTATCCCCCGTCACTTCAAAATCCCTCAGGAGGATGCCTATGATGGCACCACCGACCCACTGGACCATCTAGGCATTTACAAGGCCCACATGATGGTGCAGGGCGCCTCCGATGCCCTCCACTACATCGCCTTTCCTGCGATGTTTAAAACGGTGGCTCGGATGTGGTTCTCCGCCATTCGACCAGGTACGACTCACTCCTTTCCCCAGTTGGAAAAACTTTTTCTCTCCATTTCAGGCTTGCATCCGAACGCCAAGGAACACAGACTGCCTCTTCCTCGTACTGTAAAAGGAAGGAAAGACCCTTAGGGACTACATGGCCCAATTCAACTCAGCGACCATGGAGATCCTGGACCTCAATGAAGACGTAGCTATGTCGGCCTTCAAGAAAGGGCTACATTCGTCCAGGCTCTCCTTCTTCCTGGACAAAAAATTTTTGACAAGCTACTCCGAACTACTGGCCCGGGCGTAGAAGTACGCCCTGACAGAAGAACAAGCGACGAGCCAATGCAAGGTTGAAGAGAGGTCGGCTCCTAAGAAGCGGAGCGACAAGGCTCCTGAAGTCCGACCTCCCAGCGATGGCATCAACTCGGCCTGACGTCGCAGCCCCAAGCCGAAGGACTTCCTTAGGAGGTTCGAGACTTATGCGCCCCTCTTCCTTCTGAGGGAGAAGATTCTCATAGAGATAGAAAACGAGACCTTCTTGCAAAGACTCCGTCCGATGAGGAGCCCTTCTGCATCAAGGAACTGGAACAAGTATTACCGATTCCACCGTGACCACTGGCACAGTACTAAAGACTGCCTCCAGCTGAAAGACGCGATCGAGGACTTGATCAGGCGGGGGTACCTGCATAAGTTTGTCCGACCCTAGAAGAGTCGGGCTGAAACCTCCATCGCTAGAGACACCCCAAAGGAAATAGAGCTGCCCAATCAGCGTCCAACCGATGAAAATGTTGTCATGCTCCACCGCCGGTCCAATTGGAGGTACAAAGAAGACTAGGACATTGTGAAGAGGTCTAGGGGTTCTAGTGTAATTGCTTCTCCGACAAAGACCTCCTGAAACCCTAGAACTCTGGGAATGACCTAGTGGTTGTATCGGCAGTAATTGCCAACTATGATGTATAAAGGATCCTCATAGATAATGGAAGCTCCACGGAGGTTTTGTTATATGATGCTTTTGTTAGGATGAACCTGTCTAGAGCCAGATTGCAAGAATCTCCAATGCCGTTAACAAGGTTCGGAGAAAATTCCGTCATGATAGAAGGAGAGATAACTCTGCCCGTTATAATCGGGTGGGAGCATTATCAAAAAACTCTCCCCATCAACTTTATGGTCGTACGTACAACCTCGGCCTACAATGCCATCTTGGGACGACCAGCACTTAATAAATTTCGGGCCATTGTATCCACTTACCATATGCTGGCGAAGTTTCCGATTCGGAATGGGGTCGGAGTGATGAGGGGAGACCGTAGGATGGCCAGGCAATTCTGACCATCCAGGATAAGCAGTCAAGGGACCATTCCACCTCGGAACAGCTTAATCCCAGAGTCGAAGCCGACTGCTGCGGACAACCAGCTAAGAAGATCATGTTCATACCTCTTCTGGAGGACGATCCCACTAAAGTCCTGTAGATCGGAGGCACACTCAGTGAAGAGGCCAAGTCAGAGCTGATCAGCTTTTTACGGACAATGCCAACATCTTCGCTTGGTCAGCATCGGACATGCCAGGCATCCTGGCGGAGATTATAACCCACCAGCTAAAGGTGAACCCAGCTTGTAAACCTATTAGGCAAAAGAAGAGAAGCTTCACCCCCGAGAGACACAAAGCAATTGACGAGGAGATTAAAAAGCTCTCTGATGCTGGTTTCATCATAGAGGCACATTATCCCGACTGGCTGGCAAATGTTGTGATGGTAAGGAAAGCTAATAAAAAATGGAGGATATGCATGGACTACACCGATCTCAACAAAGCCTGTCCAAAGGACAACTTTTCCCTGCCAAAGATTGACCAACTGGTGGATGCCACGACTGGCCATTAGCTTCTGAGCTTCATGGATGCCTTCTCCAGCTACCACCAAATCATGATGCATCCGAAGGATGAGGAAAAGACAGCTTTTATCACTGATAAAGGGCTGTACTGCTACAAAATGATGCCCTTCGGCCTAAAAAATGCCGGAGCTACCTTTCAAAGACTGATCAACAGGGTCTTCAAGGGGCAACTTGGAAAAAATATGGAGGTGTATGTTGACGACATGATAGTCAAGAGTCTTCGAAGAGCCGACCACATCAAGGTTCTGCAAGAATCCTTTGATGCCTTAAGGTGTCATCGGATGAAGCTGAACCCCGCCAAGTGCATATTTGGGGTGACCTTTGGAAAATTCCTTGGCTTCCTAGTCATGCAGAGAGGAATTGAGGTCAACCCTGATAAGATCAAGGTCGTCGTCGATATGGGGCATCCGACTAACAAGAAGCAAGTATAGGAACTCACAGGCCGAATAGCCTCTCTCAGCCGCTTCATCTCCAGGTCGACTAAGAAATGCCTCCCTTTCTTCAGGACTTTGCAATGGTCGGATCGCTTTCAGTGGTCTGACGAGTGTCGGTCGGCCTTCGAAGCATTAAAATGGTACCTGAAGACCCCTCCCTTGCTTGCTAAGCCTGTGGAGGGAGAGCCCTATATTTGTATCTGTCAGCGTCCGACAAGACAGTGAGCTCTATCCTCGTTTGGATAGGAGAAAACAATCAACAAAGGCCGAGATTCCTAAGGGGGTGAAAGCAAGAGGGCGGAGATGCATTCTCTCCAAATGCAAATACAGCAGAAGACTCCCCCCAGGCCCTCCATGCCTCCTTTTATAGCCTCTGGGGGGACCGCTCCCCACCGTCCCTCGGGCACCACGATCCAACCATTAAACGGTGCATTTCTCCATGCGACGGAAGCCGATGCGACACCGAGAAACACATCCAGGCCGTGATCGACGTGGCCGCTGAATCAATGGCGGAGAGCTCATCCTTGACGCGGTGCCAACCGCCCGGATGTCGCCACGTCACACTAGTTACATCTAAAGCCCGATGGTCGGGCGAGCCAAGCGGGCCGCTCATCATTGCGCCCCGTCTACATTAATTGCCTTCCCCTGCTTCCAATGCGGGGCTGACACCTGTCTCAAGCACAGGATTCTAAAGTGGGATGCGATCGGACGCAGCACGCCTGATCGGATCTGCAATCATCTTAAGGATAGACATATTAAATGAGAAATGATGTTCTTGTCCTTCGAGGCCGCAGGTTCCTTCGAAGGCCAAGAGCAAGGGGGCAACTATTATACCTAATCAGCTTTTCTCTAAACCATACCAAAAACCCGACCGGCTCAAGGGCCGATCGACCCACTTCAGCAAAGGTCCGCCCGACCCACTTCAGCAGAGGTCCGAACGACTCGCTGTTGCAGAGGTCTGCCCGACCCATTTCAGCAGAGGTCCAAATGACCCTCTCCATTAGAAATCCGACTGATCTATTGCAGCCAAGTTCATACCAATCAGAAGGCTCCAGAAGCCCTTTCCAGCTGATACTATAATTCTGTTACAACAGATCCCACGACGTGGCCCGTCTCGGTGCCACCTGGCCACCACCTTGATTCTCCTAGGACATTTCCAGACTAGCCCTTAACATAATCTGGTAACATTCCGCACCTATATAAGGTAAAACGGGGAACTCCGGGAGTAAGGTCTCTTTCACTCTCCGTAAGCTCATCTTCTTCAATTTCTCCATTCTGTTGCCCACAAATTCCCACTAACTTAAGCATCGAAGTATCCTCCGCTGGACCACCACTGGCCCTTGGCACCTTTTTACAGGAACCGGGAAAGGAACGCTCCAACTAAGCCGATTGAACCCGGTCCGGAAGAATTTGCAGCAACACTATCTATTAAAATAAATATAGACACCAATTTTTATAATTAGTTGATATTTATATTTATTTATTAAATAAAATAAATACGGACGTTAAATCGTTGGTGAAAAAAATTAGGTACCAAGGGATGACTCTAAATAAAGGGGTGGGAGCGACGATCGTGCCAAGAACCTCGAATGCCCCACTGGCTTGTTTCTCCTTAATAGCATACTTAATTTTCCCGGGGCAAAAAAATACTAAAAAATAAAATTTTAAAAAAATATGTCATCAAATATCGTGGATGGCTTGGACCTGATCAAAATCCATTGATTTAGTACTTCGTAATGGACGGACCCGTGGAGGAGCACGCGACGCCAAATCTTTTACATGGTCAAAATAAAAGCGACCGGCGTTGGATGGAGTCGAAGTCCACCGCACCTCGAGAAGTAGCAGGGAGTGAGATCACAGGTGGGGCTCCAAAGCCGCCCCATTCACCACCTACAATGGAATGCTTTTCAACATCGTGGAGAAGGAGAGGTAGATTAAGGTCATCCTTCAACAACAAGGCACATATAGATCAAATTTAAAGTTTAAACAATAGATTTAGATGTGCTGGCCAGTCAAAGTACAGTAACTTCAGAATAGGATAATATTATCGGCCGTCCATGTGCTTTGATATATATATATATATATATATATATATATATAAATGGGGATCACACCAACACTGTGTAAAAGTAATTCAAATGATTAGAATACGGAATATGGAGATCACGCCAATTTCATGTGAACGTAATCCAAACAATTAAAATATAAAATTTTTTGTAGAGAGGAAATAAATGTCTCCATGATACCGGTATTAATGTTACCCGTTTAAAACAAAACAAATCCACCCCCCCCCACCCCATCCCGGCGCACGTAACGGGCACACGATCCACGCGCCCGTACTTTTTTTTTTTAAAAAAAATTAATTAATTTTATAATTAATTCTATAATAATGATTATAATGGTTAGTTTAAGAATATTTTTAAATTTTTTTCTTGAGATTTTGAATCTATAAATAGGCTTCTATCTCACCTACAAGGTATCCAGGAATTCCAAGCCCTCTCTTTTCTATATTTATTTGTTCCAAAATTTTTTAAAATCCTTTCTTTCCTACCTTCTTTCTACGTTAAAAATTTTAGGCCAAAGACTAGCTGATTGAAGTCAATTCAAGATCATGCCACTGATGTACATTGAAATATTGACTTCAGAATTGTATCTTAGAGAATAGTGTAAGGTCCGATCATTTTTTATATAAGAAAGAAACCAAATATTCTATCTATTTTCTAGGCCAACTTTTTAATCTTGTATTATTATATTTCTAAATTATTTTATTATATCAAATTTATTCTACCACACATATCATTAAAAAAAAAAAAAATATTTTAAAATTATATATATATATACGTACATTATAACTAACAATCAGCTCCAATCCTAAAGCGATCAACTAAAATTACTCCCTTACATAACTTCTCCCGTTGCTAACATGCAGTGGTCGGCACGATAATTCGTGCCGCATGACCAAAAGTCACTTTTATCGAAACCAAAAAAAAATTTCCGTTAACGGTCGTCGAGGTCCAGCTCAAAAGGACAGTTTCTGTTTTTTTTTTTTAAAAAAAGGCAGGTAAAAAAATAGTTAACCCGAAAGAATTTTAGCATTATTTCTTCAATGAAATAAGAACAACGGATGGGTGCATGGAATCTAGGAAACGAACGTCGAATGCCAGTTACACGCTTGCTACTTGGTGATAGGACTCAAATTAGAGACCGAAACTCTCTAATACTCGGAACTTAATGAGTGAGGTTGATACACTGAGAGAGTCGAATCTGTGGTATTCTAAGGGGGTAAGGGGGAAAAATTACGGTTGTACACGATACTTAACAAATTGGATTTAACAAATCCATTCCCATATTTTTCTCATGCAAAATTAACAAAAGGAATAAAGTTGATGGTCGGTGATTTTTTATTCCCCTTTTCTCGTTGGGTGAAAGGTTGCTTGGTCTGGGTTCAGGACCATGGTTACACGCATTTTCAAGTGATTTAGTTCCTCTTGCTCTTGTTGTGCGATCAATCATGTTGCTTTCGCTTGCTCGTACATGCTTGTATCTTTGTAATTAACTTGCATGCTTAATAAAAGAAAAAATGGTGACGGATCGAGTTCGGTGGAGGTAGCTTGACATCATTCTTTGACCTTACATATGAAAGCCGTTTCAAACCAAAACATCGTTACCTAAGTGGTATGAAGTTTATGTTACCTGAAGCAAATAGAGAAGGCTAAGAAAGCATTGTTGACAGGGTTTAGCTCACCAAACTGCAAATGTGTTACAATAAAATAAACAACCGTAAGCAACAAGGGTGATGGAAGCCACACGGAATCAACCTCAAGAGATCCTCTGCTCCTTATCAGAGATTAGATCCACCATCAGCATATGTTTTTTTTTTTTTTTATTTCACAGATAAAATTTTGTGTCACAAGTGATTGCCGTAATTGATGCTAACCCACCACCAACCCGCCTGATAGCCCAATTGAAGAGTGACCTCGTCAACACCCTCCATATGTAGGTCAAGGCTCCAAGATATGCCGTTTGCTAGCAGACAATTAAATGTCCCATGAAACCTTAAAGTGTACATGATCTTGGCAGGATGACCAAAAACGCATACTCTGTTTTCCTTCCTTTTTATTTTTTCTTTTTTTTCCTTTTTCTTTATCAACATATGAAAATATATATTCAAACCAGCATTGGGGTGTCTGGATTCCCAGCCAACTTATTCATAGGATATCCTGTTGACCAGGGGAAAGATGATTTCAAGTTTGCAATAAAGTTGGGATGGGACAGACTGAAGGGAAATGCTGGAATAATTGTTGGATAATTCGGTTTGATTTCAAGTTTTTTTGTTACATGTACCACAGATTCTTGGGTACCAAATCAAATATATTGTTGTGTAACACTTTGAAAATCCAGCTATTGTTTTCTATTGGCATTAATTTTCCAGTTGCTTATCATCTATCATGGTAATACGAGATATCAAGGAATTTGTGATGCTAATCTATATTTCATGATCTGTTTGTTGACAGTTTCTCCGAAGTTTTTTTTCCCCCCTTTTCCAGGGATCGATTTGAATTAAAAATATATTAAATTGATAATATAACTTTCATCATTTGAAAAGATCAGTCTAGCACAAGCAACAGCTATGTCGACAAGGTCAATTAAACTATGTGCCCTCATCAATTCTATACTACTTGCATGGTTGGTATTGGAAGGATACTATCCTTTTTATATAACATTTATCATTTTGGGTACCTGTACTTCGGATTCAAAACCAACATGGCTGTAAGAAAACAACATGATACGGTAATCTTCTACTGCTCTAAAACAATGGGTAGAGTGGATAAGGCTTTAAAATTTACATAACCATTATCTTGTTTGACTGATGAAGCATTAGTAGCTCACCCTAGTCACCGATAGGGTTGTTTGGCTCCGAAATTAGTACTGGAACTGTATCTGCCCTATCGAGAAGTGAGGATGATGCACTGAACGAGCTGAGGTGATCTATGGTTTGCACACAAAAGATCACATATCTGAGTATGTGATAGGAGGCTATTTCATGACTGCCGTGAAGTTATGTTCGCTACTTTAGTTTGAGATACATGTCTACATATAAAATAGCAGCCTGCTTGATTTCACTTCAGGATTGTATCCCATACTTCTCGAGCCAAGGACAGGAGCTTAATGCAGGTAGGTTGACATCAATCTTTAGATCAAAGATTTCTAGTACCAAATTTTGCTCAAGCTGATCTAAGGTTCAAATAAGAGGAAAGTTGATCTGATGATCAGACAAGGTGGCGATGATGATGATGATAGCAGTGCATGCTGAGAGATTTTGACAAGAATTCCAATTTTAAGTTGTCACTTCCCATTCACTTCAAATGGCAACTCTCTAAATGATACTGAGAGTTCTATAACTTGGACCTTGCCTGTGAGAGCCATTTCAAATAAAGACATAAGTAGATGTAGCTTATCTATGTTGGTTTGAAGACGTCGTACCAGAAGCAATAGAAGGCTAAAATAAAATTGTTAAGCAGAATTCAGGTACGTGGTCATATATCTGTCCTGATAAAATGAGCAAACATAACTAGCCAGCCAAACCAAGCTACATTGCATTGAGATCAAAATATTTTCTCCATTTCTTCTGATGAGAAACCAGGTCCAGTAGCAGCATAAATTTTTTTCTTCGGATTCATTTCATAATATCTTATGTTACAACAACTCGTCACCTTGATGTTGATGTTGGCCCTTCACCTAAATCCAACTTTACATTCTCATCGAAAGAGCGACTATGTCAAGGAAATGTTCCCATGCAATTGGACTAAGAAGGTTTATATGACCTTATCATGCTGACCAAAGTACCAAACTTATTTCAAAATTTATTTTTTTTTTAAAAAAAAAAAAAATGTGAACCAACCTGGTGCCCAGCTACCCTATATTTTGATTTGTCTTCATCGTAGGGCGCATGATTTGAATTTTAAATTTTATGATTCAATTGACAAGGGGAGGCAGAGGAGGGCTGAAGTTGGAGGGCTTGTAGGGGCCACCGGACTTACAATTAATTCAAGGTCCGGTATACCAAAAAATTCGCCCTTAAATGGTGTAGGCCTATTCTCATGTAAGGAGGCAGCTAAAGTCTCCGGCACCAACTCAATTATATGGGTAAGAGTAAGTCTTTGTGCACCGCATGATAAGGTCATATAAACCTTATCATGCGGTGCAGCAAATCCAACATGGCCCGCATTGTCTTTGTTTATCGGTCCATTCGTATTCGAAATGGTATCACAGGACGGGGCGGGTTAGGTATCCTCTGGAATTACGTAATCTGATATCACCGTGTCTGCAGTCATTTCAAATCCGGTAAATGATTATTTTGTCCTCATTTTTTTGGAAGAAATTACGATATCAAAAACCGATCTTTATTCTGCAAACTGGAAAAAAAAAAAACATATTTGCACTATGACATCCCATTCCATAGTTCGTTTCATTATTTTTGGATATCTCAGAGACCTCCATTTTGTATTTTTGCTCATCTTTGGTGGTCGAGAAGCCGCTGGTGAGCTTCCAGTTGTTGAGCATACTTTTATTCAACTTTTGATACACTTTCGAAATCTTGAAAAAATGGAAAAAAATGGTTTCATCTTTCAACGCAAATGGCGAACACAAAAACAACGCAAGAAGGAAATGCAGATGGAGGAAGGAAGCGCTGCAATCATTGTTTATTCAGGAGGGGATGAGACCCCCTTAAGATCCGTCCCAAAAGATGCTACAGAAGTAGAAACATGTAAGGAAAATTTTTTATTCCTGCTTGGAGTTGATATTTGGTGTGTGAACTTTTATTTTACAATTTCTGCATGGGTGTCATAGTTTTTTAACTACGGCGCCCTATGTTTTAAACTAGAGTGTCGTAGGTTTTAAACTAGGATGTTGTAGGTTTTTAACTAGGATGTCGTAATTTCTACTTTATTATTTTAATATAAATTTTTTAAATTTATCTCTACAAAGGGATATCATGATATTTTTTAAAAAAATATTAAATCTTTATAGTATAAAATCATGACACCATAGTTCAGAAATTACGACACCCAAGTTCAGAACCTACGATACCCTAGTTAAAAAACTATAACACCCATGCAGAAATTATGAAATAGAAGTTTGTAACCCCTCTATCTCTAATACATGTCAACAATAGCTTGTTTTATGACCCCAGAGTATTATAAAATTACCACGGATGCTATAACATTACTCAAAATGGCTAAAACAGTATTACGACATCCATGTTCAAAACCTACGACACCCTAGTTAAAAAACTACGACACCCTTGCAGAAATTGTAAAATAGAAGTTTGTAACCCTTCTACCTCTAATACATGTGAATCGTTGCTTGTTTTATGACTCCCAGAGTGTCATAAAATTATCACGGATGCTATAACATTACTCAAAATGGCCAAAACAATATTATGACATCCAAGTTTAAAATCTACGACACCCTAGTTAAAAAACTATAGACCCATGCAAAAATTGTAAAATAAAAGTTTGTAACCCCTCTACCTCTAATACATGTGAACCGTGGCTTATTTTATGACTCCCAAAGTGTCATAAAATTATCACGGATACTATAACATTACTCAAAATGGCCAAAACAGTATTACGACATCCAAGTTTGTTGACTCTAGTTTTGATTTTGATGATTGACAAAATGTTTAAGTATATATGAGTACTAATTATATTTTAAGTGTGTTTTTTCAGAACTTAGTACTCATCCATGTTGAATGAAGAAATGCTTGTATTTTAATTGAAAAAGTCCTTAAATTAATGAAAAATTAAGTATATGGACTTTGGAATTGATATGGAAAAACTTGAAGAGGTTAAAGTTTCAATTTGAAGAAGTATCAGCAAAGTTTCAGCATGGCACAGGCAAGTGTCGACACCTGAGGATCAAGTGTCGACACTTGAAGAGTGAAGTGTCGACTCAAGGCCTGAGAACAAGAAAAATACAGAAAATATGAAAATTCAATTTGGCTGTGAATAGTATTCTAGTGTCGACCTACTGTAGCAAGTGTCGACACTTGCACTGTTCAAGTATCGAAACTTACTGTTCAAGTGTCGACACTTACTGTTCAAGTGTTGACACTTGACTGTAACGGCTAGTTTTTAAAAGTTGCAGAACTTCTCCAACTTGCTTCAAACGGCCATATCTTCATCCTCAACGGTCATAAACGGTCATCTATGATTTGGAGAGCTATATAAACATCAAAAATCAAATGGGGAAGCAATCCTTTGATGAGTTTTTTGAATATTCTTCAAGGATTCAAGAGTTGAATGATTCAAAGCCTTCAAGCTTCCAAGTTTCAAAGAGAGCATTCAAAGTCTACATCTACAAGCATCAATCAAAGGCTTCATCAACTTGAAGACAAGATCTTCATCAACAATCAAGGGCTTCAAAGAGATATTTGCTTTATTTTAGAAAGCTTTTATTGTATTCATTTATACTTGCTCTTACATTGTTTTACTTAAGATTTTTGGTGAGCCTTGGAAAACCAAAGAGGTTTTTGGTAAGCCTTGAAAACCAAAGTGGTTGTTGGTGAGCATTGAAACCAACTAGGATTTTACTTGTGAGCCCGAAGCCAAAACAAGTTGTTTAAATTCTTGGTTATCCCGTAAAACCAAGGGTGGTTGTTGGTGAGCCTTGAAACCAACTAGGGTTTGACTTGTGAGCCCGAAGACAAAACAAGTTGTAAAGGTTGTTGGTGAGCCTAAGTTATAAAACTAAACTTAGTAGAATTCCCAAGGGGTTCTTGGGGAGTGGATGTAGGTGCTTGGTTGGCACCAAACCACTATAAACCTTTGTATTTGTATGATTGTTCTACTTGTGCCTTTATTTCTTTATTTTCGCTGTATTTATTTGAAATACACAAGCACTTGAATTGCATTAGCACATACTTGCTTTAGTTCATCTTTTAAATAGTACAAAAGTTTTATAAAATCCAATTCACCCCCCCTCTTGGGTTGCCTACCTGAGCCTTCAAAGTTCATAATCTACGACAACCTAGTTAAAAAACTACGACACCCATACAGAAATTGTAAAATAGAAGTTTGTAACCCCTCTACCTCTAATATATGTGAACCGTGGCTTGTTTTATGACTTTCAGAGTTTCATAAAATTACCACAGATGCTATAAAATTACTCAAAATGGCCAAAACAACATTACGATATCCAAGTTCAAAACCTATGATATCTTAGTTAAAAAACTATGACATTTATATAGAAATTATAAAATAGAAGTTTGTAACCCCTCTACCTCCAATACATGTGAATCGTGGCTTGTTTTATGACTTCCAGAGTATCATAAAATTGCCACGAATGCCATAACATTACTCAAAATGGCCGAAAAGTATTACGATATCCAAGTTCAAAACCTATGATACCCTAGTTAAAAAACTATGACACCCATGCAAAAAATTATAAAATAGAAGTTTGTAACCCCTCTACGTTTAATACATGTAAATCGGGACTTGTTTTATGACTCACAGAGTGTCATAAAATTTATTGTTTATAATTTATTACTTAACTTACATTTATGTTTTACTTATATTTCAGGTGATCTTGCAATGGCTCAGCTGCCTAGAGTAAACGCTTCACAATTATTTAAAAACCATTGCAAGCCAATAGTGTATATTGAACAAGTTTGGAAGATGGATTTTTCTAGTCTTCATTTAGAAATCATCCGGAAGACTCCTTTCAATGCATTCATTGACATGCAACCTTTTATTGTCGACAGGTGTTTACGAGCTAAATTTATTAAATTTTATAAGGGAGGTGACAAGTTTATTTTTGTAGCAATGAACTTACAATCAGCATTGAAGACGTGGCCCTGATTTTGGGTCTGCCATGCCATGGAAAGAAGATTACAATGAAAGATCAAGATAAGAAGGGTCGGTTATTTAGACAATTTGGAAGGGAATTAAATTTGCAGAATAAGGAGCTGGAGATGTTAATAACCCAACTACATTCATCAAACTTACAAGAGGATGTCGATGACACTATGAGATTATGGATTGCATATATGTTCGCAATATTCTTATGTCCAAAGTCAAATCAATCTTGCCCAAGATATATCATCCCTTACTTGGATGATTTATCTTAGTTGGATCAACTTGACTAGGCTTCTACAATAAGGGAGTTGACTCTTATGTCATTCCTAGATGCTGCTTTTTGCTTGAGATCTGATGAGCCGGTCTTAATCAAAAGAAGTGACAAGGTTAGGGGGCAGCCAACCCTGTATGGATGTACAGCTGCTCTGGTGGTAAGTATCATTAATATGTAGTAAAAGTATAATTGCATTTATTTTAAATCTTCCATATATTTAACGTACATGATTATTATGTACAGGTTTGGTTTCTCGAGCATAGTACCTTAACAGTCCCAGCATATCCAAACAAACTACCTAAGCTATTAAAATTGTATGACAGCCAAGTGAAGATAAAGATTGTTCAGCTTGCAAACTTGCAACCTCATGAGTTGGTAAATAAAAATATTTTTTTATTACAATATTAATGAACAATATATCATTATGATTAATATAAAGTTATTTTGTTATTGTTCTTAGCTTGTAGGTGAAGGGAGCTATTGAGCCTATGATAACGAAATAATGGCTTTTCACTAAAAAAAAGTAACAGTAGCATCCCTCGAAAAAGAAAAAAATTGTGCAAGCTGTGCACAGGTGAGGGCTGAAGTTGAAGATATAAAGAAGAGGCTTACGATAGTTGAAACCCTCCATAGTTCATTGGTAAATAAAGATACCAATGCCAATAAAGAATGGCACAAAGGGTCGGAGGGAGATGATATTGAGGTTGAGGTGGAAGAAATTTTAGATAAAAAATTGAAGGACACCCTTGTAAGTGAGGAAGCTGAAGGGGAGAAAGAAAAATCTCAGATTCCTTCACTTATCAAGAGGGTAAAAAAAGAACCTAGGTTGCAGAAGGCCTCCCAAATCACAGCGGATTCTGCTTTCGAAATAGGCCAACCCAAAAAAAAGACGAAGATAGTAGGTATATCTCAGCCCGATGAATCAAATTTAAATCTTTAAATTGAAGAGAAAATTTAATTAACAAATTTTTGAAAGAAAAGATGAACTCATAAGTTATATTTATTTTTTCTATCATGTATGCTACTTTATGGTCGAAAATGTATAATATCTTTCATGTTTATTAATTTCAAAAAAGTCATCTACAACAATAAATTTGGTGGCACTATTACTAGGAAAAATCTTTTTGATATGCTAAACAATGATATGATAGTTGATGATGTAAGTAATGGAGTATTACATCATTTTATTCTTAATCTTTATGTATGTTATGATATATTTTTTAATAAATATTATATTTATTTTTAGAATTTTATGAAATCAAGTTACTTTTAATTAATCAGTTTATATTGTATTGACAGATAATTGATGCCGGGCAAGAGTTCATTACAAAGAATTGGACAGAGAATCAAGAAAAATATCATAAGAGTATAATTGCACATGTACTGACCTCCGGCATGTGCCTAACATCAGCATCACCATATCATGAACTTGCTGGAACAGCCGAAAATATGATTTTTGATGAAGTCAGTGCTGAAGATAAGAATGAATTTCAGTTTCTCTTCACCATCATAAACTCGGACAATTGCCACTAGCACCTGGTAGCGGTTGACATGCAATAAAAGATTTTGATGCATCTGAATTCAATAAAATGCAATTCCAAGTACGAAGCAAATGCAAGGAAGTGGCACAAGATACTGATCCAATGTTCCATATATTATGTGATATGCTGAGGTAATGAAATGGTCCATGCGAAAGATTAGTGATTGCCCTTCCCAACCTGTAGGATCACTGGACTGTAGTTTGTATTGTTTGAGATACATGGATTTTATTGCTCACAGGGATAGGCCTGATACTTAGAATTTTATAGAAAAAGATATAAGCATATACCGCCGCTGTTAGCAGCAAAAATTTTGAGAGAGAGCCTGAATTAGAAGATTGATAGTGTTACTAAAAATTAGCATGTAAAAGTAATTTTTTTATTATGTACTTTTTTTTCGATTCATGCACTTCTGTAATATGTTACACAAATTTGTAACTCAATTATTTATATTTTAAGCATCATTTCCAAAGAAAACTTCTATAATTTATTGAAACAGTAATGTTTTAAATATCATTGTCTTACTACATATAGCTTATGTATTTTTGATGTTATGTTTACTTCTAGAATGCCATATTTCTTCGTTGCTATGATGATGGTATAACGAAATGTTATTTTTTTTGATAGAGTGTCATAGTTTTTGAACTTGGGTGTCATAGCATTTGAAATAGGGTGTCGTAGATCTTGAACTAGGATGTCGTAGGTTTTGAACTAGGATATCATAATACTTTTTAGGTTATTTGATTGATTCTAGAGCACCCCTAGCAATTTTTGTCACTTTAGGAGTCATAAACCAAGCCAATGATGATAGATATTATGGGTAGAAGGGATTAAAAATATTTTAATTTATATTTTCTGCATGGTTGTAGCATTTGAACTAGGATGTCGTAGATTTTAAACTAGAGTGTCGTAATTTTTGAACTAGGATATCGTAATATACAGATTCATCATAATTTTGTTATCCATATTTTAGTATTTGATCACTTAAAATAGTACTAAAATTCACATTTGAAAATAAGCAGATTCAACAATATTTTCAATACATCCTGTTTTAAATTTTTTCGGATAATCTAAATATACACATGACTAGACATACACAGGACTATACGATAATTCAGCATTTTATATCCTCTCCTGTGTTAGTTGACTGCATACGTAAGCATCAAATTTGTCTAAAAAATGATCAGAAGATGGTACACTATGTTCAATTATTTGTTCTAGTACTTCCACTATAATATGAGAAGTTTGCCTTTTGCTAATATTACCTCTTCTTTTATTTTGTATAGGAGTGTCAGTAGAAGCCATATCCATATTTTTTCTTGATCTCTTTGATTTCTTTGCGACTCCACTCTTAATTTTATTTTCTCTTGGATGACTTTTCATAGTAAGTTGATCAAGATCTTAGATTAGAAGTTCTGTGCTTTGTTTAGCTACACAGTTAGCATCTACAGCTCTTTTGGATAATAGTGTAAGATCTTCCATCACTATATTGAATGCATCTTCAGACATGGAGGCTATCTCTGTATGCTTCATCATACGATGACTCATCAAAGCATATCTACGATCAATAAAATGTAATATTTGTATTAGGATTTCATGACATATGATAGGTTTTTGAAAAACATAAAATTAGACATCTAATTTTAAATGATTCCTTGAGTGCGTACCATGATTTTTGCATGCTTTTATCATAAAATTGAGTATTGCATTCGAGATCATCGAATTGGTATTTCATGTCCTTACACCATCTATTCAAAAAGTACTTATCTGGGATATGAAATATATTGCTTTGATGAAGAACCAATAAGGCATGTCTACACAGGTAACCCTTATACTTAAAGAATCCACACTAGCATTTAACATCCTCTAAAGTTTTGTCATATGAAACCTTGTAATTTTTTATAATCTCCTTCGTGATTCCATCAACTTCAATTCTTTTAAATGATTTAACAGAATATACATCACGGTTGTCAACTTCTTTAACTAATTTGGCATTTGATGCAGCCATTTCAAGGATCTCATTCTGAAATTTTTTAAATATACGCCTTGTATATTTTTCAACTGCTTGCCTCTCAAAATGAGAGGATATCTTTAGAAAAGCATTTGTTTGCAATGTTTTATTATCTTCCTTATTTTCTGCTTCATATTTTTTCTCCAATGCATCTTCGTACTTATCGATAAATTCCTTGAGCGTAATCTTGGACTTTATAAACCCATCAAAGAAGTGATTGATGCTCTCGCTCCTTTGTGAAGTTGGCACCCCTGTTCATAAATATTCAAAAAATAGAAGCATTAAAGATAAAAAGTTTGTTGAAAATTTAAAAAAAATAAATATTAATCAATCATAAAAACTAACAAACATGCAAAGAATGTATCTTTAAGGTAAATTGGAATCCTTTTATCCCGACATTTATATATACCATTTAACCAATATACGTCCTTGCATTCTACATATTTCTTTATTAAATATGCCACCTTTCCTCGAAAGATATCATGGTAACTGAATCATACATCGTCTCTTCAAACTCTATCATAAATTTAGAATTTGAAGTACAAATATGGCCAATCTTTTCAGGAATCTTCTTCAATATATGCCAAAGACAAAATCTATATCGTGCATTAGAAAAAACATCCCTAACAGCAGCCTCGATTACCTTATCTTGGTCAGTTATGATGGTATTAGGTGGTTGACCACCATTTGCATTTAGCCATGATTGGAATACCCATTTAAATGTCTCAGGTCTCTTCCGATAACAATGCACAACCAAGCAATGTGGACTGTCCATGATGGTTGACTGATAAATGGACAAAAGGGCATTTGATATATATTTATCAAAAAGGTTGAGTCAAAGGTCAATACATCACTAAAGTAAGTGCTTACCAATCTTGACCTAGGATGGATCCAGAAGACAGTCCTAAGCTATCCATTATCATTCAGGTCCAAAGTATAAAAGAAATTTGGATTTTTTACTTGCATTTGTATGAAATGGATTACCATTGACTGTTCATCTCCTTCTTTCAACTGACTCTGACATTCCCGACAGATAGAATTATGAACATCCTTCTCTATGAAATCTAATTATCTTCTACCCCCTTGCCTTCTAGCCATGGCAAAGTATATTTGACTTGTGGAAATATTCACGGCATGTAAATTACTGATTTTTGCCTTTTCTGGTATGCTGATCCTCCTATGGGATCATAGATAACTAGCTGATGATATGGACAGCTCATGATTATGTTCTAGAAAAATATTAACCAATATCCACTTACCATTTTTAGAATTTAGTCTTGCTTTTATCGAAGCCTTACGATCAATTTTGCCAACATCCCTAGGATTCATGGAGTTATCGATTTTTCTAGATTTTCTTTACCTCTAACATGCCAGGTGCTTGAAGCATATTTCTTTGTTGTTGTTAGACCTACTACACACTATTATGATTCCAAAATCTACTTCCCTTGCATATCCATTATAGAAATTATATAAATCATTTGCAGAATTGAACTCCATTCCAATTTTAGGATCAACAGACTCGTTCTCTATAATCGGGATGATAGGAGAAGGTGTATTCTTCTGAACAACATCAGTATCCTCATCCAAATGATCATCTTGAGTTTTTTTTTCAGATTTCTAATTTCAACACCATATATAAAAATATCTGTATTAAAAATCATAAACATTGATATACATAGTTTTAGATGATATTTTATCTATAGCATAATAAATAATGAGTTATGCATTGGATAGAATATGATATAATAGTGCGATAATATGGGCATAGAACTAAGTATTTCTAAATATAAAAATTTAAACTTATGATACCCTAGTTAAAAGATTACAACACCCGATCATAAAACATGAAATTAAATATAGTAACCCCTACTCCCTGGAGAACCTATCACTTGTGGACTGAGTTATGACTCCTAGGATGTCATAACATGCTCTGGATGCAAAAGGATAATAAATATATGCTGAAACAAAATTACGACACCACAGTTCAAACACTACGAGACTCTAGTTATAAACCTAACATTCATGTACAAAACTTAAACCGGATATTTTGATCCTCCGTAATAGAAGTGTTTCGGTATGCATTGCTGATATATGATACCCATAATGTAATAAAAATTTTCTGAGAAAACTTGAGTATCAAAAACTTCGAAACATGAATAACTCGGTACAAAATAGAAAATGAAAGCTTTTATCCTCCATCATGGAATATTTCAACCATGCATTGGCTTGAATAAGATTGTTAGATTGTGATAAAAATACCAAGAAGAAAAAAGATTTCAAAAAAAATGAGTTTTAATTGAACGATATCCTAGTTCAAAAGTTATCATATCCTAGTTAAAAGATTATGATACCCGATCATAAAACATAAAATTAAATATAGTAACCCCTACTACCTGGAGAACCTATCACTTGTGGACTGAGTTATGATTTTTAGGATGTCATAACATGCTACAGATGCAAAATGATGATAAATATATGCTGAAATAATATTACGACATCCCAGTTCAAATACTATGATACCCTACTTATAAACCTAACATTCCTGCACAAAAACTTAAACCGGATGTTTTGATCCTCCATAATAGAAGTGTTTCAGTATGCATTGCTGATATATGATACCTGCAATGTAATAAAATAATTCTAAAAAATGATGAGGGACGGGACTCTAATATGATGCAGGATGATGTGCAAGGGATGAACATGAAAAAAATCAGATTAAAGCAAGCAAATATTTTTTAAATTTTTTTTTATGATTTTGATTCCTGAAACTAGCCTAGATTATGTTAGGGTTATCCTGTATCAATTAGTATCCTATCCACATGCTAGATCATTCAAAAAGAAAAGAAAATCAGGATCCTAGGTCTAAGAAGGCCTATTAGGAGCATGTTCACATTCAAGAAATCAGGCAAAAAGAGATGGAAATTAGGTTTAACATACCAGACAATAATTTCTAGTTGTTATGAAAGAGATCACTCCGCTCAGATCGGTGCCTGGATGATTCGGTCACTTTCCCATGGATCCACCAGTTTTTTATCAGCTTCGTTCAGAGGCAAAGAAGACTTCATCCGAGGATGGTTTCACCGGAGGGATCTTGCAAACATCAAGGGTTAGGGTCATAAATGATGAGAAAAATAATAAATTAGAAGAAGATGGAAGAGAGGAAGAGAGGGGCTGTTGGAGAGGCTGGCCGTCTATTGAGAAGATGGACACCTGGTCTTGGATGAGGGCGGCCAGGCAGCAAGGAGGGCATCTTGGCTTGAGGAAGAAGGCTGGACGACTTGGCTTAGAGGGAGGAGAGAGATTAGTAGGGGGCGACTAGGGTTTGTAAAGTTATGGCACTCAAGTCTCATACATACACTTTCAAAGAACAACACAACTTATCACAAGAAAATTTACTAGAGTTTTATTTCATGAATAAGAGATTATGATTACAAAAGGGGAAAGGGTGGGGTATTTATAGGTTCACCCAGGTCTCTCTCCTTATCTAATTAGGAGTACAAATCTTTATAGGAATAAAATTCAAAATATACCTGGACTGGGCTGGCTGACTCTTGGTAGAAGTCGGCTGGCTGATTCTTCCTTGGACTGAGAAGCTTTGCTTGGGCTTGGGCTAGTTGGGGCGCCACTCATGAAAGGGCATGGGTTGGGGCACCATCTCTTGAAAGGGCTTGGAATAAGGCACCATCTCTTGAAGGGGCTTGGGCTAGGGCGCCACATCTTGAAGGGCCTGGGAGGGGGCGCCAGCTTTAGTGGGCCAGGGTAGGGTGCCAAGGCCTGGGTGCTGATACTGGGTAGAGCGCTAATGTAGGAGGGTGCTCTACCTGGGCTTGGAGGCATGAAGGCCCACCTCTTGGGCGGCATAGCTAGGAGGGGCCTGGCAGGGGTCCAGGTACTTGAACTCAGCTCTGGTGGAGTGGCCTGGTAAATGCTATGGTTTGGTAATCCTCCTCTTGTACAAAACTTGACTAGAAACAAACTTATATGACTCAAATAAACTTAAGGACTCAGGAAGTTGAGACAAAGGATTCACTGGACTTAACAGACTTCTTGCCTCAACTTATTACGGGACTTAATTGTCGGACTAACATTATTACAAGACTCAAAATTAAATTTCATTACATGACTCAAAATTGACCAACACATGACTTAGAGAACAAAATGAAGCTTAAAGTCTATGTCTAATCTGATGTCCTCATCAAAAAACTTGAGTATCAAAAACTTCGAAACATGAATAACTCGGTACAAAATAGAAAATAAAAGCTTTTATCCTCCATCATGGGACATTTCAACAGTGCTTTGGCTTGAATAAGATTGTTAGATTGTGGTAAAAATATCAAAAAGAAAAAAGATTTAAAAAAAATGAGTTTTAATTGAATGACATCCTAGTTCAGAAATTATGATACCCTAGTTAAAAAATTATGACACCCGATCATAAAACATAAAATTAAATATAGTAACCCCTACTACCTGGAGAACCTATCACTTGTGGACTAAGTTATGACTCCTAGGATGTCATAACATGCTACGGATGCAAAAGAATGATAAATATATGCTAAAACAGTATTACAACACTCTAGTTCAAATACTACGACACCCTAGTTATAAAACTAACATTCCTGCATAAAAACTTAAACCGGATATTTTGATCCTCCATAACAGAAGTGCTTTGGTATGCATTACTGATATATGATACCCACAATGTAATAAAATTTTTCTGAAAAAACTTGAGTATCAAAAACTTCGAAACATGAACAACTCTGTATAAAATAGAAAATGAAAGCTTTTATTCTCTATTATGGAATATTTTAACCATGCATTGACTTGAATAAGATTGTTAGATTGTGATAAAACAACCAGGAAAAAAAGATTTTTTAAAAAAAAAGAGTTTTTATTGAGCGACATCCTAGTTCAGAAGTTACGATATCCTAGTTCAGAAGTTACGACATCCTAGTTAAAAGATTACAACACTCGATCATAAAACATGAAATTAAATATAGTAACTCCTACTACCTGGAGAACCTATCACTTGTGGACTGAGTTATGACTCCTAGGATGTCATAACATACTACGGATGCAAAAGGATCACAAATATATGCTTAAACAGTATTACGATACTCCAGTTCAAACACTACGACATCCTAGTTATAAACCTAACATTCCTGCATAAAAACTAAAACCGGATGTTTTGATCCTCCGTAACAAAAGTGTTTCGGTATATATGCTGATATATGATACCGACAATGTAATAAAATTCTTCTGAGAAAACTTGAGTATCAAAAACTTCGAAACATAAACAACTCAATATAAAATAAAAAAGAAAACTTTTGTCCTTTATCATGGGACATTTCAACCATGCATTGACTTGAATAAGATTGTTAGATTATGATAAAAAGACCAGGGAGAAAAAAGATTTCAAAAAAATGAGTTTTCATTGAACAACACCCTAGTTTAGAATTTACAACACCCTAATTCAGAAGTTACGACACCTTAGTTAAAAAATTATAACACCCGATCATAAAATATGAAATTAAATATAGTAACCCCTACTATCTAGAGAACCCATCACTTGTGGACTGAGTTATGATTCCTAGGATGCCATAACATGCTACGGATGCAAAAGGATGACAAATATATGCTTAAACAATATTATGACACTCTAGTTCAAACACTACGACATCCTAGTTATAAACCTAACATTCCTGCATAAAAACTTAAAATAGATGTTTTGATCCTCCGTAAGAGAAGTATTTTGGTATGCATTGCTGATATATGTATCCACAATATAATAAAATTCTTCTGAGAAAACTTAAGTATCAAAAACTTTGAAACATGAATAACTCGGTATAAAACAGAAAATAAAAGCTTTTATCCTCCATCATGGGATATTTTAATTGTGCATTGGCTTGAATAGGATTATTGGATTGTGATAAAAAGACCAGGAAGAAAAAAGATTTTAAAAAAAATGAGTTTTCATTGAACGACATCCTAGTTCAGAAGTTACGACACCTTAGTTAAAAAATTACGATACCCGATCATAAAATATGAAATTAAATATGGTAACCCCTCCTACCTGGAGAACCTATCACTTGTGGACTAGGTTATGACTTCTAGGATATCATAGTATACTATGGATGCAAAAGGATCACAAATATATGCTGAAACAGTATTACGACACCCTAGTTCAAATAGTACAACACCCTAGTTATAAATCTACGATATCCCTGTTCAGAAACTTAAATTATATTTATTATTCCCTCCTATCATGAATACTTATAACCTGTAGACTGAGTTATGACTCCCAGAGTGTCATTAACTTTCTCTAACTATCAAAACAGTTGGTGTAGTAAAGGAACTATAAAAAGAAAAATACACAAGATTCTATGAAGGCTTGGTTTACTTCCTGTTGGGGATGATATTTTATCTTAAACGTATAGAAGAACTCTTCGGTAGCTTATTTCAACCTCGGATCAAAACAAAGGAAGTCTTCAATGGCTTATTTCAACCCGGACCAAAATAGAGCACTTTTGTAGGCCGACGAAAGGCAACCCAAGAGGGGGGTGAATTGGGTTTTATAAAACTTTTGTACAATTTGCAAAGTGTGAACTAAAGCAAGTATATGCTAATACAATTTAAGTACTTGTGTATTTCAAATAAATGCAGCGAAAATAAAGAAATAAAGTACAAGGAGAACAATCACACAAATACAAAGATTTATAGTGGTTCAGTGCCAACCAAGCACCTACATCCACTCCCCAAGCCATCCTTGGGAATTCCACTAAGTTTGGTTTTATAACTTAGGCTCACCAACAACCTTTACAACTTGTTTTGTCTTCGGGCTCACAAGTCAAATCCTAGTTAGTTTCAAGGCTCACCAACAATTACCCTTGGTTTTACGGGATAACCAAGAACCTAAACAACTTGTTTTGGCTTCGGGCTCACAAGTAAAATCCTTGTTGGTTTCAAGGCTCACCAACAATCACTTTGGTTTTCAAAGGCTTACCAAAAATCTCTTTGGTTTTCCAAGACTCACCAAAAACCTTAAGTAAAACAAGTTAAGAGCAATATGAAAAGAATATAATTTAAAGCTTTCTAAAATAAAGCAAATATCTCTTTGAAGTCCTTGAATGTTGATGAAGATCTTGTCTTCAAGTTGATGAAGCCTTTGATTGATGCTTGTAGATGTAGACTTTGAATACTCTCTTTGAAACTTGGAAGCTTGAAGGCTTTTAATCACTCAACTATTGAATCCTTTAAGAATATTCAAGAAACTTACCAAAGGATTACTTTTCCATTTGATTCTTAATGTTTATATAGCCTCCCAACACTTAAATGACCGTTTATAACCGTTAGGGAGGAAAATATGGCCGTTGGAGCCAAGTTGGAGAAGTTCTACAGCCCAGAAAACTAGCCGTTACTGTTCAAGTGTCAACACTTCACCTTCAGGTGTCGACACTTCAATTTCAAGTGTCGACACTTCATTCTCCAGGTATCGACACTTCATTCTCCAGGTGTCGACACTTCAGCTCTAGGTATCGACACTTGACTGAAAGTGCTTTCTGAAGTTTTCTGTTTGTCTCAGGCCTTGAGTCGACACTTCACTCTTCAAGTGTCGACACTTGATCCTCAGATATCGATACTTCATTTTCAGGTGTCGACACTTGTCTGTGCCATTGCTGAAACATCTTCAAATTGAAACTTTAACCTCTTCAAGTTTTTCCATATTAATTCCAAAGTCTATATACTTGATTTTTCATTAATTTAAGGACTTTTCCAACTAAAATACAAGCATTTCTTCATCCAACATGGTTGAGTACTAAGATCTGAGGAATACACTTAAATACAATTAGTACTCATATATACTTAAACATTTTGTCAATCATCAAAATCAAGACCAGAGTCAACAACTTTTTTAGAGAGAAGAAGAAGCTAGTATTTATATTTGAAAGTTAATTCCTGTGACAGGTCTCTCCGAGCCCATTTTAGAGCGAGGGAGATTCTTCTTCAATCTTTACTGATTCCTTGGATAAAAACGAGAGCATGTTTCAGACTGAAACATTTACCAAAATCTAAGCAAGATGGCGAGGAAAAGGGGGTTGGAGGGACATGCAGAGGTGGACCACACCAACTTTCCTGAGGGGGGCCAAAAAATAAAAATAAAAAATATTAATAAATAATTAAAATTAATTTAAATATTTTTTATAAATATTATTTAAATTATATTTATCTTGTTTCATGAGATTAAATTCAGTAATAATTGAATATACCATAAAGTTTTCAGTTATCTCCTTATCGATATACGTGACTAAATAATCAAAAAAAATTATCTTCCATTTGTTGCATAATCTGATCTTGATAACCTTCATTTTTGAAAATATTTCTCTACAGTAGTAGTTGAAACTGGAAGAGTAATAAGCGTCATGGACTCGGAGAGGATGCGCGCGCACCGGCCACAATAGTGGCAGCGTCATGCCGAGTACCATTGGCGCTGTACAAGATGATGGTGCCAAAGATGATGGGGTGTGAGTATAGTAGCATTGGTGGGAGCCTGAGGCATGATGGGTGCCCACCCGCCCGTGCCCTTCAAGATCCAATTATGCTACGCGATGGATCCGTCGCTAAGACGGTGCGCGGCTTCACCGCATGCAATATTCGTCAATGCAGCGAGGATAACGAAGGCCACCGAGATAGCAGTCATAGGCCAGTGCATCGATGGTATCCGGTCTTGTGTATGCACAATTGCCTGGTCTCGTCATGGGAGCGTTCTATTGATCGCATTATATGACAAGTTCGGCCGTCATTTTATCCATCGGTGTGGCGAATGAGATGGTGCTGACTGCGTACAGTGGCTTCGACCATGGCAAATTCTAGAAATGGACGCTGGTTGAGTAGCAAAAAGAAAATTATTTGTCTTCTCCTAAAAAATTATGAAAAAAATTTTAATGAAAATGAAAAATAAAATTGGTAGTGATCTAACTTTCAAGTAGAAAAAATTGATTTATAGTATTTGTTTCATTTTAATTTTTTTTTTAAGATTCTTCAAATTATATTTAATATTCCCAAATTTAGAAGGGCCAAATATATATATATATATATATATATATATATATATATATATATATATATAAGTTTATATGAAATCTTAATTTATAAAAAAAATTAAAAAATTTAGGGGAGGCCAAGGGGCTTCCTTGCCCTTCAGATGGCCCATTCTTGTACATATTTAAAAAAAAAAAAAAAACTTATAAAAAAATTAACAAAAAATTAGTGGGGGCCAAGGCCCTCCTTGCCTCCCGGCTGTTCGCTCCTGGGGACAAGATATTTGGTCTGGACAAAAATTTTAAATAAAAGCTGAACGGTAATTAATACTAGTCATGCTCAACTTATAACCGCCCCGTCCCGTCATGCCATTCCGGATACAGGTGGACCAATAAGAAAAGACGGTACGACCGCGTTGGATTTGTTGCACCTCACATGGTCCACAAAGACTTACTCATGGAACCAGAGAAGGCCATGCTCGGGTCTGGGCCGGATCAGGTCATTCCTTGAGATCCACGAGAGTGGGAATGAACCCGAACCCAAAAAGTAACCCGATTCATTAGCGGATCTGTTTGACCGGACTCGAACCCGAGAAGGAGTAAATTTTGGGGTCGGAGGAAATCTTGTGCAACAACCGAAGGACCCTGTAGACGTGCCGGTGTCTTAGGGGGCCTGACAATAATCGAAGAGAGAAAGCAAGGAAAAGAATTCGAGTCCCTATCAATTGGCATGCCATCCAATTGCCAGAATATTGTCCCGGTCTTTATCTGCCGACCTTGATCTTTCGTTATCGTTCACGGTGCCAGATTTTGAAGGCCTCTTCCATTATGTTTTGTGAGCCAGACACGGCACCGAAAGGATCGGTCTGCTCATGGTGTCGATGGGATCCCTCGTTTTTGACACATGCAACCAACCTGGTTCCTGCCAACCAAAACCCATTTCGAATTCAACCCATTGTTTGTGTCAGGACTGTCAAGTCAGACAAGCATGGAGTACAAAAGTAAGGGCAGGTTTTGATTGAACGCTTGAGCAACGGTATCGAATCCTAGCATGCCTGACTTCTGATTCAGATTTTAAATATATAATAATTTTATACTTCAATATTCTAGTTTATGTAATTTTTAACCGTGTCATAATATGCCATGTCTAACAATTTTCTCTCCTTTCCATATAATTATGGCAAGGCCACGTCGAGTGAGAAATTGATAAGGTGTAGCTTTCATTGGATTCTCATCCTTCCACCCACTAGCGTTTGATTTTTATTATTATTATTTTTTTTTTTTAAAAAAAAAAAAAAATTCCCTTTCCTTTTGTTTATCCCTTTGTATACTTCCTATCCTGAAGCTTGATTTGTTCTTCTTCTTCTTTTCCCACTTTCTGGCAATCTAAAGATGGGTTATGATAGATAAGTATGAGATGGGTTAGGAGTTGAATCAAAGCAACATGCATGGATTGGGTTGACAGGTTAAAATGGGCCACGTCGTGCCAAGTTAAGATAAAGAGAAAATTGGGCAGGATGGGTCACGTCAGACCAGTGGACTTGAGTCCTCAAAGTGCCCGCGAACGAGACTCATAAAGTTTTAGCAATGCCGTTACTTCATTATTTGCTTCATCTCCATATGATCTAGCTATATAACAGCATTACAATCGGGTAAAAACCAAGAGTAATACAAATGGGAAGTTAGGGTTATAACATGCATTATAATTATTTGTAATTATATGCTTTTATAACCCGTTAAAATGATCATTGTCTTTTTATGGTTATTATATGTACCACGAAAAAAAGAGAGTCCGGAAATATTAGAATGAAGGCTATAAAGTTATATTTCATACTTTTGTGAAAGCATGCCAAGAGTTCTTCAGCTCGAAACCGAGTGATTCTTGATGCTACTCTGCGCACACTAAAGTTAGCTCAAATTGCATGGGGTATCGTTGGAACAAGAAAATCTATCCACGTCTCCCGCAATGTATATATTAACGAAACAAATGGATTTGGGAAAAATGGGAAAGACTCTCCGGTCATCAGGAAAGCCCAAATTATCGACCCATCCAATCAAGGACTCCAGGGCCCAAGTCCGTAGGAAAGAAAAAAGAAAACTCTATCCACGAGGGCTCATTTTTTTTTTTGCAGGTAAATGATTTAATTGGAAATAATATTTAGACAAAAAAAATGATTAATGCATATTTTTTTATGCATAAAAAAGTAGTTCAAAATTTTGTTATTTATGCTCTTTTATATTATTATTTTTTTGAATAAATTGCTAGAATTTATCCATATTTTTCATAACATTCTTTATGAGAACTAAAGTTCAAGAGTAATGAATATTGAATAAAGAGGTATTGAAAATTAGGAGAAGAGTATTCTAAAAATAAAATTGAATATTTTTTTTTACTGGCTAATGAAAAAATGATTTAGCAATATTTCAAATTGATAACATTTTCTCACCGATTCATATATAAATGCTATCTAGAAAAAATAACTTATCTATTTTAAAAAGTGTAAGGACATGAATAAGTTTAAGTTAAACAATAAAAAAGTTGACCAATTTTTTTATCATATTTATCCATAATAGTATAGAAAAAAAATTTTCTAGCCCTCCTGTTTCATTCTTCCAATGCTCTATAGATACCGGAGAGTCCGATCAGCGCCAATTTGATGGGACTTTTTTTTTTTTTTCTTTAATATGAAGAATGGTAGTAGATGTATCATGAGTCACCATCTCATCAAAGTGCTGATCATCAACGAGCCTTTCCGATCACCTGATCATATTTTGGTGGCAACTCAAACCATTTGGCCGCCATGGCCTATCATAAAAATTGATTTGGAGCAATGTGCGCCAAAACACATAATAAGAAATTGTTAGAGGTATTCCCGCATAGAGATCGATTGCCGGTGCAAGTAAATCGATAAATTATATAAAATCTTTAACGACATAAAATAATTATGTGAGCATCAAAGGATTGATATCTTCATAGTCCGTAGAATCATTAAAATCCATCGATTGTTATTTTGCTAACATTGTTTTAGTCTAAACTAATTCTGTCATATTTTAGAAACGATGGAATCAAGAAGTCTTCTTGAACCAGTTGCAGCTAGAAAACAAAAATTGCTGCAGACTAGAATTCAAAACAGAGCCTAGCGAATATTGAATGTATTTATTTGATCTAAAGGTTAAGAGATATACGTCATCGTAACATTATTATGTTTACCATTCATAAAACATGATAATATTATGAATTATATACAACAAATCAACTTGCTTTTTTACATTTTATATGAAAAGATAATTACAATTCATTTTACATAGCTCTATCATATGTTAAAAGAAAACGATAACCACGTAGCAGCCTACAAAATGTAGCAAAGCAATTGATTTTTAAGCTTGTATCAAGAGAATTGAGCTTTACATAAAACTTGATATTAAATTTATATCTATACTTGTTTTCTAAGAGAACAAGTGTTTATTATAGTAAAATTTAATAAAATTAAAAGTGAATCAACGAAGTGAAGTGAGAAGCTTGTCCAGCCGACATGAAAATTGGATGTCAAAGGATATAGATTTTTTTCCTTTTTTTTAGAAAAAAAAAAAGATAAAGAAAGTGAGAACTTCTTTTCTCCCCTTCCATTATATGGCTTTTCTTGTTAGTAATATAATATGGAGTAGCGGATCTATTGCAAATTTATCTTTTGTTCTTCCACAATAATCGACACTAGAAGTTAGATTGGCATGATACCATTCACTTACCACAACGAAATGGAAAATATATATGCATTTGATCCAATCAATATAACCAAATAGAAGAAGAGGGCTAATATATAGAGAAAGAAACCATAAGGATCCAAACTAAAAAATATATAATATAATTACATTGGCAAGCCAAACAATTCAATTTGTGCCCTGCACGCAAGCAGTCTGTTTGTAGGTGATTCGGATCACTTCTCTTGCGACTAACAAGCATGGAGGGATCCCCTCAATCCTAACTTGCCTCTATGGTTCATTAAAATAAGTCTTGTCATCGAGTCAATCATGATCTTATATGCCTACTATTATAACGGGATGGTCAGACTAATTGGCAAAAGGCTAAAAGTCCAGAATAAGCCAACGACATAAAATCTAACCAACTCATTTCTAAAGCACAACTATTTGACCAACTTGGACTTAAAGAAATATCAGATAAACTACCTCCAAATGAAGTAATCACTAGATTTCGCCGACCAAGTCAAAAAGAACTGAGATGGCAAGAAAGAAACAGTTATCAATGACGTTATAATGACCGTTCGTTACAACGGGTCCAAGTTAGTTTCAACTAAATGACGTTGAAATTAACTATAAGAAACATTTCCTAACTAACTTCTGTTAAGGTAACGCCTATAAATATGGATAAGAGGGGACCTTCGCAGGCAATTAAGAAAGTGAAGTATTCCTAACATAGCTGCTCTACAGGTTCTCTATCTGTTGCGTGAACTCTACTGACTTAAGCATCGAAGTGTCCCTACCGAAAAACTTTCGACCAGGAACTTGTTTTGTAGGTGCTCAAGGTGACCAGCCGGTGGCTTTCAACGGTACAAAGTCGATCACCAGGGTTCAGCATCAACAGATTAGCACACCAGGTAGGGGCAGAGATAAGCCACCTCTTGTTTGGAAAAGAGAATCTACGTAGAGAAGATGGTGAAGAAAAAAGTACTAAATGCTTCAACCAGTAGATGTCGTCAGCTATCCAAGAAGAACGATCCACCAAACCCTCCACTGGAGAACAATAATGTACCTTCTATAATGAGCATGGGATAATAGCAGATCAATATTCTCTTGAATAAGATGTGAGTTATGACTGTCGCTGTTCAAAATATCCAAGAAGCTGCTATTAGTGGGCAACAACAACTAGTCGCCTCTAGACTTAGTCGACAATCTCCTTTAAGAGATGTTCGGTGCCAAGAATCAAGTCGATATTCTCGATACCGACATTCCCTAGATCGATGATTCCTTATACAGCAAAATTCTCAATATCATGAATATGGAGAAAGCCGACTTAAAGAAAAACGTCTAAGGTCCCTCTCTGAATCTTCAAGTAACTCTACTCCGGGAAGTACTCAATAGAGTAGGGGGTTCGACGACATGATGATTATGAAAGAAAGTTTCAAAAGTTAAAGCTGCAAATTGCGAAGCTCAATGATCAACAAAGAAGCAATGAATGACTTGTCGCTTGTGATTCATGACCTCCATTTCTTAACAAATTATGGAAGAAGTGATCCCATCTCACTTCAAGATCCCACAACTAGAATCTTATGATGGAACTATTGATCCTTTTGACCACTTGGACAGTTTTAAAGCCTATATAATAATTCAAGGTGCAAGTGATGTCTTCTATTCTTTTGCTTTTCCAGCAACTTTGAAGAAGGCCATGCGGATGCGGTACTCGAGCCTCAAACTAGATACTATTCATTCCTTTAGTCAATTGGAAAGATTATTTGTGGCTAATTTCAAGACATGTAAAAAGATGCCATTAATTCGAATAACCTCTTCTTCATTCAGCAAAATGAAGGACAAACCTTAAAGGAATATGTGGCTCGTTTCATCTTTGCCACACTTGAGATCCCATATCTTAATGAGTACATAGTCATGTCTGCAATGAAAAAGGGGCTTCGATTGTCTAGGTTTACTTTCTCTCTGGATAAGAAATTTTTCACTAGTTATTCAAAAATATTAGTGCATGCATAAAAGTACGCATTAGTCGAGGAGCAAGCTACAAGTCGATGCCAAGCCAAAAAGAGATCGACATTAAAGAAAAAAAATCAAAAAAATGATGATTCATGACCCTTCAATAATGATATGCTCCAGCTCGATGATGAAGTCTGAAGCTAAAGAATTTAGCCAACAAGTTTGACACTTATACTTCCCTATCCCTTCCAAGAGAGAAGATACTGATGGAGATAGAGAAGAAGAGTTTCTTGCAAAGACCTTGGCCAATGCACGGATCTCTAGCATCGCAAAACAAGAACAAATATTGCCGATTCCATCATGATCATGGATATATCACTGAAGAAAGTATCCAGCTAAAGGATAAAATAGAAGACTTGATCAAGTATGAGTATGTTCGTAACCAAGAGCACCGAACCGAGATTGTTGCTCAAAAGAAAATTATGGATGGAACGAAACTTTCCAACCAACAACCCATAGATGGAATGTTCGGCATGATACATCGTCGATCAAATTAGAGGAAGGGACTGAAGAAGACACTCCAAAAAAGTATAAGAGCAATAATGTTATCAGCTTCTTTGACAGTGATTTGTAGGGTATTCAAATATCCCATAATGACCCTGTAGTTGTTTCCACCATTATAGCAAACTATGATGTAAGAAGAATTTTAGTGAATAATGAAAGTTCAACTAAGAAATTACTCTATGATGCTTTTGTCAAAATGAATCTATCTAGAGATAAGTTATAAAAAATATCAACACCATTAATGGAATTTGATGGAAACTCGAGTGGGATGGAGGGAGAAATCACACTCCCAGTAACTATTAGGATAGAACCTCGACAAAAAAATACTCACTATCAATTTCATGGTTGTCCAAACATCTTCAACATACAATGCTATATTGGGATGACCAGCTTTGAATAAATTTTGAGCAATTGTATCAACCTATCATCTTCGGGTATGGTTTTCGACTAAGTATGTAATTGGAGAAATGAGGGGAGATCAAAGAGTGGCTCAGCAATGCTTAATGATTCAAGATAGTTAATCAGTTAGCTGAATGTCTCTAGAATAGCTGGATCAGAGGAAGGCAAAAAGTATGGGGAACCAACTGAAAAAACTTTATGCCATTAGAAAAAGAAAACCTGACAAAAGTTGTACAAGTTGGAAGTTTGCTAGACGAAGAATTAAAGTCAAAGCTGATTGACTTCTCACAAAGAAATGCTGATATCTTTGCTTGGTCGGCTGCTGATATGCCCAGAATTTTTTCAAAAATTATTACTGACTAGTTAAAAGTCAACCCAAGGTATAAGCCTATTCGGTAGAAGAAGAGAAATTTTGCTCCCGAGCGATAGAAGCTTATTGATAAAGAAGTAAGTAAGCTTATCGATGCTGGATATGTTAGGAAAGTTCATTACCCAGATTGGCTCGCCAACATGATAATGATCAAAAAGGCAAATAAAAAATGAAAAACTTATATTAATTACACTGATCTCAATAAAGCTTGTCCAAAATACAGCTTTTCCTTATAAAGAATAGATCAGCTAGTTGACGCCACTACTAGGCATAAGCTTCTGAATTTTATGGATGCCTTCTTAGGTTACAATCAAATCCGAATGGACCCAGAAGATGAAGAAAAGATAGCCTTCATAACTAAGAAAGGGCTATATTGCTATCAAGTAATGCTGTTTGGTCTAAAAAATGCTGGAGCAACATACCAACAACTAATCAACAAATTTTTTAAAAAATAAAATGGAAGGAAATGGAAGCCTACGTTGATGATATGCTAGTGAAAAGCATCCAAGTATCTGATCATATCAAGAACCTGGAAAAAGCCTTTAGCATACTGTGAAGCCATCGGATGAAGTTAAATCCAACTAAGTGTGTCTTCGGAGTAATATCGAGAAAATTTCTTGGTTTCCTTGTCACTAATCAAGAAATAAAAGCCAATCCTGAGAAGATCCGAGCAATCCTTGACGTGAGGCATCCTTTAAATATGAAAGAGGTACACCAGCTGACCGGGTGTGTCACTTCATTAAACTGATTTATCTCTCGGTCGGCTAAAAGGTATTTGCCCTTCTTTAAAGCTCTGTGGCAAACTAGGAATTTTGAATGGTCAAATAATTGCCAATGAGTTTTTGAAGAGCTAAAGAAATATCTAATCAATCCACATTTGCTCTTGAAATCACAAGAAGGAAAAACTTTATATTTATATCTCTCCGCTTCGCATGAAGCTGTTAGTTCTGTGCTTGTCAGAAAAGAGCCCAACAACATTCAGAAGCCGATTTACTATTCTAGCAAAGTATTACATGATACTGAAATAAGATACCTAAAGGCATAGAAAGTGATTTATGCATTGGTTACGATAGCAAAGTGCCTGAGACCTTACTTCCAAGCTCACTCAGTGGTGGTACTGACATATCAACCATTGAAGGCCATCCTGCGATGTCCCAACATATCAGGAAGAATAATCAAATAGGTTGTCAAATTGGATGAGTTTGACATAGTCTATCAACTACGACATGCAATAAAGGCACGGTGCTGGCAGATTTTGTTACTGAATGCACTTGAAGCATCGAAAAAGATAATCAAAGAATAACTAATGAAAAAGAAGCGGCTGAAGAAAGCTCCAATTTTATATGGATACTCCACATAGATGGAGCATCTAATTCTTTTGGCTGTGGAGCAGGATTGATTCTGGCTAATCATGAAGGAGACATTGTAGAGTGCTCTTTTTTTCTCCTTTCATGCATTAAACAACCAAGTTGAGTATGAAGCACTCCTAGCCAAGTTAAAAATTACTAAGAAACTCAAGGCCTAGAAGATCAAGGTCTTTACAGACTCCCAATTAGTCGTAAAGCAGGTAAGGAAGAATTTGAAGCTTGGGATGCCATGATGATGAAATATCTGGAGAAAGTGCAAACTCTCATAATCGAGTTCAACTCCTTTGAGATATCACATATTCTTTGAACAAAAAATTCTCGAGCTAATGCACTTTTCCAATTGGCCACCACAGCTCCTGACTCCCTTATCGGACATACATTGAGTATCTTGAAATCTCCAGTATTGAAGAAGGCATAGCAGTACAGCAAGTAGAACAAGAGTCCAGCTAGATGGATCCTATCATCAAATATCTGAATAAAGAAATATTACCTGAAGATACTGTTGAAGCCAAATGGGTACGGTGGATGGCTTCACAATATGTGATCATAAAAGGGATTCTCTACAAAAGGCCTTTTACACAACCTCTGTTGAAATGCCTAGGGCCCTCAGATACTGATTACTCCCTCAGAGAGGTGCATGAGGCTATATGTGGCGATCACATGGGGGGTTGATTCCTGGCTTATAAAATAATACGTCAAGGATACTATTGGCTGACCATTCAAAAGGACATAGCTGACTTTGTTAGAAAGTATGATCAATGCCAAAGGTATTTCAATTGATATGGTTGGAGGCTGACGTGGCACCCACATCCGACATGGTTGGTTGCCGACATGGCACACACGATCCGTGCACTCATCAAGTAGAGCTCATGACCGAGTAAAGCTCCTAGCTAAGTAGAGCTCATGACTGAGTAAAGCTCCTAGCTAAGTAGAGCTCCTGGTCGAATAGAGCTCCTGATCGAATAGAGCTCTTGGTTGAGTAGAGCTCCTGGCCGAGTAGAGCTCATGGTCGAGTAAGGCTCCCAACTGACTTGAATCCTAGTTGCGGAAGGAGTTGCCCCCGCGGGCCAGGAGAGGAAAGGAGGATCAAAGGATGCATCAACCCTAGACAGGTGTGTGTGGCTTGCTTGATCCCAACGATACTGGATGGTGATTGAGGAGAGTGAGATTATTATCTCCATCAAACTTGTCATGACATCCCGCGAGGGAGAAGCGGCGCACCGTCGATCCTATGCTCTTCATAGAGGCGTACCCTATCAAAACAGTGAACCACACAACATGCCATCTACCTCCAATACAAGAGATCCTGTCAGGACTCCAGTCCTTGCGGGATATGTGCCTTTCGCATGAGGACAAGCCCTGTAGCACACCGCCTGTATCCAGTGTAGGGGGCCCTGTCGGGACTCCAATTTTTATCCCACAGGGTGCTACTAAGCCTGCACCCTCCCCTAGGAGGGTGTGCCATAGCACGCTGCATACACCCAATACCGAGGGCCTTGCTGGGACTTTAGTATCTATCCCATGGGGTCCTGCAAAGCCTGCACCCCTCTCAAGGGGTGCGCTACTAGGACACCCGATTCCACCCACTAATATCGACTTCCATATATATCTATAAGAGAGATCTCTGGCAAGGGTAAGAAAGAAGAAGCAGCAAGTAACTCTCATTACTTAGAAAAATCCATTCTTTCAACGAAACCTCTTCATGGTGGTCATTTAGGCCTCCATGATTGAGGATCTATTGCTCTCGATAGCTATACTAACTTGACCATCGGAGTATCCCATCAGGATCCCCGACCCAGGTTTTCTATTTTTTGCAAGACCACCCAATGGCTAGGAGCATTCTGAGATGAGCCATCCGATGATGCTCGAAGTGACTAACATGGTCCCGGGACCCATCGAGTCTATAGGCAAGAAGCAATCTTGGTGGCAACACCAATATCCAAAGGTGTCCTGCAAGCTAGCTGACTCAATTGACTACCCCTGGCCATTTGCTCAATGGGGAATCGACATTCTTGATCCATTTTTTCTAGCTTCTAGTCAAAGAAAATTCATAATTATAGCCATCGACTACTTTACCAAATGGATCGAAGCTGAACCTTTGGCTCATATAACTAAGAAGAAGGTCAAGAACTTCGTAAAAAATTATATAATTTACTAATTCGAAATCCCGTATACAATTATCACCGATAATGGAAGGCAATTCAATAACCAGAGATTCAAGGATTTTTGTACTCAATATCATATCTATCACAAATTATGGTAGAGGCACCAGGATCAGACACATATTACTGGGCCCTATCTGATTTATTTAGCCATGTGTCATAATTTTGTAACAAATTAGATTGAGTCATGTAATAAATCGAGACTAGTTGACTTGTCTCAACCCTAGTCAGTCATTGAATCCTGTACTTGAGTATTAGTCCAGTGAGAGTCCAATTTTTGTACAAGAGAGGATGTTACCCTATTTTAGAGTTCCACCAGGCCTCATCCAAGAGCTAGAGGCATTTACATCAGCTTATGGGATCTTGTTTGACACCCTAGAGCCCTAGATACCCTCCAGATGCTCTTTAGATGCCCAGATTCCCTCTAGATGCAAGAGTATATTCCCAGACCAGGCCATATCATGAATCCAGAGGTCCATTTGTGCCCAGCCCAGGAGAAATCAAGCTTAAGTACTAGGCCCAAGCCTTTAAGAACCTAGATTCCAGTCTAATGCCAGGAATATACCAACCCAGGCACTCCAGCTTCCAGGAGGCCCAAAGCCCATGCACCCCAAGCCCTTGGCCGGCCCTTGTTGCCCCCCATGAAGCCCAACATGCCAAGAGTGGCGTACTTGAGGTTGACTTGGTCCAAGCTAGGAGGAGAAGTCCAAGTGGAAGGAGGAAATCAAGTTCTTATTCTATTCAACTTGTATACTCCTAGTTCTAGATTTATTTTGTAATCTTTCTCCCACTTAAATTGTGTAAACCTATTCTAACCAGGAGAAGACTTGTAATCCCTTTAGGAGAAGCCATGGGAACTCTATAAATACCCCACCCCTCCTTCTCTTGTAATAATTCTACTCTTATGAAATTAAATTGCGGTGAAATATTGTCTTGAGTTTTGGTGTTGTGTTGGTTTTGCTTTTGTTCCTCTACTTGGCCGACCTCTACCTCTAACTTTCATCCACGCCCAAGCACCCTTCCAAGTATTCAAGTATCAACCTTCATCCTTGAGAAGAAGCCCAAGGCCGCCCCCTGCTAAGAGCCTCCTTCTTCTCCCAGCCGCCATCACTCCTAACCCTAGTCTTTTCCTTATATTTCATACCTTGCTTATTTTATTTGATTGTTGATTCAAACCTAACCTTGACGCTTTGCAGGATCTCCGAGGTATTTTGATGGGGACATCGACCCAGAATCTGAAGCAGCCCAGATTAAACCTGAAGCCCAACCTAGAAGTCAGCCCAGAACCTGAAGCCCAGAACCAGAAGCCAGCCCAGAACCTGAAGCCCAGCCCAGCCCAAACCCTGGGGGCCCAAGATCCTGAAGTTGATACAGCCCAAATCTTGATGCAGCACAAATCACAAAGTACACAACATGATAAATATATTTTTATGGGTGTACGAGGGATTGGGTATCTTGAAATTTTAGGATTAGTTTTATTGGTTCTCTAGTTTGATTATTTGTTTTTAGGATTTACTTTATCCTTGGATTAGTTTATTTTTTAAAATAATAGTTTGAATTTGTTAGGGGTATCTGATCAGGATATCGGATATCTTAGATTAGGTGTCTATTTAAGATGCTCGGTTATTCAATAAAAATTAGCGAAGATGAAGAATATTTGAGAAAATCCGGGTGTGTCCCGATTCCTCCCTCTTTCTTTCTTCTTCCCTCCCCCTGCTCTTCTTCTGATTCTTCCTTGGTGCTATTTCCCCACCTTCTTGGTTCTTCCTCTCCCTCTCCTCTGTGTTTTTCCCTCCCAGCTATTTTTTCCTCTCATTCTTCTCAGATTTACTTATAACTCTGTCAATTTAAACATCTTGAGCCCAGTAACAAGCAATCTTCCAACATCCAAAACCCACTGCATCCCCTATTTCAAACATCAACCGAGAGGTCCATCCAATCAAACACCGATCGAACCCACCATCTCATCACCAATCTCGTCGGAGGCTAGCCGCCCATCCCTCCGACGTCGCACCGCCGAATCCCCGATCCACGTGACCAGCGGCCACCGGTGAAACCCTTTCGAGCCGGCACCCCCAAGCCGCCCGCGTCACTTCCAGCCGCTGCTGTGCCGCAGGTCTGTATCGCCATCGTCCTCCATCCGGTGCCGACGCTGGCGAGCCCCTCACGTGAAGCCTCCCGCCATATCCCCTACTGCGGCTATCGCCCCACCGTCGTCGCCCAACATGATGCCTTCCATCGACTCCGCCATGCCGCCATCCATCGACTCTGCCATGGCCGCCGCCGATCACCGGAAAGAACCGCACCTCCCTCCCTCGCCGCCATCACCGGTGGAGATTCCCGCCAGATCGCCATTCCCTCGCGGCTCTGCATCGGTCCGTGGAGACCCTTTGCATGATCGGAGAAGCACAGTCGGCGTAGGAGGCCGACTTTAGAAGAAGCATAGGAAAAAAAATAGAGAGAGAAAACCGTGGGAAAAAAAATGTGAAAAAAAGAGGAGTGAAAAAAAATAGAAAAAAAAATAAAAGGGAAAATATGGAAAAAAAAGGTTTTTATTTGAATAAAAAATGAGAAAAATTAATTTGGTTTAGTTTAACCTAGCCTAGGGTCGTTTCCTAGCGACCAACGGTCCGTTTTCCTTAGAATAAAACTTGATTCGGGGTCATGTCCCGCATCATGTTTCCCCTTCCCAGAGGAGGCTTTCGTTGCCTTCATATCGGGTCCAGATCACCTTCAGATTCGAGAACCAACGGCTTCATCTTCCAGGCATCAATCTGAGAGCTGTGTGACCCCTTCATCAGCAAGTTCTTCAATCTCTAGCTGGTACAAACCTTCCCACTCTTAATTTCTATTTTGATTAAAGGTTAGCTATCCTAAACAGGAAATTTCTTAATTCTCGGATCCTAACTTTTATTATTTTGCATGAGCATGCTTGCAATTATGATGATTCTTTGCATTGCTATTCATCCTGCTAGGCTTTACTTGATTTAAAAAATTTAGCCTGCAAATTAAAATTAAAAAAAAAAATTAAAAAATTTAGTTTACTATTTTTCCTGCATGCTTAGCAATCTTATTGTCATCCTGCATCAAATTAACCTCCATCGGACATCCCCAATCAAATGAAGAGGTAAAGGTGACCAATTGGATAATACTCCATGATCTCAAGACAAAACTAAATGAAGCAAAAGAATTCTGGATCAAATAGCTAAACTCCATCCTATGAGCATATCGGACTGCTCGAACTATAACTGGAGAATCACCATTTAACTTGACATTTGGAAGCGAAGCTATGATACCGGTGGAAATCAGCTTACAATCCATGAGGATTGATCATTTCAAAGAACTGGAAAACTCAGAATGACGAAGGGCAGACCTAGACCTATTAGAAGGAACAAGACTCTAAGCTCATCTGAGAATGGCCACGTATTGATAAAGGGTCACCTGCTATGATAACTCCCAGGTCAAAGCTAGAGTCTTCTAGCTTAGAGATTTAGTATTGCGAAGATCCGAAATATCCAGACCAATGAAACAAGGAAAACTTTCTTCTAACTTGGAAGGATCCTACCAAATCACTGAAGTAATACATCCTGGAACTTACAGGACTGAAAGCTTGGATGGATACCGGATTACTCGGCCATGGAATGTAAAAAACTTATGCATATACTATCAATGAAGCTCTCCTTTTGAATATTTCTCAATGAAAATATATTATTCTCTATGTTAAAGAGTTTGCCTAACCAACCGACTAGATCAAAGAAAAAGTTGGCCTAACTAACCAACTCAATCGGTATGTCTAACAAATAAAGAGTTGGCCTAACCAACTGACTCAATCGATATATTTGACAAATGAAGAGTTGGCCTAACCAACCGACTTAATTGGTATGTCCGATATATGAAGAGTTGACCTAACCAACCGACTCAATCGGTATGTCCGATAAATGAAGAGTTGGCTTAACCAACCGACTCAATCAGTTTGTTTGACAAATAAAGAGTTGGCCTAACCAACCGACTCAATCGATATGTCTGACAAATAAAGAGTTGACCTAACCAACCGACTCAATCGGTATATTCGATAAAAAAGATATTTGTCAAGAGATTAACATATTACTGTCTACTAAAGATTGAGCATCTAAATTTGCCAAAAATTTGGTACTTGAAAATATTCATTTAAACCACTTGAAATTTACCGAGAGCTTGGCACCTAAGTCTGCCAAAGAAGTAACACATCTATACATTTTGAAGCATTTATTTTACCAAAGGCTTAGTACTTATCGTGAAGTACCAAATCTACCGAAGGATCATTACTTAGCAATAACATTTTTTTTGCTAAGGATACATTACATGATACCACCGAAGGTTCACTACTTGAAATTCTTGCACTCAAAAATAGCAATGCAAAGAGCATTTTTGAAAAAGAGAAGATTCATTGATACTTTAAAGTTTGATACATCATATTCAATAGAGTTTGATGCATACAAAATGAAGAAAGAAGAAAAAACTACAAGCTATGGTTATTCAGTAGCATTCAGCTCGGGCTCCATGCTTCCTTAAGGAACTCTTTCGGCTCGCTCGGTTACTTTAAGGGGGGCATCGATCTTAGGTTCTTCTGTCATCAGCTCACTACCCCCTTCCTCATCGTCTTTGCCAATAGCGATGCCTGAAAGGTTCAAGTCAGGATAAAGCTTCAAAACCTTATCCCGATAATCGATGAAGCCCATCCTGTAACTGGCAACCCCCATCTCTGTTATCTCATCTTCAAAGACAGAGGATTTCTTGTACTCTTCAATGGCTCGATGGGCCCTCTCCTTAGCAAGCACTACCTTTTCCTCTACTGCTGCCTTCTCTACTAAGGCTTCGTCAAACTTTCACATAAACTCTTTCATCAGCATATCTGACAAGTGAAGTTTTTTCTTCTTCCTCAACTTGGCCTCAGTCTTGGCTACCTTATTCTACATCACCTTCAACTCCTTCTGTAAGGAAGAGTTGTCGACGACGCTCTTCTCCAACTTCTCCTCCAAACTTTGCTTTAGTTCTTCGGCGACTTCCTTTCGGCCTTAGCCGTCTCAAGTTAGTCGCGGAGGCTATGGCTAAGTTCGGTAAAACCGGAGACACTCTCCTTGATCAATAAAAATTCATGCATCAACTGAAAGACAAAGGCAACAAAAGTTAGTTAGAAAGATGTTCACAAAGAGGAAAAGAAAGAAATAAAGAAAAGTTACCTTGAGGAAGCTCGAGTAATAGACAGGGATAACCTCGTCCAAGCAATGGGTCTTCATCATCTCTTAATTTCTCAGGAGGATGATGGCCTTCAATAGCCAACGAGCCAGTTGACGGTTCTCCAACCCCAAGTCATCAAAAAAAATGTTGAAGTTAATAGACTGCTCTAGCTCCTCCTCGACTCACTGATTTCCTCCAGATTCTATACCGGTTTTAGGAGCCTTACCCTTGTCCTGCTAACTGACCCGTGATGAAGAAGTGTCGGCAAGCAGGGGAATGGTCGACTGTTTTGAAGGTCATCCTACAGATGAAGTCCTCGGCCGGAGAACGACAAGTCGAATGTCATCTTCATCTAAGGTCGTCCTCACCACAATCAAGATGATCTCTCTTGTCGAGACCTCTAAAAGGGCAGCGGCTATCCATGCCCTCTTCGAATCTTTAGGCTCCCCTGAAGGGATAGTAGCTTGCCTCTTTCGGATGGCTTGTCTGAGCTTCCTCATGTCCAGCCTCATCCTTTTATTTGTAAAAAGGAAGAAGAGGAAGGTCAATCAGCTAAAAGAAAAAGAAAGAAAAGTATGACTCATCCATCGGATAGTACCTAAACTGGGGAATATGCTAATTTAGGTAAGGAAGAGGCTCTATTCATTTAATAACTCCTTTATCGGAGGAACTTCAACTCCCATAAGCCTCTTGTAGTCCTCTTTGTCGGCTATGAGAATCTTTTTTCCATCATTTGGGATTAGACGGGGCTTCCTCTACTCGATACCGAAGCCCCAAGGTTAGATAGACAACAACAAGAAGAAATAAGGCTTCCATCCATGAATGACATATGGAAGCCCCGAAATAAATCTTCGGTCATGACAGGGGCCGATGACCCACCATCCTTGGTCCTAAAAGTCCTTTTTTAAGACAAAGAGGGAGCAAAAGAGGGAGGTCCTAGATTCAATCTGAAGATCGTGACAAAGAACAAGAAAGGCACAGATAACTCGAATACTGTTCAGAGTTAGCTATGCAGGAAATATATGATACACGTTCAAAAACCGAATAATAAAAGGATGAAGGGAAAAACGAAGACCTGCCTTAAAGTGTTCTTTATACAAGCTATGCTACTAGGAGAAGGCCTATTTATTTTATCATTGGATTGAGGGACAAATGCTTAAAATTTCACGGAATCTTGTAATAATCCCACAGGATGGTGCTAAGAGAGCACCTAACTAAATCTGGATGGAGATCCTCCATGTTCAGACCTCTCGCCCTCGGAGGATTGGAGCTGCCGGAAGATCGTTCGACCTCCTCCCTAGGGGTCGAAGACCTGCCAATGGCAGATACCTCTAAAAACCTAACCATGGTGGAAAGGAAAAAGGAAAGAGATGAAAGCTGACCTATGAAAGAAGAACTTGAAGGAGGAAAAGCTCGAGAAAAAATCCTAAATGGAGAAAAACTCAAATGACGGAAAGCCTAAACCCAGGAAGAAGAGAGTCCTTTATATCAAAGATGATAACGGCTACGATTCCTTCCTTAAGCAATGTGGGACATCCCTAATCGTGCCACGTATCAGGATCCTAATCGAAGATACAAAGCCGGTGGAAGAAAAATTGATGCGACATCTTGATCTGTGAGAATGCCTCTGTTAGTAATGAAAAGTTGACACTTAGCAACGGCATAACGCCTGAAAGGAAACAAATTAATTTTGCTGGCTGATTCGGAGATTCATCATCATTAGAAGATGCCTCTTTGACAATGACTCTGACAACGAAACAACTCACCAAGGAGGCATTAATGGCCAGCAAAAAAAAAACTTCATCACCATTACAACTTCCATCTTTCAAGGCGACAATGCATCTTGAAATTGGGAGTGGAGGGCAAGTGTTATGAAGGGATGATCGGACTTATGGGCAAAAGGTTAAGAGCCCAGAAATGAGTCAGCGATATAAAATCCGATCAACTCATCTCTGAAGCACAACTATCCGACCAACTCATAAAGTTTGACCAATTTAGACTATAAGAAATATTGGGTAAACTACTCCCAAATGAAGTAATGACTAGATTTCGTTGACCAGGTCAAGAAGAACTGGGATGGCAAGAAAGAAACAGTTATCATAACTGAATGACATTATAATGATCGTTCATTACAACGGATTCAAGTTAGTTTCAACGAAATGGCGTTGAGATTAACCGTAAGAAATTTTTCCTAAGTAACTTTGATTAAGATGAACGCCTATAAATACGGGTAAGAGGAGACCTTTCAGGCATGTAAGAAAGTGAAGTACTCTTGACTTAGCTTCTGTACAGATTCTCTATCTGTTGCTTGAACTCTGCTGACTTAAGTATCGAAATGTTCCCCACCTGAAAAATTTCTGATCAGGAACTTATTTTGCAGGTGTTCGAGATGACCGGCCAATGGCTCTCAATGGTGCAAAGCCGATCATCGGGATTCAGCGTCAACACCTACTTTTTAATAAAACTTGTCACTCTTGCTAGCTATCTTTATGTAGCTCTTGAAGTCTTTTAAAGAGTCTGATCTAATTTGTTTAGTGCAACGGTGATTTATTAAGGCCCAAAAGCCTCCATAAACAATTTATCATTAGCTTGCGAGACTTCAGAGCAGGCCGGGGTCAGAAGAGGGTATCCATTTGTGATCATAAGGTCTATTTCATTTTATGTAAGACAGGTACCACTTAACTCTCGAGTACCATATCATATAAATAGAATGACAATGGCAACAAGCAAAGTTATTGGTTTATACTTGCAACTAGCTCGTAAAAGATATAAAGAACCTTACACCTTGGCCTAATGACTGATAGCCATGATTTTTTTTTTTAAAAGTATCGATTCATGATGTCACCATCCTTGCTTCTCGATTATAATGGTGGAAGCACTGGAGTTGAGGATTACTTCAACGAAACACCAAAACATATAAATAGAATGACAATGGCAACAAGCAAAGTTATTGGTTTATACTTGCAACTAGCTCGTAAAAGATATAAAGATCCTTACACCTTGGCCTAATGACGGATAGCCATGATTTTTTTTAAAAAAAGTATCGGTTCATGATGTCACCATCCTTACTTCTCGATTATAATGGTTGAAGCACTGGAGTTGAGGATTACTTCAACGAAACACCAAAACATTTACTATTAAAAGGGTTTTTTTTTTTTTTTTTTTTTTTTTTTAACCAAAAAAAAAAAAGGTTTGAATATTAATCCAATGCCTTGCTGACACCCCTCATTCAGAAAAATTACAATTACTCTCCTGTAGCACAACTTTTTTTTTTTTCCTTTTATTAACGAATTCAAGCTGGCCCATTCTAAAATTGTTTCTAAAAATTTATGAATATAAATGTAGTCCAGCACGCAGTCTTATGATTTTATTAATTATATTAATCTAGAATTCATAAATATTATAAGATTTTTAGTTTAATTATTTAAATAAGTTTTAATTTTTGATATCTGGCTTAGCTTTCGGTATTATAATCCTAAAATTGAAAAATAAAAATAAAAATATTATTTTTAAAAAGAAAACAACAAAGCATGATCACAGGCGATGGCCGACCAAATGCCTTGCCCGACAGAACGGCCAGCTACTTTTGATAGAAGTTAAGATCACGTGGGACCCACCTGACATGGCTTTGAGATTGGGGCAGAAGATTGGCTACAGTTCCGGACGGGATGGCCAAATTATATGCCCCTGAATTCACGTGCCGGCATTTCTCTCCAAGCGATACGAACGGCTGCAATCAATAATATTTCAGCAGGTGGAGGAGGAATAGACCCCACACCCCATCATCAAGGGTCCCCCAAGATCGAAGCAAAGGCCCTTTTTCTGCTACTCTGGCAGCCCGTGATTGCTAGTTATTTCAGGCCACTGCTCGGTGTCTCGATGAGATCAGAGCAGGGATGGGGATGGGGACACCTCCTTTGTCTGCCTCATTTCTTGGACACCAACAACCCCCCCCCCCCACAAACAATAATAAAAGTATGCAAATCCCCATGAGGGCAGAGATAAAGACACCTGTTTCCTGGCGAGAAATGTGCTTGTGCGTGCCACTCCTAGAAGGTATTTTGGAACGATCCGTGACTCTTTTGCTATTCATTTTATTTATTTAATTATATGTCTCCCGTTCTGGCATGAGATGATAAATTAATGCTGTATTCCTCGGCTCTCTCTCTCTCTCTCTCTCTCTCTCTCTCTCTCTCTCTCTATATATATATATATATATATATATATATGTATATGTATATATATATATGTATGTATATGTATATATATATGTATGTATATGTATATATATATGTATGTATATGTATATATATATATATATATATATGTATGTATATGTATATATATATATATGTATGTATATGTATATATATATGTATGTATATGTATATATATATGTATGTATGTATATATATGTATATATATATATATATATATATATATATATATGTATGTACATGTATATATACATATATATATATATATGTATATATACATATACATACATATATATGTATGTACATATATATATACATATATATGTATGTACATATATATATATACATATATATGTATGTACATATATATACATACATATGTATATGTATACATATACATACATATGTATGTATATGTATGTATGTATATATATGTATGTATGTATATGTATGTATATATGTATGTATATGTATGTATAATGTATATATGTATGTATATGTATGTATATATATGTATGTATATGTATGTATATGTATGTATGTATATGTATGTATGTATATGTATATATATGTATATATATATGTATATATATGTATGTATATGGATGTATATATATGTATGTATATGGATGTATATATGTATATGTATGTATGTATATGTATGTATATATGTATGTATATGTATATATATGTATATGTATATGTATGTATATGTATATGTATGTATATGTATATATATGTATATGTATATGTATATGTATATGTATATATATATATTCCCCTTCTTAGGTCACAAGTAGCAACTTTATACCAAAAAAAAAAAAAGAGAGAGAGAGGTAGTTAAATGTATGATATCTTGGTCCCCATAGCAGAGGGAAGGATATCAGTTATTGGAGGTTTATTCTTAAGACTGATCTCATTTACATTGAGGGTAACTCAGCAATTGTGATCCGATGATGGCTGAAGTGTGAGACAGGGTCACCAACAAATGGACACTCTTTATTGCAGGATATCTCATGACTAGCAAAAATTTGTACCTTCTTTCGAGCCATATATGTCTGCATTCTGGCAAAGTTTTTTAAGGTCGATTGTGACCATATTCCATCAACTTTTCATAACATTTTTTTTTTTTTTTTTGATTTTGATAGGTATATTTAAACTAAAATTTTAGCTCCGTTAGAAAAAAGAAAAAAATAATTTAATAGAAGAAGGGACGATCTATGTATTAGCTACTACTTATACTGTTAGTGTTGGGCAATGTCTTATGGAAGGGTTTTTTTTTTTTTTTTTTGGGGTATGCGATGGTAATTAGTGCAGCTCCACTTTTATTTGTTTGCAAACCATCCTTCTTAAAGATTGATGACTTGACGCCTATTTTTTTTTTTTCCCCATCAATCTGGGACTCTACATAGCCAGAGTGGTTTTTATCTTGTTTGGTTTGATTCATTTTACCCCATTGGACCACAGCCATCCATATCACCTACCATTGGCCTCACTTGCCAGGCATATTATTTTCTTTTTAGATGAGAAAAAAAGGGGATGAAATTATAGGTATGTCACAATTAATTAAGTCAATTATTTCCTAGAAAGGCTAAAGCAGCAAGCAACCACTACTCTATTCATGCTAGACTTTTGTTCCCTTTGTTTTACCCAGAAAACAAGTTTCAAAAATATATCAAAGAAAATGATAAAGTATCGGAACAATTTCTCAATCAAAAATTTAATTCAAGAATGCATTCTTTTATTAAAAAAATGTAATTAGGAAACTTGTTTGGGTTATTGATAGATAAATAAAATGTTTCTTTAAATCAATGCTTGAAGCATGATTTGTTGAATAGGCAGCCAAATATGTCTCACCATGAGTAATTCATCAAATTTTACCAATGTTTTCGTTCACCTCTTTATATAGGTAGAGATGGTGCAGGAATTTGCATCATAAAGTATCATGCCCTAAACCTAGCATCCGGGTTAGCCATGTGACTGGTCATATGAATCCTGGAATATGTTCTAGAGATCTAGAGATCATGCAAGGTCTTAAAAAAATCCGTTACAACTTTAAAATCTAAAAATACTATTGATCACAATTCATAACTCGATATTTAAGAAATAATATAATTTATATAATTACAAATTTGGCCATTCTTCAATCATCTGATTAATATCAATAACTCTCTATATTTTCATCTTTTTATTCATGAATCAAATCATAGCCAAATTAAACATCTTGCAATTCTGAAAAAAAATAAAATAGGGGTATGAGCTTTATAGCTTAGTTAAGGATCCCACATATTCATACTAGTATAATATAATATAATTCAAAATTAATAGTAAACGGTAACAAATTGAACAAAAATCTCAAAATCTCATGTCAAGAGATCAAAATAATTTAAATCAAAACATAAATCAATTAATATCAAATATCTATCTTATTGAAAAGTATGACATCACATATGTCATTAAGTAAAATCTCTTTTTACTTAATTATGGTTTCATCTTTTATTATCCATATCTCATTAACATGGTCTGGATTAATCATTATTATCTTTCAGGATTTTGGACTACTCACGATCATGCTTTAGCCTGTAACTGGCAAACTCAAGTATCTATCACATACTAACCACTCGTGACCAAGCTATTCTACGTACTATCTGTCCATGGATCGGCTATTCCATGTACTATCCATTTATGACTCGACTGTCCTACGTATTATCTATCCGTGGCTTGATTATTCCATATACTATCTGTCCATGACTCGACAATTCAACGTATTATCTGTCCATGACTCGACTATTCTTTATTTAATATGACTAGTCCAAATACCATTTTCTTGATTATCAATTTATCAAATCTCAATATATTATTCAATTATATTTATTCAAGATTTTCAATAACCGGTATCATGATTCAAATCATTCAAAAATAATCATATTTTGATAGGAACATATCATACAAAAAATATAAATAGTAATATTGACAATCATAAAAATCCATCATGAAAAATCAAGTCATATAATGCATGAATAAAATACATCCAATATTCATGTCCAAAAATCAAAAGCCATGCAGTATAAAAAGGCATACATATATGTTGGTAATCGTGTCCAAAAATTCTTACCTTTATCGATGATAAATTTAATAAGCCAAATATCAATCCGCACCCAGATTCTCGATCTAGATTCTTTCAAAAAATTATTTTCTTACAGGATCAATCTTAATATTAATATATAAATTTCATAATATAATAATTATCAATCTAGAACCCTCTATCAAGGTTTATCAATGATCCATCTATTGATCCTTAATCCTAACTTTACAACCTCTCTAATTTTTTAGAGATAAACTTTTAGAGAGAGAAGATTTTAGAGAGAAAAAGTAGAATGAGAAAATAGAGAAAGAAACTAGATAGAGGAAAGAGAGAGGAGAGAGGGAAAAGGAAGATTTTTCTCTTTTTTTTCTTTCTTCTTTTTTTCTTTTATTTTTATTTTTATTTTTCTTCTCTTTCTTCTTCCTTCGTTCGGCAAAAAAGGAACTCCTGTGAGTTCCCTTCTTTCCATAAGATCCTGGGACATCTCATCGAGAGACCATGGTCGAGGGTGCGATCCATGATGGTGCGGCCACTAGTTCTAGTCCGGCATTCACCGGTGATCAACGGCGCCAAAATCAAAGAAAGAAAAAGAGAAAAGCATGGATCTTTTTTTCATGAAATAATCTAGCGATTACCAACCGGAAATGAGGTGTAAGGCCATGAGAAGGAGAGAATAGGAAGAGAAAGGAGGGCCGGAGCTTATCTTGACCTCTAGTGATGTCGATTGCTCCATTTTTTATGAGCATGGTCATAAGTTTTGCAAAAATCATCGGCTATTTGGCCTTGGCCTTTAATGAAAAAGGGAAAAGATTTTTCCTTCTTAAATCAAGCTGCAAGAGAGGAGTTAGATTCTCTCCGAATCTCGTTTGAAATTTCGATCGGAAGCCTATTTAGAAAAAGAAGATTCTTGTTAAGAGACTTCTCTACTTTTTTATACTTTAAAATTTATGCTGGATTATTTTCTTTATGGATTGAACTGGGTATCATATAAAAATAGGTCATGCAACCTTTAGTTTTGCACACAAATATGTAAATATCCAAGAAAACTAGCTACGTACTTCTAAAGTTCTGATCTCTTCAATAATGGACCCAGAAGGACATCATATTTAAATTATTCAACTACAGCATGCAAAAGCTACCTTAATTTTCTGCAGCATGGAAGTCTGTCCTTTAACTTCTCTCCTGTTGTATATGTATCACCTAATCTAAGATCAAACCATAGTCTTTACCCTCGCATTGTTCTCATCTCGCACCAAGGAGTTGGACTCCAAGACAAAGTAGTGCCTTGAACAGGGAGTAGGGATGCATGCATTATATTTAGAAGCAGCAAGCACCCATGGCATGGGGAGATGCAACCCTAACAAACCTTAATTATTTTTATGCACGGAGTTCACGAGCGTCACAGGGTTCACGAGCTCTACAGCACTAAAAGACGGCTCCGAGGCCCTTCTTTCTAAACGGTCAATGTCATGTCCATTGATGACGTCAGCACTAACCGAAAGACCGGGCCACAGCCTCCGTTGAGAGGAAAAATATCCTGGGGCCGTGGTATCGTGAAAGGAACCGGAGATTTCCTTCCTTGCATGTAAAATTTCCAGGTTAATTTGATATATCAATTGTTAAACCCCTACATCGTTATTTATTATTTATTTATTTATTTTTTGATCTTGCATATGATTGATGTTCCTTTTTTATGATGGATTTTTTTTTTTTCTTGGGTGAGCAAGTAAAAAATCGAGAAACTCGTAACCAAAATAATAATAATTATTATAATGCGGTTGAAGTTCTAATAATATTTGATGAATTTGGTTATAGAACAGTGCAATCTGGTAATTAAGCTTCGAAAACCATCTCAGTTGAGTTGATGCCATCGACTTTAATGGTTTCTCGAAGAACATATGATACGCGCGGCCATGCATGCATTTGGATGTTTGCAACTTTGTTTTTTTTTTTTAGTGTTAAATGTTTTTCGGGAATATTCTTCATCTGGCTTAAATGCTTCTTATCCTTGTCATTTTCCTCGATGGATCTAATGCCGGCTTGCCATGACCAGTACACGTCGCACTCACAATAATTAAATCAAATTATATACAGAAATTTTATTTCCAACCCTTCTCGACTCTACCACGCATATAGATATATGCATGTAGAGCAATCATAGATTAAAAAAAAAGCAGCCATGAACCATTTCTATTGTTGGCATGGTATTCCTGGATCGATCGATCAGAACCGCTGCATCGCAGGACCGTTCCCTGATTCACCTACAAAATAGATTTCTTGTCGAAGTTGTTCCGGCAGAGGACACTCCGATGTCTAAGTGACGGATTCCAGCCACAGAATGGGGAAGATGTCGAGAGTGGAAGAGAAACAGAGTTCTTGAAGTTTGAAAGTGTATATGTGCGAGATTATTCACGCGTACATCTCGAGCTATCCTTCTTACCCATATTTAAAAGATGGCCTCCAGTCTGTGGCCCGCTTTTTTCCCGAAGATCATGGGGAGCCAATTTCTTCCATGATTGGCGATCGTGGGTTGTCAATGAACGGTTCCGACCAGATCGGAGGCGCGGCTACAGGAATTGCGTGCCATGATCATGACATGATGAGTGTCGATTGTAACCGTTGGTTACAGTTTCCTAATTGGAACAGATTGTGGCTCAAGCTTCAGGTTTTCCCTTGCGTGGACCGAAGGCTTAATATTTCCCCGAGGCCGGAGATCATGTCTACGGCGGGGACCGAAGTTCGTGTCTTCGAAAGTCGATGAGTAGTTCAGACTTCGACCAGGACCGAAGGTGCTACCCGAAGGACTGGCCTTCGGATGTTGTAGTTCGGTGTGAAGCCTTGAGTTGCTTGCAGTTGGCCTTCGCTTAGTCCGAAGTCCGTAGTCCGGAGAACCAGGGCTTCGATAAGTCGAACAGGAGCCTGGTTCGTAGCTGAACCAGGATATCCCAACAGTTGTCCCCCTACTCTCAGTTGTCGAAGCGAAGATCTGCCTCGAGAAGCGAGAGTATTATGGCCTTGTCGCTTTCTTCCTAAGAGATGGCGCAGTAAATGATTACGGGACCTCTATTGGGTTGTCCATCATGATCTGAGAATTAGATGGCGGACAGGTGCCATTCCTGGATTGGGAAAAAGTAAGTGGCCCTGAGGCTATCTCTCCTCGTCCCGTTGCACAGTGGTTGAGGCAATCTTTTGGTTGGGATTTGGATAGTTGTGGTGGCTGTTTTCCACCCGTTGGATGAAGGATAGATCTTATCCTGGCGGTCAGTCGTAAGTGGGTTACCTCCCAGGGTAACCTTGAGTCAAATTAACCCTCTATGGGGATCCAGAGACCCTTACTTTTCTTTTGGGGAAGGGTGAAGGTCTGGGCAAGGAAAATTCTTCAACCTCGTCTCATTCTTCGCCCAAACCGTTCTGGAGTACCAGTCTATTCTTCAGGTAGAATCCTCTTTTCGCCCCTTTGCTTCATTCCTTTGTCATGGAAGAGACCGTAGAGAGTCAGGGAAAGCAGGTTGGGCCATCGGGGGCCGGAGATACAGTAGGTCCGAAGTTGGTCCCCAGGTCGGTTTCTTAGAGCAAGGCAACCCTTCTTTGGGAACGCTACCGCATTCCTGAGGAATTTTCCTTTGTCCTCCCCGCACCCGAGGAGTGGGCGAACAAAGCTCCCCTGGGTGCTTAGCTGTATACGAGATCACCTGAAGGCTGGTCTTCGGTTTTCCCTGCACTCCCTTCTTTGTTAAGATTTTTTACTTGTACCAAGTGGTGCCAGCACAGTTGACCCCAAACAGCATCAGGAACATCTGCAGGTTCCTGGTCATGTGCAGCATCGCCAACGTAGAGCCTAGGACCAACTTGTTCTCGGCCCTTTTCGTCCTCAAGAGGGACTTCCACAGCAATGGATGGTGGGTGATCGATCCCAGATCGGGCCGCAGGGTGATTAAGGATATGCCCAGCGCCATCCACGAGTGGAAACCTGTCTTTGTATTTGTGTTGTCCTTCGACCCATGGGGCTTCGACACTGAGTGGAAGAAGCCTCGCCTGACCGTCAATGACGGAAAGAAAGTCTTGGTGGCCGATCAGTTGGATTATGATCTTCTGACCAACTTGGAAGTTGCTTCTATTCGGGAGTTGTTGGAGGAGAGGAACCTCCATCGAGCGGGAATCAATAAATTCCCCTCACTAGGTATAGCAGTGAAAATTTCTGCTCTTCTTTTTAGGTTTCGTTGTAGTTCATTTAACTGAGGTGATCCCCTTTTCCTGCAGGTGGTGGGATGAAGCGCAATTTGAGCTGGCTTTGCCAGACTTCGGAGAGGAGGGTGGCACAGGCCCCTTCCACCAGGTCTGCAGCTCGGAAGAAAGATCGGAGAGATGGTCCCGAAGGGGACCAAAGCACTTCGTCTTCCCGAGGCACCTCGGGGGAAAATGCAGTGGCCGCGGAAGGGGTTCCAGCAAGGCCTTGTCCAGTCGAGACTCCAGCGGTGATCGCCTCCCCAGTCGACACAACGGGGGGCCCGCCTCAAGGAATGAATGTGCTGCCGGTTTGTTCCTCTGCTATCGATAAGGGCAAAGCGTGGCAAGTCGAAGGAGAGTCCATTTATGGAGCTTCTTCAGTCGGAGGTCGCTCGACGAACCCTTCGGAGCTCCCGCTTATGGGAGAGCTGCTGGTTCCGGAGGAAGCCCAGACAGGCATTGAAGGGTACGATACAACCCCGTAACCTGGCAATTCTCTAGAACCGGAGCTTTCTCAAGGTGTCTGATTCCGGCTTCGCCGCCCTGCAACAGGTATGACTATCACCGTCTCCTTTGCCTTGAGAGTTATTTGACCCTCTATTCTTCTTTTTTGATGTAGTTGGCCTATGACTTCACCTTCATGGAGGAAGGCCTGGGAAACATGGACAGCCTCATCTACGACCTTAAGGAGGAGCTTCAGACTGCTAGGGTTGCCAGGGAGTAGCCGAGGAGCTGAAGCAATCCATGTAGGACCGTCTTGTCTGGGTAACTGATGAACTTCGTGACCTGAAGGGTGAACTGAAGAGCACCCACTCAAGGATAGCGGGACAAGAGGCAGGGTGGAACAGGAGCAGGAAGCAAGTTGAATCTCTGGAGCGGACTGCCAGGGAGAATCAGGAAAGGATGGAGAACCTGTCCAAGGTGGCGGAGGAGGCTTCTAGGAGGGCCAAAGAGGCGATCCTGGAATTCGAAGCCGCCAAGAGGGAAGCTGAAGCCGCCAAGAGGGAGTCCGAAGCTTTAAGGAAGCAAATAGACAATGTCGTGGCTGACTTCAAGATGTCTTCGCAATTTCAGACAGAGATTTATGAAGCATCATTGTATGCCTACCAGCATGGCTTCAATGACGGGCTTTCCAAGGTAAAGGAGACCCTCCCTCATCTCGACCTTTCGAAGAGCCCCTCCTACAACATAATTGGAGAGGAAGGAGAAGAAGCGGAGGAGGCCGAAGCCGCAGGGGAGGTCGAGAAGTCGTCATGTCCGGTGAAGGAGGCTGCTACCCCAGTCGAAAATCCGGAGGTGACCCCAGCTTTGATCTCGGCCCAGGAGGTGACTCAGGCTGGAGGAGTCCAGGCTGAAGGTTCTCCCGTCCCAGCCCAGATTGATGAGATCCTCTCCGAACAAGTTGATAGGTTGCTCCAGTCCTGTGGTATGGAACCTTCTCCTACTGATGTTGAGTGACCTGGATCACTCTGAATGTATTTTCTTCCTTTCTTACTTGTATTGCCAATGAACTTTGTATTGCAATTTTCCAGATTTTGGAATGAATTATCCTTTCTTGCATATGCATTGTTGTGCCTCATGTGTAGCCTGAAACGGTTCTATCATTTCTCCTTTGGCCTAGTCGAACGATAGCCTCCGAAGGTCATCCAGTCGATAAGAGCCGGTTTTACCGTTCTCTTTTTTGCTTGGTTGAATAGTCGTGGCCGAAGGCCGTTCAGTCGGTAAGGACGAACCCTTGAACGAACCAAAACTCCGTTGCGTTGCCTTCCTTCGGATGTTTAGCTTGTCCGTTGGGGCGGACAGGAGTCATCTCCCCGCCAATCAATAATTAGGGGGATTTGATTAGGATCACCGTCATCCACGTGGCATGTCAAAATTTGTACAATCATAATCTCTTGCGCCTTATGAGCCGCCGGGCCTCTTTTTCCCAAAAAGAGACATTAATGATGCCATCGCATGATGCGGGTTTCTCTGGATTCGAAGCGATGGCGGTTGCGGTCCTAGGAATGGCTTCCGAGAGACTTTCTGGTTCTCGAAGCGTCACCCCGACACGTGGCGCCTTCTCATATGGCCGGGAAGGATGTGGGACGCGCCTCCCCGCAGTCGATCGTGGGTGCAGGGTTTCTCTAAATAGGACCTTGCCCCTGCTATCGAAGGCCATCATTTCTATTGGTGTCTTCCTTCTATTAGCCATGAGGTTCAGCACTTCCGAGCTCCGTCGTGCAGTAAAGAGGAGGGCTATTGACCCCAAGAGGAAGCGAAGTTCGGAGTCATCTGGGCGTGTAGGCGAAGAGAAGGAGCCTCTGGTGGACCGTCTCGAGAAGAAGGTCTGCCTTCTGGAGGCTCAGTTAAGGGAGGCCCGGGTCCAAGTGACGGCGGCAACCACGGCGGCAGAGGAGGCAAAGAAGGAGGCGGCGGATGCCATCGCAAACTTCAGAACTTCTGTCTCATTCAAGGATGAGCTCACCGGGGTGGCCCTGGACTCCTTGGGAGTGCCGGAGGAAAGCCTCCAAGTTTTATGACTTGAAGGGCTTGGACTCGAGTTCGGACGAGAACCCCGGGGGCCCTTCGTCATCCCATCTGGTCTCTCCCTGACGGTACGAGAAAAACCCGTCGGGGAGTTAATGCAAATTTTCTAACCTTGTTGTTGCTGCTGCTGCTGCTGCTGTTTTTTTTTTTTTTTTGGTATCTCTCTTTAGGAGAGTTTCTTTTCTTTTTCTTACTCTCTTTTTAAGAGAGTTTCTTTTTTTCTTTTCTTTTATTTTGTGTAAGAAAATTAAAAGAAATGAAATATCTTTTCTTTTACCTCTTCCCGCATATTTTCTGCGATGTGTTGCATCACGATTTGTCCATAATGTAGACTCCATAAACAACTTGCGGTTTGTTGGAAAGAAGTAAGGTCCATTGGACCGTTCTGAGAGTGTTTGTTGTTGACAGAGAGGACAACAGTAGTCCTTTTAGGCACGTGTTCGGATTTTCTGTAGGGTGGGGTGTTTACACCATCCCTGTGCTCTTTCTGTCGTGATTAAGGTAGGCTGTTCAGGCCCGCCTCGGTGCGTGTTCGGATTCACCGTAGGGTAGGTTACGAAAACCATCCCTGCGTCTTTGATCTTTTTGTGGCCAGGTTAGGCCATCCATTGCACTCGTCGAGCATACCGATAAGGTGAGTGGATCAGACTCTTCTTTGCATAGTTGACCGATTTTTCAGATTGGGTCATTCGGGCTGTTATCGTTCAGTCGATGCAACTAGCCATTCTGAGTTGAGTAGGGTTGAGGAGCTTTGCACAGGAGTTTTTTGGAACTTTTTCATTGATAGTATTTGTGAAGGTTTTGTACATTCCATGGCCGGGATAGGGTCTTCCCCTCCAGGGTCTTGAGTCGATATGTCCCTGGTCGAATGACTTCTTCAACTTGATATGGGCCTTCCCTGTTGGGGGAGAGTTTACTCTGTTCCGTTGGCCTGGATATCTCTGCTCTTCGCAATACCATGTCCCCTGTGCGAAAAGTTTGCTCCTTCACCCTTGTATTGTAGTACTTGGCGACCTTTTGCTGGTATGCCGCCATTCTTATCTGGGCATGTAGCCTCATGCTTGATAGCAAATCCAGATCAATCCTTATGCGATCGGAATTCTCAGGCTCTTCATAGTTGTCAATTCTCAGGGACTGTAGGGAAACTTCGATAGGTAGCATGGCTTCGGTACCGTAGGCCAGGTTGAACGGAGATTCATCGATGGTTGTTCTTGGGGCAGTTCGTATATGCCCAAAGAACATATATCAGTTCTTCGGCCCAAAGCCCTTTGGCGGTGTTCAACCTTGTCTTTAGACCATGAAGGATGGTCCGGTTGGTGACTTCGACTTCTCCATTGGACCGTGGATGAGCAATGGATGTTAGCCGATGCTGGATATGGTACCGAGCACAGAAGTCCTTGAACTTCGGATTGTCGAATTGTCTCCCGTTGTCCGTGATGATGATGTGTGGGATACCGAACCTGAAGATGATGGAATTTTTCACAAAACTTTCCACCTTGCCATCTATGATTTGGGCCAATGGTTCGGCTTCCACCCATTTCGTAAAATAGTCGATGGCCACTAGGAGAAACTTCCTTTGCCCTAATGCTGTGGGAACGGGCCAAGATGTCCATCCCTCACTGAGCAAAGGGCCATGGGGCTGCCAACTGAGTCAGGTGACTAGCAGGTTGTCTCTGCACATTGGCATACCTCTGGCATTGGTCGCACTTCTGCACGAAATCAGCTGAGTCCTTCTGGATGGAGGGCCAAAAATACCCTTGTCGAATAATCTTGTATGTTAGAGATCTACCTTCCAAGTGATCCCCGCATATGCCCTCGTGGACCTCTCTCAATGCATAATCTGCATCGGTGGGTCCGAGGCATTTCAGCAGTGGTTGGAGAACGATCTCTTGTAGAGGGTTCTGTCTAAGATGACATATTGAGACGCCATCCAGCGGATTTTCTTGGCCTCTGCCTTATCTTCGGGCAGTTCTCCTTCATTCAGGAATCTGTTGATGGGATCCATCCAGCTTGGCTCAGCATCAATCTGGCGCACCTCTGCATCCTCTTTGGCAATGCTTGGAGTTTCAAGATATTCAACAAAGGTGCGCCCGAGAGACTCCGGTACTGTAGTTGCCAGTCGAGACAGTGCATCCGCCCGGGAGTTCTCCGATCGGGGAACATGAATAATTTCAAAATATTCCAGTTGGGAGGATAAAGCCTGAACCTTCTCCAGGTATTGCACCATGGTTGGATCTTTGACTGCGTACTCTCCATTAACTTGATTCACAACCAGTTGAGAATCGGAGAAGGTTCGGAGTTGCCGGACTCCTAGATCATTGGCGATCCGAAGTCCGGCGAGTAGGGCCTCATATTCGACCTGATTATTGGAGGCATGGTAGGAAAATGGAGTGCATACTCTATAATCTGGCCATCAGGTTCGGCCAACATGAGTCCAGCCCCGCACCCGGTAGCATTGGAAGCTCCGTCCACATGAAGTACCCAAACGGACTTCATCTCCTTCGAGGTTTCTTCTTCATTCGAAGAGGCTTCATCTTCGAACTTCCATGTGCACTCAGCCAGAAAATCGGAGAGCACCTGAGCCTTCATAGCCGCTCGGGGCTGGAAGCTAATGTCAAATTCGCTTAGCTTCACAGCCCACTTGGCTATCCTTCCGAAGTATCTGGAGATCGGAGAACGGCCTTGAGAGGCTGATCAGTCAGCACCACGATAGCGTGGGCCTGGAAATATGGCCGTAGTCACTTTGCCGCAATCACTAAAAAGTAGATCAGCTTCTGCATCCTTGCATATCGCATTTCTGTGTTATGCAGGATCTTGCTGATGTAATAGATCGGCTTGTGGGACCCGTCTTCTTCCTTCCGGACAAGAACCGAACTCATTGCTTCATCTGAAGCATAGAGGTACAGGTAGAGGACCTCGCCTTCTTTTGGCTTGGAGAGTAAGGGCGGGGTCTCCAAATACTTCTTCAATTTCTCAAAGGCAATGCGACAGTCTTCGGACCATTCGAAGCATTTGATTGTCGAAGTACCTTTAAGAACGGAAGACATTTCTCGGCGACCGAGAGATAAATCTGCTTAGGGAGGCAATCCTCCCTGTCAACTGTTGGACTTCCTTTTTACAGGAGGGATGTCACATATCCTTCAAGGCCTGGATCTTCTCGGGATTGGCCTCAATCCCTCATTTGGTGACAAGGAAGCCCAGGAATTTACCCGACGTGACCCCGAAGGCGCACTTCGCCAGGTTTAACTTCATTTGGTAGCGCCGGAGAGTGCTGAATGACTCCTCCAAGTCGTGGATGTGGTCTCTCCGGTGGAGACTCTTGACGATCATGTCATCAATATAGGCCTCCATATTTCTTCCCAATTGCTTTTCAAACACCTTATTGATGAATCTTTGAAATGTTGCTCCAGCATTCTTGAGGCCGAACGGCATCATCTTGTAGCAGTAGAGACCTTTGTCAGTGATGAATGCTGTCTTCTCCTCATCTTGCGGATCCATTCTGATCTAGTTGTAGCCGGAGAAGGCATCCATAAAGCTCAACAACTAGTGGCTGGCGGTAGTGTCGACCAGTTGATCAATCTTTGGAAGAGGGAAGCTATCTTTTGGGCAAGCCTTGTTGAGGTCTGTATAGTCAATGTAGATCCTCTTCTTCTGTCGCACCGGCTTGTACCCAGGGGTTACTTACAGCCGATGAGTAATCACTTTGGCGAGAATCCCGGGCATGTCCGAAGCCGACCAGGCGAAGACATCAGCGTTGTCCCTGAGGAAACGGATCAGCTTCGTTCTGGTTTCCTCATCAAGGGCACTCCCGATTTGCAAAACTCTGGAGGGACTTTCTCTTTCAAAGGTATCGGATGGTCCTCTCCATGGGTTCACCAAGGTTTGTGGTTGAATCCCTCGGATCCAGCTGATCCGGGATAGTCGAATCCTTGAAATGCCTGTCTTCAATCATTAGACATTGCCGTGCCATCCTCTGGTTCCCTCTAACTTCTCCAACACCATTCCTGGTGGGGAAGCATACCAAGAGATAGTGAGAGGAGATCACGGTCCGGAACCTGTTCAAGGCGGGCCTCCCCAGAATAATGTTGTATGCAGAGGGATCTAGACCACTGTGAAGTTGATCTGCAATGTCTTTTGTCGAGGCTCGGAGCCGAGGGTTACAGGCAACACTATCTCTCATTCGGCATAAACTTGGTGCCCCCGAAACCGGAGAGTGGATGGGGGATTTTTGTAGTTGATGTCTAGGCAAACCATTTTGGAGAATGCATCGTATATCAAGACATCAGTCGAACTTCCATTATCAATAAGAACTCTCTGTACATCATAATTGGCCACTACGGCATAAATTACAAGAGGGTCATTGTGCGGCGGACTCCCGCAAGGTCGTCGTTGGAGAAGAGGATGGAGTTGTTATCTTTCAGTCGCTTCAAAGCTTCATCTTCATCCCTTCTCCAGTTGGCGGGCCGGTGTATCATCCCTACACCTCCATTGGTGGGCCTTTGATTTGGCAATTCAGCCTCTTTGGGAGGTGGCTGGGGAATAGTTGCTTCCGACCGGGGTCCCTGGTGACCGATGTACCATCCCAGGTATCATCTCTTGATGAGATCCTCGATCGCATCCCTCAGCTGGATGCATTCTTCTGTGTTGTGGCCGTGGTCCCGATGGAATCAGCAGAATTTGTTCATGTTCCTTGCGAGAGGAGGCCTTCATGGATGGGGACCGTTGGTGGAGATAGTTTTCTTTTTCTATCTCCATGAGGATCTTTTCTTTCTCGAGGGGGAGGTTGAGGGGATGTATGAGTCGAATCTTCCTCCCAATGCTCTGGGCTTGGGAGGGCTTCTCCGACGGTCTGCATATCTACCGCCATTGTTATTGGAAGTTTGGGGGCCTGCCCCTTGTTGTTCTTCTTCTTTGAAGGGGGTTTCCCTTCAATCAAACATCGATTCACCGCCTGCTCTTCAGCATCGGCGTATTTCTGAGCCCTTGATAGGAGCTCAGCGTAGCCTTTAGGAAACTTCTTGTCCAGGAAAAAAGTAAGCCTAGAGGTTCGAAGCCCCTTCTTCTTTACTGCCATAGCCACGTGCTCGTTGAGATCGGGGATCTCAAGCATGGCCGCATTGAACCTGGAGATGTAATCTCTCAGGCTCTCTCCTTCATTATGGTGAAGGAGGAAGAGTGTGTCCGTATTCCAAGGAGTCTTGCGACAGGTCCTGAAATGCAAGACAAACAATTTTTCTAACTCGGAAAAGGAATCGATGGTCCTGGGTGCAGGCTCGAGTACCACATCCGAGCGGACTTCTTCAAGGTAGCCGGAATGACAGATAGTACATTGCGTCTGAAGCTCCTTGAATCATCATATGAGCTTTGAAGCTGCCTAAATGGTCGAAGGGGTCGGAGGTGTCGTCGTAGGGTTCCATCTGGGGAACCCTGAAGTGCCGAGGAATGTCCTCAGCCATGATGCGGTCGGTATAGGGTGTGCGTAGATCACCCACAATCAGGTCCTCGGATCTCTCTGATCCCGCATTCTCTGTTCTCGCACCCTTGCCATCTCTGATTCGATGGCTCTGAACCTCCCATCTTAATCGGGAGTCTGCTTGAGCGCTCTCTCCACCGAAGTGGAGTCTTCGAGGAGGAGGAGGAGAAGTTTTTGCCTAGGCCTTTTTCCTTTTTGTGGGGAATCGGTAGACCTAGGCAGTCTCGAAGTTCGGCCTTCAGGAGAGGGCCGAGAACGAGGGGAGGGATGCGCTGAATCCTCCCGTGGTGCTCTCCTTCTTCGGATCGAGATCTATGTCTAGAAACAGCCGATGGTTTGCCATCGAAAGGCTCTGTCTTGAAACTCTTGAACCATGGCCGTCAAGTTGGCGACCTGGTTCATAAGAGCTTCGAACTGCTGTGCTCCTACAACAACCATGGGAGGTGGAACATTGTTCTCCTCCGGGGTGCACCCCCCCTGAGATGGAGCACGACTCTGGCTTGTAGCAACATTTTTAGCTTTTCCTCTTGCCATCAAAAAATTCTTTGTTTCTTCCCCTTGTCTGGGAGGGAGCTTAACAAATGTTAGTAATACGCCCCCGTACCTGGTGCGCCAATCTGTTGGCGTGGAGTCCCTGGATCGGCCGGTCGGAGCTGCTGCGTCGTAGGACCGCTCCCTGGTTCACCTGCAAAATAGATCCCTTGCCGGAGTTATTCCGGCAGAGGATACTTCGATGCCTAAGTCAGTGGCGGATTCCAGCCACAGAATGGGGAGATGTCGAGAGTGGAAGAGAAAAAAGTTCTTGGAGTTTGAAAGTGTATTTGTGCGAGATTATTCACGCGTACCTCTCGAGCCATCCTTTGATCCATATTTAAAAGATGGCCTCCGGTCTGTGGCCCGCTCTTTTTCCGGAGATCATGGGAGCCAATTTCTCCCATGATTGGCGATCGTGGTTGTCAATGAGCGGTTCCGGCCAGATCGGAGGTGTGGCTGCAGGAATTGCGCGCCATGATCATGGCATGATGAGTGTCGATTGTAACCGTTAGTTACAGTTTCCTAATTGGAACAGATTGTGGTTCAAGCTTCGGGTTTCCCCTTGCGTGGGCCGAAGGCTTGATATTTTCCCGAGACCGGAGATCATGTCTACGGCGAGGACCGAAGTTCGTGTCTTCGGAAGTCGATGAGTAATTCAGACTTCGGCCGGGGCCGAAGGTGCTACCAGAAGGACTGGCCTTCGGATGTTGTAGTTCGGTGTGAAGTCTTGGAGTTGCTTGCAGTTGGCCTTCACTTAGTCCGAATCTGTAGTCCGGAGAACCGGGGCTTCGATAAGTCGAACCGGAGCCTGGTTTGTTGCTGAACCAGGATATCCCAACATCTATCAACGAACCAAATTAAACTTGCAATTAACGTGGATAATTAAGTTTGATGGGGTAGCGCTATATTATTTTAGCCATTTCTTTTTATTTAGAAGTGTAAGAACATGTGGACTTATTCCAAATATAGATACATGGTACAATGATATTTGATAATCAAGTTATTCCAGAATAAAAGCCATCAGTGTTCTAATGCTATTATAGTTGTTATACACAACCGGTCTACTTCTAAACCAGACGGGTCCGACCGATCCATCAGAGGTCCGATTGACCCACCAAAGATCTGACTGACCCACTAGAGACCCGACCCACCCGCCAGGGATCCGACTGATCCACCAAAGGTTCGACCCACCCGCCAAAGATCCGACCGACCCATCAGAAATCCGACCGACCCTTTAGCTAGGTCCGACAGACCCACTTCAGCCTAGGACTGGAAATGGGATGGCCCAAAAGCCCATTATCTGAAACCGAGCTAGGCCAGCTCAATAAACTTCGTACCGGCCTGAAATTGGTCCAGGCTTCGGACCAAATTTTAAGCATATTGGACTAGTCTTAGGGCTATAAAATAGAGTCCATTTAATTTTTGGGCCAAAGGGATGCCCGGATTCGGTCAAAAAAATTTTAAAATATAATCTTTGGACCGGCCCATTTCCAGCCCTACTTCAGCCATACTTATATCGGTCCAAAACGACCGCTCCAAGGACGGCCCGGAGATTCCAGAGACCCCTTCCAGTTAGTACCAGAATTCTGTTACAATAGATTCCTGACATCTCGATGCCATTATTCTACAGATCCCACGGCGCCATTCCCTCCTAGTGTCACCTGGCCCGCCATTATTCTGCAGATCTCACGGCGCTATTTCCTCCTGGTGCTACCTGGCCACTATCAAAATCTCTCTAAGGACAAATCGACCATTCCAGCCTAGTCTTTAATAGATTCAGGTAAAGTTCCATACTTATATACGGTAAAGGGGATCCCGAGATAAACAGGCTCTTCCTTTTTCACGAACTATCTTTTTTGTGATTCTTTCATTCTGTTGATCCAAGTCTTCACTAACTTAATTATTAAAGTATCTTCCATCAAAATATCACCGATCCGTAAAATTTTTTTTTTGCAGGAGCTGAAAGATGCGTATTTTAATAAATTAGATCGAAAAAGTCTGGTCCCTTATTTGAATCACGGAATACAACTTGATACCACCCTTGTCCTGCATGCATAACACGGTTTATCCATGCATTGATAGTCGGAGCAGGTACGCAAATGCTGGAGTAACTGTAACAAAATGATGGTAGAGTAATTTTTAAATAAAAGAGTAATGATTCAGAAAAGAAAAACTTATTTCATCGACAAATGACGTACGAAAGTACAATATCATCCCTTAAAAGTTGCTTCGTTATTTTAGTCGGCATCTAGAATGTCTGCAAATCTAATGGGCAAATTATATATATATATAAAAGAAACCTTAGCTTGGATAGATTTGAGCGGTCGAAACAGAAAATTTCATGTTCAGATTTTTAGATTAAAATAAAATTATTTATTATTAAGATGGTAACTCGATCGATAGAGATTTCACTTCATTATTAATATATTATAGATTTGAAACAGGATCTCATGGTAGCTCAATTCAATCTAGAAAATATTTTTTGGGACCGTTATAGTTGATGTGAACTAGTTGGTATAACAGAGGTTTGGATATTTTTTTTCTTTATATCTTAGTGATCTTTGTGATATCAGGTTAATATATTCATTTTTTGATGAAAAAAAATTACGAAATTTAAGATCTTGTTATCATAATTTGTGTGAATGAGATGTTCATTACTTTTTTTTTTTTTTTTATCTTAGTAATATCAGATTAATGTACTTATCTTTTGATAAAAAATATTATAAAAAATTAAATATCTTATGCTATCAGATACATCCATCTCAGAATGAAAAAGGTTATAAAAATTTAAGTACTTTGAATCTAACTGGAATGGCTTATCGGTTTAACCCTCTATTTTTATTTTTTATCAAAAATAAAAAATAAAGACGAAACCGCTTGTGGATCAATCTATGGGTGTCCAAAACCAGGCCGGGCTGGGTGCAACCCCACGCGCCCCGTGCGCCGCTCCGGCGCCCGCTGCAACCTCACGTCTGGACTCTGCCATGCGGCAAAATAGAGGACGTGAAGCGAGGACGTCAATATGATACGGCTAATGATACGGACTTGGGCATATGGGATTTATATATATATATGATCATGATCGGATGACTGTATAATAATTGAGATTAGGCTCAACTGTTTTTTTTTCGGTTCCTTTTTCTACACTTGGGCTCCACCGTGGAAAACGCATGAGCCTCTTGGTACGGTGGATTTAGTTGACGTGAGATCAGATCCAATGTTATTAGAATTAACGTTTGCAGATTTGCCATACTTTTGGTTTTTATCATTTATCTAAGCATCTCGATCTTGCTCTCTCTACGTATATGCATGTAAAAGTATTTACTTTTTTTTAAAAAAAATTATATTGCTATGATGCATGCATGGTTAGATCAAATTTAACAATACCTAGATCTAAAATATATTTATTCAATTAAGTCCAAATCTAAATTTGATTAACATTTTGAACTGATATGCATTATTGGATCCAAAAAAATATAATCAGATATTAGGCCTGATTCTAGATAAAAATTGGGCACCTAGCAAGTTGTTCCGCTACGCCAATGTTTTTCTAATATATTAATAATATATCCAAACTGTAACCTTATATTATGAATCATGAAAAAGTAAATATATAAAATTATAAAAAAATTATCTGAAAGGGATATATATATATATATATTTATCCAAACTGTAAATATAATAATGAAAGGGATATCTTTCAACTATCATTTATGTTATCTATGTATCCATGAAACCAATAGAGATGAAGTGTAAAACAAGTTCCATATATTATTATCTACCACACTATAAATATGATTCAAAAATATAAAATACAACATGGATAGAAATTTAGCAGGACGACATTAGCTACAATTTCATTATTCTCTATTTGAATTTTCTTTTATGAATAAAAAAAAAAAAGATATATAGACATGCATGGATATATTCATATATCTATGTGTAAATAGATATGTTTTGTATATTATGCATATGATTGGTTTGAATTTTGGATTTTCGGGTATGGATTTATTAAATACATAACTAACTTGGTAAGACTTCAAATTTCGTTTTGGAATCCAAATCCCATGATTCCATCCCAAAAAGAAAAGAAATTCCTTCAACTCACTTAATTTGAATTTATTTAGAAAATATGAAAAATTAAAGAACTTGAAAATGGATATAGATCCTCTTTCTTTCATTAATTGAATAACAAAACTAATTGAAAATGGGATTATAGATCCTCTTTCTTTCATTAATTGAATAACAAAACTAATTAAAGTTCCTCTGTTTATACTAAGATTCGTTTTATAAAAACTCAAGTAGGATTACTCCTCTAAATCAAGCAGGTAAGAACTTTCCTGTGATAGTTATAACCAGTGGTAGATCTTGACTTCCACACTGACTTTGTTTTTAATTACTTCACGACATTTTCTAGATTGTGAGTTATGCTCGATCATATTCTTTCTCAACAAGAAAATTTAATTAGAACAACTTGTTTAGAAGCTCAAACATCATCATGTGGTTTTGATTGTCGCATGCTCCAGACCCTTAATGAATAGATGTAAAATTACAAATCTCGTAAAGTTATCCAAATTCAATAAAAGAATACCGTAATTGGATGTTATATGAGAAAATTATGATCTCTAGAAGTTTTGATGCACAAGTCAAGTTTCAATATGTTGATATGGTAGAAGTTTGTTTCGAGACTTGGTTCATACTGTTACAATAGTAACTAACCCATTCGGTCTTGGCACAGCATCCTCCTCGGCCAGCCCACTTTAGCCAGGCCAGGTCGACGCCTCGGCCAGCCCATTTCAGCCAGGCCAGGTCGGCACCTCGGCCAACTCGTTTCAGCCATGCCTGGAGTCCAGCCAAGCATGAAGGGCAGCCCACTTTGGCCCATGAAGCTCCCCAGATCAGCCCGGCGGGATGCCTTCTCCAGCTCGGCACTCCCGCGCCCCAAGTCGGCTTTAGCCGCGCCCAGCTCGGTGCCACGTCCTCACCTCGGTCCGCGGTGGGAGATGCACACACCCACTCCGGCTCCACATGGTCCATCCTAGTCCGCCCGCACAGAGTCTGGCATGGCTCCGCCTGCACGGCCACGGCGACTCCCAGCCCGGCACGCCTGCAATAGATCGGCACCATACCCGTGCCAAGCTCGCGCCAGGGTCATGCCCGTGGCACGCCCGCGCCCAGCTCGGCACCGATTGCGGCACGCCTGCATAGAACGCTCGTGCCCGGTCCGCACCGGGGTCCCGCTCGCGACTCCGCTCGCCTCCACTCCTCTGTCCGGTCAACCGAGCCTCAGCCCGGCATAGTCCTAGCTCCGCCCACCTCGGCACGCCAGCTCCGCATGGCCCAAGCATCGCCAGGAAGAAGCACCGCCCAGCTCAACGCCTCCGCACGCCCCAGCCCAGCGCGTCACGCCGCAGCCAGGGCACCAAATCTATGCTAGGGTCGAGCCCGCATGCAGCCCTTCCGACCGCAGCGTCCCGACCTCGACTCCGCCTGGTCCAGTGCGCCCGCGCGCACGCTCGCCCGCAGACCGGCACCGGGTCCCGCTCTGCACGGCTCCGGCTCCATGCTTGCCACTGCCTAGACCAACACCAGATCCCGCTCCGCACAGCTCTAGCTCCATGCTCGCCACTGCCCAGGCCGGCACATCGACAGCGCTCCGCACGGCTCCGCCCCCCCCGCGGTCCGGCTCCGCCCGTCTCAATCCGGCTCCTTCGGCTCCGCCCCGCACGGCTCTGCCCGATGTGGGGGGGGCAGCAGGGCACCGCCCCGGCTCCGGTTCGGCGGGACACTTGCTCCGGCTCGGCAACACCGTGCCCCGGTCTGGCCCTTCCGCCTGCAGCAACTCCGGCACATCCGACATGCGGGGCACCCAGTTCGGCATGCCCACACTCCCGCGTGTCCAGTTCGGCACGCCCGCATGGTGCCTCGTCTGGCAATCCTGCGCTCCCGGTTTGGCTCTCCCGCACCCCAGGTATGGCCCTTTCACCCGTGAACAGTCCAGGCACCTCGGTAATGGCTGGGAACCGTGCTTAGGTTCGCACCCACATGCATGGAGCCTCAGACCCCACCTCGATCAGCGTACATGGAAGCCTCTACAAACCTTCTCTCGGTCTGCGTGCCCGCATGGCAACCTGGAGTAGCATCCCAGCCAACTCGGCACTTCGGCATTTCAGCCCAGCTCGACCACCGGAGAGCATCGCACAGTTCAGTCTCATTCACATGGGCCCGGTATGTTTCCCGAGGGGCCCCATCCGCATGGGTCCTATGGCACGCTGCTTGCAAAGGAGAACTACGTTGAAGCTTCCCAAGCCATTATTTACACCAATCAGGAAATAGTGCCCTGCCTAAGGCACTGTACCCCTTCACCAACTCTCTGAACCTCCCAGAAGAGGAAGCCTCACAGGCTATCCTAGCCTCACAGGCCTACATCAAGGAGAGCACGCCTTCCCAAATGACATAAGCCACTCATCTACATAAGATCGGCATGAAAATGTAAAGGGAGGTAAGGGATGACAAACTCTCTTGATTCTTACATTATCTTCCATTTTTTATCACCCTCTAGGAGCAGAGAGTCCGCCAAGCTCTCCACCTTAGAGGTCGTCTGTTCCCCTCGATCGTTCCACTGACTTGATCGTCGAAGTATCTTTGCCAGAATCCCCAGCCCAGGTCTCCCCTGTTTTGCAGGTCTGCCCGATGGAGGGAACCGATTCATGAGGCCAGAAGCCGAGTGCCCGGCGAGAGGGACCCGACGCACCCGAGCTACGGGCTATGATGCTCTTGGCAGCAACAGATTGGCGCGCCAGGTAGGGGGCAGATCCAAGCTCTTCAACAGAATGGGACAGTCGTTTCCACCTTTATCCTTAGTCCCGAGGGGCAGGTCAGGGGCATAAGGATGGGGGCATGAGAGCTTCTCCCTCTTTCTCGAGGCTCCAAGGAGCGGCCTCGACCAAAAACCTGAGCTGTGAAGGTGCATCGCCACCCTTAATAAGGTAGCACGCAGCAAGCAGAAGATGGAGCCACCTCTAGGTGGTGCCACCTTCCAGGAGCCCCACTCAAAAAAAAATTAAAAAAGAGAGAAAGAAGAGGGAGGAAGGCTCTGACCATCATGGAGAGGGAAGAAATACATGCAACATGGTTTCCAGCTCTTCCATACAACAGGGGCCCTATACTCCCATGCAACGGAGTTTCCTCCCATGCAACGAGGTCACCTCCTCCCATGTGACGGAGTATGCTCCATCCAACGGAGCTTGCTCATATCCAACGGAGCTTTCCTCCATCCAACGGAGTCATCTCCCTCATGCAGCGGAGCTTCCTCCCACACAACGGAGCCTTGCTCCCCCATGCAACCGAGTTTTATTCTTCCATGCATAGGAGTCCCATTCTCTCTTGAGAGGGCGGCCGACGAATTTGATCCCGGCCCGCTTAAGGAAGAAACATATTTTTATCTATTCATATGACCGGAGCTCAACAGGTAACTCCTTCTCCGCCACATTTACACAATGAAAAACTGTGTTTCAGTTCTACAGGAAAAGCTCCCGCAAGCTCAGGATGCCTAGGCCGGAGCCCTGCCTCCTCCTCCAGGTCGAGCCCCTCGAAGGCGAGAGCCCCCTGGGTCAGAGTCGGGCCACCGACGCCCTCTGCCAGGTTGAGCCTCTTCGAGGTCAAGCCCAGACCTCCTCCTCTAGGTCGAGACCCTCAAAGGCGAGAGCCCCCTGGGCCAGAATCGGGCCGCGACACCCTCCGCCAGGTTGAGCCTCTTCGAGGTCGAGCCCCCTGGGCTGGAGTCGAGTCCTCCTGGCGATAAATCCCGGATCCCACGCTCTCTGGCACCAAGTGTTCGAGCCTAGCTCCAAGACATCAAAGCCCGAGCCCAGCTCTCCAGCCACCAAGTCTTCGAGCCCAGCTCCAAGATATCAAAGCCAAGATCCCACGATCTCCGGCCACAAAGCCCGGAGCCCGGCTCTCCGGCCACCAAGTCTTCGAGCCCAACTCCAAGACATCAAAGCCCGGAGCCCAGCTCTTCGGCCACCAAGTCTTCGAGCCCAGCTCCAAGACATCAAAGCCCGGATCCCACGATCTTCGGCCATAAAGCCCGGAGCCCAGCTCTCTGGCCTACCAAGTCTTCAAGCCCAGCTCCAAGATATCAAAGCCCGAAGCCCAGCTCTTCAGCCACCAAGTCTTCGAACCCAGCTCCAAGACATTAGAGCCCGGAGCCCAGCTCTCCGGCCACCAAGTCTTCGAGCCCAACTCTCAGGCCACCTCGGCACCTCAAGATGGGAAATACCAGAGGTCCCGCACCAAAGCCAAGAAGCTTCCGAAGCTCTGCGTTCAAGCCAAGAGTCAATCAAGCCTCTCAGTGAAGTAGAATTGAGGCCAAGTTTCTTACTGAAATCATGCTTCTCGAATAAAACAGAGCTAAAGCCAAGCTCCCTAATGAAGATGAGCTCCTTACCAAAGTCAAACTCTTTGATGAGACCGAGCTCCCTGTTGAGATCAAACTCCCATTGAAGATAAAGAAGACTAACCCCCATTATGGCTAGGGAAGGCAACGAACGAAGCACAATCCCCAAAAAGGAGGAAGCAGTAAAGGCCTAGTCACTTCACGCACATCATGCGAGACTGTGGAGTGGGATTTTGTCCTCCACACCATGCAAACATAATGCAAAGGGTGGTCTTGTTCCTCCATACAACATGGGCATTGGATGGCACAAAACTAATAAATGCATGCACTAACCTGCTCCCCTCCTAAGGGCTCCCGCAACACCATCGTCACCAACATTATTAAATATTCTCGGCCGCTGGGATGCACAAGGCTGACCACCGTGGAAGCTTGTGATGGCTGCACCTCCACTAGCTAGAGTTTGCGATGGCCGCGCATGCGCTTGCGGATTACTGCTCCTTGAGTTTTTCCCCCAGGATGGCTCCCCCGAGGTCGAGCATCTGGCCGGAGTCGATCTCTCTCTCATGCTCCTTGAGCTTCTTCAGCCAGGATGGCTCCCATCTTCCAGCAACTTCAATGCCTTCATCAAAGGTTCCGAGGGGTGCTTTGAGCTCGGCCACGTCAACTACATGCCCGGTCATATATATGTGCACCCAAGTTGTGCACCTTACCAACCTCCTCACCAAGCCCCACATCTACCGCTTGACTCTCAGTTCAGCTCTTGTCTTACTCACAGTCTGGAGATGTCCACGGAGACTCCAAGAAGTCCCGCCATCTACTGAAAAACTCACAGTTTGGCATTTGCTGTACTCACAATCTAGAGATGTCGATGGGAGGCTCCGGAGGTCCAACCGTTTATGGCTCGCCTCCTAGCATGGCGAACCAGCAGCTCTGCCATCTCATGAAGGAGGAACTCGTCCGTCCGACTCCAAGTTTGGCGAAGTTAAGAGCTGAAGTCAAGCTCCTTAGTCCAGCCGAGCTAAAGTCAAGTGAAGTCAAGCTCCCCACTGAGCCCTGCATCTATCGCTTGACTCTCAGTTCAGCTCTTTCCTTACTCACAGTCCAGAGATATCCGCGGAGACTCCAAGAAGTCCCGCCATCTATTGAGAAACTCACAGTTTGGCATTTGCTGTACTCACAGTCTAGAGATGTCCATGGGAAGCTCTAGAGGCCCAACCGTTTATAGCTCGCCTCCTAGCATGGCGAACCAACGCTCTGCCATCTCATGAAGGATGTAAGAATCCCTCCTTGATAATTAAAGTTCCTTTCTGGTGCAACTTTGTTCTTCACCTATACAGGAACACACGCCAATCCAACTCCAAGTCCGGCGAAGTTAAGAGCTCCTTAATTTAGCCGAGCTGAACTCAAATGAAGCTGAGCTAAAGTCAAGCTCCTTAGTTCAGCCGAGCTGAAGTCAAATAAACCCGAGCTGAAGTCATGCCCCTTAATTTAGCCGAGCTAACATCAAGCTCTTCACTGAGCCCCGCATTTACCGCTTGACTCTCATCCGGAGATGTCCATGGGTAGCTCTAGAGGTCCAACCATTTGCGGCTCGCCTCCTAGCATGCCAAATGAGTAGCTCTGCCACCTCACGAAGGATGTAAGAATCCCTCCTCAATAAGTAAAGTTCCTCTTTGGTGCAACATTGCTCTTCATCATTATAGGAGCTCGTCCATCCAACTCCGAGTTTGGCAAAGTAAGCCCGGAACCAAGTTTCGGCATAACATCCTGGAGACCAGTCCGGATGGAAGCCCGGAATCCTCAGCACCTAAAACCCGGAATCCCCGGTACCTAAAGACCAGAAACACCGGCACTTAAAGCCCGGAAACCCGGCACCTAAAGATCGGAAACCCCGGCACCTAAAGCCCGGAATCCCCAGCAATTGAAGCCCGGAATCCCCGGCACCTAAAGCCCAGAATCCCCGGCACCTAAAGACCGAAAACCCCGGCATCTAAAGCCTGAAATCCCCGGTGCCTAAAGACCAGAAACCCTGGCACTTAAAGCCCGGAATCTCCGGCACCTAAAGACCGGAAACCACGGCACCTAAAGCCCGGAATCCTGACACCTAAAGCCCGGAAGCCCCGGCACCTAAAGCCCGGAATCCCCGGTACCTAAAGATCAGAAACCCCGGTACCTAAGGCCATGAATCCCCGGCACCTAAGGCCCGGAATCCCGACACCTATAGCCTGGAATCCCCGGCATCTAAAGATCGAAAACCCCGGCACCTAAAGCCCAGAATCCCCGGCACCAGGAGCCCAGCTCTCCAACACTTCAAGACCAAAAACCCTGGCACCAAAAGCCCAGCTCTCCAACATCAAAGGCCAGAAACCCCGGCACCTAAAGACTGGAAATCTCGGCACTTAAAGACCGGAAACCCTGGCACCAGGAGCCCAGCTCTCCAACATCAAAGACTGGAAACCCCGGCACCTGAAGATGGGAAATGCCAAAAGTCCCACATCAAAATCCATGAAGCTTCTAAAGCCCTGCATTCAAATCGCCAAGCTGGAATCAAGCTCCTATCCAAGACTAAGCTCCTGCTCCTCGGATCTTTCAGTAGCTTCCACACCCTCATCAAAAGCTTTGAGGAGAGCTCTGAGCTCAACCATGTGCCCGGTCATGTATGTGTGCACCCAAGTTATGCACCTCACCAACCTCTTCCTCCACGGCACTGCCTCCTATCCGGTCAAAGAGGAGTCAGACTGAAGTGCTAGCACCATCATAATGCAACTAACCTTCAATCAAAGTATCCACGAGCAAGTAAGTGTCAGGAATACCATCTTCTACTCTATTTTGCAGGCCACTCCCTGTTCATAAAAAGGACAGCTAGACTCGATGCCTTCATCTAGGCTCTTAAAAACACCAACGGCTAACCTCCGGTAAGTTCAGTGACTTCTTGCGACCAGTATAGGGCCTGCTAAGATGCGGAGCCGAATGGATAATGGTATTCCTTTATCCAAAACGTTGATGTTTTGGACTCAGGGAGTGGGGCAATCTATTACAGTAGTAACCAACCCATTCGGCCCTGGCACAGCATCCTCCTCGGCTAGCCCACTTTGGCTAGGCCAGGTCGGCGCCTCGGCCAGCCCATTTCAGCCAGGCAAGGTCGGCACCTCGGCCAGCCCATTTCAGCCAGGCAAGGTGGGCACCTTAGCCAGCCCGCTTTAGCAATGCCTGGAGTCTAGCCAGGCATGAAGGGCAGCCCACTTTGGCCGACGAAGCTCCCCAGATCCACCCGGCAGGATGCCTTCTCCAGCTCGGTTCTCCCATGCCCCAGGTCGGCTTCAGCCATGCCCAGCTTGGCGCCACATCCGCACCTCGATCTGCGAGTGGGAGATGCGCGCACCCAATCCGGCTCCACATGGTCCAACCCAGTCTGCCCGCACGGAGTCCAGCATGGCTCCGCCCGCATGGCCACGGTGGCTTCCGGCCCGGCATGCCTGCAGTAGATCGGCAACATGCCCGTGCCAGGGAACCCACGGCACGCCTGTGCCAGGGTCGTACCCGCGGCACGCCCGTGCCGAGCTTGGCACCGACCGTGGCACTCCCACATGGCACGCCCGTGCCCGGTCCTGGCGCCGGGGTCCTGCTCGCAGCTCCACTCGCCTCACTCCTCCGTCCAGTCAGCCGCACCTCAGCCCTGCATAGTCCCGACTCCGCCCACCTCGGCACACCGACTTCGCGAGCCCCGGCCCGGCTCTGCTCCGCACGGTCCAAGCATCCCTAGGAAGCAGCATCGCATAGCTCAGCACCGTCGCACGCCCCAGCCTAGCATGGCACGCTCGCGCCAGGGCACCAAATCCACGCCAGGGTCGAGCCCTTATGGAGCCCTTCCGACCGCAGCATCCTTGCCTCGGCTCCGCCCGGTCCAGCACTCCCGCGCGCATGCTCGCCCGCAGATCGGCAAGGGTTCCGCTCTGCATGGCTCCGGCTTCATGCTTGCCACCGCCCAGACCAGCACCGGGTCCCACTTTGCACGGCTCCGGCTCCATGCTCGCCACCTACCAGGCCATCACAACATCAGCGCTCCACACGGCTCCTTCGGCTCCGCCCGCATGGCTCTGCCGATGTGGGGGGGCAGCAGGGCCCCGCCCCGCTCCGGTCTGGCGAGATGCCTGCTCCGGCTCGGCGACACCGTGCCCCGGTCCGGCCCTTCCGCCGCACCAGCTCCAGTACGTCCGGCATGCGGGGTGCCTAGTTCGGCACGCCTGCTTGGCGCCCGGTCTGGCACTCCGCGCTCCCGATCCGGCTCAGCCCGGCGGGACTTCGCCCAATCCGTCGCTCTCGTGCCCCAGGTACAGCCCTTCTGCTCGTGAACAGTCCAGGCACCTCGGCAATGGCTGGGAACCGTGCTTAGGTTCACACCCACGTGCATGGAGCCTCGGACCCTACCTCGATTAGCATACATGGAAGCCTCTACGGGCCTTCTCTCGGTCCGCGTGCCCGTATGGCAACCTGGAGTAGGTCCCAGCCAACTCGGCACTTCGACATTTCAGCCTAGCTCGACCACTGGGAGCATCGCACAGTTCGATCTCATTCACGTGGATCCGGCACGTTTCCCGAAGGGCCCCATCCGCGTGGGTCCTATAGCACGCTGCCTGCAAAGGAGGACTATATTGAAGCTTCCCAAGCCACTGTTTACACTAATCAGGAAATAGTGCCATGCCCAAGGCACTGTACCCCTTCACCAACTCTCTGAACCTCCCATAAGAGGAAGCCTCACAGGCCTACATCAAGAAGAGTACGCATTCCCAAATGATAGAAGCCACTCATCTACATAAGATCGGCATGAAAAGGTAAAGGGAGGTAAGGGATGACAAACACTCTTGATTCTTACATTATTTTCCATTTTTTATCACCTCTGGGAGCAGAAAGTTCTCCAAGCTCTCCACCTCAGAGGTCGTCTGTTTCCCTCGATCATCCCACTGACTTGATCATCGAAGTATCTTTGTCGAAATCCACGGCCCAGGTCTCCCCTATTTTGCAGGTCCGCCCGACGAAGGGAACCGATTCATGAGGCCAGAAGCCGAGCGCCCAGCGAGAGGGATCTAATGCACCCGAGCTATGGGCCACGATGTTCTTGGTGGCAACAATACCTACCTGAATTATATATGTAGGAGATGGTCCATAATTAATGATTCTAGAAATTCTCTTGGATCACCTAACCCAATAATGCATTGGATTTATTTTTCATGCCCAAAACTTATCTTTCGTTTTGCATCGACCTAGTAAATTATTAACCTCGATTGATACTCCTTTGATGGTTCTAAAGATGTATGTTTTTCGTATTTGGTATATTTTTATCATGTATACATTTAATAGTGAGCATATTTTTCATGCATATACCACATTGCAAATTCATATCACACATGGCTAACCTGACAATTCAAATGATTATGCTTATTATTTTTAATTTTTACAAGATAAGTGTGAAGCTTAAAGAAATTTAAACATTAAATAATTGGAGATGGGGAGAGATGGAACTGAGACTAGCTCCTTCATTATTACTATTTTTTCCACGGGTAGCTACCAAGGAATTCTCCCCATATCAGTTCTAGCGAGACCGATAATGTTGCACGAATTAAGATCTAGGTGTTTAATAGACATCAAGCTTAAGTATTTCAAACAAGTAAGTGCTAATACAAAATTAGGCAGTTGAGAACAAAATTATAGACAGGAAAAAAAAAGTTAAGCATGGTCACTATACCTCATAGGAATGCTATTTGATTTTCTATATATGTTATGGTCATAAAAGAAGGAAGATATGTAATAATTCATGGCAAGGTTGTGAAACTACATTAGAATTTGATAGAAATTGCTTGATTATATACTAATAATTGGTATAGGAAAATGTCAAAATGGCTTCTAAATACAAATGGAAATGTAGCAAGATTTGTTGATTATCATGAGAAATTGTATCAGTACACCATTTTTTGCTTTGTACATTTCTGAGACAAAGTTTCTCTTCATTTCTTTTTGATATAATTGTTGCATGATAAGCTCCACCCTCACATACAAACCACACCTTGGACTCTGATTTATCTATGCTTCTTGACCTTATTCAAAAGGCCAATTAAGAAAGCTATCATTTTGATGCTTCCAAACCAAAACGTCTACACACCCATCTCTTTTAATCTGACCCCACAACTCTCTTTCATTAATGATGGAGGATAAAAGTGAAACAGATGAGCTTGCCACCTTTTCTCGGTGCTCAAACCCGGTGTAGCTATTCTGTACGTTCCCATCATATCAGGTAAATTCGATTCAAAATGTTTAGATTTTTATAATTTTTTTTTATTGAAAGATGAGTACGTGCACTACTAAAATACCAGCCGATAAAATAGAAAAAAAAATATTGACTTCGTACTTACACCAACTATCACATATTCCAGCGAATAATTTCTAGATTTAATCGATTTTTGAAATCCTATCAAAACAAAATCTCTGCCAATCTACCATCTTAGCATTCTCCTTCGCCATTTTTTTTTTTTTTTTCCTCGTCGAAGAATTGGTTTTTAGCTTTTGGTTGTACGGTGCTGGAGGAGGGAAAGTTTATTGAGTTGGGCCCCTCTCCTTTTGGCGGTTGCTGGGACTAGACAAAGTACAATACTTGCACCCGTGACCGTTGCATGTGACGAGGAGGGGCGGTTACCATCAGCGCCCTCTAAGAGGACCCATGGCCCATAGACCCACTCACATGTCCCCCTTTTGCTTTTTCCAGCAGAAAAACTACAAGAAAATGAAGAAGTGTACCAAAAAAAAAAAAAAAAAAATGGCAATGAAGGAGAAGTGTCTTCAAATTAATCTAATAGTTTTACATTGAGAAAATAAGTAAATAGCACTAGGACATCGATTGCCTAACAAATGCTTGTATCTTAAATGCCTAACTCATGCCAAATGATTATAATAATTAGGTTAAGAACGTAGAAGAATGCTGTCCTTGTGTCGGTTGTAATTGATGCGTGTACTTAATGAATTTTTTAGAAGAGATTAGAAGTTCATAGATATAGTTGATGCGGCATTCAGTGGCCACATGGATACATGGATGGTTGGCCATAATTCATGGAGAAGCAGTAAGGTGTTACTTGGTTGCAAGCTGGAGTAAATATTTTATGGTTTGGTGCTATTTTATACTAATATTTTTATTTTTTTTTCATGGTATTAATGAAAATTGGATTATTTTGAGTTAAGTTGGTAATATGATCTTAGAGACTAAAGTTCTTGCACAAGTGAGATGTAGCAAAGGAATGGGACAAATTAAATTCTTTGGCAATTGTATCTTTTGATGGAGAAGGTGGCCATTGCCTGTCCTTTTTTTTTTTTTTTTTTTGATGAAAAATTCCTTGGCAATTATCAATCGTCTAATTGTTGCTTATGTGGGCTGTTGTGGGTCAAGAGATGCTGAGGCCGTGGCTATTTAAACCTTCCCTTCCCTCCTTTCTCTTCTCACCACTCACTCCGTCGCCTCTCTGTTTCCTCTCTCTCTCTCTCTCTCCTCTCTCTCCCTCCCTCCCACACACACATCTCAAAAAAAAAAAAAAAAAAAAAAAAAAAAAAAAAAAAAAAAAAAAACATAGGTATCGATCAACATAAAGATGAGTGGCATTAGTCTAAAAGGCGTAGGAGTGTTCCTTCTTCTTGTCCTTCTTGTTCTGTGCTCCACTTTCGATGCCTGTGATGGGAGGAGAGGTAAGCATTGGAGGCAAAGGAAGGCTCCATCTACCTCCTTGGCAAAAAAGAAAGGAAGGGGCAAGTTAAGTGGAAGTTACCACCATGGTGGCAGAGGCCAGTCGAGCCCCAAACCAAGCCCAAAGGGCAGCCCAGGCAAAGGACATCCTACAGCCCCCCCGAAAGCAGTGATGTTTGACGTGCTTGATTTCGGAGCAAAGGGTGATGGTGTCACCGACGACACTAAGGTGGTCTGACAGTAACTTCTCTGAGTTTTTCTTTGGAATTAACTGATATCTTAGGAGATCCCTGGTTGTTGCAGTCACCAGTAGCAGGGGATAAGGCCATAAAAATGCCAATAACCAACCACATTGTTCTGTATGCCTGGCATTTTTGCAAAATTCTAGTCAGGATTTCTATGGCTTTATACTTCTCTTAGAATGCAGTCGGTGGGTGGAAAATATAGAATCAAGGATAGAATTCTGTCTCTTGTGGTAGTGGCTGTGGGCATTTGCAGCTCCTGATGTCTAAGGTTTGGTGTTTTCTTTTTTCACCTTTTCACTGCCGTGTCTGTTTAATGGATAAGAACGAAATAGGTATTTGCTAAATGAGCAGGGTTTTAAAATGTACTAATATTTCTTTAAATTTTTTTTTTTTTTAAAAAAAAAAAATACAAGTATTGCCTTGTTGCAGCTGCAACCCTGTGACTAAAGATAATGTGAAAAATATATAGATTCTGCAACTGTTTTAGATTAAGAACTACAGATTGGTGTTCATTTTGATGGGATACTGCTTCTTCCTTCTTTGTTTTCTTGTTTGTTTGTTTGAAAGAATTGGGCAGTTGTGGGATTATTTCATATCCCCTGATCTACTTCTAAAAAATGTTTTCTTGATAAGGATGTATTCTTTGGCCTGTTATTTCTATTATGAAGCAGAATTGAAATGATCGAAATCAGTTAGAAGAATTTGTATATCATGAAATGGATCTTGAAGTGACCTGAACAAGGAATTCTGGATTCTATTCATGCATTACAAATCTGATCTCATGGAATGCATGCAGGCATTCGAGGCAGCATGGGCCGCTGCTTGTAAGGTGGAGGCTTCAACCATGGTGGTTCCAGCAGAATTCCAATTCCTCGTCAGCCCAATCTCATTCTCAGGACCTTACTGTCAACCCAATATTGTTTTTCAGGTAGCAAAATGCTGCTATAAATCATTTGAAAATTGAGTGGGATCCTGGTCTAACATCTGGACCCAGGTCTGGATTATAGTCCATATCTCAGACTAAAGATTGGTTCGGGTCCAGGCGACCCACTTCAATTCATGTTTGCTTGTTGCTACAAACTGGTTTGTCGCTCAGTCGCTGACACCAAGTCAATATCTACTTCCCATTGATTACGGGTTCGGGTTGTAACTTTTGCATAAAAGAATGAGTGATTTTTTTTTTCGTAATATCAACCGTTGAATCATATTTTGCACAGCTCTCAAAGCTGTCCGAACCCTCTCTTTCATCTATCGGCATAAATCTTATAATTGCTACTACACGATTCAACGGTGCATATCTCAGCAAAAAATCGATATTTCATTCTTTTGTGTGAAAGATGCAACACAAATCCAGAACAGGAATATCAGCCACCACATTTACTAACTGGCAGTAATTTATGATGGCAGTGCATGCCATTGAAATATATATATATATATATATATATTAGCATGCTCGTCTATGGGTGAGTATAATGCAAAAGAAAAAGACAGCAAAAGCAATGTTAACAGGGTGGTCTCTCTTGCAGTTGGACGGGACGATCATTGCCACCACAAGCTCCAAAGCTTGGGGCTCAGGCCTGCTGCAGTGGCTTGAATTTACCAAGCTCAAAGGCATAACCATCAGAGGCAGTGGCATCATTGAAGGCCGAGGGAGCGTCTGGTGGACAAACTCCGAATCCGATGTTGACCCGGTAAGCGTCATGTTCCATCTCCCGGGATGATTTTGATTTCAAGGTCTCAATAACAACATAACAAGGCAATGCTTGTATTATCGTTCCATCGTGTCAGAACGCAACAAAATACCTTTGTTGATTTCTAATACTCATAATGACTGTTATTCGGCATGTTGATGAAAACTGCTGGATGATAAAGGAAAAAGTACCTGTCACATGACCAAGTCACTGATGCCCACTGTTGGTCCTTTGAAACCTGGCAAAAATGTACCATGGGAGTTCCAATATAATTAAATTTAAAAATAAAATAATATGGTATAAAATTCTGTCATTAAAAATATGTACGGTAAAAATTCAGTTGCCCGTATGTTCAAATATATTTGACATAGTTTAAAATTCAAAGATCAGTATATATATATATATATATATATATATATATATATATATATATATATATATATATATATATATATATATATATATATATATTGTTAGAATGGTAGCCCAGTTTGGCAGAGATTTAGTCTCAAAATTCATCGATCATGGATTCGAGACATGGACCTGCGAATGACTCGATTAAATTCAAAAATTTTTCTGGAATACTTGATTGAGATGGCGAGAAAGCGCACTATTTTGATGTCTTAGAGGTGTTAGACTGACGTACTCATCAATGATGAAAAGGGTACATAAAAAAATTACGACCCGAATCGAACATAGCTTGGCAGGATTGCAGCCCGGTAGGGCAGCTACACAATTTATTCCCCCTCCTTTCATTTCAACAAAAAAAAAAAAAAAAATATATATATATATATATATATATATATATATATATATATATATATATATATATATTTCAGAATTGTACGTGTATATGTACAGGTCCTTATAACATTATCCTGATAATGATATTTAATACTAAAAGATAGAAAAAAACATATTTAATTTTTATTTTATTAGGAATTCATGATTTCAAATTACTCCCCCAATGTCCATCCCACTTTATAAGCGAATAAAACATAAAAATATTTTATGCATGTATTTTCATATCAGTTCAGAAATTTGTGAATTTTACCAAGGGACGGTGTACAGAACATTTTTTGTTTCTTTCTGAACATTTGGCTAATTCAAGAATAATGCACGCATGACTCACGTACAGACATACTGTTGGCTGAGTTAAAAAAAAAAGGACTGCTAATCGAATACAAAATTAATTTTTTGACTGTCACAAAAAGTTGAATTTAAATATTTTTCTATTGAGTCAACCAAAAATATGGTGAATAACGGCCACCGTTCTCACTACAACTGTTATAATGGAACAACTGTCGAATAACAGCCAAAATTCTCGAAAACCATTATAATGATCATTATAACAGCCATTAAATTACCCCATCTCTCATTTTAAGCATTCATATCTGCTGGCAGACTACTGTGTTAGATTATAGCAGAATAGGCTTCCCTGGTACCAATTTCCACTTGATGTTCCAGACTCATTTCTCAGTCTGATAACTGTGATGTAAAGCATCATACTTTGCTCATGCTGGAATCTAACATGAAAATACTTACCTGCATCTGTTTGTAACAGATTAATGCTAAGCTCAGTGCAAAAATGCCAGAGATCAAACCAACAGTAAGAATTCTTGCTTGGCTTTCTAAACAATAAGCAATGCTTCTACTCAGAATGAATGACATGTAATCTGCTTTTTTACTTTTTACTGCAGGCTCTGAGGTTTTATGGGAGTTACAATGTGACAGTCACAGGCATAACGATACAGAATAGCCCACAATGCCACCTTAAATTTGATAACTGTGAAGCAGTTCAAGTCTTCAATATGACCATTTCTTCCCCTGGTAGTAGCCTCAACACGGATGGAATTCATCTCCAGAACTCCAGAGATGTTTCCATCCATCATGCTGATTTGGGCTGCGGTAATTCCATTACCCTAGTAGAAAATTCTCGCTATTTCAGAGTTCTAAACATCATGCAGGCAATTGTTACCACCATGATAAAATATTGCCAGCAAATCCTTATTGTTCACTAGCAACATGAAAATAGATGTATAGGAGCCTACAGTAGACTGAACAAGTCCCTTAGTGCTCAAGCGAGGGAGGACGGAAAAGTACAAAACAAAGAGCAACCCATTCCTGATCTGTCTCATAAGGTCCAGTTTTGCAATCTTCATCCTTCCCCGCTTTCATTAAAATTTAGGGTTCTGAAGATCCTTTAAGCTGTATTGCACCATCTCATTTGGTATCTGGGCTTCATGCACTGATAAACAGGACTTGAGGTTTCCTTACCAAGTAGAGATGGGATCCTCTACATGCCCTTGAAATTGGAACGGGGCATAAGACTTCATGAACAGATACTGTTTCTGTTCTTCATCTACAACAAGAAAAGGAAACAACAAGAGGAGGAAAAATCAATAGTCAGACATTTAACACAAGGCAACAGAATTTACCTTCCTCGTATATTTCCGTTGTATAACAAAGCACATACTGAAATGGTCAAACAAGTCTTGAATCCCATATGTTTGTTGACATTGGAGTTTTGGCCTGTGTTACACAGGCGATGACTGCATCTCAATCCAAACAGGATGCTCAAATATAAACATACACAATGTGAACTGTGGACCAGGCCATGGGATCAGCATAGGTGGCCTTGGGAGGGACAACACCAAAGCATGTGTCTCAAATATAACAGTTAGGGATGTCAACATGCACAGCACAATGACTGGTGTCCGAGTCAAGACCTGGCAGGTAAAAAGCCTCTCACCTCCATCTCAGATTTCATCCAATAATGATCTTATCAATTCTCTCGACAGACCATACTCATGCAACAAGACCTATTCCCTCTTGCCAAGATTTTGCAATGACATAGCATCAAGAATCCCATCAAGAATTTTCCCTTCTACCAGAGCTGTTGTATAAAAACATAGATATCCTTCAAGTCTTTAAGCTACTTGGATCTGTTAAAGACTAAACTGTTTTCATGACATTCTAATTGCAGGGTGGCTCAGGCTCTGTTCAAAGCATAAGATTCTCAAATATAAAAGTCTCGGAGGTCCAAACACCTATTGTCATCGACCAATTTTACTGTGACAGAAGGTCTTGCAAGAACCAGACATCAGCAGTGGCACTGTCTAGCATTGCATATGAGAACATCAAAGGGACATTCACAGTGCAACCAGTGCGTTTTGCATGCAGTGACAGTATGCCTTGTTCAGGCATCAGCCTAACTGATGTAGAGCTCAAACCACTGCAGGAACATTACCACATGTACGAACCTTTCTGCTGGCAGGCCTACGGGGAACTGTACACCCAAACTGTTCCTCCAATTGCTTGCCTGCAAACTGGAAAACCAACAAGCAACCGGATCCAGTCCGATCATGATTCGTGCTGACTTTGCAGACAATGCGCCAGTCAAGCAATATTGGTGCATATGAACGTGCGGTTGTGATTCTTCCGACCCCTTTGCACCATTGATCAGAGTACATATATAAATATAAGTAATACAATTAGCAGAATAATAGTTATTATGACAGATCACATTAATTTCCCATTCAAGGTGTACACTATTATCGCTGAGCCTTAGGATCATATAGGTTCAGCATCGCTATAGTAATGCATGGTGATAAATCTTGCTATGGTGGATGCCACTTTCCCCTATCTGGGGAATATGGACATCACTTATGCTAGATATTTAATGGCTCAATATTTGGGAAGTATAAGAGCAGCTATGTTGTTTCTTCGCTTGTGAAAAAATAAACTACATGAGCATCATGGCTGTCTGAAAGCATTGAATACACTCACATCTGGATTCTTCAGAAATGCTTTCTAACACTAGAAGTTTTCATGCAAAAGAAGATATGACAATCTCAAACAGAAACAGAAAACTGTCCAAAATACTAACTCAAGGCCTTAAAAAAACAGTTTCTTCAGTAAAAGATATGTGATATGGCAAATGACCGCCAACAGAAATTAACAGAATAAATGGCATGCCTCACTTGCCATAATTCAGGAAGTTAAGCTCACCTCTCCTTCAGATGTGACGTTAAATAAAAGCTTCAATGTTAAAGGATCAAAAAAAAAAAAAAAATCGTTGTTATAATATTAATAACTTTTGCAAATAGATAAGATATATCAAAGTATGAATGAGTTGCCTTGTTAGCAAACCCATCAACCATGACCAAGCCTTATGACAAAGAAGACTGATGGCTCTGCTAATTTAGAGCTTTAGGTTTGTAACTTTAGATATGCAACTAGATATCGAAAGGGCATTTTTTTAAAGGATAAATCATGGTTTCTAGCAGTTTACTTATCACACACTATCAGGTTTTCTTTAAAAAAAACTAAAAACCTAAAGCTCTAATTTTTTTTATGGGAGGTTTGGGATATGAACAATATTCTGTATGAGTTAAGAAATTTACAGCTATTTCTCCTATTGGGTTTTGTGTTTTGGAAAAAAAAAGCATCACTTAGTTAAGAGGTTGCGTGATTCACAGATCTCACAAACAAATTGAAAATGTGAAAATTGCTATCTGCTCAAGTCTAGTTCATGGATTATCAAAACTTTGGATAACATTTCTCCTGAGTAAAAAACAATAATTACCATGCCTGGTTTATAATCCATTTTATAACATGTAGGCTTTGTTTATTCTCAGTTAATATTTTTTTTTGTTTCTCAAAATGCACCCTGCCAAGGGCTTTAGCCATCTTTGATAGTGTACCTTAAGTAGTATTATGTGGTTGCATAAGATATCTAATCCATGTCACAAGTTCTTCATTCCTACATCATCAAGCATCACAGTATTTGAATTAATAAAATTGTCATCAAAAGACATTTTCTTTGAACAACGAACCAACCTGTGAAAAAATCAGCAAGTTCTTACCCTTACCGCTGTTTTTTATGATATGTTCGGTTCCCTTGAGAACAGAAAATCTCAACTGTGCATTTAAGCTTTTTTATATAAAAATCCTGCAATTTCAGAATAACCCAAACTTTCCAACAAAAAATCATAATTGATACATTTCTTGACATAGCCTCGGATGCATTCCAACATCATATATAGAAATACAATATATGTAAACAATGAAAAAAAATTCACTAACATATTTATAAAGTACAGAAAAGTTGAAAGTTCCATCTTTTTGTCCAAGATTTTTTAAAGAAAAAAATTTTCTCTGATTGCGATTGTGCACAATATAAATGCAAAGCTTCAGAAAATGGTAAGATGCTCAAACACAGAATGTTTTCATATGTGTTCTTGCCAAAATTATGCTCCGCAGGGGCAACATACAAGAGCAAGCAGCAACCTTGTGAATTTATGGTCATTGGCCCTTGGCACATGTAGTCATCATAATATGACCTATTCTGCTAGGTGAACTCAAACGTTAACTTCTGCTAAACATGTTTACCATCCTGTATGTGCAAAAATTAAAACAAATTCATATTACAGAAGTCAGTACGGCTGGACATGACTAGATAATTAAATATGCGATATCTGAGTGAGCAGGAAGAACCTGCAGGTAGATCATGTTCTAGCAAAACCAGCAACCTCCTTTCTTCTTTCATATTTATCAATGCTTTCAGGGCTTGGCAGTCCAGTTCTGCTTTCATACTTTGTCTCTAGAGCCTATTGTCAATGCAATGGAGTTTATAAACTGAAAGAAACTAACCAGCCAAAACAAGATCATGATTATCAATGTAAGCCAACAATTCACAGTTGAAACTACAAAAATTGTTTCCATGTATCAGCATGATGCATCCATTCTACATGAAAATATAGGGTCCTTTTGCACAGAAACCCCTCAAAATACGGCTTCCATTTTCACACCTTTATATATACAAAAATTGCCCCCATTGTCAGGTTCTGTCCATATCTGGGCGACCTGATAACCTGACTTGGGAATAGCTATCCAAAGTCCAAATCTTTCTAATCCACCCTTCAGGAGGCCTGATCCATTCTGCACACCACTCCTGTTTAAGCTCAATCTCTCAAAATCCCAACATATCTTTCAACGTAATTTCTTGGAATCAAACACCAGAATATGTCCAATTCAATCATATCTTACAAAATCGAAGGTCAATCATAATAAAATGCTTTCTAGGATTCAGATTCAAATTAAGGAAAAAAATGAGCAAATATAAATCAGGCATGGTCAATATGCCTAATTGTGCTAGATGCAAGTGCATGATGGTCCCATTGTGGTGCACCTTGAGTGTGAATTTGATGCACTAACCAGTTGAATACAGATAAACACAAAGGGACATACACAAACAAAAAGGTTTTTTCCAACTATCTCAGTCAGCTTTTTGGATACTGCTTTGCCATTGGCTGCTATCCAAGGCCAGGGCTTCTAAACAGGGAGAAATTATTGGTTAGAACAGTTCTACCACATGTACCTTGGACCATCTAATAGGAAACCAACACATCATCCAAGAAAGTAAATTTTTTCCTATTCAAAAAAGCAAAAGTTGTCAGTTCATAATTAATAATGAAACATTCTTTTCATTTAAAATCGTCAATCAATCTTGGATAACAGTGCATCTTTTTCCAATCTTGGATGATGTGTTGGTTTTTTATTGGATGGTCCAAGGTACACACGGTAAACTGTTCTAAATAAAAACTTCTCCTAAATTGGACGGTGTCTTCAAATTTCCCTCACCATTTTCATCAAGGCCTTGTGGTTCTTGACTCTCTTCTCCTTTCATAATAATTTCTATTGTAAGACTTGAAACCAAAAGGTTGCCCTCTCAAATTTGTTTTTGACCTGAATTGCACATCCAACCATCTCAAATTATTTTTACACACTGTGTGCTAGCTATATTAGCAAGCTGCTTATATCACAATTGTGACCGTTGAGTCCGGAAAATGTTTCAGCGAGAGATAACCTACAATGAGTGCAAGTATAAAAGGTCTAGGTGCATGTACCAATTCTCTCTATATGTCTCTTTATACTGATTTTAAGGATAGAGGATTTTGCATCATAGTAAAAACATTGCTTTGGGCATTAAAAACAGTAGTGTCTTTGAAATTAGGTGAACATCAAAGCAATGCGACTATGTTTAACTGCTCATTGTTGGGTTCATCATCATAATTGTCACTAGAGTTTCCCATTGTTGCCGCTCCTCCTCCTGGACCGGGCTCGGTGAATACGCCGAAGGGCTCCTCGACCAGTCGACCTGCAGAAAGTCCCTAGGTGCCGGAGAGGCTCCGGCGGGGGACACTCCGATGCTTAAGTTAGAGAAGGAATCAGAACAACAGAATGGAAAGAGCTTAGGAAAAGGAGTTCACGATGGGGAAGAAGAACGTTACCTTTTTGCGAAGGTCCCCCAGTTGCCTTTTATAGGCATGGAGTGCCGCCAAATTATGTTGGGGAATGAGCTAGGAAAGCTCGAATATGTCCCCAGAATCGGCGTGGTGGCGAGGTCGTGGGTTGGCGGCGTGGTAGGAGTGTCAGAGTGATGGCCTGGCAGCAAGGGTCGTGGCCATGCGGTGGAGTCCGTTACAACCGAGTGTCAGAACCTGTCGGGGAGGAAGGCTCCTGGAAACTTTAGGCGACCCCTCCAACAGCGGATCAGCCTCAGCCTCAAAGAAGCCAACCGTGGCGCCCATCAGGGCCTCAAAGAAGTCGACGCACGGGCGGGGAGGCGTCTGCCGACCCTCGAAGCTCTCAGGGTTGGCCCTTCGGGAAAGGGGGGCCGCGGGGTCCTCTCTAAGAACCGGGGAGTCGGACCCCACACGAGGATCAGCCGACCGGACGCCCGGGACCGATCCGACCCGAGACTAGCCGAATGGGCACAACACCCGTGAAGCAAAATTTTAACATATTTGATGTTTCATACTTGATGCTTCAAGTTTCACTAAACAGTCTTACCACTTTATTTGAATGAATTCCAACCCTGACCAAATGCTTCCTCCATTATTCCTTACATGTGCATCAAGGCCTTCACAAATTCCATTCAACAAGCATTGAGGTCATCTTTTGTTAGAGGTTTGGAGGGAAAACCCAAAATTCCCTCCAAGCTATTCCTTTAGTCCCACATGGGAAAAGGAGAACACCCCAAAGATGTTTATTTATGATCCCTCTTCTGTTTGGCCTTGTACCGTCTTGGGCCACTCACACGCACGTGCGAGGCCCGGCCCGGCCCGGTTCGGTTCGCGCGCGTGGTCCGGTCCGGTCCGCACGCGCGCCGCGGCGTGGTGTGTTATTTTTGCCCTTTTTTTTTCCTTCTTTTCCGTTTTCTACACCGGACCGAAACTGCATTGCGTCTTCTCCGAGCGTCGCGTCCTCTGTTGTACCACGTTGCGTCTTCACCGAGCGGTGTTTCTTCTTCACGGCACTTCTCCATCTATAAAAGGATGGAGTCAGATCACAGATCAGCAATCAATGTATACTTCTCTCTTCCGATCTCTCTCAATCTATTTTCTCGATCTAGAACTCTCTTTCGTTCTGGGTTTTCTTTTCCAATTTTAATATCTGTTTCACTGCTGGGCGAAGCCATTGTCATTCCCTTCATAGTCGTGCCTGCAGAAGGGTTACCTGGTTGTATCTTGGGGCAGAGTTCTCGGATTGAATCCTGCACGAGGGCCGAGAATCGCCTTAGGACAGTGCCTCTGCACGCCTCTGGTCAGAATTCCTAAAACTCAACTTTTACGATTCATAGTATATATTTATATTACTGTTTTACATAGCACCGTTTAGTGCCTTAGGACAGAACATATAAAGATACTTTATATTCATTGTTTCTAGGTTTTATTTCATAACGAATGTTTGTAACAATCTAAGGCGAATCTCATATGAAATAAAATAGAAACAAAAAATTGTTTAAATAGATATATATGTTCTAAAATTGGCTGTTAAAATTCTAAAACGAATCTATTATTATTGTGCAGCTCTAGTTCTTAATCATCTTGGTATGGGTTCTGTGGATTCTTCTAGCCTTAAACCTGATAGATTTGATGGGAAGGGTTTTCTTAGATGGCAAGAACAAATGGAGGCCTGGTTAATTTCATTAGGTCTAATTTCTGTCCTAGGTAAAATCCTTCCATTTGAAACCAATTCTCAAGGTTCTGATGCAACTTCTAAGTCTCCTGAAGAAGTAGATTATCACTGCAGATTTAGAATATTGAGTTGCCTTTCAGACAACCTGTATGCAACCTATAGGAAATATCAAACTTCTAAAGAACTCTGGTGTGCTCTAAAAGATACCTATATCAGAGATCATGAGGGGGCTATGAGGTTTACCGTTTCTGACTTTCATAACTTTAGAATGGTAGATAACCAACCAATCAATGACCAGATCCATCATTTCCAAAACCTTGTTCAAGAAATTCTTAGAGGAGGGTCTATCCTTGATGAAACTTATCAAGTTTCAAGTTTAATAGATAAACTTTCTCCATCGTGGACTCAATTTGCCAAAAATCTTAAAATGACTCAGACCTCCCTGACCTTTAGGTCTCTTCTTCAATCCATCAGGATCGAAGATCAATATAGACTTAGAGAGATTCAAGAAAATCAACTCAAGGCCAAAATCAACCTTATCGAAGGTCAAAATCAAAATACTAAATGTCAGAACTTTAGAGATTACAATCCTAATTATAAACTTAAGAAAAAAATTTTAAAAGAAAAGGAAAACCTTTCCATCAAAACAATATCCATAAGCAGAATAACATAAAATCCAAGGATCAAGGTGATGGAAGATTCTGTTGTCTGTGGAAGGGACAATCATATTGCTCCTCAATGTTTCTACCGGAAGAAGCAGAAGGTTGTCCATAAGAAGAAGAATGATACTAAGAATCAGAATCAATTCAAATCTCAGGTCAATATGATTGAAGGAGAATCATCTTCTTTTAGGTCAGTCTCCTTCATCCCTTCGATAAATCTAACCTATTTTGATTCCGAATGGTGGTTAGATACTGGTGCTAATATCCATGTTTGCACTGATAAAATTTGGTTTTCATCCTATCAGGGATCAAGTGAAAGAAGTGTAACAATGGGTGATGGAACAGCTATTCAAGTACTAGGATCACGTCACATCAATCTAAAGTTTACCTCTGAAAAATCTTTGATTCTTCGTGATGTACAGCATGTTCCAGCAATTAGAAGAAACTTAATTAGTGGTTCTTTGCTTGTCCAGACAGGACTTAAAGTCGTATTAGAATCAAATAAAGTTGTAATCTCCAGAGGAGATATGTTTATTGGCAAGAGCTTTGTATCTGAAGGATTATTCAAATTAAGTGTAATAGCACCTATTAATATCAATAAAATCTCTGGTTCTTCTTCTAAATCTACTGTGTTGAACTTTGAGGCTTGTGAAATTTGGCATGGCAGATTGGGTCATGTCAATCGTCGATCAATCAAGAAAATATCTGATCTTCTATTAATTCCTAAAATAAATATAGATCATAAATCTAAATGTGAAATCTGTGTACAATCAAAACAACCTAGAAAACCATTCAAACCTATAGAATTTTGATATTCCCAAATCTTAGAACTAATACATAGTGATGTTTGTGATTCTAATAGAACCCTAACACGTGGAGGTAGTCGTTATTTTGTCACTTTCATAGATAATTTTTTTAAATACTGTTACATTTATCTTCTAAAAACTAAGGATGAAGTTCTTAATAAATTTAAACTTTATAAAGCAGAAGCTGAGAATCAGTTAGAAAAAAGGATTAAAATCCTTAGATCAGACCGAGGAGGCGAGTACACTTCAAATGAAATAAATCTTTTCTATGAAGAAAATGGAATAATTCATGAAGTTATTGCTCCCTATTCACCTCAATCTAATGGTGTAGCAGAAAGAAAGAACCGAACACTACTAGATATGATAAATGCAATGATCATTAGTTCAGGTGTTCCAGAAAATCTATGGGGAGAAGCTCTTCTTTCTGCTAATTACATCCTCAATAGAATACCTGCAAAAGATAAAGATAAAACTCCTTATGAAATTTGGAAGGGTCACAAACCTAGACTTAGTTACTTTAGAGTTTGGGGTTGCTTAGCTAAAGTCAGTATTCCTGAATCCAAAAGATTAAAAATAGGTCCTAAGACCGTAGATGCCGTATTTATTGGTTATTCGTTGGATAGTAATACCTATAGATTCCTTATTATTAACTCGGAAATATCATCAATATCAAATAATATAATAATTGAATCCAGAGATACAACTTTCTTTGAAAATATTTTTCCTATGAAAAATAGTGTCTAATCCAACGAATAATATTCCATCTTCTGCATCCTCAGTTGCATATTTAACTCATGAACCCGAATCTGAACCTAAACCTAGACGGAGTAAAAGAATTAGAACAGAAAAGAATTTTGGTGAAGGTTTTTTCACCTATTTAATTGAAGATACTCCTTCTACTTATTTAGAAGCTTTGTCTTCTCCTGATACACCTTTCTGGAAAGAGGCAATCAATAGTGAATTTGAATCCATTATCGAAAATAATACATGGATTCTTACTAATCTGCCTCCTGGAAACAAACCTTTAGGATGTAAATGAATTTTCAAGAAGAAAATGAGAACTGATGGAACAATAGAAAAATATAAAGCCTGGCTTGTTGTTCAGGGATTTGGTCAAAAGGGCGGTATAGATTTCTTTGATACATATTCTCCTGTTGCTCATATCTCCACTATTAGAGTCATTCTAGCAATAACTTCCATCTATAAACTTTATGTTCATCAAATGGATGTTAAGACTGCATTTTTGCATGGTGATCTAGACGAAGAGATCTACATGCATCAACCTGAAGGATTTTCTGTGCCAGGACAAGAAAATAAAGTCTGCAGGCTTGTAAAATCTCTTTATGGATTGAAGCAAGCACCTAAGCAATGGCATGAAAAATTTGACCAAGTGATCTTATCCTACGGATTTCATATTAATGAATCCGATAATTGTCTTTATCAAAAACAAGTTAATGATCAATTCATCTTTCTTTGTCTCTATGTTGATGACATTTTAATTCTTGCACCAGATTTGAATCTGGTTAATGATATCAAGAATTTTCTGTCTCATCATTTCAATATGAAAGATTTAGGTAATGCTGACTTAATCCTTGGAATGAAAATCATTCGAACTGTCGAACCGATCAGTTTATCTCAATCTCATTATACTAAAAAACTTATAGACAAATTTGGATATTCTAATTATTCAACTGTTTCTACACCTTTTGATCCATCTATTCATCTTACAAAGAATACTGGAATACCTATAAATCAAGAGAAATATGCACAAATTATTGGATCTCTAATGTATTTATCCAACCGGACTAGGCCTGATATTGCTTTCACTATTTCTAGACTTAGTAGATATACATCTAACCCTAGTTCAATTCATTGGAATGCATTAGAAAGAGTGTTCAGATACCTTAAAGGTACTACTGAGTATTCTCTATGCTTTACAGGTTATCCAAATGTTCTTGAAGGTTATTGTGATGCAAATTGGATTTCTGACACTTTAGATGTCAAATCTATATCTGGTTATGTTTTTCTATTAGGAGGTAGTGCCATATCGTGGCAATCAACTAAACAAACTATTTTAGCTAGGAGCACCATGGAAGCCGAGCTTATTGCTCTTGACTCTGCCTGTACTGAAGCAGAATGGTTAAAAGAGCTTCTTACTGAGATTTCTATATCTTCTCCTATACCTCCAATTTCAATACATTGTGACTCTAGAGCTGCTATAAAATTTTGCAAAAAGAAATTAATAAATACTAAAGTAAGCATACACATCAAATTAAGATAAAAATCTGTTAAAAGGAAAGAAAAATTTCAAATTGTTTCTATAAGTCATGTAGCTACAGATAATAATCTTGCTGACTGTCTTACAAAAGGCTTAAACAGGACTAAGGTCCTGATGTCATCGAGGGAGATGGGGCTTAGCCAATAAAGGATCTTCCAGCAGCGGGAACCCAACCTCTGTGATAGGAGATCCCTTGAAGGAGGTTCAATATGGTAAAAACAAGCTGATTGGTTGATCAGGGAGCACATGTAGTTTATTTAGTAGGAGTCTCTGACTCTAGCCCATCCCTATGATGATTAGTGCTCCTATGTAGTGTTTAGGAAGAGTTATCTCTGAATAAGTCCCGAGAGGTATTCCTCGAGATGTGACACTACACACATCCTTGGAGGGACTCACCTATATGAGAATATCCGTATACGGCCGCGGCTAGAGACATAGGCAATCTCTAGAAATTCTCATAAACAAATCAAGATGCTTGCACACGGCCATTAATGTGCAAACCCGCGATATGAGCTTCTATACTGTGGGTATTATAGTAGAAATTTGATCTAACGGAACGTAGTTCAAGACCTGGTTCACTCCGCTCCCTTCAAATCAATACTATCAATGCTAAGTGAAGTGAACTTTAAAGGCACTTCATCAATTACACAGTATATGTACCCAGCAGTAAATATTTTTTTATTATGTTCTATTTAATTATTTATAATAAGTGAATTTTGAGTTTTGAGGGGGATTGTTAGAGGTTTGGAGGGAAAACCCAAAATTCCCTCCAAGCTATTCCTTTAGTCCCACATGGGAAAAGGAGAACACCCCAAAGATGTTTATTTATGATCCCTCTTCTGTTTGGCCTTGTACCGTCTTGGGCCACTCACACGCACGCGCGCGGCCCGGTCCGGTCCGGTCGCAGCGCGGCGCGGCGCGGCGCGGTGTGTTATTTTTGCCCATTTTTTTTCCTTCTTTTCCGTTTCCTACACCGGACCGAAACTGCATCGCGTCTTCTCCGAGCGTCGCGTCCTCTGCTGTACCGCGTCGCGTCTTCACCGAGCGGTGTTTCTTCTTCACGGCACTTCTCCATCTATAAAAGGATGGAGTCAGATCACAGATCAGCAATCAATGTATACTTCTCTCTTCCAATCGCTCTCAATCTGTTTTCCCGATCTAGAACTCTCTTTCGTTCTGGGTTTTCTTTTCCAATTTTAATATTTGTTTCACTGCTGGGCGAAGCCATTGTCATTCCCTTCACAGTCGTGCCTGCAGAAGGGTTACCTGGTTGTATCTTGGGACAGAGTTCTCGGATTGAATCCTGCACGAGGGCCGAGAATCGCCTTAGGACAGTGTCTCTGCACGCTTCCGGTCAGAATTCCTAAAACTCAACTTTTACGATCCACAGTATATATTTATATTACCGTTTTACATAGCACCGTTTAGTGCCTTAGGATAGAACATATACATATACTTTATATTCATTGTTTCTAGGTTTTATTTCATAACGAATGTTTGTAATATCTTTGCCCTTTGTTGGTTACAAATAAACTACTTCAAACAACTCCTTGACACTTCTCCGATTTCCATGTTTCATCAGGAATAAAACCAGAAATGTAAAATCTGAACTTCCCATCTTTCACAACCACTTCCAAATTTCCGCTTCGCTCTAAAGTCTAAACAACATTCACTGCTGCCAGCAATTAGCCAATGCAGGACATGGACAAACAACATCAACATGCTCACCATCTAGCTAAGTTCCAGTCTTACGTATTAACCAAAGATTTTACGAAATTACTTGGGCATGCAAAGCATGAGCCCTTGTGAAGACAAACTATCTAATAAAACATTAAAATCATTAAAAAAATTCAGAAAATAGCTCACTTGTACATAAGATCAAACATCGTATAGATGCGCTTGCTCCTCGCTCGCAGGATGGGTCAGGATACTCCACGATCTTTAACGGCGACTCGAAGCACAGATCCACAGCAGGAATCCAAAGAACATACACAATTATGAACTACATCAGACCAACATAAAAATTAAAATTAAAAAAAAAAAAAAAATCGATGCACTAGAAAAAGAGACAATTTCGAATCAGAAATCCAGAAGGAAAAATTATTGATGGCCCCAGGAAGAATCAGATATCAATGGTTCTTTGGCATATAATCCATATAGTCATATTTAGCTCCAGAAAGAAGGGGAGCGAAGCGGCCTACTTGGAAGGAAAAGCCGCGCCGAGCATGCAAACTTAGGCAGAAGATATTTGAATATCTGGTTAATATTTATATTTATATTTATACCTATCAAAAGAAATATATCATATTTCCAATCCAAGGTTATAAGATAGGGAGATCGCCGTATATCCATGAAAAATTTTATATATAAGCATGCAAGATATTACTTTCCAAAGAAACTGGACATATAATCAATAATTTAATATTTAAATATAATTTAAATAATTAAATTAAATATCTTATAAAATTATATTATATTTAAAATAAAAATATTAAATTTTATTTCTAATCTCTTTCTTATAATATATTCTTAAATTGAGATAATTTTTTAAATATGTAAAAATAATAAAAATATAAAATAATGAACTAAATAACCTAATAAGCAGTGAATGCTTAGGTGAGATAAATTCAGTAATAATTATATACTGAAAATAAGCATATATGATACATCAATTTAGAATCGAGTTTAAAATATAGAGTTCTATCAAAATAAGATATATATGGATATGATTTTTTTTAAAATTTATATTTTATTCATAAATTAATTTTTTATAAAATATCGCGTTTATCTCAACAGCCATGAATTAAATTAAATTGTTATTATATAACCTCCCAATGATACGATATCAAAATACTAACATATAACAGCTACTAATAGATATCGAAATACTCGTACATAACCATCCCAACAAGATATCAAAATACTAGTGCATAACCTCCGCTAATAGGGAATCAAAATTTGGTGCAAAATTTTATTAGTAGGGTATCAAAGTATCAACATACAATCCCCATTGATAAGGTATCGAATCATAGTCAAGTTACACGTCAGATCCATCTTAAACTAAAATACTTTTCCAAAAATACTTCATAATTAAAATTGAATATTTGTAAAACAATGCAATATCTAAGACAATTAAGTACAATCCATATCGAATTCAGTATATTTGATTGTAAATCATTTAATATTCTAAAAAATATATTCAATACTCAAAAACACAATACATCAATTTCAAAAATCATGATTAAAAAATATTTTATAATTCATTAATAAATCTAAAAAAAGTTATATTACTTACTTTGCATAAATTATGAACTAACAAATTCAATCAATCTGGAGATTCTCTTTTAGAACCTTATCTTTAATAACATTTGAACATGATTCTAATAAATTTAGTAGAAAATATCGAAAGAAAAAGAAAATAGGAAGCCAGTAGTGGTGGGGGATTTCACAAGAAACTTTTATCTCTTTAAATAGAGTGGATGGGAAAGAAGTTGGACCCTTTCTCAGTGTCAAATTCTAACTCTAATTATAAGCTCAATGGGAGAAGATTCTCGAAGAGAGAAGACTTTCGTTGTTCATTGACTTTGATCTGGAGTCCAGTAGGGAAGAAGACCATTTTTTTAGCTACTTTAAGTTTCATGTAGCTGGGTTGGGGTATTAAAAAATTGATATAGACATGAATGGATACTCATTCGATCAATATCCAAATATCCAATTCTATCTATAACCCTATATAATTTTATTATACTCATAATTTTTTAAAAAAATATATAACCATATTAGCATGTCATTAACTTAGTTTATCATCCATTTAGTAATATTTTTAATTTTATAATTATAAAATTGATATTTATATTTACATTCATATTTCTAGTATTTGATTTGTATTAGCATCCATTTAAAATAGATATGAATATAAATTTTTTCATCCAAGTAATATCTGTATTCATATTTATATTTATTAGATAAAATAAATATGAATATGAATACATCGATACTTCGGCAGTTCATTCCAAATGCATTATGTTTCTAGAATGGGCTTTTGGTGCTTCCATGGCGAGGTCTCGTGAAGCCTTATTAAGAGAAATATAATGCTACATTCAAATAATTCCTTAAATCTTATTAAATCTACATTGAACATGAAGATCTTATAATGATTATCTAAGTTATTGGATATGATATACTATCTCAAAATTATTTATTGGCAAATAAATTATGTGTGATCGGTAAATTCCAAAGCTTATGGCATTAAGTAATCAAAAAAATATATATTATCCAATATTTTGATCAGACGATGCATAGATTATGAAAAATTAAAGTACATAATTGTTAATATATAAATAATTTTAAAATATTAGATCATATTTAATAGCTCGAATTATTAATATAGAATCTCTATCATTTCAATCTAGACCTGGATATAGTTAAATGAAGATAGCCAAGACAACTGCTTGCAATCTCTCTCTACAAATATTTATCATTTTCTGGCATGGAGGATGTCGTTTCACATGAACTTATTGGTCTGTTTGTTAGAATAAACCATATCTTGACATACGCTATGGATCCACCTTCTTGAATCTCATGATGCAAAACGCATGTTTCGATTTAAAGTGCTCTCTGTATTTTGCCAATAAGTGGAATCTTTTTTGACTTTTAAAATAAAATAGAGAAAGAGCTTTGTCTCAAGTGCATGGCACATTTAGTATTTATGTTTGCATTTATATATTTATTAAATGCTTTCAATTGATAAATCACATCTATATAGGAGGGTCACTCGATTGAACCCCCTGAGTCAACCTATTTAAAGACTAACAAAAAGGTCATGTCCGTTCATCCCACCAAAAGTCCCATTATTTTGCCCTTCCCTCCCCATTCGAAGCTGCTATTTACTTGTAGAAATTGTTGCTAGGGCAACTCATCACCAAAGTAATGCCTTCAACCATGCGAACCTGGCCTGGTGGTGGTTAGATCTCGTAAATTGGCGAGAAACTAACTACTCATGTTGATAAACAACCGAAAAAAAGAAAGACGGTTGCACAACTTATGGGACTTAATATGATGAAGAAAGCAATCTACATGCAATGTGATTCACGGTGCAACTAGGAAATAATTGCTAGATGTTGCATCTATATTTTAGAGGACTGCAAGAGAAGGGAATATATCTTTATGGAGGGCTTAAGTGACTACACAAATTCTAGAGGATGAAGAGTTCGAGGGAGGCAACGGTATAGTAATTAAATATGCCAATAATTAATGATGGTGGTACAAATATAAGGGTGTTGGTGCTATAGTTAGCATTGACAGGGAGTTAGCTTGTGGACTTGTAATTTAAAAATAATAATAATAATAATGTAAAGCAATTTGCAATCATGCAACCAAGAGCATGCAAGCTACGAAAAGATAAAGAAGGGAGAAACAAGGGTTAGTGTTTTCTCGACCGGGGTCATTCGGCAGGACAAGGAGGTCACGAGGCTGGAAAAAGGGAAGGGGAGATTGCTGGAAGAGGAAAAAGAGGCCCCTTTGGGGGCTGGGGCTTCCGATCAGAGCGCGAGTCCATCTTGGCCTAAGGGTGGAATAGATCCTTCCTCCCGGGAGCGGGTGGAAACGCGGGCTTCACCAGGTGCGGGGAGTAGCTTGCCGGAGCCGGCCTTGGAGCCGGGGCCGGGAAATCCCTCGGATTCAGCCAGGCCAAGAGTCCAGAGGGGAGATGGAGTCGTCCCCAACACTGGCCGTTCTTGGTCCCAGGTGGTCCAAGGTGTTAGCAGAATTCGCTGGGCCTCGTCCAATTCGGCCAGTCCAGTCCATTTTTCTTGTTTTTTTTTTATTTTGTTTGGGCTAGGCTTCTAGGCTGCTAGGCTGTTACTGGATAAGGCTCCATGCCTTACAGAAATCGCGTAGAAGAGGGTACATTACCTCTCCCCGCATACTCTCCTGGATCCAGGCCACAACAGTAGTGGAGTCACCTTTAATAATAAAATAGTCAGCTCGCAGGATTCTCCGAGCATAAGCGATTCCTATCCAAGCACCACGCTGCTCCACCGCAAGAACCATCGGCTCATAGAAATAGCTCCCCCAGCCACCATGAATCGTAATCCAGAATCATGAATGACAAAACCAGTACCACTCTAGCTACATCTGGCACTGCCATCGAAGTTGATCTTGATGTACCATGGAGATGGGGGTTTCCAGGATAAAAAAATCTATTAGGTTGCTACAAGAGCAAGGTGGGAGTCCTAGGTCTCCATAGGTCTCAAGGTCACTTTGATGATCTCCGATGCATGTATGCAAGCATGCACCAAAATAATCCTCGTGGGGCATCTCCTGGAATCAAAAACTAGGCTATTTCAAGGTAGCCATATATGATATGCAATATATGCTGTTCGGATATCTCTGTCCCTAGTCTACTATCTGGTAGTACTCCATCTTAAAAAATTAAGAAAGCCTTGCACTGGATCATCATGCTAGAAAGTCAACCCATACAGTCCTGCAAGATGCCACATATGTCTAGCCCGTTAGTACATAAGAGGACATGCTTCAAGGTTTCCTTTTCACATCCATAGGAAGGATATGTTAATTATAGATGCAACCCTCTTCTGCTAGGGAAAGATCTAGTAGGCAATCATTGCCAAGTAATCTTCCAAAGGAAGAGACTCACATGCGGATGAACACCAGTCCTCCAAATCTAGCCAGCATTAAGGCTTCTATGTGGTTCCTCCCGATACAGTTGGTAGAGATCTATCATCACCACTCTCAAAAAACAAGATGATCTCCATATCCTAACATCTTGACTCCTGTGAATCGGGAGCGCTATGGATATGATACGCTCACCTAACACCTCTCCGAAGACTCGGGTAATAGCCATCAGATCCCATTCCCTGGCCTGGGGGTGGAATAGATTCGAAATCCTCATAGAATTAGATACCTCACTACTGATGAAGGTTGGCCATCGGATCCCATTTCCTGGCCTGAGGGTGGAAGATATTCGAAATCCTCATAGAGTTAGATACCTCACTACTGATAAAGGTTGGCCATCGGCTTAGGGATAGGTTAACCATGCACGGATCAAGCAATAGATTGACTGACCGTGCATCCCCAACAATCAATCTATTTTAAGAAATCACCTCTAGAGCTCGAGAGCAGATCTTATGCCAAATGGTAGAGCTACCCCGATCAGCCTGAATCTCCTCTCCAATGGATCATAATTCATACCTGGCCTTCATCATCAAGCTCTATATGCTGTCTAGACCGTGCACAAGCATGGCCACATGTTTAGCAATCAGGGCATCCCTCCTTGTAATTAAGGATTGAATATCAAGGCCTCCTTTCCTCAGGGACTGGCACACAACATTCCAAGCTACAAGGTGTAAGCCACCTTCTTTAGGTTGAGAACCCTGCAAGAATCTCTAAAAACATTGCTCTAGCTTAGATACCAAGGTTTTGGACAATGTGGCATTTGAGAGGAGAGACATAGGCATAGAGCTCAGTACTGACCTCACCAAGCTAACCTTACTCATTATAGAGAGAGCACGAGCCTGCTATCCCTCCAAGCAATCCTGAATCACCCGCTCCACATGGTCATAATGCGTCCTTCTAAGCCTACCACCAGTATAGGGACTCCCATGTACTACAATATTCCTATGTGCTCAACAATCCCAAGTCTGTCTCTGATCATATGTTGAAGGTGATCTGATGTCCGTAGATTGAAGTATACGGTAGATTTGAGGAGATTCACTTTTGGCCTGAATCTAGATAATAATCCTCTAAAATCTTCTTGAATGCAATGCAACTCTGTACCATGGCTCTCCCCACCAATAGGTAGTCATCTATAAATAGCAAGTACGAGATAGGCTGAACTCTGGGGGCTGTGATATAAGGATCTAAGCCCAATTCTCGGGATGCAGCACGTAAAGCTTGCATAAGGCGTTAGCACAAATAATGAAGAGGTAATAGGACAGGAGGCAACCTTGCCTCAAGCCAGCCGTAGAGCAAAAGAAGTTTGATGGAGTCCCATTTATAATAATAGCAAATGATGGACTATCAATACATGCCATGATCCAGCCATCCAACAAGAGTAGAAGCCAAAATCTACTATGGCCCTCTTCAGGAAGCTCCAACTCATATAGTTATAAGTGTACTCCATATCTAGCTTGATTGCCATGAGATTATGGTGAATGGGAGCACAGTAAAGATCATGCATAAAATCCTAAGCAATGAGGATATTATCAAAGAAACTATGCCCTCTGATAAAAGTCCCCTACTCAGGACAAATAAGGAGACGGAGGAGAGGCTTCATCCTGGTGACCATCAGCTTTGTACAAATCTTGTACAGGATTGTACATAGATTGATTGGTCAAAAATGGCCTGGCTCAAGAACATCCTGCCACTTTGGTATCAAAGTGATAAAGGTCCTTTTCCAAGACTCCAATATTTGGCCATAGACAAAGAAGTCCTGAATAGCAACCATTACCTCAAATTAAATAATGAACCAGTACTGTTTGAAAAAAGTGTAGGGAAGCCATCCGGTCTAGAGGTTTTGTCCTTAGCCAATGACTAAATAACTCTTCAAATCTCATCGACAAAGACAGGTTGAAGGAGCGCCCGATTCTCTTGCTCAGAAACCACTGCACTAGGAGAGGGGGAATGAACAAGCTGATTCCCCTCAAAGACATCATCCACCTGGATTTGAAGAAGTGCATAGTTTTTACTTAATCCCATCCTCCTTAGAAATCCATTGCCCCTCAGAGTTTCGTAGTGCATGAATCTGGTTTCTGTGCCTACAAACTATTGTAGCTTGATGGAAGTACCTTATATTTCTATCCCCCACTCAGATCCATTGGACTCTAGACTTTTATCTTTAAAGGTCTCCTACTATCTTAGAAGAGAGTGATACTTAGAATGCTAGTTTTGAAGCTCAAACAAATCATGCTCAGAAGGGCCACCTTCCTGGTCCTCTTGTTCTTGGAGATCAGAGATCTACCCCTCGACTGCCTCAAGCCATTGGAAGATGTTGACCACCTCCACCTTGTTTCATAGAAGAAGTCATCTCCTGGTTAGCTCGAGCCAACAAGTCACTCAATATTTAGTATTTCCTCTCATTGGCAAGGACCACACATCCCTAACAATCTCCTATGAGCGGGGGTAGGATAATCAAAACTTCTCAAATTGGAAGGAACTCCGATGAGAGGGAGGGGAATTACTGCATAATAAAATGGATTGACGGTTAGAAGCAATCCTCAAAGATGACAAACAAGGTGAGTAGGTTGCCATTGGATCCAGCTAGCTATTGCAAAAACATAATCTCTTCTTTCTACACTCTGGCCCCACCAAGCTGATTATTGCACTAAGTAAATCTTGGACCTAAAAAACCAATATCCACCAAGCCATTAGAGTGTAGGAATTTACCAAACACATTTGACCCCGTGTCTTCCATGAATGGCTGCCCACCCCTCTTCTCAGGCCCATCAATATAATTGAAATCACTAGCTATAATAGAAAGGAATCTTTCATCAATCAAGGCAGTCATCTCCTTCCACAAAAATCTCTTTTTCCTGTAATCAGTACTAGCATATATAGAAGACAAGAACCAAGTGAAATCATTAGATTGAAAAATTGCAATGGCAACTTCTTGTTGATATTGATGAAAGACATCGATAATGGCCACACCAAGCTTCCGAACAATAAAAATTCCTCCCGACAAACCTTGAAAATCCATTATATAAAAGCCCCAGGTCAGTGAAAATCAGTGGCGAACATGATCCAAACTTGAGCCCAAGAGCCTTCTCTCCATCAAGACACAACTTCGATTGGTGCTGATGTATAAATCTCTAAAATATTGTAATAAAAGAAAGCTTCCTAGCCCTCTTACATTCTAAAATAGAAGCTTCATTAAGTCGATAGTGAAAGGGGCTATTAGTGGATAGTTCAGCAACCCCACTGGATTCTTTATGGGGACATCTATAATAAGAATATATACTTTGATTAACTTACTTTGTTTTTGCAATTATAGTCAATAAAGTTTTCGAAGCAAGTTACAAATTTTCTTGAAACATATTCATAAGCCAAATTTTCTTGAAACATGATTTAGCTCATAAGCTAACACATGGAAGAATTCTATTAATTTTCTTGAAGCATGTTCATAAGCTAAATTTTCTTAAAGCATGATTTGGCTCATAAGCCAACACATGGAAGAAGCCCATTCGGCTCAAGGCCAAAGCATGATGGAGGGCATCCTCTTCGAGTCCAAGACCAACCATTCAAGCTTCTTCAAGACCAAGCTCAAGTCCAATTCATGCCAATATTTGAAGTATATGGGGGAACAACTCATCAAACAACCTTGGGGGATAAGGAATTACACTACATCAAGAGTTTTATGGGGAACATAAAGAGTCCTTCCACTATCCCAATAATATTTGACATGTGGGATGCCATAACTTATGACACCTAAGCCTCCACATCAGCATTTGGAAGCCACATTAGGATCTTCTAGATGCCACATGTCAAAGTGGTTGTAACTTTTTACCAATAATTTATTTTTAGTTAAAACCACTTATCTAAAAATTATTGGAGCCAACTAAGCCATCCTTATCCCTTCCTCTCTACCCTTGGACAAAATTTCTAGCATTGGAGCCTATAAATAGGGCCCCAAGGCTCTCACAGTATTCATTCTATGCTATGATGATTAATGAAAGGGTTATTTTTCTTGTGTTCTTGTTTGGAGTGAGAGTGTTCTTGCTAATTTGAGTGTGTAGATCCTTATCCAAGAAGAGAATGAGAGTTTTTTAAGTTTGAGTTTGAGAGTGAAGAGTGCTTTTGCAAGGAGTAAAGGATGGGACACCCATTGATGGATCTATGATCAAGCTCAAGTCCCAAGCCGCCGGCCACTTTCTTCTTCTTCCTTTTTTTCTTTGTTTCCATTCCAACTCCAATTCTTCTTTCATGTCTAATCCCAAATTTCTTTGTAGGTTCTCTCAGGTTTCTAGGTCAAGGATGAAGGTCTCCATGCCATGGATCAAGGCCAAGATGAGTCTCAAAGTAGAGAGTACCAATCTTGACTTCTAGGCCTCAATCCTTGAGTGATGAGAGCTCCTTCTTCCACCAAATATGAGCCATCATTGTTGGTAGGAAGACTCTTCCTAAGCTTTATTAGATCTGATCATTTGAAGGTTAACTTGCCCTAGTAGTGATGGTTTCTTTGCCATGGAGATCCTAATCTTTATTTTGAACTAGATCTATATTGCGGTCTCAAAGATTAGATCAACTAGTCTCCTTATAAAAATTCTTTTCTTGGATTAATTTAGCCCATTTATTTGATAATTAATTGCTCAAGTTTACTTGCTGGTTAGCTTGCTAAAACTCTCCATTCATTATTTTATTTTCATCCCCCATTAATTCTTCCCTTGCCTTCCCCTGGATTCTTTCCCTATCAGTGGATAGTCTAATAGTGAAAGGGGTTGTTGGTTGATAGTCCAGCAGTCCCACTGGATTCTTCCCCTGCCTTCCCAATTCCCTTGATATCACTGACTGATTAGAGGGTGGCCCATCACCTCATCATGGCTCAAATTCGCCCCCCACTAGAACGTTCTTCCCATATCTAAGATCGGTGATGCCCTTTCTAGAATTCTTCCCCTTCGATCGACAGCATCATCATACAAGATCGGATTCCCTCGGCCCCGACTTTCATAGGAAGATGAGTGTGCCGGAGACCCTTCGACCTCCAAGCTCGGAGATGACAACCCTGCATGTGGCCAGCCAATCATCGGCACCAGGCTCTCGATGGTTGACATATCTTCCGGAGTCATCGTGTGGGGAGTGCTGGATGAAGCTCCCCTTTCGTGGCCCCAACTTCCACCGGTAAATGGACGTGCCGGAGCCCCTTCGACCTCCAAGCTTGGAGATGACAGCCTACGTGCGGATGGCCCATCACCGGTGAGGTGTGATGATGGCCCATCACTGGCGAGGCGCGATGATGGCCCATCACTGGCGAGGCGCGATGATGGTGAGGCGACCGGCATTAAGGAGCTTGGATTCTGGTTCCATGGAGGGTGATGTGGGGTGGGATTTAAAGAAGGGTTTCGGAGGAGATAGTGTCGTCACACGACAGGTTTGCTCGACTGATCGAGAGCCTTGCCCATCCTTGTCACTCCTTCGGCCGTCTTTCACTCAACTACGACGGTCTTGTTGATCATCTCGATGAGATTTTTTCTCGGACAAGCATGGAATGGAGTCCTCTATTTCGACTTTTTTTTTTCATGCTAGATTGAAGTTGGCTGGGATTGCCAACTTTGGCTCACGGAGGTCCAAAAGCTTGGATTTCATAACAAGAACCCTAGAGAGCCGAGCTAAAGTTAGGACCTTGACCGGCGGGATGGATGGAGAGGCCATGATGGTTTTGGAGAGCCAGATCCGTCTTCTAGATAAGGTTGGATAAGGCTACGTAAAGATAGACTCACGGGTCTAGAGTAAAATACGTATGAAGTTGATTTGGATAAGAGATGATGAACACATATCCTTTTTTAAATTTTCATGTTTGATGATTCGATGATTAGCATCAGTCCCAAATCATTTGATGGTAGTGGTGGTATGTTATCAGTGCAAGTAGATTGCTTGTTTTAGACAACCCTATGCTTGATGAAGAGGCCACCATTGCATTAGTGATGTCCAAACCATTTTCAACTCGCAAGCCTAGGAACAAGAAAAAGAAGGCTAACGCAACGGTGGCCTCCTCGTCAAACGTATGTTACCTAAAAGCGTGTAATCTATATGCACAGATAGCATATATACCACCACCACCATCAAATGATTTGGGACTGATGCTATCATCAAATCATGGGAAAATCTAAAAGGATGCGTGTTCATCATCTCTTACCCAAATCAATCTCATACGGTTACGTTTGGTATATTACCGGGCAATTCTGAAAGGTAATGTGGATTACCAGTGATGTGGCGAGACCGCTGACATGGGTAGCTGACGGGCGCCACGTTAAGAGAAGCCGCCACGGTGGACGCCAAGGCGACGCCTCAGTTCAGAGCACCTTGCCGAGCTGAGCTGAGCTCCCCTAGGACAGCAAGTCGAGTTCAGTCCTCTGCCAGGTCGGGCTCATGGGTTCGACATCTAGGTCGGAGCCGCCTTCCGCCTTCCAGAGCGAGACCCTATGAGGCTAGTGCCCTGCGGTCGAGGTCTAGCCAAGAGCTCACCTGCCGATGTGGAGCCTCTCCGAGCGCGTGCCCTCTGAACCGGGTCCACCTTCCGCCCTCCAGAGTGAGACCCTCGGAGGCTAGTGCCCTGCGGTCGAGGTCGAGCCAAGCGCTCATCCGCCGTTGTGGAGCCTCTCCGAGCGCGCACCCTCTGGACCGGGTCCGCCTTTCGCCCTCCAGAACGAGACCCTCGGAGGCTAGTGCCCTGCGGTCGAGGTCGAGCCAAGAGCTCGCCCGCCGATGTGGAGCCTCTCCGAGCGCGCGCCCTCTGGACCGGGTCCACCTTCCGCCCTCCAGAGTGAGACCCTTGGAGGCTAGTGCCCTGCGGTCGAGGTCGAGCCAAGAGCTCGCCCGCTGATGTGGAGCCTCTCCGAGCGCGTATCCTTTGGACCGGGTCCATCTTCCGTCCTCCAGAGCGAGACCCTCGGAGGCTAGTGCCCTGCGGTCGAGGTCGAGCCAAGAGCTCGCCCGTCGATGCGGAGCCTCTTCGAGTGCGCGCCCTCTGGACCGGGTCCATCCTCTGTCCTCCAGAGCAAGACCCTCGGAGGTTTGAGCCCTGCGGTCGAGGCTAAGCCAAGAGCTCGCCCGCCGATGTGGAGCCTCTCCGAGCGTGCATCCTCTGGACCGGGCCCGCATTCTTCCCTCCTCCACCAAGCTGACCGCATGAGCTCGGAGCGCCCAGACCAGAGCAGACCCTGCTGTCCCAGGACACCGGCGAGTCATCCGAGAACCACGGAACGATGCCCCCCATGCCGTCATAACTACCTGTCCGGCCGTACTTCCAGGGGATGGGCCAGCCAGAGAGCACGCACCCCTAGGGTGGCGGCCCCTGAATCGAGGCTCTGCCAAACTTCCGAAATGAAGCAACCAGAGAGGATGTCAGAAGGAATGGAAACTTCCCTTACCACCTGTCAGGAAAGGCATCCCGTCCACGACACGGAATCCTGCCCCATGCGCCTGCCAACCCAGCGAGGATCCCGAGGCGGACTCCCAACGGCCAGTTTTCAACTACAAAAATGATCGGCACCCCCAGAAGGGGGGAGGTAACAATAACAATAGAAAAACACACCAGTAAAAAAGAACTACAGTCCACCACCAACACAAGCGCAAGCTCGGCAAAGAGAGCGAAGCGCTACTATCAACACCACGGTCGAGGGAAAGTCACCGGGAAACAAGGAGAAGCGGAGGAACAGGGAACCCCTCTATCCCCACTATCACTCTCCCTCTGCTGCTTTTCTCCTTCACCGATACATCTTTCACTCCTCCTAGTGCGGAGTCCATCAAGAGGAGCCCGACCAGGAGGATCTATTCTCCTGGATCGTCACCGACTTGACCGTCGGAGTGCCCCCGCCGGAAACCCCGGCCCGGGTCACTAATCCCTGTTTCACAGGTCCAGGAGCAGAGGACCGCCAGGCAGCGAGAGGAGCGCACTTCGACGCAGCAGCTACGGGCGACGACGGTCTTGGCGGTAACAACCAGTAATGTGGATTACTAGTAATGTACATTACAAGTAATGTAGATTATTGTATTTAGTACAAGTAGATAATGTTACATAAGGTAAAATCAAAATTTCAAAATATCCCTAAATTAAATATATATTCTATTTATAAAAATATAATTTTTAATATTTTAATATAAAATATTAAAAATTATATTTTTATATTAAAGTTAAAAAAATAAAAATATTTTTTATGCTAAATAAATTTAATATAAAAACTTATATATTAAATAGATAATATATTTAATATATTATTTAGATATATTAAATAATATATTTTATGTAAATAAATAAATATATTATATTTATATTATAATATAAATGTGCTACATTATATATAATATAATATATATATATATTTTATATTCTAAAATATAAAATATAATTTATATTATATTATATAATATATTATATACTTTTATATTTTATTATATTACAAAATAAAATAAAATAAATCAATATAATAAAGTATAACATTATATTATATACCATATTTTTATTATATTAATAATATTATATAATATTATAATAATATAATATAATATAATAAAACTTATAAAATAAAATAATATACTATTAAAATATATTCTATAATATTCATACTTTATATAAAATTAAAAAATATTAAAAAATATTTTTATACCAAATAAATTTAATACAAAAAATTTATATGTTAAAAAAATAAAATATTTAATATATTATTTCAATATATTAAATATATAAATTACAATATTAAATTTAATATATTATGTTTATATTATATATAGATATATTATATTATATTATTATACAATATAATATAATATAATATAATATTAAAATATATTTTATAATAACATATAATGTAATATAATATATTAATAAAAATTTTTAATATAATGTTATATTATATTATATACTATAATAATATTATATTTATAATATTATATAGTTTATCATATATTATATAATATTATAATATTATATATTATAATATTATGTTATATTATATTATATTATAAAAGGAATGGAGAAGCAGTAAGTAATATTGTCTAAAATATTATCTGAAAGGTAATTTGAATTATTATCATTTTTTAAAATAATTTAAAAATAATTTTAATTATTAAATAGAATAGATTGTCATTTTAAAAATAATATTAAATACAGTAACGATGGTCGTATTAAATTATCAGTAAACTACCAAAAGCAACCCACGTGTTTTATTTTAATACGGACCCGTGACTCCATCTTTACGAGTCTTATCCAACCTTATCCAGAGAATGGCGCTGGCTCTCCAAATCCACCATGGCCTTTCTACCCATCCGTCGCGCCAGCCAAGGTCCCAGCTTTAGCCCAGCTCTCCTGAGCTCTTGTCATGGTGGACACGAGCTCAACTTTAGAGAGAAGAATAGCAAAACTCACCAGCCACCTCAGCCCTTCCCCTTCTTGCCCCCCTCCGATAACTCCCTCTATAACTTCAGCAGATGATAGCTACCATCGCATCCATGGCGAAGTCCCAATGAAAGAGGCCTCCTGGAAAGCAGTGTGTGATGAAACAGGGAAGGAATTTACCGACATTATCTACGAGAAAGTTGTCGGAGAGGGGATCGCTAAGGTAACATGGTGGATTAATGTTAATTGGTGGCTTCTATGATTCGGGTTTTGACCATTTCGTGTAGAAATATATCTGGAATCACCTCATTGTTGTGGTTTCAGTTAATTATTGGTAAAAAATGGCTTCTTTAGCTAAAGTTGCTATTTTTACTGCATGCTTGAAGTTTTGATAATTTCATGTAAAATGCATGTGAATCACCTTAATGTTGAGGTTTTCAGTCAACAATTGGTCAAAAAATGCCTTCTTTAACTAAAGTTGCAATTTTTTTTAACTGCATCGCATCACTATTTATTAATATTATTCATCCCCATTCTGTCTCACCTTTCCATTATAGTCTAGTAATTCTGAGATGAACTTTTGACCTGCCGAACAAGGATGACTACACGAGGTAGTTCAAGAGATGCGCAGTGTTGGTGATGTTAATTTTATTTAATAATCCTAGTCTAGCCTGTTGTGTAGGTTGAGAGTTGGCAGTTGTTCCTGGGAGTGTTATAGTGAAGAGCTTTTTTCGATGGAAGTCATAGTGAAGAGCTTAACAACACCATTATGCAGCGAGGATGCTTTGCATTCTATGCAGAAGATGCATGTCATTGTATTTGGTCTCTTTTAGCGTTAGGCACTTGGAAGATAAACAAGAAAATGGGAAGTTAGCATAAGCTAGAAGATTCACCAGAGTTTTTATGAAGATTTTAAGTTATAGAGTCCTTAGGAAGGATAAAGATAACCCTTAATTTCTTAATTAAACGTTTGTTAGAAGAAGTTACTAAAAAATCAAATAAGGTGCTGTTTACTGATTCCTAAAATAATTTGCATTTACAGTTGCAGGCAATTAAAACCTATTAGATGCTGATGTAAGACTGTCTGCATGGTATGCATGTATAATATATTTGCTATGCAAAATGAATCTTTGCACTCAAATTGGGAATGAAATAATGCATGTAATAAACTACATGTTGAACATGTATGAATTCTACTACCCTTTTATTTTTATTTTTTTAATGCTAGATTTTTCCCACCATTTACTTGCACAGTTAGATAATATGTACTTGTATATATACATAAATATCTCTGTTACATATACACAGGCACATATGTGAATTCATGTATTGGCATTTTTGTGATAATTTTGTCCTAGATCACAGAACTGAATGTTTGATTTAGTTAATTCTCTTTTACTTCTGCAGCTCACAATTAATCGTCCAGAGAGAAGGAATGCTTTTAGGCCACATACTATCAAAGAGCTTATCCGTGCATTTAATGATGCTAGGGATGATAGCGCTGTGGGAGTCATTATTTTAACAGGGAAGGTATATCACACTGTATTTTTATGAGCATATGTATTTTTGATCTAAATATTGGTTCATTATTGCAGTATTCTTTATCTTGATAACTTGCTACTTGGCACATAAAAAATTGCAGTAATTATAAACTCCTAGTGATAGTATCAATAACCTTCTATTTTTACATATACCTTTATTATATAGAGTAAAGATAATTGGCTGAGCTGTTAATTTCCAAAAAAAAGAATGATAAACCTTAAAGCAGTTAGTAAGGTGTTGATACTTGTTTCTACTGTAACTCTGCAGTGTGTCTACTGTAACTCTGCAGTGTGTCTATCTTTCTGTATGAAGACATATAAATGAGAATACTACAACAGCTTTGGTTCTTGACAAATGTCAAATAGTATGCATAAACATGGTTCGCTATATTACTATTTCAATGGAAATAGTTTAAAACTTAAACAGTTTGCTTTTAACAGGGAACCAAGGCCTTTTGTAGTGGTGGTGACCAGGCACTGAGAAGCTCTGATGGGTATGCTGATTTTGAAAGTTTTGGTCGTCTTAATGTTTTGGATCTCCAGGTACATCTTCATGCCTTTTCCCATGCTTTACCGGTGCCTATGATGACTTTATGCTTTTCTCATTCAACCAAAATCATGGTGAAACTCAAAGTATTGTGCATGGCACATGTATATCAAGACATAGGAGTGATTAGAACTTTTGATGTGCAAAAGTCATGATGATAACTTCATGCATGAACACATAATGTATATTATACTGGGCTATTGCACTTTGTTTGCGGACCTTATGAAGTTATGACATAATTGTTTTCCCATAGTTGAATTGTAGTGAATATTGTTAAACGTTGAGCATCTAACACAATAAATTCTTGTTTAGGGCTTATACATATTTTGTGCAAGAGTAGACTTACAGCATGGTTGAATGAGAAGGTGGAACGGTTCACCATGCCTGTGTATAATGTCTTGTACTGGGGATGTCATGGCATACAAATAAGGTACTGATACAGTATCTAGGTCCGGTACAGCACAAGTGCCGAATTGGCCTATGTCAGGAGGAATCAACTGGTTCTGGTTGGTTTCATGTTTTACCAACCCATATTGCCTGGTTTCAAGTGGTATCATGGATGGACATGAGAAAAGGGTCTCCTAACCCTTTGTGCAGGGACTATTTTACCATCCAGAGCGTAGTATACCATAACTTTAAGCTACTAGCATGTTAGCTGATACAAGTACAGTGAACCTTCGAAAGTGGTGATTGATTTTGCACTGTGGATCCTGGATATGTTGTAGGATCATGAGACTAAGCTTCAATAATTTTGTATACTAGCTATGATGAGATTGCAACATAACTTGGCAAATTTATTTTCCCTAAGAACAGTGCAAATTCAAGTTTTCATAATGGAAATCAAGTTTCAATCATCATCTGTGTACATTGATTTTTTTTTTTTCTTTCTTTTTTATTTTAAGCCTATTTGTCATTTACTTGTCCAGGTCCAAATTCGCCGTCTCCCTAAACCAGTTATTGCCATGGTATACTTTTTACCTGCTATTTGCTTGTTTGCTGTTTAATTCATTTTGTTTGGGCATTAACCTGCTTTTTTATTTAAAATTAGGTAGCAGGTTATGCTGTTGGTGGCGGACATGTATTACACATGGTTTGTGATCTCACAATCGCAGCCGATAATGCTGTTTTTGGTCAGACAGGTGCTAAGGTGTTTAGTCTATTCAGAGGACAACTTGACTTTTATTATTCTTTTGTTCTGTTTGTAAGGTTTACTGTGAATTTCTCTCTCCTAGTTTTCTCACTTATCAATTTCTCTGTTGATGAGTGACATACAAAAATACGCTCCAAGTATTCTTGGTTGGTGATTTTGCTTCAGCTGCCAAAGCCATCATATCTCTACAATTTTCTTCTTTCCTTGCCATGACTGTTGCAGGTGGGAAGTTTTGATGCAGGCTATGGGTCTTCCATCATGTCCCGCTTGGTAAGCTAACCATGCTAGGTAGGTGTCTGTCATGATGTATAACTACTTCTTTTGAGGGGAACTTGGAGGGATGATATTTCAGAGAATCTCTTCTCATGGTGTTTTGCCAGTTCCTTTAAGGAGTATTTATTTCACATCATTGAACACACATTCTTTTTTGTTAGTTTTGCTTATTATAAATGTGTTTTATGATGATAATAGTATCATTTTCAGGGTAATTGTGTCTAATCTGATTCCCCGTGTTTTCTACTGCATTATTTCATGGATTAACAGGTTGGCCCCAAGAAAGCACGGGAGATGTGGTTCCTTTCACGTTTCTACAGTGCTCATGAAGCAGAGAAAATGGGACTTGTGAATGTTGTAGTTCCGGTAAGTTTGACATATGATAAACTGATAATAAATGTTAGTTTTGTGTCGCATTTTTAAAAAAATTGGAAAACATGAAGTCCTGAGAGTTAAATGCATGCAGCTAACTATCCTTCTCACTTATCTGTTTTCTCTTTAGTTTGTTCTAGAATAGGCCATTCTTGTAATTATAATTGAAAAGCCTTATTAATTTGAACTTAGTTTTGTTAATTCATCACCAATGGTTCTTTTTAATTTGTTCTAGAATATGGTTTGTAATTATAAACGACAAGCCTTATTAATTTGGACTTAGTTTTGTTAATTCTTCGCCAGTGGCTCCTCACAATAGATAAATCTGTTATCAATTCAAAATTTTCAAGTCCTCTTGCAACTTCAATCCATGGTCTCTTTTGTTGTCCTCTTTCCTGATTATTCCTCCCGGTTCTAAGCCAACCCTTGGATGATCCAGTCTAGTCTCTGTCAAACATGTTCACCACATTAATTCGTTTTCCATGTCTGTCTTATATTGGCATGACTTCTAAGCTTCACCTTACCATATGCATCTGGAGTATTTTCCTTCTTATATTTACCACAAATCCACTTCACCATCATAATTTTGCAAACATTTATCTTGTGATTTTAGTAAGTTCACATAAAATACAGTACTCCTGAAATACATGCTCTGTTTTTTTTTTTTTTTTCTCTACAGCTGATGGACTTAAAAAAAGAAAAAAGAAGAAGCAAATTTGGCCGCAAAGAAATGAATTTTAGGTTTAATAGGCAAACTGCTATCACATGGTAAACTCTCTTAAGAGAAGTAATCCAGTATTCCCCAGAAGTATGTAGATTAGAATTGATGAAAAACAGCTTTAATGGCTGATTTGCTATCATATCATCCACTATCTTTGAAGAAATAACCTAGCATACCCACACCCACAAAGTATCTGGTTCCAAATTTGAGATAAAGTGACTGCCAAATCAAAATTTATTGATTTTATCAGTTGGAAGCGGGTTTCTCATGTCATAAACATCAATCAAGGCACGGAAACAGCCATTTAACCTGGCAAACATGTTTTGGTATTTTTAGAAGTGCAGAGTTACCATGTAATTCATATATCATTATTTGGATTGGCTACAGGGGGCTTTTTTTTTTTTTTTTCGTTTGACAGCAGGCTAAGGGAGCTAAATTGTGTTAAGGGAAGTTCAACTTAACAAATTCATGTTTTCTCTACAGCTTGAGAAATTAGAAATGGAAACCCTGAAGTGGTGCCGGGAGATCTTAAGGAACAGCCCAACAGCAATTCGGGTGCTGAAATCTGCTCTTAATGCGGTAGATGATGGTCATGCTGGTCTCCAGGTATCATATGTTACATTGGCACAATGTTCAACCACGGATGGAGCAAAATCTTAAAGTTTTCATTCATTTATATGTTTTCTTGATCCACTCCACCGGCCACCTCTGAGAAAATGAAATGATCTACTTTTTCCAACTCTAGTTACAGAGAACCAGCCAATAAAGGTGCCAGAGAAATCTTAGGGGATGGCTCTTGTTGTTGCTAGAATGATCATATTTGATAATTTTACTTGTTTCTGTGTCCATACAGTTTTAACCATCACAAAGCAATGGTCTTGCTCAATTGAATAACTTGTCATTTTGCATGACTTTTCTGCAAATGTTAAAATTTTGAATCAAATGGACAGTTTCAGGTGTCTGATTTGTATGAAACATTAGATGCATCTTTGATGGTAATGTTAAATTCTTCAACAGTTGATTAACATCATCATTCTTGTGCAGGAGCTGGGTGGCAATGCAACACTCATTTTTTACGGCACAAAAGAGGCAAATGAAGGAAAGACAGCTTACATGGAGCGACGGAGCCCAGACTTCTCAAAGTTTCCTCGAAGACCTTAAAGCTATTGAATGATCAACACCAGCTCCTCATCTACGTGCGATTGAGTCTCAGAGTTTATCTTTGTTTGATCTCTTGGTTTGTTTATTTTGTTTGAACAATGAGTCTTTAGTTTTATCATTAGTTAGTCTCAAGAGTCCAGTTTTAATTAAAGTCTTGGTGTTTTCATCGTGTACGCCAGTAGCAGGCTTTGATATATATATAAAAAAAAAATGCATCAACGTTGTGGTTGCAGCAACGTTTTTATTTTCCCGTCTTCTCCCGTCTTCCAAACCCGTGTGGTTGTATTTTTGCTCAACAAACTTGGTATCAGAGCCTTACCCTTCCCGTCTCCTTTGTCCCAGGATCGCCACCGAGCACCACCGGTCTTCCTGGTCTTCACGGGACCCATCATGGGATTTCTCAGCATCGTGAAGCTCTCAAAGGGTGTGCGACAGCGTCAGAAGAAGGAGCACGCCATCGTTTGATCCATGCGGTTTGTTTCAGAGAAAAAGAAAAGAAAAACCGAGAAAGAAAGAGGCAGTGCTCTTAGGTTTTAAGAGAGGAAGAGCTCCCGGAGAGTCTGCGTGAAAGCATCGCCCACTGTTCCCTTCCGTTCGCTTTGCTCACAGAGGCTCTCCAAACAAACAAACTTCTATCCTTGCTGTAGTTCAATAAACTCTGGTCCTCAGTCTCGTGATTCTCCACCAAAGAGAGAAACAGGGGCTTGCGACCGAGCGGTGGAGAAGCAGGGTGCGAGCGAGAGAGGAAGAAATAGAGAGTTCACTGTGTTTTTGGTAGTCTTGAATACTGACTGTGTGAAGGGGAGAGCAGTTCCTTGAAATAGTTCTCCACGTGATCATCGTTTCCTTGTGTGATCATTGTCTCACACGTGCCAGGTTCAAAGGAGCTCCATAACCAGCGATCATGGATGATCTTCACGTTGTTGGCGGCATCAAGAAGCTCAACAATCAGAACTACAACTCCTGGTCAACCTGCATGATTTCGTATATGCAAGGCCAGGATTTGTGAGAGGTTGTAAACGGCAATGAAACACGGCAACCTGATGAAGACACGAACGGGACGCTGCGGAAGTGGAAGATCAAGGCAGGCAAGGCGATGTTTGTCCTGAAGACGACGGTCGAAGAAGACGTGCTGGACCATATCCGTGAGTTGAAGACCCCCAACGAAGCATAGAATACTCTTGCTGCATTGTCCAAGAAGAATGATACCATGCTTCAACTTCTGGAGAGAGAACTACTATAGGTGGCACAGCGAGATCAGACGATCGCCCAGTATTTCCACAAGGTGAAATTCTTGTGTCGAGAGATTTCTGAGTTGGATCCAGAAGCTCCAATCGGCGATACCAGGATGAAGCGAATCATCATCCACGGTTTGAAGCCTGAATTTAGGAGCTTTGTTGCTGCTATACAAGGATGGCAAAATCAACCATCGCTTGTGGAGTTTGAAAATCTGTTAGCTAGCCAAGAAGCCTTAGCCAAGCAGATGGGAGGAGTATCGTTAAAAGGTGAAGAAGAGGCACTCTATGCCAATAGAGGCAAGAAGAACTCTAAGCAGCATGTTGCTAATGGATCTAAAAAGAAGGATGATGAGGTAGAAAATCATCAGGGTGAAGGGAACTCTTGTGTAGGGGGCAGATCAAGGAATTCTGCAATGGTAAAAGGTTTGAAAGAAAATGCTACAATTGCAAGAAGAAGGGTCATATGGCAAAGGATTGCTGGTTCAAGAAGAAGAAGGTAGAAAGCAATGTTGCAACATCAAAAATCAAGGATGAATGGGATACTGAGGCACTTTTCGCTACAGTCGAGGTTGAGCAAGCCTTCACGGTAACAACTGTCACCGAAGTTGATTATGAAAATGACTGGATTGTTGATTCAAGGTGTTCAAATCACATGACTGGTGACAAGGAGAAGCTGCAGAATCTGTCTGAATATAAAAGAAGCCGGGTGGTGGTGACAACAAATAATTCAAAGCTGCCGATTGCTCACACAGGCAATACAACAGTTTCTCTTCCTTGCAATAACAGTGAGGTGCCGCTCCATAATGTCTACCATGTTTCAGGGATGAAGAAGAATCTCCTCTCTGTGGCACAGTTGACATCTTTTGGCCATGTTGTTGTGTTCGGCCCACAAGATGTCAAGGTGTATCGGGATCTTCAGATTGTCCAAGAACCAGTGATGAAGGGGCGGAAACTGGATTCAGTTTATGTGATGTCTGCCCAAACCGCCTATGTAGACAAAACTCGAAAAAATGAAACAGCTGATCTATGGCATATGCGGCTAGGACATGTCAACTACTCCAAGCTCGATGTGATGATGAAGAAGGCGATGCTGAGGGGCCTTCCACAGCTTGAAGTAAGGACTGATACGGTTTGTGCAGGATGCCAATATGGGAAAGCACATCAGCTGCCTTATGAGGTGTCCAATTTTCAAGCAAATGAGCCTCTACAACTGATTCATTCGGATGTGTTTGGACCAGTCAAGCAGGCTTTCATCAGTGGAATGAAATACCTGGTGACCTTTATTGATGACTTCTCGAGGTATGTTTGGATTTATTGCATGAAGGAGAAGTCTGAAACCTTCTTAAAATTTCGGGAGTTCAAGGAAACTGCAGAAGCGGAAACTGGAAGAACTGTCTACTGTTTATGGACAGATAACGGGGGAGAGTATACCTCAAAGGAGTTCCTGGATTTTTTTCAGAAGTGCAGAATTTGCAATCAGTTCACTTGCGCCAATACTCCATAACAAAACGGCGTGTCAGAAAGGAAGAACAGGCATCTAGCTGAAATCTGTCGGAGCTTGCTTCATGCAAAGAATGTACCGAGTCGGTTTTGGGCTAAAGCAATGAAGACAGCGATCTTTGTGATCAACCGGTTGCCTCAAAAAAGGTTATCCTTTCTTTCACCCTTTAAAAAATTATGTAATTCAAAACCTGTAGTTAGACCTTTTCGCGTTTTTGGATCTGTGTGCTATGTATTTGTACCTGACCATCTACGCAGCAAAATGAAGAAGAAGGCTGTTAGATGTATTTTTGTAGGTTATGATAGTCAAAGAAAATGGTGGCGGTGCTGTGATCCAGTTACAGGAAGATGCTACACATCGCGGAACATGGTATTTGATGAGGCATCTTCATGGTGGTCGACGGACAAGAAGGAACTGCCAAGTTCGGATGTCTTCAAAGAAGATCTGGAACCCTCATGTGTTCAGCTCAGTTCACAGCAATTTGAAGTTGCAGAAAGCAGCGGTAATGGCAAGGAAAGAGCTGTTCAACACTTGTGGCAGACAGGTGTTTATCAGAGAGTAGAAGAGGAGGATGAGCCATTACAACAAAATACGCCGACTGCACTTAGAAGATCAACCATGATTAGAAAAACAAATCCTAAATATGCTAATGCTGCAATAGTGGAGGATCTGGATACAAGGGAACCAGAGACATTTGAAGAGGCTTCACAGCACTCGGAATGGTTTAATGCAATGAAGGAAGAGATTGTTGCACTTAACCGAAATCAGACCTGGGAGCTGATGGCCAAGCCAAAGGATGTGTTGCCCATCTCATGCAAGTGGGTGTACAAAATCAAGCACCGTGCTGATGGATCAATTGAGAGATACAAAGCTCGTCTTGTAGTTCGAGGGTTCTCCCAACAGTACCGGTTAGACTATGATGAGACCTTTAGTCCTGTTGCAAAGCTCACAATAGTGAGAGTTCTTATGGCTTTGGCAGTAAGCAGAGGGTGAAATTTATGGCAAATGGATGTAAGGAATGCTTTCTTACATGGAGAGCTAGACCGAAAAATTTACATGGAACAACCGCTGGGATTTCAGAGTTTTGAGCACCCTGAATATGTGTGCAAACTTCGGAAGACACTCTATGGTTTAAAGCAGGCGCCGAGGGCCTGGTATGGGAAGATTGCTGAATTTCTTCTTCACTCTGGATACCAGGTAACTTCTGCAGACTCAAGCCTGTTTGTCAAAGCTAGTGAAGGAAAAACAGCTGCCGTGTTAGTGTATGTGGATGATCTAATTATCACCAGAGATTTTGAGGCGGAGATTATTCGAACCAAGGAAAACTTGTCGATCCGTTTTCAGATGAAAGAACTCAGATGGCTGAAGCGTTTCTTGGGTTTAGAAGTTGATCACTCTAATGAAGGGCTATTTCTATATCAAAGGAAGTACTCCGAGGATTTGTTGAAGAGATTTGGGATGCTCAATTACAAACCGAGCACCACACTAATGGAACATAATGCGAAAATCTGCTTTCAGAAAGGAAAAAGTCTGACAGATATCACTATGTATCGGCAACTGATGGGCAGTCTTATTTACCTCAGTATTACTAGGCCGGATATTTCATTTGCTGTTGGGGTGATGAGCCGATTCATGCACAACCCAATGAACCTTCATCTGGAAGCAGCTCGGCGAATCTTGAGGTACGTGAAAGGGACGCTTGGTCATGGCATCATGTACACAAAGAACAGTGCTGCAAATTGGAAGGTTATTGTGACGCTGACTACGCAGGTGATCTTGATACTCGGCGGTCGACTACTGGGTATGTGTTTAAGCTTGGATCTGGAGCAGTTTCATGGTGCAGTAAGAGATAGCCCATTGTCTCTTTGTCAACCACAGAAGCTGAATACCGAGCTGCTGCAATAGCATCTCAAGAAATTGCCTGGCTAAGGCAATTGCTGGAAGATCTGTTTCAGTTGGAAGAGGGTGGAGTTCTCTTACAATGTGACAATCTGTCTACAATAAAGCTGGCAGAAAATCCAGTTTTTCATGCTAGGACAAAGCATGTGGAGGTTCATTATTACTTCATACAAGAAAAAGTGTTGTAGGAGGAGGTTGAGCTGAAATATGTTCGAACGGAAGACCAAGCTGCAGACCTATTTACCAAGAGCTTGTACGGCAACAAAGTTGAAGATCATTGTCGTCAACTCGGTGTAGTAAAAATATTAAGTACTGGTGTTGAGGGGGAGTATTGAATGACCAACACCAGCTCCTCATCTACGTGCGATTGAATCTCAAAGTTTATCTTTGTTTGATCTCTTGGTTTGTTTATTTTGTTTGAACAATGAGTCTTTAGTTTTATCATTAGTTAGTCTCAAGAGTCTACTTTTAATTAACGTCTTGGTATTTTCATCGTGTATGCCAGTAGAAGGCTTTGATATATATATATAAAAAAAATGCATCAACGTTGTGGTTGCATCAATGTTTTTATTTTCCTGTCTTCTCCCATCTTCCAAACCCGTATGGTTGTACTTTTGCTCAACAAAAGCAACTCTATATCATGCATTATTTTTTGATGCATTAATGTTGTCTTTCATTGTCAATTATAAATTTATAATATGCTGCTGAAAATTGTAATTGATGTTGAGCTCACTATAATTTGATCATTTTAAGCAAGTAAAATTGATCCATTGGAAAATATATGGCCATTTCATCATTCAAATTTTTTGATATGCCATCAGTAGGCCCTTGGGGATGGGAGTAACCATTATGTAGCTTCATCTTCATATCTAGTTCATGGTTTTTTTCCCTTATCCATGATGCGATCTCTTTAAATCTTTCTTCATCTTTTTTTTTTTTTTTAGAGTGCTAAACTGTGACACGAGCATGTGAATGGGCATGTGCATGCTCGCGCGCGCGAAAAAAAAAAAAAAAAAAAAAAAAAAGAAAAAAAGAAAAAAAAAGAAATCTCATACCTGATAACTGATAAGTGCAACGATGGAGAGTATTGCTGTCTCAGAGTGTATGTGAACACTTAATGCACAGTCTACCAAATTTTGTGGATTTTTTAAAAAAATATATTATCATTTTGAGATGGTGTCTTCGTGCACGAGTTTTTTTATTAATCTTTTATATGGGCATTTTTTTGGTTGCGGAGAAAATTTAAAAAATTGTGCTAAAAGAAAACAAAAAATTAGATATTATCACATCGAAGTAGAAAAATTATGCCGAAAGTTATTAAAAAATAATTCGGATAATATTAAATTATTTTGAGCCGCTTGGATTTTTGTATTTTTTATTAAAATCATAATTCTTAGAAAAATATTTATTTACTAGGGAAAACTTTGATCCTTTATATTATTTTTGGTTTTTATTAATATCTATAATAATAATTCCTTAAAAACATTACTTGATATGTATAAATACATATATTTTTGGTTGAGGATTAAGTTTTCTTTACTCAAATCAAAATTCAAAAGAAATTGAGCAACCATTATGATGGTAGCGTGGTTGGTTAAGGCGCGATTCAGTTCTTGTATTACGAGTTCAAGGAATGATCCTGCGTGTGACTTAATTAAATTCTAGATTAATTTTGGGATATGTAATTGGAAGCCAAAACTCCGGCATCTTGTCCTATAAAAAAAAAAAAAAAAAAAGAAATTGAGCACAGAGAACCATGCATTTAGCTCGGCACCACTTCCTATTTGCAAATTCGATGACGATAGAAATTAAAAAATCTCAATAATCAACTCTCGGTTAAGGGAGATTAAAGCCGTCCAAAAAATAAAAACTTCATCACACTCGATCCTCTTTGAAAAATATCTATCACGTCTCAAACCGCCTCAGTCACCTCCGAATCAGATCAACTGAAAGGAAGCGATCAAAGCCGTCCAAAAAAATAAAAAATTCATCACACTCGATCCTCCTCGAGAAATATCTGTCACGTCTCAAACCGCCTCAATCGCATCCGAATCAGATCAACTGAAAGGAAGCAAAGCCTCCTGTCGGATCGATGTCCCTAACCATTCTTACAAAAGGAACGTCCATGTTATAAGAGGCAGATTTATCTCTCGTAAATAGGCAGCGCAGCAATCCCGGGGCACTCGAGTTGACCCCCCGCCGTCCCCCGCAAGAGCTATTCAGGATACTAAACCTCTCTTAAACAGGCAGTGCAGCAACTCGGAGCACTCGAGTCGACCCCCGACCCCCGCAAGAGCTATCCAGGATACTAAACCTTGAGTCGGCTCGCTGGAGACGAGCACCACAGCACCAACCAAGAAATGTTGACGTGGCACCATACCCACCTTACCAGTGGCACCCATATCCCCGTGGGCCGATACCTTACATCCGGACGAACCACGAGGGTGCGAGCTGGCCCAGCCAACAATTCTTCCAGCGAAACGACCGATTTTTTTCTCCTGCGGAGACTTGAATCCATCAGAGTTGTCGAATCGATGTCCCTAACTATTTTTACAGAAGGAATGTTCCTGTTATAAGAGACCGGTTTATCTCACTTAAATCAGTAGCACAGCAATCCCGGGATACTCGAGCCCACATCCTGCTAATCCCTATAAAAATTATTCAGGATACTAAATCTCGAATCGGTCCGCTAGAGACGAGTACCACGGTACCAATCAAAAAAATATGGTATCTGAGTTCATGGACATATGGTTGCCACCAGTAATATAGGTCTGGTGCCACGTCAACATTTCCGAAACCAAATTGCCCCTGACACGCCATAAATGAACCAAGAAACTCTGATAATAAGACAACAAATTAGTGACGTGTTTCTTGATAATTCCCCAACTATACATCCTGTACTATATTCTATGCAGCGGATCGCGCCTACTTTCGCACCGCCTTTTCTTCCGCTTTCCCTTATCTGGATCGATCCCCTTCTCTTTCTGGATTCCGGTCTGTGTTATTTCTTCTCGTTCTCTCCGATAGTTTCGGCAAGAAGAAAACGAGAGAGATTAGGGAAAGAGAAAGGGAATCGCGATGCTTAGGGTTGGAGCGAAGAGGTTGCTAGGGTTCGGGCATCGGCCCCCGGCCCCTCCGGCCGTCGCTGGCGGTGCGGCTGCAGCGGTGGCGGTGCGGTGGTACCATGAGAGGGTGGTGGACCACTACAACAACCCCCGGAACGTGGGGTCCTTCGACAAGAACGACCCGACGGTGGGGACGGGGCTGGTGGGTGCACCGGCCTGCGGCGACGTGATGAAGCTCCAGATTAAGGTCGACGGGGAGTCCGGCAAGATCGTGGACGCCTGCTTCAAGACCTTCGGCTGCGGCTCTGCCATCGCCTCCTCCTCCGTTGGTCAGTTCCTTGTTGTTCAGAATTATTTTTTGATTGGTTGATTGATTTTTGGTGCGACGGCTTTAATTGTTTCTCTGATTAATGGTCTTTCTTTTCCTACACGTTGTTTTTTCCCCTAATCAACTCTAAAGTTGAATTTGATTGACACGAAATATTGTGGGAATTGGGATATAAAGAGTGTAGGTTTTGATATCAGAAAATAAGTTTGAATTTGGTCCTTTGATGTTTCTGATTACTGATATTTGAACAATCTAAGAAACGATCTGCTGAATTTCAGATATCTGTTGAAGAAAACACAGTAAGATTCATAATAAGCATAACTTTTAGAATTTAGAGTGCGTCTTTCTAACATTGTAGCTTGAGAACTAAAATAACAGCAAAATAACTTGCCTGGTTAAATATTCTAATGAAAGTATTACGGTATTTACAAGCTCTTGTTCACTAATGCTGCCTTCTACTTGATTGTGGATTTTGATATTATGTTGTCAGACTAGGTTTGATGCAATGTAACTAGCAATTGGTATAGAATCTTTATCCTCTTTATGCTTTTCACCATATTCTTTGTGCTGGCTGCGCTGGTCATTTGCAGTATGTTATATTATTCTGTGACACCACATGTGGCATTATTTAACATTTCTTTTTTGAAAGTCTTGTAACATTATTTTATGTAGAGTTTTACTCCTGATGTAGGAAATTTACGTTTAACCATGTTACCTTTGTTTATCTTCACTAGATAAATTAGCGTTACTTACTGTATCTGATTTTACTTTGTTGCAGCTACTGAATGGGTGAAAGGGAAACAAATGGAGGAAGTTCTATCTATCAAGAACACGTAAGTAATTGTTTTCTTTCTATGTTGTTTTCTTCTATTATATATTTTTTTCACTTGCTTTTCATTCCCTATCCTTCTTTTTCTTATGCTCTATATGCTTTTGTTGATTTAATGGTGTGGGTTTCCTTTAATCTGTTGCATTGTGTTGCTTGAATCTTTTTTTTATTTTTGTTTATGCTTGGAGTGCTGGTGGAAGTTTAAATCTTATCTTGAGAGGTGCTAGCTAGTATAGTGGGTTGGAGCAGTAAATATCTACCATTTTGGGTAAAAAGCTCGTTGTGATGTTGAAATTTTGATCTTACATTGCGTTTGGTGCATCGCCAGGCAATTCTGAAATCAAGGTTCTAGGTACCGGTGGCCGGTCAGTACCGGTACGGTACCGTGCTGTACCATGCCGATATAGGTACGACATGTCCAATTTTTTTTTTTTTGATGAATTTTGGGATTTTAAGATTTTTATTTTATTTTTTAAGGGTTTAGGGTTTAGGATTTAGGGTTTAGAATTTAGTGTTTAAGAGTCCTAAACGCTTGAAATTTAGAAATTAAGATATGTTCGATTTCAAGGTTTAGGACAAATACTAAGATTTAGGATTATTTCTGATTGAAATAAGATATAAAATGATAATTAAGATAAAATTATTAGCAATTAATGAAAGTGAAATGCAGCATAAACATATAATTATATACTAATTTCTAGAATCGGGTAGAGTATCGATGCCCATAAATATAAGGATTATTTATGTACTCCGTAGGCAGATCGGTATATCTCTCCAGCCAGGCAGTATGATATTCTTCTAAGCCATCCCAGGAGGTATGCGTGATGGATCATAATTCATCGTAGATCCCTATCTGATGTCCCGACTTTGAGAGCTATCCAGAGACTCATCATGGCAGTACAGGGGCCCATTCAAATATACCAGTAGCAAAATCAGATCCATAAGATGCTCCGGACTGCATGGAATAATAACCACTGGAAGATGATCTCTCAAATGCACCATATGGATCATATAGACCAGAAGCTGTCGGTAGCTGCGGATAAGAGGATCTTGAATATGAGGATGACCCAGATACATCCATGGATCCTACTCCACGTGCAAGAACTGCAGCTGTATCGTGTCCCGAATGATCACGTGGAACCCGTCGTCTATATGGAATCGTATCACCACGGGATCTATCAGATGGTAATTCATGATCTGTATCCTATGGCATGGCTAGACCGCGACTTCCTAGTGAATCGAATATGAATAGGTGGCTGTGACTCTTGTCCTTCGATTCCTTTCTGATCATTAGATCCTCCACTATCTGAAGCACTATCATCACTCTCTCTGATATCTGAATCTGAGTGGACTGAGTGCTCTGATGGGGGTGTAACTGTCTTTCCTTTTTCTGTCTCTGAGTCTACCAGATGGTGGGGAGGGATGATGTGCTGTATCTGCTGGAGTCCTGTGAGGAATATGACTTGTTGTCCATTGTTCAGCATCCATCCTAGCCTCACTAGCTACAAAACTGGCTAGTCAAGGAGGCGATCCTGACTCATCAAGCTCTAGCTGCTGCTGTTGACTCATGACCCATCCAATCATTGGATCTTCATCCTCATCAACATATGAACTTGCAGTGGGATCGGGATATTTCAATTCTACTTTTTCCTGAATATATTTTAGTCTCAACCTTAAATTATAGTATACATACACAGGATCGTTGAGGCGTTTTTGTTTCAGACGGTTCCTCTACTTGGAGTGGATAAAGTCAAATGTAGACCAGTTGCGCTCATTCATTGGATGACACCGTCTGGGAAAGGATTTTAATTGCAAGAACCTTCAGTTTTTTAGCAGATCCACCAAAATGCATCTACCATTCAACTGCAAAAGATATTACATCATTTAGAATTTTAGATTTGATAAAATAAAAAATTTAATTCTGATATAATATTAGACTTACTTTTCAGTAGTACCTACCAGGATTCATCTTTGATTTATTTCTGATTGCTACAGTGGATCTAAATAAATCTGTGCCCTCCTTAAAAAATTGTCTGCAGAAAAAAGTTTTGTTAGCATGTGCTACTTGTTGAAATTAATGCTTTTAAAAATTATTCAATAATTTCAATCAAACTTACTTCTTCAAGGCACATAGCAGTGATATCTGGATCGGGCTCCATCTTATATATGACATTGTGTAGGGCAGACATAAGATTTTCATCCATGGCAATGTCCGGTATGGAGTACTGAAATCTCGGATTCAGATAGTAATCTGCACATATATTTTAAGAATTAGTCAAATGTACTTGTACAAATCTAATTGAATTTTAATTTTTAGGGACTTCATAAATTACTACGTACCTGCTAAATGCAAATTCGAACTCATTTGATAACTCCACCATCCATCAATGATCCGGATATACTCAGATGCATGTGATGGATCTGCTTCCTGGATCTTTTCCTTTGCCCTTAACATCATGAAATACAAGAAGCTTATTGGAGCATACCTCTCGGAGTCCACGGCATGAAGTACCTTATATAGAGACTTGATAGCCTCCACCATCCTCTCAGCCTGCTGCCAGAATGTCTGTTTCGTTATTAAATTTTTCACATTGCTTTTCTTAGTATTTGTCCTGGCATATCTGTTCTGCTGCCACTCCTGACTGACAAACATCTAACGCAGCTCTGCTTTCTTGCCAAGAAGACTATCAAGTGCAATATAATTAGTAGCAAATCAAGTGACCTTTGGTCTCAATATTTTTTCCTGTAAAGCTCCTCATCAATGATAAGATCCATGTACGATTATATATAAATCTGGTGATAGACTGTGCTAGCTCAACAATTTTCTGCACCCTGCGGAATTTTTCAATATCCATCAATATGAGGTCTATACAATGTATAGCATAAGGGATCCAGAAAATATGTGGCCATCGCTCCATCAAGATCTGCCCTGCGGCCCTGTACTGTGGTCTATTATCAGTGATGACCTGCACGACATTATGCTCTCCCACCTGATTAATCACCTTCTTTATCAATCTGAGGATATAACTGGTATCGTGCACCTGATCTGAAGCATCAATAGATTTCTGAAAAAAGTCTTTCCATCACAATAAGTAAAAAAATTGATGATGCTCCGTTTAGTAGGACCAGTCTAACCATCATACATCACCGTCAACCCATACACGGGCCACTTGCTCTGGTATGAGGATACCATCCTTCTAGCTCATCCTTATTGCTATTTAGAAGCTGACCATAGATATTCCTCGATGCCGGAGGATCTACACCTGCACCAGTAGCCTATATAGATGAAATAGCAGAGAGATAATATAGATTGTCTGCTGCATGGGCTAGGATATGACTGAAATGAAACCAGGAGAAGATGGCCTGCCACATATCCTTCTTCTTATCTTTTTTCAGCATTGTGTCAATTCTTTATTGCTTGGAATTCTACTAGAAAAGGCATGTGGATCGATATCATGGATAGTGGCTCCCTCTGAAATTTCCTGGAAGACTTTCTTCTACTGCCAAATGCTTCCAACATCGATGCAATACGGCTGGTGCCTCTCCTGATGAGCTCTCTGACTGAGAAGATCCTCCTAAACTGTCTCAGACTTTCTTGCAGCACTAGCAGAAGCGGATCCCGATCCTGACTCAAAAGCTGATGATCCAAATCGCTGTCTATGCTTGGCTGCCTCCTTCTGCTATCTCTGCTCATACAAGCTCACCTGAATAGCAGCCTCCATCTGTGCCTCCTCATCAGAAGGAATAGATGCTTCCTCTGATTTCCTGGAGTAATAAGAAGGTGGTTCTGCGGCTCTGCGCTACATCTTTGTCTTCTTCTTTGCTGCTCTTTCCTTTCCAGTTTTAAGATTAGCAAAGTGTTTCTTTATCAACTGACGGACCTTCTATGGACACTGTTGGCATGCAGATACATCAGGATAGCCGCCAGCCAAGTACTGCTTCAACCTTGTTCCCCCCATCTTTGAATTTAGTATGCATCATTTACACTTCCAGTGATGCCGACCCGAGAGCATCTCTCCATGCAACCAGTCAATGTCTCGCTCCGTATCCTTCTTTCTCGATGGATCCATACTTGAATATTTAAATTACATATAAGGTTAATAACAATGTTTATTAATTAATACTTTATTAACCTAATTTTTAAAATTTAATTTATTTAATTTAATTTTTTATTTGAAAAATTTTAAAAATAAATAAAAAAAATTAAATTTTAGATTCATGTAGGATTTTATCATACATACTATATATATATTTTTAAGATCCTAGAAATGTATTAAAAATTAATTTTTCTTTAATTTAAGGTCTAGAGCACTATTCATGAGATGCATCAAAACTTGAATAAATCAACATGAAATTTATAATGATAGTAGCTTACGAGCCATAGATTAATAATTTATAATTACAGTTTTTTCTAATTTTTTAAATTAATTTATTAATCTAAAATTAATTTTTAATTTAAAAAATTATATACTTAACAAAAAATCAAGATCTTAGTATCATTGTGTAGATCTATTCTACATCTACCACATACTCTAAAATCATAGCCAACAAATAAATTTTGACAGCATTTCTCCTTAATTTTCTATTTTGCACGGATTTTAACAAAAAAACGAGACGAAAGAGAGAAATACGAAAAAGGAAAGATATATGTACCTTGATTTTACCTTCCTCTTCGACTTCTGGATGTTTGATTGCGTTGAAATGGATTAAATATTTTTTTTTAAACGGTTCGTCGCAAAATAAACGAGCTCTCTGTTGTTAAACATAAAGCTCTTAAGAGCTTTCTCAGAAACATTCTCCCCCCTCCCACCATGTCACATGGCTACAGTAACCATGTAACAAAAACAAAACCCCCCCCCACCCACCCGAATGACCCGAACCGGGCTTGAACTGACCGAATCGAGCGGTTCAGCCTCATTTCGACTAGTTCGGGCCCGGTTCGGTCCGGTATAATATTTTTTTATTTTTTTGGGTTGAGAACCGATTTATGTGGCCGAATCGTGCCGGCCGGCTACCGGTCTGGTTCGATATGTCCCGAACCGACTGGTTCGGCACGGTTTGGAGAACCCTGCCTGGAATGCTAGTAATGTAGATCGCAAGTAATGTTGATTACTGTGTTTGGTGTCTGCAAGTAATGTTGCAATAAAATTATTAGAAATCTTGATTGATCTTTTTAGTACAATAATCAGTTAATTTGAAATCAAATTTCCAAAATATCACTAATTCAAATCTATTAAAAAGTCATATACTCATAAGAAAATATTAATTACATGATTTATATTATTATATAAAATAATGTTAACCATCAGAAAGAGAAATAAATATAGCAAAAAAAAATCACAAAATTAGTAAATCCATGAATTAAATGGAATAGATTCACTACACAGGTTACCGAGCAAGAGTAGCAAAAAAAAAAGGGACGTGAGAGACAACTTACCGGCCATAGAAGAGAGATCGCCTGTGATGACTAAAATGGTGGCAAGAATGACCGGCGTGCGAGGTGGAGTCTTTTGTGGATAGGGTTTATTAGATGAGAGAAGAAGAAAGGTAGCTTAGAGGGTTTATATGAGATTTTTTGGAAGGGTAATTTAGTCTAAAATTTTAATTGCAAGATTATCAAAGAGGTAGTAATATGGATAGCCATCCCTTTCCAAGGCTATCTAGATTACCTTATGGTAGGTAATCCAGAATGCCAAGGCAATTTAGATTACTACACAAACTCTTACCAAAGAAGGTAATGTGGTAGGGCCCTTTTAAATTTTGATCCAGATTGCCAGCTACCAAATGCCTCCTTAGTGGAATGTTGGATATTATTCATATATAAAGACAGAACTAATTATTACAATAATGGAACCTGTACATTTGTTGGTCTGTTCCTGTGTTGGTACAGTATTGGGACAGGTGGAGATGGTCTGGAACTGGTTGAACTGACCAGTAAGAACAGGAATGAAAAGGGAAAAAAAAATTGCATCCTAGGATGCCAGACCATCTAAAGTGTCAGGGTGCAACTATCTTGTCCATCTTGACCTACCAACTAGGGTTGCTGGGATGCCTTGTTCAGTTGTTCTATAAGAGAATTGATATCTTGGTGGTGTTTTGGGTATTGTTTAAGAATGGTATGGTGCTGATGGGACAGGCAGGTGCCATTGAGACATAAATACATGCCTAGAATTCAAACTCATCAAGATTCACTCATTATACACTAGTGCATCTCACAAAGTTAGTAATGATAAAAAATTGATGTGGTTGTTATACAAGCAATGTGTTGTTGCTTGTAGCTAGTAATTTCTTACATGCATTTTTTTGTGGAGGGGAGGGAGTATGGCAAGGGGAGACCTTCCTCCCACTATTACAACATACGTAATTAGATTACAGATAGCCATTCTCTGTGTATACTGTGTTTTTGGATCTTTATTCAACCTCCTATCATGCATTTTCTTGTAATGGTAGCTAGGTAAGTACATGTTTCTTAAACCAATTTTTTTTTCTTTATTTCTTTATTTTTTTAAAAAAAATTGTTGCTTGCTCAATTTACATGGACTTTGTTTTTTTTATAATTAACTTTTCTTCTACATAGAACTAATTAAAGGGCCATGATAAATAGTATTAGTTGTATTCCTCTTTCACTATTCATGAAGTAAAAGTCTATCAAAAGTTTTGTTCTATATTTTTATCTCTTTTAATTCAACATCTTTTTTTTCCATCAAGAAAAATTTGTCATCTTTTCAACAAGACCAACATTGTACCATGCTTTTGTTCCATATCTTTTCTGTTATTCCTTGTTATGGGTTTTCATCTTATGAACAAATGCATCGATTTCCCTCATCTAGCTGGTTCCTTAGAAGCACATCAAGTGATTTTCCTATGCAAAACATTACGACATTAATATAACAAAATAAAACTTAGAGGAAAAAAGAAAAAGAAATAAATATTTTTTCTCCCTTTTTAGATGGCTCAAGAACATAACAAGGCTATCAACAGAGCACCAACAAAGAGACCATAACCAGAGAAAAAGAAAGAAGAAATAAAGAATGAAGGAAAACTAAAAATTATAAAGCCAAAGAGGATTGGTGGTGAAAGAGGAATAGTGGGGGATGGAGCAGAGAAAACTTACCCACCTGCAATCTTGTTGGTGATGCTGCTCGAAGAGGAAAGGGATATGATTAGTGCCGAGACCAAGAGTGCTATTTGCCGATTTGTAAGTGATGAACAAGAAGAGAAGTGCAGGGCGGTGCTTTGCTTTCTCCTCGTTACCTAATAATTTTTGTAAGCGGAGTGATAATAAAACTTGGAAAACTTGTAATTGCCTTGTAATCCATTTTTTGGAAAACTCTGGCATGCTCAGTATGCAACTACAAGTTTTCCGAGTTTTATTATCACTTTGCTTACAAACGTTATTAGGTTACGAGGAGAAAGCAAGGCACTGCCCTGCGCTTCTCTTCTCGTTCTCCTCTTTGAAATTGGCAAATAGCACTCTCGGTCTTGGCACTAATCGTATCCCTTCCCTCTTCGAGCGGCATCGCTAGCGAGATTGTAGGTGCGTAAGTTTTCTCTGTTCCATCCCTCACTATTCCTCTTTCGCCACCTATCCTCCGTGGCTTTATAGTTTTCAACTGTTTCTTTCTTTGTTTCTTCTTTCTTTTTCTCTGGTTATGGTCTTTTTGTTGGTGCTCTGTTGATAGCCTTGTTATGTCCTTGGGTTGTATGAGAAAGGAGAAAAAATATTTTTTTCTTTTTCTTTTTATTTTTTTCCTCTAAGTTTTATTTTGTTATATTAATTTAGAAAATCATTTGATGTGCTTCTAAGGAACCAGCTAGATGAGGGAAATCAATGCAGTTGTTCATAAAATGAAAACCCATAAGAAGGGATGATAGAAAGGATACAGAACAAAAACATAGTACAACGTTAGTCTTGTTGAAAAGATGATTTTTTTTTATATGGAAAAAAGGATGTTGAATTAAAAGAGATAAAAATATAGAACAAAACTTTTGATAGACTTTAAGTTCATGAATTGTGAAAGAGGAATGCAACTAATACTTTTTATCATGCACCTTTAATTAGTTCTATGTAGAAGAAAAGTTAATTATTAAAAAAAAATGAGGTCCATATAAATTGAACAAGCAACAATTTTTTTTTAAAAAAATGAAGAAATAAGGGAAGGTTTTTTTTTTTTGGTTAAAGAAACATGTACTTACCTAGCTACCATTACTAGAAAATGCATGATTGGAGGTTGATGTTATTGTTTTTGAAATTGAGATCTATGTTCACCTTTGGTTTTTGGATGCAGTGCGATTTGTCATGTGGCCTTGTAGGATGTTGCTCATCTATGTAGTAGCCATGGTCCATCACTTATTTGCTAGTGACTTGGGTGACATACATCCTGCTTGTGGGAGAGTTGGGAGGAGTATGATTGGTAGTAGGGCGGGTTGGAGCACTAGGATAGTGGTGGTTAATTGGTTACCTTCAGTCACGATGAGGGAGGATGAGGTTGGAAGAGAATGAGCAGGGAGAATGGAAGAGATTCAAGGTTGTTTTGCTTTGATGGGGCTGGATATCTGTCAAGGTCAGCATCAAAGAGGAGGGAGAGAATAGGGAGGACTGGTGAGCTTAAGAGAGAGGCCTCTGAATGGGAAGAGGATCGAATGTGAAAGAATGGGAATGGATAAATCTCCGTGTGAGCCTTTTGGATTAGATGTTGTACATGTGGGAATCAATAAAGCAGTCTCTATATTTTTTTTGTCCATGTTAATGCATTGCGCTGCATTGGTCTTTTTTGCTCGACCTCCTAGCTTGACTAGGAAGTGGAAGGGATGGCTTGGCCTTTGTTAAGCTCCATGAAATCACAAATATGAGGTGGTGGGGCACCTTACACTGCTGAGAGAAATTAGTGTGGGCACCAAGTCACTTAACAATCAGTGGCATCTCAGACATGCACTAACACCCAGTGAAAATACTTGGATCCATTTTGTGGTACATTTACATGAAATCACTAGAGGATTGTAATATCACATAGCTTCAAGCATGGAACGCCTACCGCTCCATACCATCCAGTATGGGGTTGTACCATACCGGTCTCATACCGTTATGCTGTTTTGGAGTGCACTGACACTATCATACTGAACCGAACTGCATATTGATATGGTAATAGAATTTTACTGGAATGGGATCTGGTACTGAGATGGTGATCCTTGGTTTTAGGTATGTTGTACTAATGGTCTACAAAGAAAATTCTGATGTGAACAATGCATCCAGGACTCTGGGAGTTTAGATCACTTAGCTGCTAGGGTCTCTGGACTGGCTAAATTTGCTGTTTCGATGTTTTCTTTTTTTTGTCTTTTTGACTCACTCCTCCAAACAAATTTACCACAATTGGGCAACTAGGGTGACTTGAACTGGTGATCTGCAATTAACATTCCCAAAGCTATGTAAAGCACCAACTGAGGGGAGAAAATCAGTACTGTGCGATGTTGTATCCTCCATTCTCTTTCAACATTTTATCTGCTGCTCTTAAGTTTGATAATCTCGAAACCATCATAAATAACAATAAAATTAAACCCCCTGTCTACCTTTAGAAGCTTAAGCTGAGATGTAACCATCATAGATTTATAGCAAATAGAAATCATATTGTTTTGTAGTTGTTTGGTATAAAGTTGGTAATGCATTATTTTGAGAACGAGTGTTGTGGCTTGTATTTTTATAGTGCACGTATTAATGACCATGCCATGTGTTGTGGGTTGGCCTCCAACATTATGGTAGGAGTCAAAACAGAGTATCGCAGTCAATAATTTCTAGTTATTTAGAAGAAGATTTTGTTTGACATGATGCGGACCATTACAAAGTAGGAAGTTCTTTTTTTCTTTGTTAATGTTTGCACCTTCTCTTTTACATGTACCTCTTTCTTGCATTGCAGCGAAATTGCAAAACATCTTTCACTTCCCCCAGTGAAGCTCCACTGCAGTATGCTCGCTGAAGATGCTATCAAGGCTGCCGTAAAGGATTATGAAGGAAAGAAAGCCAAGATGGTGCAACAAAATGCTGGGCCTGTACCAGTAGAAAAGGCAGCTGATGCTTAAAGTGAATTTGATGTTGTACGGGTAATTTCAACATCCGGTCCTTCCGGCTGTTTTATAATATGAATGGCTGCCGTTCTGCATGCGGATATCTGTATTTTTATCGCAAGGACTATTGAGAATGTGAAATAAATATCTGGTGTCCATTCTGGTTACATCTTTATGATGGCGATGATTTTGAGTTTCAGCATATTCGGTCAAATGACTATGGTTTGTTGAGGAACTAATTTGTTTCCAGTGGCAAGTCCCTGATCTTGCTGCACGGAAATCTTTTAGGATTTCACTGTATCTGTTCGGAAGAAAGATGAAGGATCGTGCCAAGGTAGCCTGTGTATATTGTCCAAACCGGTCAGCATGCATGTGGGATTGCCCGCATGCCTTCATTATCATATGCGAGTCTTCTTTCATTTTGTGCGGAGCTCTTATGTTTTAAGAGGAAGGTGTCGTTCACCTATCAAACACATTTTCACTGCTTTCACTTGTAATTGGTAGTTGCCGTTACGCTCATGAACCACGAACTATTCTCTAATTGTTGACCATGCATCCAATGCATGTGGAAACAAAAAAAAGTTTCCTGTATAAATATGGACTCTCCGCTTGCACGAACGCAAGCTTATATTCTGTCGAAATGTTTAGAAGCAACGCTAGCCAGCCGTTTTATGGCAAGATAGCTACTACGCGTCGTTTTGCCCGTGTGGTTCGTCTCATCCTTCAGCTCTGCCTCTGACAGATGCTAACCCTTAGATCTTTTGGACCGGAGGATAAAGGCAATAATCTCGTCACACCTGTATGGCGTGAAACGTGGTTGAGTTCGTAGGGAGGAGATATTGCATGCTACCGGTCTGGGCCCCAAAGCAAAGCAAACCAAACAGGTAACCTATGGTCTATCGTCGACAACATTTTGGACCACCAATAATAAGGGGATCAATCAGCCGAATCAAGTTTTTGTTTTTGTTTCTATTTTTTTTTCTTTTGCTTTGATAGGAAGGCATCAAGATCTTTCGTAAGGGAATTTATGATTTTTTTGATTTTTCCACTAATTTGTCGTGCTACCCTTGCGAGCTGGGCCATGGGATCTTCCATGTTTAAAGGCTTCAACGAAGTCGTTATGATCTTGTGGTGGGCCATCTACATGGCGCTTCCAATGGTCGGCCTTTGTTTCGTCGCTTGATATTTCCACTGAATTTGTAGTATGATTTAAGATCAGAACTTTTACTTTTTCTTTCGATTTTTTCTGTTCCCTCTCTCCCCCGCTTTCCTTCTTATAATGCATTACATGATAGACCTGAGCTCACAATCTAAAATCTAAATCTGCAAATGTCCTTTGTCGAGAATTTGAGCTTGTAGAGGAATCTGAGGCAATCGGAGGTGGTATATTCCTCCACCCCCACACTCATCTCATAATTATAAGTTCTGTTATGTCTTTTTATCTTATCAAAACTAATGCCTTTATTGAAGTTGGATGTCACTAGATCTTAATTAGACAGAGAAAATAAAACTAGTATTTTCCTCCCAGTAGAGATACCTAACTTTCATTCTGGTGGTAAACAAATATCTGATTCAAACACAACATATCTTGGAACAATCTGCAGACTAGATTATAGGCAAAGAAACTACAGGATCCAACTTCTACTGTTTTGAGGCTTGCCTCCCTTCTATATATATATATATATATATATATAGGCAAAGAAACTACAGGATCCAACTTCTACTGTTTTGAGGCTTGCCTCCCTTCTATATATATATATATATATATATAGGCAAAGAAACTACAGGATCCAACTTCTACTGTTTTGAGGCTTGCCTCCCTTCTATATATATATATATATATATAGGCAAAGAAACTACAGGATCCAACTTCTACTGTTTTGAGGCTTGCCTCCCTTCTATATATATATATATATATATATATATATATATATATATATATATATATATATATATAGGCAAAGAAACTACAGGATCCAACTTCTACTGTTTTGAGGCTTGCCTCCCTTCTATATATATATTGTGATTAAGAAAAAAAGTTATCATGCCCCGGCCCGATGCTCGGCTAGGCATGTAATAGACAACCGCATATCCTCAGATTCATCCTGTCGAATATGCAAGGCTTATCTTTATAAATTAATATTAGATAATGGTGGAAAATAAAATCATTATACTTTATTATTCCTAGAGCATTTCAATCCAAACTAATAAATGAAATCTCATAAAAATTCTAGATACATTTTGAGCATAGTGTAACTAAAATTTAAAATAAACATGAATTAAGAACTAAAATCTCTAAAATCTTAACTTCTCACTGACTGGTTCCAAAACCCGATGGATTTTCCAGATCCGTAACAAAGATAATAAAAACAGGATGTGAACTTTATAGGCTCAGCAAGTTATCATCACCTCCAATATATATACATAAATATGTCAATAACAAACAGTAAGCATAAACAAAGCATACAAACAGTATATCCAGCATCATGATAAAATAAACAACATCATGCAAATGTGTGCACTTAATTGCAAACAACACAATTATGGATGGCTAACCATTTACTTTACTCTCTTAGTCCCTCTGACTATGGTCACAATCGGCCCGTGGCTAGTCCCGAAAGAGAATAGAATCCTGACTACATATACCGAAACTGGTTATGTGCCAGTGATCGCCCTACTGGAGGCTCAAAAGAAAACTAACTCTGATATCACACGAGAAAACATGCATTCTCAGTATATGTCAGTAACTGCTATGCATGGCTAAAAATAAAAGGTAACTAGCTCATGACTGTACATACCGTACATCGGTCATGTGCCAGTGATCGTCCCACTGGAGGTCCGGAAGGAAACTAGGTCCTCGTGTGATCATAGTCAGACTAGAGAGCGTCAACACCAACACACATGATAATGAATGCAACCCAATGCACGTCAAACTATACCACATTTAACATTGCACAACAATCAAAATATATTTAGCATATAATATTAGAGGTCAAAATAACTTACCTGAAGAACTCTATACTGCATATAAACAACATAAACAAACAAACAGCAAGCATAAACAAAGCATACAAACAGGATATCCAGCATCATGATAAAATAAACAACATCATGCAAATGTGTGCACTTAATTGCAAACAACACAATTATGGATGGCTAACCATTTACTTTACTCTCTTAGTCCCTCTGACTATGGTCACAATCGGCCCGTGACTAGTCCCGAAAGAGAATAGAATCCTGACTACATATACCGAAACTGGTTATGTGCCAGTGATCGCCCTACTGGAGGCTCAAAAGGAAACTAACTCTGATATCACACGAGAAAACATGCATTCTCAGTATATGTCAGTAACTGCTATGCATAGCTAAAAATAAAAGGCAACTAGCTCATGACTGTACATACCGTACATCGGTCATGTACCAGTGATCGTTCCACTGGAGGTTCGGAAGGAGACTAGGTCCTCGTGTGATCATAGTCAGACTAGAGAGCTTAACACCAACACATATGATAATGAATGCAACCCAATGCAGGTCAAACTATACCACATTTAACATTGCACAACAATCAAAATATATTTAGCATATAATATTAGAGGTCAAAATTACTTACCTGAAGAACTCTATACTGCATATAAACAACATAAACAAATAAATAGCAAGCATAAACAAAGCATACAAACAGGATATCCAGCATCATGATAAAATAAACAACATCATGCAAATGTGTGCACTTAATTGCAAATAACACAATTATGGATGGCTAACCATTTACTTTACTCTCTTAGTCCCTCTGACTATGGTCACAATCAGCCCGTGGCTAGTCTCGAAAGAGAATAGAATCCTAACTACATATACCGAAACTGGTTATGTGCCAGTGATCGCCCTACTGGAGGCTCAAAAGGAAACTAACTCTGATATCACACAAGAAAACATGCATTCTCAGTATATGTCAGTAACTGCTATGCATGGCTAAAATAAAAGGCAACTAGCTCATAACTGTACATACCGTACATCGGTCATGTGCCAGTGATCGTCCCACTGGAGGTCCGGAAGGAGACTAGGTCCTCGTGTGATCATAGTCAGACTAGAGAGCGTCAACACCAACACACATGATAATGAATGCAACCCAATGCAGGTCAAACTATACCACATTTAACATTTCACAACAATCAAAATATATTTAGTATGTAATATTAGAGGTCAAAATAACTTACCTGAAGAACTCTATACTGCATATTCGAATCTCAACTCTAATACTGTTCTTTCAATAGGCAAGATAAAAATCCTGACAAGATTAATATATGATCAATTTTCTATCTAAAATGAACTAACATAGTAGAATAGCTCTTTGTCCAATCTGGATCTTGGCCAAAATCACCAAAAAATTGATTCAACTTTTATTATTATTTCTGATAATTTTTTTCCCTCCTTTTTATCTCTCTCCTTTTTTTCCCCGATCCTCTTTCCTTATTTTTTTTTCTTTCTTTTTCCTTCTTTCTTTCTCTCTTTCTTTCTTTCTCGATCTTCTTTCCCTTTTGGCTCGAGCTCGCCTCAATTGCTTCAGTAAGCCAGAGAAAAGATGGCAGCCCACCAGGGTTTTCCAGATGGAGCAGGGATGGGGTCGGCTGACGCATCCTTGACCGTCCCAGCCATGGTAGAAGAATCGGAAAAGAACAGGATAATCCATTTCAATCCAATTAATTAACCCTTGAATTAAAACCTAGGATGAAAAGGGTTTACCGGCGACGGTCCAGGAATGATTGGCCACCAGAGAGGAAGAAAAATCGATGGAAAAACTCGACTATGAGGGGTGTTTTTAAAGAGGAAGAAATGAGGAATTTTCTTGCCGTACGGGGAGGAACCTCGATCGACCGGGAGTCCTGTCCTCCCATGACCCTCCACCGGTCGAGTTCAACCCTTCCACGGCTTCTCTTCCAGCTTTTATGGTGAGGTAATCGGTCAGATAAACAGGGGCTCCATCCCCTGTTTCAGCAAATTTTTTTCCTGGTTTCGATCTGAAGTCGGTGGAGGTTGCCGACTTCAGCCCATTTGGCCTCCAAAAAAATAAGCGGGCCTCACATTCTCCCCTCCTACAAAAAAAAAAATTGGCCTTAAAACCTTACATCCCTGATTCATGGAATAATTAAGGATATTTGGCTTGCATAGACTCTTCAAGTTTCCAAGTCGCTTCTCGCTCTGAATGGTTGCTCTACTGTACTTTGATATAAGAAATTATACGTCGTCTTAACACTTATTCCTTCCTGTTTACAATTTTCATCGGTTGCTCTTCATAGGATAAATCTTCTCTTAGTTAAAGTGATCCAATCTTGAGCATGTGATTAGGATCGGGTACATATTTCCTTAGCATGGATACATAAAACACGTTATGAACTCTAGCCAATGACGGTGGTAAAGCAAGACGATAAGCTACTACCCCAATCTTGTCTAAGATTTCAAAAGGTCCTACATACCGAGGATTTAGTTTACCTCGCATCCTAAATCTTATAACTCATTTAGTAGGAGATACTTTGTGAAACACGTGATCTCCTACTTGGAATTCCAATTCTCTTCTTTTATTATCTGCATAGCTCCTTTGTCGACTCTGAGCTGAAAGAAGATGTTCCTAATAAGTTGAGTTTTTTTCGTTGTTTGTTGAATAATTTTTGGTCCCAAGAGTTTTCTTTTACCAACATCATCCTAATAGGCAAGAGTTCTACACCGTTTTTTATAGAGAGCTTCAAAGGGAGCCATTCGAATAGAAGCTTGATAACTGTTATTATATGCAAACTCCACCAAGGATAAATGTTCATCCCAAGATCCCTTGAGGTCCAATATGCATGCTCTTAACTTATCTTCTAGGATTTGAATAGTTCTATTTTTCTGTTTCCTTTTCATTCATTCTAAAATTTAATGATTTAACGACTATTTTATTTCTCATTTAATATTATAATGGTTAATTTTTAATAAATTTTGAATTTAATTTTGTAATGGCCATGACAGCTAGTTTGAAGGTATTTTGGAAAATTTCTCTAAGATTTTGAGCCTATAAATAGGCATCTATCCTAGTCCTACAAAGTATCACAAAAATAATTTCTAAGCTCTCTTTCTCTATATTTCTCTATTTCAATTTTTTGTATTTTTCTCATTCTAAATTTTTTGGACTGAAGACGAGCTGATCGGCATCCGTTAGAGATCGTGCCACCGATGGGCATTAAAGTTTTTGGCTTCAAAGTTGTTCCTTAGAGAAGAGCACATGGCCCATCAGCCTTCACATGAGAAGGGGGCCAAATCTCTTTTAGGACAGTGGATATTCCGTCTCCTAGGCCAAACTTTCCAACTCTATTTTATTATATTTAAAATAATTTGTTATACCAAATTTATTCTGCCACACACATCACAAAAATTATTTTTAAATATTTTTAAAAATTACATAAACATATACATAGATTTATAATTTCTTGCACTAAATATCAACAAGGAGATTTGATTTGCATACATGTTTAGTGGTATAGTTCCTGATCAATAGTGTGGATCTCCAATTTGAATAGCCCACCACTGATTTTTGATGCCAAGTTTTTAACTTAAGATTTAACATTTGGTATGTAGTCCAACACCATATATATACATATCTATAGTTGGGACGAGAAATTATGCTTACTGTATGTGTATGTGTATACATAAATAGATAATACTTTTTATTATAGCCCAAAGATTTTCATCAGCTACCTAATTATGGCAAGATAACTACCTAATTATGGCAAGATAGCATAACCTCCGTACAACAGAATGGTCCTGGCCCATGTTATCCAACTTTGGCATTTTTTTCATATCTCTGGAATTTTGATTATAAATAAGTTGATAACATTTTGTTGATATTTTTATTGTGAAACCAAATTGGTTGACTAGTACTGTTGATATTCATTTACATCAATGCTGCTATCTATCAATTATCACACTTGCTAAATTAAATATGTTACGTCCTGTCGAATAATCCTTAATTAAATTATTTCCATCAACTACCGGATTTATAAAGTACAATTAAAAGGCATTTTCCATTATATTTCTAAGTTGTTGATAACTAAACTTAGAATGAAACAATTAAAGATAATGAACAGTGCCGTCAAATATGGTATGACTCAGTTCGTAATTGATAACTAAACTTAGGATGAAACAATTAAAGATAATGAACAGTGCCGTCAAATATGGTATGACTCAGTTCGTAATATAATGCAGACTTTTAGTTACCAGATTATTGACATTCAGAGGTAGAAAATCACAAAAGCATTCCATACTAAGCAACTTCTATTACCATATCCATTTTCATGGACAAGTACCTACATTGATGATCAATATCTTTGAATGTTCAGTTGCACATACACTCAATTTTATGAATAAGAAGAACATGTTAAGTAAGGCAGACGAGGTATACCATCCTGCACATGAAAATGCCCCCAAGCATAGAGGTGCATGGGACAATTGGATCTGCTAGCAGGTACTCTCTAGCCAGTACCTGTGCCTGGTACTTATAGGACTTGCTTGCCATCACCGAAGGCTTAGAAACCTGCAACATAACATTTATCTTAACCAAAAGGTCTAGATGAATATAACAAACAACTTTAGGCCTTTTGAAGCTGAGAAAAACATTAATGAGATTTATAATAAGATCATCCAGAGTAACAAATTCATATTCATTTTTATGAAAGAATATTGAAAAGTTTTAGAAAGAATATTTAGATATCTTAAGGATATCTTAGATTACTCTCTAGTATACTCTGGTTATCTAGAAATACTAGAAAGATTTAGTGATGTCAATTAGGTAATAGAAAGCTTAGATGTTAAGTCCACCATAGAGTATCTCTTCTTATTAGAAGGAGCTATAATATTCTAGAGCTCTTGTAAACAAATAATAATTACTAGAAGCACATTAGAATCTGAGCTAATAGCTCTTGACACTGCATCTACTGAAGCACAATGGTTAAAGACTTAAAAAATGATATATAAATCCTTTCACCGAAAATTTCAAAAATTTTTTTAAACTGTGTTGGGTCTTGTTGCCGCCAAGATCGCCGTGGCCCGTAGCTGTTGTTGGCACCGAAGTGTGCTCCCCCCGCTGCCTGGCGGTCCTCTGGTCCCGGACCTGTAAAACAGGGGTTAGTGACCCGGGCCGGGATTTCCGGCGGGGGCACTCCGACGGTCAAGTCAGTGACGATCCAAGGAAACAGATCCTCCTGGTCGAGCCCCTCTTGATGGACTCCACACGAGGAGTGTGTTGTGTGGGAGTGGGATGCAAGTGCGTCGGGGGAAGTGTGGCCTGGTTAGAGGGAGTCTCTGTATGGCCCTTCCGCCCGACCTTGCTTGAGGAAACTGGTGGTGCCGTGCCCCTCTTCTTAGTGGAGCTTGCACTTGCACTTGTGTCTCAGTGGTATGACTTGTGCCTTGCCTGTGCTATTGTTTGTTTCAGTGGAAACTGTTGCTTGAGGGTGTTACCTCCAAGTTTTTTGTGAACTAGGTTACCATTGGGCGTCTATCTCGGGATCTCCACCGGGCTGTCAGGCGCGTGCGGCGGTGTCTCGAGGAGCCTTTCCCGATTCATGATAAGGGAAGCTGTCATATGCTCTGACACCCCTCTTGGTCGCCTCATTCCGGGAAACCTGGTGGTATCTCGATCGATGGGCCACCGCCCATGGGATTCGAATCTCCTGGTTGGCTTCCTCTCTTGGATAGTATAGGTGGTTGGTGAGGAGCATGACATCTTGATCATTGTGCTTCTCCTCTTTCTACTGTAACCGATGGCTACAGGCGGTCAGTAGGGTATGGCAGGTGCTCCAGTGTAGTCCTTGGTCGGCTCGCTGGTGTCCTGGGATGGTGGTGCCAACGTCCGAGCTGGGACTGAGCTGGAGTGGTAGGGCTCGCTCTGACCTAGACACCCCGAGCTTGCGAGGTCGTCTCGGTGGAGGATGGCAGAGTGCGGGCTCGGTCCAGAGGGCTCGCGCTCGGAGAGGCTCCACGTGGCGGAGGAGTGCTGAGCTCGACTCCGAACACAGGGCTTAACCTCCGAGGGTCTCACTCTGGAAGGCAGAGTGCGGGCCCGGTCCAGAGGGCTCGTGCTAGGAGAGGCTCCACGTGGCGGATGAGTGCTGAGCTCGATTCCGACCTCAGGGCTCAACCTCCGAGGGTCTCGCTCTGGAGGGCAGAGTGCGGGCCCGGTCTAGAGGGCTCGCGCTCGGAGAGGCTCCACGTGGCGGAGGAGTGCTGAGCTCGAGTCCGACCACAGGGCTCAACCTCTGAGGGTCTCACTCTGGAGGGCAGAGTGCGGCTCCGGCCTAGGCGTCCCGAGCTCACGGGTTAGACCTGGCAGAGGACGGAGCTCGGCTCGCTGTCTCGAGGGAGCTCAGCTCAGCTCGGTAGAGGAGTCCGGGCAGGAGAATTGACGCGGCGTCTTCCTTTGACATGGCGCCTATCAGCTCCTGCCATGTCAGCGATCCTGCCATATCAGGTCTCATTTGGTGCTTCCAAGGCTCAGGAAACCAAGGCTAAGGCCAAAGTCTAATGATCATGATGCTGTCATGAAATTTCTAGGGCTAGTTTGGGCCATGGATGAAAGATTATTAGCCTTTCGGGTCTTAAGGTTCAGGGGACTTGGGCCTCAAGAGGCCAACTTGTATTGGACTGGTTTGGAGTCCTAGGTATGTATGATTGGACTGAGTCAAAGGTGTACTTGGACTTGGAAAACTCAATTATGTATTAAGTTGGCTTATGGAAGTTTTAGAGTTAGATCATGGTGACCTAGTATATATATACTTTATATATAGGGCTGATTGGAACTGTCATAATGAAATAACCTTTTCTCCCTGATATCCATCTTCTTCCTCTCTCTTTTTCTCTTTAGTTTGTCACTCTCTATCAGGATATTATCAGCATCTAAGCCGCCATACCCTAGGAAGGAGAAAATCCCTTAACGCCTAGGGACTCTTAGTCTAAGTAGGAAACCCAGCGCCAAGCATCTTTGGAGTCATCCCTCTCTCTACCCTTTGGAGTTCGACCAGGAGCTTTGGAGGGTTGAATCCTCTTTGGTTGGAGGTCTCAAGAAAGGTGGTTTCACATCCATATCATATATGGAATGTTCGGGGCACTCTGAACAAGTTAGGAGATTTCTGCCCAAGGAGGCTGAATTCCTGCTAGGCTGATTGCTTCAATTCCCTGTTGCTGCCACTTCCAATATAATGTTCTGAGATTGGTTGTTGGTAGAAGGTTATCCACGTACCTGGAAACATCCTCCAACAATGTGATTGTAGAGCTCTGATTGATATGCTAAGTTAACATATCACTAATAAAAGATGAATAATCATATCCTGATTAGGTGTAAAATTATAAAAAATAAAATAAAAGATGTAATATCACTGCAGTTTATAAGCTCAAAATATAATCTAGCAGATCTTTTGATTAAAGGCCTTTCAAGGGTTGCAATATTTAAGACATCGAGGAGGATGGGGTTCAAGCCCATATATTAGTCACTAGAGTGGACTCCTCCCATCATGGTAGCCCATGGTTAAGGTTCAAAAGAAAATGATCGCTGAGAGACATCTGGAAGCACCATTTTTAGAAGTCTATCTCCATCCCATCCCTATAGTGTGGTGCTCTATTATGACGGTTAGGTTGAGCATGGCTCTTAATAGATCCAAGGCTGTGAGTTCAGCGAGGTACGATTCCTATGCACCTATTCTTGGAGGATATATCTTAGTAAGGTAGTCATGAGGCTGCGACTATGGGACCCGGGCGAATCCCTAGTAACTCTCATGAAAATCAAGACAAGCATATGGCTTATATAGCACTACCTCGTATTATGATTAGCTCATCTTTATATTGTATGTATTTTATACTAAATACAAGTTCAAACCTAGAAGGTACTTGCACTAAGCACATCTTTATATTATTTGCTGAGTTTAATAATATTAATTTTTTATTTTATTTTTGAGGGGGATTGTTGACATTACCGTACATTAAAAATAAAATAAAATAATCCTCAAAAGTTTTCCATCCTTTTATTATTTCATTTTTCCGTTTCTTTTTCATTCATTCTAAAATTTAATGATTTAATGGCTATTTTATTTCTCATTTAATATTATAACGATTAATTTTTAATAAATTTTTAATTTAATTTTGTAACGGCCATAATTGCTAGTTTGAAGGTATTTTGGAGATTTTTTCTGAGATTTTGAGTCTATAAATAGGCCTCTATCCGAGTCCTACAAAGTATCCTAAAAATAAATTCTAAGCTCTCCCTCTTTATATTTATATGTTTCAATTTATTGTATTTTTTTCATTCTAAATTTTTTAGACTGAAAACGAGCTGATCGGCATCCATTCGAGATTGTGCTACTAATGGGCGTTGAAGTTTTTGACTTCCTAGTTGTACCTTGAAGGAGAGCATACGGTCCATCAGTCTTCGCACGAGAAGGGGGCCAAATCTCTTTTAGGATAATGAATTTATTTGTCTCCCAGGCTAGACTTCTCAACTTTATTTTATTATTTAAAATAATTTGTTACACCAAATTTATTTTGCTACACACATCACAAAAATTATTTTTAAATATTTTTTAAAATTATATAAATATACATACAGATTTATATTTTCCTGCACTAAATATCAACATATCATACTACTATAGGTGAAGATGAGAAAGAATTTTGGTTTGGTTTAGCTCACCATAGGTGTGGGAGTTCTCCTACAGACACCATCCACTAGCTCCCGATCACAGTTTGCTAGAAAGATCAAACCATCGACTTCAAGTGAGTCAAAACTCCAAGAGTTTGGCATTGGCGACTCGGCAAGAAATAACCGTTGGTTTTCTGATTGTTACCTTCCCTCATGCAGCCTTTCATGTGAAGTTAGTTCTACCAAAACTAATCTCTTTGACAGGCTTGCACCTTCTAACACCTACCTTCGACATTCAATTCCTCTGCAATTCAAAGAATGATGGTGCTGGACTCCAGCAGTTGATCGTTGGGATTTCAAATTTAAACTCACTAGCAACATCCCCTAAGGATGTGACCCTGATGAACCAACCTTGGTAGCTGAACCTATAATTGCTGACTCCATCCCACCTGACCATGAAATGCGCGCTTCACTTAAGGGCCACTTCCCCATGTTTTACGATTATATTGGTCCCCAAAATATTCTCCTACTTGAATCGAGTTCATCAAGCTTCAGCTAAAGCCGGGGTCACCACCTCCTCAAGAGTCAGCAACGCATCTCCACCTCAGGCTGCTCACAAAAGAAACGCTCACCGAAAGAAATAAGAATATTTTGTAGAGAAGGTAACAGGACAAGTAAATAGAAATTGTATTTCAAATTTTTCTCTTATATTTCTAATTATGAAAGGATACATGGCCTTTTATTATTACAAAGTAACTCTTTGTTTACCAGAAATAAATATATAAACCTCTTAGTTTAAAGTACATAATAATGGTAACAAGTTCTTATACAATTAATTAGTTTCAAGGTGTATTTGGTTTTTCCAAAAAATATCTTCTTTTAAAGTGTCTCTTTGAAAAAATATCAAGTTTAATTCCAACACCCCTCTTAAACTTGATTTTTCATGACTCCAAGCATGCTCCTTAGCCTTTTGAACTCCTCTACCTTGAACGGTTTTATGAAGATATCAGCTACTTTATCTTTTGTTGGAATGTAGAGTTATTATACTTCTTTGTTTTTGATATAATCTTGAATGGGATGGAACCTTGTATCAATATGCTTACTTCGATCATGGAAGACTGGATTTTTAGCAAGTTGTATAGCTGATTTATCATCAACAAAGATGTTGGTCGGCTCTTCTTGTAAAATCTTCATTTTTTGTAGAGGTCTTTGAAGCCATAGTTTATGATAAATATAATTTACTGCTGCAACATACTCTACTTCACAAGATGAAGTATAATAATTTGTTGCTTCTTTGAAGATCATATAAATGCCGCACCTCCAATATAAAAAATAAATTCATTTGTACTATTTCTATTATCAATATCTCCAGCCCAATTACTATTACAAAATCTAACTAGCTTTATTGGATTAGTAGATGAATAAAAGATACTATAATTTTATGTACCTTTGATATATCGAAGGATTCTTTTTACGACGATTAAGTGATTTATTCTTGGTTTCTCCATGTAACGACTTATAACTCCAACATTATAGGCAATATCTGGCTTGGTATTTATGAGATATCTTAAGCTTCTAATCAAACTTAATTATATATTAGATTGACATGATCTCCTTCTCCATCTTTACTCAATTTAGTGTTATATTCAATTAGTGTGTTGCTAGAATTGCAATTCTCCATGTTGAATTTCTCTAAAATTTTCTTTGCATATTTACTTTGTAAAATGATTATGCCTTAATTTGATTGGTTGACTTCAATACCTAAGAAATAATAAATTAATCCAAGATCTGTCATCTCAAATTCTTTGATAATTGAAATCTTGAAAACTTTAATCATTGCAAGACTATTTCCTGTGAATATCAGGTCATTCACATAAAAGCAAATAAATAGAACATCACCAATATTATTAGTCTTCATATAAAGAGAATGTTCAAGAAGGTATTTTTGAAAACCATTTTCAGCAAAATACTTATCAATCATTGTATTCCAAGCTCGTGAAGCTTGTTTCGATATATAGAGAGCTCTTTTGAGTTTGTAGATTTTATCTTCTTGTCATTTTTAAATGAAACCTAAAGATTGTTCTACATAAACTTCTTCATTCAAATAGCCATTCAAAAAGGCTGATTTTATGTTCATTTAATTTTTTTTTTATTTCATATGAGATACTAAGAAAATAAGAAGGCGTACCATTTCTAGTCAAGCAACTAGAGAAAAAATTTATCATAATCAATACATATTGTTGTTTGTAGCCTTTCACTACCAAGTGGGCTTTGTGCTTTTCAATTTCTCCACTTGTATTTATCTTTGTCTTATACGCCCATTTGACTCCAATGACTTGATAACCTTGGAAAAGATTTGTGATTTTCCAAGTATCATTTTTCTCGATCAATGAAATTTCTTTATGCATGATATTTCTTCATTTTTCTTCTTTATTTGCTTCATGAAACTTGTTTGGATCATAACCTGTAAAAAGACAAAACATAGTATAATCATTAACATCAAGATGCCTTATGATGTCAAGTAACTCTTTAACACTCCGATTTTTGTGTACTCTTTTTGAGGATGAGCTATTTGAACTTTCTTATGAAGATGGATATCTTGGACTTTATTGTGGAGTTGATGAAATTTCTTCTTGGTGCTGTGACTCTTCATCTTCTCTAATATATGCCTTATTTTCTTATATTTTATTGTTATCTTGACAACTTTACATTTGCTTTTCATCAAATTCAATATGTCTCGAAAAAACCACTTTCTTTATAATAGGATTATATACCTTATAGCCACTTGAATTCTCAACATAGCCTAAAAGAATGCATTTTTCTTATTTATCATCAAGTTTGACCTTTTTCTCATCAGGCACTTTGACATAAGCAACACTTCAAAATATGCGAAGATGATCAACCTTAGACTTGTATGAACTTCATGCTTGCTCAGGTATCATATTGTGAAGCCTCTTTGAAGGAAACCTATTCAACAAATAAATTGCATAAGCAACTACTTCTTCCCAAAATTTTTTAGGTACATTTTTATCTTTCAACATATATCAAATTATATTTAAAATAGTTCGATTCTTTCTTTCTGAAACTCCATTTTATTGAGGTGAATAAGGCATAGTAATTTGCTAAAAAATTTCATGTTCTTTGAAAAAACTTGAAAACTCTTTGGACAAATACTAGTCACCACGATCCGATCTCAAAGCTTTAATTTGAAAACCACTTTGTTTCTCAATAAAAGACTTAAATTTCTTAAATTTCTGAAACACTTCACTCTTTTTTTAACAAATAAATCCATATCTTTCCAGAATAATCATTAGTGAAGGAAAGATAATATTTGTTACCTCTCATAGATGTTGGTTTGATTGGATCACAAATATTTGAATGTATTAATTCCAATGATTTCATTGCTCTTCTTGATCTTTTTGAAATGAAGGTTCTCCTTTGTTGCTTTCCAACTATGTAAATTTTACATTTTTTCTTGAATATTTTTAGCCAAGGCATCCCTGTCACCATATTCTTGCTAGACAAAAGTTTTAATCTATTAAAGTTTAGGTATCCATATCTAAGATGCCATAGAGTAGAGTCATTAAGAGTTTGTGCCATCATGCAAGAGGAACCGTCAACATGCAAACTCAATTCAAACATTCTATTTTTTGACATAGGGACATGTGCAATAAGAATATTGTTGTTGTCTCCAATAGAAAGATCCAATTCTCTCATATGAATGTCATATCATTTTTCAAGCAATTGGCCCAAATTAAGAATGTTATTTTTAACATCTGGAACATAATAGGTATCTGAAATAAAATTTTGAGTACCATCTTTGAGGTTGATAAGAATTTTACCTTTCCCTTCAACTGATCTTTTAGATAAGTCACCAAAAGTTACTGAGCCTTTGAAGGTTTCATCCATCTTAACAAACATGCCCTTTATCCCACACATACAATTACTAGCACCTGTATCCAGATACCACGTACTTTTTTTGACAACACTAGTATTATTGTTGTAGGCCATAAATAGGGTTACTTCTTCTTCTTGTTTTTTTGTAAAATAAATTTTTTCATCAACATAATTAGCATCATCTAATTTATACCAACAATCTTTAGCATAGTATCCATATTTTTTGCAAATAAAATGTTATAGTGCTTGTTGTCCATACCTTCCTCTTTCTCTAGGATTAGAAAATCTCCCTCTACTACAACCTCGGACATGGAAGTTTCTTGTGTCTCCTTGACTTTTTTATGGTTGATCTTGATGAAATCTTCCACCTCTTCCTCTTCTTCTATGGCCTCGACCATGAAAACTTCTTTTATCTTTTGGATCACCTTTCTCGTATAGTGTGAGTTTTGTTTGAAGTACTTGCTCAATGATCTTCTCCTCCATCATCTTAAAAAGATTTTGTTTATATGCTTGTAGAGAGCCCATGAGTTGCTATAGTCATCTCCTCCGATTTCTTTGATTCTTCAATGGCTACAATAATGAAGTCAAATTTTGCATCTAAAGAGTGCAAAATTTTTTTCATGACTCGAACATCAGAAATTTCTTCACAATTTCTTTTCAATTAATTATAGATATCATTCTTGAAAAATAATTAAAAATTGATTTCCTAGTTATCATTTTGAAAGATTCAAATTCTGATCTCAAAGATTGTAGCCGAATTTTTTTCACATTTTCAGCTCATTTATATACCTTATATAATAAGTCCCATGCCTCCTTTGATATTATGGCTTTGACGATAATCTCGAATATGCCATCGTCTATACTTTGGTAGAGTGTGTAGAGGGTCTTCTTGTTTTTTTCTTTTTGACTCCTTATTTTGCTTCGTTTGCTCTTGTATGGGCATTGTTTCATCTTCGGTCGGCTCCGTGTAACCATCTTCTACAAAATCCCAAACATCAAGGGATCCTAGCAAAGCCTTCATTTGGAATCACAAGTTGTCATAGTTGTCTTTAGTGAGTTTGGGTATTTGGGATTGAACAAAGTTCATGGAGGTCATAGATCTCTCTTTTTTTTTTGAGGCTCTAATACCAGATTTGAAGAAAATAAGAATATTTTGTAGAGAAGGTAATAGGACAAGCAAATAGAAATTGTATTTCATATTTCTCTCTCATCTTCTCAATTATTAAAGGATACATGACCTTTTATCATTACAAAGTGACTCTTTGTTTATCAAAAATAAATACATAAATCTCTTAGTTCAAAGTACATAATAATGGCAACAAGTTACTACGCAATTAATTGGTTTCAAGGTGATGTTTGGTTTTTCCAAAAAAATATTTTCTTTCAAAGTGTCTCTTTAAAAAAATATCAACTTTAATTCCAATACTCCCCTCCATTCCAAGAAAGCTAGTACTTGAGATTGATCTGGCCTTTATTTCTGATCAGGATATATTGTTCATCAACTCTATCACTTCCTGGGACATTGCCAAGCTGGGAGCCAAGTGTGGCATGAATTTTACTCACCTTTCTCTAGAAGATGCTGTAGCAAATTTAAAATCTATGGAAATATCTCACTGCAAACTTTCTACTTCTGCAATTGGGCATGAATGCACAGTGTAACTTCTCCGGTTCAAAACTTAATGGTTCTTTTGGCTGTAAACTTTATGCTCAACAAAGTCACTCCTCTCCCTCTAAATATTTTGGCAGAATCATAACACTTCAATATCGGTCCTTGGTCTGCTCGGGGTTTCCCAAAGTGCCTCCTTTTGTATATGCACTTGCTTAATGGAAGGAAATATATTTTATCCTACCTCCCTGATACCTAGAGTTCCCATCTTCTCTGTTATGAATTAGCTAGTTTCCATATCTGCGGCCAATGACTATACATTGCTGGAATGTTCGAGGATTGGATAAATCTTCCAAATGAAAATTAGTTAAATTATCGATCCTTGAGTCTCAATGTGACATTATTTGCCTTCAAGAAACCAAGGTTCGGCTGTTGGATGAAAAACTTCTCAAATCCTCATGTGGAAAAAATTTCAATTGTTGGGATGCTAAGGCAGTGGATGGTTCTTGAGGAGGTAATTATTTATTGGAAAGGCTCCCTCTACTCTGGTTCCCCATTCCACCAAGGATGCTTCACCTTGACTACATGCTTTCAAGTCCTAAAAAGCAACAACTATCAGCATTTACAATCACTAACATTTATGGGCCTTGCACTCAAAACAATTCTTCAAGGAACTCTCATTTACAAAAAATGATTGTCACTCCTTGGATAATTCTAGGGGATTTCAATGTAACACAATGCCCTGAAGACCAACATATACGAATTTTTTTAATCATGAGCTATCATTATTTATTATTTTATTTTATTAAAAATGAATTGATTTTATGATCCATATTAATAGACATATGTACAGCTCAATGTTGTGTGTGATCCTTTTGTTTAGGCTTGGAGTGCCTTATGTTGCTTGGTATGGTTGAGGCAGCATGGTATAGGTCTTGGTCCAACTGGCTCATGATGGGAGAGCTTGTTAGGATTTGCTTATAAATAGGCTAGGTCTCCTCTCCACTCCCCATAACATATTTTTTTATCATAAGATTTGTTCTCATAGCTTATCCCATCGAATAACTGCCTATCGAGAGAGGATGCTGGAGAGAAGGACTTGACCTTTAATGTCCATGTGAGCATCTATATTATATCACTATAAAAAAAAATTGATTTCCCGATGCTTTTTTAGGCTAAAACCATCGGGAAAAACCTTTTCGATGCTTTAAAAAGCGTAAAAAAGGCGTTGCATAGGCAAGGGTGGAAAAAAACTTTTCCCGATGCTTTTTCAAAGCGTCGTAAAAAGTCAGGGTTTTAAAAGCATTAGGAATAATATTATTCATTCCTGATGCTATTCAAAGTCACCTGGAATAACTTTATTCCCGACGCTTTAAAGCATCGGGAAAACCCTGACGCTTTTTTTAAAAAAAGTATTTTTTTAATTAATGTTTCTGGTAGTATTCCCCAAGTGCGTTAAAAAAAAAAATGTACAGTCAACGACTCTTTTTTTATTCTCTGTGGTGTGAAAATAAGTGAGTTCAGTTGAAATGTTATTTACAATCCGATATGAATTCAAAAGTTGAGATTTGAACTCCTAACTTCATTCTATGGTGTTCTAACAAGTAATGTCCAACTTAATCTCATGCAGTAGAGGATCCAATAGACAACACAAATGACCAATGCAAGGTCTACCTTACAATGCCAATGGTTTCTTTATCTTACACTTTGTTCTGCATCAACAAAATCCTTACCATGAATGTTGACCCTATGTGGTGCATTCTAGGTTTGAGTTTCAATTACTTGCTCAGCATTGTTCAAACTGAAAGAAGATGTAAGCTCTAGATTTTCGGAGGATGACAGTCTTCAACGTATGTGGTTGCTTTGAGATTTGGCTCAGTGCTGCTTTTTGATCAACAGAACAAGGATATCATAGCATAGCTGCGAAATCTTATTAAGCAAAGAGACCAAAAAGGCAACCCTTCTGATATATGAACTGGTCATCTTTTTGACTCTCTAAGTCCAAGACAATGGAGCCTGCCATCAACACATGATCATGTAGGAAGAAATGTTTTCCTTCCTTCAATAATAACCTATGTCATCCCTTCTTCCAAATTTCTCTGATTTGATAGGGTTTAATTAAAAAGCAAGAGATTGCCCATTCCAATTTCTGCAGTAGTTTGAAACACCCATGTATTAGAGATAAGAAAATATGTATATGTGTGAGTGAGACACAGAGAGAGATACTTACATAACAAAAAGTCACTTATAAAATGTTAGCATGAGATACTTGTGCTAAAAGAATTCATTTTTATCAAGTTAATGAATGGGTTATCACTAGAACGCATTACCAGTTTCTCTTTGTAATTTTGACTATAATGGGGAAGGTGTCAATAAATATAAACAACAATTACATGAAATTTTATCTAACATCAAAAGGTTAAGAAAAATCAATAGAACCTAACATAAGCTTACAAGATACACTTACAAATAAAAACACTATGAAACTCAACAAAATACATAAGAGGGAGTGTAATGGGAGGAAAAAGTAGTATAAGGCTACTTACTACAAATACAAATATAGTATTTCTGCATCGTACCCTTGTTAATAACAAAGATTTTTACCAGATACCTAAACATTTAGTACTTATTAGTCCAAATGAGAAATTATAAAATGCTAAAAATATTTATCGCATGATAGAAAAGGAATTCGGCAAATAGAACAAAACAACCTCGGTGGACAGTGGAGAAAATATCATATCATTTATAGAAGAGCTATGGATCATTGAAGTTATTCTTTTGTTCAAGATTCTGAACACCAAATAAATTATACAACACAATTAAAAAAGGGGGTGGCTCAATGCATGAGGCGAAGGGGAATTTTGAGATACCTCGGTGTGAGGCTGCCCAGCCTTGGGTTGGAAACCTTCGCCAATGATCTCTCCGTCCTTAATGATCACACAACCGACCATGGGGTTGGGGTCTTAGGGATCGATCGGAAGGGAGCGGATAATGGTAAGGGAGGGAGGGAGGAAGGGAGTTGCCATTTGCAGGAAGCAGCACCGGAATCGCCCGAGAATGGAGGGAGGGAGGGAGAGGGAGGTGCTGCGACCAGATCAATAGGGTTAGGGATTGATCGGAAGGGATCGGATAATGGGAAGGGAGGGAGGGAGGAAGGGAGTTGCCATTCACGGGAAGCAGCGCCGGAATCACCCGAGAATGGAGGGAGGGAGGGAGAGAGAGGTGCCGCGGCCAGATCAATAGGGTTAGGGATCGATCGGAAGGGATCGGATAATGGGAAGGGAGGGAGGGGGGAAGGGAGTTGCCGTCGAGGTGGAGGCATTCCCGGTTCAGCTGCCGGATACGATCGGCCAGGGCATCGCCGATAGGGAGGGAAAGCCGCTCCGCCGACTGGAAGAGGGCCCGCCACTGGAGGAACGGGCAGAGGATCCCCCGCTCATCACTGTAGTCTGGGAGGAGGCGCCGAAAGTAAGAGGATAGCTTGGCGGCATGGAGGAGGGAAGGGAGGAGGGTGCCGGTGGGGGAGGACTTGGCGGCATTGAAGAACCGATGAACCAGGGTTTTGCCGAACTGCATTGCTTGGACTTCGGAGGACTAGAGAGAGAAAGAGGAAGAGAGAGAGAGCGCGCGCTGCTCTCTTCTCTTTTACTCTAAGATATCGTCGTTCTATTTTCGGATGGGGTAAGAGGGAGGGGCTTATATAGAGCTCCAAAGGGATGGGATCTCGTTGAAGCCCAGGTGATCAGAGAAGTCTTGAAGATGAAAAATCAAGATCGAGCCGGTGCGAATGAAGGAGATGGAGGAGGAGGAGGAGGAGATGAAGGAGAAGGGGGGCAGCGGTTCAAGCGGAAGCAGGGAGGAGAGCATTCCGACGCTAAAACTCGTCGTTAAAGCATGTTTATCCCAACGCTAACAAAAAAGCATCGAAAAATCCATAATTTTTTCTGACGCTCTCCATTAGCGTCGACAGAAAAGAGTTATTTTTTATCCTTTTTCCTGTAGTGTATAATTAAAAATTAATGATGAATGTAGGTATGCATCCCAAATCTAAAATTATTATTTATTTTATGAGATTTATAGATCTATTGTTTATTCAAATTAATTCTTGGAAACAATATCATTTTTGATGTTCTAAAAATCATGCATAAGATCTTAAAATAATAAAAAATTTCTAATAATTGGTATCAGAGCAACTATGCATGATTTAGAACCTCATTTATTTTTAATTTATTTCATGGAAAAGGATCCTGGTTTTCATTTTGGATTTTATTTTTAATTTATTTTCGTGATTTTTTCTTCCATCTGGCCATCGCACCTCTTTCCTTGATGATTCATGAAGGAATCCAAAATAGGTCCTTGATTTTGCCGAGCCCTCCTCCTCCCATCCTTCTTTGGTCTAGATTCTGCATACTTTGAGACATCATCTGTTTCTTGGAAATTTGTTAATGTTGTTACGATTTTCAGTGGCTGTCATTTAGCAATCATTTCTCTTTTTTAGTTTGCTTATATTGGAGTTCAATTTTATTGGGTATTTGTTCAAATATCAAATTTTTAGTGGAGGAATACAAGTTTATGTTATGATTCTTGGAATTTGTTTTCTACAATTTTTATACCTTTTTCAGTATTTTGATATCCTAGTTCAAAAATTATGATATCCTAGTTTAAATATTATGACTTCTCAGCATAAAATAAGAAATTGAATGCATTAACCATTTCTACCATAATTCTTTTTTTATTCGCAGGCTAAATTATGACTCTCATAATGTTGTAACATGCCATGGTGAAAAATGTAATATAATTTAGTCTGAAACAATATTATGATATCCTAGTTTAAAAATGATGATACTTTAGTTCACATATCATGACACCCTGGTATGAAACAAGAAATTAAAAGTATTAACCCTTCATACCATGATTTTCTTTCATTTATGGGCTGAGTTATGACTTACAATATCATAACATACTAGGATGAAAAAAAATATGATAATTTAGCCCAAAACAGTATTGTGATATCATAATTCAAAAATTATGGTATCATAGTTCAAATATTATGATACCTCGGTATGAAATAAGAAACTGAATGTATTAACCTTTCTTATCAAGACTTTCTTTTATCCATGAGATGAATTATGACTCCCATAATGTCTTAACATGCCATGGTAAAAAAAGCATGGCAATTCAGTCCGAAATAATATCATGATATCTTAGTTTAAAAATTATGATATCCTAGTTCAAATATTATGATACTCCGACATGAAACAAAAAATTGATATATTAATCCTTCATACCAGAAATTTTTTTTATTTGTAGAATGAATTATAACTCCTATAATATCATAATATGCCATGGTAAAAAAAATAATATAATTCAGCCCGAGATAGTATTATGATATCCTAGTTCAAGAATTATAGCATCCTAGTTCAAATATTATGAATCATGCATAAATTTAAGCTGGGAATCCTTACATTTTTTATAATAGTTAGATAAAATTTATTTTTTTCATAATCTTACATTTCTTTTTTTTCTATATTTCAAGTGATTTTGTAATTATTTCATAGCTTAGTATGAAGGCCTCATAATTATTTAAAAACTATTGTAAGTTGGTAATTTACATTCAAAATGTTTGAAAGATGAGTTTTTCTTTTCCTCATTTTGATATAATCCAAAAGACTTCATTTGGTGCCTTTATCGATATACAACTATTCATAGTCAAAGGACGACTCCTTGTAGATATAATTAGATATTAAAAAGGAGGTGATGAGTTTATTTTTAATAGTAAAGTAGTTACATTCAGTGTCAAGGAAGTGGTATTAATTATGGATCTTCCATGCCATAGAAATAAAATCTTCATGGTAGGTCAAAATTAAAAGGGTAGGTTATTTCGAGAATTTGAATAGCAATTAGATCTTTAGTATGAGGGTTTAGAGAAACTAATAGCCCAGCTTTGGTTTTCAAAGATACAAGAAGACATTGAGGACACTGTTAGACTTTGGATCGCATACATGCTTGGAATGTTTTTGACTCCAAAGTTAAATCAAACATGTTCAAGATATCTCATCCCTTACTTGGATGATTTATCTCAATTGAGAGCAATTGACTGGACTTCTGTAATCAAGGACTTGACAGTTATGGGTCTTCCAGAGATTATTGATTGCTTGAGATCTGGAAAGCCAGTCCAAATAAAAAGGTATGACAAGGATAGGAGGTAGCATGTCCTATTTGGCTCTTTGACAGCTTTAGTGGTAAGAAATATTCACATATAGAAACAAGTATAATTATCTTTATTTGAATTCTTCTATATTTTTAAAGTATAAAATACTAATGTAAATGTATGGTTCCTTGAGCGTACCACAATGAGAGCTCCAACATATCCTAATAAACTACCTAGACTGTTGAAATGGTATGATAGCCGGTTGAAGGTGTAGACATTCAGGTTGGCAACATGCAGCCTCATGAGTTGATAAGATGATTCATGATATGATAAATCTTTTGAACAATAAATTATCATTATATAATTATTAATTTAATTTATTTTTTTTTTACTTGCAGGTGGAGGGTGCTATTATACTTATGTTACTGGAGTAGTGGCTTATCACTCCAAAAATAGGAGTATCCTCGGATCCAAAAATTAGCTATGTAAGCTATGCGGAGATGAAGACTGAACTTAAAAATATTAAGAAAAGACTTGCTATTGTTGAGAACCTCCTGAGTTTATTGCTAAAAAAGAAGAGCACCGCAAATAAAGAAGAGAACAAAGGAAAGGAGGGGGATGATAGAGAGGATAAGGTGGAATTCATGGGGCAAGATGAACCTAGGATAGAGAAAAAATTGAAAGACACCTTAGTAATTGAGGATACTAAGGGAGGCAAACAATTATCTTTGGTCTCTTCAATTATCAAGAGGGTAAAAAAAAAACTAGACCATGGAAGGCCTCATAATTGAAAATGTATTCTAGTCTTGAAACCAGTTGAGCCACCAAAAAGTCCAAGATAGTGGCCATATTACAGGCCGATCAATCAATTTTATCTCTATAATTTAAAGAGGATGAAAACTTGATTAACAATTTATTGAAAGAAAGTTTCATCTCGTAAGTATTATATGTTTTTGCTATTATGCATGCTAATATCTCTTTCAATATCTTATTTTGTGATATCCTTTATACTTATCCATTTTAGAGAGATCGTGTACACCAATGAACATGGAGGCAGTATCACAAGGATACATGTTCACGATCTCCTCTCTAATCAAATAATAGTTGATGATATAAATATTAGAGTATAATTTTATTTTCTTGTTATTCTTGATGTATATTATGATATCTATTTTTTTAATATTTTTTTATCAAGATTTCAGTATTGTATGATATCATGTTATATTTTATTAATTATTTTATTTTGCATTAACAAATAATTGATGCCAAGCAGGAGTTCTTTAGAAAGAACTAGAGAGAGCATTCGAAATGTACCATAAGTGCATCATTGCACTTGTTATGACTGTTGGATATGTATGCATCTTCATTATCATTTCATGAACTTGCTGGAATTGCTAAGAATGATTTTTGATGAAGTTGGTGATGAAGAAAAGGAGTTTGGTTTCTCTTCATTATTATCAACTCAGAAAATTTGTATTGACACCTGATTGTAATTGACATAGAAAGGAAGGTATTCTTGTACCTAAATTTTATAAAATACAATGCCAAGCACAAATCTAATGTGAAAAGTGGCAAAATATTGTTGGTCCAATGTTCCGTATCTACTGTGATAATGAAGGCATGATAAAGTTGGCTATAGAGAAAAATGCTAAATACCCTTCTCAACCAGCTGGTTCACTAGATTACAGCCTCTATTATTTAAAATATATGAAATTTCTTGCTCACAGGGATAAGCCAAATCATTGGAATTTTACATAAGATGATATCAATCTATATTAGTGACAATTAAGAGTAAGAATATTGAAAAAGGGTCATAATTAGAAGATAGATAGTATTTTAAAAAATTAAGTTAAAAAAGTTAGATATTTGTCATGGTTTTTTCTCTTCAGTTGATTAACTTTTGTAACACGATATTAGAAATTTGTCATTCAATTGATGTTATCCCTTAAACATTAATGAAAAGAAAAATTATGTGTAATTATTTCAAATTGAAATGTTATAAATATATTTTGCTCATGACATGCAGTTTATTGGATTTAAATTATTATGTTCCATGTTGGAACATCAAATTTCTGAAGGGATATCATAATATTATACAGGGATATCATATTTCATATCAGGATATCATAGTTTTTTAACTAGGATGTCCTACATTTTGAACTAAGATGTTATAAGTCTATTGCAACATATATTTATCATCTTTTTTCTTAGTGGTGTATCACAACATTTTGAAAGTCATAATTATGGTTATAGGTGATTGGTAGTCCATGTAAAAGGGGTTAATACCTTTAGTATCAAGTTTTCTATAGGAGTGTCATAATTTTTGAACCATGGTATCATAATTTTTGAATTAGAATGTTATAATCCTGTTTCGACGTATATTTATTATCTTTTACCATTCGTGGCATATTATGACATTCTAGGAGTCATAATTCAAGCCACGAATAATAGAAAATCTCGTTAGGAGGGGTTAATGCCTTTGATTTCATATTTTCTATAGAGGTATCCTCCTCCCAACTTGAATCTTACTCGTCCTCGAGTAAAATAAATGATTAAAGAGACTACCAAAAACTTTTAATATCTCACACAAGTTTACTCAGACTCAAAGGTTATTCTCATATCCTTTTTATAAGTAGAAGATTTTTCATTAGATAGTAGATGAAATTGATCATTGGGATATTAATAGCTTCAAGTAACTTGGTTAAGTGCAAACTCCTCATTTTTCTTAATAATTCTTAACCAACTCCTACTGTTATTTCTAAATCCTCTACTCCCATGGAGTGATGAGATATTGTTTTAGTGCAAGTATGTTCCTCTTATTCCACACTTTTCTTTTACTTCTTTTTTCCTTTTTCTCTCTCTCTCTCTTTTCTTTTTATACAGATCGTGCAATGTTTTAATCTCTTAAGCTTTCTATTTGACTTTTGTAACAAGTTTTCGACCAATATCTTCCAGACCAGTTAGCCTTAAGGCACTAGGTATAAAACACCCCTTGGGCTTACTGGCTTAAGTTAGAAAGGCTACTGATTAAAACTGGCTGTATAGTAAAATTTCTTCATATCTTTATTTTTTGACGCAAGACTCAACCTTTACTTAGACAAAGAGGCTCGGTTACTCGGTGGAACAATGTTTAGAACTTACTTTTATTATCTCTCTTTCTTTTTTCACTAATAAAGGAACTTTGCATTTAACAACACCCACACACATCCAAGAAATAGATTCTTCTTTGATGCGAATAGGAGGGTTAGAATTATCTAAAAATTGATTTCATTCTTACTTACCATTTTTACTTGAGTCTATTAATATTTTACCCCTCAATATTTTAAAAATTATCTAGATTGTTCAATCAACTACTTATCAAAAGTGTGTGATTCACCCTAAGTCTAAGATTGATAAGTGTAAGATTATTAAGGTAAAGGTAGCTCCAAATATATACCTATTCTGCTTTTTATCTCCCCATGAAAAAAAAAATCCTAAATGTATGCATGATATGGTATAAAAGGAAACGAAGATACCTGAGAAATTTTCTTGAGCTCTCCCCCTAACTTAGCCAATGGAGCCTATTTGAGTCAGGATCTCCTAAACCTAAACATGCTAAAAAGAAAATTATTAAAAAGAAAGAAGCTGGGTTGCCTTCCAGGAGTGTTAAGTTTAAAGTCTTCAGCTAGACTAAGTAGTGATAACAGGCTAATCAAGATATGTTGGTTCATAAAGAACCATGACTTCTTTCATAGATTCTGTGGGTAATTCCAAGAATGGTTTTAATCGTTGACCATTAACTTTGAAAACAACACCATTGCTTGGATTTTCAATTTCTACAGCACCATACGGAAAGACTTCCTTAATTTTAAAAGGTCCTGTCCATCTAGACCTAAGCTTCTCAAGAAAAAGATGTAACCTTGAATTATATAATATAACTTGTTATCCAGGAGTAAAAGATTTTCTATGAATTTCTTGATCATGAAATACTTTTGTTCTTTCTTTGTAGACCCTGGCATTCTCATAAGCTTCATTTCTAATTTCTTCTAATTCATTATCTGAAGCTTCCTATGATTTTCAGCTAAGTCCAAGTCCATGTTTAATTTTTAAATTGCCCACATAGCTTTATGTTCTAATTCAATAGGCAAGTGACATGATTTTTCAAACACAATCCTGTAAGGAGACATTCCTAGGTTGGTCTTATAGGTGGTGCGATACGTCCAGAGTACATCAACTAATTTCAAAGACCAATCTTTTTTATTAACATTAACAGTCTTCTCCAATATTTGCTTGATTTGTCTATTGGATACTTCTACTTATCCACTAGTTTGAGGATGATATGGTGTAGCTAACTTGTGGGTAACATTATATTTTTTCATTAAAGTGACAAAGTGTCGGTTGCAGAAGTGTGTCCCTCGATCACTAATGATTGCTCTAGGAATACCAAAATGGGAGAGAATATTTTTCTTAAAAAATTTAATGACCACTTTGCTATCAGTGGATCTACATGGAACAACTTCTGTCCACTTAGAAACGTATTCAACAGCCACAAAAATATATTCATTTCTAGAAGAGTTTGGAAATGGTTCCATAAAATCGATTCCCCATACATCAAAAATCTTAACCACCAAGATTGGATTAAGCGGCATCATGTCTCTCTTGGTAATCCGACCTATTTGTTGGCACCGAGCATAACTCTTATAGTACACATGTGCATCCTTAAATAAATTAGGACAATAAAATTTACATTGAAGTACTTTGGCAGCTGTCTTCTTAGATGTAAAATGACCACCACACACTTGATCATGACAAAATGACATAATACTTCTAACCTCATTATCCATAATACACCTCTTAATGATATGATCAGGACACTGTTTAAATAGGTAAGGATCATCCCAAATGAAGTATTTCACTTGAGAAAAGAATTTATGTTTATCTTGAGTGGTCCAATGAGAAGGAACTTTACCAATGTCTAAATAATTGACGATATCAGCATACCATGGTTCAGTGGATACAGACATGAGTTATTCATTTGGAAAATACTTATTGACGGGTGGTTCACTAGATGGTGCGATAATGATTCGGGACAAGTGATCAGCAACTGCATTTTCTATTCCTTCCTTGTCCTTAATTTCTAGGTCAAATTCCTGAAGGAGCAAAATCCATCTTATTAGGCATGCCTTAGCATCTTTCTTTGTTAGGAGATATTTAATAGCTGAGTGATCAGTATAAATAATGGTGTGTGACCTAACCAAGTATGACCTAAATTTCTCTAAAGCAAAGACAACAGCTAGAAACTCCTTTTCAGTAGTTGTATAATTAAGTTGCGCATCATTTAAAGTTTTACTGGCATAATAAATAACTTTGGGCAACTTATTAACCCTTTGACCTAAAACTGCACCTATAGCATGATCAGATGCATTGCATATGAGTTCAAAGGGTTCACTCCATATGGGTGGGTGAATGATGGGAGAAAAAATGAGTATCTTTTAAATGAATTCAAAAGACTGTAGGCACTTAAGAGTAAACTCAAATTTTGCTTTCTTTGCTAATAAATTTGTCAACAGGCGAGCCACTTTGCTAAAATTAGATATGAACCTTCTATAAAACCCAGCATGTCCTAAAAATGAATAAATTTCTTTAACATACTTGGATGGTGAAAGACTCACAATCAGGTCAACTTTGGCCTTGTCAACTTCTATTCCCCTTTTTGATACCACATGACCAAGAACTATACCTTCTCTAACCAAGAATTGACATTTCTCCTAATTAAGAACTAAATGCTTCTCCTTACATCTCTCTAGAACTAGTCTCAGATGGTTTAAACATTAGGAAAAGGTAGGGCCAAACACAGAAAAGTCATCCATAAAAATTTTTAAGATTCGTTCAACCATGTCAGAAAAAATGCTGATCATACATCTTTTGAAGGTCGCTGGTGCATTGCATAACCCAAAGGGTATACGCCTATAAACAAAGGTTCCGAATGGACATGTGAATGTAGTCTTTTCTTGATCTTTAGGGGCTATGGAGATCTGATTATAGCTGGAGTATCCATCTAAAAAATAGTAAAACTCCTGTCTGGCTAACTTTTCTAACATTTGATCAATAAATGGGAAAGAAAAGTGATCTTGTTGCAGCATTCAGTTTCCTATAGTCTATACAGACCCTCCATTCTGTTTGGGTTCTGGTTGGGATCAATTCATTTGCATCATTCTGGATCACTGTTATCCCAGGTTTTTTTGGTATAACTTGTACAGGGCTTACCCATAAGCTATCAGAAATAGGATAAATAATTTCATTATCAAGCAACTTCAAAATCTCTTTCTTGACTACTTTTTTCATAGCTAGGCTTAATCTTCTCTGGGCATCTCTAGTTGGTTTGGTCTTTTCCTCCAAGTGTATCCTATGTTGAACTATGGAAGGACTTATTCCCTTAATGTCTTCCATGGTCCAGTCTATTGCTTCTCGATTATCTCTTAAGACCTCTAACAATTCCTCCTCTTGTTTAGGGTTCAGGTCTGATGCAATAATTACAGGCAATGTTTCCGTTGGACCTAAATACACATACTTGAGGTGCTTAGGGAAGGGTTTCAATTCTAACTTGGGTGCCTCTTCTTTTAATGGCTTGGTTGATGGTTTAACTATTTCCATGAGTGTTTCAGTAGGAGGCTCCCGTATCTGGCTAATCTTGTCATCATCAAGTAATTTATCAATATATTCATATTCATGTGTTGGCCAAATACTAGACTCAAGATTGACTTCCTCTTCTCCAATATTTATAGGTTCATAAATTTCATCCTGGATTACACTCCATTAGCATGCTTGGTAGATTCCTGTTCCAAATTGAATATATTCAGCTCAATAGTAATGTTCCCAAATGATAGCTTCATAAGTCCATTCTGATAATTGATTTCAACATTAGCAGTAGCTAGGAATGGTCTTCTTAAAATAACTGGGATATGACCTTTAGGATTTGCTACTGGTTCAGTCTCCAAAATGATAAAATCTACAGGAAAGATAAAATTTTCAACCTTGATCAAAACATCTTCTACCATTCCTTTAGGGATTCCAAAAGATTGGTCTACTAATTATAATGTGATCTTTGTTGGCTGAAGTTTTCTCAATCCTAATTGCTCATAAAATGAATATGTCAGAATGTTTATACTAGCCCCTAAATCAAGTAAAGTCATCTCAATGTGGGTTTCTCCTATAACACATGAAACTATTGGAGATCCTGGATCCTTATATTTTATGGGCATGTGACTTAACAAGTATGAACTTATACTTGCTACTAAGAAAGCTCTCTTCGGTACATTAGTAGTCATTTTCTTGGTATAAAGGTCTTTTAAGAATTTAGCATAAGTCAAAACCTATTGGATTATGTCTAATAGAGGGATATTTACTTGAACTTGCTTAAACACCTTTTACATTTTGTCTAAATGTTCCGATTGTTTATTAGACCTTAATCGATTTGGAAATGGAGCTCTAGAAACTTCAGGCACCTGGGTTGGTGGATTATTAGTGGTTTCAGTAGCTTGAGTTTGTAAGGTAGGTTGTTCATTAGATAGCTCAGCTGACTCAGTAGTTAAGTCTTTCCTAGTGTCAAACGTACCTACCTGATTATCCACTTATTTTCCTAATCTTAAAGTGTGAATTGCATTAACTTGATTAACTTGACTTCCTTGGGGTGGACGATTATTTTGATTTCTTGGGTTAGGTTCAGGTTGGCTAGGTAGCCTACCTCTTTCACGTTCATTGATGGTAGATGCTAGTTGACCCACCTGCATTTCCAAGCGGGCTATTGCCTGGAAGTTTGAATTCAGAAGTTGGCCCATGGTTTGTATGAAATTACTCAATATAGCATTGGTGTCAGCATTGGATTTGGCTAAGGCTTTCAGGCTTTTCTTTAAAGAACTCAGTTTCTTTTCATTGTTATTGAAGCCTGGTGATAATGGTCGTAATGGGTTGTTCATCATAGGATTAGGCCTTAGGTTTTGTTGATTGAAGCTAGGACTACCTACATTTGGGTTCTGTGACCATAAGAAATTTGGATGATTCCTCCATCCTTGATCATATATGGGTGCATAGGGATTATTCATTGGTCTCTGGTATGTAGCATTCACCTGTGCACATCCATTCTCTATTGAGTTCATCAGGAGTGGACATTCTTCAAGGACATGATCTGGTGCATTGCACCCATTACACATTGGTGCATACACTTGGTTCAAATTGGCTGGTCTCTAAAGTTCTAAAGCCTCTAACTTACGTGTCAAGGTTGAAATTTTAGCTTCTACAGCTAAGAAAGTCTGTATTTGGTGCATTCCACCTCTTGAAGGTATGGATCTTTCTGGTTTCTTAGTTGTTTCCCATTATAGGCTCTTTTTAACTAGCTCCTCTAGAAACTGCCATGCTTCATTGGATTCTTTATACATAAATTGGCCTTGGCACATAGATTCTAGCATGGTTCTTGAATTAGAATCTAAACCCTCATAAATGATTTGGCATAGTCTCCAAGTTTCTATTCCATGGTACGGACATTGGATCAAGAGGTTTTTTAAAACAGTCAAAGTATTTCCAAAATGACTCACCAGCTAATTGATAAAATTGGTTTATTTCATTTCTAATCTTAGCTATTTTATGATGAGAAAAATATTTCTTTAAGAATACTCTTACAAAGCCCTCTCAGGTCATGACAGATTGATTTGGAAGACTATAAAGCCACTTTTTAGCATTATCCTTAGGGCAAAATTAATTAATCTCAGCTTGATTTCATCCTTTAACAATTGTTGCAGCCTCATAGTTATACAAACCTCTTCAAATTCTCTAATAAATATATATGCATCTTCTATTCCCATAAAATTTGGAAGCATATTAATCATCTGAGGTTTGATTTCAAAATTATTTCTGTGGGTTGAGGCAGCCTAATGCAAGAAGGTTGGACGGAACCAATTGGATAACAAAAATCCTTAAGGATTTGGGTTTGATTTGTCAAATCAATTATAGTAGAGGTCGTAGGATCTAAAACAGGAATTGAATCGATTCTAACAAGTCGACTTGATATCCTTCTCCATACAGGAGTTGAAGAATTCACTAAATCTACCATGTCTTCTATTTTTTTAAATTTTATATATTTATATTTTTTAAAATTATTTTTTTATTTTTTATTTTAGAAGCTTTTCTTCAAAAAAATCTAAATCAATTCAACCTTTTTATACCTTAGGACAACCATGCAACATAACTTCCAGTTATACCAGGACAACCTTATGTTAGGATAGTCAAGATTGAAAATACCTAGAGTAATTTAATTAATTTTTTATTTTTTATTTTAATTTTTCAAACAAGTTTCACACAAAATTAATCCTATTTAGGGGTAACCTAGAACTAGACAGCTCCTAACTGTTCCAAGTCAACCTTCAAGCACTCCAAGTTTGACCAATTCACTAAATTGGCCAGGTAAGTGTAAGATTAGCGAGAGTCCCCCCGTTGCTTTCCTTAGATACCAATTGGATTGGCCAGGTCCCGGCAACGGAACCAGCTGAAGGAATGCGTCCACCGTGAAAAATTTGCATTGGATTGTCCTCTTAGTTTCTTCTGGTTCCCAACCATCGCTCCCGTAACCAATTCAACCATCGCGGTGTTATCCCGTATCCACTCGCACAGTCCCGATGGGGTGTTATCCGTGCAGAGTCCATCGTCGAATTCTTTCTTTTCTCATGCTCTTTCGGACATCCAAGCTGTTGACATGCTTCTCAACCGACAGTGGTGCTGCAATGGCTTCAGGAACAGGGAGGCGACATTATCGTGGAGAGGGCCGAACTTTGATGGAGAGCTTGGACGTAGGAGACAGACACGGGCATCACATGGACTGGTTGGAGAAAGGAGACGTCTGTGATGAATCCCATGGGAAGACGGTAGCAAGCTGGATGGGGGACGATCTGGGATAGTACGGAGAAGACGGTGATGTCGGCGGATGGCGGTGGAGATCGGCCATGGTGACTTGGGTGGTGGATTGAGATTTTCCCGGCAATCGAAGGCTTCTCTTGTGTGATGCCGGCCACGAACAGCAATTCCAGCAAGCAACGATAAGAGGAGGAAAATGACCAGCGATGCAGCGAAAATGGTGGCATCTCCTAGAATTTTTTTCTGGCCATTAACGGCCTCTTCGACCATGAGGAGGGTCCCAGCGGTGTAGGAAGAAGATATGGCAACTTCCCCGGCGACAACTCGGTTTGGTTTGGCCTGTAGTCCACGGATCTATTCTATGGACCGGCTGCAATGGAGGATATGGACCAGACAACTACTTCATGAACCAATTGGCTGGTTCACAATGAACCAACTGTATCAATTTTCATGTTATAACTTATTAATTCCTTCAAAATTCTCTTCCTAGCTTATTTGAAGTCTGAATTGCGCGTGGTTTACACCGTTGGATCTCATAAATCATGCTCTTCATGTTGACGAGGTTCTTCGATTAAAACACTATATAAAAATATTAATTTTTAATTAAATAAAGTGAATTTGATTTATAAATTAATGCACTATGGTTAATATTTATGCACTTATCAGTATCATAATTTTTTAACCAGAATGTCATTATTTTTGAACTAGGATATTATAATTCTATTTTGGCATATATTTATGATCTTTTACCATCTATGGCATATTATGACATTCTGGAAATCATAATTCAGGCTACGAATAATAAATAGTCCAAGTAAAAGGGGTTAATACTTTTAGTTTCATGTTATTTGTAAGGGTGTCATAATTTTTTAACTACGATATATAATTTTTGGATTAGGATGTCATAATCCTATTTCAATATATATTTATAATCTTTTACCATTCATGGCATATTATGACATTTTGGGAGTCACAATTCAGATCATGGATGATAGATATCTCAAGTAGAAAGGTTTTAGTTTTATATTTTCTATAGGGATATCATAATTTTTTAAATAGGATGTCATAATTTTTGAACTAGAATGTTATAACTTGATTTGGCTTGAATTATCTTCTTTTCTTTTCATAGTATGTTATGATATTTTGGAAGTTATAATTCAAACCATTGATGATAGGAAGTCCTGTTAGGAGGGGTTAATTCTTTTAATTTCTTGTTTCATGCTGGGATCTCATAATTTTATAAATGGATATCATAATTATATCAAGTGGTGTCATAAATCTATTTTTTTAATTTTAGTCTTGGATGCCATACATTGATGCCTAAATTCATATGTTAAAATAACATATTAAATTAGATATCGAATACATGTTGTTATAAACTTTTGTAGACATTCTAAATTTATACAAGATTGTAGAGAAGTTTAGCATTTTATACTTTCTCCTGTATTAATTGACCGCATACATAAGCATCGAACTTATCTAAAAAAGGACCGGAAGATGGTATAGTGGTTTCAATTATTTATTGAGGTACTTTCACTACCGCATGGGAAGTGTTCCTATGTCTTGCAATAGATCTTTTTTGATTTTGTACAGAAGTATCAACGGAAGCCTTGTTCATATTTTTTTTTGACTTCTTTGACTTCTTCTCGATTCCACTCTCAATTCTATTCTCTCTTGGATGGCCTTTCATAGTAATTTATTTAGGATCTTCGATTACAAATTATATACTTGGCTGAGCTATACAATTGGCATCTACAGCTCTTATGAATAATGGTACTAGACCATCCATCCTAAATTAAATGCATCTTTGGACATGAAGGCTACCTCTGCAAGTTTTATCATCTGATGACTCATCAAAGTATATTTACAATCAATAATATATTATATTTATATTAGGATTTCATGACATATAATAGTTTTTCATAAACAAAAATAGGACATCTCAATTTGAATAATATGACTGCATACCTAAATTTTTGGATATTTTTATCATAAAATTGAATATTGCAATTAAAATCATTGAATTGGTATTTCATGTCCTTGCACCATCTCTTCAAGAAGTACTTATCTGGAATATGAAATATATCATTTTGATGAATGACCAATAAGTTATGCCTACATAAGTAACCCTTGAATTGAAATGATCGGTATTGGCATTTGATCTCCTTCAAATAGTAGTCGTATGAAATGACATAATTTTTTATAATATTTTTGTTTATTCCATTAACTTCAATTCTTTCAAATGACTTTACAGATATGCAGCATAGTTGTCAACTTCTTCAATTAATTTAGCATTTGATGCAAACATTTCAAAAATCTCATTCTAGAATTTTTTGAATATACACCTTATATGCTTGGCTGCTGCTTGTCTCTTAAAAGGTAAGGATATATTTAGGAAAGCATTCTTTGCACCATTTTATTATCTTGCTCATTTTCTATCTCATATTTTTTCTCCTAGGCATCTGCATACTTATTGATGAATTTCTTGAGTGTACTCTTCGAATTTACCAATCAATCAAATAAGTGATTGATGCTCTCGCTTCTTTATGAAGATGACATGCTTATACATGATTATAAAAATAAAAAAAAGTATTAAATATCTAAAGGGTGTTAGAAATTTATAAATATGTACATAAATCAAACATAATATCTTAAAAACCTGCGAAGAAGGTATCTTTAAGATAAACTGGAATCCATTTATCTCGATATTTATAAAGATTATTTAACCAATCTATAACTTTGCATTCTTCATATTTCTCTATTAGTTGTGCCCACCTTTTCTTGAAAGCCTATATCGTAACTATATCATATATTGCCTCATCAAACTCAGCTATAAATTTGGAATTAGCTGTATAAATATGACTAATCTTTTCAAGAATCTTCTTCAATATATGCCAAAGATAAAATTGATATTGTGCATTGAAAAAAATCTCCCTAATAATAGCTCATTGCCTTATCTTGGTCAGTTATGATGGCATTAGATGCTTGACCACCATTTTCATCCAGCCATGATTGGAATACTTATTTAAATGTCTTAGTCATCTCTTCTGACAATAATGCACAACCAAGCAATGTAGATTGTCCATGATGGCTGACTCTAATAAATGGATAAAATGATATTAATATGTATTTATCAGATAGGTTGAGTCAAATGTCAGTACATTACTAAAGTAAGTGCTTGCCAACCTTGACCTTAGATAGATCAAGAAGATAGTCCTGAGCTATCTATTATCATTTATGTTTAAAGTATTAAAAAAAATTATATTTTTAACTTACATTTGTATGAAATTGTTATCATTGACTGTGCATCTTTTTCTTTCAGCTAACTTTGGCATTCCTGATAGATAAAATTATGAGCATCATTCTCTATAAAATCTAATTACCTTCTATCCCCATTCTTTCTTACCATGGCAGAGTATTTATGAGTTATGAGTACATTCACAATATGTAAATTGCTGATCTTTATCTTTTTTGGTGTACTGATCCTTCTATGGAATCATAGATAACCAGCATATGATATGGACAGCTCATGATTATATATTAGAAAAACATGATACGAAATATGAAACTAAAGGCATTAACCCCTCCTATAAGGATTTCACATAATCCATGGCCTATTTTATGACCTCTAGAATGTCTTAACATGTCATGAAGAAAAAAATAATGTAATTCAAGCCAAAACATGATATCCTAGTTCAAAATTTATAATATCCTAGTTAAAAAAATTATGGCATCTCTGCATAAAACTATAGATTGAATATTTTGATCCTTCGTACTAGAATTTTTTACTATCCATTTTTCAAATATGACATCCTAAATAAAATAATACGGTTATAAGATAATTTGAATATGAAAATTTTTAAAAATATGACTGCTTCGATACAAAATAGGAAATGAAGGCTTTAATCTTCAATGCAAGGACTTTTCAATTATGTATTGCCTTGACTATGACTCTCAATGTATGATAATATGGCTAGGAAATAAAGAATTTTTTAAAATATAAGATTTGAACTAATGAAACCCCTTCATAAAAATTATAATATCCTAGTTCAAAAATTATGACATCCTGATACAAAATGGTGAACTGAATATTTTGATTATCTATATCAGGACTTTTTAAATATACATTGTTCAAATATAACACCCATAGTATAATAATATAGTTCTGAGATAACCTTAGTCTGAAAATCTTTGAAATATGACTATCTCGGTATAAAATAAAAAATGAAGGCTTAGTCCTCCACGCTAAGACTTTTCAACCATGCATTAGCTTGAATATGATTTCCAAAGTGTGATAATATAGTTAGAAGACAAAATATTTCTTAAAATATAAGATTTAAACTTATGACATTCTAGTTAAAAAATTATGATATCCTAGTTCAAAAATTATGACATCCTAGTTCAAAAATTATGATATCCTAGTTAAAAAATTATCGCACCCCAGCATAAAAGAAAAAATTGAATGTTTTCATTCTTCTATGAGAACTTTGTTAGGAATTATCCCCTTATTGAAAATTATTTTGAAGCCTATTTGAAAGCAAATCCCAAAAATAAACATGTGATATATTGAGAATAACCAAACAATAAGCAAAAGTGTACCTGAAGCCATATTTGAAGACTTGGATTTGAAGGTCTATCCCTGTATCGCACGGCTAGCCTTCTAAATTCACACGGGTTTCCTAAAGAGCCTTTTATTTCTTCTCTAGGATTTTCTTCTCCGATGATGGGATATCGGGGAGAAAGGAATAACACCATGTAATCCGAGGACCATAACCGCTTTTATATAAAAACAGCATTATTATGATTTCTATTTTTGTCCATCATAAAAATAGAAACTACCCTTAAGTCTCTACACATTAAAAGGCCCACACTCTATTAGATACATTAAGACCCCAAATAGTTCAAAACTTAATTGATCACTTTTAAGTAGGCCAAACCTTAAATGACAGCCCACGAAGCATTATTATTTACATATAAGCCCAATGTTGGATTAAGGATCCAACAGACTTACCATTGTCAGTTGGCTAAAATATAACTCCTATGATATGATAATATGGAACAGCGATAACTTAACTTAAAAATCATAGAATTGGATTTATAATATCCTAGTTCAAAAATTATGACATACTAATTCAAAAATTATGATATCCTAATATAAAATAGAAAACTGAATATTTTGATCCTCTATGCCAGGACTATTATACTATCCATTGCCTAAAATGTGACTAACTGAAGAAAGCTAATACTTACGATATTCAAGATATAATTGGGTTAAGTAATTTATAATATCCTGAAGTATTATATAATTTTTTAATACATTCAATTTCTCTAACTATCAAGATAGTTGGTGTAATGAAGGATCTAAAAAAAATTAAATAACATTTTATGAAGTTTTTTACTTTTTTATTGGGACAATATTTTATCTTGCAGTTATAGAATAAGCCTTCAATTCTTATTTTAACATCGAATCAAAATTATTTTTTATACCCGATACTCAGAACACTTTTTAGAGTAAAGAAGAATTTTCTTCAGTTTTAGACGCTATATGATATTTTAGACTTGAGATCCATAATATTTTTCAGAGCGAGGAAGAATTTTATATCAATATCTCAAAATTGATTTCTGCACCGAGCTCTTAGAATATATTTTAGAGCGAGAAAGAATCTTGTTTCAACTTTGGATTAATTTTTCAAACCTGGCATTTAAAACACTTTTCAGAATGATAAAAAATTTTGCTAGAAGTTATAGAACAAAATATTTTAGAAATTAGAATCAGCCAAACCTAAATAAAATAATAGAAAAAAATAAATTAAAGAGAAATGATATTTTAATTTATTAATTTTTTTAAAAAAATAACCAGATATTAATATATATTATATTCAAAATAATCATCACTTTTTTATTATTTTATATTTATCTTATCTTATTCCATCAAATTAAATCAGATCTGCATGGCTCAAAGAGAGGATGGGTCAGTTCGGAATATTTACACAAAGAATTTTCCTTATAGATACAATACCTTGGTTGGCCCCTCCGGAAATGGACTGTCCATTCAAGCAACCGCACTTCTAGCCAGAGAAATTACATACATTCTGAGGTCGTAAATTCCTATTAATCTGCAGCCCCTTCTTTGCTCGTAGTGCGGGCCCGCTACAGTATGCTGTAACCATGCAAGCCAAATAAATAAATTAATAAAAAAATTATAAAAAAATATTTTCTTATTCTGACCGGATATCATATTGACATACCAATCATTGGATAAAAAAAATTACAAAAATCTAACATCTTAAATCAAATATTTGCTGATGAGATGGAAGCCTGTGGATAGCTACGCTGTATTTATTCTTCTATTTTATTATAAAAAACTTTCTTATTTACTGATAAAATTTTATAAAAATAAAAAGTTGAGTTAATTTTTTATTATTTTTTATAAAAAAGATTTGTCTAATTTGAAAGGTCACTAGAGATGGTCGCCCATCTATTGAATTAAAAATTTATATATTTCTTTTTTTTGACATATAAAAAATACATTTTATTATAATATAACAAAATTATCACACGAACATCCATTTTTCTGTTAGATGATTAATTACATATATTTAGTTTGAAATAACTCATAATGATACCTATAAAGTACGAAGAAAAAAATTAGAAGGTTTAAGAAAGAAAAAAAAAAAAGAAGAAGAAAGTATTTCATTTTATTGGCTATAGTATTAAACTTCACTATAATTTAAAAGGATCTATAGTGCAGTTAAAGTCCTGACAAACAATATAAAAAAATATTGATAAAACTTATATCAAATTATACTAAATCATGATAGCGGATAATGTTACTAAAATTTATTATTATCATTTTGAGGATTGTTGATATAAATAATTCTTCAATTATTTTATGGCCATCCTCTAAATTTCTCTTCAGGTTTGGCGAAGGCTTGCTAAACTTTCTTCCGAATCCTCCACCCCGGTCGAAGAATGGCTCCCACTTAACCTCCACTCCACTAGAATGTTAGATTAAATTCTAATCCCCCCCAACGCTTCTCCGAAGACCACGTCACCCTAACAAATCCTCGCCGTCCATTACATCGATAGCGCCTTATCATCAGCCGGCGGCACCTCCTCCATTCGTTTTTACCGAGTCCCGCCACAACCTTTCGTAAAGATAAAATAGCAACAAAGGACGCGGGAACCTTCATTTGGATTTCATTTTTGCATCATTTCATTCCATCTCGCTGCCATTAGATGTCTATTTAAAGGAGTCATGGGTCTTAAGAACCCAGCAGCTGAAAGGCCACGCCAGTGTAGTCCTGGTTACATTTTTGCACAAAACTCCTCGGTCTGTAACTAGTTTTAGCGCCTCGTAAACTTGGTTCCATGGCCCCCGGTGTCCCTTCTGCCGACGTGCAGACGACGTTAGGAGGGATGGTAGGGGGCTACTTGGGCTCGAGTCGGGCCTTTGTGACGTTCCTGGCCGGCGACGGCGACTATGTGAAGGGGGCGGTGGGGCTCGCCAAGGGGCTGAGGAAGGCGAGAAGTGCGTACCCGCTCGTCGTGGCGGTGCTGCCCGACGTGCCAGTGGCTCACCGGCAGCTGCTTCAGGATCAGGGGTGCATCGTCCGGGAGATCGAGCCCGTGCACCCCCCCGAGAACCAGACCCAGTTCGCCATGGCCCACTTTGTCATCAACTACTCCAAGCTACGCATTTGGAACGTGAGTGTTTTCTTCTTTTTTGGGGTATATTTGCATGGATTTGTTCCCTGTTAAGCCATGCACGTAGTATTAGGTTCTACTTAGATATTGGGAATTTGGGCCAGTCTTAATTCTTATTGGAAGTAAACAAGGAAGAACATGCATGGTAGCGATAGCAAAATTAATGAATTATTGTATCTGTTTCACCCAAAATCTCAGACGCTTTGGATCATCAAGCTGATGATCCAAACAGGAATTTGATCGATACTAGTATTAGATGGCTTAGCTCTTACTTGTTCTATTTCAAATATAGAAGGTTTATTTTAGATGTACCTAGTTTTTTAAACAAAAAAAGAAAAAGAAATTAAAACTAAGAAAGAGTGCTTCCTTTCATTTTATGACTACATTTCATTTAGAGTGAGGCATAGCCCAGTGCATACTCTGATTGCCCCCAGTGGAATCATCCAAAATATCTATGTAGATCATTCAGACCGTAGTTTTTATTAGAATTAATTACACTAATCGATGCATATAACAATTTCGTTTCTAGATTCCTTAAACATATATATGCATGTATATATTTGATACTTGGTATATTTAAATACTCGAAGTAGATTTTATTGGGTTAAATATTGTTGCATGCAGTTTGAGGAATACGGTAAGATGATCTATCTTGATGCGGATATCCAAGTGTTCGATAACATAGACCACCTCTTTGACATGCCTGATGGCTACTTCTATGCTGTGATGGACTGCTTCTGTGAGAAGGTATGGAGCCAATCTCTTCAGTACTCCATTGGCTATTGCCAGCAGTGCCCGGATAAGGTGGCATGGCCTGCTGAGATGGGGTCTCCTCCTCCGCTCTACTTTAATGCCGGCATGTTTGTGTTTGAGCCCAATCCTCTAATCTATGAGAGACTTCTGGATACTCTTAAGATCACACGACCAACCCCCTTTGCGGAGCAGGTGAGATGTTGGCTATCATCTTCTCGAAGCTATTAATTTGTTCTAAGATTCTTATTCTCAAAACTAACAAATTCATTGTCAATAATATATATATATATTCTAAACACATAAGTATGCATTTGACCATAATTTGATGAAAGAATCAGAATGTTGGTGACAAAAATGATGCTGAAGCTGGAGATGGTTGAAGTGATCATCTAATTAAAAGAAAATTAAAAGAACGTCTGTGAAATTAAAATAAAGCATATTATGTGCAGATACTATATATGTATAGCTACACATGATGATGTATCTATTCCTTTTGTTCACTATAATCATCCTTAATTTAATATCGTGATTTTGATAATGTAGATGAGAGCAAGAGATTTTTGAATTAAGTGAGGTAGATGAAAGAATATTTTATCAGACTATAGGATTAACTAAATCTTTTTTTGGGGGACTTGCCATGTTCATGTTTTTTAATCTTTAAATTATCAAGTGATTTTTTAAAAAAGTTATATATATATATAAAATATTTTTCATATTTGAAAAGAGCCAATGGTTTTAAAAGCTAATCAACTCTTTATATCTTAATTAAAAGTAGACCAGGCAAAGCTGAGATAATCCCCTCTTTGGCTGCAATATGTACTAACAAGAAGTAGAATCCAAAATGCTAGTGGTTCTTCTTGGAGCCCTAGCTCCATATTCTTGGTCCACGTGTTTCTGGATAGAGATGGGGCCTTCTTGTAAGCTCTCGCATGCATGAACCATCCATAAAAAAGGTTGAGCGTTTGGAATTGTGAACAATCCAAGAATCCTTGGATCATCTAACCGGACAAACCAAATGTGGTCCTCTACGTTGGCAGGATATTATTTTTTGATAAAACTTGACCGTATATTATTTGTAAGGTGGAGCTTATTCCTCTCTTTTATTACGCACTAGCTTATTTCTCTGTTTTATGACGGAGTAGTCCTTGGAAATTAAGGGCTTAAGAAGGACCATGACAACCATGACGAAGATGGTAGTGGTTGTGATTCTACCTCCATCTTTGTGATGGTTAACAAACATATAAGAAGTAACATAAGAGTTAAAGAAAGGGTGCAATGATCTCCTCCGTATGTTAATTTCTGATCACGTCTTTCTCATCTCATCTTTTTTCAGGATTTCTTGAACATGTTCTTTGAGAAAACCTACAGGCCAATCCCTCTTGCTTACAATCTGGTCCTGGCCATGCTATGGCGTCACCCGGAAAAGGTTGAGCTTGACAAGGTTAAGGTGGTCCACTATTGCGCTGCAGTAAGTCCCTTTGCCATTAGTCGATCACTTCTCTCATGTATCAAAATGTTACAAAGAATATTGCATCAATTATTCATGCCTCCTATCACTATTCACCATAAATTCTTGTGCTCTTAGGGTTCAAAGCCATGGAGGTACACTAGGGAAGAAGCTAACATGGATAGGGAGGATATCAAAATGCTAGTGTCAAAATGGTGGGATATCTACAATGACAAGTCACTGGATTTCAAGAGAGAGGACATGGTCAAAGAGGGAGAGGCCTTCTCATGGCCTTCACCAATCTTAGCAGGCATGGCAGAGTCTAGAATTAACTACATCCCCACACCCTCCTGCAGCCTAGTTAAGTGAGACAAGGAAAGATGTGCCGGACACGTCTCTGTGAGACGTAACATGGCCGACATATATATGGTTTATTTGCTGGATAATTTGGGTGATAGATAACTATCCACTATATCTAGTTATTGCCAAGGAAAATGCCTTGATGGAAGGAAATTGATGGGGTTTTGTTTATCTGATAAAAATCAGATAGTCTAGCCTTTTTTTTCAAGCCCGTGATATCCATCAGTTTGTGGCTTTTACAGAGGCATAGACTACAAGACTTCTACTTGTTAAAGTCTCTTGATGGATAAACTCTAATCAAAATACTTGAATAATTATGGCTGAAGGCATGCGTCACTGATATCATTGCTGTGTAAAAGTATTTCACTTGAGATATTTTCTTACAAGAAGAAGAGTGAGTGAATGAAGGGAATTTTGAAAGCATGTGAATGTGAACCGACCGTCCATATCTACCTCTCCGCCTCTGGTCATCCATCTCCTTCGGTGAAAATTCCACTTGGGCAAATAGAGGAAAAACATCACTTGTTCCTTTGAGAAAAATCCTGAGATAATATAGGTTTTGAGTTGTGCTTCATGAACCCTCTCTCTCTCTCTCTCTCTCTCTCTCTCTCTCTCTCTCTCTCTCTCTCTCTCTCTCTCTCTCTCTCTCTCTCTCTCTCTCTCTCTCTCTCATGGGCCAGGATTTAATTAGAATTTCTATCTTTAAAATTTGAAACCAGGTTTTCATCAATGTTAGTATGCAAATGACCTATAAAGTTGCATTGTGTTCACGACTCTATAAATATTGACAGCAACGGTAAATTGTCTAAATTAAAAATTATGTAATCTAATCCATCAAATCAAAATTCTTTGCAAAGAGGGAAAAATAAGTTATGCACCATCTTGCTCGTTTTCCGTTCTCGGGAGGCTCCCCTTATCGCTCTCGTCGCCCTCTCTCCGTCCTTTTCTCTTTTCCCTTCTGGTTCTGAGGGCCAGACGGCTTTCCGGCCTCATTTGCCGAGCCTAGCGGGGAAAAGGTAAAGGAAGGGGGCGCCGGCAGGGCGGCCGGCCAGACCTTGGGCCGAGTGTGGGCGCTCTCATTCCCAGGTGCCGGCGCTGTCCGTTAACGGGCCCTGTTTTGCCAGGACCACGTCTCTCGATTGCAGAACCTGTCGGGCCGATGTAAGTGATGTTTCGCGTGCCGCCGCCATCCATACGAGGCGCCTTCTTCGGGGTGCGGCGTGCACGGCTCGAGGGCCAACCTTGGAACCTGCACCTTTGCTCTTTGGGACCTTCTCTGTACGAGCTGCTTGACCTCGACCGAGGTGGACCCCTCCCGGGTGGACACCTGGCGGGGCGGCAGGAGAACGCTCGGCTTCGGCCGAGGTGGTTTCGTCTCAGGGGGCCACCGGGCAAAGAGCGAAGGGGCCTGGCTCGACCTCGGCCGAGGTGGGACCGCCTCAGGGTGCCACCTGGCGAGGGAGCGGGGGAGCGGCCGACCTTGGCCGAGGCGGACCCCTCCTGGGTGGACACCTGGCGGGTCGGCAGAAGGACGCTCGACTTCGACCGAGGTGGTCCCGTCTCCGGGGGCCACCTGGTGAAGGAGCGAAGGGGCCCGGCTCGACCTCGGCCAAGGTGGGACCGTCTCAGGGTGCCACCTGGCGAGGGAGCGGGGGAGTGGCCGACCTTGGCCGAGGTGGACCCCTCCTGGGTGGACACCTGGCGGGTCGGCAGAAGGACGCTCGGCTTCGGCCGAGGTGGTCCCGTCTCCGGGGGCCACCTGGCGAAGGAGCGAAGGGGCCCGGCTCGACCTCGGCCGAGGTGGGACCGTCTCAGGGTGCCACCTGGCGAGGGAGCGGGGGAGCGGCCGACCTTGGCCGAGGTGGACCCCTCCTGGGTGGACACCTGGCGGGTCGGCAGAAGGACGCTCGGCTTCGGCCGAGGTGGTCCCGTCTCCGGGGGCCACCTGGCGAAGGAGCGAAGGGGCCCGGCTCGACCTCGGCCGAGGTGGGGCCATCTCAGGGTGCCACCTGGCGAGGGAGCGGGGGAGCCCGGGCCGAGCTCGACTTCGGACGTGCGGGAGCTGCAGCTGACTCGGCCGAAAACCTCCACGTTGCTCGAATCATGCCCGACGAGATCTAAGACCGACCACGTCATCATTACGGTCGTAACAACTATCATCCTGAAATAAGTGTATCATTTGGTCGCGAACAATTTTAGGACTATATGATATATCCTCTCTATATCACATACAAATAGTCCTAAGGACTTCATCACTCAAGAACTCATTACAGAAAGATGAAATAGTGATGAACTGCCAGAATAAATATTTTATTCAATAATATAATTCATATACAATTACATCAAATGTACAACTGTCTACAGTAGAAATTGGCTTTGGGACACATTTCCCAACAAGAAAGTCAATAGATCATTAATCTTAGAAAGAGAAAGAGAGGAAAAAGGGAAGAGAGAGGAAAGAGGGAGAAAATTTTTTTTTTTTCTTCTTCTCTTTTCTTCTTCCACTCGGCTTGAGCAGGGGATCCTATGTTCCCTATTCATCCCCCCAAAACCCAGGGTGCCTTGCCAGGAGATGGTGGCCTGGATTGAGTTTCATGATGGTGTGGCCACCGATCTTGGTCTAGCATTCAACAGTGATAGACGACATTAAAAACAAAAAAAAATGGACAAAAAATAGGAGATTTCGTATTCTATAATTAATTTGACAATTGCCGGTCAAAATTAAGGCTTCTAAGGATCGAGGAAGCTAAGAAAAGATATTCACTAAGAATTCTCAGCCTTATACCTAGCTTTTCAGGTCCTCAAGCAACGATTTCCAGTGGAAACCTTGATGAAGACTCGATGAATCTCGGTGATTTTTTTTAGCTTAAAGCTTCGATCTTTGTTAGGAAGGATGGGAACCTTCCTTCCCCTTAATTAGAACTCAAGGGGAGGTGTCCAACTCCTCTTGACTTCGATTTCTATCCAGAAATCAGGAGAAGATTTCAATCGAAAGTCTTCTTCATCCTTTTTTTTAATTTGGGCTGATCCTTTCAAGTGGGCCTAGGAGCCCATGAGCTGGGTTATTATATTCTCTTTAAAAATAATTTTGTCATCAAAATTGGCTTATTTGTGGTTTAAACCTTGAAAGTTGTCAACTCTCATATCATCTTTAGTCTTCCAATTAGTTTACCTTTCATAGTGTTTATCTTATAAAATTATATCATCTATTAACTCAATTTATTCTATCCATAATATATATCGAGTTTCTCTTAAGTTATTTCATTATCATAACTTTCGAGTTAAAGAATCAATGTTTCTAACTAGCTTTGAAATAACTTAAGCCACCACATTCCGCTGCACACCATGATAAAAATTTATCATATTCTCTAGTTTTATCATAATACCTAATGATCTAATATCCAAACTCTAGATTACTCTAAATTTATTTTTATTACTCCTACCATATTTCTAGTCACTTATGTTACAATCTTAAATGATCATAATCTAAGCTCTGATACCATTCTATCATGCCTCAAATCCAGCACCTAGTTCAGCCATGTGACGGCCGTATACTCTCTAGGACAAGATTTTAAAGAATATACATGACCTTAGAATTTATTAAACTATCAAATTTTTAAGTATATAATTGATTTCGATGAGTGTTCTATATTAACAAATACCAAACCTCGTGCATTTCATAGAACTCGATCATCCGACTATATTAAAGATGCTTTATCTAATCAATTCTTTCAATCATTGTTTAAATCATTGTTTAACCATAACCAAATACTTTATCTTGTAATTTTGAAAAAGAAAAAGAAATAGAGAGGATTATGAGCTTTACAGGTCAGTAAGAATTTTCATGCACCCACACCATCATGATGATAATAGATAAGAAAGTAACATATAATCTTTAAATAATTTACATACCATAAAATAATATGGTCATGCATAATAACAGATGTCATATAATGTAAAATACCATATTATATAACCCTCACATCATCATAAATCTGATCTAATTATCTTAGGATGCTCGGTTCTGGACTACCATAACCACATTTTTTGTCCGTGCTAGGGCATCAATAGTTTTACATTTTTAGCTTGTGGCAGGGTATCAATAAAATGGCTAGTTCTGAGGACTACCACAACCATGTTTCTAGCCAATGGTGAGGCATCAATAGTTTCACATTTTTAGTCTATGGTGGAGCATCAATAGTTCAATATTTTTGGCCTATGGTGAGGCATCAATAGTTCTATATTTTCGACTTGTGTTGGGATATCAACAGTACTACATTTTTTGACCAGTAATAGGGTATCAATACATAGCTAGTCCAGTGCACTGCCACCCATCATGCAATCTTAAAATCAATTCATACTTGTTAACATATTTTATACCAGAAAATATATTCTTTTATAAAATTAGTTAAGCATGAATACTGTAACTTATCCAACCAAGATCAATAATATATGAGATATCATTCACATAAAATCATATATACTTAACAAATAAGTATATAATGAATGGTTATCAAACAACACATGCAACTATCAAATCATATATAGCAAAATCATTAATACACAATAATTTTTTATATAAATAGATGATCTATGTTCATAAATTTTTATCTTTATTGATGACAGGTTTGACACATTAAATACCAATCCATATCTGGATCTTCAACCTACGTGCTAAGAGACTTGCTTGTATCCTCCTACCAAAAAAATTATATTTCTATAGAATTAATCTTAATATTAAAATAAATTTCATGGTACAATGATTATTGACCTAGAATCCTCCATCAAGGTTCATCAAGGTCCATCCACCAATCCCTGATCTCAACTTTACAACCTTTCTAATCCCTAGAAGAGAAAACTTTTAGAGAGAGAAAGCAGATTGAAAGCAGTGAGAATATTCTAGAGAAAAAGTCAAGGTTCATCAATGTTTTGACATGAATAATTACTGAGCATCCTGGCCTTTTTTTCACCGTTTGATGTGAACCACCACACTTGACTTAAGTGTAAAGACCAAATTATTAAGCTTTGGGCAATCCATATATACTTTGTGTTTTATACTTTTATTTCAAGCAGGTAGCTCTGTCCTTAAATTTAAGGTAGCTTTCACACTTCTTGAATTTTTTTTAATATAAAGAAATATATAGTTATCTTACGCTAGCCCATAAGAGGTAAACTCTTCATTAATATTAGTAGGAAGACTTATAAGTGTTCAAAGAAAAAATATTTATGTTCTAGACTTAACTCACAATCAGGTTTTTTTAATACTTGATCCTTTAATTTCTCACAAACTCTTTAATCTAGACATCAATTTGCTTTAGAAAAACTTCACTTAGTTCAACTTGATTCTTAAACGTAATTGAGTGCCTAAAGCTAAATACTTATTTAAAGACTTTAAATTTTTTAATTTTTTTATTCTCTTCCCTAACTTAATCAATATTATCCTCAACGAAGAAAGGAAAATAAAACAAAGAGGTGAAAATGATAGATATCACCTAGGGTCAATCTCTGGAGTTGAATGGGATGGAGGTGGTGTTAAAATGTTATTCCAAATCTTCAGGCTGGAGTAGCCGAGTCCGCAAATCCTAGAATAATCAAAAGAAAAGAAAGTAAAGAAATTGGATTGCCTCCCAACAAGTGCTAGTTTAACATTTTCAGCTGGATGTAATGAGGGAGTCTCAATGATAAAGAGTTTAGGTATATCCCTCCAGATTTTAAAAAGACAGGACCAATCAAGAGACATTGTCATCATAATAAAAAAATATTTGTAAAGTATTCTACAATGATTAGCCCGTATCAATAAGGTATAGGGGGCAAGTATGTTATTCCAAGATTTAAAAATACTAGTACAATTTGTATGATGATCAGGAAGAGATTATATTTGTTGGGTCGAGATTAGAGATGGTAGTTTAGGGATTTCTTTAAAAATAGCTTGATCTATCTTAATTCCTTTCTTGGATGTGATGTGACTCAACATAATCCCTCCTTGATTTAAAGTTTGGCATGCTTTCCCAATTAACATTAAACCATTCTCTATATATTGTTTTAGCATTGTAGATAGATTTTTGAGACCGTTCTTGAAAGTAGTATCAAATTTTAATATCGTTATCTCTCATTTTAGAGATATCCCATCAGTAGTTATTTTTATATGCTTGAGAACACCTACAAGTTGGACTTCCTGATCAGGAATTACTGGTAGGGTATCAGTAGGTATGATAAGAAATGGCTTCAGTTCTAGATCGGGTGGTGATTCTAACAAGGAGCTATTAGAGGGCTAGGTGATAGCTCATATTTTTCAATCCATAGTGGGATTGTTTCGAAGTAGGATATTTCTAGTAAGTTAAGTAGGATATTTTTAGTAAGTTATTTACTTTTGTGATATGCCATCTATATTAAAATCGTCCACCCCAAATTGAGCCAAATAGGGATCTAATGAATTATGGGGATGAGTTATAGGTGTAGTTTTCCCTATTATGCTATTCAGTTATGGTTCTTGGAAAGTTTTGATTAATTCCATCATATCACCTGTTTATCCAATCTCTTCATTAAAAGGCATGGATGATTCTAGGGCACTTGAAAACAGGGCCATAGATAAGTATGGTGATGATAGAATTGGTTTGTCTCACCAGTCTGATTTATCTCTATATATTTTTACCTTAGTCAAATTATCTATATTGGTATGATTGGTTATGCAGAGTTGCTTTATGACTAATTCATTTCTGAAAGTTATAGTTAGTTGCTCAAGAAAAATTAAAGGGTCATTAAAACTTTTAGCTAGGTATGGTCCATCCGGATTACTTTCAGACTGACTAGGCAACTCCACTTCTTCCTCCCTACTGAGTGAATTTATTAGTTGATCAGTTTTAATCTCTAACTTAGTTAATATTTATATAAAGAATTGAAGGGTCTGATAGTTGCTTTCGATCTTGTCTAACACTTGTAGAACCTTTTTTTTAAATGATGGGCTATAGATAGTAGGAGAAGGTTGATATTGTGGATAGGCAAATAGTAATCAATATCAGGGATCGATCTCCGGTACCATTATTGTAGGTGGATGGTGGTCCAATTTATGAATGATTATTTATAATGATTAGTTTAGAACATAATTTAAAAAACTTGAATTGGGAACATAAGAGAAAGTCTATAAAAACCCTGGAAACCAAAAAAGAAGTGGATGCCCAAGAGCCATTGGTCCACTTCTATTTTTGTCTTCAACCCACTTGTATTTTCATCTTTTTAATATTTCTATTACAATCAAAAGATTGTACTTTTTTCATGCATCTTGTCACGTCCGTCGCACCTGCAGGACTCTAGCAATGGAAACTCTTGGAGTTAAGACATACCAGGTCAAACTTTGAAGGGCTGCACTGCCATTTGACGTCTGGCATTTTGGGACCCACACTCCAAAACCATAGAGGAGAAGCAAGTCGACATTTTGTTCTACCTTCTCTTATTCCCTTTTTCATGTATTGTACGTGATACGGAATACTAACATATAATAGTAAATAACTGCTATATGTCTCATTGTTTTTATCTCGAAAGGGCATGCGGAGCAGCAAATCTCACTACCATACCGGTTAGTTATCCATGGCCAAATTACTAGTTAATTAATAACGAGTAAGCAAACAATATTTAATTGCTAATCCAAAGCTAAAGTAGTTCTGAAAACATCATCAAAATCATTAGGAAAAAAAAAAAAAAAAAAAAAAACCTCCTATAAAAATAAAGATTACACAATTATTATACTTCGAAACTATGGGAATATTTCCGGTGTCCCCTAATTAGTCTCGTTCTCCATGTCTCTAACGGTCCACAACTAGGCTCACACCCTTTTCCTTTCTTTTCTATTCTATCTTTTTTTTTTTTTTTTTGGACAATTATGGTGAAGATGATGATAATTTAATTTTTGATTATAGAAGTAGTGCTAAATCTAAATGGATGCATTGGTGTAGGACCCATGCATGTGCTATGTATGACTCGAAATTTTGAGTTGTGGGTGTTACCTCACATTTTGTGTGGAATCAACTTAACAATGATCAAACTGTATGACATGCACGCATGTAATCATCCTCCACTTATGCACAAATACAGATCCAATGCGCATCAAAAGACGATAGTAATTAATCGTTTGAATAAAGCAAATGTCGCTCCTTTTATAGCAGTAGTTTATAATCAAAGGCATGCATGCACGTACAAAACTCCTTGCATAATGATTCGTATGACTTTATATCTACCACGTACAACAATGACCAAACTAAGCAATTAATACACACAATTACAGGGTGAATGCGCATCATAATATAAAGATCACAAGGTCTATGGGTTGATGTCGACATTCCTCCTGCATTAATTGGAAGAAGAATCCGATCGAATGCATTTCATTGTAGATCATCCAAAGGGGAACGAAATATACTCATGGAGTAGCATAACAGTAACTTTTTGAATTACAAGGCAATGTCACTACTCCTCTTAATGGTGGTTTGTATTGAAAGGCATTTACCAAAACTCCTTGCATGATGGACTCCTACGGCTTTATATCTAGCATGTTCTTGTCCTTGGACTCTCGCTTAATTATAGAGCACAATATTGGACTAACTGGCATTAGGCATTTTTCGCTGTCATGAAAGAGCCATGTTTGTTTTGGCTTCGACGAGCCATCACAAAAAAAGATATGGAAACCCTTTGACGAAATAAACCATCAATTAATGAATAGACTTGTTCCAAACTTTGTTATGCTTTTCCACATAGATATTGTGGCATGAAGTTGGTTGTTTCCATTACTCAACTAGCAATGTAGGAGGTTCTTTTACTATGTGAAGCTAGAAAGGCTTGTAGGTGCACATGTATGCATGTGGATGCCTTATCGGTTGGTTAGATCTTAAACTGTGACTTGTCGTGCAAGATATGGCTTGTGTTTAAGATTATGTTTCTCAAAATATAGGAATTTGTACAACAACTTTTGATCACTTTGAAATGATTGTTGGAAATTTGTACCTTTACTAATTTCATTTTGAAGGTGAACATAACCAGGAACGTTGATAAATTTTGAGTTGGCATAAATAACCAAAATTAGATTTTGTTGTAGAGGCAAGAAATTATACTAACCGATTAAGGCTTCTTTATTCTATGAAGAAAAAGATTTGTATTAATATCAAATATTTTCAAATTATATATATATATATATATATATATATATATATATATATTTTTTTTTCAACTACTAATTTATATAATAAGAAGATAAGGATGAGAATGGAGATCAGTTGTTATTGCATGAAATAAGGTTATTATGCATTTGCATAGCATATCATCGGGTTGAGAGGAAGAAGTATTTGATGATTGTCGTGATTACATCAATTAGTGAAATGTTTGAGATTAGTTTTCTGCAATATATTTCTATTATTTATGTATCTAAATGAAAATGTTCCATCTTATACAGGTATTTTACTTTTTATTTCTTTCTATCTCTAAAACTTTATTTGAAGGGAGACAATCACGCAGGTATATACCAAGGGAAAAAAGCATACTCTCAGATACTCACAAATGATGGTTTGATTCGATTCTAAGCCTTATGCATATTCTCTACCGTGCCGTTATAGAATCGAAGCACATATTATTAATTTATGATGATTTTGGAAAAATTATGCATGCCTTGGTTGTAATCTTTTTGAGATAAATGAATCTATATATACATGCACAGCGATGGCCAAGGATCATTTTTGAGATAAAATGAATCTATATACCCCTCCTCAAGTTTTTAGTATTTTTATTTATAAATTATTTTTAGATAAAATTTTAAATATATAATTATTTATCTAAAATTAGCCTGTATTAAATATTACTCAAAGAATCTTAAAAAAAGAAATTTTAAAAGAAAACAAATGCTACAAATCAACTTTCTCTGCTTGAAAATTAAAACAATTCTATTTTTTTTCCTTTTTATTATTTTTTCTTTTCCATCATTATTTAGGAGAAGATAAAGGATTTTTCTTATCACTTGATTGGCATCCATCTTCGGAACCTACCATGGTTGAAGCACCACGCACAGTCGGTGCCGTCCTGTTCGTCACACCAATGGATGTCATGATGGCCGGATCTGTCCCGTGGTGCAACCGATGGGAACATCCTCATGGAGTGACCAAGCGGCTGCACGTGCGAAAGCTGGATATCACCGACTCGTCGGGCTACGACTGCATCCCGATGGCCTTCATTAGTCCTGCTGCACTGATAGATTCGTATACGATGAAACCGCACACCATCCCGATAGTTGGACCTGTTGCACGGTGCAATGGAGTCTCAGGGGGCATGAGCGAGCGAGCGCTCATCGTGCCCCGAGCTGGCACCGATGCTACCGCGCTCACATCCCATTACTTACGTCCCCGTTGCTTGATGGATGCCCGATTTAATGATGTCGTGCTGACAATACTCCGTGCGATGTTGCCAGCATCGTGGCGATGCATATGTATCTTCTACGAGTCCGAGGTACTTATGACTCTTACAGTTTTAATTGCTACTATAGATAGCACATTTTCAGCAATGAAGATTGTCATGATCAGATCATGCAACAAGATGAAAAGTAATTTTTTTGTCAATTACTTAGTCACTTATATCGAGAAAGGGAAAACTAAAAATTTTATAGAAGATTTTATTATTAATAAATTTAATTCTATAAAATAATATCGATATAATTCAAATAATATTGATAAAAAATATTTAAATTTAAATTTAATTATTCATTGATTTTTTAAATATTTTTTAATTTTTTAATTTTTATTGAAAAAATTAGTATGATCCGCCCCGGCAATCCAAGCCATTGATATAGTTAAAATATGCGAAGGAGTAATAAAAGGCAACCTTTTACTGAGCAACCCTGGGCAACTCCAGTTACTTGAATCTTTTTGTGTGCGTGGCAGGAAGGTATTAGTTTCTCATCCCCAAGGGGGAGAATCAATGCAATCATGATGATAATTATCCATAAAAAGATCAATAAATTCAGCAAGATATATTCAATTTCACAACTCCTAAATTGCGTTTCCAAATAATATGTGAACTGCAAGTTTGGTACGTACTTTTTACATCAACTAAAAAAAAAACTTTGGTATGTACTTTTATGATAGATGTGGCACCAAAAAAAGAAACTATCAATTATTGATTTGATGTTAAGCAAGAATTGCAATTCACATGAAAGTCGGTGGAGCTAGCACGCAATAAAAAGCAGAGACATGTAATAATGGATAAGATCATTAATGCCATACGATTGTTATGCTTGCTTAACTAATAGACGGGAGGATATATATATATATACACTAGTACACATGCCAACCGTGAAAGAAGAATAATTAATGGACTGAAAATGGGAGAACCCAACGATTTGGCTTCTACTTTGCCATCTATTATCTCTCCGGGGTGCGTGTGCGGATGGAAAAGGAGAAAACTCCTCGGATCAATCGTAATTGTTGCATTGCAAACAATTCCATTGTTAGGTATTGAACAAAAAATATGCATGGAGTGCTCAACTTATGTACCACTCATCTCATAATAAATCTTATCAATAGCTATGATCGAGTCCATTCTAAAAATAAAAAATAAATAAATGAATTATAGCTATATGAATTAATATATAGTCGGAGTCTTAGCAAACTTTTGGGGCCAGGGGTTGAAGGCTTCATGCCGATCCCAGCCCGGCCCAAGGTTATCCCGATACCAAGCCCAATAGTGACAGTTTTTAGCCGGAAGCTACTTTGGTGCCCACGAGGTCAGATATCAGTAGTTCAACCGTAAGTCAACTAAATACTTAATAATAAAAATTGGAAAATATGTATGAACATGAAAAGAATAACTCCAGTGCTTATGTAGAATATATATATATATATCTCGCAACTTGTTATTTTAGGGGGAAAAAAATCCATCAACATCTTCTATAATTAACCTAGGATGGCATGGAAAGTTTCGTTAGGACAAAGCTTAAACTCTGATCCTTCAAAAAAAAAACCAAAAAAAAAAAAAAGAGAAAGACTTTATTTATTTATTAATTTTTGAAGCACCTTGACTGTGGTTAATCTAGAGATGGGTTGAAACCGTGACACTTGAAAAAATATCTAGATAATATGGGTTGCTGAACTTTTTGGAATTCAAGGGTTTGGAGTTGGTCCACCCTATAAAGATTTTTTAGGTGCTAAATCGAGGTGGTTGACCCAGTCCACCAATCTACCCAAGTCTTCGAACATTATCGTTAATGGAGAATTAAAGCGCGCTAAACAAACATTATTTGCATTCTAGAGACTCGTTATGCATGGATTGGCTATTCTACCTTGCTTCGATATTTTCATGATATTTTATTTTCTAATTTTTTTTAGATATATTTATACTGAACGAGTACGATTCCTCCATCTTATCCCAAAAAAATAGAAAAGAAAAAAAAGAACAAAAAAAAAAAAAAGGTGGAGGAGAAGCGCTCGGTACCAATATATACTTTAAAACTACTTGAGCCTCGCCGGGCCTTGTTTTGGCTTCAATTGTATATGAAGTCCTATATACCAAAGCCATTTCTATTAGTGCTCTCTTCCTTTTGCCATCCTGAAAACTATATACGAAAGCATTGACTCGGTAAAGCGACTCATCATCCACCATGCTTCATATCTCCTTCAAAACTATGTTGAATCCTTGCTGGCCACACAGCTTTGTCATCTATTCAGCATACCGCCTGCCCACCAAAAACTTTGAGCAAGCTTTAATACAATTCCCAGCTCTCCACTTATCATATATCAAGCGAAACACATGACATCCGAAATGACGCCGCATAAGACGACAGGGTTTGTGCCGTCAACTGGTTCTTGTTCTCATGTCAACAACCACCATCTTGTACAGCAATACAGAATTAAGAGATTGAATTGACGTCCATATGCAAGCTAATGCTGATCGATGAATGAAAATACGACACGAACCTTGCTCGAGTTCTGCTGATAGCTGCCACGTACGTTGATGGATCTCATAGAATGATCAACTTTCTCTCTCAAACCTCTCAAACGGACGATCGAGGCCTATCGAGATGCTTCCACTGCGACAAAACCTCCCAGCCACCCATTTATAAATAAACTCAAAATTTCTAGGTGAATGCTCGATTTACTTCTTGTTCCTGTTTCCATCTTATTCACTTATATTAAGGTATCACTCTTGGATATATTGTCACCTTTATATGAGTGATACCATGCATGGGCGCAAAAGAGATACTATTAATTATCGATCTCAGAGCATCACATTACCTTTAAAACACACAAATAACACTTTATATGTATACTTTAAATTGGTGTCTAAACCACTCAAAAGGAGTTTGTTCCATTGGTTGGCACCACTCTTCTCGGCGTAGAGAGGTCCCAAGTTTGAATCCTAAGCGGTGCCTAATCCGACCGTATATTCTCAAAGCTAATGGGTAAAGTATACTTGTGCAGGATGCCACGTCGAAGAAAGATCACATACGGATGGTTCAAATGCATTAATTTGAAGGAAGAATCATATGCATATATCTAGAAGCAGCGTAAAATTCTCCATTTCCATTCCTAAAAATTGCATGTTAGTTCACGAGAAAATAGAATGGTTGGCATATTTGCATGGAAGTAGCTATATATATATATATATATATATATATGTTCACGAATGGAAGATTCGTGGATGTCTATTGAACAGCGACACAAACCGTTCAATACGACAGTAGCTGTCATCCACCGATCAAAATTTCAAGCGCCATGATCTTCTAGAACAACTTCTTAGCTTCTCAGAAGAGAGAGGTACCACAGGTCCACAGCCATTCCTATCGCTTGTAGTCTACGTCTTTGGTGGTTTTTTTAATAACTCTGTACCTAACTTGGTTAAATGGTTAAACTTGAGCTCAAGCGGCAGTGCCAAACTGATCGGTTATAATAACATTTAAAGATGGTCTTGTTCCTTGATAGAAGTTTGGCAGAATATTGGCAATGGATATATATTATAAACTCATGGAAGCACTTGTATTGCCGCATGAAGAGTGATGACGAAACATTGCCTGAATGTAGAAAACCATTACGACTTTACATTGAAAAAAGAAGAAGAAGAAGAAAGAAATACATCCTTTATACTTGGACTAAGAAAAAATAAAGCTACTCTTCTCTTAGGAAGCTAAACCTTGTTAGTGTTTAATGATGATGTAAAGAATACAAACATATCATCATTTCGTCTATAAAGCCTACAGCAAGCTCTTTCCTTTCTTAACCATCCACACCTTCCAAACTCCTATCTATCTCACACTCTTTTTTCTCTGTCTCCCCCTATCTCTCCTCTCTTCTCTCCCATGGTGGAAGAAGCGAGTAGCATGGATAAGAGGATAAACAGCAGCCAAGAGGCTGAGGTGCGGAAGGGCCCATGGACCATGGAGGAAGACCTTATCCTCATTAACTACATAGCAAACCATGGTGAGGGTGTTTGGAACAACCTCGCTCGGTCTGCAGGTATTTTGTCTTCTCCTCATCTCCGCTTTGTCTTCGCCTCTCGCGATCTTGACAGCTCCTTTCTATCATCTTTCCTTTTCCTTTTTCCTTTGCTATTAACTTCTTGTGAAGGTTTGAATCGCACGGGGAAGAGCTGCCGGCTTCGATGGCTGAACTACCTGAGGCCTGACGTCCGGCGGGGGAACATTACGCCAGAGGAGCAGTTGCTGATCATGGAACTCCATGCTAGATGGGGAAATAGGTGAGCTCAAGTTCAAAGGGAGAGTGGAAGTCTTTGGTTTGGATAGAATTGATGGTTTTATAAGGAACTAGAGCCATGGCCATGCCAATATATGTGTGGACGGGATGCTATAGGACTATTAATTAATCACCGGTCCGTATTATACCATTACCCAATAATAATTAGTGCATAAGAAACTAGAACCATGGCCATGGCTACGTACATAAGTATGGACAAAATCCTAAGCTTACTAATCACTTGCTTGCATTATAATTTTTGCATCATTATATTACTCAACGATTTATGCGTGATCTCTCTATCTCTCCCTCAGTCTACTTTCAATAGAAAGTACACGTGCATGGAATTATGGACATGAAGAAACTAGCAAGAGCCACTTCACGACTTCACGACTTCACTATTTTTATCACAACGCAAAATATTTAACTCGTGGAACTTTGATGTGGCTGTGGTATTTTTGAGTCATTCAAAATAATTTCTAAGGAGAGAAGCTTGACAATACTGACTCACCTTTCTTTTTCTTTTTTTTTGGGGGGGATGGTAACTGAACCACTTTTCTTTATTGGAGAACAATGATCATTTTCCAAAAATGTTTACGTAATTTGAAAAATTAACCCTTATTCCTTGTCTTTCTATTATTCACAACATCTTTTCTTGATTACATATATCATGATATAGTTTCCTTACAGCACTCATAAGATAATATTATAGAAAAAATTGCATAAATCAAGGTGCATCTGAATTCATGACTAAGTATCAGTATATATTTATGCAAGTCTTAGAAATTATATTTTGCAATCACAACAAAAGGAAAAGAAAAGAAAAAATCTTCAAGGCACCAAAAATTGGAGACTTTGCATCTAAATTTGTATATCTAAGATCTTTCATATTTAAAGGTTACTTTCAAATAAATAATATTGCTAAAACTTTAAACATTGAAACCACCTAGCTCAACATATTCCCAATGAATCACAAAAAGTAATTGGATGCATGCTGCATGCGATCTGTGAACTAAAAACAGTGAGAACTAAACATATGTTCCCCCAAACAAGAATGGCATCAAAAAGAATATACTGACAATTATCAATAAAATAATAAGGAACGACTTTGAACCATTCTATGGCTCAATATGTCACATGTTAAAAATGAGAAGATATTATCTAGCATGCACCAGCTCTCAAAATCACCCATCCTTTTAAAACACTTTAAGAATATTTCCATAAATGCATGCATGCACACCATATTGTTTCTTACACTTCACCATCTATATCCACGCAATTAAGGTAATTATACTCATTTCTGATAATTCTATCTTATGTTCTGTAATGAGGTGGTCCAAAATTGCGAGGCAGTTGCCTGGGAGGACCGACAACGAAATAAAGAACTACTGGAGGACAAGAATACAAAAGAAGGTTAAGCAGGGTGAGTCGTTCGACTTCCAGCATGCGATGCTCACTGATGAAGCTAGTACCAGTACCAGCCAAACAAACAGTGTTGAAGATGGTGGATCTCAGCCGAGTCACACTGAACAGCACCAGACCAATCCTGATGCTCTTGCACCTCCATTCTCCACTGAATCCAGTGATAATTTCTGGTCTGTCGAGGACTTCTGGTCGATGCAGTCTCTCAATGGCGATTAAATAAAGTGTGATCATTCTCACGGACAATGCTGATCGATGATGGTAACTATCCTTTGGTATTAAACTATGTTGCATTAATTAAGTACTTGGTCACTGTACAAAAATACCTATATATGGTTAAGCTTAATAATGTAATGACTGTGAGATATAATGGTTATGCTTGGTTTTTACTAGTTATAAATTCGTGTCCAAACAATGAAAGGCTAAAAGATCAATAGTTTGTATTATGTGAGTAGACTTAATTATGATCACAATATGCGATGGTCAATTTCTAGTGAAAATATTTATCTTTATGCATACATATTTAAAGTACTGGTTGGCACATAAATAAGAAAAGCGTACGTTGTTTTTTCTTTTTTCTATGGTTCCAAATTGCCAGTTCTTGCAGTTGCTAGGAATAACCTTATACCATGCATCAATGGTATATATTACTTAGAATGGCATGATTGCAGAGTTTATTAATTTGCTGTTAACTTCTTAAAAGCAAACACCGTATTATCTGCTCTCCCAGACGCCCGGTACCGTGCAAAGTCGATATCTTCATCGTTGGCCACCCTCAAAAACTGATGAAGGGCTTGCTCATCATTGGATGCTAAGAACTTGACAGCAAATTAAATCTGACCCGTCTCAACACTTGCATCACTAATTTGAATTTAAAAAGTTCCAATATTATTATCATATATGGTTATTGTATTCATCATGAGTATTGCTTGTATATCAAGGAAAAATATAATAACCAGCTAGTAATTAACCTGAAATAAAAGAATATAAAGGAGAACAACAAATTCAAACTATAGATCACATGCATGTTGGAAAATATGAATAGATGCTAGCTAGCTATATATATCTCTAACTTATAATTACATAATAATTAAATCATGTAATTATCTTGATTCAAATCTATTGCTACAAGTAAAATTAGCTTGATTACCATGAAGATATTTTTCTACGTGACAAGCTCTGAGGCATGAGTAGCTAGAATAACACCAACGCGCATGCACATGCATGCACTCACGCATGTCTCCTCCCTAGCTCAACCATTTTCCACGATCCAACCGTATATCGATCCTTTGCCAACCTAGCCATCCGTGGCACACCTAATTCTGCCTTTAAGCATCGGCCATTTTTGTGCCTGGCCAAGAGAACTTACAAGATATGTGACAAGAGCCTAACTATTAGGTATTACCATGGTAGTTGGCGCCGACCGATATCTCATACTCATCGAGCACGTGCTTGTTGACCGCCATGAACCATGAGGTTTTCCTACAATGACTTGGCCCTGGTCTCTGCTAGATATTTGATACCATCTATATATCTAGATAAAAAACGTGCAGGAATTGAGATCTAGGGAGGGGCCATGAGCCACAAGTTGTGAAGGGGCCGGGGTGGTGGCCGGGCAAAGGTGTGAGGGGTGCACATGCTCTATTTGGGCACTTAAGGTAAGGGTTTGGCATCTCTTTTCTTTGCAGAAGGTAGGGACTTACACAAAGGTGGCCATGAGGTACGCGTTACCATCTCTGAAAGGGTAATAATGCCTTTGATTGATGGACTTGGTACCTCCCCGGTGTCGTTAGAAAGCGGCCTCAAGCACGGGTCTCATGTCCTCTCTGGTCACGTTTTGCTGGAGGAGTAATAGGTCTCCATCACCACATGCGTGAATGAGAGGAATTTTAAGGAGTGTCAGTTGGCATGAGATGCCAATAGGTGAGGACGAGGAAAGATGCAGATGGGAATATGACTCTGGAAGCAATGATAAATAAATGAATGCATAAAATACTGAAATAAAACAAGAGATCGATGATGACTGCAAATGTTACTATCGATCAATAGTCTATCCAACAAATAAGATTGGCAAAAAATATATATCAACAAGCTTTCTTGTATGAAGTCCAGAGTCCTTTCGCATGAACCATATGACATTAGTCTGTCGGATCAATTGAGCATCTTCTCTTGCAGAGAAATTTGAGACTAAAAACTTTGCACAAGGCCAAGCTATCCTACTTTAAAGCATCCATAGGTTTAAGGCCTTGGAGCAAATGAAAGTCAAAAATCTAAAACTAATCTTCCTAGCTATTTGATGTCCATCCTCTCTCTCTCTCTCTCTCTCTCTCTCTCTCTCTCTCTCAGATAGAATAGAACTGGTGGAGAAAGAGTATTTTTCATACAAGGAGGAAGAGAGTAAAAACTAATATGATAGGAAAACTTAATATTTCATTGGAATTTTTACAACTCTCTTGATCCAAGATGGTTTAAGTACATCTCCTTATATAGGAAATATTACAACCCTTCACCTATCCTTCATAAATTACCAAAAGTCATATGACACATTGGTTTCATGAATTCTAAATAAATTTCATAAAAAATTTAAAATTCATTGCTAATAACAAGACAACATTAATTCAATGACTCTTGAAAATATTAAAAGAGTCTTGAAAACCTGTCAACAATTAAGTTTATCTTTTTCCAAGATTTCCAACATGTTAGAAAATCTTGGATCAGAGTATATGCCGCGGAAGCACCGTGGGAGAGACCCTGACGTGATGATTGCAGCCTTCTTTCTAAACCAAGAAGTAGGAGAAGTAATAGAAGAGATTAGGAGAAAAGAGATACTGATCTTTATTAATCCTTGGAGAAGAAACCTTGATTACAATCAAGAACCAGCGCCTCTCTGACACCCGAGAAGCAACTCCACCTTGCAGACTTTTCATGCAAGATCTCCTTCTCCAAAATCCTGTGGAAGACCTCCACGTTCAAGCCCTTCTTCCGTGTGATGTAACCCTCACGCTGATTCCTCTCTTATGCCCCTCTAAATCGACGCTCCCTATATATTATCACATAGACGGTTTGGGGCTTCCTAAGTTGGTTGCAACCAACCAACTAATACTCGGACTTAAACCCCATAACCCACAAACCGGGTTATGTTACAGTCTCTCAAAAACTTCCCCCTAAGTCACATGAGATAAAACTGAAACTTAGAGCATCCCTAGAACACCTCCAGAAAATCTCTAGAATATATCCAGGACCCGCTTGGGACACGCCCCCAAGCCCCAAGGATCCTCGAACATCCTTGCCATGGCCTCTGAAGTCTCTCCAAAGCTTGGGAGCACCACGCAAATCCCTACAATCTCCACCTTGGTGCCCCCAAGCCTTGGCAAACTCGGCAATATTCTCCTGCATAACCTCGCTGTAACTGCATATCCTGACATCCTCTTGTGCAGATCTCCTTGTCTCTACCAACATCCTTCAGCTGCTGTGCACCCTTGGAGGCATTTGCGATGACCGCCTCCACAGCTAAAGATCCTTGCTTGTACCATGGCACCACAATTATAGCATTCTTTCTGCCTGGCAGCTGCATCAAACTTTTTCTTGGACTTTCCTAGAGAAAATCCAGCGAACTTGAACCGGCACTCACTGTAACTGGAGCTCTACTTGACACCATCTCCTCAAAGCCACGCCTCACTACCTGTGCACACAGCTTTACCTGCCTCGGAGCACTTCTAGCACTGGTGCTGGGATATGACTCCTCCCCGTGCACCCTTCCGCTCTGATCTTGCGTCGAATTCTGCTCCACCCAAGAAGCCACCTCTCCCCAGTGCTCCACCTGAAACTGAAGTCCACCTGATGCCACAGAATGAAACCCCGAGGTCAGCAACTCAACGTTTTCCTGCTGAGCTTGTACCTGAACCTCGTACCAGTCGCTGCCTCTTCGGACTCTCCGCATCCCACGGATCCCTTCGAGACTGTTTCAGATACACCGCCTCCCGCAGACTCCTCCAAAACCAAGAGCTCATCCGACTCTTCCTTTGACCCAGCGACTGAACCTGAGAAATCTGGGCTTTCATTTTCTCCATCCTTGCACTTCTTCCGAAGCAGACACTCCTGCTTAAAGTACCCTGCTACACCACACCTGTAACACTTGCCAGCCATGCTGCCTTTCCTAGACTATACCCGTCTCACCTGTTCACTCTTCTTCCATTTTCTTGGCCTCTCTGATACAGCCAAACCCTCCTGGAAGACCTCCCTATTCATCATCCGTTCTCGCTGCTCATTGGACCTTAGCACTGATATGATCTCCTCATATACCAGCGTTTCCTTTCCATACAGCAGTATAGTCACCAACGGATTGAAGCTCCCGGGTAGTGAACATAAAAGCAGCAGACTTTTATCTTCCTCTTCTAAATCCACTCCAATGTTGAGCAAATCCATGCTTATCCGATCGAACCGCTGAATGTATCCCACAACATCCTCACCCTCTTGCATCCGAAAGCTGTACAGTTACTTCTTCAGCACTAACTTATTGCACATATTCTTCCCCATATACATGGTGTGCAACCTCGACCACAATCCCTTGGGTATCTTCTTCTCTAATACGCCATACAAAATCTCATCCGCCAGATAAGCCCTAATCGTGGCACATGTTCTTTTCTTCAAGGACATCCACTCTTTGTCATTCATACCTCCTGGCCTATCTTCCAAAGCCAAATATAATCCCATTTGAACTAGCAAGTCTTCCACCCTAACCTTCCACATGGTAAAACTCCCTTTCCCATCAAACTTCTCTACACCAATCTTTATCCCGCTGCCTTCCATGATCGAGAACAATCATAAATAGCAAAATATTGACAAAAGCCTTGAAGAAGATACCTGATGTAAAGAGGGTGTAGACAGCAGCTCCAGATCTTATCCTTCATCTCAACACCTTGAGGAAATCCTAGATCTAAACCCTTCTCCAAAATTCTGGAAAAATCTCAATGGGATCCTGGGGTAAAAAACTTCTCTCTCCATGCTCGAACCCGCTCTGATACCACTTGTTAGAAAATCCTGGATCAGAGTATATGCCCAGAAGTACCGTAGGAGAGACCCTGACGTGATGATGGCAGCTTTCTTTCTAAACCAAGAAGTAGGAGAAGTAATAGAAGAGATTAGAAGAAAAGAGAGACTGATCTTTATTAATCCTTGGAGAAGAAACCTTGATTACAATCAAGAACCAGCGCTTCTCTGACACCCGAGAAGCAACTCCACCTTGCGGACTCCCTCACGCAAGATCCCCTTCTCCAAAATCCTGTTGAAGAACTTCACACTCAAGCTCTTCTTTCGCATGATGTAACCCTCACGCTGATTCCTCTCTCATACCCCTCTAAACCGATACTCTCTATATATAATCACATAGGCAGTTTGGGGCTTCCTAAGTTGGTTGCAACCAACCAACTAATACTTGGACTTAAACCCCACAACCTACAAACCGGGTTATGTTACAGTCTTTCAAAAACTCGGCGGTTTGGGGCTTCCTAAGTTGGTTGCAACCAACCAGCTAATACTTGGACTTAAACCCCACAACCCACAAATCGGGTTATGTTACAGTCTCTCAAGTCACATGAGATAAAACTGAAACTTAGAGCATCCCTATAACACCTCCAGGAAATCTCTGGAATATATCCAGGACCCGCTTAGGACATGCCCCCAAGCCCCAGGGATCCTCGAACATCCCTGCCATGGCCTTCCAAGTCTCTCCAAAGCTTGGGAGCACCACGCAAATCCCTACACAATACCCCCTAATAAATACATAATTATGTAATCTTTTGGATTTTCCATATGATCTTTGAATTTTCCATATGACCCTTTAAATTCTCCAACATAATTAAGTTTATCAACTTTCAATACTCTCTCTCTCTTGGTTGGATATGAAAAGAGAGCTCAACCCTAACACCGCGGCTTTGTAGGTCAAACAAGCAATTAATGCATGCGAGTTTGATGAACAATTGCACCACATTATTGGTGATAGATTTATAACTTGACATGGACTTGACCTTTTAGGTCCACATAAACGTACAGTTCATGTCATTATTTTCATTTGCAAATTGAACGGGTACTGCTCCATCTTCCTGGAGTCGCATACGCATGGTTAGACCATCTATGTCACATTCATCAAGCTCTGTAATCAATGAATTTGGGTTTGTCTGTATGTCCATACAAATTAAAAATTTGCTGAGAGACGCCATCTCGGTATAACTAGACGTCTACACTAAGCCTTGATTAGTATATCTATGTATATATTTTTTGATAAGAAAAGAAAAAAAAAAAAATAATAAGGTGGGAGGGGGTTTTCCAGCATAGCTATCCTCTCTGAGCACAACCATAAGGATCTCCATTGTATTAGAAAATATTCAATACAATGCGACAACAAAGATGACTCAACTTTTCCTCATTTCATCCTAAATAGAATGGGTGAGTATGTCATCCTAGTTCCTTTTAAACATCAAGAGGATCATGAGGACAGAAATATCCTAACCAATTTTACACACCTATATACAGCCTCTAGAACTAATTCTAGAATTTATTCAAATCAGCCACAGTATCATTCCTCGAAGTATCATTCTTCGAACTTGGGAACATGGGGCCACAATGTTGGGGAGCAAACCTGTTCCATGGAATACCCGGATCCAACTTGATACTGTCATGGTGGAAAGGGAACAATTACCAGGGAAGAGATGTAGGAGAAAAAGAGATATTACTTTATTCCTTTGGAGAAAAACTTTATTACAACAAATAAGATAACACTCGACAGCCCTTCTGAAAACCCAGAAGCTTCTCGCTATCCCACACGTCTTCTCTCTTGTAGGCCTCATGCCCCAAGAATCCACGTACGCCACGTACGGACAATACCTCAACGTGCGTCCTTCTCCAAAGCCCTGTGAACACCATCACGGCACAAGTCCTCCACGTGATATCTCCCTCACGTGCGCCTCTCTGCAGTCCATCACCATGGTCTCCAACGCGGACTCCCTCACGTGTGGTCTCCAAGAAGCCTCCACCTTGGAACCATGAGCCAAGCCCTACGGACCAAGGCTTTCACACTGATCTCTCCACGGTCTTCACATAACCGTAAGACCCGCTGATCTCTCCACGGTCTTCACATGACCGTGAGACCCCAAAGGGGTCGGCCTCTTGGACCTTCCTCCAACCGCACACCCCATCTTCTCATATTTATAGCACATGGGAGACGTTGAAGCCTTCTTAAATTGGGCGTCTGATATTGGACTTCTTGTTGGACTGCAACTACCTCTTGAATCTTGTTAGGATTCAATCACATGGGCGGTTAGGACTTGTCTTGGGCCAATAACATACCTCACATGGTTGGACTTCCTAATTGGTTACAACCAACCAACTAACCAACCAATTGGCTAACCTCATAACCAATTTAACAAACCTGGACCCAACCCCATAACCCAATTGGGTTATGTTACAATCTCTCAAAAAACTCCTCCCTTTCAAAGCCAACATAAAATTAATAATCCTTGGGTCAAACCCCTGACCCTGACTCAAAGGGAAAAGGAAAAAAAAAGAAAACCCTGGAATACCGCCAGGATAGCTTGGGACACGCCTCCAAGCTCCAGGGATCGCCTCTAGCATCCTTGCCATGGTCTTCCAAGTCTCTCCAAGGCTTGGGAGCACCATACAAAACCCTACAATCTCCACCTTGGTACCCCAAGCCTTGGCAAACCTGGTAATGTCCTCCATGCACAACCCGACTGTAACTGCGTGTCCTGACAGCTCCTTGTGCGGATCTCCTTGCCTTTGCCAACACCCTTCAGCTGCTGCATGCACTTGGAGACCTTTGGGATGACCACCTCCACAGCTGAAGTCCTTGCTTGTACCTTGGCACCACGATTGTAGCCTTCCTTCTGCCCGGCAACTGTATCAGACTTTTTCTTGGACTTCCCTAGAGAGAACACAGCGAACCTGAACTAGCACTCACGGTAACTGGAGCTCTACCTGACACCATCTTCTCAGAGCCACGCCAATCTCTGCACACTCTGCTCCACCTGGCTAAGTGCACCTCTGACGCTTGTGCTAGGATATGGCCAGTATCCCTGCATCTCCCACTCTGAACTCGTGTCGAATTCTACTCCACTCGTGAAGCCACCCATCTCGGGTGCTCCACCTGAAACTAAAGTCTCACTGATGCCACAGAAAGAAACCCCGAGGCCAGCCACTCAACGCTGCCCTGCTGAGCCTACCGCAGCACCTCGAACACCGTCGCTGCCTCCTCGGACCCTCCGCATCACGCAGACCTCTTCGAGACCGTTTCGGATACACTGCATCCCGTAGGCTCCTCCGAAACCAAGAGTTCATCCCAACTCTTCTGCTAATCCAGCGACTGAACCTAGCAACCATCTCTAGTGGCTGTTCCATCATGTCCCAACCTGTCTCTTGGCTGCATGATATCCCTGGCGCTCCCTGAGACCTATCCCTGGTCTCCCTGAGCTACCATCTCCATCAGCTCTAGTCTCCGTCCCTAGGCCAATCCCGCCATATCGGGACACTCCCGACTGTCCGATACCTCTGGTGCTCCCTGAGACTATCTCCTGTCTCCCTAAGCTGCCTCTGGCACCGCCTCTGCTGATGTACTCAGTCTCCTTGAGATATCCATCTCCCGAGACTCCTCTCCAACCATGCAGGATACCACCCACGTCCAGCTCTATCATGATCAAGATAGCTAGAGTACTACCGATCGCTCTCCTTCACAGTGACCAAAAGCCTGGTCCACTACTGATGGAGCTACCACTCATACTGCTCTGAAGATCTCTGGTATGTGTCGCCCACCTGTGCTGAACCATAGATCACCCGACCTGCAATGCTCCACAGCACAGAACCTGCATCTCTACACCATCGTCGCGAACTCCTGCACCATAGGATCCATCATCGTCGACGAGATCCACACAACCAGCAGACCTCCACACTGCTCCCAACACCACGAACCTCTATCCGCCTGGGAGAGCTGAAAATGGAACCAACCTGCACGTGCTGCCCGCATACACATCCACTACACCACGATCTCCACATATCCTATGATCTGACTTTATCATTAGATCCAACCTAGCTCAACATGAAGAGCTCAAAAAATGGAGTCTAACGACGTAGACGGGGCTCAAATCGGAGTTCAATCGAGCCCAGAATCGCCGAAAATCCATCTGCATAGTTTTCAGAGCATAGAGTGACTTGAAATCCTGATTTGCCGGTTCATCGTGAACCAGCCCACCGGTCCACGCGCGCCAAGCCGGTCCACGGGCTGCCATGGCTGCCGATCCATGGCAGGGAACCGTGGACCGCAGCCTCTCCTTGCCGCGCCGTCGCCCTCCGGCCTCCTCCGTCGCCTCCGGCAACCTCCCGCGATGATGCCGAGCCACCGGCGACCAGCCGCGCACCATCCGCGCGCCCACACCGGCCCCGCGACGCTCCCGCGATGCCCTGCGCTGCTCCTGCGATGCTACGACCAAGCCAGCGCCCACGACCGGCAGCGCCACTCCCGCGACGCCCCGCGCCTCCGTGCTATCGGCGAGTCCGCTCCCTACGTCGTGCTCGCGGCTGCGCCACACCCGCGACAGACCACTGCGACGCCTCCGCGCCTTTCCGCACCACGTCCGCACCCGCAGCCCTACTCCGGGCCTGTGACCGTGCACCACGCCTTGCACCTTCTCGCCCGAGCCGCCGTGCGTCGCCCTTGCACCGCTGTCCTGCGGCTGACACCCTGTGACGCGTCCGTACCTGCAGCCATGCCTGCGATGCGCTGCTCCGTGCATCATCCCGTGATGCCCCGCACTGCTCCACTGCGGCCGATGCCCTGAGCCACATCCATGCACGACTCCGTGCATCGCTCAGATCTGGATCTGCACCTCCAGATCCGGTTCTTCTCTGTATCTCCATGGAGGGAAACGAGCCCTCACCTCCAGATCTCAGAACCAGAGATCTGCACCACCATCGCAAGTCCTCTTTCCTGCATCCTTCACTCCACCGCATCAAGATCGGCTCTGATACCAGTTGTTAAGAAAATTTCAGGCTCTGATACCAGTTGTTGGGGAGCAAACCCATTCCACAGAATACCCGGATCCAACTTTATACCGTAATGGCAGAAAAGGAACAATTACCAAGGAAGAGATGTAGGAGAAAAAGAGAGATTGCTTTATTTCTTTGCAGAAAAACCTTGTTACAACAAACAAGATAACACTCGACAGCCCTTCTAAAAACCTAGAAGCTTCTCGCTGTCCCGCACGTCTTCTCTCTTGTAAGCCTCATGCCCCAAGAATCCACATACGCCACGCACAAACAATATCTCAACGTGCATCCTTCTCCAAAGCCCCGTGAACACCATCACGGCACAAGTCCTCCACGTGATATCTCCCTCATGTGCGCCTCTCTATAGTCCATCACCATGGTCTCCTACGCGGACTCCCTCACGTGTGGTCTCCAAGAAGCCTCCACCTTGGAACCATGAGCCAAGCCCCACGGACCAAGGCCTTCACGCTGATCTCTCCACGGTCTTCACATGAACGTAAGACCCGCTGATCTCTCCACGGTCTTCACATGACCGTGAGATCCCAAAGGGGTCGGCCTCTTGGACCTTCCTCCAACTGCACACCCTATCTTCTCATATTTATAGCACATGGGGGATGTTGAAGCCTTCTTGAATTGGGCATCTGATATTGGACTTCTTGTTGGACTGCAACTACCTCTTGAATCTTGTTAGGATTCAATCACATGGACGGTTAGGACTTGTCTTGGGCCAATAACATACCTCACATGGTTGGATTTCCTAATTGGTTATAACCAACCAACTAACAAACTAATTGGCTAACCTCCTAACCAATTTAACAAACCTGGACCCAACCCCATAATCCAATTGGGTTATGTTACAATCTCTCAAAAAACTCCCCGCTTTCAAAGCCAACATAAAATTAATAATCCTTGGATCAAACCCCCTGACCCAACATGACTCAAAAGGGATCCTGGGAAAAAATCCTATAAAATCCTGGAATATCTCCAGGATAACTTGGAACACGTCCCCAAGCTCCAAGGATCGTCTTTAGCATCCCTGCCATGATCTTTCAAGTCTCTTCAAGACTTGGGAGCACCATATAAAACCCTACACACAATCCATTCTACCTGGGCTACCAACTAGGTGATAGTATATATATATTTTGGTGGGTGGTCTTTGAAGTTGCAACGGGGCTGTTCTGTTGGCCGGTACTACATTTTTTCACAGAATCCTTTTTTAAATATTATAAAGTATGAGATGGAGTTCTATCTTCCGGTGAGTCAACGGGCCAGTCTAGTAAATGAAAAACAGATAGGAATACAAGGTCTTGTAGGTTTAGCACAAGGAAAGCATCCAAAATAAGAAATCATGATAAAGTGATCAAGCTAGATATAGTGGAACATCTAATATGTCCAAAAAATTAGGATCGTAAATGTTTGTGAAGCATCTTTAGCAAGGTAAATAGCTGTCATATGATGGAAAAGTTGACCTGGTTTTATTTTTGGGGTAACTTAGATTTATTAAATCATTCTAAAGTACATATATCTATCTAACAGCTCATAAAGAATATATATCACAAACATCCATAGAGCAGATCCCGTATAATTAGCTATATACGTTGCTATATATCTAGTCTGTAGCACTATTGGGTTTCCTATGAAAATGTGAAGTTGACCTGATTTTTATTGTCAAATTATTTTGATGCACTAAATAGTGGTATTGCAGCACGGATCGCCGTGGCCTGTAGCTCTGATGCATCAGGTTCCCTCCGAATCCTTGGTTTCCATCTCGCGGCCGGTTGGCTAGCTTGCTCGGGTTTCCTGCAAGGCAGAAGAAAACCTTGGACCGGAAATTCCGGCGAAGGCACTCCGACGATCAGGTCAGTGTGACGATCGAGGGCAATAGATATCTTTGAGACGAGGAGCTTGGAGGACTCTCCGCTTCCAGAGGGTAATAAAAGAGAAGACAATAATACCATAATAAATGAGTTTATTCTTTGCTTTTCTCTTCTTACCTTACCATTTTCTGCGGGTCTTATATATACGGGAGGCTTTTCAGGGAATTCTAGGTTCTCTCCTTCGAATGAGGCTTTCCGTTGCCCGCTGTTGCCTCTCTGTCGGACTGGTTCTGTGCCTAACCTTCCAGCCATAACGAGATTTTGCCACTCTAGAGGGGGCCATCCGGGTGCTGCAGGGCATAGGATCGTTGGGGGACGTCCTTCTCTGGAAGATTTAGGCATCCCGTCGTGGAAGCTGCAGTCTTCCAGTCATGCGGTCGTCGACGTGTCAGCATACTGCAAGGCTGGGAGGCTGATGTTGTCTGGATCGTGCAGGTCGTGCACATGATGCGCTACAGGGGGGCGCATGCCGCCATGGCAGGGTATGCGCCACCTCTCGGAGGCTCAGGGTGGATAGGTACTCCGTTGTCTTTGTTTTGAATTTTGACTTCCCTCCTCTTCGCACCTTTAGCGGGAAGCCATACTCCTGGTAGGAGGGTCTGCTTTGGAGAGATGGACTCGGCCTCAACCAAGAGCTGACCTCAGACGGGGGGCCCGTCCAATGAGCCCTGCCTCATCTGGGAGCTGATCTCGGAAGGACGATCCCTTCTGGAGCGACGGACTCGACCTCGACCGGGAGCTGTCCTCAAACGGGGTGTTCGCTCAATGAGCCCGCCTTGACTGGGAGCTGACCTCGACAGGGCGGTCCTTTTTGGAGAGACGGACTCAACCTCGACCGAGAGCTGTCCTCAGATGGAGGGCTCGCCCAATGAGCCCTACCTCGACTGGGAGCTGACCTCGGCATGGCAATCATTTCTGGAGAGGTGGACTCAACCTCGACCGGGAGCTGTCCTCAGATGGGGGGCTCGTCCAATGAGCCATGCCTCGATTGGGAGTTGACCTTGGCATGGCTATCCTTTCTGGAGAGGCGGACTCAACCTCGATTGGGAACTGTCCTCAGACGGGGGGCTCGTCCAATGAGCCCTGCCACGACTGGGAGCTAACCTTGGAAGGATGGTCCTTTCAGCTTTTCGTCATGCGGTCTTGCCCAAGTGGTGGGCTTCTTTGCTGTCGTGGCCGTCTACAGGCTCCATGTTAGCGGATGTCGCCGCACCGATCCACGCCAGCGGATGTCGCCGTATCAAGTGGCATTATGTGTCTTACCATATCGTGATGGATGATTGTTATTATATATATGTCATCTTATATATATAGCCTACCATATATTTTGATGCCTTGATTCTTATGATAAGATATAAGATGGTCTTCTAAATATATAGGACTTTAGTTTCAACCGTGCATACAAATTTCTTTACATGGAGCATGGCGCTTAGCTCTGGTCTGCTCAACTAGGAAGAAGTTTTACTCACTCTTCTCAAAATTGTACCATATTAAAAATGAATCCTCCTGGTGTTCTTACCCAATCTACTAAATCATTCCTTCAACAGTAGGGAGACTTCAAGCTTGGAAGTTTTAGGAGGCTTTCTGTTCCAAAGATGAATGCAAAAGTTTATCTGTGTGATGAGCAGCATGACTTGATAGCTTAATTCCTCTAGCTAGTGAGGGGTAGACATATATATGGTATGATGAACATGTTGTCAAGGGGGGTTTCGAAAGCTCCCTAAACCCAGCAGGCCAATAGAGATTCTGCAATGCAAATGCAAATAAAATGCATGGCTCTGGCCAAATGCTCCTGACCTTGAAATAATATATATCCACCCACCTCTGTCAAGCTCTCTACTAGATGATCTAATCCATTCTCCAATATTTTGATCAAGCTTTCCTCAGTAATTCTCCTTTGTTGCCTGAGATAAATTGCTATACTCTTTTTTCCTTCATGTAACTTTAGAACAGGTTCCTGACATGCTCTCTCTGGCAGTCATCTTCTGCATTAATTAGATAATTGCTACTGTTTCAACTTTTATGGTTGCATGGAAGCACAAGTAGCATCAGTGATGCCTGGCACAAGTTGATGTGGCATGATCTTGGCAGCAGGATATAACAGCTGTACAAGGTACGGTACATGATGAAGGTGATGTAACAGGTTGGACCCGGCAAAGATTAGCCGGTTATGCTGGATAAGATGTCTGGCTTTCTATTGCTACCACAGAAAATTAATGCAGTTGCTCTTGTTCCAACTCCCAATTTTGACTAAAAACAACATTCACATTTCACATCAGTATGACTCTTAGAATGGTTGAAATGAGAGCTTTATATGAACAGAATGATGCAAATATTTAGCTAAAAACACTTTGGTTACATATTATAAAGTTTTGAATATCTAGAATAAAGAAAACCGAGTAAGAAAACATTAATTTCAAAATTAGTTGCAGACTTTTCAGCCTTGATAAAAGTATAAGCAAAAGGGAGTCTTTGTAGCCTCATCAAAACCAATCTTTTACTTGGAAAACAAAACAATTAATATGGGACCAAGTAATGTTCGGTTTAAAATATTTAGATTTTCGCAGCCTTTACACCACCTGTCGCAGATTCCAAAAAATAATTCCTGGATTTAATCGAGTTATCCACGGAATTTTGCTTCAAACCCATGACCTGTTAATATTGAGACAGCTTCTATCAACTGAGCTACCATCTTAGTGGTGATTACCTTTTTGATATGCATGACAGTTAGCTGCACTTTGGTCGGTCTGTTTGGTCTTGTTTTTTTGACCAAACAAAGCTCTTGTAATTCAAATTAGTGTCTTCTCTGTAACTTCATTCTTCTCTTCAAATTAATAAAAGCCTGAGTTGCTGCACCTTGCAGCCTTCCTTATCATTAAAAAAGAAAGGGAAATAAAACATTTGTATATCAGAGAATGCATCTTTAAAGAATGCAATTGAGCTGATTTTGGATACAGTGCCATAGATATAGAGAAAAAGAACAAAAATCCTTCAGAACTATTATCATTTTATTTAATCATTTATTCATCAAAGATACAACATTGGCTGCAATTATTCGCATGTCATAAACTGAATAATTAACTCATGTGTACTTTAGGATCCAATAAATAGTGGCACCCCATGATAACCAGCAGTAACAGCGGGGTTCCCTCGTTGATGAGGTCCCTTCATTCATGTCGTTGATCCAAAAGAATTTAATGTACCGTCAAAGCACTGCAACTTCACTGTTGCTTCGTACTTCTCTAATGCCATCTTCCTTTAGTATTGTCAATACTGTATGCCACACACTGCACCATTATCGCAGCTCATCTCAAGTTCTCGCCTTGAATCTACGTAGCCACCAGCTCCCCTTAGCCTAGCAGCCTCCGTTAAAAGGTCTTTTGTCGGCAGCTCGGTTATTCTTGTGGTGATCCCCCTAAATTACCACAAGATAGGTGGCAATGGAACAAGTACTAGCTGGAATAGCTGATCCAACCACCCAACAGATCCTACTCTTCCTTTTTCCCCGGGTGCATAAATCATTGTCGCCCATGTTTTTGACTTGGAAGGAAGCAAAATTTGTTCAACAACAAACAGTGGCTCCACTTTCCGACAACCCTCAAATCTTTTCATGAATCCTGATTTCCCTTGCTTGAATCTCACCTGTTCTCAGAGAATTATGAAACATAAGTCACATAACCATGGCACATTTCGGAGGTTACAGCTCCAAAACCATTTCTCCTTTACTACAATAGAGATAGTTTAACTTAGAATTATGAACAATTGTAGTGGAAAGAACAAAAGTTTTCTTACAGTAAAATCTTTCCAGTTTTGATCGACTAAGACATGCACTGACATAGACCCAGACCACCAAAGGAATCACCTATTGCAGCTTGCCCCCACCTCAACTATCTGTCCGGTCATGGAAATCAATGATGCATGGATGCCTGCTAATTAGAAGCTTTACCAGTATTATTTCTTAAATGAAAATGAATCCCTGGAATACTAGCAAGGCAAAAAGATTGAAGACCTGCATTCCTAGCACCACAAGTTCAATTCCATTCCAGAGACTTGACTGCAGCTTTGCCTTTATCTATTAAAATTTACTTGAAAATGAGGACTTTAATTGAAAAAAAAAAAAAAAAAAAGGATCTCTGTTGGCAGCACCACATTCATAGTCATATATGTACCCCCTCCAATCTAAGTTTTGATACATGAATAGCACAATCTAAAATCTATGGCGACAATTATCAGCATCGCACATGTCGAATAATTTCTTTAAATTTGTGCTTTTGAGGTTCTGCAGAATTGGGTCCTGAAACTGTAGTGGAGGTCTGCTATTTAAACCAAGATGTGACAATAAAGAAATCAGTTCTAACTCCAAATGTGAGGGCAGAGATTTAATAACAACCGATTTCTTTCTCTATCTTTTTGCAGAGTATGTTAACTGAATGTAGATAAGAGGGAAAGGAAAGACAAGCTTGACGTTGCTTCTCTTATGCTCTGATACTCCCTGCAAGCAAATGCTATAAATCAAAACAAACAAGTTGAATATGGACAAGTAATTCTGCACATGAGATGACTTCTGTTTAGATGAATTTATTGAAAAGAATATAGAATTACAAATAAAATCCAAACTGTCTCTAAAACATGGACACATAATGTTAACTAAGCAATCCAATAACAAGACTGGCCACCTCACTAATTAGAAAGGAATTAAGAACTCACTGGCACGCACAAAAAAATGGGTAAGACAAATTCCTCTACAAGCCACATCTCTAGGCTCATCCTGAACAGAGGACTGCTTTCTCGGAGGCTGAATCATTAATTCAAAAAAGAAGTGTTTGTGTTTGTGCACTTGTGCTGTGTGTGTTGTGAAGCTCTTTACCAGTTTTCACTTTTTCATCCCAGCCAATGAGATCGACCCAAGATGATCCCTTTGTGTCCCATCAATACTGAATGGACACAGATTTTGCTCATAGAAGCATCAAGATTAACTTCAGGATTAACTGAAGGATGGGACAATCATCTTTTTAACCTCCACCAACTGGTTTAGAATGAAGCACCCAAAGCCAATATTTCAACATCGAAAAATAGTATGATATCAGAAATGGCCTCATAAGAAGAAATTCTGATATATTGGAAGGATCCCACAACTAAACAAGCAAATGCACCCAACGCATATACTCGAGTCCATGTAACAAATACTACAATCGTTTTTTAGAAAAAGAGATTGCCGATAAGATATAAATAGTAAAACTTTTGAGCCTGTAAAAATTCATGGACCATGACTTTTGAAAGGTGTTAGCAATTACTAAGCGACATCCATTTTAAGCTTCTTGATAAAAAGACTGATCAGCTTGAATCTTCTTTTAAAAGCACTGAAGTGCCTAGTTACTCTAAAATCTTTGCATAAAATACATATTTTAAAAGACCAAGAAAGTGCATGAACGTTCAGATTTTACATTTTCATTACTATCCTTCCTAATTTGGTGTTTTGCAGCCCTGCACAGATTCCTATATTGGAGGAGAAACCCAAGGTATATCCATCATTACGTAAAACTGAGATCACAAAACCTCAAGCTACTCTCTTCGAGAAAGATTGGCATCAAATTCACCATAATTTCAGATTATGCTATAAACACCTTTTTCTTGGCAGATTTTTTCCAAGAGATCACAAGTAACAAAACGAAAATTTTAGGTGGTGCTAAGCAAAAGATGGTTCCACATGGTTAACCAACCAATTAACTCCGAAAGGACTTGGACCATGCTCAAGGAGTGTCCACAATAGCTGAAGTAAATCAAGATAAAAAATGGAGGTAATATGTGTAGCAAGCCTGAAATACCTTGTCGACCCTTTTCCTATCAACTTAAGCTTTTGAGCTCAATCGATTGGTGAAAATGATATCAGACTATAGATTAGTTGGATGTCATAAGTCCAAATCCCCTCCATGCTAATTATTTATATAATTAACCCAATTAATCCCTTCATCTTAACAAAAGCTTGTCAACTTGAAATTCAAAGTACAAAGAACTCTCAGATTCAATAGTGAAATCTGCTAAACTTGAAACTCAAAGCACAAAGTACTCTCAGATTCAATAGTGAAATCTGCTAAATCTGAAACTCAAAGCACAAAGTACTCTTAGATTCAATAGTGAAATCTGCTAAAGACCGTCAGGCAATAGTAGATGATCACCCATCTTAACAATCCTCAACCTCAATATGCTCAAGCAATAAACATTTCCTCTATTTAAAAAAAATGGAGAAACATTTGTGAAACACCTTAATAAACAAAAGCTTAGGCATAAAAGTCCAAACCTAAAGAATAATGTAGAGGGAAGCAAATACTGGCATCATAGGCGTTTCTGAGGTTGGATAGGAGATGGATAAACAAATACAACTAAACAGCAGGTAAAGAGAGCATTGCCATAATAACTTCAACATATGAAACAATTGTTGAGCTGTGGAGCCAGCTCACGAGAAGCCCAAAAGGAAGCAAAAAAAAAAAAAAGATTTTGGCCTGCCATATAGGACCCGGCCCAGACCCACGCGCGCGGCTCGGCCCAGGCGCATGGGAGAGTGGGCGCGTGCGGGCTCAGCCCTGCTCAAGGCAGTCACGCACAGACCCGTTTCCCAGCATTTCCCAAGCATTTCCTAGATAGTTTCGCACAGCTCATACACGGTCCACGGGCCTTCTAAGGGTTTTGGATCGTCCGATCGTTGATCGGATGGCTGAGATTGATTCCAGGCCTTATCAGGCTTGATCTAAGACTTTTTGAGTTGGATTCGGACGCGGTTTGGACGATTTTTCGTTATCTTCTCAACAGGGACAGTAGAGAGCCGCCGAGCAGAGAACAGAGGGCCAAAAGAGAGCCAGAGAGGTGATTTTGCAATCCAGAAGAGTAGTCCAAGTTTCCAAGAGAGAAAACAAGGGGAAGAGAGAGAAAGGCAGAGAGAGGGCAAGGGTTTCTCCTGTATTGATTTATTCTTTCTTCTTTCTTCATATTGGACTGGGGTTTACATCGAGGAAGAGTTCTCTTGTATAACAACTTCATGTATTTCTTTTTCAAAGTGAAGATTTATTCATGTGCGGCCGTGTACATATGAGCAAGAGGCTCTGAACCACATAATCCCCGTATATTGCTTATGCTTATATTTTTATTTATTTTTCAGGCTTTATTTTTCGTTTCTTTTGCAACCTATTTCGACATCCCACTGTGCACCATATCCTAACAACTAGTATCAAGGTACCGGGTTCGAGTGGGATCGATGGCAGGAGACGAAGGAAAAGTCAAGATCGACAGGTTTGATGGGAAAGACTTTGAATTCTGGAAGATGTAGATCGAGAATTATCTACCAGAAGAAGCTTCACCTATCGCTGCTGGAAAAGAAATCCATCGAAATGTTACAAGAAGACTAAGATTTGTTAGACCGCTTGTCTTTGGAAGTCATCTATCTAACGTTGGCCAGGAACATCGCATTCAACATCCTGGAGGAGAAGATGACAGCTGAATTGATGCAGGCACTATCCAACATGTATGAGAAACCATTGACCTCCAACAAGGTTTATCTCATGCATCATCTGTTCAACTTAAAGATGAGCAAAGGTGAGTTCGTAACCGATCACATCAATGAATATAATTTGATCACTAGTCGTTGAGTTCAGTTGACATAAGCTTTGAGGATGAAGTTCATGCCCTAATTTTTTTATCCTCTTTGCCCGAGAGCTGGAGTGCAACTGTGACAGCGGTGAGTAGTTCGCATGGCTCGAGTAAGCTAAAATTTGAAGAGATCCGGAACCTGATTCTTAGTGAAGACATCAGGAGGAAAGAAACCAAATGGAGCTTTGGTTCTGTCTTGGTGACTCAAGAAGGCAGAGGAAGAACTACACAGCACAACGAAGGCCATGGGAGATCCAAGTCTAAGCAAAGGAGCCAGTAAAGACTGAAGGGTGATAGCTGTTGGCACTATGGCAAGAAAGGGCACATCAAAAAGAACTGCTAGGCAAGGAAGGACAAGGAGCAGAATGAAAAGTCAGTCAATGCAATGACCAAGATAATTGAAGATGCATTGGTTCTCAGTGTGGATAATCCGATGGAGTCTTAGATTCTAGACTTTGAAGCTTCGTTTCACTCTACCGCATAAAAGGAGTCTATACACAACTACATTACTGGAAACTTCAGAAAGGTCTATCTTGAGATGAAGAGCCTTTGGATATTGTGAAAAAGGGTGATGTACATATCAAGATGCCAGATCAATCAGTTTGGAAGTTCAAGAATGTCAGACATGTCCCAGGATTAAGAAGAAACTTGATATCAGTCGGGCAGCTGGACTCAAGGGTACATTACAACTTTCATTGGTAGCTCTTGGAAGAGAAGATCACCAAAGGTACGATGGTGATAGCACGAGAAAGCAAATTGGATACCTTATATATGACTAGTAACATCAGAGATGTAATGGCACTGGCATAGGCAGACTCGAAATTGTGGCACTACAAGCTGGGTCACATAAGCGAGAAAGGAATGCAAGCATTGTTGAAGAAGGATAAGCCACCGGGTTTTAAGATGACAAATATTGGTTTCTACGAGAATTGTATTCTTGGAAAGCAGAAGAGAGTCAGCTTCTCCAAGATTGGCAGGGTACCAAGATCAAGAAAGCTAGAGCTTGTGTACACCAACATGCGGGGTCCCTCCCCGATTGTATCCTTTGGCACTTCGCGATACTATGTGACCGTCATCGACGACTCTACCAGAAAGGTATGGATTTACTTTTTACAAAATAAATCTGATATATTTGACACTTTCAGGAAGTGAAAAAGCCTGGTGGAGAATGAGTTTGGATAGAAGATAAAGTGCTTGAGATCGGATAATGAAGACGAGTACGACAGCATCGAGTTCAAGAAATTCTGCACAACGAATAGGATCAAAATGGAGAAGACAATTCCAAGTATGCCATAACATAACAGGATAGCTGAGTACATGAACAGGATCTTGAACGAGAGAGCTAGGAGCATGAGGCTCCATGTTGGATTGTCCAAGATGTTTTGGGCTGAGGTAGTTATCACTGCTGCCTATCTGAATAACAAGAGTCCCTTAGTCTTCTTTGAGTACAAGCTACTAGAAAAAGAGTGGATAGGGAAGTTAGCAAGCTTATCTCACCTGAAGGTCTTCGGTTGTGTCTCCTACGTACATATTAATGTAGAGAAGAGAGACAAGCTCGATGCAAAGATAGAGAGGTGCTTCTTCATTGGGTATGGCACTAATGAGTTCAGGTACAAGCTTTAGAGTGAGAAGGACAAGAAGATCATTAGGAGCAAGGATGTGGTTTCAATGAAAGAAGCTTGTACAATGACCATAGTATTCCTGACAGAGTAGGACAGGTAGATAAGGAGAAAGAACAAGTAAAATTGGAAGAGATCATAGAAGAAGACATTGCCAAGAGAGCAAGAGATCTTGAACCTGAGCCAGAGACACCTCAGCTGAGAAGATCTACAAGAATCTCGAAACCACGTGTAAGGTATTCATCCTCATTGCATTACCTGTTGTTGACAGATGGAGAGGAGACCGAGGGCTTTGATAAAGCCATGGAGAGCGAAGATTCAATCAAGTGGGAGCTGGTGATGAAGGACGGGATGCAGTCCTTGATAAAGAATGAGACATGGGAGCTCAGCACACTACCAGAAGGAAAGAAAGCACTGCACAACAAGTGGGTCTACAAGATCAAGGAAGAGCACAATGGCAGCAAGAGGTACAAGACAAGGTCAGTTGTAAAAGGCTTCTAATAGAAAGAATATCCAGGTGGTGATGCCGACACTAGGAGGAGCACGACAAGTTACGTGTACACCATTGGTAGGATAGCGATGAGCTGGGTCTCGTAGTTACAGAAGATCATGGCTTTTTCTACCACCAAAATGGATATGCTGACAAAGATGGTCACTGCAAAGAAATTGGGACCATACATGACCTCAATTGGCCTCCGAAGCTAGTTGATTGGAGGCGCCGTACAGGATACTAACATATTTTTATTTTTCTTTGAAAGTTTGCTTTTCATGTTTCAGGTGGATGCATGATTGAGTGTTCCTGGCTCCAAGTGGAAGAATTGTTGAGTTGTGGAGCCAAGACCACCTCCAGAGAAGCCCATAAGGAAGGAAAAAGAAGGATTTTGGCCTATCAGACCGAACCTGGCCTAGACCCATGTGCATGGCCTGGCCTAGGCCCACGCGCGGGCTTGGCCTAGCTCGAGGTGGTCATGTGCAGACCCATTTCCTAGCATTTCCCAGGCATTTCCCAAATGGTTTTGTATAGCTCATGCATGGTCCACGGGCCTTCTGAGGGTTTTGGACCATCCGATCATTGATCGGATGGCTGAGGTTAATTCCAGGCCTTATCATGCTTGATCTAAGACTTTTTGAGTCATATTTGGATGCGGTTTGGAAGGTTTTTTGTCCTCCTCTCAACAGGGGTAGTAGAGAGCCACCGAGCAAAGAACAGAGGGTCAAAAGAGAGCCAGAGATGATTTTGCAACCCAGAAAAGTAGTTGATGGGAACATCGGCCCAGAATCTGAAGCAATCCAGATCAAACCTGAAGTCAAGCCCAGAACCTGAAGCTCAGCCCAGCCCAACTCAAAAGCCAGCCCAACCTAGAAGCCAGCCCAGAACCTGAAGCACAGCCCAGTCCAAACCCTGGGGCCGAAGATCATGGAGTCGATCAGCACAGATCCTGATGAGCACTAATCCTGATGCAGCACTCTTGAATTTAAATTCAAGAATATTATCTTATTTTATCAGTTGTTGTTAGGATTGATTTATCAATTGTTTTTAGGATTTGATTGCTTAGTTTGAATATTTGTTTTAAGATTTATCTTATCATTTTGTTCAGATCTTTCGATTTATTGAGAAGTTCCGATTGTTTTAGGATTTGTTTGATTGTTCTATTTAAGATCTTTGGTTATTGGGAATAAAATCAGCGAGCGAAGATCTAGATGTGTCCCGACTGCTCCCCCTCTCTCCTTTTTCTGATCCTTCGGCTCTTTCCTCTTCTGGTTCTTCCCTTATCCAGATTATTTTCTTTTTAAGTTTTTCTCCATCTTTCTAAATTTTCTTTCCTCTCTTTAATGTTTCTTCTTCATGATTTTTCATTCATCCTCTCCCTCTTTCTCATCTTGCTACTATCCTCTTCTCGGACCTCCCTTTTTGTTATGCTTTATTACCTGCTACTATCAAATATCTGGTTCCCCTTCGAGTCGTCATCGAGAGTTTTAAAACCATCCAGAACAACTGCCACGGCATCTTCTTCCGGCCGCATCACCGAGGCGTCCAAGAGGAGCTCATCCGCCCGATCTTCCCGTCCGACAGAACAAGCAAACGACTCACCACTCCGCCGACCGGAAATCACCCTCCGACCACTGAGCCGCCGGTCACCACTTCCGGGACGGTCCACGCCACCGGCCGTCCCAAATGGCTCAGCCGCCCCTGTGCACAGATCTCCGCCGAGACTGCTAGTGCCCGAGCCGCCCAATCGCCGACGCTGCCGCCATCTCCTCCACTTCCAGTCGGTCAACCACTAGGTTTCTCCCATGGCCGTCACCGTTGGCCACCATCGACCGCAGCCGTCCCCTCCTCCCGTGAAGCCTTCCGCCATGGCCTCCATCGCCCGCTGGTCCGTGCCGCTTTTTTCCCATCGTGCCGCCGCCAATCGCCGGAGCAGGGCCGCGCAGCTGTTCCCCCAGGCCGCCGTCCTCTTCCCCAGCCCCGTCGCCGACGACCCCGCCGAAATTCCACAGCCATCGGAGCTTTTGCACATTCGTCAAAGCAGGAGGGCTTCTTTGCACGGTCGTGAAGGCAAAGCCGGCATCCTCTGCCGACTTTAGGAATAGCAGAGAAAAAAAAAAAAAAAAACCGTGGAAAAAAGTGAAAAAAAGGGAAAATACAGAAAGAAAAAAAAATATGGGTTTTTTTAGTATAAAAAAAAAAATGAAAATAAAGGAAAAAAAATATGAAAAAGGTTTTATTTGAATAAAAAAATTGAAAAAAAATAAATTAGGTTTAGCCTGCTCTAAGATCATTTCTTAATGACCAACGATCCGATCTTCTTGGAATAAAACTTGATTCGGGGTCGCGTATATTTTCGTATCAGAGTAAGTTTAGTTTAGGTTAGGTTAGATTAGTCATTTTAATTGTACTATTTCTATAAAAATTTTTAGTCTGCAGATCATGTGATGTGTTGGAGTCAGAAGATTATTGAAGCTTGACTCCTCCGTCGAGTTCTTCCCACATCAAGAAAAATGATGGAAACATCAGCTTCAGAATCTGAAGCAACCAGATCAAACCTGAAGCCCAGCCCAGAACCTAAAGCCTAGCCCAGCCCAAACCCTAGGGGCCCAAGATCATGGAGTCGATGAGCACAGATCCTGATGAGCACTAATCCTGATGCAGCACTCTTGAATTTAAATTCAAGAATATTATCTTATCTTATCAGTTGTTGTTAGGATTGATTTATCGATTATTTTTAGGATTTGATTGTTTAGTTTGAATATTTGTTTTAGGATTTATCTTATCATTTGTTCGGATCTCTCGGTATGTTGAGAAGTTCCGATTATTTTAGGATTTGTTCGATTGTTCTATTTAAAATCTTTGGTTATTGGGAATAAAATTAGCGAGCGAAGATGAAGAATATTATCTTATCTTAGCAGGGGGCCTGGCTCGACCTCGGCTGATGTGGACCCATCTTGGGGTGCCACCTAGCGAGGAAGCAAGAGGCCGCCAGCTTCGACCGAGGTAGACCCCTCCTGGGTGGACACCTGGCGGAGTGGCAGAGAGATGCTCGACTTCGGTCGAGGTGGACCCGTCTTGGGGTGCCATCTGGAGAAGGAGCAGGGGGACCTGGCGGAGTGGCAGAGAGATGCTCGACTTCGGTCGAGGTGGACCCGTCGGTGCCATCTGGAGAAGGAGCAGGGGGACCTGGCGGAGTGGCAGAAAGATGCTCGACTTCGGTCGAGGTGGACCCGTCTTGGGGTGCCATCTGGAGAAGGAGCAGGGGGGCCTGGCTCGATCTCAGCAGAAGTGGACCTGTCTTCGGGTGCCACCTGGCGAGTGGCAGAGAGATGCTCGACTTCGGCCAAGGTGGACCCGTCTTGGGGTGCCATCTGGAGAAGGAGCAGGGGGGCCTGGCTCGACCTCGGCAGAGGTGGACCTGTCTTCGGGTGCCACCTGGCGAGGGAGTAGGAGGCCGCCAGTTTCGATCGAGGTGGACCCCTCCTGGGTGGACACCTGGCGGAGTGGCAGAGAGGTGCTCAACTTCGACCGAGGTGGACCCGTCTTGGGGTGCCATGTGAAGAAGGAGCAAGGGGGCCTGGCTCGACCTCAGCAGAGGTGGACCCGTCTTGGGGTGCCACCTGGTAAGGGAGCAGGAGGCCGCCAGCTTCGATCGAGGTGGACCTCTCCTGGGTGAACACCTGGCAGAGTGACAAAGAGGTGCTCGACTTCGGTCGAGGTGGGCCCATCTTGGGGTGCCACCTGGCGAAGGAGTAGGATTTTGAAATAAAAATCCATGTGGCACCTGCGACTTCCAGCTGGATCTGATGCACGTTCCACATCAGCGATGTAGCCATATCAGTTGCCCCCCATCCCCAGGCCCCATCGAAGCATCGTGGCTTGGGACGTGGGGATTTAATGCGGAGATGACGTGGAAAGGATGAAAATCCTGCGCCATAATTGCCACAATCGCCGCTGCCACTCCCGTTGCGCCCGAAACCCTGGAGAGGCTGCCACGTGTGCGCGTTTGATGGGCCATTAATGTATCGTTTCGAAATCGAAACAGTTTCTCTCGAACTGAAGCGTTGATGTTGGGCATGCTCCCACGTGGTAGTCATCTGATGGCTCCGAACGGAAAGAGGCATACGGCTGCTATTGATTGAGTTTGAAAAGGATGGGGACTTTCCGAAAATGAGGTCTCTCCGCTTTCTCACACCTCGCCGGCGGTTGCAGTGGTCTCCCTTCATCTTCCAGGGTCGCCATTCCTTTAGTTCAAAACATCCCGGTGAGTGCCTGTGTCTCCTTTTCTCTTCTTCCACCTCCCAATCTTTGTGCTAGTTTTTCTTGCTTCTTCTTCCTTCATGGCGCGTCGCCATCACGTTTCTTCCAACCCGGACGAGGCCGGTCCTTCCCGGTTGAGGACTCCATCGTCTTCTTCCTCGGAGGGGGAAGAGATTCCGGACGAGGTTCGGAAGCAACTCCAACCTGGGGCATTGACCATAGGTGTCCCTAGGGGTCCTAGGTCTCCTCCCATAGTTTCCGCACGTCCCATTTCTTCCCTTCCTCTTCCGGAGGCCTCTTCCTCTGGTCCCTCCGGTTATACCTCGATGATGACCGGAGACGATCTTTCTCGGATCCGGGATACCTATGGGATCCCGGACTCAATCCATCTTTCCCTCCCACGGCCTAGAGATCGAGTAACCTCTAGTGGCCCTGGGAGGGTCACCTTCTACGAGGACTTCCTCCTTGGGGGTCTTCGTTTTTTCCTTCATCCCTTCTTTCTTTCGTTTCTCAATCATTATCGTCTTGTCCCGGCCCAGTTGGCACCTAACGCCATCCGGGTCATCTTCGCTTTCATCTTCTTCTGCCACTTCTATGGGTTCGTTGCCCGTTTCTCCCTCTTCAGGGCTCTCTTCACCCTGAAGCGTTACTCCACCGATGATGGCTGGTGGTATATTTCACCCCGGCCTAGGTGTCTTAGGTTCGACCTCCCTTCATCGATCAAGGGTTGGAAGAATCGCTTCTTCTTCGCCTCGGTCGAGGACGTCGACTGGGCCTGGAGTGAGCCGGACCGGTTCCCGAACCGAAATTCCCAGGTCGAGCCGGTGGATCAGGATGATTATGCACTGCTGCTGGGTGACGTGATCCCAGCTCTCGATGTTCTGCTCTCGGAGTAGAATTTATTCGAGGTAGGGATCAATCCTATCCGGAAGTTGGGTGAGGCCCCCGGATCTTCCCCCTCTACCTTCATTTTCTGCTTTGTACTTCCTTTCTTTTATGCCAGCCTAACTGACCCCCCCTTCTTTTTCTCAGGTATGAAGTTCTCCGTAGAAAGCTTGATGGAGGGCATCCTGGAGAGGGACGCTACCGAAGGGACTGAGGATCCCCCAGCGAAGAGGGCTCGCACTGAGGCGAGCCGAGGGCCTGCGCCTACTTCAGCCATCGCCGGTCCTAGGGCAACAGCTCCTGCTCCCAGGTTGCCTCGAGCCCGAAGCCCGACGTCCCTGTCGTTGACCTCGACAGGGTCGGGGTAGAGAGGAGGCCAGAACCCCCCCGGGCGACGCCTGCTCCTGCTGCTGCACCGGTTATCTCCACGGTGGCCACTAGGGCGGTCGCAGCTCCATCGACGGCCGCACCGCCTGGCGAAGGGGCGGCCGCCCAGCCCACTGCGGACGACCTCATTCCATCGCCGAACCTCACCAGCCGCTCCTCCGTGATCCGTGATCAAGGGCTCGCGGAGAGGGTAATGGAGTTTGCGAGCACCTCCCGGGACTGCCGTCTGAGAGGCGGCCGGGAGTACACCGAGGCGCCGCTCAGGATCCTCCCGCTACTTTTTACGGTAAGTTCCGAGCTCTGACCTTTTAAAGTTCCAGTTAGATCTTACTAACATCTTGTATCTTTTTCGATATAGATCAGGACAGACGTTCTCTTGCTGAGGAACTTCCTCGCCGGCTATGCCAAGAAGGACGCCGAGAAGGAGGAGAAGCTTGGCAAACTCGCAGTCGACGTCAAGGACCTTATGGAGAAGGGGGTCGAGCTGCCAGTGAACAACCAGGCCCTTTGGGCGGACCTGAGCCGCGCCGAGAGGCGCGTGAAGGAGCTTGAGACCTCTCTGTCAAGGAGAGGATCTCGAGCCAACGCCGCACGGAGGAAGACGCGGCGGAGCAGACTCGCCTTAGGGCTCAGTCTCGGTCATTGGAGCGTCGGGTCGAAGAGGTCCTCAAGGAGCTTAGCGCAGCCAAAGAGAAGAATTCTTACATCAAAGGGCTGCTGGAGGTGTCCAAGAGGGAGGCACAGGAGGCCGTGCTAAAGTTCCGGGCCTTCGATGAGTACATCGCAGAGGTGCACGAGGCAGCCGTGGACTCCTTCCTGAAGGGCTTCCAGGTATGCCGGGAAAAGGTGAGTTCCTTTTATCCCGTGCTCGACCTTAGCAGAGTCGTGATGGGTGGCTGGAGGGAGGAGCCTCAATTGCGGCAGGTGATGAGGTGGTGGCTCCCGAGCAGCCTCCAGTCGACGACGCCGGTGGAGAGGGTGCCCCCCAGCCTGAGGAGGATGCAGCCGCACCAAAGTAGCCCCGCGGCTTCATTTCTGTTTCTTTGTCATATTTTATTTTCTTTCTTTGGGGTCTTCCGGCCTGTCGGAGCCCCTTTTTGTAAGGAACTAATATCAATGAAAAATCCTTTTTTCCATCAACTTGTTCCGACGTGTTTGCTTTCTTCTTCTTTTCTTCTTCTTTTTTTTTTGTGCATCTTTCAGACCGAACCCCGGTGCTAGCTACTGGGACTAAGTCCCGTAGTGCGTTCCGAGCTGAACTCCGGGATTGCATGGGCGAACTGGGTTCTGCTCCACCTTCCAGACCGAAGTCCGGGACTTCATTTTGGAACCAGGTTCCTTGCGAACTTCCAGACTGAACCCCGGGGCCGCATGCTAGATTTGAGCCTTACGCGGCTTGCCGAGCTGTTCTCCGGGATTTTGTAGGACCGGGACCTAAGTCACCGGGACCTCTTTCGGACTGAACTCCGGGGCCGCATTTCAGAATTTAATTCTGTGCGACACTCCAGACTGAACTCCGAGATTTTTATGAGAGGGACCTCGTGCCTTCGCGGATCTTTCGCCGTGTCCATGCTTACCGAACTTAGAGCTGGATGGCTTTTGTCCTACGAGATGAGAGTAGGCATTTGATGAAAAAGATTTTATTGCTAAAGTTTGAGGGGTCTTACACTATTGGTAGTACGTCCTCAAGTTTGAGGCATTCCAGGTCCGAGGGAACCAGAATCTGCCTAGCTCCTCCAGGTAGTATGCCCCGTGGGGGAGTGCCTCTGCCACCCTATAAGGGCCTTCCCAATTTGGGGAGAGCTTTCCGCACTCCCGTGGCTAGGAAGCTTCAGTGTGGCGTAGCACCAGGTCTCCCTGGCGGAAGGACTTCGGTCGCACCCTGGAGTTGTAGTATCTGGCCACTCGTTGCTGGTAGGCCGCCTTCCGAACTCGCGCACTATTCCTCGTTTCTTCAAGGAGGTCCAGGTTCAGCAGCATCCTGGCAGGGTTCTCTGCCTCATCATACTGTTCCATGTGCAGGGTAGGTAGGCTGAGCTTAACTGGGATAACCGCTTCCGCCCCGAAGATAAGGTTGAATGGGGTCTCATCCATAGCCATCCTTAGGGTAGTGTGATATGCCCAAAGGATGCTCGGGAGCTCTTCTGCCCACCTCCCCTTGGCCTGGTCCAGTCTTGTCCGGAGGCCTTGCAAGATGGTCCTGTTCGTTACCTTGACCTCTCCGTTTTCTGAGGATGCGCCACTGAGGTGAAACGATGGTGGATGCCGAGATCGTTGCAAAACTCCTCGAACTCCCGATAGTCGAACTGGCATCCATTGTCGGTGATGATGGTATAGGGTAAGCCGAAGCGGTAGACAATCGACTTCCAAAGAAACTTGGTGACGTTCGTCTCCGTGATCCGGGCTAAGGGTTCGGCCTCGACCCACTTCGTGAAGTAGTCAATAGCCACGATCAAGAATTTTCGTTGCCCGGACACCGGAGGAAAAAGTCCTAAGAGGTCCATGCCCCATTGAGTGAACGGCCATGGGGCGGAGAGCTGGGTGAGTGGGGCAGCGGGCTGACATTGCATCACAGCATGCTGCTGACACCGGTCACACCTTTTCACGAAGTCAGCTGCGTCTTCCTTCATTGTTTCCCAGATATAATCTTGACGGAGGGCCTTATACGCCAACATCCTGCCCCCCACATGATTCCCACAGATGTCCTCGTGGATCTCCTGGAGCATGAGTGCGGCTTCTGCAGGTCTCAAACACTTGAGGAGCAAGTAGGAGTAGGATCTCCGATACAGCAGTCCGTCTATAAATACGAATCGTGCGACCTTCCTTTTAATGAGGCCAGCCGCCACGGGGTCCTCTGGCAATGTGCCGTTGGTGATGTACTCGATGTACTCATCCATCCAGCTGGGTCTTGGTTGACCTGCTGGACCTCCATGGGTGTCTCGTAGCTCGGGACCTTGAGATGCTCGATATAGGCGCGACCCAGTGATGAGTCCGGTAGGGTTGCCAGGCAGGAGAGTGCGTCTGTGCGAGCATTTTCCCCGCGAGGTATATGGGAGACGCTGAAGCGCCGAAATCCTGTCGTGCTCGTTCGCACGAGCTCCAGGTACTTGGCCATTTGGGGGTCCCGTGCCTCGTACTCCCCCGAGACCTGCCTGGCCACTAGTTGCGAGTCGGTGAAGACCCTGAGGCAGGCCACGCCCAGCTCGCGGAACACTCTTAGCCCCGCGAGAAGCACTTCGTTCTCCGCCTGGTTATTGGTAGCGGCGAACTGGAAGCGGAGTGCACACTCGATGACGACCCACTCGCCGTTGGCAAGGATGAGTCCAACTCCGCTCCCACCGGAGTTCGAGGCTCCGTCCACGTGAAGGATCCAGACGTCCTCCTCTGGTCCTGGTTCCAGCTACTGGTCTTGGGGGCTTTCTTCCGGTCCATCGCCCAGGCCTGCACACTCAACCAAGAAATCAGCGAGTACCTATGCCTTCATGGCCGACCTCGGCCTGTAGGTGATGTCGAACTCGCTGAGCTTGAGCGCCCACTTCGCCAGGTGCCCAGACGTGTCAGGTCGGCTGAGCACCACCTTCAGTGGTTGATCCGTTAGGACCGCAATGGGGTGCGCTTGGAAGTAAGACCTGAGACGCTGGGCGGACACGATTAGCACAAAAATCAGTTTCTCGGATCGAGAATACCTGAGCTCCGCATCGCGGAGGAGTTTGCTCGTGTAGTACACCGGTCTTTACGTGGCGGACACGATTAGCACAAAAATTAGTTTCTCGGATCGAGAATACCTGAGCTCCGCATCGCGGAGGAGTTTGCTCGTGTAGTACACTGGTCTCTACGTTCCTTTGTCATCCGTCCGAACCAGGACTGAACTGACAGCTTCTGGTGTGACCGCCAGGTACAGGAGGAGCTCCTCTCCTTCCTCTGGCCTGGAAAGCAGCAGCGGAGATGCCAGTGTCCTCTTCAGTTCATCAAATGCCTCCTGGCACTCCTTCGTCCAGGTAAAGTCGTTCATCTTCCTCAGCGCCTTGAAGAAGAGCTGGCAGCGATCAGTGGACTTTGAGATAAATCGACTCAGGGCGGCTATCCGGTCGGTGAGTCGCTGCACTTGCTTCTTGAAGGTTGGTTGCTCCATGTCCAGGATCACCTAGACCTTCTCTGGGTTGGCCTCTATCCCTCTCCGAGTCATCATGAACCCTAGGAACTTTCCTGCGGACACGACGAAAGCGCCCTTCGCCGGGTTCAATTTCATCTGGTGAAGTCGGAGGTTACTGAAGGTCTCCGCCAGGTCGCCGACATGTTCCGACATGGGCTTGCTCATCACTAGCATGTCATCCACGTACACCTGCATGTTGCAACCAATCTGGTCTTTGAAGACCTTGTTGACCAGACGTTGGTACGTGGCACCTACGTTCTTGAGACCGAATGGCATCATTTTGTAGCAGTAGGTCCCGCGGTCGGTGACGAAGGCGGTGTGCACTTCGTCCTTCGGGTGCATTCGGATCTGATTGTATCCGGAGAAGGCATCCATAAAAGAGAGGAGGCGATGCCCTGAAGTAGTGTCCATAAGCTAGTCGATCTTTGGAAGAGGGAAACTGTCCTTCGGGTAGGCTCGTTTGAGGTCAGTGTAGTCCACACAGATCCTCCACTTGCCGTTGCTCTTCTTCACCATGACCACGTTCGCCAGCCAACTGGGATACTGTACCTCTTGTATAAAGCCGGCGACGAGAAGCTTCTCTACTTCCTCGTTGATGGCCTTCTGTCTTTCTGCAGCAAAGCTCCTCTTCTTCTGGCAGACTGGGCGGCACCTCGGGTCAATCTTCAGTTGGTGGGTGATGACTTTCGAGGGGATACCAGGCATGTCTGCAGCAGACCAAGCGAACACATCAGCATTCGCCCGGAGGAAGTCTAGCAAACGAGCCCGCTCTTCTTCCGGAAGCTGGGCTCCTATCTGTACTGTCTTCTAAGGGTTCGAGCCGAGGGGGAATGTCAACAAGCGCTCCACGGGCCCTCCCCTGGGATCTTGCTCTCTTAGGTCGAGGTCGTCGACGTCGGAGCCGAGCTCAGCACTCCGGGCCCTGGGACCATCTGCAGACAATGCGAGACGGGTTGGGCCGTCCCTCTCATCACTCCCGTCCTAGAGGCAGTAGGGAACTGCACCAGCAACCTCTTAGTGGAAATGATAGTGTCCAGCTGATTGAGCCCTGGATGGCCGAGGATAGCATTGTAAGGTCATGGGAGCCTGACGACGGTAAATATCATCATGACCATACTCTGCCAAGTTGGGATCCGGTGGTAACAGGGAGAGTGATCTCTCCTTCGACCCCCACAGAATCTCCGATGAAGCCCAAAAGAGGGGTGTGCACCGGCTTTAATTGATCATGAGACAAATTCATTCGGAAAAAAGCATCGTAAAAAAGTACATCAGTAGAGCTCCCACTATCCACCATAATGCGATGTACAGGATGCTTCGCGATGGTCATCTCGACCACCATTGCATCATTGTTTACATTTTCATTTTTATTCTCATTTTCAAAGGGGAGTACATTCTCCAGGTCTCCTGCCTCCCGGGCTCTCTTCGTCGCACGCCCTATCCCCCAAGAGATCATGCCCACCGGCTTCTCCGTTGGCCGGTTATCAATTGCAGGGACGGGGGGAAGGGCTGCGAGCGGCTGACCCTCCATCTGGGCTTTGTTCCTCATGAACTTCCTGAGGTAGCCCCTCTTGATCTGCTCCTCGATCTCCCGCTTCAGATTGTGGCACTCCTCCATGTCGTGGCCGTGCTCGCGGTGAAATTGATAATACTTTGTCTTGTCACGGATGTTTCTTGGGTTCTGAGGAGGAGGTCGGCGGAGGTAGTACTCACCCTCAATCTCCATGAGGATCTTCATTCTGGGAGCGAGAAGAGGGGTGAAGGTCCGCTCCGGGGCAGCACCATTCTTCGGCTTCAGGCCCGGACGGAAGTCTGCAGGTGGTCCAAGCCTCCGGGTCCTAGGGACATCCCTTGGGGCAAGCTTCTTCAAAGGCTTCCCGTCCAGCTCTAGCTGGTACGGTCAGCCTCCTTGGCCCGGATGTACTTGTGGATGCGGAGGCAGAGCTCGGAATACGTCTTGGGGGGCTTCTTGTCCACGGAATACGTCAGACGGGAGGTCTTGAGCCCGCGCTTCAACGCCAGCATGACGACGGGCTCGTCCAGGCTATAATTTCCAGGGCAGCGATCTTGAAGCGAGTGACGTAGTCCCGCAATAGCTCCTGATCTTGTTGGCGGATAGAGAAGAGGCTATCCACCTCCCTTGGCACCTTTCGGCAAGTGTTGAAGTGTGCCACAAACTTTCCTTCCAGTTGATGGAAGGAGCTGATGGATTCCGGCTCGAGGCGGGTGAACCAAACTTGAGTAGCCTTCTAGAGAGTGGCTGAGAAGGCGATGCATAGAAGAGCATCCGTCGCTCCCTCGACCCTCATGAGATCCTTATAACTCTCTAGGTGGTCTAAGGGGTCGGTGGTCCCGTCGTAGGGATCCACCTGAGGCATACGGAACCGATTCGGGATCGATTCCTCTTGAATTTCCCAGGAGAAGGGTGGCTGGGCGTTGTAGCCCGCTGGATCGGTCGGGGAGCTCTGCATGTCGGCAAAGCGGTGGGAGAACTCTGCCAGCTTGCACTCGTGCTCCTCCAGGCACCTCTCGGCCTGGCGCCTGATGGCCTCGTTGGTGGAATCTTCCACCGAGGCCGTTGGAGAAGGGGGTGCCGATCGGTCTCGGCGAGGAGCCTTGCCCCGATGGTGCCTGATGCGCCGCATTGCTTCAGTATCGTTGGCCGGGGATCGACTCTCATGATCCGCCGAACCGGAGTGGTTCCTCTTTGTGGGAGTCTGGTGGCTCCCGCGGGGGTTGGAAACTGCCCACGGATGGGATGGCCTGCCTTGGATGGAGTGCAGGCTTCCGCGGGGGCCCGTAGCTTGAGCCGTGGGGGTCCTTGACTAGGGCTGAGTGGCCAGGGAGCGATGTTGGTGCTGCAGTTGCCGCACAGCAGTAGTCAAAGTTTGTAGCTGCTGGACAACAGCTGCGAAAGGAATGTCCACCGAGGATGGCTGAGGAGGAGGAGGTGGAGCAGGAAGTTCCCTCTCCGGGTTGCGTGGCCCTTAGGAGGAAGGAACCTCTCCTGCTCGGCTGGTGGATGCTTCGCACCCGTGCATCACCACCATGGTCGGAGCATGCTTTCACCCACGGAGAGCTTGCTTGTACAGGGGTCACTGTTCTACCCCCCTACCTGGTGCGCCAATCTGTTGCCAATCTCGCCGCGGTGGCCTGTAGCTCGTGAGCTGGCGCTGGCTCTCGGACTCTTTCACCTCAAGATCTCCAAGCTTCTGGACCTGCAAAACAAAGTCAGAGACCCAGGCCAGGATTTCCAGCGGGGGCACTCCGACGGTCAAGTTAGAGAGCAGCAAGATGGAACAGGCCTTCTAAGACGGGTTCCTAAAGGATTCCCGTGCTTAGAGGAGATGTAAATGAAAGAAGCGTGGGGAAGAGAGGAGTTGAGGCCCGGGTTCCTGCACTGGGTTCATCGAGCTCACGTCTAAGGACTTCTTGGGGTCCCCGGATCGTTCTCTCGATGTTCTCTCCCCTTTTCGACTTACCTTTCTGTCCGTTTTTACTGTTCCTTTTATACCACCGGACCACCTTCAGCCCACGTCTCCTCCTGGGGGGCTCCCTGAGATCTCTGAGTCTTCTCCTCTCCCTTCTCCTTCGAGTCCGGGAGTTAAGTGGCCGGCCCGCCTCGTCCACCGTGTATCACGAGAGGGGGAAGACTGGTGAGACCTCGGGCCGAGCGCGGGAGCTCTCCTTTAGGGGCGTTGATGATGGGCTTCTAGCCATTTTAGGCCCCTGCCTACAAGGATTTCATTCATCGATTATGGGGCCCTATTTAACTGATGTAAACGAGGTTTCGCGTATCACTGCAGGCCGTACTGGCACCCCGTATGGGGCGAGGCGCGTGCCATCTCTAGTGGCGACCTCGCGACCCGTGTCTCTGCCTCCCCGAGGCTTTGCAGAGTATGGCTGACTTCGGCCGAGGTGGACCTGTCAAGCGGCGCCACCTGGCGGTGGAGCAAAGGCTGCCAGCTTCGACCGAGGTGGATCCCTCCTGGGTGGACACCTGGCGGAGTGGCAGAGAGGTGCTCAACTTCGACCGAGGTGGACCCGTCTTGGGGTGCCACCTGGAGAAGGAGCAGGGGGGCCTGGCTCGACCTCGGCAGAGGTGGACCCATCTTAGGGTGCCACCTGGCGAGGGAGCAGGAGGCCGCCAGCTTCGGCCGAGATGGACCCCTCCTGGGTGGACACCTAGCGGAGTGGCAGAGAGGTGCTCGACTTCGACCGAGGTGGACCCGTCTTAGGGTGCCACCTGGTGAAGGAGCAGGAGGGCTTGGCTCGACCTCGGCAGAGGTGGACCCATCTTGGGGTGCCACCTGGCGAGGGAGAAGGAGGCTGCCAGCTTCGGCCGAGGTGGACCCCTCTTGGGTGGACACCTGGTGGAGTGGCAGAGATATGCTCGACTTTGATTGAGGTGGACCCATCTTGGGGTGCCACCTAGCGAAAGAGCAGGGGTCCCTGGCTCGACCTCGGCTGAGGTGGACTGTCTTGGGGTGCCACCTGGCGAGGGAGCAGGAGGCCGCCAGCTTCGACCGAGGTGGACCCCCCTGGGTGGACACCTGGTGGAGTGGTAAAGAGAGGCTCGACTTCGATCGAGGTGGACCTGTCTTGGGGTTTCACCTAGAGAAGGAGCAGGAAGGCCTGGCTCGACCTCGACAGAGGCGGACCCGTCTTAGGGTGCCAACTGGCGAGGGAGCAAAAAGCCGCCAGCTTCGACCAAGGTGGACCCCTCCTGGGTGGACACCTGATGGAGTGGCAGAGAGGTGCTCGACTTCGACCGAGGTGGACCCGTCTTGGGGTGCCACCTGGCGAAGGAGCAGCAGGGGACTGGCTCGACCTCGGTAGAGGTGGACCCGTCTTCGGGTGCCACCTTGCGAGGGAGCAGGAGGCCGCCAGCTTCGACCGAGGTAGACCCCTCCTAGGTGGACACCTGGCGGAGTGGCAGAGAGATGCTCGACTTCGACCGAGGTGGACCCGTCTTGGGGTGCCATCTAGAGAAGGAGCAGGGGGCCTGGCTCGACCTCGGCAGAGGTGGACCCGTCTTCGGGTGCCACCTGGCGAGGGAGCAAGAGGCCGCCAGCTTCGACTGAGGTGGACCCATCTTGAGTGGACATCTGGCGGAGTGGCAGAGAGGTTCTCGACTTCGACCAAGGTGGACCCGTCTTGGGGTGCCACCTGGTGAAGGAGCAGGAGGGCCTGGCTCGACCTCGACTGAGGTGGACCCATCTTGGGGTGCCACCTGGCGAGGAAGCAGGAGGCCACCAGCTTCGACCGAGAAGGACCCTCCTGGATGGACACCTGGCGGAGTGGCAGAGAGGTGCTCGACTTCGGTCGAGGTGGACCCGTCTTGGGGTGCCACCTGGAGAAGGACCAGGGGGGCCTGGCTCGACCTCGGTAGAGGTGGACCCGTCTTTGGGTGCCACCTGGCGAGGGAGCAGGATGCCGCCAGCTTCGGCCAAGGTGGACCCCTCCTGGGTGGACACCTGGCGGAGTGGCAGAGAGGTGCTCGACTTCGACCGAGGTGGACCCGTCTTGGGGTGCCACCTGGTGAAGTAGCAGGGGGGCCTAGCTCGACCTCGGCAGAGGTGGACCCATCTTGGGGTGCCACCTGGCGAGGGAGAAGGAGGCCGCCAGCTTCGGCCGAGGTGGACCCCTCTTGGATGGACACCTGGTGGAGTGGCAGAGATATGCTCGACTTTGATTGAGGTGGACCCGTCTTGGGGTGCCACCTAGCGAAAGAGCAGGGGTCCCTGGCTCAACCTCGGCTGAGGTGGACTGTCTTGGGGTGCCACCTGGTGAGGGAGCAGGAGGCCGCCAGCTTCGACCGAGGTGGACCCCCCTGGGTGGACACCTGGTGGAGTGGCAGAGAGAGGCTCGACTTCGGTCGAGGTGGACCCGTCTTGGGGTGCCACCTGGAGAAGGAGCAGGGGGGCCTGGCTCGACCTCGGCAGCGGTGGACCCGTCTTAGGCTGCCACCTGGCGAGGGAGCAAAAGGCTGCCAGCTTCGACCGAGGTGGACCCCTCCTGGGTGGACACCTGGCGGAATGGCAGAGAGGTGCTCGACTTCTACCGAGGTGGACCCGTCTTTGGGTCCCACCTGGCGAAGGAGCAGGGGGGACTGGCTCAACCTCGGTAGAGGTGGACCCGTCTTGGAGTGCTACCTAGCGAGGGAACAGGAGGCCGCCAGCTTCGACCGAGGTGGACCCCTCCTGGGTGGACACCTGGCGGAGTGGCAGAGAGGTGCTCGACTTCGACCGAGGTAGACCCGTCTTGGGTGCGACTTGGAGAAGGAACAGGGATTTTGAAAGAAAAATCCATGTGGCACCTGCGACTTCCAGCTAGATCTGACACACGTTCCACGTCAGCGATGTAGCAATATCACCAAGCATTATCCATTTATGAAAAAGAATTATTGGTAGTAATATTTGCTATGCAAAAGTAAAGGTATTATTTATTTAATGGACATTTTATTATTAGAACTGACGAAAAATAGTCTCTAAGTACTTACTTGACCAAAAGCTATCTACTTAATTTTAGCAAGACTAGATGGCTAAACTTTTGGGCTATGACTATGAAATCCAATATTAGTAGGGTAAGAAAAATATATCTGCTAATGCATTGTCAAGGGTCCAAGTGTCTGAGTTGTTATCCACGGTTCTATACTTTATTTCTGTTGATCTTTATTCCTAGATTTAGCAATGTTGGCAACAAGACAGTAAGTTACAGATCCTTATTTCTCAATTGCAATCAAATCCTCGATCTCATGAACACTATGCTTGGTCTAATGATCAGCCTCAAAGAAAAGGTAAACGGTTATGGGTGATTGTCCTGCTTTGAGGTTCTCTATTTTACAATGGATGTACTCTTCTCCTATGGGAGAACACTCTAGTAGGGATGCTACATTTCACGGAGTTAAGCAATTATTTTATTGGAAAGGCATGTTTAAGGATGTTCAGCACTTTGTGCGAAGTTATGATGTTTGCCAGAGATGTAAGTATGATATAACTGCATCATCATGGTTGAGCAACCTCTCCCGGTTCCTGAGCTGGTGTGGCATGATATTTCTATGGATTTCATTGAAGGCCTCCCTCTTTCTCATAGTAAGTTAGTGATTATGGTTGTGGTTGATTGGCACAGCAAGGTAGCCATTTTATGGCCTTATCCCATCCACATTCAGCCTTACAAGTAGCCCAGGTGTTCACTGACAATGTATTTAAATTACATGGCCTGCCAAACTCTATCACATGTGACAAAGACTTAGTCCTTTTAAGTGATTTTTGAGAGGAACTTTTTACAATCCAAGGGATTTCTTTATAACTTTCCACTTCCTACCATCCTCAAACAAATGGTTAGATAGAAATTATTAATAGATGCCAAGAGACCTATCTTCGATGCATGAGCTCCGACACTTATACTTCTTGGTGTTAATGGCTTATCCTGGCTAAATGGTGGTGTAATACTACCTATCATACCTTTTTTAAAACTACCACTTATGGTTGGTGTTACCTAGATTGACATCCAAGAGTGAGAATGAATTAGATTTTTGAAAAAATAAAACTAGTATATGCCTTTAAAAACCAAATGCAATGTATAAGCCAAATATTATGTTAAGTGATATATGCAAGTGCTGAAATATAAAAAAGTGAGATAAAGATATAAGCAAGCACACAAATATAATAAGATTTATAGTAATTCAGTGCAATCCCAACTCCTACGTCCATTATCCAAAGATCTCTTAGGATTTTCACTATATTCCTGTAAGAATATAACAGATTTATTTTATTCCAGGCTCACAAATCAAGATCCTAATATAATATTTATTTTTCAGGTCCACAAATAATCCAATCGATTTTCTTAGATTAACGAATCAAAATCCAAATCCAATTCGAAGTTTCAACTTCCTGCTAAAATAAACATCATAAAATATAAAAAACAGAGCAACAAAATAAACTCTCAAAAGAATAGAAAGTTGTTGATGAAGCTCCTCTTATACACTCTTCAAGTCTTCAAGAATTGCTCTTCGATGCTCTATGAGATCTTCACTTAATGCTTCAAGAGAGTAGGTGGAAAGGAGCAAAATTTCTCTTGAATTTTTAAGTGATAGCTCTTGAGTTCTATCTCATTTGCAATGATTGGTAAGGAATCTTCATAAGAATGTTGGTCCTTTGACTTTATTCCTCTCTTTTATACTTTTCCAAATATTTTTTCCATCGGTTCTCAATCATTTCTAGCTATTTAAAGATGTTGAGAAGCGAAAAATAGCTGTTAGCAATATTGGAAGTTGAATTTTGCAAGTTTTGGAGCTAGCCATTACTGTGACTTTTCATGGGATAAGAGTCGGCTCGCCTAAAAAGAGTCGATTCTAATTAGTAGTGACCAGAAATCTACTTCTCTGTTATTTCTAAAAGAGAAGGCTTATTTGAAAGGAGTGGGCTCTTCTGTATTAGGTCAAAAATTCATCCTTTCTACTTGATTGAGAGAGAAAGCTCTAAATTTGAGAGAAGGCATTTCTAAACTGTATCCAGAAATCATGTTATGGCTCTAATCTCAGGAGTCGGCTCTTTTGAATAGTGCCAATCTATGTGTTGTGCCACCGTGCCATGCCAGAGTTGGCTCTTTTGATGGGAGTTGGCTTTTTTAGCCAGAACTTCAATTTTACAAGATTTTTGATGCTTTTTGGCTCCTCAATGCTTCCAAAAGTTTTTCAAAGACTTCTAAAGATATACATGGACTATCCAACTAACTCAAATACTTTTAATTACAAAATTTAGCTCTCTATTATTTCCATGTTACAAATAATCTCTTAAAGTATTTAAAAGATTTTAAAGATTACAAATGGACTTTCTATATTTCAGAAATACTTCTAAATATACATAGGAGCTCACCGCACATTCTAATTGTTAAATAGAGTTCTTAAAAAGATTTTTGATGACACGTATAAGCTCACAAACTATTTCAATAATCTATAAAGTTTTTAATTAATGATTATCCATCGAAAAGCTTTCTATAAAAATATTTTTAATAAATTAAAAAGTATTACTATACTATTCATGCTGCAATATTTTGTAACCATCAAAATGAAGTGACGGCAATTTTGAACCATTTATGCCCAAAATTTTTAACAGAAAGTGCCACATCAACCATTTGAGTTTGGATTCATCCCCATCCATGCATGACATAGTAGGTCCAATTGAATTGCTTGCCACTACTCATGCATGATCAGCACAAGAAAACTGCACGTGAAAAGCAAGCACACATCCTGCATGATAAAAGACTCGCAAATGATTGAAGAGTAATCGAACTAGACACTCCAATTGTCCGAGAGGATCCAAACTCCAACCACATTGCTATGCTAACATGCCAATGCCAAAGTCTCACCACATTAACGCATCATATTTGATCTCCACCCAAAACCAAGGGGCCTAATTCAGCTACCCATTTTTTATAAATCAAGCGAACAACAGGTGGCTGAGCAAGATAGGACACATATTTACTTGCTTTGTTAAATCTTCCACCACTAACCCGGTGACGTTGAAAAAAATGAGCGATCACAGCTATTATGATAAATCTGTTAGCAGGTGTGAAATATGGATTGCTGGAGAAATCGTTAATGATAGACGACCATATGGAAAACAACATCAATATTTAGTAGCCACCAGAGGTAGAAGGGGCGAATATATGTTACCTTATGATTCGTGCCATCGGATGCATCTTCCAGATAAATCACCAGTTCATTTATCTACCGCTTTAGCTCCCAACTCACCCGCTCATGTTATATCCGACGTATCCTGCCGTTGCCTTATCTTATCCTCCTCCCGCTCTTTCTCACCGGTTTTCTTCCAAGTCCAAGGTGAAGAGGACAGGAAAGGAATAGAAAAGAATGGCGGCGACGCTCTCCACCTCCCTCTCTCTCCTCTCCCCTTACTCCTACCCCTCCACCGCCTCCCCTCTCTCCTCCCCGTCCCAAACCCTAAAATTCCCGATCCAGCCCCTCGCCACCGCCCCCTTCCGCCGCGCCGCCTTCCTCCCCCCCATCGCCGCCGCGGCCGCCGTCTCCCCCAAGATCGAGGAGCTTGGCGCCCAGATCGAGAAGCTCACCCTCGAGGAGGCCCGCGGCCTCGTCGACTTCCTCCAGGAGCGCCTCGGCGTCTCGGCTGCCGCCTTCGCCCCCGCAGCCGTCGCCGTCGCTGCCCCCGTAGCTCCCGCCGACGCTGCTGCGGGGGCCTCCGCGGTGGAGGAGAAGACCGAGTTCGACGTGGTGATCGAGGACGTTCCCAGCAACGCCCGGATTGCGACGATTAAGGTGATTCGGGCTCTGACGAACCTGGCGCTCAAGGAGGCCAAGGATTTGATCGAGGGCTTGCCCAAGAAGTTCAGGGAGGCGGTGACGAAGGAGGAGGCCGAGGACGCCAAGAAGCAGCTCGAGGAGGTCGGAGCGAAGGTCTCCATCGTTTAAATTCCCTTTGGATTGGTGGGGGATGGAGGGAGAATGACAAGAATCCAATGTCTAGGTTCGTAAGATCTGATCTTTTTGCTCTTTATCTATTTAATTTTGTTGTTTGTAAAATTGAGGGGATATGCCGTGCTCTGTGTTGTAGGTTTACCTATCTGTATTTATTTAATAGCTTTCAACAGGCATGTTGATTTGTTTCTACTCGAATCATTGCTTTCACATGCTCTTGAAACGTATATGTTTAGAATAGCATCATTGGATTTGACAGGGATTGCTTCATGCTATTTTTTGATGTTCTGATTTGTTTATGTAACTAATTTGGCTGTGAAAACTCATCAGAATGTCTATGTGGGGTTTCATGGTTTGTGACTAGTCTAGTTTATTCATGCTATTTTTTGATATTCTGATTTGTTTATGTAACTAATTTGGCTGTGAAAACTCATCAGAATGTCTATGTGGGGTTTCATGTTTTGTGACTAGTCTAGTTTATTCATGCTATTTTTTGATATTCTGATTTGTTTATGTAACTAATTTGGCTGTGAAAACTCATCAGAATGTCTTTGTGGGGTTTCATGGTTTGTGACTAGTATAGTTCATTCATGTTTCTTGATATTGGTATCATTTTTGTTTTGCATCTTTTCAGCTGACAAGAGATAAACTGACTCGTCTTTAGACTTGCAGGAAGCAGTGGAGGTAGTGGATGATTGTAATCTCTTTCTGTTAATATATTTTGATATTCTTGTTGTTAGTTCAATTTGGTATGGTTATGTGGTATTCTTTTGTCAGAGCTACCATTTGATAGTTTTTGCTAATTTTTCAAAAGTTCCCTTACTATGGTCGAATACTGTTGGTGATTTACAGGGGTGCCTTGTATGTGGCATATAATGAGGATGGATTGAGAAACTAGTTGCTACTTAAGTCATCAAAATTGTAAGAGATAAATTGAAAAATGAGTTTAAATTAAGTAATGGCAGTCACAACTTGGTAGTGTCTAGCTGCATTTAAGAAAACAATAACAATTTGGTTTGGGGTGAATTTGATTATGAAATAGATTTACAGGATATGGTCAGAAAATAGAAATGCCTTTGCAAATGATAGTGTAATCTTGATAATATTGAGTCTGCTTGTGATGTATCAGTGTGCAGCTTAACAATATTAAAGCTAGTTGTCCTTATGGGTTAAGTGGACTTAGAAAAGGCCCATTATAATGTAAATGATTAGGATGCTGTGTTTAATTGGTCATTGGATTGGTTGGATGAATGTCTTTTCTTACCCATAATGTTTTGCCTAGGTATTTCTTTTAAATCAATAAGTTGTTAGAGGGAGGGGGTTCCTGATTGTTCATTTGGAAGGGTTGGTCTCCTAAAGGGCTTGAAGGTTTGTTTTGATATCTTCACTTCAGATATGATGCCATTCCCTTGCGAGGCTAGCCGTAGGAAGTTTCTCATTATCATTTCTTCCTCCCTTGATTTTATTTGGCAGTGGTTTAAAGAGTTGACTTTAGTAGGGTGCCTTTGTCGAAACTGTATAGATGAAAGCTTGGTAGGAAATTGTATTGATTTGATTGGCTCCAAGGTGGCTAAACATTGCCTTCTGAAATAGTTGGCTAATCTTGATGTGAGATGAGTCTGGATGCCATGGTCAATCATCGCCATTAACTGTTCTTATAAGAGTATTGTTGAGAGAAAGAAAAAGATTATTATTGAAATTAGGGCTATTGAAGCATTTAAATAGAGTTCATAATAATATATGAAAATATACTACTCATAATAGGACTGTAGTAATACTTATAATAGGACAAAGACAGGGTATGTTGTTCCAGGGAACAATACAAGTTAAATTGTTTTCTTTTCTAATTCTAACACTTCCTCTTAAACTGGAACATATATATCAACCAAGTCCAGCTTGAAATATATATAGTAGAAAATAAAGTAAAGTTAAGAGTTTGATGAAGATATTTGCTAGCTAATTTGCTGAATTGGTAAAGGATATTTTAATCTTACCACTCAAAATTGTTGGGTGTGGAGCCATATCCATCCAAGATCCAGGTCCAGAGAAGCTCGAAGCCCAGCAGAAAAACCAGAAAAAAAGAAAAAATAAGGCAGGCCGGCCCACTAGACTGGACCCGGCCCATACCCATGCACGTGGCTTAGGAGCGCAGGCACGCGGCCTGACGCACGGGCGCATGGCCCAGGCCTATGCGTGGGGTGCACACACGAGCTCGGCGCAGTTCCAGGTGGCTTGCCCTGGGGTGTTTCCCACCGATTTCCCAGCTAGTTTCTTGCGGTTCACGAGTAGTCAACAGCTTTCTGAGGGGTTTTGGGCTGTCCGATTGACAGGCTTGCCCTGGGGTGTTCCCATCGGTTTCCTAGCCAGTTTCTTGAGGTTCACGAGTAGTCCACAGCTTTCTGAGGGGTTTTGGGCTGTCTGATCATCGATTGGACGGCTGAGGTTGATTCCAAGTCTTATTAAGCTTGATCTGAGATTTTTTTATTCTAATTCGGACGTGGTTTGGATAGTTTTTCTAGCTCTTTTAATCAAGGGTAGCAGAGAGCTCCTGTGAAGACTAATAAAAGGCCAACGGAGCAACAGAGAGCTAAGAAGAGAGCCAGAGAGGGGATTTTGTAATTTTGAAGAGTAGTTCAATGGTTTTCCAAGAGAGAAAATAAGGAAAAGAGAGAGAAAGGTAGAGAGAGGGCAATGATTCCTCCTGTATTGTTTTGTTCTTTCTTCTTTCTTCATATGAGAGTGGGGTTTGCATTCGAGGAGGGTTTTCTTGTGTAATAACTTCCTGTATTTCTTCTTTATAGTGGAGATTTGATCTTGTGCGGCCATGGACATAGGAGCAAGAGGCTCCAAATCACGTAATTCCTGTGTATTGCTTGTGCTTGTATTTTTATTTATTTTTCAGACTTTCTTTTTCATTTTCTCTGTGAGTTTTCGATATTCTACTACGTACCGCATCCCTAACAACTGGTATCAGAGCACCGGGTTTGAGTGGGAGCGATGGTAGGAGACGAAGGAAAGGTCAAGATCAACAGGTTTGACAGAAAAGACTTTGGATTCTGGAAGATACAGATCGAGGATTATCTGTACCAGAAGAAGCTTTACCTATCGCTGTTGGGAAAGAAACTTGCCGAGATGTCACAAGCAGACTAGGATTTGCTAGACTGCCAAGCTTTGGAAGTTATCCATCTGATGTTGGCTAGGAACATCGCGTTCAATATCCTGGAGGAGAAGACAGCTAGATTGATGCAAGCACTATCCAACATGTACGAGAAACCTTCAGCCTCCAATAAGGTTTATCTCATGCATCGTCTGTTCAACTTGAAGATGAGCAAAGGTACGTCTATAACCGATTATATCAATAAATTTAATTTGATTACTAGTCAGTTGAGTTCAGTTGACATAAGCTTCGAGGATGAAGTCCGTGCCCTAATCCTATTATCCTCCTTGTTCGAGAGCTGGGATGCAAATGTGACATCGATGAGTAGTTCATGCGGCTCAAACAAGCTGAAATTTGAAGAGGTTCGGAATTTGATTCTTAGTAAAGACATCAGGAGGAAAGAAATCAAAGGGAGCTCTGGTTCTGCCTTGGTGACTCAAGAAGGCAAAGGAAGAACTACACAGCACAGTGAATGTCGTGGGAGATCCAAGTCCAAGTAGAGGAGCCAGTCAAGACCGAAGGGTGATGGCTGTTGGCACTACGGCAAGAAGGGGTTCATCAGAAAGAATTGCTAGGCAATGAAGGACAAAGAGCAGAATGAAGAGTTAGTCAATACAGCGATTGAGATAATTGAATATGCATTGGTTCTCAGCATGGATAGTCCGATAGAGTCTTTGATTCTAGACTTTGGAGCTTTGTTTCACTCTATCGCACAAAAGAAGTCTATGCGCAACTACATTGCTGGGACTTCGGAAAGGTCCATCTTGCAGATGAAGAACCTTTGGATATTGTGAAAAAGGATGATATACACATCAAGATGTCAGATCAATCAATTTGGAAGCTCAAGAATGTCAAACATGTTCCAGGATTGAGAAAAAACTTAATATCAGTCGGGCAGCTGAACTCAGAGGGGTACATTATAACTTTCGTTGGTGGCTCTTGGAAGATCACCAAAGATGCGATGGTGATAGCACGAGGAAGCAAGTTGGGTACCTATATATGACTAGTAACACCAGAGATGCAGTGGCACTGGCACTGGCAGACTCAGAGTTGTGGCACTACAAGCTGGGTCACATGAGTTAGAAAGGAATGCAAGTACTGCTAAAGAAGGACAAGCTACCGGGTTTGAAGATGACAGATGTTGGTTTCTGTGATAATTGTGTTCTTGGAAAGCAGAAGAGAGTCAGCTTTTTCAAGATTAGCAGGGCACTAAGATCAAGAAAGCAGAAGCTTGTGCACACCGATATGTGGGGTCTCTTCCGGTTGCATCCTTTGGAGCTTCGTGATACTATGTAACTTTCATCGACGACTCCACTAGAAAGTTATTGATTTATTTTTTATTGAATAAATCTGATGTATTTGATACTTTCAGGAAGTAGAAAAGCCTGGTAGAGAATGCGTCTGGATAGAAGATAAAGTACCTGAGATCGGATAATGGAGGCGAATACGACAACACTGAGTTCAAGAAGTTCTGTGGAACCAATGGAATCAAGATAAAGAAGACGATTTCAAGTATGCCATAACAGAACAGGGTAGTTGAGCTTATGAACAGGATCTTGAACGAGAGAACCAGGAGCATGAGGCTCCATACTGGATTGCCTAAGATGTTTTGGGATGAGGTAGTTTGCACTGTTGCCTATTTGATCAACAGGATCCCTCAGTCTCCATTGAGTACAAGCTACCAGAAGAAGAGTGGACAGAGAAGTCAGCAAGCTTATCTCACCTGAAGGTCTATGGCTGTCTCTTACATACACATCAATGCATAGAAGATAGATAAGCTCAATGCAAAGTTAGAGAGGTGTTTCTTCATTGGATATGGCACTGATGAGTTCAGTTACAAGCTTTGGAGTGAGAAGGACAGAAAGATCATCAGGAGCAAGGACGTGGTGTTCAATGAAAGAAGCCTGTACAAGGACCAGAGTGTTTCAGACAGAGTAGAACAAGTAGAGTTGGAAAAGATCATGAAAGAGGATATTATCGAGGGAGCAAGAGATCCTGAGCCTGAGCCAGAGACACCTCAGCTGAGACGATCTACGAGGATCCCGAAATCACGTATAAGGTATTCACCCTCATTGCATTACCTGTTGTTGATAGATGGAGGGGAGCCCGAGTATTTTGATGAAGCCATAGAGAGTGAAAATTCGGTCAAGTGAGAGCTGGCGATGAAGGACGAGATGCAGTCCTTGATAAAGAACAAGACATGGGAGCTCAGCACATTATCGGAAGGAAAGAAAGCACTGCATAACAAGTAGGTCTATAAGATCAAGGAAGAGCACAAAGGCAGCAAGAGGTACAAGACAAGGTTAGTTGTGAAAGGCTTCCAATAGAAAGAAGATCCTGGTGGTGATTCCGATACTAGGAGCATGACAGTGTATGTATACGCTATTGGCGGGACAGTGGTGAGCTGTATCTCGTAGTTGTAGAAGATTGTTGCTCTTTCTACCACCGAAGTAGATATGCTGATAGAGACGGTCACTACAGAGAAATTAGAGCCATGCATGGTCTCAATTGGCCTCCGGAGCTAGTTGATTAGAGGCATCGCACATGATACTGACTTGTTTTTATTTTTCCTTTGGAAGTTTATTTTTTGATGTTTCAAGTAGATGTAAGATTAGGTGTCTAAGTCTCAAAGTAGGAGATTTGTTGGATGTGGAGCCATATCCATCCAAGACCCAAGTCTAGAGAAGCCCGAAGCCCAGCAGAAAAACCAGAAAAAAAAAGGAAAAAGAAGGCAAGCCGGCCCATCAGATTGAACCCGGCCCAGACCCACACGCATGGCCCAGCGCGTGGCCCAGTCGCACGGATGCACGACCCAGGCCCACGTGCGGGGCACGCGCGCGCGGGCTCGGCCCAGCTCTAGGTGGCTTGCCCTAGGGTGTTTCCTACCGGTTTCCCAGCCAGTTTCTCGCGGTTCACGAGCAGTCCACAACTTTTTGAGGGGTTTTGGGCCGTTCGATCGTTGATCGGATGACTGAGGTTGATTCCATGTCTTATTAGACTTGATCTGAGATTTTTTTTGCTCCGATTCGGATGCGATTTGGATGGTTTTTCGAGCTCTTTTAATCAGGGGCAGCAGAGAGTCGCTGCAAAGACTAATAAAAGGCCAACAGAGCAACAGAGAGCTAAGAAAAGAGCCAGAGAGGTGATTTTGTAATTTAGAAGAGTAGTCTGAGGGTTTTTCAAGAGAGATAACAAGGGAAAGAGAGAGAGAGAAAGGTAGAGAGAGGGCAAGGGTTCATCCTGTATTGTTTTGTTCTTTCTTCTTTCTTCATATTGGGCTGGGATTTGCATCCAGGGAGGGTTCTCTTGTATAATAACTTCCTGTATTTCTTCTTCATAATGGAGATTTGATTCTGTACGGCTATGGACATAGGAGCAAGAGGCTCCGAATCACGTAATCTCTGTGTGTTGCTTGTGCTTGTATTTTTATTTATTTTTTAGGCTTTCTTTTTCGTTTCCTCTGTAAGTTTTTGGCATCCCACTGCACACCACATCCCTAACAAAATAACTTCTCGAATAAAATGGCAGTCCATCTTTATATGCTTGGTCTGTTCATGAAAGACTATGTTATTAGCGATATAAATTGCTACTTGATTGTCACAATGCATATCCATTAGCTTTGTATAGGTAAACCCTCAATCCTACATAAAAAAACTTAAGTCGCATCATCTCATAAGCAGTATGGGCCATTGTTCTGCACTCTGTCTTTGTACTTGATTTAGCCATAACATTTTGCTTCTTGCTTCTCTATGTGACTAAGTTTTTTTCAATATAAGTACAATAGTCAGAGGTAGAGCATCGATCCTCCATAGATCCTGTATAATGTGCATCTGAGTATGCCTTAATGTTAAGATGTCTAAATTTCTTGAAGAGTAGTCCTTTTTTTGAGAGCCTTTAATGAAAAATTTTAATAGCTGCTTTCTAATGTCCTTTTCTTGGCTTGTGTATGTACTAACTGACCTATCTAAATGCAAAGAAAATATCTACCCATGTAACAGTGAGATATATTAGTCTTCTAACTAGTCGACTGTACTGAGCTAGATCTAGAAAATCATTCTTATCATTTTTAGATGGATTATTATGATTAACAACCATCAGAATGTCGATAGGCTTACATCCTAGAAGTCGGGTATCTGCAAGTAGGTTAAGTGTATATTTCTGTTGAGAAAGACTAACCCTATCAGAATAGTAAGCAATTTAAAGAGTGGGTGAGGTGGCATAGAGAGAAGACTAACAAAAAAATTAGAAACATATAAAACTTTGTTAAGAGGTAAAGAGGAGGCAATCAATTTTTCTTGGCCAGAATAGGAAAGAAAGAGCCATCAGCAATAAATATAGAAGGATGAGTGGAGGAAAGGGATAGAGTGGAGAATAAAGATCGGTTACCTATCATATAGGTGGAGGCACTAGAGTTGAGAAGCCAGGACTTACCATGGATAGTAGCCGAAGCAAATCCAGAAGATCGAGAAGCAAGAAAAAAAGAGACATGTGGTTGTAATAATTTATCATACTCCGTCTTAGTAAGTATAATAACATCGCTCATGAAATCGAAAATAGGGGTAGTACTCGCAGGGGCAATAGTGACTGGAGTAGCAATAGCTGGTTTGGCAGTCTTTGGTTTATCAAATTTTTGCCATACCATTTAGAAGAATGGTTGGTATGAGTAAAGTGAAGATATGGAGAAAAACTACGACCACGACCATAGCCATGATCCTAGACATGTTTTCCAAAAGCAATATGAGCAGATTGATGATGTAGTAAAAAATTTAAAAGTAGCAATGGTCGTAGATACTCAAATAAGAGGATTGCTGAACATGACTCGGATTATCATCCAATCATGAGAGAAACTTAGTTAAAAGGAATTCTTCATATTGTTGCTTCTAGACAGTTGCATCATTAATAATGAAATGATAAATAGTCACTTCATTACACTTTCCTTTAAGTACTGCAAAGTAGTCGTTAATAGAGCGCTTTTCTCGTCGAAGAGTAAAAATCTATTCATAGAGAGAATAAACATGGTTAATATTCTTTTTATATCTGTACATTTTCATAAAAACATCCTATATATCTTTTACTATATAGAAAAATATAATATTTGTACTTATATAGGCTTCATAGCTATTCAAAAGCATGTGATAACTGTATAATCATTATCTTGTCACTTGTCCACAGGACTAGTTGCTATCTTACTGTCAGAGTACTTGGAAGAAGAGAAGCCAGTAGGAAAGGCGTTGGTATGGTCTTTTAACTTATGTTGAAAACCAACAAAGAGGGATGTGATGGATGAGTCTCTATAAGTGAAATGATTCCAAAAGAGTCTCAACTTTTAGACTGCTTGCGTTGGCTCAAAATAAGAAAAGCATTATTAAGCAAAAGATGCACGGTAGAAGAACAAAAATTCCAGTAGCTAATAGTTGAAATGGGGATGAGTATTTAAATAATATCTTGATGCTACGTCTGATAAAGCGATCCTGAAAAGAAAAAGACTGTTATGTGAACTAACTTATGAGTCGTTTTTCCTCGAGCACTTTTGTTGATGTATAATTCGCTGAACTTATGTGAAATTTATAACTTATAATTTGTAATGAAATTAAAGTTCAACCAGGGTGTCTTTATGTAACTTTGCGCAGCATGATTAGTCTGCAGGATTGGTTGACTTTACATGAACAAATATTCAGCAGGTGCAAAACAAGCGAAGGGAGAAGAAAAAAAAGGGAGTACATGTTATGCCGTGCTTTTTCCTTCATTTTAGGATCTATTTGAATGCCTAGGATTTTTAAACATAGAATAAAAATCATATCAGAATATATGATTTGATCCTATAAAATTATATCTCAAATTTTATTGAAGAAATATTAGCTCATATAAATAATTCTATTCTATGTTTGGATGATAAAATAGGATTTCCTTCTCTTTCTCTTTCCTCTTTTTCCATTTCCCTCTTTGTAAAAGGTTGTAGCATGAGAATAGGCCTTGAGTAAAAAAGATGGGAGTGAGGATGAGATTGTTGCATTTGTTCAAGTTCTTTTATGGTAGGTTATCAGTAACATATATGGTGCGAGATGAACACAAGAGTGATAGTGATGAGTAATCTCAATACGGCACCACACTAGCCATTGTTGTTCCCCCCTCCCTGGCAAATCTTTTGCACCCCCTCACCCCGCCACTTGCCATCGCTTGTTGCCTCCTTGCCCTCACTGCCCGCGGTTCCTCTGTACCATCCCCACATTGCTGCCCCCCCTCATGACACTTCCAGCTCGTCGCCCCGTCACCTCCCTCTGTCCTGCGGTGTTTGCGGCTCTTCACCTTGCCACCCCCTTCCCCATGCAGTTCTTCCATGGAGCCGTATCTCGGGGGCGCCTGCAGCTCGCCGCCCTCCCACCCCCCTCCCCTCGACTAGCCGTTCTTCTACGTCACCCCACCTTACTTGCCCGTGACTCCTCCTTGCTTTTACCTTGCTTGCAGCTCTTCCATCGTCTATGATAGAAGGCTATAGCCTCCTATCTAGACATCATTCACGGAGAAGGTTTTTGATTTAAAAAAAAATTTAATCCATCTATTTGAAATAATTCTAAACTTTGAAATATTTATTGCATCAACCATGTTGACTTTTAATCGGTTAAAATCCAAACACTATATTTTTAATCCAATGGTCAAAAATAAATAAACAATAAAAATACTAAAATAATTTTTGAAGTATTGCTGCGGAATTTATATGTATATATATATATATATATATATATATATATATATATATATATATATATAATAGGATTTTTTACATCAACACAATCGCAAACCTGGTAAGCTATCATTTTAAGGAGTGTACTGGTATACTATGATTAAAATAGGGTATGTTTCACCGTGAGCTTATACACTACAGGAAGACTTGTGGCATGGGAGTTGCACGCAAGCTCAAAACTAGGATGGAAATGGACCGGTCCAAAAATTCATTGTTTGGAACTGGGCTGTGCCAACTCAATAAACTTCAGATCAACCTGAAACTGGTTCAGACTGCGAACGAAATTTTAAGCATATTCAACTAGTCTTAGGGCCGTAAAATAGAATCCATTTAATTTTTGGATCAAAGGAATGTCCGGATTCGGTCAAAAATTTTTAAAATATAGTTTTTGGGCCGGTCCAATGGATCCATTTTCAGTCCTACTCAAAACACACGAGGAGACAGAGGTGGGCAGATAAAGCATACAAGAAGAGCCATCTTGGAAATGGATGGAAGAAACCATTTGCAGGTTGTTCCCATGCTAAGGGAATTGTCCTTGGGAAGATGGAGGGCTTGTGGCATTTATATATCTATCTCTGCTGCATGTTCTTTTTATATTTCAATCTTATACTATCAATTTGAATATAATTAAATAAATACTGTATACAGTTATATATATAATTAAATAGATTCTATATACTGTTTAATAGATACCGTATATAATTAAAAAAATTTATATATAATTAAATGATATTTGATGTATGAATACCTGGGCAACCATAAGGTTGATCTATTTAGATATAAATAATACCATTACACCCATGGATATTATACCGTTTATAGGTTGATTCTTGTCGCCAAGCTTGGTTTGATGGTATTGGTTTTCTGATCCCTGTTTGGCAATTAAGGAGCTCATTTTTCTGATATTTTTACCCAGCATGGGTGCGGATTGAAATTTATTTTTGTTGATAATTTCTCCAATACTTTCTGCTTAGCGTGGTAAACGATCAAAATGGTCATACTTATTATTATTACATTTTTATGACAACGGATATGGAACAAGTGCAAATCATCTTCCTAAATTTGATGTGTTTTCTAAATTGATTTGAAATCTAAAATCTTGAAAAATTTATATTAAAGCATGGAATTTATCTGAACGCCAATGGTTGTACTATTTATTACGGTTATGGTTGTTTCCAGGTTTAAAAAGATTGACCTGTCCAACTAAATTACTTTTCCGTGGGTTATCGGTCTACATCGTCATGGTTCTTGTGCGCTAATCAGTTTGAGATAGTATTCTTCCATGGGGAAAATGAAAATTTAAAATCCAGTACTTGTTAACATTGTTTAGTTATTTAGGTAAGGTAAAAATTTCTATTTGAAGCCAATTTTAAGCTTTAACATCAACCGTTACGTTAGCCTGTCATCAATCAACAAATAAGCTAGGAAAGCTTGTAACGTTCTTTGTTTTTAAAATGTTACAAGTTTGAAAATCTCAAATAAACCCGCAATAAATAGGTGCCTTTTCTAAGAGAACTTTGACGCTGAGTTGCCACCATAAATGCTTGATGTTGATGCAAAACTCTCAATCCTATGAGCTACTCGAATTGGACGATGATGTAAGCACTTAACTGGTCTTTTGTCACTACAAATATCTTCTTGCCTACAAAATAAGTCCTAAATTAGAGAGATTTTTCGATGGAAAACTTTCAATACTTTAAGTCAACGAGAAAAGTTTTGCAATGCAGATGAAAAATTTAAAGAGTTTAAAGTGGCAGCTTCTTGTACAATGCACAGCTTTAGTTTACCTCCTTGAAGGTTCTCTCTTTTCGATATTTATAGATGTTTTGTATGACTAAATTCAGTTGGAAGATAACTTTTTTCTATTAACTATAACAGGATTTTGTTGAGGCTAACTTTCTTCTTTGAGACAAGCAACTAGTGCAACTACTTTTGTTGGGATAGTTGTTGATATGTTGCCTTCTTAATTGGACATTTTTAATAATTAACGTCTTTGCCTTAGTCATCGATGGTGCTTTGGCAATTCACATTAATTTTCTCATTTTCTTAGTCAGCTCATATCACCCATTCAGGATTGGTTACTTGGTCATTTTTCAGCTTAATATGAATAGTCAATCCTCGGTTTGGTTGTCGTCATCTTTTCGTGGCCGAAATAATTGAGCCATCGTTCATCGGACTATCTGTTAGATAGTCTTACTGACTAGCCTAATCTTTTGTTGGTTGATGAATATGACTATTTGGTAAAATAGTTGCCCTCCACTCCTAATTCCAAGGTATTTCATCATCTTAGGAGAAGGGAGTCTTTAACATTAATGGCTTTGATATTCTCAACCTTCATCATTTTTCTTTTTTGTACTGCTCATTAATATCTTTCTTGAAAAGGCCAAAAAAGAAATATTTTGTCGTTTCAATGTCAGAGCCATTATTATGGTAGGATGTCACGTCGAAGCAATGATTATTAATGCTAGGAATGATAAACGATCCAGAAGATTTGTTTACTTTTCGCCTAGAAATTCACTTTTGAACACTTGTTGCATCATCATTGGAGGCTTAGTCATGCACATAGATTAAGATAACGTGTCATCATTGGAGGGGCAATGTGGTAAACCACCATCTGATCTCTTTAGTCAAGATTTTTACGTGTGGCACAACTCGATGGATTGCTCATAGTTCAAGATTTTAATCATCATCATCATTTTCTTTTGCCTATATAAAGAGGCCTTCTCCTTCCTTTGAGAGTTCCTTGAACTCTTCTCCATTTCGAGAGCTTCTTCCTTCTCGGGGTCTCTCCACCTTTAAGTTTTTTCCTTATCCTTGACACCTTCAAAGGTTGGTCTCTTCTCCTGTTTTCCCCCTCCTATTTCTTTCAACTATTTTCTTTTTATATAAGTTCTTCCTTCGTGACCTCTAGAGCTTTTCCAATAGTTAGAACTTTAGATGTCCCCGCTGCTGCTAGAGTTTCTACCTCTGAGCGGAATGCTTCGTAGGAACCCCACGAGAGTCCCTAGTCTAGGCGAAAAAAGGATACCAAAGACCTTCTCCCATATCAAGTTAGAGGTACACTCACCGAGTCCAAAGTATCCTACTGGAGAAATTACTATAAGATTTCCTAGGACTTCCAAGTATACATTCTAGGTCTCGACAAACAAGTAGATAGTGCTCCTCCCAATTTCATAGCCATATATACAGAGCATTTTAAGGTGGGACTTCAATTTTCTCTTTACCCATTCATCATCAAAATTTTGAATGTATACAAAGTCATCCCGAAATAGCTGACTCCAAATACTTTCGGATCATCTGTTCCTTCTTAGTCTAATGCCATGGTCTTGCGATGAGCTTAAGACCTCTTTATTTTGCAGCCTTTTTATGAATAAGAGGCATCGTTATGGCCAGGGCTGGTGCTTCATCGGCTTGTGCCATGATCAGAAGTTCATCAAGGATCTTCCAACCGTGTTCATGGTTGGAAACCTTACTTTTTCTTTTTTCTCTAGTCAAACTTGGGGCTATAGTACTGAGTGGAGGGAGCCCCGACTAACTCTCAATAACAATAAGAAAATTCTTAATGTCGATAAAGAGGATTTCGAGAAATTATTGAAAATACAATTCCCTCCATTGAAGGAGTTATTATGCAAGTAAAATCTTTTCGTTGCCATAATTAGTATGGTGATTAGATTAGGTATAGCCTGGGCAATTAGTTGGAGCTTTAGATTTTTGTCGCTTTAAATCATGGTTTAAGTAATTTAACAAACTTCTATTTTCTTTGTAGAGGGGATGAGGCCTGACACCGATGAAGTCCTACGGGCTATTCGAAAGAGACCTGTGGAGAAGCCAGTGGCCAACTCTCAAGCCTCGAAGAAGCCACATCCTGCTCTAAGTTCATCGACGCGAGGGGCTTCATTGGCTCCCATTTCTTCCATCCCATCTACCACAGATACAGAGGCAGTGGTGGTCACATCCAGCATTGATGTTGCTATTGTCGAACCTCCGCCAACAACAACGAGATCATCGGCGACCTTTTCTCCAAGGTAGCCAATTAGTCCACTGATTAGTCCTCCCACTCCTCGTGCTCATGTTGATCGAAAAAAAGTGCCATGGAGTTCTTTTAGGTTTGGAAGAGCTGCTCAGGCTACTAAGAGCCTGAAACCTTTATAGACATGAACATCTATTACAACAATTCAAAATTTCAGAGTCCTGAAATAGCCCATCGACTAATGAAAGCTATCATCCTTCTGAGAGACTAGGAGGTCACTAAATCTCATCGATTGGACAAGATCATCCCTTCATTTTATCCAAGTCTCCTAAGGTAACATCCTTTTCTTGATATCACTTTTGTTCGATCTTCTAGGTGTCGCCGAATTTTTTCTGACTCTTTTCCTTCTATCATTCTCTTTTTTTTTTAGTTCATTCATGAGGTAGCCATCATTGAGAAAAGTTTCCAGGGCTTCACGGAACTTAGTTGGAGCATGAAAGACCAACTTGAATCTATCAAAGCCTAAAAGGAAGTGGTCGAAGAACTCAAACAAAGTTTCGAGACCAAGTTGCAGAAGATTGATGAGAAAAATACTCAATTAAGAAAGGAATTATGCTTAGCGAAGGTTCACTCAGTCAGCTTGGAGACCAAGCTGAAGAAGAAGAAAAGGAAGATTCTTTCCAACAAAGTGGCCATCAAAGACTTGAAGCAAAGACTTGATGAAGTAGTAGCTCAGGCGAAAACGATCAAGGAGGAAGCTACCCGATTAATACAGGTCGAGTCTTTGAAGGCTATAGATGAATATAAAAATTCGGCCGACTTCAGAAAGTGACTAAGATGTCTTCATACTGTTATAAATATGGCTTCAACAACTACAAAGCCAAAGTTAAAGAGCTATTCTTGACTTTTGACCTTTAAAGGGTTATCCTTCAAAGGAAAGAAGAAGAGGAAGAGGGGAAGGCTACCAAAGAAGGTGAGATCCATGAGGAGCTTGTAGGTGAAGAAGTTATAGTGGAGGGAGCAGTTCCTCTGGTGATTCCTGAAGATGTCCTGGTTAAGGAGATGATTCTTTCAATCCTCGAAGAGATTCGTCAGGCAGCTAAGGGAGATGTTTAGAATATCATTTCTAGTTTTTGGTCTTGCTACCTTTTGTTTTATAACTTTAGCTATCTCTAGCTTTTACAGCATTTTGTTGGTCAACTTTGCCCTGACCTATTTTACAAACACTTTTTGTAAGAAACTTTGTTCTTAATATCAATGAACCTTACTTTTTTTAGTGTTCCTTGCCTATTTGTTTGGAATGGTTGAAAATTTTTTCAAGTATAAGAACATCGGCCTGTAAACTAGCTAGAACTTGTCGACCATTTTTGGTCATTCTGATTGACTAGTCAATCGAATCAATTATTTTATTTATTAGACATACCGATAAATTGGACAATCAAGCTAATATTTTATTTATCGAATATACTGATTAATTGATAATCAAGTTAATTATTTTATTTATCGGACATATTGATTAATTAGACAATCAAGCTAATTATTTTATTTATCGGATATATCGATTAATTGGATAATTACACCAATTATTTTATTTATCGGACATATCAATAGATTTTGAATTATTGGATGTCAGCCAACTATTCAGTTGTCATTATATGACACTCTTGTTGTACATAAAAAGAAATTTTATTAACTCATTGATAATACATGCATAGATTCTCGGCATTCGAGGGTCAAATGATTTGTATACCATCCAAACTTTCAATTCTATAAGTTTCGGGACGTATTGCTTCGATAACTTTGTATGGATCTTTCCAATTTGGAGAAAGTTTTTCTTGTTTAGTGGGTTTAGAAACTTCGGCTTTCTATAATACAAGATAACCTAGCCGAAGTCTTTAGATTGACCCTGAAATTGTAGTATCAAGCAACTTTGCCAATAAGAAGCCATCCTTAAGTGAGCTTGTAATCTTGTTCCTTCTAAAAAGACAAAGTTGGACCGTCATCGCTCTGAATTACTTGGCTCTTCATATCTCTCCATTCTTATAGAGGATAAGCCGATTATTACCGAAATCATTGCTTCAGTGCCAAATGTCATATTGAATAGAGATCTCCGGTGGGTGTTCGAGGAGTTATTCGGTAGGCCTAAAGCACGAAACTTAACTATTTAATCCAAAATCCTTTAGCTTCATTTAGTCTCATTTTAGACCATATAAGATCATCCGATTTATCACTTTTATTTCACCATTAGATTGAGGGTGTTCGATAGAGGTCAATATATGATTGATATGATACCGGGCACAAAAATCTCTAAATATCTGATTATGAACTATCTCCCATTATCCGTGATAATAAAATATGGAATCCCAAAATAGTATATGATATTATTCCTGACAAATTCTTCAACTTTTTCTTCTATTATATGTAATAGAGGTTCCGCTCAGGCTACTAAGAGCTTGAAACCTTTATAGACATGAACGACTATTCCAACGATTCAAAATTTCAGAGTCCTGAACTGGCCCATCGACTAATGAAAATTGTCATCCTTCTGAGAGACTAGGAGGTCACTAAATCTCATAGATTGGACAAGATCATTTCTTCATTTATCCAAGTCTCCTAAGGTAATATCCTTCTCTTGATTTCACTTTTATTCGATCCTCTAGGTGTCGTCGAATTTTTTATGACTCTTTTCCTTCTATCATTCTCTTCTTTTTTTAGTTCATTCATGAGGTAGCCATCATTGAGAAAAGTTTCCAGGGCTTCACGGAACTTAGTTGGAGCATGAAAGACCAACTTGAATCTGCCAAAGCCTAAAAAGAAGTGGCCAAAGAACTCAAACAAAGTTTCGAGGCCAAGTTGCAGAACATTGTTGAGAAAAATACTCAATTAAGAAAGAAATTATGCTTAGCAAAGGCTCACTCAGTCAGCTTGGAGACCAAGTTGAAGAAGAAGAAAAGGAAGATTCTTTCCAACAAAGTGGCCATCAAAGACTTGAAGCAAAGACTTGATGAAGCAGTAGCTCAGGCAAAAATGACCTAGGAGGAAGCTACTTGATTAATACAGGTCGAGTCTTTGAAGGCTATAGATGAGTATAAAAATTCGGCCGACTTTAGGAAGTGACTGAGATGTCTTCATACTGTTATAAATATGGCTTCAACAACTACAAGGTCAAAGTTAAATAGTTGTTCCTAACTTTTGACCTTAAAAGGGTTGTCCTTCAAAGGAAAGAAGAAGAGGAAGAGGGGAATGCTGCCAAAGAGGTGAGATCCATGAGGAGCCCATAGGTAAAGAAGTTATTGTGGAGGGAGCAGTTCCTCTTGTGATTCCTGAAGATGTTTTGGTTGAGGAGATGATTCTTCTAATCCTCAAAGAGATTCGTCAGGCGGCCAAGGAAGATGTTTAGAATATCATTTCTAGTTTTTGGCCTTGCTGCCTTTTGTTTTATAACTTCAGCTATCTCCAGCTTTTACAGCATTTTGTTGGTCAACTTTGCCCTGACCTATTTTATAAATACTTTTTGCAAGAAACTTTGTTCTTAATATCAATGAACCTTACTTTTTTTAGTGTTCCTTGCCTATTTATTTGGAATGGTTGAAAATTTTTTCAAGTATAAGAACATCAGCCTGTAAACTAGCTAGAACTTCTCGATCATTTTTGGTCATTCTGATTGGCTAGACAATCGAATCAATTATTTTATTTATCAGACATACCGATAAATTGGACAATCAAGCTAATATTTTATTTATCGAATATACTGATTAATTGGATAATCAAGTTAATTATTTTATTTATCGAACATATTGATTAATTAGATAATCAAGCTAATTATTTTATTTATTGGATATATCGATTAATTGGATAATTAAGTCAATTATTTTATTTATCGGACATATCGAGAGATTTTGAATTATTGGATATCAGCCAACTATTCAGTTATCATTATATGATGCTCTTGTTGTACATAAAAAGCAATTTTATTTACTCATTGATAATACATGCATAGATTCTCAGCATTCGAGGGCTGAATGATTTGTACACCATCCAAACTTTCAATTCTATAAGTTCCGGGGCATATTGCTTTGGTAAATGATGCAGGACACGAATGCGATGTTGTACTAAAGGTTTATTTAAATTTTATGTTAATCGAGAGCAAATATTCATTAACCTAATAGCCTATTAAACAATATATTAAAAGAATCTATAGCAAGCAACTAAATACTGGATTACATCACCCGCAAGCATACCTAATAAAATAATTAATTAGATAGATCATGGTGATTGAGAAACCACCCTAGATTAGGTTCCTACTTTCTAACATCAGATCTAGAGGAAGAGAAAGGGATCTTGAGTTACCGATACGCTTAAAAGTCTCCTCTGATGAAGATCTGGATCACTGCACTCTAGGGTTGAAGAATCGGACTCCAAACTGATCGCTCCTGGCATCCGGATTTTGATCGAACTGATTCCAAAGCATGGATGCCGATCTTCAGAGTTGGATCTCAAGAGAATATGCCAAAAAAATACCAAAAATAGCAATTAAATGTTGGTAATCAAAAGCTAGAAGGAAGGCTGGCACCAGGGTTGTTGGTTCTCCCGGAGATCGTCTTCTTTGGTTGGCTTCTAGGATCTCTTCAAAGCATCGGATGAAGGCCTTGAAGAGACTTAGGGATCAGATCTGATGGAGGGATTGGATGGATAAACAGGGCATCGCACCCCGGTAAAACTTAGATGTTGCACCCAAGTGTTCTAGGCGTCACACCTAGCACCTATCAGCCATTGTAGCTAGAAAGGAATTGGAAGAAGAACTTGGCAGAGTTTCATTTCATTTCATCAAATATTCATTAATTACAAAGAGGAGGTGTAGGGGTATTTATAGAACCCTAACCAGAGAAGTGAGGGACTCAAATACAAGAGTTTCATTACAACTCTAGGCTTCAAGTTTACATTGCCTGGACTCCTGCTGGATGAAAAAAAATGGACTCCTATCCATAGTTGGCGCCAAGATGAGACTTTGATGGAGGGTCATGATCGCTTCTGGATTGGTCATGATGATTGGACTCCAGTGTCTTTATAATGTATTCTTCTAGAGCTGCCTGGACTCTTCAGTCTGGATTGGAGAGAACTCTAGAGTCCTGCTGAAATTCTAGAATCCTTGAAGCTTGAACAGTTAGCAGCTTATTTGAATGGAATGCTAGGAACCCTTGGACCTCCAACACTAGGTGAGAAAAAATTTTCAAACTCCTTTAAATGCTTGGCCAACTTCTCACTTTGGCATAAAATATTATGAGTAAAAGGGCGCTATCTAGGAGAAGTCCTTCACAATTACTCTTAAAAATTTTGTGCGCCTTTCTTCATGGGCCGACCAAAAGAAATTGTCTTGATGAGTGTAGCTTGTCCAAATTTAAGTGGTAGGCCATGTGTCATTGTCCTCTTGGTGATGTGACAATAGTAGTCCTGAAATCATGCAAAGTTGACATGCAAAATAGGCTAGCATATGACAAGAGCTTGTGCTAGCACATGGGTCACATGGGCTTATCTTGAACTGGCATATGGATCTTGATTTGAGTCACATGGATATTATAATTGGTCTTCCCTGTAATACAAGACTCAACAACTAATTTTTACAGGATTCAATAAATAACTAAAGTCCTATTTGATCAATTGGAACCCAATTTGATCAAAAGGGTAAGACATGTAAATACGTAGTTCAACTTGGTAAAAGGGGTTTAGCCTAAAAGGCTAAATAAATAAAACCCTAATTCCAGTTGGTAAAAGGGGCTAACCCTAACTAATCCAAAATAACAAAAATTAAAATAAATTATTTACATGGATAAAAGGGTTGGGTCCAAGGTTTCATTCACAGGTGATCCATAAGGATGTGGGTTCAACCTGTCAATATTTTCGAGCCCTGGTGTCCTCACCAGTAACTTTGTATGGATCTTTCCAATTTGGAGAGAGTTTTCCTTGTTTAGTGGGTTTAGAAACTTCGACTTTCCGCAATACAAGATAACCTAGCCAAAGTCTTTAGATTGACCCTGGAATTGTAGTATCAAGCGACTTTGCCGATAGGAAGCCATCTTTGAGTGAGCTTGTAATCTTGTTCCTTCTAAAAAGACTAAGTCAGACCGTCGTCGCTCTGAATTACTCGGCTCTTCATATCTCTCCATTCTTATAGAGAATAAGCCGATTTTTATCGAAATCACTGCTTCAGTGCCAAATGTCAGGTTGAACAGAGATCTCTGGTGGGTGTTTGGGGAGTTATTCGATAGGCTTAGAGCACGAAACTTAACTTTTTGATCCAAAATCCTTTAGCTTCATTTAGTCTCATTATGGGCTATGTAAGATCGTCCGATTTATCACTTCTACTTCACCATTAGATTGAGGGTATTTGATAAAGGTCAATATATGATTGATATGATACCGGGCATAAAAATCTCTTAATCTTTGATTATCAAACTGTCTCTCATTATCAGTGATAATAATATGTAGAATCCCAAAATAGTAGATGATATTATTCCTGACAAATTCTTCAACTTTTTCTTCATTTATATGTAATTGAGGTTTCGCTCGGGCTACTAAGAGCCTGAAACCTTTATGAACATGAATGTCTATTCCAACGATTCAAAATCTTAAAGTCCTGAACTGGTCCATCGACTAATAAAAGCTGTCATCCTTCTGAGAGACTAGGAGGTCACTAAATCTCATCAATTGGACAAGATCATCCCTTCGTTTTATCCAAGTCTCCTAAGGTAACATCCTTCTTTTGATTTCACTTTTATTCGATATTTTAGGTGTCGCCGAGTTTTTTCTAACTATTTTCCTTCTATCTTTCTCTTCTTTTTTTAGTTCATTCATGAGGTAGCCATCATTAAGAAAAGTTTCCAAGGCTTCACGGAACTTAGTTGGAGCATGAAAGACCAACTTGAATCTGCCAAAGCCTAAAAGGAAGTGGCCAAAGAACTCAAACAAAGTTTCAAGGCCAAGTTATAGAAGATTGCTGAGAAAAATACTCAATTAAGAAAGGAATTATTTTTAGCAAAGGCTCACTCAGATAGCTTGGAGACCAAGCTGAAAAAGAAGAAAAGGAAGATTCTTTCCAACAAAGCGGCCATCAGAGACTTGAAGCAAAGACTTGATGAAGCAGTAGCTCAGGCGAAAACGACCAAGGAGGAAGCTACCTAATTAATACAAGTCGAGTCTTTGAAGGCTATAGATGAATATAAAAATTTGGCTGACTTCAGGAAGTGACTGGGATGTCTTCGTACTGTTATAAATATGGCTTCGACAACTACAAGGCCAAAGTTAAGAGCTTTTCTTGACTTTTGACCTTAAAAGAGTTGTCCTTCAAAGGAAAGAAGAAGAGGAAAAGGAGAACGCTACCAAAGAAGGTGAGATCCATGAGGAGCTTGTAGGTGAAGAAGTTATAGTGGAGGGAGCAGTTCCTCTTGTGATTGATGAAGATGTCCTAGTTGAGGAGATGATTCTTCCAATCCTCGAAGAGATTCGTCAGGCAGCCAAGGGAGATGTTTAGAATATCACTTCTAGTTTTTGGCCATGCTACTTTTTGTTTTATAACTTCAGCTATCTCTAGCTTTTATAGCATTTTGTTGGTCAGCTTTTCATGACCTATTTTACTAACACTTTTTGTAAGAAACTTTGTTCTTAATATCAATGAACCTTACTTTTTTTAGTGTTCCTTGTCTATTTGTTTGGAATGGTTGAAAGTTTTTTCAAGTATAAGAACATCGGCCTATAAACTAGCTAGAACTTGTCGACCATTTTTGGTCATTATGATTGACCAGATAATCGAATCAATTATTTTATTTATTGGACATACCAATAAATTGGACAATCAAGCTAATATTTTATTTATCAAATATACTGATTAATTGGATAATCAAGTTAATTATTTTATTTATCGGACATATTGATTAATTAGATAATCAAGCTAATTATTTTATTTATCGAACATACCGATTAATTGGACAATTATGCCAATTATTTTATTTATTGGACATATTGATAGATTTTGAATTATTGGATATCAGCCAACTATTTAGTTATCGTTATATAGTGCTCTTGTTGTACATAAAAAGCAATTTTATTAACTCATTGATAATGCATGCATAGATTCTCAGCATTCGAGGGCCGAATGATTTGTACACCATCTAAACTTTCAATTCTATAAGTTTTGGGGTGTATTGGTTCGGTAACTTTGTATGGAACTTTCTAATGTGAAGAGAGTTTTCCTTGTTTAGTGGGTTTAGAAACTTTGGCTTTCTGTAATACAAGATAACATAGCCAAAGTCTTTAGATTGACCCTGGAATTGTCGTATCAAGCGACTTTGCTGATAGGAAGCCATCCTTAAGTGAACTTGTAATCTTGTTCCTTCTAAAAAGACTAAGTCAGACTGTCGTCGCTCTAAATTACTCGGCTCTTCATATCTCTCCGTTCTTATAGAGGATAAGCCGATTTCTACTGAAATCACTACTTCAGTGTCAAATGTTAGATTGAACAAAGATCTCCGGTGGATGTTCGGGGAGTTATTCAATAGGCCTAGAGCATGAAACTTAACTTTTTGATCCAAAATTTTTTAGCTTCATTTAGTCTCATTTTAGACCCTGTAAGATTGTCCGATTTATCACTTCTACTTCACCATTAGATCGAGGATGTTCGATAGAGGTCAATATATGATTGATATGATATCGGGCATAAAAATCTCTAAATCTTTAATTATCAAATTGTCTCCTTTTATCAGTGATAATAATATGTGGAATCCCAAAGTAGTAGATAATATTATTCCAGACAAATTCTTTAACTTTTGCTTCACTTATATGTAATAAAGGTTCCGCTTCCATCTACTTGGTAAAGTAATCAATCGCTGCAATAAGAAATTTTCTCTGGCAAGAAGCAGGGGAATATGACGAAATATATTCATTCTCTACTAAGCGAATGGCTACGGAGCCACTAGTTATACTATTTGACTTGCCAATCATCACTGGATGTTTGAATATCTCTAAAAATGATCATACTTTTTGATAAAATTGGCCACATCTTTCTGGATAGTTAAATAGTAATTTCTTTGTCTTAGAATTTCATAGGCTAAAAATCTATCCCCATGATGGTTCACACATATGCCTTCATGCACTTCTTTGAGTGCATAATTGATATCGGTTAGGCATAAGCACTAAAAATAAGGGCAAGGTGAATGACCTCTTATAAAGGGTTCCATCCATGAGTATATAGTGGCAAGCCATCCATCTAATTTGTTTGGCTTCTGCGAGATCATCAAACGAGACTTCATCGATTAAATATTTGAAGATTGGATCCATCTAGTTAGCTTCATGACTTATTTGATGCACTCCTATACCCTTGTCAATGTTAGATACTTCGAGATGTTCGATATATGTTCTTCCAAGTGAACCAATAGTCGATGTCACAGCTGAGAAAGTAAATCAGGTTGAGCATTCTCGGCCTTAGGATGTAAGATATCTCAAAAGATAGGAAGTCTGATATTAGAGTTTGCACTTTTTCCAAATACTTTGCCATAATCGAATCTTTGGCTTCGAATTCTTTCCTTATTTGATTAACTACTAATAAGAGTCCATGAAGGTCTTTAATTTTTTAACTCCAAACTCTTTTGCAATTCTTAATCCAGCCAAAAGTATTTCATACTCAGCTTGATTATTAGATATTTGAAAAGTAAACTGAAAAGCATACTTGACAACAAATCTATCGGGGCTCGTCAGGATTTGTCCTGCTCCACTCCTAGATGAATAGATGCTCCATCCACATGCATTATCCAAGCTATTTTGGAATAATTATCATTTATCTATTCTTGGTTGGTTTCTTCATCAGCTCCTTTTGCTCAATTTCTCCATCGATTCAAGTGCATTTAGCAATAAAATCTGTCAAGATTTGAGCTTTCATCGCCAGACGAGGCCGGTAGGATATGTTGATTTCACTCAACCTAATTGTCCATTTTGCCATTCTTCTTGATGTGTCAGGGCATTGCAGTATATCTTTTAAGGATTGGTCAATCAGTACGACTATTGAATAAGTCAGGAAGTATGGTCCTGACATTTTGTTACAATTATTAGTGCATAGATCAATTTTTTTCACCTTCGAATACCTTGTCTCAACATCATGCAAACTCGACTGCATCATAAATCGGCTTTTGCACTCTACCTCCTTCCTCTCTAATTAGTACTAAACTTACCACCTCATATGAAGCACATAAGTATAAGTACATAACTCCTTTGAGCTTTGAAAGTAATGATGGGGAGTCGAGATATTTTTTCAAATCTTGAAAGGCTTATTGATAATCATCGATCTATTCAAAGTTCTTAGTTTGCTTCAAAACCTTGAAAAAGGGGAGGCATCCTTCAGTCGATCAAGAAATGAATTGGCTTAGTATGGCTATGCACCCAGATTTAGCTATTGAACTTCTTTTCTGATAAAAAGATGCCTCATATCAAGGATTGCCTTTATTTTCTCGGTATTGGCCTCTATTTCTCTATTTATGACAAGAAATTTGAGAAATTTTCTAGATATTACACCAAATACATACTTTGTCAGATTGAACTTCATTTGATATTATCATAGGGCATCAAAAGTCTCTTTCAGATCTTTGACATGGTCTATCATTTGGATACTCTTTACCAACATATCATCGACATAGACTTCCATGTTCCTTCTAAGTTATTTCTCAAAGACTTTGTTTATTAGTCATTGGTAAGTTTTCCTATATTTTTCAGTTCGAATGGCATCACTTTATAACAATATAGTCATTTCTTAGTTACAAATGTTGTTTTGTCTTCATCTTCAGGATCCATTCGAATTTGATTGTAATCGAAGAAGTTTATATCCAACAGTTGCATCAACCAACTAATCTATCTTTGGTAAGGAAAAGCTATCTTTCGGACAAGCTCTGTTGAGATCTGTATAATCAATACAAATTCTTCATTTCTTGTTTACCTTCCTCGCTATTACCACGTTGGATAACCGATCGAGATAATGAGTTTCTTTGATGAAATTGATATCGAGGAGTTTGCCGATTTCTTCGTCGATGGCCCTTTATCATTCATGGGCAAAATTCTTCTTTTTCTGTCAAACGGGCTTAAACACCGAATCGACCTTTAATTTGTGGATGATTATTTTCAAAGGGATTCCGGTCATATCTGTGGCTAACCAAGTAAATACATCGACATTGCATCACCAAAAATCAATAAGTTGAGACTTTGTTTCTTCATCTAAGAGACTCCCAATTTGGATAGTCTTTGTCGGATCTTCTTCAATCAAAGGGATTGAGATAGTCTTTTCGGTTGGTTCCCCATGTTTCTTGGATTCTCTTTGATCCAACTTGTCAAGGAACAAACTACTTTTTGATTGCCTGTCTTGAGTTATCAAGCACTATCAAGCAAGCTATTGATCTCTTCACATTTCTCCAACTCCATTTTTTGTTGAAATGTGCACAAGGAGATGATATGTCAAGATAATCGCTCAAAATTTATTCAAGAAATGCCGTTCAAGTTTTCCATTATTGGGCGATGGGGTTCTAATGATTGTGAAGTTAATGCAAAGGATTCTTTGCTAGAAATCCACTTCTACAATTACAAGAAGACTAACTTCCTTTTCAACCCTAATTGGATAGCCACCGAATCCATACAATGGACTTGATACTCTTCTTAGTCGTTCACAAGAGATGTTCATCTTAACAAGATCATCATAAAACAATATATTGATGAAAATTTTATTATCTATCAAGATCCTCCTTACATCATAATTGGTTATTGTTGCTCAATAGCCAAGACAACAACATCATCATTACGAGGAATTTGTACTCCCACGAGATCATTATCAGAAAAACTAATTATATTACAACTTCGATATCTTTTTGGAAGATCTTCCTCAGTGCTTGTCCTCCTTGGTCTTACCCTCCAGTACATCATGCCGACTAACCCATCAGTGGATTTTTGATGGGCCATTTATAGTTCATCAATCATTTTCTTAGAAGCAATAGCTTTAATCTGATGATCTTTGATCGGCACATACTTTTCCAAGTAACCTCGACAAATCATATCTTTGATCTCATCCTTTAGCTGGATGCATTCTTCGATGATGTGACCATGATTGTAGAGAAATCGATAATACTTATTCTTGTTATGCGATGTGGACGGAGCTCGCATAGGATGAGATCTTTGCAAAAAGTTTTCTCCTTCTACCTTCATTAAGATTTTTTCTCAGAAAAGAGAGAGTATAGCTTTCAAACTTGTAGATCAAATTCTTTATTAGCTTTGAGCTTTGTCTTCGAGTCTAGGAGTCTTTTTCATCACGAAGTCGAGAATCATTACCTTCTTGAGTCTTTTTCTTCTTTGGTATTGATTTTTTTCAGCCTGATGCTGACTCATAGCTTATTTCTCTGCTAGTGCATATTTTTGAGAATGTGCTAGGAGCTTAGAATAACTTTTTTAAAAAAATTTATCCAAAGAAAAAGTAAACTTGAAAGATCACAGCCCTTTTTTCATAACTAACATGGCTATGGATTTGTTAAGATCTGGAACTTAGATCATGGTAACATTAAAGCGTGCCACAATCTCTTAGTCTCTTTTTCTTTTTGCTGGATGAAGAAAAGGCTATGTAAGTTTTGTGGCATCATCTGACTTGTTTAGAAATGCACCACAAACAATTCTTCCAACTGGCTAAAGGAATGGATGCTTCCAAGCCTCAGACTTGAGTACCACACATATATAGCCTTTTTTAGGGCCGTTAGGAAGGTGAGATAGTAAAGAGCATTGCTAGCACCTTGGATCATGATATGAGCTTTGAAATTATCCAAATGATCAAGCGAATCAGAAGTCCCATCATAGGATTCTAGTTGAGGCATTTTAAAATATAGTGAAATTACTTCTTCCATAATTCGTCGAGAGAACGGAGACCGAGAATGATAACCAAGAGAGTTGTCGATTCTTTGATTGTTGGCTCTAAGTTCTGCAAGTCGTAACTTGAATTCTTGAAATTTTTCTCATAATCATTGTGTTGGCGGTTTCCTGGCCCTATCGAGTGACTTCAGGAATGAAAAAATCTTCTCTTGAAGACTTTGAAAAAGATCGTGGATGCTTCTCTCTACACTGACTACCTTCCTATCGATCATGCTCAAGAATCGTAGAGAACCATCAACCCAAAGATCGTCGGTTTGAAAAGCATTGACAATGAAAACGTTGAACGGTCTGTTGAGATTCTCTTGAAGGAGATCTATCATGCCCCGGCCTGATGCTCGATCCAGGCATACGACAGATGACCGCACATTCTTAGGGTTCAATCCCATCAAATATGCAAGGCCTATCTTACTAATCAATAATCAGGCAGGGATAGATAATAAATTCACTAATTATTTATTTAATTCTATACTTTTACATCAAGTTAACATGTAGATAAAATTTAACTAAAATTTAAGATAAAACATAAACTAAGATATTAACACCTAAATCCTAGTTCCTCATTGATTGGTCCTAAAGCTCAATTGATCTTCCGGATCTATAATAAAAATATAGAAAAATAGGGAATGAGCTATATAGACTTAGTAAGTTATCATCACCTCTGATATATGCATAAATATAACAACAAATTATAAATATACACAAATCATACATCATAAAAAAACTAGCTCACGATAAAATAAAATGCAGCATTGCATTAATATACACATTCAATTATAAACGACATAATTATGGATAGCCAACCATTTACTTTACTCTCCTAGTTCCTCTGACTATGACCATGATCGACCCGTGACTAGTCCCGAAAGAGATTAAAATCTTGACTATATATATCGAAACCGGTCATGTGCTAGTGATCGCCCTACTGGAGGCCTGGAAGAAAACTAGCTTTGATATCATATAAGAAAATATGCATTCTCAGCATGTGCCAGCGATCGCAACAAAGAAAAAGTAACTAGCTCCTGACTATACATACTATACATCGATCATGTACCAGTGATCGTCCCACTAGAGGCTCGAAAGGAGACTTGGTCCTTGTGTGATCATAGTCGGACTAGAGAGCATCAACACCAACATGCATAATAATGAATGCAATCCAATGCAGATCAAATTATGCCACATATAATTAGCATTACATAACATTCATAACTATTTAGCATGTAATACTAGAGGTCAAGATAACTTACCTGAAACTGATTGTATCAAGAACACGCGACATGAACCATAGATCATCGATACTTCCATACTGATAAAGGTAATGAAGGCTCTAATTAAATAAGTTAAATAATTAACCCTGAGTCCAATAAAAAAAATAAGATAAAAGATTTCTCAATCTGGTTTAATCTGTCATGCCCCGGCCCGATGCCCGAGCCTGGCATACGATAGATGGCCGCACATCCTTGGGGTTCAATCTGATCGAATATGTAAGGCCTATCTTACAAATCAATAATTAGACAGTAATAGAGAATAAATTTACTATTTATTTATTTAATTCTAGAATTTTTCATCAAGGTTAACAAGTAGATAAAATTTAACTAAAATTTAAAATAAAATATAAACTAAGAGATTAATACCTAAATCCTAGCTCCTCACTGACTGGTTTCAAAGCTCGATTGATCTTGCGAATCTGTAACAAAAATATAAAAAAATAGGAGGTGAGCTATATAGACTCAGTAAGTTACCATCACCTCTAATATATTCATAAATATAATAACAACAAATTACAAATATATAAATCATACATCACAAAATAACTAGCTCACGATAAAATAAAATGCAACATCACATTAATATACACATTCAATTACAAACGACACGACTATGGATGGCCAACCATTTATTTTACTCTCATAGTCTCTCTAACTATGGCTATGATCGGTTCGTGACTAGTCTCGAAAGAGACTAGAATCCTGACTACACATACCGAAATCGGTTATGTGCTAGTGATCACCCCACTGGAGGCCTAGAAGGAAACTAGCTCTGATACCATTTAATCTATCATGGCCCAGCCCGATGCCCAAGCCAGGCGTATGATAGACGGCCGCACATCCTTAGGGTTCAATCCTATCGAATATGCAAGGCCTATCTTACTAATCAATAATCAGACAGTGATAGGGAATAAATTCATTAATTATTTATTTAATTCTAGAATTTTTTATTAATCGGACCTAAATAGATATCTAGATCAAGCCTAGCCCTAAACCAGATTGAGAAATCTTTTACCTTATTTTCTTTTATTGGATTCGGGGTTAATTATTTAACTTATTTAATTAGAGCTTTCATTACCTTTATTAGTATGGGAGTATCGAGGATCTAGGATTCAAGTGCATGTTCCCGATAAAATTAGTTTCAGATAAGTTATCTTGACCTCTAGTATTACATGCTAAATATGTTATGAATGTTATATAATGTTAATTATATGTGGCATAATTTGATCTGTATTGGATTGTATTCATTATCATGCATATTGGTATTGATGCTCTCTAGTCTGACTATGATTACACGAGAACCTAGTCTCCTTCCGGGCCTCTAGTATGGCGATCACTGGTACATGATCGATGTACGGTATGTGTAGTCAAGAGCTAGATATCTTTTCTTTGTTGCGATCGCTATCACATGCTGAATATGCATATTTTCTCATGTGATATCAGAGCTAGTTTCCTTCCAAACCTCTAGTGGGACGATCACAAGTACATGATCGATTTCGGTGTATATAGTCAGGATTCTAGTCTCTTTCAGGACTAGTCACAGGCTAATCATGGCTATAGTATGAGGGACTAAAAGAGTAAAGTAAATTGTTGGCCATCATAATCATGTCATTTATAATTGAATATGCATATTAATATCATGTTGCATTTTATTTTATCGTGAGCTGGTTATTTTGTGATGTATGATTTGTATATATTTATAATTTGTTGTTGTCATATTTATGTATATATTAAAGGTGATGATAACTTATTAAGCCTATATAGCTTATCCCCTATTTTTCTATATTTTTGTTACAGATCCAGAAGATCAATCGGGCTTTGGGACTAGTCAATGAAAAGCTAGAATTTAGGTGTTGATCTCTTAATTTATGTTTTATCTTAAATTTTAGTTGAATTTTATCTACCTGTTAACCTTGATGAAAAATTCTAAAATTAATAAATAATTAGTAAATTTATTCTCTATCACTGTCTAATTGTTGATTAGTAAGATAGGCCTTGCATATTCAATGAATTGAACCCTAAGGATGTACGACCGTCTGTCATATGCCTGGCTCGGGCATCAGGCCAGGGCATGACGAGATCGTTGGCTATGTTTGGAGGCGACTATCAAAGTAGCAGGCTCTATAGATCATTGTTGATTGTGGACCACAGCCTCTTGAAGACTTTGAATAGCAGCGGTTAAGACTTTCACCTTGTTCAAAAGAACAGCAAGCTATTGTTGTTCTACCACCATCGTTGGAGGTGTGCTGTTGGATTCCAACAGTAGGTTAGGTGGATTGTTTCTCCAAGACAATTGATAGTCTCTACTAGCTGAAACATTATGTTCTTTTCTTTTGGCCATTGTTTATCTTCTTTAAGTTCCCTTTCACAGTTAGAAGATGGGCAATTGACCATATGATTGTTCCCCTTCCTAGAGCGCCAATCTATTGATGCAAAACTCTCGATCCTCAAATGGTTCCTGGTGAGCTACTTGAATCAGACGATGATGTAAGCACCTAATTGATCTTTCATCGTGGCAAATGTCTTCTTACCTGCAAAATAAGTCTTAAACCGAAGGAAGATTCTTCGATGGAGGACCCTCCAATGCTTAAGCAATGAAGAAAGTTTTGTCGTGCAAATGAAAGACTTGAAAAGTTTAAAATGGCAGCTCCTTGCATAGTGCACAGCTTTAACTTACTCCTTGAAGGTCTTCTCTTTTCAGTATTTATAGATGTTTGTGATAACATGATTTTGTTGGAAGATAGCTTCTTTCTATTAGCTATAATAGCATTTTGTTGTGACTAATTTCCTTCTGTTGAGGCAAACAGCTAGCATAACTAAGGATGATAACAAAATCCAAACCCATAAGTACCCGATCTGGCCTGATCCGATTAGGTCAGATAGTCAACGCTTTGACTGGGTTTGGATCGGATTTGGATAAAATTCGAATGCTTAACTTTGGATTTAGGTCGGAACTAAATAGATATGCACCCGACCCGAACCCGACTCAAACGATTTTAATATTTTAATATATATATATATAATTAATATATATATTATATTAATTATATTTTATCAATTAATATCTATTAGTTATTAAATCCTAAAATACTTAAATCTTTATCATTATTCTTTATAAAAAATTGGAAAGGGCCCTAATTGGCTAATTTCCCGATTCTCTGTTAATCCCCCAATTCAATCATTACTAACAATGATTAATTATTTATAGACGAATTGAGTGAAGAATGATGTTACAATTAAGGATTAATCGAGAATTGTTCTTTAAGTCTTTTTGGAGCTTGAAACTTAGAGTTTAAGGCTAGAATTGGACCGGGCCGGCCCGAAATTGGATCGAGCTTCAGGCTAGTTTTATATAAATCGGGTCGGACTTTATATTAGAGTCCATTTAATTTTTGGACCGAGCTAGGGCACTCCTTTGGCTCGGCCTGGATCGGCTTGAAGCCCGGCCTAGACTAAGCATGACGCCCCCCCTCTCAATTTTCTTTTCCTTCACTTTTCATTTCTTCCCCCATTTTTCATTCTCCCTCTTTGTTTCCAAGCACCTGCACCCCTGCCCCTCATGCGACCTCGCGGTCCCTCTCCAGCTTCATCTGCCTCCCCCGGTCCCGGTGCCCCACCCGACGCCCACTGCTCCCAACACGACCTCGAAGCCCCCCTCCTCGGCTCCAATCTCATGGTCCTTAAAATGATGACAGTCCCCGCCTCATCGAGCAAGTGGGCGATCCCAACCCCCTACACCCTGGCTGCATCGTGGTAGATCCCGACCCCCTACCCGTCGCTGGCTGCATTGCAGCAGGTCCCTAAAACGATGACGATGACAGTCCCCGCCTCGTCGAGCGAGCAGGCGATCCCGACCCCCTGCTCAAGACAGATCCCGACACCCTACTCGTCGCCGGCTGCATCACAGCAAGTCCTTAAAACGACGATGATGATGATCCCCGCCTCGTTCAGCGAGCGGGCGATCCCGACCCCCTACTCATAGCCGGTTGCATCGCGATAGATATGGACGAACTCGGAGTAAGAGATGCAGTTCATGGGGATCGCCCTCAGCTTCGCCCTCACTACATCTATTTGCGACGCCATCAGCACCTTCGTCGCCTCCTCCACCATGATCCCTCTCTCCACCACCATCTCATCCTTCACCTCCTCCCCCCAGTGGTGGGTAGAGACCATCGAGGCGAATGCGGTCCGGGTTGAGGCCGTGGTCCGATCCAGGAGGCGATCGTCGAAGTGGAGGGGGCAGTCGGGTGGGACGGCTGGGAGGATGAAGGGGCGTCGCTAGAGGAGGAAAGAGGAATTTGATGGATGGCGGATTTGGGATTCGATGAGGTGGAGGAATCGGCCAAGTGGGGTTCTGTATTCAGGCCCGACTCGATCGAGCTTGGATCATGTTTGGATCAGGCTCAGGCCTGATATTTTAAAAAAAAATTGGATCTAAGCCCGGCCCAAAGTCTGAAATTTTTTTCAGACCAGACTCGGGTAGGGATGTGGCCCGATCTAGCCTGACCCACTTCCAGCCCTATTAGAGTTAGATATACTTTTAAATTATGTTTATGTCTTTATTTACTTCAAAAGTATTGAACTAAGCATTGTTGAATTTTATTTATCTAAAATAATTTAAATTTTATTTTAATTGAATACATAACTAAATATTGTTGAACTAAAAATGTAGTTAAATTTTATTTATTTAAATTATATATAATTTATGAAATGGTGGATGGCTTTAAAATTGATAAAAATAAAAATAAAAAATGTCCAATATGACTTAATTAAATTTGGGCAGGATAAATTCGAATTATCCAATACCCGATTGAAAATGTTTCGAATAAAAAAATCCAATCCCGATAGTATTTAAAAAAATTCGGCTTGAACCCTACCCGTTGCCAACCCTAGGCACAACTACTTTTTATTGGGACAGTTGTTAATCTCTTGCCCTTACCTGAACATTTTTAATAATCGATATCTTCGTCTTAGTCATCAATAATACTTTGGCAATTCATAGATTAGTTATTTTATTTTTGAGTCGACTCAGATCGTTCTTTTAGGAGTGGTTTCTTGGTCATTTCTCAATCTAATATGAATAGTTGATCCTCAATTGGGTTCCGTCACCTTTTCATAGCCGAAATAGTTAAGCCACCGTTCACCAGACTATTAGTTAGTTAGATAGTCTTGACCAGCTAACCTAATATTTTGTAATGAATACGACTATTTCATATAACACCAGCAAAAAAAAAAATCCAAGTATTTTCTTCGTGTATCTGGTGGAGGATGCATGCCACCTTCTTAGATGCATCCACGGATTCAAATTCGTGATATTTAAAATAATTCTTTTTTTTACCAAAAAAGAAATAGGGGTAACTTTGTAATTCTTTATTCAAGATGGATTCAGGGCACGATTTCTCCTTAATAAAGCATCTAAAGTTGATGCATAAAAATGAGTCAGTATTGGGTGCAATACCCTCTCATAGGATGAGGCAGCCGTAGGTGCAGTTTGTCCACCCTCACCGCTCAAAATGTGGAGCTCTGCCGCTGGACTTTCCTTGCTTTCTTGTCCAAAGATTTAGAAATTCAAATTGCTTGATGCTGTGAGATTCCTACCCTGCTCCAAAGTCTCAAAGTTATTACTTTCTCCAGCTTCAAATCATTCCAAATCTCCCATCTTCACGCCAAAGGTCAGGAATCCCTACACTTTAACAAAGAAAGCCCCCTCCCATCTCCTTTAGATCATAAATGAAAGGTGTAGCTAATGTAGCTATACGTGAATTGCCTTTAGCCACACTCAAAGCACAGCCAGGCCAAATCCCGTCGCAAAAGAACCTCTCTCTCTCTTTTCCATCCACGAACGCCAGAACCAGAGGAAAAGAACAATGGCATCCCTCGCACAGCCTATGGTGGTATACCCGCACGCCATTACAACCCAGAATGCTAGCAATTCCAAGGGCTCGTTCGTGCCGGTCTTTGTCGTGCTGGCTGTGATCGCCGTTCTTGCGGTGATCGCTTGCTTCGTCGGACAAATCTGCGCCCGCCGTTACCTGCGGCCCAAGCCCCGAAGAGACCATGTCCTCCACTCCAAAGGAGATGCAGAGAGCCAGTTCGCGACAAAGCCAGCCACGGGAAGTCAAGAGTTAATGGAAGAGACTGTCAAACATGCTGAGATTGGCGAAAACAGAGGAGAAACCGGTCCGGGTGTCTAGTGTTGGAACCATGCCTGCTCCAAGGATTTAAACTGGCCAAAAGCTTAGTTTATTCTCATCACTTCCATTTCATGAATTGAATGAATCATGCTTCTTTTAGTTTTGTTTCTAGACTGTTTTCATGCTCCCTGTCATCCCATGATATTTCTACGGTACATAAGGAATGCGAATATATGGTTGGTGTCTCAAAACCCAGTAATAGGTCCTGAGGAAGTGCATGACATCCAGGGTCCAGGAACAAATTTCCATGCTTTATTTAGAATTCATGCAAAATACACACCGAACCGTACTGGACTGCACGAAAAAAAGATCAAAAAGAGGTTGTGGACAAGGTTCCACATGTTTACCGATTATAATCTAAAGCTTTTATTAATCTTCGTTCAACGCAATCAGTTGGTTATTTACTACATACAAAAAGTAAATATGCCCAAAATCGTTCAAACTACTAAATGGTACAAGACATGAAAAATTCCTGGCACAACGCATTCCTCAGCAACCAAAATATTGTAATCTGCAAGAACGTTAGAGGGTCTAATAGAGATTTTACTAGCACCACTTTTTAAAATTTATATAGGCTTAGATCATGTTTGACATTGCTTTTAGATTTCAGTTTTCAGTTCTCAGTTTTTTTTTTTTTTTTTTCAAAAACATTGAAATCGAGACAAAAATAGAATTTCATAATCCAGTTTTTATTTTCATCTTTCAAGATCAAGAGGGACCAATCCCCATCTTTTCCACCTTACATCCACCCTGTCTCTCGAGAGCTACAAGCACCCGTCCCCAGTTTCTAGAAATTATGGAAACTAAAAAAATCTTATCTTCAAAATTCAGTAATGAAATGCCCCAGGTTTGTCAAATGACACAAGATACTAGTGCAAATCCTACAAAAAAGTTGAATATCTTGAAAAAAAAAAATGCACTATCCAGAATGATGCACATAGAATGGAAAAGAAATTGCTGCAATAGAAATAAAAGTACAGTAAAAAAATCACTGATTATAAACAATAAAGGAAGATAGGTAGCATATAGTGGATTAATGGGCTCAGGAAATTGCTGATCACTCAAGGAAGGGCTCTTCCAGGAGCCCTTCTCGTATGAGAGGTGTGCAAAACAGCGATACTCATCAAAAAGCCCTCCACAATGCCGATGTGAAAGGCTTTTGCCATTATTGCTTATTCCATGGATGTTTCTGTTAACCATATACCTGTTTGTCATTCGGATTAACAATAAGATATTTTCTTAAAGCAAAATGAAGTAACAATGTGATACAGCTCACTGCTCTCCTCCACTAGAGACAGCAGAGATTTGATCTGGCATTAGGGGTAGGAAGTTTTCCTTACAACCTAAAAGAGAACAGGACCAGTTGAGTAAATGTTCACAAATTTGGCTTATATTACATCAGTCGTGTATTGTTTTTGGTATCTGATCCAATGCCTATTCCTTAGACCAATTATGATAATATTCTTAATTACATTCTTATGTCAGTTGACAATATTTCTTGATTATGCAATTTTGGCCCCCCGCCCCCCCCCGCCCCCCTCCCCCCCCCCCCCCCAACCCTTTCTTTCCAGTGCATGCATGTTGTGTTGACAAGGTTGCATGTGAGTTAACAATGAAACAGACAGATCCTCATGCATGTTTTCCATATTGCATTGACATAAGAAACTTAATTCATTAAGGTAAATGTTAATGGATGGAGAGTGACATGCATGATCCAAGGTTGATATGCTCCTGGATGCCAAAACTGAAACATCTAGAATGACGTAAGCTTCTCCTTAGCAACTCATATTCCTTCACTTTCAAGCCACTCTCTGAAAGTGGCTTTGCCTTGTCACCTCTAACGGTGACAAAGCATGCAATATTTTCATTGTGCCTGATCCCAGAAGATCTAACAACATATCTGGTTGAAAAAAGAATATTGTAAGAACTGCAACGACATTATAACAAAACCTTACATGTACAGAAATGCAGCCAATAATTTATCCGTGGAGAACACAGGAGTCTTTCCACTAAAACATTCCTGGACCTACAAACAACATGAAGATGTCAGAAAATAAATGAAAGGCAGAAAGAATGCAAGGTAGGGAGAAAAAGCAAAAAGAAATAGATTCTACCCCTAGTCAGAAATGAAGAAGCAAACAATATCTACCTAAACATAGTTTAATGGAAGAAATTTTTCTTCCCCTTACCCCCCTATCATGGCAGGCAATTTTGTTGGTACCATGTGAGGTGACATACAGCGTATCTCTGCTATATAAAAAATAGGATTTTTGAAATTTGGGAATATTCCTTGCAAATTCCGTCTGTCATTTTTTTTTGGTCCCAAAAGTACGCTTCCACTTTTTCTACACTACCTAAATAATCCTGGCTATATACAATTAGAAAATAACATTGAAATCCCACTCTTAGACAGATAAAGAACTTTTACCTGATTATAATCATAGCAACAACGAACAAATAAAAAATCAAAGTATTGGCTTCCAACAAAACAAAGTAAAATTAAAAAAGACAGTTAAAAACATGAAAGGAAAAGGTCACAAAAAAATTATGATACAAAATAAATAAGAAAAATTTGAAAATACCAACTATAACAAATAAGGAAAAAGTAATAAAATATTTTCTTTTTGACAATATCATTAAAAAGAATTCTCTTTGTTATTCTCTCACTGTCATTTTGTGAAAATAAATAAATAAACAAATAAAGAATTTAAAATCATGCTGCAAACAAAAAGAAAAAATACCATATAAAACAACTAAGAGTCAACAAAATAGGAAATAAAATTAGAATGTCAAGGATAAGTAAACATTTAACTATGATTTTTGTGAAAGTAGATAACTATAAAAATACATAAAAAAAAAATCTGAAAAATAAGAAACAAATATTTTTTAATAATATTATCTGTTGTATATACTAAAACTTGGTTTCATATTATTTTTTCTCAAACATGCATTGCACGTGCCTAGGTGCAAGTGTGTGCGTATATAAATATAACAAGCTGATCTAAAAAGCACTAATAGAAAATGTATAACTAATTACATATTTCCAACAGCTAAACTCTGATGCTGACAGCATGAAAAGATAATCATACTTTTGGGATAATTAAAAAAAGGCTGATTCAAGAAATTATAAACTAGAAAGTTTCCACGTACCCATGATCCATTGCAAAATGGTCCTTGAGAGAACTCCGCCCATTTCTATAAAGAACAATAAAGGCATATTTTCTTATATTTTCAGTCAATGCCAGCCCATCGCCTAAAAGCTCGAACGTGCTCGAGCCTCTTACTCCGAGCATCTGTTCTGGTATTTGATGCTTTTAAACTCCTGTACAGATTTTTGTGGAACTTCAGAAACTCCCTTTTATACTTCCACTTATCTATATACATATTCTGCTTTATCATATAATTAATTATCTCCACTACTCTCTCAAAATATCCACCTTTAAGAAAATTCCATAGCAAAAACTCAAATAAGTCTCTGTCCGCAGCTAAAACTCCATCCTCCAGCCGCCTCCTAATTTCTCCCCACAATATCGTAATTTCACGATACATCTCTAACAAAGAATAACCATATACTAGATGGCTGAATGTCTGCACTGTGGGTTGGATATTTCTTTGCTTCATCCTTTTGAATGTCTTCAGAGCATCTTCTATCATTTTGGCCTTGCAAAAGAACTGAATTGAACTGTTAAATTCATAAGTTAAATGACATTTCGAGGATTCCTCCCCAAGTTCCCTCTCTAAATACTCAACCAAATGTGATTTCCCAACTGAAGTAGCAGTTATTTTATCACAAGGATTGGCAGCACTCCCTTCTGACGTGCATTGAAATAAAGCTTGCTCATCAGATATTTTACCAACAGACCCACTTTTCTCATCTGTTTTAGTAGTACTTTGGATTCTTCCAGCATATTTTCTCTGCAATATATTCTCAAAAGTGACATGTATGTCTTGGACCCTATAGGAATTCCGACACTTTCCATGTTATCAAGAATGTCATGGGCAGTATCCAATAAGCCCAGCTGAATGCAAGCATCCATCACATCTAACCACAAATTGGTTTCTTTTGAATCTACATCCTTCTGTATATTTATCAAAAAATTAGACAGCTTGTCTACCTTTCTTTCTTTTACATAGCAATTTATAAGCTTTGCAAGAGCCCTCTTGCTGGGAACAAGCTTCCCATCTGTAAAGAGAACAAGCTTTGAGTAACTTTGTGCATCAACAACAAAATAATTTTGTATCTGATAGGGTTCGACCATAATTTTATATCCCATCCTTAGATTGTTTGACCCCATCTGGACCGTAAAATATGCTTGTGGTCCATTACTTTTCGCATATAACCCACTGGGGAACTGAAGAGATTTTGGACGTTGATACAGATCCAAGATAAGCTCTGCAGCAGCATCAATATCATTATATTTAAAGTGCAAGCTCAAGAGACAATCATAAAACTGCCGATAGTGGTGATGTAATAGCACAGATGAGACTCCATCAATGTACTTTTTCAGTTTCTTCAACTCATCACGCTGTCCAATCATCTCATAAATCCGGGCTATGATAATAATGGTATTTGCATCAGCTACAATACCTACCCGTGGTATCAGTTCTATTATTTGTTGAGCCTTTAAGGTAGATCCAAACTTTGCACATGAATTCAGAACAAGGTTGAAAATTGTAATATTAGGCTTTACTGAATTTGCATTCATGTTCTTAGACCTTTTTCCATCTGAAGTATGATGCAAAACAAACTCACAAATATTGATCAAGATATCACTTGCAAGATAGGACCCAGTTTGTGTCTTCACTAGGTGAAAAAACATGGTGCTCCATATATCTATCGGTGGAAACTTACCATTCCCCAACACAATCCTTAGAACTGTGGAGGCAGGAATTGGCATTTGAGTTCTTACTAAGGTAAGAGCTAGTCTGGTTAAAGGGTCATAATGAAGAAGATTGGGCTTCTCATTTTGAACCGTGAGCACCAAGTCATATGCCTTATGAAGCCAATGGCAGCCAGATGAGTAAGCCAGTAAAATAATCATTTTGCTCACCAAGTGCTGCTTGGGAAGACCATACAGATGTTTAAAGTTGCTGAATGCTTCCCATGCTTCATTTACATTATCATCCTTCAAGGCAATTTCAAGCTTCCTCGATAGGCTTGCACTAGAGGATCCTTCCCACAGGACGTCATATTGAGTTTTAGTACAAAGATGCTGAAGACTTGGATTATAGTGCATCCTGAAGCATAAAGCTGATGCATGAAGCACATTATACTTATTGAAGAATCCTCCAGTATAACTGACCTGAAAGTTAAGAAGATATATGACAAATATTGTACAAAGATCATTCAAAAATGGTTACCACGATATCGGATGAGGGATGAATCTTACACTGCCAACAGCTTCAGCAGCAAAGGCTGCCCATGAAAATCTATGGCCGAATTGGTAAAGCCCAAAGAAACCTCTCATCATGATAACATCATCAGAACATTCTTGCTCTAAGAAATCTCCACTCTAGGCAGCCAAGCTCCAAGAATAATCAATCCTAAAATCAGACATATCCTGGTCCGGTTCACAGCCTCCTATATCTCGCTAGTTTTTGACGAGAAATTTGCTGTAGGAATGTGACTGCTCAGTCTAAGAGAAAAGCATATTTCAAGTTACACTATAACATTGGCAACTAAATTAAGAAAATTGTCAGTAAGAACCATTCAAATTTATGGCATTATCAAACAATGCTAATGCAGAAGTTAATTCCATAACAGGGCATGCACAAAGCCACAAAAAATAAATAGGAACACAGTATTGGAGTTGCTTACTCCTCAATACAATTTAAAAAAGAAAAAACCTTAACCCATCAATCAGGTTCAGTAATCCAGATCTCACTTTACTGTTTTGCTGTCCTGGACCAGTACCTCCAGAAATAAGAATTGTTTTCAAATCATGTTTCACCACCACCATCCAAATCTTGATTGACCAGCTGCCTCACTATTCTGACCCTTTTTCCTATATTGAAAGATCCCTTCTATTCACTAAGACCACCACTAGCCATATCCTATAATGTCCAAGCCAACCAATTTTATATCAAAATTCTCTATTGATATCATTCTTAGCATTCCTCTCATACATTTAGTTCTAACCCAGTCAATCCTATTTCTACCACACCTACCTTGACATCCACATCTCTAATAAAATTATATTCATGAGGCATTTCTCATATTCCAACATATTGATTTTTGTTTCTATGACAAAGGAATGTGGTACGACACAAGTCCGCCTTAAAATAAGTGACTCTTTTCACCTTTTACTTGAAGTAAGGGAATCTTTAACACCCTCAAGATTTGGGATTTTTTACTCATTTCACTGGTCCAAAGAAGCAGCCCAGCAGGGATTTTGCTAGAGGGCAGAACAACTATTATAGGGGTATATTGTTGCCTTGTCAAAGTAATCTTATTTTCTTGTGGAGCAAGTATGACATATATTATCATACTTACCACGGTTCTTTGTGTTGAATGAAACTGATTCTTTTTGGCTAAAAAGAACTGGTTTTGGCTGTAGCTAAATCAAAACTAACCTAAGTTTCATTTTTGGTCAATTCCAGTTGAAACTGATCTGTTTCACACCAACTTTGGTGGTTCACCCAGTTTTGACCAAAACTGACTGCAATTAACCAAATGTGCTTCCTAAATTTTTTATTTTTATGTTTACTATTATATTGGAATCATTTCTTTATTTATTTACCTACATAGGCTATGTAGTACTAATTTTCAATGAATTTTCTTTCTCTTTGTTGAATTAAAAGATGGCATGGATGATAAATGTAATATTTGATGGCCAAGGACTTCAAAATGGTCCTTATTATAGTACTTTATACAGATTAATGTGAAAAGTAATATATGGCATTTCACAAGAATAACATCTTTTCATAGAATAAATATGACATTTTACAACTACATTTATTCCATCAAAAAGCTGAGTAAACCTAAAATATGAGAAAGAAATGTGTGAATTCCATTTATTTGTAAGTTCTACAAAAGAATGAACAAAAAGATGCACCGGGTACTTAAAATCTTTCGAATTTGTTAAATCTGATGAATTTTCAATAACAAATGTTCAAGAAGAAAATAACATACACAAATACATACTTTCATGACATAAAACTCAATCATAGTTGATGAAGATACTGATATAGAATATTAACTTCAGTCTTATATTGTTGAAAAAGTCTAATAGAAAGTATAAATATTGCTAAGATGGTTGCAAATTTGTGCAATCCATGATGTGAAGAAGGCTTTCTTTCTTTCTTAAACAAGATGACAGTGAAAATATAATGTTCTATTTTTTTTCTTCCTTTTACTTCGAAAGGACAATTGAATACACTAGATAGCAGTTTCCATTTTCTTAGAGACAAAATTTCAAACAGGTAAAAGATGAGAAGGATAAGATCAAAGCAAGCCCACATGGGTCATGGGATCCTGAATTTTCTACCTCTGTTCCAGCCTCTCACCTTCACGTCGCTAACAAAGACCTCAGAATTGCAGTTGTTCTAGTAGCATCGTGTCCCGCCTCAGAGCGGGAAGCCACAGCGTGTGATGGCGAAAGTTGGGATTGGCCTAAGATGGGGAACAGCTGGAGGTGGCAAACAGGCAGCGTTGTGGGTTGGGATCAGATGGTGGAGAGACAAAGACAGAGGAGCTAGGGGGAAAAGCGTCCACTCCCATCAGCCGTCACCATAGACAGCTCCGCTGGGTCGGTTGCTCTGGCTCAAGTAAGGGTGCAAACAAGCCGAGTCTAGTCGAATCTATATAATCGCACTTGACTCAACCCAAAATACTCGGGTTCAAGATCAACTTAGGTCTCAATATTCCAAACCTGAAATCGACAAGCAAAAAATAACACACGAGCTGGACTTAGCTCGGCTTGAATGTCAACCGAGTTTATTCGAGCCGGATCCGTATTCGAACCTACTTAGAAAATAAATAAATAAATAAAGGGAAATAAGGAAAAAAAATTTACGGTAAATTACATGAATTTTAAAAGAAGAAAAATAAGGGGAAGGAAGACAGGAGAGGGGCTGGGGTGGACCGTGGATGACTATTTCCAGGTTTTATTTTTATTTTCTTTTGTAATAATTCTACGACTTCTCGTTGACCAGCATTGATATAGATTAGAATATTTTATCACTTTCTTCACTCACTCTCAGGTTTTGGAATTTTAGTTAACAACATCACAGAAAAAACATCCTGAAAATCTCCAATAGTAGCCTAACAATGACACCTTAAAAATCCAGTCATTTCCACAAACTATTAGCGGACAAACAAGGGATCCAAGAGGGCACATATCCCACATTTTAAACTCCTATCAACTACAAAGAAAGATTTGCAGAAATCCTACCATTGAAACTTGTACAAAGAACTAAAGAATATGCAAAAATTTAATCTCAGACATAAAATAATGGGAAAAAAAATAAAACTTTTATTAGATATAAGGATGGAAACAAGGAAAACAAGAGAGGAGGAAGAGGAAAGGACCAAGGGTTTGGGTATGGAGGAGACCTGAGGGCCGAGCGGAAGCGCCTGCCTTCGATGGTTCAAAAACAAAGGAGGGGAGAGAGATTTACGGAGACCTTCGAGGCTTCAAGCCATGGCAACGTTGACCACAGCGGAGCGGAAGGAGATGGCGGCGAGATTAGTTCCTTGTCCGGTGGCGATCAGAGTAGAAGAGGGGACGGCGAGGAGGTCGCCGACGACGGCGATGCACGGCGGCCACGCGTCCGGTGACTTGAGCTTGAGCGCCCGGATGGGGAGGATTGTCCGGCTCCACCGCGTCCGGCCACGCATGGTCACCGCTAGCGCGAGATCCGCTGCCTCCCGATGGCGCGGCTCCGCGGTTGCTCCACTGGCGCCCCGCGGCGGACGCGCCGCAGTGCTTCGAGGATCTTCGAGTAGAGTTTCTGCTCGCCGGGGTTCGGGGAGACGGGGAAGGCGAGGCGGCGAGGTTGCTGACGGCAAGGCCGTGCGGTTGTTAGGAGCCTGAGACTTTGGGAAAGACGAGAACGAATCAAGCGATTTTGGAGCAGCCGAGAGGAAGGGGAAGTGAGGACTGAGGTTGAGGAGACTCGGGCCGGGTTCGTCTAGGCTTCAGGTTTTAGTTTTACATGTTAACTACTAAGTTGTTAGGCGGTTAGACTTAACCGCTTAATAAATTAAAATTATAATATATATATATTAATATATATATATAATTTAAAATATTAAATTATAAAAATATAGGTATTTAAGTAGATTTATGAATTTTTTGAACAAGTATTTCATTATTTGAGCTTAGCTCGAAAAATTAATCGTGTTATTGATCGGAGCTCAAGCTCAACAAAATCCAATCAAGCTTGGATTGGAATTAAACTTGAGTAGCTTATAAATAGTTTGACTTGGTTGCCATATTAAGCTCAAGATATTAAAAGCTTCAATTACTAGGTATTATCAGATCTGGTTGGCCTGGTAAGTAATGACTAATGTGTTATAAAACTTGGTGCCCTAGGCGAGGGGTTTGAATATTGAATAGGATAAAGATAATGCCAAAAGAGAAAAATATAGCTAATATTTATTACTTGTAGTCATGATTATTACTATCATTTATTATTATATCCCCTCTATTATTTATTAAATAAATAAATTTATAAATATGTTTTATAGTCTATTTTTTTATTTAGTATGATTCTTGCTTTCTTAGTTATTCAGACACTTTCCAAATTATTTGATGAGTTTTTAAAATATTTTCTACATTTTCTTTGATAAAAAAGGAGAACTAATCTCCATATATTAAGAAAGTATTCCAAAATACAAAGATCAACCAAATAGTCCCAAACATGTACTTATAAAAGAAGATATAAGAAAATAAAACAACTAGCAAGGAGTCCAAATCCTATACATATAAAAGTAGATATAAGATAACAAAATATTAGTAGATAGAAGACCTTCCAGCATGTACAGCAATGAAGAGAACCTCCAATTTGTAAGCAACATTGTGAGTATTGGACAACATTCCTTGGACCAGCTTGTATGCAGCCATGAGATGAGGCTGAGCACACATATAATTATAAAAGATGTATCGAGGAAATAGCACACATGCTGAAGCAGGCTAAAATATTCTTCATTTAGACTGATAATAATACTGAAATGCAGAACAGCATTGTAACTCCAGTGCAAGGAGAAAGAAGTGAATACAAAATCCTTAGAAGATATTATACTGAGGAGCCTCAGAAATTCCAACAGATGAGGATGTCCATAATACCGAGCTGGAAGAGTATAATGGTTCCAGTTGACATTGGTTGTGGATGAGTATAATAAAATCATAAAGCAGAGGCAGAAGAGAAACTTGGTGACAACAGAGCTTTGAAGGAGTAAGTGAATGCAGCTTGTAAGACTGTGATATGGCATAAGCTTACTGTTGAAGGTGATTCTCTAATGATGGTAAAGTGGATGACAAATACATCTGCTACCACTTCACCCGTCAATCCATTGTTGAAAGATATTTTATCATAGAAATCCTTTTTTCTTATAATATCCTTTCAACATGTTCACCGTGAAGCCAACCGAGCCGCTGACCTCCTAGCTTTGCTTGCTCGGTAGGGTGATTTTACTATTCATCAAAATGACCCTATTCCACTGGATCTTGCGACTATCATATGGACAAATCTTTATGGAATTCTTTTTCAACAATGACAGGCGGTAATAATTGCTTTTCTGACCAAAGGACTAGCTACATGACCTACTTTGCTGTGGATTATGGTCACCTTTTACTCCTCCTCCCTTCTATGCTCATCACTGGAAAGCTAAAGGAACACAAGTTTAACTCTAGCCACATCAACAAATTCATAAAGTTATCACTAGCATATCTTCTATGGTCAATCCTTGCATCACAGACTACTTATATCATTTCCTTACTAGAACGAGTTTTGATAAAAAATACAAAAAAAAGGAGAAGTCAAAAATCAAAAAAATGAGATTTATGATCAAAATATACATACAAAAGAGTTGGAAAAAAAAGATAAAAAATAAACAAAACAAAATAATTGAGGAAGGAAAAAGAAGAGCTAGTTACCATTTTTACTCACTGTTTTTGTTATCGTTGCAAGTCTTTATTAAGATCCTTTCCTCGTTATTGCTTATCATGTATCAATCTTATCTTACTCTAAATGTTTTGATTGATATTCAACAGCTAGCATATCCTACAGATCCCTATGCATAAACTTCCTATGCATCTATATTCATTCCTCACAAAAGCTATTATTATATGCTGTAGTTTTAAGTCTGATATTTCATCTGTTAAGCTTTTGATTTTTTCAAAAGATACTTCTAATGTGCTGGAATACTGCTGCAAGAAAAATCACATTGCTCAGCAATTTATGCTCTATTAGAGGAAGTGGCATATACTCTTCTGGCATGATACTGTTCGATCCACATATATGCACTCCATATTCCCATGTCACATGCAATTCATTGGGTCTAAACTGAAATCTCTCTATTTGCTTTTCTCATATTCCTTACATGATTGTCACAAGGAAACATACATTATTTCTTCATAGCTGATGTTACTAACCAACTTTCAAGCTTCTTATACAACTCTTTCTAATCTTATCTACAATTGCTACTGCTTAAGCTACAGGAAGTCTACATCTATCTTGCAAAGGCATGTTATGGGAATGTTACAGCTTCAACGCCTCTCAACATCATCAACTGCCATGATCCCTTATTCATTATGCAATTGGGTATATGATCTACTACATGTTTTTATTTATTTATCAGAAAAAAAGAAGGTCTTATGCTTATACTTACAATTGCACCATACCGTGGGTACTTATATTAATTGGCCTTTTAATATATCTGTTAACTTGCCAATGCTTACTAAAGGCTCAACTAGGTTTATATCTCATTTTCATCTATCCACTGCAATCTTATTTCATCTATTATCAGTAATAATTTACATCAGCATCAAATTTTTAGCTGGGGTATCAAAAGTTTGTGTTGAAGATTATATGGCACCTCACTGTGTTATAAACTACATCAACTTACTATTTCAGAACTATGCTATTATCAATTTTTCTATCATCTCTGCTTTATGCTTATTCTATACTCCTTCACAACTTATGCCAATGGAAATATATGCAAGTTGGAAGAACTGCAGCTTATTACTACTACATCTTCAAAGTCCTTAGTTATCATTTATTTATCTACATTCTGCACTTTTAATGCTCTAACACATTTCATCATCATCAATAGTCATAAAGAATGATATATTAGCCTGGAGCAAGTACTAGAGGGTCTTCACTCCATAAACTTTTGCTTATGTGCAATGTTCCCCTCTGTTATATCGTCCTCTATATGTACATGCTTTAGACTCATATCTACTTCTTGGTATTTAGCAAACTTCATCACATTTTCCACTAGAGTATTGATAGTAGGTTCTGAAGTGTATATTTTCTACATTTGGTGATAGAAATTTTTAGTAAGAGGGAACATGGCGCAACAAGAAATGAAATAGATGGTGGAAAGAAAACTAAGGTTGTATTTGGTAGCAGGCAATCTATCCAGATTAGTGGTAATTTAATAGGATCCCACTATATTATTGTATTTGGTATGTTTTTTTGTATAGCAATTTATCCTATTTAGTAATCCAAATTGTCTTTCAAGAGATAAACTGGATTATCTCTTAAAGGGATGGTAATCCAGATTATCACCTCTCAGATAATCTTTTGGATAATATTACCCTCCATATCTCCCTTCCTCCTATATTATAATATAAAATATAATATAAATAACATTATAATAATATTATATTATATTATATTATTATAATATTCCATTATATTCTTATACTATAATATATAATAATATTATATAATATATTATAAACTATATAATATGATTATAGTATATAATATTATTTAATTTACTATAATCCTTGATGGGTCTTCGTGGAAGCGTGATTTCGGGAAAGAGGAACTTTTGTTTTAAAATTTGCTTCAGTTAATTATGAGATGTACTTTTTTATGTTATGAAATAAAAAAATCTTATTGCTTAATGTTGTGCTTTTACTAATTGTTCTGTGAAAATAATATTTGACTGATCTATTCCTAAAAAGTATGGGCCATGATATGTGGGTACGGGCCATACTCTCGTTAAGATAGATCATATCTTGATTATATTTACTATTAATTCTCTTTTTGATCTCTACTATTTTATTACATACTTTTTGAAATAATCACAAAAATCTCTATGGATTCGACCCTTACTCCCACTACTCTATATAAGAATAGTAGAACTAAGGTACTATAATCGATGCATAGTGACACCTATCAGATTTTTGGCACCATTGCTGGGGACTTTTGGCACATTATTTTAAAAAAAAAAATTATTAAAAAAATAAAGAAAAAAAAATTAATTTAAAGTTAGTAGTTAGTATTTTTTAATCTTGAATATCTTGACATAAGGTTACCTTGGCATAACTTTAAGTTATATTGAATGATTATCCTAGAATACAAAAAGGTTAAACTGACTTAAAAATTTTAAAAATCTTTAAAAAATATATAATAAAAAATAATAAAAATTTAAAAAAAATTAAAATATTGACATTCTCATCACTTATTAGGAGATTAGAGACTTAACCATCGAATTTTTTTAAAAAAAAAAGTAATTAATATAATTTTGCTTGTGTGATATTCTAAAATTGGACATCTTGTTTGTTGCATTGCATCTCTTCATAATTAACTTTAAAAGGCATAACACATTAATCAAATAAGGTGAAAAGTTCGTCATCCTTCCTTAGACCACAAATCATCCCATGCATGTGCATTGATCCAGATCTTAACTGTTAAAATTAATTAGACATCAGTCCTAAGAATTTTGAGCTCAATAGGGCAAAAAAAATTCTAGAGTTGGACCAGGTTCAGATCAGTTAGTTGCTCGGTGTCTAAGGCAAGTGGTTTGAAACAAGAACACGACGGAAGGTGGTTCTTTAATTGGTTATGTTCGTTTACCTGGCTAATTTTATTTGGTATCTAAGACAAGCAACAAGGGGACCTCCACCAACCTTATACTTATCTGGTTGAGTCAATTAATTGATCTTGGACTTGGAGTGCTCAAAGATAACCTTGGAAGAGTTGGGAGCTGTCTAACTTAGATTAACCCCAAGATAGAATTGATTTTGATTGTATCATTTGTTTGAGAAAAAAAAGTTAATTAAAATTTTTGTCTTTAGTCTAGGACTCTCTTAGGAGTCTTCTCTTTAGACCTCCTTTCATTCTTTCATTTTTTAAAATTAATTTTTCTTTAAGAAATATAAAGAAATTGAACTGTTATTTACTTTAGAGTACTATTGTAGGATGTATGCTAGGTCGACAATTATTAGAACATGAAATCATATCTCTAGATCCAGAAATAGATATAACTTGTAGAGCAAACAGATCACAAACTATGGATCCCAATCAAGAAACTGATCTGCCATGATAATTGAAGGAGTACTTCACTCATTCAAAATATACCTATTCTCCCTGTATTCAAATACCTCCAATAGAGGCTGTCTAGTATGAAATCAAGTCCAGTGTAATTCAGATGTTACCATCTTTCTATGAACTTGCAAATGAGGACTCTTACAAATTCCTAGATGAATTTTTGAAAATATGTTCAACTATCAAGATCCAAAATTTCTCCGATGATGCCCTTAGGCTTAAGTTGTTCCCTTTTTTTCTAAAAGATAAGGCCAAGTACTGGTTAAATTTCTTAGACACTATAACAATTTCAACTTGGGACCAATCCCAGAGAGAATTCCTTAAGAAATACTTTTCGATAGAAAAAATAATCAAATTAGAAAAGCCATAACCATTTTTTTTCAATTAGATAGAGAAATGTTTCATGAGACATGAGAGAGATTAAAAGAATTGATTAGAAAATATTCGCACTATGCTATACCTAAATGGCAATTGATCCAGTACTTTTATCACGATCTATTATAAAGGCATTGGTAAATGGTTGATGCCACCTATGGAGAAACATTTATGCTTAAAAATGAACATGAGGCATCGCAGCTTTTTGAAACTCTAAGTAAAAATTCCTTGCATCACATGTTTGCTCCCCGTAGAGACCCTCTCATAAGACCTAAGAGAGGTGAAATGTATGAAGTAGATCATTCTATAAATATCTATAACAAGGTAGATGAACTATCGCAAAAAATCAAATTGTATAAGTTGGAAATACTTCCTCCTCACCTAATTAAGTTCATGATGTTTGTATCATTTGTTCGAGTCTCAACCATTTGACAGGTGATTGTCCAGCCGCATGCCAATTTCCTGAGCTTGTTCAGGAGCAAGCCTACCAAGTCCAAACTCAAATGCCTCCTAGATCAGGAAATGATCCATATTCAAATACTTACAATCCTGGCTGACGAAATCATCCAAATTTTTCATAAAAATCCCAACCTATTATCAACCCAACATCAATCAAACCCAACCATCAGGAGACCCAGTCTAGAAGCATACCGTATTCCCAATATCTGAGTGCCCCACATCCTCAACCTCCACGGAATGATCATGATCCTACTTTTGAAGAAAAGGTGCTCCAATCATTAAAAAGGCTAGAAATGAATACTCAACTCCTTCACCCTTACACAGTTTATTGCCAAGTGTTGAGGGACGGGATTCTAATATGATGCAGGATGATATGCAAGGGATGAACATGAGAAAAATTAGATTAAAGCAAACATATAATTTTAGATTTTTTTATGGTTGGATTCCCGAAACTAGCTAAGACTAGGTTAGGTTTATCTTGTATCAATTAGTATCCTACCCACATGCTAGAACTATCAAAGAAATAAAGCAAGTAAAGGATTTTAGGTCTAAGAAGGCCTATTAAGAGCATGTTCAATCTTCAAAAATCAAACAAAGAGAGATAGGAAAAGGTTTAAGCACTTGTCAATGATGTTCTTGAAGTCGTAAAAGGGTTCGCTCCACTCGAATTGGTGCCTGGATAATCGAGTCGCTTTCCCGCTGATCTGTCGACTTTTTATCAGATCGATTCGGAGGCAAAGAAGAATTCATCCGAAGGGTGTGGCACTGGAGTAATCCTGCAAATGTCAGGGGTTAGTGTCAAGGATGATGAGAAAATTACAAAACAGGAAATTAGAAGAGAAAGAGAAGTGGGAGGATCGTCGGGACTTATTTGAGGCCTGGAAGAGATGGAGATGCATGATGCTGTAGGGGCGGCCTAGATGGGAGATGAAGGAGGGTGGCTAGGGCTTTAGCTTGGCTGGTGATGGCTAAGGATTAGTGGAAGAAGACTAGCTACTAGGATAACTAGGGCTTCACACTCCAAAATGTTCAGAAGAACCAATGCAAACGGGTCTCACACCCACTCCAAAAGGAGGACACAAATTTTTACAAGAAAATTTAGAAGAGTTTATTTCATGAATAAGAGGTTAGATTATAAGAAGGGGAGGGGTGGGGTATTTATAGATTCACCCAGGGCCCTTTCCTTGTCAAAATTGGATTACAAGTTTGTATAGGACATGGAGTACAAGGTTTAACTAAAATTAGGAGTACAAAGTTTGATTAAAATTAGGAGGCCTAAATTCTAGTAGGACTTGGACATTGGACTCCTCATAGAACTTAGAAGCTTTGACTTTTTTCCATCGACTTTGGCTGGGATGAAATCCTCTTGGGCTACTTTGACTTTTCCACTCCCTACTGAGCTTGGACTTGGGTGCCAACCTTGTTGGGCTAGGCTTGGAGGGGCGCCATTCCTTGGTGGACCTGGACTGGGATGGGTGCCAACTCTTGGGCTTTGACTGGGCTGGGACCCCAAATGCGAGAATAGGCCTAAGGGGGCGCCCTTCACTTGTAGGCATGGGGCGCTGATTCTTGGGGAGCCTGGGATGCCAGGGCATGAAGTGGCCTGAGAGTCCAGATGCTGGGCTGGAGACTTGAGTGTGGGTCCAATGGTCCTCCTCTTGAATAAACACATACAACTCTTGACTAAACAGAAATAACTGAACTCAAATGACAGGACTCAATGGACTTAGTGAATCCAACTGACTCACTTTATTATAAGACTCAAAATTAAATTTCATTACACGACTCAAAATTGACCAACACATGACTTAGAGAATAAAATTGGAGCTTGAAATCTTTAACTAATATGATATCCCCATCAATTCTCCTGAGGTGGGAGGAACTCGACCCTGTCGAGTAAAAATCGATCTGGCTCTAGTACTGCTCTGACGGGTCTGGGTTGAGGCATTGCAGATCCTCTCATGTGATTCACGAAATCTCAAATCTCGGTCGACCTTGCCAACAACCAAGTGACATGGAAGCCTTTGATCCGGGTACTAGTGGCTTGGTCGTCCAGGAAATGCTCAATCATTCCCTCACAGGCTAATTTGATGGTGGACACTCAAGGTTGGATTCACTCTCAAAGAAAAGGGTTAGGCTCAAAACTCACTGGGTATCATTGCTGGCTCCCTATACTCTACTAAGTCTGAGATATTGAAGGTTGAGCTTAATGACTAATGAGGTAACTCATGCACTAGGTCCAACTTTCTTTATCACTTTGATGGATCCAGCTCTACGGGTATGTAGCCTAAGCATCACAAGATTTTCCTAGCAAACTCTTAGACTCTTTCGAGAATTAACCATGTTTTTATAAAAATCATTGCTTACAGTAATCTTATGATTAATTCCTCATACAGATCTCTAATCATGCAGTGCAAAAAACTCATAACACCTAATGACATGCAAGCAAACACCTAATGCCAATGCCTAATGCAGGCAAACAAATGACTAAACCCTAAACTTCAACTGTGGGTTTAACCCTTTGTCAGGAGGGTGATATGCATATGAGAATGGTGCATGGACTCCTACTAGGTGCCATAGGGTACTCCAAAAGTAAGATGCAAACATGGCATGCTCAATGAATGAATGCAACATGCCAATCTCAAGAAAATATAATCTAATGGTCCTAGAAATACTGGAAGTTTATGGAAAGGATAGAAAATGAGAGGTGGATTCAGGGTTAGTCTGGTAGGGTAGAAAGTGAGAAGGGTGTTCAGGGTTGATTTGATAGAAGAGAAAAAAGAAGGGGTGTCAGGGATTAGTCTTAGACTAATAAGGTTGACCTTATGGGGTTGATGTATACCTATAGGGTCTACATTATGAAAGAATGGGTCATTAATTTCAGGAAAGAGATTGTCAATGGAAACTATTGGAGAGGATTCTTCTTGAGGGTATTGGTTCAAAGAGATCATGTCCTTAATAAATTCCTCGGGTTCTTGAATCTCAAGACTATACTCTATAATTGGGCTTTCTCCTAGTGTCTCCTCAGGTAAAGTTGCAGTCGCAGGATCATGGGTTTCTTCCTCTAATGGTTTTTCCACTACAGCTATAGTTTGGGGATGGTCAGGGTTAGCTAATTCTAGGTTGGCTTCTATCTGGGTTGGCTTTAGTTTGGGTATCTACTGGGCCAACTAATTCTAGGTCTTCTATAGGTATCTCTTCTTCTTCTTCCTCATACTCATCTATTAAGTTCACATCAGCTTCATATATCTCCTCTTTAATATCTTCCTTGTGAATCAATGGGATGGTAGGAGGGGGTTGCTAAGAAAAAATTGACTAATGACTGGGGTAGCAGGGGTGGGTCGACTAAGGGGTTCTTGACTAATGCTAGGCTTGCACTCAGGGGTGATAAGGGTGGGTTGATTAAGAGGAGGTGGACTAATGCTATGCTTATATCTAGGGGTACTAATCCTATGGAGTTCAGGCCGACTAAGAGAAACCTGACTGGCACTAGGCTGATACCCAGGGGTTATGGGCTCGTAGGACATGGGCTTAGACCTATAGATTATGGGTTCAGAGGATCCGGGTGCATAGGATCTGGATTCATAGGATCTAGCTATCTGGTAGGCTTGCTCAAGATTATCAACTTTCCTCAAATACAGCTCCCTCTGGATGTCCTCATGAAGGCCAGCCCTAAACCTAGATAAGGTCACTGATTCAGGTTCGTCTAGGGAACACCCAAGGGCACACTCATCAAATTGGGCTATATACTCTGACACAGACTTATTTCCCTGCCTTAACCTTTGTCATCAGTTTAGAAGGCACTGTTGGTAGTATAAGGGAACATATTTTTCTCTAAGTTTCAGCTTCATGGCCATCCATGTGGCTATGGGATCATGGTGTCGTTGTCTACCTAGGCACTCTACATGTTCCTAGTACAACCTAGCCTGGTCGGTTAGCCTGAGCTTGGCAAATTTACACTTCCTTTCATCACTCAAGGCATACCATTGAAAATATTGTTCCATGCCTCCTTCCCAATCTATGTAGACCTTGGGATCTAAGGTGCCATCAAAGGTGGGCAGATCTACCCTGATGCTCCTAAGAATTCTCTCATCTTAGTCTGGGTTATCATGATTGGGCCTCCTAAGGTTGGGCTTCTGGTAGGGTTCCTGGCGTTGGGCTCTCCTAGAGTTTGGCTCCAAGAATTGATAATGGTTTTGGGCTCTCCTAGGGTTATGAGAGGTGGAAAGGGGTGAATCAGGATCAGGTTCAGTATTAGATTCTTGGGTTCTCTTTAGGGTCCATAATCGGTTTTCTACCTGGTGAAACCTTTGGGTTACTTGATCAAACTTATGGTTCATCTAGGTGGTCAATTGGGCAAACTGGTCATTCATGTTCTTCATGAAAGTCTCAAAATTGGGCTCCATGGTGGAACCGGGTTGGGGTTTAGACTGTTGGTATTGGGCTCTTGACCTAGTGGTCATGCACTCAATCAATCAAGATGTTATGATGTAGTCAAGCACACAAAGGTTAACATGTGCTAGGGTTTGCTAGACCTAGAGCCAAAACCTAATGAGTTTATTCAACTTACACTCAACACAGTACATAATCCTTCCACTAGCTAGGTAAGAGGTGGGGTGGTGGGAGGCTTCCCCTGCCTGTGACAGGGTCCTAATTAAAAATCACCAATCCACTTAGGGCATTTGCCACTGGACCTCTAGCCTTAGACACCAGCTTTTAGTAATAGGTGATGGGTTGGGTGTACTAGTTCCCTCACTAGACTCGGACCCGACCTGTTGGTATCCCTAAAACTATTAGGTTACTAGTTAATTTTAATTAAGGCTTGGCTTCTGATGCTGGGTGGTTGTTTTGGGCCTAGGACAGGTGATGAAATCCTGTCCTGATCTGACAGAGTAAAATTGCCATTAAGATTAGTTTAATGATATGATGCACAATCGATGAACCCTATTGCAATCTAATAACAAAACAAAAAATAAATTTTTTTTGGTCTCTTTTTAGGAGGTGGCAATTTAAATTTGAGTTGGTTAAGTTATCAAACAAAATTGGCTTGGGTTGGGAGGGGTTTGGTAGTTGATTATGTTTGATCAAGTCAAGTATGCAGAATTAGCAGAAATTGAAATTTTTTTGTTTAGTTTTGATGCAAAAATTAGCATGGATTTCAGAGCAAAAAAAATCACGAAAATTTTAGAACAGAGAATTAACAATGAATATGATTTTTACTAAATTTCATGCAAAACAAAATTCGTATGATGATGCAACACCTAGGATTTCTGACTGGATACAAAAAACTCAGGATTCTGGTCAAGGTTTCTAAGATGCAGGTTATTTTTTTTGTTTTTTTAATTTATGTAAAATTAATTAAATATAATAATAATTATTAGGACTGATCACATAGTATGCCATGTAAATTTCAGAGAAAAATAAAATACCTAAGATGATGAAATAGATCAAAACTCAAACCTCTAGTACAGATCACAGGATGCAGATTTTTGTTAGGGTTTTGTTTTTACCATTTTTTTAATTTATTTTTGGATCTGAAAGAATCCACAAAAATAACATGAAAATAGAGGACTAAACAGAGGTTCATGGTACAAAAATCAGAGGAAAATAATAACATTTGATGGAAAAAATAGTCCTATGTTCTGACTAGTTATGCAGAAATTCTACCTATGATGCAAAAACATGCCCTAATCCCGCTCTGATACCAAAATTGATGAGGGACGGGATTCTAATTTGATGCATGATAATATGCAAGGATGAACATGAGGAAAATCATATTAAAGCAAACATATAATTTTAGATTTTTTTATGGTTGGATTCCCGAAACTAGTTAAGACTAGGTTAGGGTTATTCTGTATCAATTAATATCCTACCCACATGCTAGAACTATCAAAGAAATAAAGCAAGTAAATGATCTTAGGTCTAAGAAGGTCTATTAGAAGCATGTTCAATCTTTAAAAATCAGATAAAGAGAGATAGGAAAAGGTTTAAGTACCTGGCAATGATGTTCTTGAAGTCACAGAAGGGCTCGCTCCACTCAGATTGATGCCTGGATGATCGAGTCGCTTTCCCACGGATCGATCGACTTTTTATCAGATCGATTCGGAGGTAAAGAAGAATTCATCCGGAGGGCATGGTACTGGAGGGATGAGAAAATTACAAAATAGGGAATTAGAAGAGAAAGAGAAGTGGGAGGATCATCGGGGCCGATTTGAGGCCTAGAGGAGATGGAGACGCCTGATGCTATAGGGGCAGCCTGGATGGGAGATGAAGGAGGGCGGCTAGGGCTTCAGCTTGGATGGATGATGGCTAAGGATTAGTGGAAGAAGACTAGCTAACGGGATAACTAAGGCCTCACACCCCTTGATGTTCCGTAGAACAAAGGCAAACGGGTCTCACACCCACTCCAAAAGGAGGACATAAATTTTCACAAGAAAATTTAGCATAGTTTATTTCATGAATAAGAGATTAGATTACAAGAGGGGGAGGGGTGGGATATTTATAGATTCACCCAGGGCCCTTTTCTTGTCAAAATTGAATTACAAGTTTATATGGGATATGGAGTACAACGTTTAACTAGAATTAGGAGTACAAAGTTTGATTGAAATTAGGAGGCCTAAATTCTAGTAGGACTTGGACATTGGACTCCTTGTAGAACTTGGAAGCTTTGACTTTTCTCCATGCGCTTGGGCTAGGATGAAATCCTCTTGGGTTGCTTTGACTTTTCCACTCCCTGCTGGGCTTGGACTTGGGCGCCAACCTTGTTGGGCTGGGCTTGGAGGGGCGCCATTCCTTGGTGGACCTGGACTGGGATGGGCGCCAACTCTTGGGCTTTGATTGGGCTGGGGCGCCAAATGCAAGAATGGGCCTGAGGGGGTGCCTTTCACTTATAGGCCTGGGGCGTTGATTCTTAGGGAACCTGGGGCACCAGGGCATGAAGTGGCCTAGGAGTCCAAATGCTAGGTTGGAGACTTGAGTGTGGGTCCAATGGTCCTCCTCTTGAATGAAACACACACAACTCTTGACTAAACAAAACAACTAATCTCAAATGACAAGACTCAATGGACTTAGTGAATTCAACTGACTCACTTTATTACAGAACTCAAAATTAAATTCCATTATGGGACTCAAAATGACCAACACATGACTTAGAAAACAAAATTGGAGCTTGAAATCTTTAACTGATCTGATGTCCCCATCACCAAGCTAGAGACTTGATAGGTCAGCTAGCTACAGCATTCAGTAGGAGGGAGGAAGGCAAGTTATCTAGCTAGTCCGTTAGTAATTCAAAAGGACAGTATATGGCTTAGAGCTCCACTGGTTTGGAGACTTTTCCAGAACATGATAAATCAGTCATAACTCTTAGAAGTGGAAAAATGTTAAACCAGCCTGACCTAACTCAAAAACAAGAGTTGGTTAAGCCAGAGAAGAGAAATATTGAAGAGGAAAAGGAATCTATTAGCCAAGTACCTATACTTAAGGCTCCATTCCCTATTACTTTAGAATTCCCTTTATCTTTGGATAAGAAGAATTTAAAAATGAATGAGATACTTGAACTGTTTAAACAAGTTCAAATAAACTTACCTCTTCTTGATGCTATCAAATAAGTTCCGGCTTATGCCAAATTTTTCAAAGATTTGTGCACACAAAAATGAAAATCTAAAGCATACATACCGAAGAAGATCCAGTTAATTAAGCAGGCTAGCTCAGTTTTTCAGCAAATAGTCCCATCAAACTTAAGGATCCTGGTATCCCAATCATATTTGTATCATAGGGGACCTTACAATTAAAAAAATTTTACTAGATTTGGGTGCAAGTGTCAACCTTCTTCCAAGTTTAGTATATAATTTATTCAGATTCAGAGAATTGAAACCCACGATAGCGACCTTACAATTAACAGACTGATCTGTTAAGGTACCCCATAGAATGTTAGAAGACTTGTTGGTGAAAGTAGATGAATTCTACTTTCTGGTTGATTTTTTTATATTAGATATAGAATCTAGCGGTAAACCCAGCCAAATACCCATCATTTTTGGATGACCCTTCCTAGCAACCGCTAATGCTTGTATAAATTGTAGGACGGGGGTTATGGATGTATCGTTTGGAAACAAGAAGATGTGGTTGAATATCTTTAATGCATCTCAAGGACCACCTATGTATGATCATAATGACATGAACATGATAAAGAAAGTTATAGATAAGAAACTCCCGATTTTGCTTGATTCAGACCCTCTACAGGCATGTCTAATGCATTTCGGAATAGATGATTTTGATATTGATGAATATACCAAAAAATAAATGCATTATTAGAGCTACCTAATTTTAGCACCACTCCTCAATGGACTATAAAGTATGAAAAATTACTAACTCAATCGAGCCTTTTAGTACCATCCTTGGAAGCACCACCTATCCTAGAGCTAAAGCCTCTTCCTACCTAGCTTAAGTATTCTTTCCTTGGACCCAATAATACCCTTTCAGTAATCATTGCATCTACCCTAACCTCTGATCAGAAAGACAAATTGGTGGATGTACTCAAAGAATATAAAGAAGCCATTAGATGGATAATAGCTAATCTTAAGGGAATTGATCATTTTATTTGCATGCATCATATTCACTGTGAAGCTGAAGCCAAACTACATAGGGACATGTAACGGAGGCTAAATTCGAACATACATGAAGTTATGAAAAAAGTAGCAAAATGGCTTGATGCCGACATTATTTATCCAATTTCGAATAGCCAATGGGTCAATCCATCCAAGTAGTACATAAAAAGTCAGGTATTATTGTAATAGAAAATAAAAAGGGTGAGTCAATTTTTACCTGTATAATAAATAGTTAGAGTGTGTGTAGCTTATCGAAAATTGAATACCGTCACTAGGAAAGACTACTTTTCTTTGCCTTTTATTGACCAAATTTTAGAATGGCTAGCAGGATAGAGTTTCTTTTATTTTCTGGATGGATATTCAGGATATAACCAAGTTCTAGTATTCCCTATCAATTAAGAAAAGATCACCTTCACTTGCCCTTTTGAAACATTTACTTTTAGATACATGCCATTTAGTCTCTGTAATGCACCAGCTACCTTTCAACGATGTGTGTTGGTCATCTTTTCTGATATGGTTGGTTAATTTTTTGAAGTTTTTATGGTTGATTTATTAGTATTTGGTTCTTCATTTGATGATTGCCTCCAGAACTTAACAAAGGTATTGAAATGATGTATAGAGATAAATTTAGTTTTAAGTTTGGAGAATAGCCATTTTATGGTTCGTGAGAGAACGTGCTTGAACATATTATTTTTTAGCGAGGGATTGAGGTCGATAGAGCTAAGGTTAAACTAATCTCAAAACTACCTTCCCCAACTTGGTTAAACAAGTACGATCCTTCCTTGACCATGCAGGTTTCTATAGATGTTTCATTAAGAATTTTAGTAAAATTTCATGATCCTCGTATAATTTACTTGTAAAAGATAATTCTTTTGTGTTTAATAAAGAATGTCTAGCTGCTTATCATACTCTTAGTACTGCTTTGGCCACCACATCAGTTATTAAACCTCCAAATTGGACCATACCCTTTGAAAGCATGTGTGATGTCTCTGATTATGCTGTAGGAGCAGTTTTAGAATAAAAGCTTAATCGGGAACCACATATAATTTACTATGCTAGTAAAATTCTTTTGGATGCACAAATGAATTATACTACTTTTGAAAAAGAGTTACTAGTAGTTGAATTTGCCCTGAAAAAATTTTAATCATATCTATTAGGATCTAAGGTTCTAGTTTATTCTGATCATGCAGCATTGAAGCATCTGTATCTAAAAAGGATACTAAACCTAACTGATTAGATGGATCCTTTATTACAAGAATTTGATCTAGAAATTTTGGATAAAAATAATTCCAAAAATATGGTAGCGGATCATATTTCTAGGATCTTGATAAAATACAACAAGGAAACAATCAGAGATAGGTTCCTAATGAATAACTATTCTCAATTTCTTCTAGTAGTCTTTCCTAGTTTGTCCATATTGTTAATTACTTAGCAACAGAATAAATTCCTTTATATTGGTCTAAACAAGAAAAGATAGATTTTTCTCATAGATCAAATATTATTTTTGGAAGGAGCCTGAACTATTTAAGTATTGTTCAGATTAGCTGATTAGACGATGTGTCCCTGAAAGTGAATTCAAAAGTATACTCACTTTTTGTCATACTCTTGCTTGTGGGGGATACTTTAGTGGAAGGAAAATTATAGCAAAGGTACTATAGAGTGAATTTTGCTGGCCAACTCTTTTCAAAGATGCGCACGAATTTGGCCATAATTACTTCCGATGTGAATAAACAAAAAATATTTCACGAAGAGATGTGATGTCCCTAACCCCTATCTTGGTTATTGAAATTTTTGATATATGGGGTATTGACTTCATGGACCATTTCCTCCTTCCTTTGGATTTGAGTATATTTTGATAGTAGTTGATTATGTGTCAAAATGATATAAGCCATGGTAACTCGAATCAATGATCATAAAGTTGTGATCAAGTTTATTCAAAGTAACATCCTTAGTCAGTTCGGGTGCCCGAAGGCTATTATTAGTAATGGGGTGCATATTTCATGAATAGGCACTTTAAAGGATTGATGAAAAAATATGAAATTACTCATAAAGTAGCCACACCTTATCACCCCCAGACTAGTAGCCAGGTTGAGGTGTCGAATAGAGAAATTAAGCATATCCTTGAGAAAATGGTAAGACCCGATAGAAAAGATTAGTTAGAATGATTGGATGATGCATTATGAGATTATCGAACTACCTTTAAGACCCCTTTAGGAATGTCTCCTTACCGGTTAGTATTTGGAAAAGCTTGTCATTTGCCTGTAGAATTGGAACACCATGTATTTTGGGCTATCAAGCAATTTAATTTTGACATAAAAAATGCATGTTTCGATAGGAAACTTCAACTAAATAAGTAAGAAGAACTACGTAATGAAGCTTACGAAAGTTCTAGAATCTACAAGGCTCAAACTAAGGCATATCATGATAAATTTATTAACAAAAAAATGTTTGACCCTAATCAAAAAGTGTGGCTCTTCAATTCTAGGTTATGACTTTTTTCTAAAAAACTTTGCTCATAATGGGATGGACCTTTCATAGTAACTCAGGTATTTTCTCACGGAGCTATAGAACTTAAAGATCCCAAATAGAAAAATATTTTAAAGATAAATGGCCAGCATTTGAAACCTTATATAGAAGAAATTAATGGATGGAGAAGTTATTGAATCCATTGATCTTGTGAACCTGACATTGCCATGATAGTCAGCATAGTCTGGTTGAAGACTTTAAACTTAGTACTTTTGGGAGGCAACCTAGTTTATGCTTTGATTTTTAACTTTGTACTGTTCTTTTAGAATAATCTAAGAAAAGCAATAAAATTAAATTAAGAGGAGTACGGTGACAAAGGAACATCCAGTTCTCGAGTACCCTTCCAGGTGGTATCCTTTCTTGTCATTTATTTTTAGTATCCTCTTCTATTATGAACAATGAAAATTAAGTTGGGGAGATAATTAAATTAATCATCAAGTAGAACTTTAATCAATTTTTGTATACCAAACTTTGTCTCGATTTGAGTATAATCAAGCCTTCTAAATAATAAATGATTAACAATTTAGATAATTTTAGAGATATTGAGGATACATTATCAAGGAAGCCCAATAAATGAAAGAGTTTAGATCAAGAAATTTTTTTAAGTAATTCCAGACTCTTCTACCTATTGATCTCAATAAAGAATCTATCTTATAATGGTATAGATAAAAATATCAAAGAAGCATAAAAGTTCTCTTCAAAGTTTAATGAATAAATAAGATTTTTAGCATCTCTCATCTAGTAACCAGTTCCCTTCGTCTAAGTAAGCATTGTTGTTTACGTCAAAAGGTGAAAAATGTAAAGAAACCTTTTTGTAGAGACAGTCTTAATACGTAGCCTTTTTTACTCAAGTCAGTAAGTATGAAAGGTGTTTTATACCTAATATCCTAAAGTCAACTGGTTTGGGAGTCATTGGCCTAAAGCTCGCTGCAAGGATCAACTAGAAAGTAAGATGTTAGGATATTGCACTGACTCTACATTATTACTAAAAAAAGAGAGAAAAGAAAAGAAATGGGGACTAAATAAACTGATACTATACCAAAACCAAAGTAAGTTAGAAGATTTAAAGAGAAAGGTAGAAAGTTAGGAAAAGAAAAACTCTTGGACTTTACTTGGCCATTAAATGGATGGAATTGGTAATCAGATGAAAGATCTCTTTTAATGTCTGACCGGGTATCAACTAATTTTAGAATCAGTAAGATAATTTTTATTTCTTGGACAGATTATTATACATGGCTAATTTATCTACTTTACTCGAGAACAAGCAAAGTTCAAGTTGGAAGATGTGATAACTACATTAAATACATATTAAGTTAATAATTAATTCAACTTTATTTAATTAAAATTGATATTTTTAGATAGTATTTTATAGGAAAAAACCCCTCCAACATGAAGAGTTCAATTTTTGGAGTCCAATGGCACAAACGACACTCAAATCAAACTTTAAACAAGCTGGAAATGGAATTTTGAAGAATTAATACAATATTGTACATATTTTGGAGTAACTGGTCTACCATAGACTAGCCACTTGGTCCATGAAGCAAATAAGGGTTCACAGGAAGCCATGGCCATTGGTCCATGGCACATAACCATGGACCATCCATATATTTTGGTCGTGGGAGCGTCGGAAACGTCGTCCCACACCATCCCACCGCTACTCTTGCCATCGAGGAGCCGCTGCCGTTCGAGCCACCTCCAAAGCCACTAAAAGTTTCTATCTTTCATTTTCTTCCCCTTCCACCTGATCCACCGCTGCCCGTGGTCGAAAGAAATGCCGGAGAAGCACCAAACGCCACCACCAGCCATCGTTCCCCATGGTTTTCTTTTCTCTGTTCCAAGCCATCGAACGTCCTCCCCATGGTCGCCACCAACTCCACATATCCAAAGGGAAATAACCATCTCTATCTGAGCTGCCGCACGCCTCCTCCACGGCCTTCTCCTCCAAGAACCAACCATTTTTTGGTCCATCATCATCTTACTGCCTGAGATGCTGCCAGCCGATCTTCCACTGACCACCATTCAAGATGCCACACAGTCTCCTCTACCTTTATTCAATCCAACACCACTGCCAAGCCAAGATTTGCTATCAGAGCCACCACTGGCTGGCCTACTACTATCCTCATCGGTCATGATCTCCGTCCCTCCACCAATAGGCACAACCATCATCGTCGACCCTCCTTTTCTTCACCCAGCACCACATCCCTATTGCCAGCCTGAGAATAGCACCAAGTTGTCAGGAGTTGGACCAAGATGTCCGAATGGGTGAAGAGTGGTCTGAAGAAATTAATCAACAATTATTCGACGAGGAAAGATAAGCTAGAGTTTGTTCGATGGAATGGTGCGATAAAATAAATGCAGGATACGGGTGCAATGATTAAGTAGATAAGAATGTGGAATCAAAGATGGTTGGGCAGATCATGATGGAAAATCAACACGGTTCTCACACGGGCCCTATGTGCTTCTTTCCACATATAAAAAGCCTCGAAACCAGTCAACGAGGGAGGATATTCTGCACTCCTATCATTCTCTCTACTCCTTCCATCATTTTGATCTCCACTTCCATCTTCTCTCCTTTCCACCTTTCCATCCACTTCCATTCCCCCGCTCTCATCCAACTTCCCTTCTAATGCCATTTCTATTGCTACTTTCTGGTTTCCTAGTTTCCACCACACGCTGTTTCATCTGCTTTGTTCTACTATGACTTGCTCTGGTCTACCCTGCCTTCCATAGCATCTCTATTCCATGCTTCCATCACATCGCTGCTCTACCTTTTGATCTGCTATCGGACATTCCCTGCTCGGTCTTCATGGAAGCATGATCTTAGGGAAGAGTAACTTTTATTTTAGAAATTTGTTTCAGTTAATTATGAGATGTATTTTTTCATATTATGAAATAAAAAAATCTTATTGCTTTATGTTGCTCTTTTACTAAATGTTCTGTGAAAATAATCTTTGACTGATCTATTCCTAAAGGGACAGGCCGTGATCTGCACTTACAGGCCATACTCTCATTAAGATAGATCATATCTTAATTATATTCATTGTTAATTCTCTTTTTGACCTCTACTATTTTATTACATACTTTTTAAAATAACCATAAAAATTTATGTGGATTCGACCCTTACTCCCACTACTCTACATAAGAAAATAATGAAATTAAGGTACTATAATTGATGCATAGCGATGCGCACCGCTCATAGAGTGAGAGTTTGATTTATCATTTTTTCTTGTTTTTCCTACTTTATCTTAGATCTATCAACGGATTAAGTTCAGATTGGAGCCTAGATACTATTCAAGTCCAAACCCGACCTTAATTATTGGACCTGGTCCAAACCCCCATGCTCTCTATCACCCCACTCATGAATGGGGACCCAAACCCTACTCCATCGCTACCAGCAATTCTTTGGATGATGGTCCATGATACATACTCCCTCGAGCTCCCCTGTATTTGCAATGCTACACTATCGATATTGCTAACCTCGAAGTCATTATCTAGAAGGCCACCTCCCACGATGAGGTCCCTATCGATGATTGCCTCATAATCAAAGTCATCCTCCTTACCAAGTCCTCCCCCCTCGCCGTTGCCATCTGTATCATCCAGACCCTCTCCCACCACCTCTCTCATACCAGCAACTAGGGTATCACCCTCAAGTCTCTTATTATCACTATTCATGCCCTTTACAATGTCAGCTTTGGCTTCTCTTGTAAGGCCTAGCCTGTATCCCTTGTCAAATTTAGGCTGGGCTAGGCTATAGGGTACCCAAGCATGGCCCAAAAATTAAATGAGCTTATTATTAGGCCCCAAACCGGCCTAATCCACTTCAAGCTTGGCCTGAAGCATAACCAAGCTTTGGGTCGACTTGAGCCCAATTCCAACCCTATCTACAGACCGAGATCCAAATCTTATGCATTAAAGACATGCATCCATGCATACCTAATTAATTATTTACTTAATTAAATTAATATTTAAAAATTAAATAAATAACTAATTAATAAAATAATTAATTAATTAACTAAATAAATAAATAAATAAACATCTAACTAATTGCATCAATAAATAAATATTTAGTTAATTAAATATATAACTAATCAATTAATTAAATAAATAACTAATTAATTAATTATAATTAATTTGAAAATTAACTTTTAATGATGATTTTAGCATTGCAGCCATCACCATTGCTAATACTCATAATTTAAAAATATATACTCACGATGCAAGGCAACGTAGATCCATGGATGGCAGATCCCATAGATTGGGGATGGTAGATCTAGATCTGGCATGCAGGGGAGGGGAGAACCAACAGTGGGGAGAAAATCATGAGGGGTGGGGGAAGCTCGGCTGCAAGGAGGAAACCCATGTGGGGGGGGGGGGGGGGGGGTAAGCTCGATGATCGGTGATAGGGAGGAAATCCGGGGGGAGATCAACGACTGGCGATGGGGAGGAAACTCGGGAGGGAAGCTTGGCGGTAGGGAGAAAACCCTAAGGGATATCTCGGTAGCCAGTGGTAGGGAGGAAACCCAAGGGCGAAGCTTGGTGGCCGGTGATAAAAAGGAAACCCAATGGAAGCTCAATAGCCAGCGGCAAGGAAGAAACTTGAGAGGAAGGAGAGGCGCCCGAGGGTGAGGAGGGAAACCAAAGTGGTGGGAATGAGAAAAAGTTAGATGGTGGGGGCAGTTTTAAGGGAGTTTATTAGCGATAGCAATTTCCCACTGCTAGTAGTCAAAATACCATCGGTAATAACAATATTAGCGATGGTAAAATTTTGCATTGCTAATATTGGTCTGGAATGCCTATTTTTTTGTGTTTATCATTTGCGACAGCTATTCGCCATCCCTAATAATCAAAATGCCATCACTAATATTTTTTTTATTAAATAAAATTCTTTTTAATTTGAAACATTATTAGTGATGGCTGCTGCCATTACTAATAATTAAAATGCCATCGCTAACACTATTTTTTATGAATTAAAATTCTTTAGAATTTTAAACTTTATTGGTGATGGCCATTGCCATCGCTAATAGTTTAAAATTCATCGTTAATAATATTTTTTAAAATAATTTTTTTAAAATTTAAAAATTATTTGTGATGGTAGTGTAATAGTGTCACTAATACTATTAGTGACGGCATTTGGTATCATCATTTTTGGTATCGTATTTGGCAATTAGCCATTGCTAATAGTCATGCCGATACTTTATTTTCTTATAGTGAATGGGAGAGGACATCATTGGACTGTTTTCTCGAACATCGGGTCAGCAAAAATTCTTGTTGGTCGCTATCAATAACTTCATTAAATGCATGAAAGCAGATCGATGGCTCACATTACTAAGGCTACAATAAATGCCTTGGTCTAGAATGTCAATTTGGCTTGCCCTTGGTGTTGATCATGAACAGCAGTTACTAGTTTAGTGGTGCTCAAATCATCAAGTTTTGCCAAGAATTGACCATTGCAAACCATTTCACTTTAGTTAGCCATCCTCAAGCTAATGGGGAGGCCTAGGTAAATAACCAAACTCTCTTGTAGGGTTTGAAAGTAAGGCTGGATTGTGCCAAAAGATCATGGACTAACAAATTTCACTATGTCCTTTAAGCATACCAAACTACATAGCGAGCCCCTACGGGAGAAACTCCCTTCAACCTTGCCTTTGGGATAGAGGCAGTCATTCCCTTTAAGGTAAACATCCCCTCATTGCGAGTGGAGAACTTTGATGAACGAAGTAACTTAGAGTAGCCTCCATTGAACTTGGATTCGCTCGAGAAAATCCAAGATCGAGCCATGATGAGGTTGGTGGCTTATCAACACAAGGTTGCATGATACTACAACTCCCATGTTAGAGGAAAAATGTTTAGAATTGATGATTTGGTATTTCACCGAGCTAAAGTATTCCAATCAAGCAAGCAAAAAAAGCTATTCCTAAATTAGGAAGGCCCTTACTAATTGGATGAGGTCTTCATGTTTAGAAATTACCTATCGAAGCAACTAGATGGAACACCCTTATCTTGACCAAGAAATTCAGAAAATTTGCACATATACTATCAATAATGTAATATGATGGCCATCTTCTTAATAAAAAATCTAATTTCTTTATAGAAAAAACCAAGGTGACACCTTGTTGCCACCAAGACCGTCGTGGCCCGTAGCTGTTGCGTCGAAGTGCGCTCCTCTCGCCGCCTGGCGGTCCTCTGCTCCTGGACTTGCAAAACAGGGATTAGTGACCCGGGCCGGGATTTCCGGCGGGGGCACTCCGATGGTCAAGTCAGTGACGATCCAGGAGAACAGATCCTCCTGGTCGGGCCCCTTTTGATAGACTCCGCACTAGGAGGAGTGAAAGATGTGTCAATGAAGGAGAAAAGCAGTAGGGGGAGAGTGATAGCGGGGACAAAGGGGTTCCCTGTTCCTCCACTTCTCCTTGTTTCCTGGCGACTTTCCTTCTACCACGGTGTTGGTGGTAGCGCTTCGCTCTCTTTTTCGAGCTTGCACTTGTGTTGGTGGTGGACTGTAGTTATCTTCTACTGGTGTATTTTTTTGTTGTTGTTGTTACCTCCCCCCTTCTAGGGGTGCCGATCATTCTTTGTAGTTGAAAACTAGCCGTTGGGAGTATGCCTCGGGATCCTCGCTGGGTTGGCAGGCGCATGGGGCAGGATTCCATGTCATGGACGGGATGCTTTCCTGACAGGTGGCAAGGAAAGCTTCCATCCCTTTTGACATCCTCTCTGGTTGCTACATTTCGGGAAGTTTGGCAGAGCCTCGATCCAGGGGCCGCTGTCCTAGGGGTGCGTGCTCTCTGGCCAGCCCATCTCCTGGAAGTACGATCGGACATGTAGTTATGGCAGCATGGGGGGCGTCGTTCTGTGGTCCTCGGGTGGCTCGTCGGTGTCCTGGGACGGCAGGGTCTGCTCCAGTCTGGGCGCTCCGAGCTCGTGCGGTCACCTTAGTGGAGGAGGGGAGAGACAAGCCCGGTACAGAGGGCGCGCGCTCGGAGAGGCTCCACATCGACGGGCGAGCTCTTGGCTCGACCTCGACTGCAGGGCTCAAACCTCCGAGGGTCTCACTCTGGAGGGCGGAGGATGGAACCGGTCTAGAGGGCGCGCGGTCGGAGAGGCTCCACATCGGCGGGCAAGCTCTTGGCTCGACCTCGACCGCATGGATCAAACCTCCGAGGGTCTCACTCTGGAGGGCGGAGGATGGACCCGGTCCAGAGGGCGCGTGCTCGGAGAGGCTCCACATCGGCGGGTGAGCTCTTGGCTCGACCTCGACTGCAAGGCTCAAACCTCCGAGGGTCTCACTCTGGAGGGTGGAGGATGGACTCGGTCTAGAGGGCGCATACTCGGAGAGGCTCCACATCGGCGGGTGAGCTCTTGGCTCGACCTCGATCGCAGGGCTCAAACCTCCGAGGGTCTCGCTCTGGAGGGTGGAGGATGGACCCGGTCCAGTGGGCGTGCACTCAGAGAGGCTCCACATCGACGGGTGAGCTCTTGGCTTGACCTCGACCGCAGGGCTCAAACCTCCGAGGGTCTCACTCTGGACGGTGGAGGACGAACCCGGTCCAGAGGGCGCGTGCTCGGAGAGGCTCCACATCGACGGGTGAGCTCTTGGCTCGACCTCGACCGCAGGGCTCAAACCTCCGAGGGTCTCGCTCTGGAGGGCGGAGGACAGACTCGGTCCAGGCATCGAGTTCACGAGCTCAACCTAGCGGAGGACTGAGCTCGACTTGCTTTCATTGGAGAGCTCAGCTCAGCTCGGCAAGGTGCTCCGAACTGAGACGTCACCTTGGCGTCTGCCATGGCAGCCTCTCTTAACGTGGCGCCCGTCAGCTACCCACGTCAGCGGTCTCACCAAATAACACCTCATTTGCATCATTTATAAGCTAAAGATCTTGGGTGATGAAGAAGTGAGGGTTGACCCTCGAAAGGCCCCTTGTCCATAAGATGAGCAGTGCCATTGAAAATCTTGGTTGGATTGGGAAGTGATAGATAACCCTTAAGGACCCTTAGTGCCTCTAAATAGTACCCAAGCTGAAGACTTTGGCCGACTAGATGTGCAAATGGGTTGGGTTGAATCGGATCATAAGTGATCCCAATCTGACCTAGTTCTCTGATCAGATCCTAATATTAGATTTAGACTCAATCCACTAAAAAATCAGATTGGATCGGATCGGGTTCACTATTAGAGTTTTCAACCCAATGGGTTATTCATGTTGGATCGGGTCCATAAATAACTCGGTTCTAATATAAAAAAATTAGATCTAAATATGGTCTTGATAAAATATAGATAACAATATTTCAATTATTAAATAGCCAACTATTATTAACCATAAAATAGATAACAAACAATATTATTTTTAAAATAAATTAAAATATAAAAATAATTATAACTCTATTTCTATGTAAAAAATAAGTTTCATATAAATTTTAATTTATAATTTAAAGGTTCAAATAGATATGATCATAATAGTATTAGTATATTTGAATCGGGTCAGGTCGGTCGGGTCTAAATTCAGTAAACCCAGACCTGACCTGGAAAATGGAACGGATCTAATTTTAGAACCCGACCCGGATCTACGGGTCCATAAAAATGGATTGGATCGGGTCTAAATGGGTCAAGTTGAGTTAGGTCACGGGTCAACCCGATCCATTTGCAGCTTCATGGATGACCAAGAAATAAGGGCCAACCCTCAAAAGGCCTCTCGTCAATAAGACGAGCAGTGGCACCAAAAACCTTGATCAGATTAAGAAGTGAGGGCTAACCCTAGAGGACTCTTGAAGCTTCCAAATAATTCCTAGGCCAATGATCTCAATAACTAAGAAGCAGAGGATATGCCATAGAAGGAGAACCTCAAAACTTCATAGCATTGGCAATGCCAACTTTCATGATCCAAGCTAGATATCTTGGAGAGTTGCACAGGAAACCTACAACTAGCTTGGAGCTATGACCCCAACTAAGTTGAGCATAAGCCAAACCTTTTTAGCAATAGACAACATCAAAATGAAAAGTTCAACCTCGATGACCTGATCTCCAAGTTTTGAGAAAGCTGTACCATGATCTCATCGGCCTACGAATTGCCCGAGTTAGCATGTTCAACTACAAAATGTGTTCGATAACAACTGAGCCAATCTTACATGATGATCAAAAAGAAAAGAAAAAAAAAGGACAAGCTTTAACCTCAAGAGGAATATTGATGTCTTCAAGATTGGGGGGCAGTATCATTAACGTCCTTAAAAAATTGCTACTTTCTTCGTCCGAGCTATTATTTAGCTTGGACTTGAGAGTTGGAAAAATTAAAATAAAAAAATATACATCAGCCAATACCAAAAAAGAAAAGGTATCTCAGATATGGCCAATCTACCCGATAGATACTGACTTCAAGTATTTTTGTAACAGCCTCAAGCTGACATTCTTGGTAAGAATCATGCTTAACTCATTATTTTATTTGCCTATGGTCCAAAATATCCCAAGAACCTTAACTACAACTCGTTACAAAAGAAGAGATAGAAAATATTAGAAGTATCTCGCCCGGTGACATAGAAATAATAGACATATCTTACCCCGATGAGAAAGGAACTATCTTATCCTTTGTTCTCTTTACATCACCTCAATCTCTCAGATAAAGCAGGAAATAATGGGCATATCATGCCTGATAAGACCTGAATAATTTCCTGATTTTTTTATTTTTTATGGCACTTTTATCTCACCGTATAAATAGAAGCCTATGGGGACCCAGATATGCAATCTACTTATTCCTTTATTATACTCACTCATTTTCATCTATTTTATCATCCTGATTTAAGCATGGGAGAGTCCTGCTGGCGCCACCACCACCGAGAAACATGTTTTGTAGATATTGTTGCCGCTACCGAATAATGGCCCTGTCGGTTCGATCTCTCTGATCAAAGTCAAATTCCACGGCAACACCAACAAATAAGGAGATCGTTCTCTAGTTTTGGAAAAAAAAATTCCCTCTCCACTTTCCGAAAGCCAAATGAGCCTGTGGACAAGCAAATGGACAACGAGAATGCCCAACCATCCAGCACCAATCCAACCGCTCGTCCATGGTCCGTGTCAAGCTGGCGTGCCCACTAACCAATGCCAACCACAAAGTTTCCCATGCACCGAGTGATCCACAGCATTCCACGAACCTTCCAACACACGACATGCAAGTTTCTCCACTGCTCAAGCTACTTGAAGCTCCAGTTCACCCAAAAAAAAAGGGCACGGAACACTTGCTACAAATAGTAGATCCTTTCCTCAATTTCCTTGGCACTCTTCCCCTCCATTCTTTACCCCTTCTCCTAACAAACACCATGTGCTCAGCCTCTGAAGAACTCCACATCCTCTTCTTCCCTCTCCTGGCCCCCGGCCACATGATCCCCATGGTCGACATAGCCAAACTCTTCGCCGCCCGTGGCGTCAAGGCCACGATCCTCACCACCCCGGCCAACGCCGCCGCCGTCCAGTCCACCATCAACCGCGCCAACGACTCCTTCCGCCACCGTATCACCATCGCCCTCCTCCACTTCCCCTCCTCCGCCGCCGTTGACGGCGAAAACATGTCCTGTCTCCCGACACAGGCCGCCCGGCAGAACTTCCTCGGCTCCCTCGCCAGCCTACGCCAACCGTTCGACCAGGTTCTCAAAGAGCACCTCCCTGACTACATCGTCGCTGATATGTTCTACCCGTGGACTCTAAGACTCGCAAAAGAGGTCGGTGTACCGCTGCTCTTCTTCCATGGCATGAGCTTCCTTGCCCTCTGCCTTGACCATTGCATGCACCGCCCAGACCCCCCAATCGAGGGCCTGCCCGACGATCCGGAGACCGTCGTCGTCCTCGGCCTCCCGCACCGCATCCAGTTGAAGCGGTCCCAGATTCCAGATTTATCCAAAATCAGCTCCTTCTTGGGTGATTTCTTCCTTCAGCTGGGCGAGGTCGAGATGGGTTGCTCCGGCGTGCTAGTCAACAGTTTTTATGAGCTTGAGCCGGACTTCGCCGACCACTATAAGAAGGTCACCGGCAGGAAGGCATGGCACGTTGGCCCAGTGTCCCTCTGCAACAAAGACTTCGACGAGAAGTCCAGCAGGGGGAGCACGGCGTGCATCGACTGGGCCAAATGTTTGAGCTGGCTCGACGGCAAGCCCCCCAGCTCGGTATTGTACGTTTGCTTCGGAAGTTTGTTCCAGTTTACTCCAGCCCAGCTTCGCGAAATGGCACTGGGTTTCGAGGCCTCCAACACACCATTCATCTGGGTGGTAAGGAACAAAAGCTCGGAGTGGCTGCCGAAAGGGTATGAAGAGAGGGTGGTGGGAGGAGGGAAAGGGATGATCATAAGAAGATGGGCGCCGCAGATACTTATACTGAACCATCCGGCGGTGGGAGGATTTTTGACGCACTGTGGGTGGAATTCTTGCCTGGAGGCGGTGACCTCCGGTCTGCCGATGGTCACTTGGCCGCTATTCGCCGACCAGTTCTTCAACGAGAGGCTAATCGTGGACGTGCTGAAGGTGGGGATTGGTGTCGGAGCCACGGAGTACGTGGTGCAAGAGGAGGAGGTTAAAGTGGTGAAGGGGGACGTGATAGGGAGGGTGGTGTCGAGGGTGATGGGTGGGGGGGAGGAGGCAGAGGGGATGAGAAAGAGGGCGAGGGAGCTCGGAGAGATGGCTAGGAGGGCGGTGGAGGGCGGTGGATCTTCTTATGTCGCCATGGGAGAACTCATCAAGGAGCTGAACGCGGCCAAAGCAGAAACACAGGAGCCGATCTTACAGAGTTGCTAAGCGACGAGACATCCCGGTAATCTTTGGCACCCGTTCTGCTTTGGGGGCGCATTTTGCCTCATCTTCCGTGAGCCCAAAAAATAAAATTGTAACCTGATTAGAGTTGTTTACAGTTAAACGCCGGAACATTCTGTTTAATGATTCTTGAATAATGATTTTAGAAGCACGGTTCGTTGCAGCCTTCTGCGTTAATGTTATATACGGAAAGTGACAACTATTGAGCCCTTTTTTTTTTTTTTTTTTCTGATTAATATAAAAAATAATTATTTACCGTTATCTAGAAGTTATTTACTAAACTAATATTGTTTTACCAAAGAGAAGAACGCTTGAAGTTATGGGTTCAACCCCTAATTTCAGGTGACCACGTCGCTACCACATTAGCATTTAAAATTATGGGTTGAACCTATAATGTTAAATCCCACTTTAAAAGAAAAATAATAATTTCGTTCTCTTGTTATTTAATGTCTCGAATCTGTGGCCGCCCCTCTAACATCACCCTGTCACCAAATCCAAAACCCTGATCTCTTCCATCAGATCCAGCATCAGTGGATCCTAGCCCCCAACAAGCACTACCTTCCTGCCGGTTGCCGGGCACATGGGCAAACATCGGCACTGGCTCCATTGCGGCAAGTGTTCACATTCGAAGCCAAAAAAAAATAGGTGCATATAATGCATATAGTATCCCCAAAAATTTATACGTTACAAACGGTACATGTAATGCATATAGAAAAAAAGTGCTTGTAGACTGCCCTCATCCAAATCATTGAATATATCTCTGAAACACGTTCTAACTATTGGAAATAAGTCTACAGACTATTTTTCTCTTTTTTCCCAAACACACATGATATTTTTTTTAATATAATTTTATTCACTTGTCAATAAATAAAAACTAGACAGCCTTTGTATAGTCCTTACAATGCAAAATATAAAATCCTCGTTACTGTCCACATAACTCCATAAAAAAAATTAATTATCCATTACCACACAATTACTTAATAATTACCATATAATTACCATACAATTATGATCTATTACTGTAATTAATCACCATACATTTTGATTTGCTTCAACTTCTATCACATCCCCTCAAATGAAAACGTTCTCAATCTATGCAAATCTCTTAGTCTTCAAAAGGATTCAACAGATAATAGCTTGGTAAAAATATCAGCCAGTTGCTCCATTGAATGACAATACTTTAATTCCTTAGTTTTCTATTTTATATGGTCCCTTAGAAATTGGATTCGAGTATCAATGTGCTTGCTCCTCCCATGTTGAATTGGTTGTTTTGCAAGCTTTATGGCTAATTTGTTATCCACATAAATCACGGTTGGTCCATTTTGTACATGATTCAACTCTTTTAATAAATTCCGTAGCCAAATTGCTTCACAAAGGTTGATGAAACCATCACATATTCAGTTTCGCATGAAGACAAGGCCATAACTCCTTGCTTCTTGGAGGTCCATGAAAATGTAGTTTGATGCAAGATAGAGGGCATATCCTGTAGTGCTTTTCCTCTCATCTTGGTTACCTCCCCAATCACTATCTGAATAACCAACTAGTTGTGCAATTTCACCATAGACATAAAAGAGGCCAAGATCGAGAAAGCCATTAATATACCTTAGAATCCTCTTTGCAGCTAGCAAATGAGATTCCTTTGGTATCTCTATATAATGACTCATAAATCCTACTCCATAAATGATATCTAGCCTAGTGATTGTCAAGTACCTCAGTCAACCAACAAAGCTCTTAAAAAGAGTCGAGTCCACAAAACCTTCATTTCCTTCTTTAGATAGCTTCATTTGTGTGGCTACTGGGGTATTCACTAGGTTGCAGTTACTCGTATTGAATTTCTCCAAGATCTCCTTCATGTACTTCTTTTAGAATATAAAGATCACATTTTGTTGTTGCTTCACTTCGATACCAAGTAGGACATCAATCCATTATTCATTATTTCAAATTCATTGAACATGGATGTCTTGAATTTTGTTAACATTTCAGCACTATAACCTGTGTATAACAAGTCATCAACATAAAGGCAAATTATTAGAACTTCATCTTGATGATTTTATTTTATATAAATAGCATACTCATATGGACATCTGGTGAAGCCATTTTGATGAAGATATCTATCGATTCGTGCATTCCAAGCTCGTGGTATTTGCTTTAAGCCGTACAAGGCTTTTTTCAAGTAGTAAACTTTATTCTCTTGCCCTTTTATCAGAAAACTTTATGGTTGTTGCACATACACCTCTTTCTCAAGTACACCATTGAGAAATACTGACTTGAAATCAAGATGGTATAACTTCCACCTATGATGAGCTGTAAGTAAAATCAATAATCTCACTGTATCCAGACAAGCAATTGAGGCAAAGATTCTTCATAGTCGATGATGTATTTTTGTTTATAACATTTTGCTATAAGCCTAGCTTTTTATCGATCAATCTTGCCATTTGCCGCATACTTTATTTTGTATACCCACTTGACACTAATCACCTTGTGATTTTGTGAAAGTGTTGTTAGCTCCTAGGTATTATTCTTTTGGATGACATGAATCTCCTCCTCTATTACTTAATCGCTAACATTCTTCTTTATTAGCCTCTATGAAAGTGAGAGGCTCATGATCTGCATATAAACAAAAAAAAAGGCTTATCATCATCTTCTATCTGCTCATAAATTTTCTATAGACTTCTCAATTTGATAGGACTTTGATGCATGGCCGATCTGCTACTACTACCTTTTCCAGAAGATGAAAAATCTCTTCCAGGAAAAAATGAAGCTTGTTGAGAAGATGATGGTATAGTTGGTAGTTGAACCTCCAGTGTGGATTCATCAGATTCATCCATCATAGGTTACTTTTTGGCAGTTTCTTCATTGCTCCAATTCCATGCCTTTGTTGAAGATGACATCTTTACTAACCACTAATTATTTGGTTAGTAGATTGTAGAGCTTATATGCCTTCGACTCCTTATTATATTCGATGAAGATATATTTTTCATCACGATTATCAAGTTTCTTCCTTTTGATGTTTGGTATTTGAGAATATGCAACACACCTAAATATTCATAGCTATGTCATACTAGGCTTGTAACCGCTCTAATATGGTCGACTGCTGACATGGCACCTGCGTCCAACATGGCCGACCACTAACGTGGCACCCGTGTCTGATATAGCTAACTGCTGATGTGACACTCGCGTCTGACACGTCCTAACCGAGTAGAGCACATAGCCAAGTAGAGCTTCCGACCAAATAGAGATCTCAGCCAAGTAGAGCTCTTGATCGAATAGAGCTCCTAGCCGGATAAAGCTCCCGGTCGAGTAGAGCTCCTCATTGAATAGAGCCCCTAATCGAGTAGGGATCCTAGCCGAGTAGGGCCCCTAGCCGAGCTAGGCCCTGGTCACGGGAGGATCATTCCCCCCACAGACTAAGATGGGAAAAATGTGATGATCGAGGATACGATAAAAGGCCACAACCCCAGGTGGGCAGTTGAAGCCCACCTGGCTCCAACACTGCGATAGAGCACCCAGATGGCGATGGAGGGTGTGGTATCACTATCTCTATCGAACCTGTCACGACATTCGGGAATGAATATCTCGTGAGGGCGAGGCATTCCATCAAACCTGGGCCCTTTGCAGAGGAGTGCTCTGCCTATACCGCAGGTCCTATATCACTCTACCGAACCTGTCATGATATTTAGGAAGGAACACCCTGCGAGGGGGAGGAGGTGTCCCACCAAACCTGCATCCCTTGCAAAGGCATGCTTTGTGAGGATCATAGGTCCTGTAGCACATCACTTGCATCCCTTGCAAGGAAGTGCTCTTCCAGGACTCCAGTTTCTATCCTACGGGACTTTGCCAAGCCTTCACCCTTCTTAGGGGAGTGCACTGCCAGGACACCAGACCTTGTTTAATGGTGTTGCCTTCTATATATCGATAAGAGGGGCCTCCAACCAAGATAAGTGGCAAGCAACGCCCATTGCTTAAAAAAGAGAAAATAAATCTTTTAGTCTCCCTCTTCATGGTGGTCATCTAGTAATCCGCGATAGAGGAACTATTGCTTTGATCGCCAAACTAAGTTAACGATCGGAGTATCCCCACCAGAACCCCCTGGCATGGGCTCTCTTTTTTGCAGGATCCTTTGACGGCTGGGAGCGTTCAGAGGTGAGGGACCCGACTTCTCCTGGAGTAACTGACATGGCATCGAGACCCACCAAGTCTACAAGTAGGGGTGATCTTGGCCATAATAGATTGGCGCTCCAGGTAGGATCGAACCTATGACTTTCTGCTTAGGGGCGATCTAGGCCTCCATAATAGAAGAACTGCTATCCTTGATCACCAAACTAATTTGACCATCGGAGTGTCCCCGTCGGTACCCCCAGCCCGTGCTCTCTTTCTTGTAGGATCCTTCGACAGTCGGAGTGTCCAGAGGCAAGGGACCCAACTTCTCCTGGAGCGACTAACGTGGCACCAGGATCCACCAAGTCTACTGGCAGGGGCGATCTTGGTTGCAACACGCTCCATGCCTCTCAAGGTGTCATGTTTTTTACTATTTTCGTTGGGCATCGGTTAAGCAAATAAGTTAAGCATGCCACAGCTTTCGCCCAGAACTATTTCGGTAGTCCCTTTTCATTGAGCATTATTCTTGTCATGTTAAGGATGGTCCAATTCTTACTCTCTACGATACCATTTTGTTGTGGTATATTGGCAGTAGTAAATTATCTTTTTATACCTTGCTTTCTGCAATAATCTTGAAATACATTTAAGGTGTACTCACCACCTTGGTCAGATTGGAGAGTTAAAAGTTTATGACAATTCTCTACTTTAACTAAAGCTTTGAAATTCTTGAATGTAGTAAAAGCAGTAGATTTTTGTTTTAAAAAAGTACATCCAAAATTTTTTACTAAAGTCATTGATGAAGGTAATGAAATATCTATTACCTTTCAAAGAAACATGCTCAATTGGATCGCACATGTCAATATGAACATGTTGTAATTGTGCCTTCACTCTCCACGACTTTCGCTAAGAGGAAGCCTTGGTTGCTTGCCTAATATGCATCTTTCACACACATGATTTGGTGGATCAATTGCTAGTAGGCCATGTACCATGCTGGCTGAAGACAAAAGCTTTAGGCCATTAAAGTTTAGATGACCGAAGCGAAGATGCCACCTCCATGACTCATTCTCAATAAGTCCTTGAAAATACTTCTCAACATCCGTATTTAGATATAAGGGGAATATGTTGTTCTTTGTCATCTCAACACAAGCTATAAGAAGACCATTTGTATTTTTCAATCAAAGATGATTGTCTCCAAATATACTATATATCCCTTTCCGAGTAATTGATGGATGCTAATAATATTACTTTTCATGTTGGGAATATAGTAAATATTGAAAATATACTCGGGCTTACCATTCTTTTGATAGATTCTAATTTTTCCTATAACTTTAACTAGGAGTTTTGAAGAATCTTCCAAACTTATATTTCCATGAACTCCTTCTGTGAGTTCCATGAAAAGCTCTTTTCTCTCATATTTGTGGTTACTAGCACCCGAGTTAAGATACCAAACATCATTTTAAACATTTGAATTATCATGAGCAAAAAGAAGGGTAGTGACGTTACCCTCATTATTTAATGTTTCGACAAAATTAGTTTGCTCTTCGATTTTGTACTAACAATCCGATGCATAGTGCCCAAACTTATGGCAGTTATAGCATTGAATATTCTTGTTATTTCCATGCCCAGGTGTGCATATGCCTTGATTGCCTCGTTCTCGGCCTTTGAAGAATAGGACTCCACTTTATTTTGAATGGTTTATTGTTGGGGGCCACATCCCCTGCCCCTTCCATGACCACGGCCTCTGCCATATGAGCCTCAATCATTTAGAGTCTATTTTGGCTCTAGTGCTCGTTCCAAAGGTATCATGAACTTGGAGAGATTCCAAGAGCTCCTCAATTGAGATCTCCTTCAAATTCTTTGACTCCTCAATTACTGCTATCACATGCTCGAACTTTGATAAGGAGTGGAGCAACTTCTCCATGACATGAACATCATCCATTTGTTCTCTATTTCTCCTCGTTTAATTCACGATCAATACTAAATGTGAATAATAATCGGAAATATTTTCATCCTTCTTCATTTGAGTAGTTTTTAAAATCACTCGTTAAAGTTTGGAGATGAATTTGCTTAACCTACTCGGCTCCTTTATAAATTATAGTAAAAATTTTTCATGCTTCTTTGCTCGTTGCTTCGGCAACTCTCTCAAAGGTAGACTCATCCAACCCTTGATAGAGTCGGAAATAAATCTTACTATCTTTCTTTCTTTCCTCCTAAAAAAACTCTCTTTTGATTAGCATTGTAGGTGGCTTCTACCTCGGGTATGGTTTCAAGAACCCAATAATTATTAGCTCCCATAAGTCTTGAGAGCCAAATTAAGCTCTCGTCTAGATTGACCAACTTTCATAGTTATCTTGCAATAACTTGGATACTTGTGAATTGACTAAAGAATTGGTGGAGGCCATAAAAAATTAAAAAGATGAGAAGCTCCATACAAAATATTGGAAATAAGTTTACGGTTTTCCGAAGCATAATATTTTTTTGTAATGTATTTTCATTCACTTGTCTATAAATAAAACTAAGACACCTCTTAACTCCAAAAAAAAAAAAAAAAAAATCAATTACCTATTATCATACAATTACTACATAATTACCATACAATTACTATCCATTACTATAATAAATCATCATATATTTTGATTTGCTTCAACTTCCAACACTAACAAGCAGATTTCATCAAAAATTTTATAAGTCACCAACCTTTCTAGAGTTTCTTTGTTGAGCCATGTGCCACTATTTTTTTGGTCTCTCGACCTCAAGCTTTATCGACCGAACTGCCCGTGAGGCCTGCTCTCCAGCAACCTTCAAATGAGTAATGAATGGTTTCAAGGATATAGATGCCAGCTTTTCGGTCTCCCCAACTCCCGAAACAAACAACTTGCACCTGCAAGAAACTATGTTTCTATCTAGAGATTGCCAGAAAACGAAAGCACGGGATGCCAAAGCCATCTAGGTCGAGCACTCTCGCTGCAAATGCCTCGGCGAGAGCTGGAACAGAGCATAGTCCCAAGGCGTATCCGAGTCCATTTCCTCGATGTCAACAAACCAGCTCCTTTGTCCGAGAGCTGGAACCGGTGCACAGCCGGCCGACTGCCAATGGGACCACCGGAGCCAAGGGAAGACCCGGGGGTAAACCATGTACTTGTGAGTTCAACCCAGACAACTTGGATCAAGGACTTGTGGGTTCAAGTCTAAGATCTGGCATCCACGAAGGACTGTATTTTGGTTAATAACTTCAAAAGGGCACTAATTTAAGAAATAAGTTATTAAATAATAATATTTAAAAAATTGATAATGATTACGGCTGTGCATGGGTGGGCTGGTGTGGAGTTTTTTTTTTTTTTTTTAAACAAAAGAGGTAGGGAAGATAAATTGGATGTAACTAAATTGAGAAATAAGTTACTAAATAATGATATTTAAAAAAATTGATGATGATTACGGCTGTGTATGGGTGGGTTGGTGTGGAGTATTTATTATTATTTTTTTTAACAAAAGAGATAAGGGAAGATAAATTCGATGTAACTATTCTGCAAACCTTCATCTTTACGAAATATATATTGATTCGAGGTACCGAATTTTTATAATTTTTTTTTATCTAAAAAAAAGTATATCAACCTAACATCAATAAGATCTTAGCCGGTCAAAATGATAAAGAAGAAGGATTCTGATCATGAGTTTCAAAAAATATTTCTAAAATTAATCGAATTTTTCGTAGAACCATGGAGACAGCGCTGCTATCATTCCTATTTTTTTTATTTTTTACTGTATCCGTACCGGACTTGCATGGGTGCACTATTTTATTAATGGGAGAAAAAAAAAAAAAATCACTCGGTGTATATATATATATATTTTGGTAAACCGGGTGTATACATTTTTCGAGCAATCAAACTAGGTAGGGATGGGTTTTGGATGGACGGGAGAAACCATAGGTTGCACATCGTCCAAGATGGACCGTATATAATTATACAGTTTTGGATGGACGGGAGAAACCATACGTTGCACCTCGTCCAAGGTGGACCATAGATAATTATACGGTGATAATGTTTGTCGATAGGAGGGAAAAGATATTAAATGCATGACAAGGCAGTAAGTATTAAGGAGGTAAAAAATAAATAATTTGTGATCCACCGTGGGACAGGTCCAAACAATAATTCATCAGCGGGATGGCGCTGAAATGCACTGTCGAATCGACCGATCGCCGCTATACGAGCAGTGCAGATGGCTGGTCTAATTATTACTTGAACCAGATTTAAATAGACCGCACCAAATCCTAGATGGATAACCCACCACGTTACCCGGTTGCGCATCATCCACCATATATATGCCTTGAGATTTGCCCTTGTCCATGCAACACTTTTCCAGATGGATGAGCGAAGGAATCCTATTGAAGTGCTTAAGATCAATCATTGTTCGGTGCCAAAGATACGCTGGGCTGCATGCCTGCATGGACTCAGCGATGGAGTCTTGAAGCTACCAACCCCCGCCGTTTATTTATTTATTTTTATGAGCCTCGTGGGGAGGCTCCTAACCAATCGATGCCTACCTCCAGCAATGTCTTCCTGCTCCCGGGTCTTGCGGCATCTCAGAAAAATTATTGGTCAGGATTGTGCTACCACGCCGACGTTGGACCATTCAATAAAATATTTCTATATCATTCGGTGATTCAGAATGTACGAGGAAGAATGACTACCTCAACACCAGAAGGAACCAAGCTTTCCCAAAGCAATAGAAACCAATGAGCCAAGTCATCCCACAAACAGCTGTAGGAGGTCCAAGAATACGATTATTTAGATCGACGATCCAGGATCCTTGGTAGCACACAATTTGCTCCGCAGGGTATATTGTAGCGCGCAATGGCCACCATAAGAAAATAACCGGCTATCAATAGCGAAACACTGTATATAGCACGTAAGGCCATCTTGTTTTATAGTTGTCTACCTCCGGATGAGAGCAATCAAACACTATACAGAAATCAGTACATATAATTCAGAAAGCCTATACAATAAAAACATATCATAATTATATAAAATTTAAAAATTATATATAATTAATTACCTGATACGGGACAAAATCCTGTAAAAAAAGATGTAATCTAATTAATTTGAATCTTCAATGACAATATCTCTATCCGATGGTTCCAACTCAGCTGCTCTATCTCTAGATTATAACTCTGTTTCATTTCCTATAATTGCACCTCTCATGGCTTTCCCTTGTCTCGATTACTTGTGTCTCTGGTATGTGAACTAAGTACTCTATCTATAATCCTAAATGTATTTGCTCATTAAAGATAATTGAGTAAGGGCGCCTCCAACATACTTCCCTTATTTGGTAATAAGGTTCCAGTCCTATAAACTCGATGAAAACTTGGATCTCAACGTGATTGCACACTCCATTTATGATAATGAATTGCTGATATGTTCTATAATAAAAGTTGTTGCCCTATCCTATATATTTAAAAAAATACATACATATTAATGATAAAAAATGATAATACAACATGCAATTATTCAATAAATCAATATATCAATAAGATTTCTAGACTCCTCTCCTACAAAGCTGCCATTTTGTTGGATATGAGTCATCCTATGGAATTTAACCTCACTACGCTCTATCCAGTGATCTTCTATTTACAAAAAAATGTTATATATTACATGATATAGAGTGATACATCTGAAAATAGTCAAGCCTACTTAGACTCTAGCATGGTCCGTCACATCATCGCCAACTCACACTATAAGAAAAAAAAAAAATTTTGACAAAAAGATCACCAATAAAAGCCTAACAATTGCTGCCAAAAGTATTTTGCGGCGACAAAAAAGTTGCCAAGACATCGCCACAAAAGGCTCATTGGGAGATGGTTTCTATGGCAAAAAGAAATTCACCGTAAAAGACTATATTTTTTGTGATACACATCATATAGCTAAAAAATACTAAACATTTTGTGGTAGGAAGACTCGCCGCTAAAAAGTTCTTATTTCACCGTATTAGCAACGTATTCCAAGCAAAATATAAGTTTCGAGATAGTTTTTCGCTGCTAAATATTATTTTTGGCAGCAAAAATTTTTGCCAAGAAACAACATCTTTTAGTAGTCAATTAACTATCACTGGAAAATGTTTGACTTTTAACAATAATTTTTGTTGCTGCTAAATATTATTGGTGGTGAAATTTCTCACCATTGAATGTTGCTTTTAGCGACCAAATATTTCACCGAAAAGTATACAGTTTTAGCAGTGAATTTGCAGTCATGGGAAACAAATGACTTTTAATAGCAATTTTTGTTATTGAAAAAAGTATAAGCGGCAAATTTTATCGCTACCAAATATTATTAGTTGCAAAATTTAATCACCAAAAAAAGTCTAAAGAGTTTTTCTAGCAAAATAAATTATCAAGAAAATGCACATATATTTTTAAATATTATTAGCAATGAAATGGAGTTGCCAGGAAAAATCTAAATATTTTTTTTACAGCAAAATAATATTGTTGCTAAAAGCTTATCACCAAAGACTGATTTTAAATTTATCTATTTTGCTATTAAATCTAATATTACAATAAACAAATAATATTTAGTCTATCATCATACAAAATTTAAAATCACAATACAATATTATAAATCCTCCGTTCATTATATTTGTCAACATAGTTTTTAAGAAACAAATCTTTGTACGGTCTTTAATGATACATAACCAAAAAGTTCTGCTTGTCTAATAAGATTCAAAAGTCTAAAACTACAAATAAATCAATAACATAGTTCTTGAAATCTTCTTTAACGGCAAACATCTTCTAAGCTACAATATCAACATACAAAATACAAATTAGTTTAAAATTAAGAGCTATGTTTAAAATTTGGCAACAATTTTATTAATATTTAAACTCAATCAAAAATCAAGAGAACAAAATAGCAATTACATCTATACTATTAAGTCAATAACCAAAATGAAATCCCAAATAATACTACCAAGAAAGTATTTTAAATACTTTTTCATCCATTGATGCCAAAAGAATAAAGTGAACCTAAATAAAAGCTTTTGCTTGCTATTGAAGATACCTGAAGTTGTCGATAATTTCAAGAGCTTGATAGCTACTAGTTGTGTCCGTATCCTTGATATTTGTAAAAGTTCCTCTTTGAATGTCATTCAACATGTTACATATTTCATTTATTCATCTTTTTTATTAGAAATCATTTTGTCATCACCCCATGCATCATTATTGGAACTATTAATGGCAGGATAAGTACCATGGAAAGATGGATTTTTTCCATGAAATATCCACCATGTATAAGTACCTTGCATTTCATTTATATATCTTCCTTTTCATCCAAATGCTTGTAATATGTATTCATATACTTAAAACAAGGATATCATACCATATCATCTTGACCCATATGATTCTTCGCAATCTCAATAAACTCCTTGACTCCATCAACATTCTCTTTATACCATCTATGTCTTAATTTCATCCAACTCCTATCCATTTTTAATACTTATCACAAAAAGTCAATTTGACATTGGTGGCGAGGTTGAGTGCGAGACCTCCTTTGGCTTCTCTAATGGTCCCACTTCTTATCCTTCTCAAACTCTCCCCCTTCTCCTCCACCTTAAGCTCGGTTGGAACCAGATGGCCATTATATGCCTCCTCGGTATTAATATACTTCTCCATCTAAGTAAGCATTTCTGTAAAGTTCTATGGATAAGTCTTTTCCAGAGAAAAGAAAAAGGTGTCCCCTGCAGCCCGCTCTTTAAGATCATCATGGCTATAGATTGATCCAAAATGCACATCTCTAAAGTAGTTGCATTGAAATGATTAAGGTACATGTGAAGGGATTCTCCTTCCCCTTGCCTTATGCTGATCAAGTAGTCCAATCCCTAGCGACACCAATGGCTACAAGCAAAGTAAGAGATGAATAATTGGCTCAACTCTTTGAATTGATAGAGCCAAGCTTGAGATCGTAGTATCAATGCCTAGCCATCCCTTTAAAAGTAAAAAGAAAGGCTTAGTAAAGGATTCTGTCAGAAGACTGGCAAAGTAACATGAGAGTTTTAAAACTCCGAAGGTGATCCAATGAGTCCCCTAACTCATTGTAAGTTTCCAGATGGGAGATCTTAAAGTTCATAGGCATTGGCTCCTATATTATTCTAGCAGTGAAGGGGGGTTGATGTTGACACCTAGCCCTTTATCTTGAACCAATACCTAGATCTGCAATGCCTCGATTCTTTGATTCATTTCTTGGAGACGCCGCTCCATTTCAGCATCTCTGATATTGTAAGTCTTAGAATACTGAGATGGTGATCTCCTAGAAGTGAAGTCACTTTCAAAGTAGGGAGTAAACAATCATCTTCGAACCCATTTCAAACTTCTAGGCATACTTTGCCACGTACACCTACCCAACTCTAGATCTTGCAAAGCAGGATGAGACATTACAGGAAGTGGTTGTTGTTGCCGCCAAGATCGTCGTGGCCCGTAGCTGCTGTCGACGTCGGATCGCTCATCGTCCTCTCGGGGTTGACTTGTGCTTCAGGACCTACAAAACAAGGGTTAGTAATCCAGGCCGGGGATTCTGGCGGGAGCACTCCGATGGTCAAGTTAGTGATGATCCAGGAGAACAGATCCTCCTGGTCGAGCCCCTCTTGATGGACTCCATGCTAAGAGGAGTGAATGGTGTAAGAGTAGGGGTGCGAGTGTGCCGGGAGAGGTGGTAGCCGAGGTGGGTTGGCCCTCCTGTGAGGCTTCTTCTCCTTTACTCACTTGGATGATGTTTTGCGGTTAAGCTTGCATACCACCTTCCCGGGGATGTCGAAGGTTCTTTTAAGTCCAGGTGATTGTTGGGCGCCTACCTTGGGATCTTCTCCATGCTGTCAGGCGCATGCGGCGGTGTTCCGTGTCGTGGACGGGACGTCTTTCTCGATTCGTGATAAGGAAAACTGTCATGTGTTCTGATATTCCTTCCGGTCGTTCCATTCCGAGAAGCCTGGCAGTGTCTCGATCGGGGGGCCGCCACCCCCGGGATTCGAATCTCCTGGTTGACCTCCTCTTTCGGGGGGTGCAGGTGGTTGGTGGAGAGCGTGGCACCTTGGTCAAGGAGCTTCTTCCTCTCCTGGTGTAAGTGGTGGCCGTGGACAGTTATTATGACTTGACAGGTGCTTCCTTGTGGTCTTCGGGTTGCTCGCCGGTGCCTCGAGGAGGTGGCTCCGCCCCCTTGATAGCCGGCGGTACTATCTGAGTTGGTTGCTGGACTGGAGAGCTGAGACTTGGCTCCGACTCGGGGGCTCAACCTCCGAAGGGCTCGACCTAGCAGAGGAGGTTGGGCTCGACTCCGGCTCAGGGGGCTCGACCTCGGAAGGGCTCGACCCGACGGAGAAAGGCTCGACTCCTGCCCGGAGGGCTCGACCTCGGAGGGGCTCGACCTGGCGAAGGAGGGCTGAGCTCGACTCCGGTCCAGGGGGCTCAGCCTCGGAGGGGCTCGATCCGACGGAGGAGGTCGACATGCGACTCTTACCCAGAGGACTGGGCCTCGGAGGGGCTCGACCTGGCATAGGAGGGCTGAGCTCGACTCCGGTTCAGGGGGCTCAGCCTCGGAGGGGCTCGATCTGGCAAAGGAGGTCACTCGGCTCCAGCCTAGAAGTCCCGGGCTTGCGGGTGCCGACCTAGCAGAGAACGGAGCTCGGTTTTGATAGGCTGCCTTGTTGATCTGGGGGACCTCAGCCCGGTCAAAGGAGTCCGAGATGGAATATCCACCGTGGCAGATTTTCTGACATGGCCTATGACAGGGATCACATGTCAGCACGTCAACTTCTTGCCACATCAGTTGTGATTGCCAAGTCGCGGCAAAAGGGTGCTGCTATGGAGCAAGAGCAGGTTGCATCTCCTGTCGGGCACCATTGTTTTGCTATATCGCTTGAACTACAGTAGTTAAAGTGTGCCTTGCTGGACCAACTCATTTAATTGGTCTATAGTTACCCCATGGCAGGTGGAGGTGGCGGTGCTAGCAATGATGAAGGCATAGGAGCCCTACTATTGGTACAGGCTCCTACACATCTCGATGAAGCGGCGTGTTTGGAGGGCAATCAGAAATATATTCACTTTTTTCTCAAAAATGGGCCTGAGCCTTCCTTCTAGCACCAATCTAGCTGCAAATTCCTACTCAAGGTCAGAAAAGCAGTTGACTGATAGGCATCACTGCTAGAAAGATCTATAAAAAAGTTCCTAGCCAGGTTGTCTCTAGTGAGGATCCTTTGATACTCAAGTCAAAGATTTGGAGCAGAAGAGGAGTAGAAAGATTTGGAACATCTCCAGGAATCCGTTTGGGATACGCCCCCAAGCTCCAAGGATTGCCTCCAGCATCCCTGCCATGGCCTCCCAAGTCTCTTCAAGGCTTGGGAGCACCACGCAAAATCCTACAATCTCCACCTTGGTGCCCTAAGCCTTGGCAAACCTAGCAATATCCTCCTGCACAATCTTGCTATAACTGCATGTCCTGACAGCCTCTTGTGTGGACCTCCTTGTCTCTGCCAACACCCTTCAGCTGTTGCGTGCCCTTGGAGGCCTTTGGGATGACCGCCTCCATAGCTGAAGATCCTTGCTTGTATTCTTGCATCATGATTGTAGCCTTCCTTCTACTTGGCAACTGCATCAGACTTTTTCTTGAACTTCCCTGGAGAGAACACAGTGAACCTAAACCGGCACTCGCTGTAACTGGAGCTCTACCTGGCACCATCTCCATAGAGCCACGCCAAACTTTGCACACTCTGCTCCACCTGATTAAGTGCACCCCTGGCACTCGTGCTAGGACTTGGCCAGTATCCTTGCACCTCCCGTTCTGAACTCGTGTCGAATCCTGCTCCACCCGTGAAGCCATCTCTCATCGGTGCTCCACCTGAGACTGAAGTCCCACTGATGCCAGAGAAAAAAACCTCGAGGACAGCCACTCAATGCAACCTTGCTGAGCCTGCCACTGCACCTTGAAACCGTCGGTGCCTCCTCAGACCCTCCGCATCACGCGGACCCCTTCGAGACCGTTTCTGATACACTACATCCCGCAAGCTCCTCCAAAACCAAGAGCTCATCCCAACTCTTCTGCTAACCCAGTGACTGAACCTAGCAACCATCTCCACCTAGCTGCTCCATCATGTCCCAGCCTGTCTCCCGGCTACATGATGTCCCTGGCGCTCCCTAAGACCTATCCCTGATCTCCCTGAGCTGCCATCTCCATCAGCTCCAGTCTCCGTCCCTAGGCCAATGCCGCCATACCGGGACACTCCAGAAAGCATGATACCCTCGACGCTCCCTGAGACTATCTCCTGTCTCCCTGAGCTACCCCTGGCATCGTCTCTGCTAATGTACTCCAATGAACTTGAGAAATCTGGACTTTTCCTTTCTCCATCCATGCAGGATACCATACCCATATACAACTCCACCTACCTCAATGCACTCCTTGAATCCTCATCTTCCATCTTCAAACCAGTGGCTCTGAAACCGCTCCGCTTCCGCTCGAACAATGGCTCAAACCAAGCTCTGATACCAATTGTTGAAAAAACTCCAGGGCACTAATACCAATTGTTGGGAGATCTGGATCAGTGCCTATACGCAGTAGAAAACTGTGGAAGCAACGTGGAAGAATACAGTCTGTTACAGTGGTGACTAACCCATTCGGCCCAGACACAATGGTGGGGCCACTTGAAGAGATCAGCCCTGTGGCGGCCAGGTCGGCACCTTGGCCAGCCCAGTTCGACCGTGTCCAGAGCTCGGCTCGGCCGGGTTGGCACCTCGACCAGGCCGGCGCCTGCCCGACTTACTTCGGCCGTGCCTGGGGCCCTGCAGGCATACCAGGCAGCCCACCTTGGTCCCTGAAGCTCCCCGGTTCCGTCCTGTGAGCGCCCGCATGGCCCCGTCCATCTTAGCCCGTGCCGCTCCAGTTTGGTATGTTTGGGAATGGCGTGACCCGGCAACGAGGCTAGGTCTACATGGGATCTAGTCCTGGCACCATAGCCAAACTTCCCGGTTCGGCGGCCGCACCTCACCCGCGCCTCGGTCGCGCGTAAGGAAGGCACGCCACCGCAAGCCTGCAGCGACCCCGGCTTCACCCGCGCCTCGGTCCGCGCGTAAGGAAGGCACGTCCCCCCGCGCGAAGCTCCAGCGTCCGCCGACCTCAGGGCCCGCCTCCGCAGCAGTGCCCCCGGCTCGCCCGCAGGAGACCTCCGCCCTCCTGCTCCAGCCCGGCGGCGGATCCGGCTCGGTCCGAGCCCGGTGAGGTGCCCCCGAGCCCGGTGAGGTGGCCCCGAGCTCGTCCGAGCCCGGCAAGGCACGCCCCGGCACCGGCGGTTCTGCCCCCCGGCCCGGCGTGGCCGTGCTTTGCCTCCGCCCCCCCTGCTCCGGCCATGCACCATCCGAACGGTGCCCGACGCCGCCGGAACCGAGTTCGGTGAGGTGGCCCCGAGCTCGTCCGAGCCCGGCAAGGTGCGCCCCGGCGCCTGGCGGTTCTGCCCCCCGGCCCGGCGTGGCCGTGCTTCGCCTCCGCCCTCCTGCTTCGGCCCGGCAGCGGGTCCGGCTCGAGTGGCGACCCAGCAGCGCCTCGCTGACGGCCTGGCTCGCCTCCGCGCGGCTCCAGCTCGGCGACGCCATGCTCCGGGTCCAGCTCGGCCTGATCTTGCCCAGGGCAGCGTACCCCGCTCCGTCCGATCTCTCCAGCTCAGCTGCCCGTCCCGGCAGGGAGTGCCCAGTTCGGCCGTGCCGGCTCGATTGCCCGCGCCTAGCCCGGCACGGACACGCCCGGCCAGCTCCGCCTCCGCCTGCGGCACTCCGAGCTCCTGTCCGGCTCCGCCCTCGCCCACGGCGCAGCGGCCGGCCCGGTTCGCTTTGGCGTGCCCGCATGCTTCCGCCCGCACTAGGGCGCGACCTGCCCTCCTCCGGCTTCGCCCATCTCACGCGCCCAGTTCGGCATGCCCCTGTGGCGGGCCTTCACGCGGGCCTTCTCTCGGTCTGCGTGCCCGCGTGATATCTTGAAGCGGCGTCCCGGACTCGGCCACTGGGAGCGCCACTCGGATCGGTCTCACTCATGTGAGCCCGGCACGTTTCCCGAAGAACCCATCCGTATGGGCCCGGCACTCTTTCCATGGATCCCCCTCCACGTGGGTCCTGGACGCGCCGCCTGACACGCCGCCTGCAAAGAGAGGTACGCGTTTAAGTTCCCTAAGCTACTGTTTGCACTAACTAGTGAATAGCACCACACTCGAGGCGCTGGGCTTCTCTGCCAAATCTTCTGAGCCATCAAGAAAGGGGAAGCTGACCAGTCTACCTAAGCCTCCTAGGCCTGCAGAGGCTTCACAGGCCTATGCCAAGAAGAACGTGCCCCTCTGAACACCAAGAGCCGCTCGTCTATATAAGAGCAGCGGGAGGAGGTAAGAAGGGACAGACTCTGATCATTCCAGCATGATCCATCACCCTCTGGCAACAGAGAGTCCCCCCGAGCTCTCTGTCTCAGAGGTCCCTTATCTCCTTCGATCGTCCCACTGACTTGATCGTCGGAGTGCCTTTGCCGGAGTCCCCGGCGCAGGTCTCCCCTGTTTTGCAGGTATCGCCCGACGGAGGGACGATAAGTAGGGAGATTACTCCCTCACCGAAGAGGCCCACAGGAGGGCCATGACAGTACCAAGCCCCTTTCATCCCAACTACGACTATGTTCCCCTTGATCGTCTCCGACCAACGAGCCCGGTGACGCTGCACGGAGTCCACGCACCTAGGCCACGCCAGAGCTACCGGCCACGGCGATCCAGGCGGCAACACAGTCCAATAACATATTCTTTGGATTCAATATGATGCAACAATAGAGATATAAAATATAGAAAAAAAGAGAGAGATTATTTTATTCCCTTGGAGAAGAACCTTGTTACAATAAACAAAACAACACTCGACAGCACCACTTCTAAAACCCCAAAAGCTTCTCGTTGTCCCGCACGTCTTCTCTCTTATAGGCCTCACATCCCAAGAATCCACGTACGCCATGCACAGACAATACCTCAACAAGCGTCCCTTCTCTAAAGCCCCATGAAACATCCCACGCACCAAGCCCTCCACGTGATATCTCCCTCACGTGCGCCTCTCTGCAGCCCATTACCATGGCCTCCTTGAAACCCAGGAGGTCCCCACGGTCCCCGCCCCAAGAGGCGGCCCTTAAGCCCTCACGATCCAAGACCAGGACCATGAGAAGTCCTCATGGACTCCACACTGTGAGACATCCAAATCGCATGCCCCCTCAAATTAAATAGAACATGGGGCGTCAACCACTTCTTGATTAGTTGGGAGTCTAATCTTGGACTTCTTATTAGATTGCAACAACTTCTTGAATCTTGTTAAAACTCAATCACATGGATGGTTAGACTTGAATTCTTGGGCCAATAACAAACTGTTAGAACTTCCTAGATAGTTAGGCTTCCAATTAGTTACAACTAACCAATTCGTTAGGATCCTGGATGGTTGGGCTAACCAACCCAATTGGGTTATGTTATAATATTTCAAAAAAAACTCCCTCCTAAGTCACATGAGAAAACACCCAAACTTAGAGCATTTCTAGAACACCTCCAGGAATCTGCTTGGGATACACCCCCCAGCTCCAGGAATTACCTCCAGCATCTCTGTCATGGCCTTCCAAGTCTCTTCAAGGCTTGGAAGAACCATGCAAAACCCTACAAATTATTAGGTATACTCGTTATACCACAGGCAAAGCCTATAAAAGCCCCACACATCAACTATTCTGAAATAAATGCTAACCAAGGTTGATATGTAATTAGATAGGAAGACTTTACCTATGGCAAAATGAGCCTATCTAAAAATTTCTCATATCTAGCACGTGCCATGCAAGTTGCGTCTCCACTGCTCAAGCTACTTAAAGCACCAGCTCACCCGAAAAGGAGCAGGGAATGCTAGCCACAAATACTAGGTCCCTTTCTTGAAATTCCTTGGCACTCTTCCCCTCCATTCTTTACCCCTTCTTTTAACAAACACCATGGCTCAGCCTTTGAAGAACTTTGCATCCTATTCTTTCCTCTCCTGGCCCCAAGCCACAAGATCCCGGTTGACATAGCCAAACTCTTCGCCGCCCGTGGCGTCAAGGCCAGAATCGTCACCACCCTAGCCAACGCCATGTTGGAAGGGTGATGGTGGCACATTCATACATACTGATAGTAATTTGGATAGCTCTAAGATATATATGAAGAATACAATGCTTAAGATAATACTTAGAGTGGAGAAAGATAACCTTTCTATTATAAACTCATAAAACACTCCACTCACAATAGACTCAATACATTAGTCCTATCTATAGATATATAAGGATGACTTTCAATCTACCCTCATTAATACAAACAATCATTGATCTTCTAATGACTCTTAGTTTCTTACTTGACTCTTAGACTTCCACAACTCTTTAAGACTCTTATAACTCTTGGACTTTTAAACTCCCACTACTTTAAGACTCTTGGACTTCCATAACTCTTTAAGACTTTTAAACTTCCAACCATAACTCTTAAACTTCCTATGTTAACTCTTTGATTTAAGAGTTACATATTAATTACCACAAACTATTACATACTAGACTTTTGATTTTCTCAACATATTAAATATTACAAATTACTTTCAACATTATCCCTCCTTAATTTGTAATTTTCTTAATATCTTCAACATTGACTTGGACTACAATCTGGAAAAAAATTCTGTCCAATGAATCCCTGCATCTTCTTTAATCACTATTTCCATATCTTCTATGATCCTTCTTTTTTCCATCTTCAGCTTCAACTCATTTAATTCTCTAGTTACATCTTCATATATGTTCTTCAGATCTTTATAGCTCTCATGTAGATCTTGCATGGATATCTTGATTTATTCTATTTCCTGAAAATGAACATCTTTAACAATAATATTATAAATACCTTTTAAATAATTAATTGCTTGCAATTCTACATCATTTTCAGCTTCTTTTTTCTATAGCAGTTGCACGACCTTCAATCATCGGTCTCCTCCTTGCATCTTCAAAATCAACCGTTGCCATAAAGATCGGTGTGTGATTTGGTCCAGATTTTTCACAAGTATATCTTACTGATGAAAAATCTAGTTTTTCAAGTATTTCTTTGAGCATTGATTTGAATGGCATAATCATCACAATAGCCTTTTCATCATCTATTTTATCTTTAACCTCTAAAGACTGCTCGGCTTTCTTTTCTTTTGCAAAGTCTCTTCTCTTAGACTTGCACACTTTTCTGCAGGTTTCTTTTGACCCGAAGCTTAACTCTTTGATGGAGGGAATACTTCACAGCTTCTTTACGATCAACCTGGCTTTGACAATTGCTTCAAAATAAACTTGGCTTTGATTCCTGCTTTAGGATCGACCAAGCTCTGATACCACTTTGTTGGAAGGGTGATGGGCATATTCACACACACTAATAGTAATTTGGATATCTCTAAGATATATATGAAGAATACAATGCTCAAGGCAATACTTGGAGAGCGGAGAAGATAAGCTTTTTATTATAAACTCACAAAACACTTCACTCACAATAATTTAATACAGTTAGTCCTATTTATAAATACATAAAGGTGACTTTCAATTTACCTTCGTTAATACAAACAACCCTTGATCTTCCAATGCCTCTTGATTTTATGCTTAACTCTTAGATTTCCGCAACTCTTTAATACTCTTATAACTCTTTGACTTTTAGACTCTCACTAAGACTCTTGGACTTCCGCAACTCTTTAAGACTTATAACTCTTGGACTTTTAGACTCCCAAAGACTCTTAGACTTTCACAATTTTTTAAGACTCTTAAACTTCCGACCATAACTTTTAGGCTTTCTAAATTAATTCTTTGATTTAAAAATTTTATATTAATTATCACAAACTATTACATATTAGACTTTTGATTTTCTTAATATATTAAATATTACAAATTACTTCCAACATGCTGCCGTCCAGTCCACCATCAACCGTGCCGACGGCTCCCTTCGCCGCCGTATGACCGTTGCCCTCCACTTCCCCTCCTCCGCCACCGTTGATGGCAAAAACATGTCCTGCCTTCCGACACAGGCCGCCCGGCGGAACTTCCTCGGCTCCCTCGCCGGCCTACACCAACCGTTCGACCAGGTTCTCACAGAGCACCTCCCTGACTGCCTCGTCGCCGATATGTTCTACCCGTGGACTCTCAGCCTCGCAAAAGAGGTCGGTGTACCGCTGCTCTTCTTCCATGGCATGAGCTTCCTTGCCCTCTGCCACCATTGCATGCACCGCCCAGACCCCCCTATCGAGGGCCTGCCCGACGATCCGGAGACCGTCGTCGTCCTCGGCCTGCCGCACCGCATCCAGTTTAAGCGGTCCCAGATTCCAGATTTATCCAAAGTCAACTCCTTCTTGGATGATTTCTTCCGTCAGCTGGGCGAGGCTGAGATGGGTTGCTCCGGCGTGCTAGTCAACAGTTTTTGTGAGCTCGAGACGGACTTCGACGACCACTATACAAAATGGTCAATGTTTAATTACAATGGTAGTGAATCAAACATTAACATAATTTTAAGATTATAAAATTTTAAGATTGCATGGTAGTGAATCAAACATTAACATAATTTTAAGATTGCATCTAATTTGGTCCAAGCCACCATGTTTATAATATGGACCTTGATAGACCGGAAGGTAGATACTAAATTCCTGGCACTTATTAGAGCATTGCAGCTGTGATTCCTCTTTGCCTTCCCCAGGTTTAGTATATCTGAAATCAGATGGAATCCTCCTATACTTCCACCATACCGATTACAAATAAACTGCGGTGGTGCCGCCGTATAGCTTCGCACCAGTTTAACAGCCACTAATCTAAGAGAACAAAGCGTAACCTCAAAGCCAGAAGATAAAGCTTGGAACCAATCCATTTCAAAGAGTAGGTATGTAAGACCAGGGAAAAGGATAGCTACCGGGAAAAATGTAAACAACTTGTTATGCCTATTCTTGTGGCAAAAGATTTGTGAAACGAAAAACATGGAGATATGGTACATGGAAGAATGAACAAAAAGGAACCTTGAAAACAGAACTTCCACTTATGTAGCATTCTCCATTCTGATATTGAGTAGTCCTTTTTCTTTCCTTTTTTGATAAAACAAAAATGAGGGGGGAAATAAATCTCGGGTGTAGCTACTCCCAAACGACTCCAAACCCATCAGAGATGAGTACATCAACCTGGCACCACTAAAATGCCAGCTAGTAGAACGGGAATAACGAGGAAGACCATAACCTCTGACTTATACCAACGGTCCCAAGCTCCAGGATTCCTGGGATTTAATCGAGTTCACCTCCCAGATCCTGACTCAAACTCGGGACCGGTTGATAGTGAGGCAATGCCTCTACTAACCGGGCTACCGCTCCAGCGGTTGAGTAGTCCTTTCAATTCTATGTGAATGAAGTAAAATTATGCATGCAGCATATCCAAGTCGTGGTGTGCCTCCTATTTCTCAAGTCCTTGTAAGGATCATTAAGGATTCATTTAGTACCTAAGAAAAACTTTTTTCCTACAAAATTACTTTCCGAAAATATAATTTTGAGATGTTTGGTTGGTCACAACAAACTGGAACTTGTATTCATTACTTTCATAAAAAAATATATAAAATATCTATTATATTCTTAATAAATATAAGATCATATATTTTTATTTTCAAATTATGTATACATAATTTTGTTGACGTTATGTTACAATAAAATAAAATAAAAAAAAACCAACACCCCATTCATTTTTATATTTTTTATAATTCTTTTATTATGTCAATTAACTTTGAAATTTAATTCTTTAATGGTCATTTTTTAATTTAATGCCATAACGGCTAGTTTTAGAGTTTTTTTTGAGATTTCTTCTAGAGTTTTGAGCCTATTAATAGACCTCTAACCCAGCCTTACAAGGCATCCAAGAATTTCTAGCTCTCCCTCTCATGCATTCTTCTCTTCCAAAAATTTCTAAAATTCTCTCTCCACTACATTTTTTTATTTTAAAATTTGGACTGAAGACGAGTTGATCGATATCCATTCGAGATCGTGCCATGACAGGCGTTAGAGTATTGGCTTCCGGGTTATATCTTGGAAGAGAGCATATGGTCTAATCATTTTTTATACGAGAATGGGACCAAATCTCCTCTAGGACAGTGATTCTATCCGCCTTCCAAACCAGACTTCCTAACCTTGTTTTATTGTATTTCTAAATCATTTTGCCACATCAAATTTATTCTACGCACACACCACGAAAAAAAAAAAAAAAAATTATATAAATATATATATATAAATACATATATATTTTTATACATTATAACTAATAATCTAAAGAAGATTTGGTAAATAGTTTGCAGTGTATGTGTAATTTTTTATATTTAATTATAATTTATTTATTTTACATAATTTATATTTATATATACAAAAAATATTTATTATTTATAGCATAATTTCTTTTATGTTGTACAAAATTAATTAAAGATCCCTACTAAATTCGTACTGAAGTATGTAATTATTTTTTAAGAAAACTATACAAACAAATTAATCAAAATCTTTAGGATTTAGAGACAAATAACCTGAATAAAAATCTTAACAAACCATAGGTTTGATCACATTAATGATCATTTTAATAAAACTTCAATTCTCAAAAAAATAGGAGACATTTTTAGAAACATATACAAAAAAATAAAAATAAATAAATACCAATAAAAAATATAACAAAAAATATTTAAATTATTTAAATAAATCTTTAACAAAATTATTTTTATTTTCTAGATCTTCCTTTTGTGAACTTGATTTGGATCCAATGATAACCCTTATGGATAACATCATTAGTCTAAAACCTAAAAAAATTGAAGGATCCCATTTTAGGAAGTGGCAAAGCCAAATGAAGTTTTGGCTAACCACCTTAGGACTTTGGTTTGTGATCGACCAGTCCATCGATTCCTCTAGTTCAACTACACCTACTATCCAAGAAGAGGATTATTTATGCAAAGGAAGAATCTTTAGTGTCCTTTCTGACTCACTCTATGATATTTACTTGTCAACTAAGAGTGCAAAGAAATTATGGGATATCCTAAAGTCTGAGTATGGCTTTAATGAAATTGGGGTTGAATTATTCAACACTGCATCATTCCTTGGATATAATATAATAGAAGATAAACCCATCAATGACCAGCTTCACCAATTCTAGAAGTACCTTAAAAAACTTCAAGCCAATGGAGATAAATTCTTAAAAGGATTTATGGTCTTTAGCCTTTTAGATAAAATACCTCCTTCCTTGAATGGCTTTGTCAAAAATCATCTCCAAAAATAAGGAGAGCAATTCCTAGCCCAACTTTTGAACTCAATCAGGATAGAAGATCAACATAGATCTAAAATCCAGCAAACTAGAATTCTAGATGTCCAAGCTAATCTAATCTAGCAATACCAGACCAATAATAGTACCAAACTAAAATTAAAACCTAGATTTTAACCAAACTACCAATATCAGTCAAACCAACCTTATCGTCCTAACCTAAATAAGTTCAAACCTAAGGGTAAAATCTTTTAAGCTAATAATACTAGATCCAGCAACTCTGCCCAAGGTCCAAGTGAAAAGTTCTATTTTGTGTACAAGAGAAAAAACCATCTTGCGAGAGACTGCTTTCATTGGAAGAAGGAGCATCTTCACAAATCTTCTGCTCTCTTTGAATCCCAAGCTCATATAGTTGAAGGCCTAGAAGATTCCACCTTTAGATCAGTAAACTTAAAACCTGAAATTAATATCACTTCTTCCAACCTTAATTGGTAATTGGATTCAAGAGCTAATATTCATATTTGTTTTGATCATTCCTAGTTCACTACTTTTCAAGACTCAAGTAGAGGGGGTGTAATCCTATGGAATAACATAACCATTAGGATCATGGGACAAGGTCGAGTCAATCTAAAGATGACATCATAAAAAGTTTTTACCCTGATGGATGTACTATATGTTCCAAATCTTAGGAAGAGCCTTGACAGTGGGTCTCAACTAATTCAGAGGGAATATAAAAGTATCATTGATTGTAATTGATGTGACCGGATCGCTGATGTGGAGCAAGGAGCCTGACATGGAGCCTTCATTGATGCCATGCCGGATCCCCACTATCGGCCCCTTCGCCAGGCTGAGCTCCCCGATGTCGACGGGGCCGCCCATTGAAGCCGGGCTCCGTCCTCCGCCAGGTCAGTACCCACCAGGTCGGGGCGTCTAGGTCAGAGCTGAGCTCAAACCCCACCAGAGGCAAACCTTTTGAGCCCGAGGTCGGACCCCATGGTCCGGAGTCGAGCTCAAGCCTCCTTCGCCATGTGGGACCCCTTCGAGGCCGGGTTCCCTTGCCTGGGTGCATCTCAGCCTCCTCAGCCAGCCCGAGCTCGATCAAAGCTGGACCCCTCTGGCTTGGTGCCGAGCTCGGCTCCTCTTCGCACAGCCAAGCCGCCGCAAGGCGGGCCCCCTGCGAGAGGGTCCCATCTTCCCAGCTCGGCCCCCAATGCAAATCAAGATATCAACTGCCAAGAAAGCAGCACCTCCCATCCGAAGACAGTGGCGAGCCCCCCCGGGGACCGTACGACAACACCCGCCATATCACCATTAATGCCCACGGCCGCCATTCATACCAAGAAGAAAGGGAGCTCACATCAGGGGACTATGCCCCCTACCGACTTGCCGTACGACCGGGAAAAAGACCCCACCAAGGAGCATGATTCTCAAAAGCAGTGGCACAACAGTCGAGGCCCTGCCAGGCTTCCAAGAAGGGCAAATCAAAGGAAGAGGCTTGTGGAAGCTTCCCCAGATATCCAATAAAGAAGGCGTACCGTTCATGGCACGATAGCCCGTCATACCCGTCTGACAGCATAGGAGAACCCCGAGGCAAGCTGCAGGAAAGGACCCAGCTAGAATAAGCAAAAGGGAGGTAACACTCATTTTTTCTAGAGAGGCAAGAACGGCATTCTCAACACAGGAGAGCACTCAATTTTCTAACAACACATCCACCACAAAGAGAAAGAGGAGATGGGGGAGAGGCTAGAGAGGAGGGCAAAACCACCTTGGCCACCACATCTCCTAGCTCACTCATACTCTCATACACTCTACTCACTCCTCCTAGCGTGGAGCTCATCCCGAGGGGCTCGACCAGGAGGATCTGTTCTCCTGGATCGTTACTGACTTGACCGTCGGAGTGCCCCCGCCGGAATCCTCGGCCCGGGTACTGATGCTAGCTGTCTTGCAGGTCACGAGGCACCGGAGGCATCCCCGGTGAGCGGATGCAGACCACCCGCACCATCAGCGGCTATGGGCCACGACGATCCAGGCGGTAACAGATTGGCGCACCAGGTAGGGGGAACGACGCTTGATCCAGTTCAAACCCTGCTTAGCCGGTCCATTGAAAGGATGGTGACCACCCGGGCAAGGGGAGCTTCTCCCAGCCGTGCGGAGACATCTCCTTCTCATGGAAACCCGCATGGACCGGAGATGGAAGTGCATGCCTTGGTTCAATCGCCCCCACTAGAGACCCAGCTGACCGCACTTGCCCAGCAGATGCACACTCTCACTGCGATGGTGCGCCAACTCCAGCATCAGCACCAGCACCGGTCCCTGGATACCCACCAACAGCCAGAGACTCTCGCGGCCCACGCCGCAGCATCCCGCGACAGCCTGTGATCCTTCCATGGGAGGCCTTCACAGCCGTGGGCAGCCATAGACCCTCAGGGAACTCACCAGGCCCCGATGAAGCGACGGTGGGCTAGCTTTACTAACAAAGAAAGCTGCTCACTGCACCTTGGCCGTGGGGCACCAAAACCCCGCCAAGGCAGGAAGGGCAAAGCTCCTCGCCATGGATGCCACGAGTCTGCAACACCATCTCCGCCCCCCTCAGCGGAGGGGTCCACAGACGAAGCCATCCGGCGCCTGGCGGAGAAGCGCCTGGAGGAGCACGACCACAAGCTGGCGGAGTTTACCCGCCGGTTCGCCAACTTGTCTGGCTCCACTAGTGAGCTAGCGGGCTATGATGCCCGCCCCCCATTCTCCCAGGAGATCCAAACGGAGCCAATTCCCCGCCGTTTCCGCATGCCGCAGGTGGATCCCTGCGACAGGACCACCGACCCCCTGGACCACCTTGAAAGCTATCGGGCCCTTATGAGGGTCCAGGAGGCTACCGATGCCCTTCCGTGCATCGCTTTCCCCGCTACTCTTCGAAAGGCGGCGCGGGTGTGGTTCACCCGCCTCGAGCCAGAAAGCATCAGCTCTTTTGCCCAGCTGGGATAGAAGTTCGTGGCACATTTTGATGCCTGTCGGAGGATGCCACGCGAGGCAGACAACCTCTTCTCCATCAGGCAGCAAGACCGTAAGCCGCTACAAGATTACATGGCTTGCTTCAAGGCCGCTGCATTAGAGATTTACAGCCTGGAGGAGCCAGTGGCGATGCTGGCTTTAAAGCGAGGGCTCAGGACTTCCCGCCTGACCTATTCGCTCGATAAAAAGCCCCCGAAGACCTACGCCGAGCTGCTCTTCTGGGCTCAGAAGTACATCCATACCGAGGAGGCGGATCGTACAAGGCGGGAGCTCGACGGGAAGCTGTTGAAGGGGCCGACGCCCACCGAGAAGCCTGAAGCGTGGAGGCCTGGACCGCCAGCTCAGAGCTCCTGACCAGCACCAAGGCCGAGGAACGCTCCCGCAGTTCAAGGGAACTTCACTCCCCTTCTCGCCCCGAGAACGAAGATCCTCATGGAGATTGAGGGCGAAACCTACCTGAGGCATCCTCCGCCGTTGAAGCCATCCTTCACCCGGGATAAGACGAAGTACTGCCGCTTCCACCGTGACTATGACCACGACATCGAGGAATGCCGCAATCTCAAGTGGGAGATCGAAGAGCTCATCAAGAGAGGCTACTTTGAAAAATATATGGGGGGCAGAACTTGACCAGAGTCCCAGGCGCTTGCTGCTCTCCCGCCAGCTCCAGCCATCGACAACCGCCCCACCAAGAAGCCGGTGGGCATGATCTCCTCGGGAGCCGAGCACGCATCTAAGAGGACCCAGGGGGCAGGAAACTTTGAGAATGTACTCTCCTTTATGAGGGAAGGGGATAATGGGGAGAAAAATATAAACAATGATGCCGTGGTCATCGAGATGACGATCGCAAAGCATCCTGTAAAGCGCATCATGGTAGATAGTGGAAGCTCTACATATGTACTTTTCTACGATGCTTTTTCCCGGATGAATCTCTCCCCTATTCAGCTCAAGCCAGTATATACTCCCCTTGTTGGCTTCACGGGAGATTCCGCAAGGGTGGAGGGAGAAATCACTCTCCCGGGTGAAAAATCTTTGGCCTTACCCGCGTGTTGTAGTACTAGGCCATCCGCTGTCAGTAGGCCGCCATCTGGATTCAAGCCTTGGCTCTCATTTTCTCAAGGAGGTCTAAGTTGAGTAGAAGGTGAGACGGGTTTTCGGCTTCATCATTTGTTCCACCCGTAGTGTGGGCACTCCAAGTTCCACCGGGACTACAACCTCGGCACCAAAGACGAGGTTGAATGGCATCTCATCCGTGGCCGTTCGAGAAGCTGTGTGATAGGCCCAAAGGATACTAGAGAGCTCTTCAGCCCACCTGCCCTTGGCCTGATCCAGTTTGGTTTGGAGTCCCTGGAGGATGGTTCAGTTGGTCACCTCGGCCTCTCCGTTGGTTTAAGGGTGAGCCACTGAGATGAAGCGATGATGGATATTGAGGCTGGTGTAGAACTCCTCGAATTCTCGATTGTCGAACTGCCATCTATTATCAGAGATGATGGTACGGAGGAGCTCGAAATGGTAGATGATTGATTTCCAGAAGAATTGGCTAACCTTGGCTTCGGTAATCAGTGCTAGCGGCTCTGCCTCCACCCATTTGGTAAAGTAGTAGATGGCCACTATCAGGAATCTACGCTATCCGGATACGGGAAGAAAGGGACCAAGGATGTCCATTCCCCACTGTGCAAACAGCTAGGAGGCGGAGAGCTGAGAGAGTGGCACCACCGGTTGATGCTATATGCAGCCATGGCACTGGCAGCGATCGCACTTCTTTACAAAGTCGACAGTGTCCTCCTTCATAGTCTCCTAGTAATATCCTTGACGGAGGGCTTTATATACTAACGTCCTTCCCCCCACGTGATTCCCACAAAGGCCTTTATGTATCTCTTGGAGCACGAAGGCCGCCTTCGTGGATCTCAAGCACTTCAGGAGTGGGTAAGAGTAGGACCTGTGATAGAGTTGCCCATCCATCAACATGAAGCACGCGGCCTTCTTCTTGACGAGGCCAACCTCCATGCGATCTTCTGGCAGGGTGCCATTGATGATGTACCTGATGTACCGGTCCATCCAACTGGGTTCCGGGGTGACCTGCTGGACTTCCCTGGAAACCTCATAGCTTGGGACTTTGAGGTACTCGATGTGGGCACGCCCTAGTGATGAGTCCGACAGGGTCGCGAGCTTTAAGAGGGCATCGACGCGAGCATTCTCTCCACGAGGAATGTGGGAGATGCTGAAGCGTCGGAAGCTTGCCATGCTCGAGAGTACCTGCTCCAAATACTTCATCATCTTGGGATCCCAGGCCTCGAATTCTCTTAAGACCTGCTCGGCCACCAGCTAGGAGTCAGTGAAGGCCTTTTGGTTGGGTCACCCAGTTTGTGGGAGACTCTCAGTCCTGCGAGGAGTGCCTCGTACTCTATCTAGTTGTTGGTTGCTGCAAATCAAAAACGGAGCGCACACTCAGCTACAACCCCATCGCCATTAGCTAGGATAAGGCCTGCTTCGCTTCCTCCCGAGTTGGATGTGCCATCTACATGGAGGACCCATACCTCCTCCTCGATTTTGGGCTCCATCCAGCACTCCAAGGGGGTCTCCTCTGGCTCCTCGCCCATGCTCGTGTACTTGACCAGGAAATCAACCAACACCTGGCCTTCTGAGATGGTCTCGATTGGTACGCGATGTCGAACTCACTGAGTTTCAGAGCTCACTTAGCCAAACACCCAGAAGTATCAGGATGGCTGAGTATGGACCTCAGTGGTTGGTCCATCAGGACCACGATCGGGTGTCCTTGGAAATACGGCCTAAGGCATTGAGCAGACATTATAAGGTGTTGGCTTTGGCTCCTTAGTTTTGATGATTAACAAAAGGTTGAGTATATGTTTGGACTAATGTTTCATCTCTAGATAAAGTTTCAGGACTTAGGTTATTCAAAAAGAGTATCAAAAGTACAATGATGAAACTAAGTTTGCCTGATTTGGAAAAGAGCTCTTCTACCTTGGACAAGATCAAAATTCTCATAATGGACCTTCTTGTTAAGAAATATTTGACAAAAGAAACAAAGGCTTAAAGAAACTCAAGCATGGCACGCACATCTCAAGAGTTTCAGAAAAATTCAGATCAGAGGTCGACCCCCAGAGGTCGACACCTTGTCAAAGGTCGACCACCAGAGGTCGACTCATGAAGAGAAGAAAAGTTCAGCATGGCCGGCACGGCAAAATCTCAGTGGCACGCACTAGAGGTCGACCACCAGAGGTCAACACCTGTCCAGAGGTCGACACCAGAGGTCGACTCATAGCCTGAGAATTCAAACCTGGCAGAACTATGGTATTCTGAATTTTTGCCTAAAATATACTGGAGGTCGACACTTGATCCAGAGGTCGACTCATGGCATAACGGCTAGTTTTTCTGAACTTCTGATTTGATTTCTAACGGCCATAAACGGCCATATTTTTGAATCTAACGGTCTTGTGGAGTTGTTTCAGCATGAATGAGGTATTTAACCTCCACCAAACTTCAAAAAAGACAAGGAGACAAAGTGAAAAAGTGTAGATTCAAAGTACAAAGCCTTCAATCACTTCCAAGCCAAAAGAGTGAGAAAACCAAGAGATTCCTTAGCCAAAAGCTTTCCATCTTTGAGGAATCCAACTTTCAAGTGTTTGGCATTTAGTGAGGTCCAAGATTCCAAGACAAAAGGCTTGAAGAGTCTCCATCAAGAGCTTCAACGATTTTCTTATTGCTCAAAAGGAGTTTGTTTAGTTTTAATTCATTGTATTCATACTCTTTTGTCTTTAGCTAGTTTCAAGGAAATTTGAAACTAGAGTGAGGTTTGTTGGTGAGCCAATTGATAAAACCAACTAGGGTTGCTTGTAAGCCCGAAGCCAAAACAAGTTAGTGAGGTTTGTTGGTGAGCCAATTGATAAAACCAACTAGGGTTGCTTGTTAGCCCGAAGCCAAAACAAGTGTGTAAGGTTTTGACTTGTGAGCCTGATAAAATAAGTCGGCTGTAATCTAAAGATTATAGTGGAAATTCCCAAGTAGAGCTTAGGGAGTGGATGTAGGTGCTAGGTGCACCGAACCACTATACTTCTTGTGTGTTTGCATTGCTCTTTCTTTGCTCTTTAATTGTTGATTTATTTCATTGCTTCCGTTGCACAATTATTTGAGCACTATCACTCTTCACCTTAAAACTTGATAGCACATATATTGCTTTAATTTTTTAAATACCCAATTCACCCCCCCTCTTGGGCACCATATCTGGGCAACAAGTGGTATCAGAGCACCGGTACTCTCTTGTAGGTCCAACGATCTTGAGTTAAAGATCATGGCCGTCCCAATTGGAATGGGGGTATAGTTGAAGGACAAGCATCAAATCGTCCTCCTTTCTTTAATGGCACAAACTACACATACTGGAAAACTCGTATGCGTATTTATTTACAAGCTGTAGATTATCATATATGGAGAGTAATCACTAAAGGGCCTCATCAGCCCACTCACTTGGTTAATGGCATTATCACCCCAAAATCTGAAGAAGAATGGGATGACAATGACATCAAACAGGCTGAGTTAAATGCTAAGGCGATGAATTTGCTATTCTGTGCACTTGATCCTAGTGAATTCAACAGAATATCAAATTGTATTTCCGCCAAAGAAATTTGGGATACACTTGAGGTTACCCATGAGGGTACACACCAAGTGAAGACCACAAAGGTGAACATGCTCATTCATACATATGAGATGTTCAGAATGGAACCAACTGAAAGTATAAGTGAAATGTACACTAGATTTACCAATATAGTAAATGGTATGAGGAGTTTGGGAAAAATTATATCTAATGGTGAACTGGTTAACAAACTTCTCAGGTCTCTTCCGACTTCATGGGATGCGAAAGTAACAGCCATAGAAGAAGCCAAGGATGTCAATACTCTACCTCTCGAGCAGCTTCTTGGATCACTGATGACCTACGAGCTTTCACTAAAGCAGAAGACAGTGGACAATGACAAGAAAAAGAAAGCCATAGCCTTCAAGTCCACTACAAAAGAAGAGTCAAGTGATGAATCAGAAGAAGAAGCTGATGATGATGAGACAGCCCTCATTACAAGAAAATTCAAAAGATTCATGAGAAAGAAGAAGGGCTTCTACAAGAAAAGGCCACAAAAAGGTGATCACAACAAGGAGAAAGAGAAAGAGAAAGAAAGGGATCCACCCATCTGCTTCGAGTGCAAGAAGCCTGGACATTACAAAATGGATTGCCCTTTGCTTAAAAAGAGTCGAAGGATGTTAAGAAAGAAAGCCATGATGGCTACCTGGAGTGAGAGTGAGGACTCCAGCAGTGAAGAAGAGCAGCAGGTAGTCGCCAACTTATGTTTCATGGCCAATGAGGATAATAAGGTAAATTCTGAACCTGAAACTGAATTTACTTTCAATGAATTGCATGATGCTTTTGATGACTTAGTAATGGAATATGAAAAATTAAAATTAAAAAATAAGAAATTAAGAAAGCAAAATTTTGAGCTTACCAAAAATTCAGAAAAATTTTCAAGTGAAATTGAAAATTTAACTCAAGAAAACAAGAAATTAACAGAACATGTAAAGACTTTGACAAATGATAAGGATAATCTTTTAAAAGAAAATGATTCTTTAAAAAATAATAGAAATCTTAAAACTAATGGGAACATTGAGAAACAAAATAAAGAACTATTGATTCAAAACAAGAATTACAAGGAAGAGTTAGAAAAAGTAAAACCTTTTGTAGAAAAGTTTACTTTTAGTTCAGAAAAACTAAATATGCTTTTAAATAGTCAACATGCAGTGTTTAACAAAGCCGGACTTGGATTTAAACCACACAATCAGCAAAAACTTTACAAGAACTTTTTCATACCTGCATCTTCTAATATTACCTGCTATGCATGTGGTAAATTAGGTCATAAATCATATGTTTGTAATAGAAGAAAATTAAATACCTTTAAAAAGATTTGGGTTCCAAAAGGAACCAATTTGACTAACCCTAAAGGACCCAAGATGACTTGGGTACCTAAAGTTTCAACTTGATCAATTTTTGCAGGTGTGCCTTGCAACCAAAAATAAAAGAAGAATGTGGTATCTGGATAGTGGTTGCTCAAGGCACATGACTGGGGATGTGAAGCAATTCTCATCACTAGCTGCTATTGATGGTGGAAACGTTACTTTTGGTGATAATGGAAAAGGCAAAATCGTCGGAATTGGTAAAATCCATATCACCTCTAATGCTTATGTAGATAATGTATTATTTGTTGATGGCTTGAAGCATAATCTTTTTAGCATTAGTCAGTTTTGTGATAAGGGTTTTAAAGTAATTTTTGAATCATCTTTGTGCATGGTATCTAGTCTAGATGTCGATGGCATCAAGTTCACTGGTCTTAGGCATGGAAACATTTACATGGTTGATCTTGATGATCTAGCCATGGAAAGTGGTCAATGCCTAGTGGCTAAGGAAGCCAAGGCAAGTGAAACTAGTTGGCTTTGGCATCGTAGGCTAGGGCATGCTAGTATGCAGTTGATTTCAAAATTAAGCAAAAAGAATCTTGTAAAAGAATTGCCAAAACTCACATTTGAAAAAGATAAGATTTGTGCTGCATATCAATTTGGAAAACAAACTAAATCTACTTTCAAACCTAAAGGAGTAGTTTCTACCACTAGACCCCTTGAATTATTGCATATGGACCTCTTTGGACCAACCAGAACAACTAGTTTGAGAGGTAAAAAATATGGGCTAGTAATTGTAGATGATTACTCACGATTTACTTGGGTAATATTTTTAGCTCATAAAGATGAAACATTTTCAGCTTTTGTTAAATTTCATAAAAGGGTTTCAAACGAAAAAGATCTCACTATTGTTTCTTTGCGTAGTGATCATGGAACTGAATTTGAAAATCATGATTTTGAAGCTTTTTGTAATGAAAATGGTATTAGTCATAATTTCTCTGCACCTAGGACACCTCAACAAAATGGGGTGGTAGAAAGAAAGAACAGGACTCTTGAAGAAATGGCACGCACAATGCTTTGCGAAAATGATTTACCTAGATATTTTTGGGCAGAAGCCATTAATACTTCCTGTTACATTTTAAATCGTGTTTTAATTCGACCTATTTTGAAGAAAATACCATATGAGCTTTGGAAAAATCGAAAACCTAATCTCAAGTATTTTCGTGTATTTGGTTGCCGCTGTTTCATATTAAACAATGGCAAAGATAATATCAGTAAATTTGATGCCAAGTCAGATGAGGGTATCTTCTTAGGATACTCTACTTCTAGCAAGGCATACAGGATCTTCAACAGAAGAACTCTTCTGGTTGAAGAATCAATTCATGTAGTGTTTGATGAATCTAACGAAAAATCTTCTAGAAAAGAAGATTCTATTGATGTTGAAACAGGTACAAAGAAGCTTGAACAATTGACAATCAATGAAGATGAGCTCAAAGGAGATGATGATCAAGAAAGTCAAGATCAAATTCAAGAAATCAATGCAACTTCACCAAAACCATTACCTAAAGAATGGAGGTATGCACACGGACACCCTAAAGAGCTAATAATTGGTGATCCATCAAAGGGGGTAAGTACACGCTCTTCTATTAGAAATGTTTGTGATTATTTAGCTTTTGTATCTCAGATAGAGCCTAAGTCAATAGAATAAGCTAAAAAAGATTGTAACTGGATTAATGCTATGCAAGATGAACTAAATCAATTTAAAAGAAATAATGTTTGGACTTTAACTGAAAGACCCCTTAATGTTTCTGTAATTGGCACAAAATGGGTTTTTAGAAATAAACTTGATGAACATGGTATTGTAACTAGAAACAAAGCTAGACTTGTTGCTAAAGGCTACAACCAGGAAGAAGGGATCGATTTTGATGAAACCTTTGCTCCTGTTGCTAGGCTAGAAGCTATTAGACTTTTACTTGCTTTTGCTTGTTTTATGGATTTCAAGTTATTTCAAATGGATGTTAAAAGTGCCTTTTTAAATGGATTTATTGAAGAGGAGGTTTATGTTGAACAACCTCCTGGTTTTGAAAATCATGAATTTCCTAATCATGTCTTTAAATTGCATAAAGCATTGTATAGTTTAAAGCAAGCTCCTAGAGCTTGGTATGATAGATTAAGTTCATTTTTGATGAAAAATGATTTCTCTAGAGGTAATGTAGATAATACATTATTTTTGAAAAAGAAAAATGATGATCTCTTAGTAGTACAAATTTATGTAGATGATATTATTTTTGGTGCTACTAACGAATGTCTTTGTCAAGAATTTGCAAAGTTAATGCAGAGTGAGTTCGAGATGAGCATGATGGGAGAACTCAACTTCTTCCTCGGACTCCAAATTAAGCAAACCAAAGAGGGGATCTCCATCAACCAAGCCAAGTACACAAGGAAAATTTTGAAAAAGTTTGGGATGGTGACTACCAAACCAATAGGTACCCCTATGAGCTCTTCATGTAAATTAGACAAAGATGAATGTGGTAAATCAGTAGACCAAAAATTATATAGAGGCATGATTGGTTCATTGCTATATCTAACTGCCAGTAGACCAGATATAATGTTTAGTGTTTGTATATGTGCACGTTTTCAGTCTGCTCCTAAAGAATCACATCTCTTAGCTGTAAAACGTATACTTAGATACCTATCTGGGTCTATCGAAATTGGTCTTTGGTACTCTAGAGAGTCATCATATGAATTAATTGCATATTCTGATGCTGATTTTGCTGGGTGTAAACTTGATCGAAAAAGTACTAGTGGAACTTGTCAATTCCTAGGAGTTAATTTGATTTCATGGAGCAGTAAGAAACAGAATTCGGTTGCTCTATCTACGGCGGAAGCCGAATATATAGCAGCTGGAAGCTGTTGTGCTCAGATACTATGGATCAAACAACAACTCGAGGACTTTGGCATCAAACTAACTAAGACACCCATAAGATGTGATAATACTAGTGCAATCAATTTAACAAAAAATCCTGTACAACATTCAAGAAGCAAACATATTGAAATAAGACATCACTTCATAAGAGATCACGTTCAAAACTCTAATGTGTTGTTAGAATTTATATGCACTGATTATCAATTGGCTGATATATTCACAAAACCATTGAATGAAGATAGATTTTGTATGATCAGAAGAGAACTGGGAGTCATTGATCCTTTTGCTTGAAACTCTTCAATTTTCATCAAAATTCCTCAAAAATGATTTATAAATATGTTTAAGGGTTACTTTTCTAAATTATATCAATTTTTTAAAGTTTACAGAATTTTATTTTGGGTAATTTATTGTTGGAGGTCAACACTTTAATTTTCGGAGGTCGACACTTGAGGTCGACACCTAAGTTTTGGAGGTCGACACTTGAGGTCGACCCCTGAAAATTTTCAGAGGTCGACACTTGAACGAAAATCTGCCGTTTTAAAACCCGTCCGCAAGCCTATTTTTCTCCACTTTTTTTCATTTCCTCCTTCGTGTGGTCCCCCTCCAACTTTCCTAAACCCCTAAATAGTGGATTTCCACCCTTCTCCTTCATCATTTTGGAAAATCCTCTCCTCTCCTCTTGCTTTTCTTGAAATCAACCCTCTTTTTGACCGTATTCTTGATTTTGGACAACCAAAAGCCTTCGCATCTATCTACCCTCAAATCTCGATTGTTTTTCAATTGAAATCACGTATTTCTTTCCTCCGTTTCTTACTTTTTCTCCATTTACTCTCGATTTTCTCCATTCTCACAAACCCTATCTCTACATTTCATCTTCTCCTCTTTTTTCTCAATCCGTGAACCTCTCTTTCCCTCTCCTTTCCTCTTAGCCTTACCTCCTTGTACTTCTCCCTAAGTTAACCCCTCTTCCTTTCACATGGGTCCGAGAAAGCACTTGGCAGTAAGGAAAAGGAGATTGGAACAAGGGCAGGGTAGTACTGAGCGGCGACGAAAGGTCAGACATGAGCGTGAACCGACCCCAGAGCCACCTGCACCAGTGCCAGCCAACTTAGTCCGGAAGAGCATTGCTAGTGGGAGGCGTGTGGATATACCATTCTGGGATCAGCATCACTTCTTCATTGGAGATGTACTGAGAGATGCAGGTCTGGTTCATTTTTGTACGATGTCTGAGAGATTCTACCCAGACCTCATCAGGGAGTTTTATGGATCCATGGCCACTGATGGCATTGGATGGTCTGCTACAGTACGAGGGATCGAGATTCCAGTGACACCGGAGGTCATCAGTCGCATCTGGAGGATTCCACTTCATGGCACTGCTGCCACTACGATCAGCGACAGAGAGCACGCCTTCAGGTGTATCCTAGAGCGTGAGGATGTTAGCGGCATTTCCACAGTAGCCGCTAACCAGCTTTCACTGGAGATGAGAGTGCTGCATCACATCATCGCCCGTATCTTGATTCCGAAGAGCGGGAGATTCGATTTTATCACTGAGCGTGAGCTGGTGTTGATGGTGTCCCTGAGACAGCGGACTCCCATCAACCTCCCCAGGATCATGCTTCAGCAGATGGGTGAGGCAGCTTCTCACAGGAGACTTGTTCAGCCGTAGGCATGGGACTGACTCAGATATTCAGAGAGCATGGTGTCTCATTTGACGACATACCCTTCAGTCAGCTACAGCACACTGATACTTATGGAGAGAAATCCCTGTATAGGATGGGATTTCGACTGGTTAGCGACCGCTGGGTACGACGAGAGACTGGCCAGGAGCCAGATGAGGAGGATGAGATCCGAGCTGCTGAGGCAGGGCCTTCTGAGCCTACTGATCATGGTACACCTCCTCGCCCAGCACCGGAGACAGAGACTGCGGAGCCTGAGCCATTCACGCCACCACCCTCATCAGCTCCAGCACCTACTATTACTGCTACACCACAGAGGACTTCAGTGAGGATATCGAACTTCGAGCAGAGAGTGACTGATCAGATTTCAGAGGTCCGGACAGAGATCACTGGTGTACGGCAGGAGCTACATGATCTGCGGATACACACAGACATGCGCATTGGTGCTCTCTCAGCTAGTATGGATACAGGATTCAGACGGATCCTTAGCCTACTGAGATTAGCACTGCCATCAGGGACTGCAGATCCGACAGTATCTCCTCCACATGATGATGATGATGATGATGATGATGATGATGGCTCCAGTGGATACAGTGACAGTGATGGAGATCAGCCTAGAGCAGGGAGTTCTGAGGTTCCACCTGCAGATCCGATTCCAGAGATACCCCCTGCTACTGATCCTCCAGCTACAGATCTTCCGAGTACAGCTCCTCCAGATGTGCCAGTTGTTGCTGAGCTTACAGAGTCACTTTTTGAGACTATCACTGGGATTCCGGATGACATAGATGAGCATACAGAGACAGACATTGATGATCCCACAGCCTATGAGCTAGTCAGCAGGCAGACTCCAGCTCAGTCTACTCAGCATACTGATCCGTCCACTCCTTCAGCTACTGCCTCTGTCTCGACATCTGTGGAGCCCTTACCTAGGACATATAGATCTCGTAGGACTACCCCTAGGTCTGGTCCCTCTCTGAGGACTCGGAGTTCCTCTCATAGGACTCCAAAATCCTCATTTAGGATCATGGCTCCTGTATCTTTTGATATACCTTCTAATGAGGAGTAGCCTCATAGATTCACTTGTTGTACTTAGTTTGCCTTGTATGGTTTGTTGTATCAGTGTTTTGTGCTTACTATGTAAGCAATTTTGTAACTAAATACATTTGTTTTTATCTATATTATGACATTTTATCTATCTTGTGACATTTTATTGTCTGATACCAGCTCTTAGCATTTATCTATTTAAACCCTCAAGTTAGAATAATTTGTTATATTGAATGCACAAATTGAGGGGGAGCATGTATTTTATGCACCTAAATACTTCATTGTAATTGAACATAAGTTTCATTAATATATCTTTCACTACAAAAATGAACTTTTTGATTCTTGACAAAAAGGGGGAGTAGTAAAGTATATATGTATTTATGAGATCAAATTTAGTAAAGTATATATGTATTTATGAGATCAAATTTAGTAAAGTATATATGTATTTATGAGATCAAATTTAGTAAAGTATATATGTATTTATGAGATCAAATTTAGCAAAGTATATATGTATTTATGAGATCTCCGTCTTATGAGTAGTAAAGTTTATATGATTCTTATCTTTTTGACTCATGAGAATGTTTTCACAAAAAGAAAGAAGTAAATAAAAAGTAAAATCTTTTTGACTCTTGAAAATATTTTCACAAAAAGAAGATGAAAAGTAAATTTTTATGATACACTCATGCATGTAAGGATTCTTTGAAAATATTTTATTATTGCTATATCTTGCTTTTGGACTTAATTGCATATATACTCAAGGTTTTGTCATCATCAAAAAGGGGGAGATTGTTGGCTTTGGCTCCTTAGTTTTGATGATTAACAAAAGGTTGAGTATATGTTTGGACTAATGTTTCATCTCTAGATAAAATTTCAGGACTTAGGTTATTCAAAAAGAGTATCAAAAGTACAATGATGAAACAAAGTTTGCCTGATTTGGAAAAGAGCTCTTCTACCTTGGACAAGATCAAAATTCTCATAATGGACCTTCTTGTTAAGAAATATTTGACAAAAGAAACAAAGGCTTAAAGAAACTCAAGCATGGCACGCACATCTCAAGAGTTTCAGAAAAATTCAGATCAGAGGTCGACCCCCAGAGGTCGACACCTTGTCAAAGGTCGACCACCAGAGGTCGACTCATGAAGAGAAGAAAAGTTCAGCATGGCCGGCACGGCAAAATCTCAGTGGCACGCACCAGAGGTCGACCACCAGAGGTCAACACCTGTCTAGAGGTCGACACCAGAGGTCGACTCATAGCCTGAGAATTCAAACCTGGCAGAACTATGGTATTCTGAATTTTTGCCTAAAATATACTGGAGGTCGACTCATGAGGTCGACACTTGATCCAGAGGTCGACTCATGGCATAACGGCTAGTTTTTCTGAACTTCTGATTTGATTTCTAACGGCCATAAACGGCCATATTTTTGAATCTAACGGTCTTGTGGAGTTGTTTCAGCATGAATGAGGTATTTAACCTCCACCAAACTTCAAAAAAGACAAGGAGACAAAGTGAAAAAGTGTAGATTCAAAGTACAAAGCCTTCAATCACTTCCAAGCCAAAAGAATGAGAAAACCAAGAGATTCCTTAGCCAAAAGCTTTCCATCTTTGAGGAATCCAACTTTCAAGTGTTTGGCATTTAGTGAGGTCCAAGATTCCAAGACAAAAGGCTTGAAGAGTCTCCATCAAGAGCTTCAACGATTTTCTTATTGCTCAAAAGGAGTTTGTTTAGTTTTAATTCATTGTATTCATACTCTTTTGTCTTTAGCTAGTTTCAAGGGAATTTGAAACTAGAGTGAGGTTTGTTGGTGAGCCAATTGATAAAACCAACTAGGGTTGCTTGTAAGCCCGAAGCCAAAACAAGTGAGTGAGGTTTGTTGGTGAGCCAATTGATAAAACCAACTAGGGTTGCTTGTTAGCCCGAAGCCAAAACAAGTGTATAAGGTTTTGACTTGTGAGCCTGGTAAAACAAGTCGGCTGTAATCTAAAGATTATAGTGGAAATTCCCAAGTAGAGCTTGGGGAGTGGATGTAGGTGCTAGGTGCACCGAACCACTATACTTCTTGTGTGTTTGCATTGCTCTTTCTTTTGCTCTTTAATTGTTGATTTATTTCATTGCTTCCGTTGCACAATTATTTGAGCACTATCACTCTTCACCTTAAAACTTGATAGCACATATATTGCTTTAATTTTTTAAATACCCAATTCACCCCCCCTCTTGGGCACCATATCTGGGCAACATAAGGGCAAAAATTAGTTTCTCGGAGTGGGTGTACCTGATCTCCGCATCTCGAAAGAGTTTGCTGGCATAATACACCAGTTTCTGAGCTCCGTCCCCATCTATACGGACAAGGACCGAGCTGACGACCCCTGGGATGACCGCCAGGTACAATAAGAGTTCCTCTCCATTCTCCAGCCTCGAGAGTAGCAGCAGTGATGCCAAGGACTTCTTCAGCTCCTCGAATGCTTCCTTACACTCCTCCATCTAGGTGAAGTCATGCACCTTGTGCAGCACCTTGAAGAAAGATGAGCTGCGGTCAGCAGATCGTGAGATGAACTGGCTTAGGGTAGCGATCCAGCCTATGAGGCGCTAGACTTGCTTCTTCGAGGTGGGGTGCTCCATGTTGATAATTGCCCGAACATTCTCAAGGTTGGCTTTTATCCCCGTCTGGATGACCATGAAGCCTAGGAACTTCCTTGCGGCCATGTCGAAAGTGCACTTCGCCCGGTTCAACTTCATCCGGTGCAAGCGAAGGTCTTGGAAAGCCTCCACCAAGTCGACGATGTGGTCTGACCTCGACTTGCTCTTGATGAGCATGTTATCCGCATAGACTTGCATGTTCCGGCCGATCTGGTCCTTAAAGATCCGATTGACCAGCCGTTAGTATATGGCGCTAGTGTTCTTTAGGCCGAAAAGCATCATCCGGTAGTAGTATGTCTCCCGGTCTATGATGAAGGCAGTGTGCTCCTCATCCTTTGGGTGCATCCGGATTTGATTGTACCTAGAAAATGCATCCATGAAGGAGAGTAAGTGGTGCCCCGAGGTGGCGTCTACCAGTTGGTCGATCTTCGAAATTGGGAAACTATCTTTCGGGCAAGCTCGGTTGAGGTTGGTGTAGTCCATGTAGATCCTCTACTTTCCATTTTTCTTCTTGACCATGACCACGTTTGCCAGCCAGCTAGGATACTACACTTCACGAACAAAGCCAGCTACGAGGAGCTTCTCCACCTTCTCGTTGATCGCCCGTTGCCTCTCTGGGGCAAAGCATCTCTTCTTTTGTCGGACAGGGCGGTACTTTGGATCGATGCTCAACCTGTGAGTGATAATATCAGGGGGAATCCCAGGCATGTCTGCCGCTGTCCAGGCAAACACGTCCGCATTTGCCCAGAGGAAACTTAGTAAGTGGGCCTACTCCTCTTCTTGCACGGGCCCCAATCTGCATTGTCTTTATCAGGTCTATTCCGAGTGGATATGTCAACAGGCATTCAACTGGGCCACCCCTGGGATCTTGCACCCTCTGGTCGAGGTCGTCAATGCCGGGGTCCTCCTCGAAACATCTGGCCCCTGGGATAGCTTGCAAGTAGTGTTGAATCGGCTGAGATGCTCCCCTCATTTCCCCTACGCCATAAGAAGTAGGAAATTGCACCAATAGCCGCTTGATCGAGATGACCGCGTTGAGCATATTAAGCCCTGGGTGGTCAAGGATTACATTGTAGGTCGAAGCCTAACAACCATGAAAGTCATCATGACAGTACTCTACCGAGATGGTGACCCGGCAGTAACAGGGAGTGTGATCTCTCCTTCAACTCCCACGGAGTCCCCGGTAAAATCGACAAAGGGGGTGTGAACGGGCCTCAATTGAGTGGAGGACAGGTTCATTCCTAAGAAAGCATCGTAAAAAAGGATATCAGTCAAACTTCCACTATCGACCATAATCTGCTTTATAGGATGCCTAGCGATCATCATCTCGACAACCACGATATCATTGTTCACATTTTGGTTCTCAGATCCCTCCTCCCTCATAAAGGGAAATATATTTTCCAACCTCTCTCCCTCCCAGGTCCTCTTAGAGGCATGCTCTATTCCCCAACATATCATACCCACAGGTTTCTCGGTGGATCGGTTGTCGACTATAGGGACAGGAGGAAGAGTAGCAAGCGCTTGAGGTTCCGTCGGGGTCTTGCCCCCTACGAATTTTTTGAGGTAACCCCACCTTATCAGATTTTCAATTTTTCTCTCGAGGTGGCGGCATTCCTCGATATCATGGCCATGGTCGCGGTGAAACTGGCAGCACTTTATCTTGTCACGACCGTTGGATGGCCTTAGCATGGGAGGGCAGTGCAAGTAACGCTCGCCCTCAATCTCCAAGAGGATCATTGACCTTGGGATGAGGAGAGATGTGTATCTTTCTTCCGGGATGGGGCCGCTCTTCAACTTCGACCATGGTCGAAAATTCAGGGTCGGTCTGGGCTTCCGTGCCCCGAATGTCTCCCCCGGAGGTTGCTTCTTCAGGGGCTTCCCATCTCTCCTCGTACGGTCCACCTCCTCGGTACGGATGTACTTATGAACACGGAGGAGGATGTCAGAGTACGTCTTCGACGGCTTTTTGTCAAGGGAGTAGGTCAGATAGGAGGTCCTGAGCCCTCTCTTCAGTGCCAACATGGCGACTGGTTCATCCAAGTCATAGATCTCCAGCGCGGCAACCTTGAAGCGGGTCACATAGTCCTATACGGGTTCGTGGTCCTGTTGCCTGATGGAGAAAAGAATGTCCACTTCCCGTGGCACCTTCCAGCAGGCGTTGAAATGAGCCACGAACCTCCTTTCCAGCTGCGCAAAGGAGTTGATGCTTTCGAGCTCCAGTCGGGTAAACCAGACCCAAACAGCCTTCTGAAGAGTGGCTGGAAAGGTGATGCAGAAGAGGGCGTCCGTCGCCCCTTGGACTCTCATGAGAGCCTTGTAGCTCTTCAGGTGGTCAAGAGGGTCGGTGGTCCCATCGTAGGGATCTACCTGCGGCATGCAGAACCGACTTGGGATTGGCTCCTCTTGGATTTCTCGAGAGAAAGGAGGACGGGCGTCATGGCCCGCCGACTCGCGGGAGGAGCCCTGCAAGTTTGCAAACTGGCGGGAGAGTTCCGCCAACTTGCGCTCCTGCTCCTCCAGGCTCTTCTCAGCCATGCGCCTGATGGCCTCGTCGGTGGAGCCTTCCCCCGAGGCCATCGGAGGAGATGAAGATGACAGTTAAGGGGGGTCATGACGGGGGACCTTGCCTCAACGGCCTCGACGGCACTTAACAGTGGCCCGCTCGGAGGTCGGAGACCGGCTCTCCCGGTCGACAGACCCAGTCCACTGCCTCTTCGTCGGGTCTGGTGGCTTCCCAGGGGATCGGTCGTGGCCTGCGGTAACGACTGCCTTTTTTGGAAAGAACGCAGGCTATCGCAGGGTGCGGCGACTTGGGCCGTAAGGGTCCATGGCTGTTGGTGGGTGGCCAGGGATCGGTGTTGATGCTGCAACTGTCGCACCGCCACAATTAGAAATTGCATCTGTTGGGCGAGCACCATCAACTATACATCCACCGGAGATGGTTGCGATGGAGTGAGGGGCTCCCTTTCTGGACTATGCGGGCCCCCGTGAGAAGGGAGGTCTCCCGCATGGCTGGTGGAGACCTCCCGTGCGCGTGTCAGCACCATGTTTTGGGTGGAGTTGAACATGAGGGGATTGGCCTGAATCAGCCTGTATCCTGCCCCCCTTCCTGGCGCGCCAATCTGTTGCCGCCTACATCTCCATGGCCTGTAGCTTGAAGATGGCACCGGCTACCGAGCTTATCTTCCGAATCCCAGTCCACGTGCGCAGACCTAGAAAAAAGAGGAGACCCGGGCCGGGGATCCCGGCGAGGGCACTCCGACGATCAAGTCAGTGGCGATCTAGGAGAACAGATCCTCTCCTGTGGGCCTCTTGGTCGGACTCCATGCTAGGAGGAGGAGATTTTGCTTTGGAAAGAAAGAGTAGGGTGAGAAAGGTAGTGATGGAGGAAAGCTTGAGCTATGGTGGCTGTGTCCATCGAGACTTTTCTGGTGAGTCTCCAGTAGCCCCAGAGCGCTCTGACTCTCGGTTGCTTTCTTGTTCGCTTGCCCTTGTTTGCTTACTTTCTTCGAAGACCTTTGGAAGTTACTTTTAGGCCATGGATCCCTCCAACCACCTACCTCGGGTTCCTGCCTCTCTGCAGGTGCCGGGAGGTCAACGTTCAGCAGCTCTCCATGCCGTGCACCCGGGTGTCTTTCTCCATCCATGATAAGAAGTTATGGCGCACGCTCTGACCTCCCAGTCGATCGCTCTACTTCGAAAAATTTGGCAGGGCCTTGATCTGGGTGCAGCCGCCTTCTGGTCTGAATCTTCTGGCGTGGTTTCCTCTTTCGGATGGTGCAAACGGTCGGCTGGGAAGTGCAGTGCCTTGCTGGAGCTCCCTTTCCTATCTGGTGTAAATAGTAGCGGGAGTAATCATGGCATCCTGGGGGGTGCCCTTCCGTGGTCCTTTGGTGGCGCACCGTCACCTAAGGGAGGTGGTGGCGTCCTCTTTCTCCTGCTTCTGAATCCCTTGAAGCGCTGTGGGATTTGGCCACGGGGACGGCCTCTGGCTACTGGTCCTCTCGTCCGAAAAGAGCTTGGTCCGAGGAGAAAGGGCTCGACTTCGGTCGAGGTGGGCTCAACCTCGAGGGAGCCACCCGACGAAAGAGCTCGAAGGGCGGGAGCTCGACTCCGGCTAGGACGGGATCGACCTTGGAGGAGCTGCTCGGCGAAGGAGCTCGAAGAGTGGGAGCTCGAAGAGTGGGAGCTCGACTCCGGCCAGGGCGGGCTCGATCTCGGGGGAGCCGCTCGGCGAAGGAGCTTGAAGAGCAGAAGCTCGACTCCAGCCAGGGCGAGCTAGATCTCGAGGGAGCCGCCTGGCGAAAGAGCTCGAAGAGAGGGGGCTCGACTCCGACCAGGACGGGCTCGACCTCGAGGAAGTCGCCCGACGAAGGAGCCCGAAGAGAGGGTTTGACATGGCAGCTTCTATCAACATGGCGTCCGATTGGATCTGATAGGAACTTCACGTCAGCGATCTTGCCACATCAATTATAACTAACAAATTTTACCAAAAAAATATTATTATAAATAATAAATATAATAATATTATTTATTTATTAAAAAATAATAATCATTCATTAAAAGGTACGACAGAACTCTCGTCCATGGTCCCGGTGCCAAATCGGCGTGCCCACTGCCGGGTGCGAATCACAAAGTTTTCCATCAACCGTGCGATCACGGCATTCCACGAACCTTCTAGCACATGCCATGAATGGCGGTCACTGCTCAAGCTACTTAAAGCACCAGTTCGCCCCAAATAGCCCGGGAAGTCCTGCCTCAAATTGTTTGGCACTCTTTCCTTCCGTTCTTTACCCGTTCTCCTAACAAACATCATGGGCTCAGCATCTGAAGAACTCCACATCCTCCTCTTCCCTCTCCTGGCCCCCGGCCACATGATCCCCATGGTCGACATGGCAAAACTCTTCGCCGCCCGAGGCGTGAAGGCCACGATCGTCACCACCCCGGCCAACGCCGCCGCAGTCCAGTCCACCATCAACCAAGCCGACGACTACCTCCGCCACCGTATCACCGTCGCCCTCCTCAATTTCCCCTCCTCCGCTGCCGTTGACAGCGAAAACATGTCCTGTCTCCCGACAGTGGCCGCCCGGCAGAATTTCCTCGGCTCCCTCTCCAGCCTACGCCACCCGTTCGACCAGGTTCTTAGAGTGCATCGCCCTGACTGCATCGTCGCTGATATGTTCTACCCATGGACTCTCAGCCTCGCAAAAGAGCTCGGTGTACCGCTGCTCTTCTTCCATGGCATGAGCTTCCTTGCCCTCTGCCTCAACCATATCCTGCACCGCCCAAAGTCCCCTCTCAAGAGCCTGCCCGACGATCCCGAGACCGTCGTCGTCCTTGGCCTCCCGCACCGCATCGAGTTGAAGCGGTCCCAGATCCCAGATTTATCCAAAATCAGCTCCTTCTTGGGTGATTTCTTCCGTCAGCTGGGGGAAGCTGAGATGGGTTGCTCCGGCGTGCTAGTCAACAGTTTTTATGAGCTGGAGCAGGACTTCGCCGACCACTATAAGAAGGTCACCGGCAGGAAGGCGTGGCACATTGGCCCGGTGTCGCTCTGCAACAAAGACTTTGACGAGAAGTCCGGCAGGGGGGAGACGGCATGCATCGACTGGGCCAACTGTTTGAGCTGGCTCGACGGCAAGCCCCCCAGCTCGGTATTGTACGTTTGCTTCGGAAGTCTGTTCCAGTTAACTCCAGCCCAGCTTCGCGAAATGGCACTGGGTTTCGAGGCCTCCAACGCACCATTCATCTGGGTGGTAAGGAACAAAAGCTTGGAGTGGCTGCCGGAAGGGCATGAAGAGGGGGTGGTGGGAGGAGGGAAAGGAATGATTATAAGAGGATGGGCGCCGCAGATACTTATATTGAACCATCCGGCGGTGGGAGGATTTTTGACGCACTGTGGCTGGAATTCTTGCCTGGAGGCGGTGACCTCCGGTCTGCCGATGGTCACTTGGCCGCTGTTCGGCGACCAATTCTTCAACGAGAGGCTAATCGTGGACGTGCTGAAGGTGGGGATTGGTGTCGGAGCCACGGAGTATGTGGTGGAAGAGGAGGAGGCTAAGGTGGTGAAGGGAGACGTGATAAGGAGGGTGGTGTCGAGGGTGATGGGTGGGGGAGAGGAGGCAGAGAGGATGAGAAAGAAGGCGAGGGAGCTCGGAGAGATGGCAAGGAGGGCGGTGGAGGTGGGTGGATCGTCTTATGTCGCCATGGGAGAACTCATCAAGGAACTGAATGAGGCCAAAGCAGCAAGAGAGGAGCTGATCTTGCTGAGCTACTAGAAATCCTGGTAATCTTGGATGCTGTTCTGCTTTGTGGTCGCATTTTGCCTCCTCTTGCATCGCAGAAGAATAAAATTGTGACTCGATTAGAGTTGTTTTTAGTTTAATGCCGGCACATTTCTGTTTTATGATTCTCGAAGCACTGTTGGTTTGTAATAAAACTGGCAACAGCCTTCTGCATTACCGTGTGTGCGTGGGTACGTTTGGCTGTTTTTTTTTTTTTTTTTTTTTAATAAATAAAAGGGAAAGTACGGGATAAATTTTATCGTAGCTATTTTTCACCGGAACTTCTTTTCCGTTCGATCGCGGATCGTATATTTTCGCGTATCTTTTTACCGTGGATGAGTACGTCCTAATCCCATTGGCTATATTTTTTTAAATTTTTTTTTTTTGATGTGATGTTCTTCTCATCGCCACGGGGATTTGTACGGTAGTTTTCTTTTCGATGGTGGTTTTGCTGTGTCGATTGCTTTTGTATGAATGCTATCCTTCTTTTTTAACAAAAAAATTAAAAAAGGGCTATGTGTACGGTGGTTTTCTTTTGCGAGGGGAACCAAAAACTGCGGAGAAGGCGACTCATTCACATGACTCTCTTTATGATTCACGGGAACTGGTGGAGCTCCCATACCTCCGTAACCATGGAATTATGGCCGTTTGTCCTTATTGACCAAAAAAATAAAAAATAAAAAGAAACCACTCAGCGTACACAGAAGCAATCAACCTAGGTGAGGGGCGCTACTCGGCGCTGGATTCGTTTGGTAGATTTTTCATTTGGATCGTTTGGTTATCGTAGAAAATTCGATGACTGTTATTTTTTAGATCAGATATCTCGCATCCTATCATTCAGGATATCAACTTGCTGTATTAGAATTGTGTCTATTTTATGGTTCGGTATATTTTTCGAGAGGCTAATTTATTAGCTGATTGGATAGCTTCCTGCATTATTTTTCATACTGTTTCTATTGTTTAGTGTGACTGGCATTCTACTTCTGAAATATTATTCTTTCTAACTTTCTTGGTTGTATTCATTCTCGTTCCTTAAAATAAATACAATATCTTTATAAAAAAAAAAAATGCAACCCGAATCAATATTTAAAAAATTATTTTTTATTTAAAAAAGTAAAAAATGTTAGGCTGGCCAATGATAATTACAAGTGAAATATTTTTTAAATTAAAATTCTCAATTAAGCTTGGATGTCAATATATTTTTTAATAATAGATAATGTAATGGTTTCTTATTGAATGATTAAAGATATAAATATGGAATGATCATTCTCATCAATAATTTTTTTAATGAATGCAATCTTAAAGTTATCCCGAATTTTTTTGTTTATAGCCCGGTGGAAGGCTCCTTACAAAATTACCAATGCTTACCTCCACCAACGTCTTCCAGCTCCTAAGTCCTGCGGCATCTTCCAGTTCCAATGCAAAAGGGCGAATAAGCACGTCCCTATCCCTTCTAGGGTGGATTTTTTTGGATATATTCATATTAAATTGATGTGAATAGCCCATTTAATTAAAGAAAAAAAAAAAAAAAAAAGAATGGGTCGAGAGAGAATGGCTACTTGATACCTTAACACTAGGATAAAAAGAAAAAAGGACAATGAGCTTAAGAAAAGAAATGGCAACCAATGTGCCAAGTCATACCATGAACAACTGTAGGAGGCCAGAGAATACAACCATTTAGATCAAGCAAGAATCCTCGATGGTGTATAATTTATACAATACAGTATTATAGTGCTGGAAAGCCATCATAAGAAAATAAATGGCTATCAACGATGATGCACAATGTATGGTATGTGAGGTTATCTTGTTTCGTAGCTGCCTATTTTTTGATGATAGCAAATGAGCACTGCACAATACTGTTTGGTACAAACCACACGCCACAAAGAATCCGTGTTCTTAGATCAAATGAGTACCTCGACCACTTGTTTGGGTGGGGGTCAACACGGATGTCCTATGTTCAACATGCTTTGTATGCAGGGGCTAGATGGATCATTCAGATGAAGGCGGAAGATGTATTCATGGTCGAGCCCTGACAACCAGCTCACTATACATATGTAAAGGCATGGCTTCTACAATGTCTACATTGAAAGAATTGTGTCCTAAAAGTCAATTTTTGTATGAGCAATTTTGTAATCTTCCAGCTCATGTATGACATCAATTATTAATAAAGGCATTTTTTGATTTATCATATGCTGTTTCTTATGCTTTTTATAAGATTATGATGAACTCCATAGATTAGGACAATGAAATTAGAGTTATGATGGAGATCATAACAGTGAGACTTAAGTTCCTATAAATCATGATTTAAATATTCATAGTCATTGGATCATCGATTAGGAGATCGATGTTTTCGGAAAGACTAGCATATCTTATGTATGCTCAATGAAGAGAGTGGTTGGTCTCACAACCATTTATGTAGGGACACTAATACAAAGATATTGGTACTCATTAAGGTATGAGTTTACTGAACTGACACGACAAGAGAACATCAAATAGAAGTCTTACTTACTTGTCAAAAGGAAAGTTCTCTTAGTGGGAGTTGTGCATGTAACCCTTAGACCTGAGACTACCATTATACCTTATATGCATGAACCCATGTTTTAGTGCATACCCATTCATGACAATTAGGTCATGTACGGGGTGCTTCTGGGCATGGTAGATTGTGTATGAAGGTAATGAGTAGGTCAACAATGAATCGATTACTCCCAGTAAAGAAAGTAGTTATCCCATGTGATCTCTTCGAATGATGACTCAAGAAGTCTTTGATCAAAGCATGATGAGATTGGATAGGATTTCTAATCTATCATCGGTCGAGTCTTTACTATCGAATTGAGATTCGAAATAATTAAGTATTAGGGTTTGATATTTATCAATGCCCATCACTTAATCAGGATAAAAGAATATCAAAGGATTGAATTGCACGGTAACTTTTTATTGAAGGATATTTTGATAATTTTTACCAAATTTCTCATCTTCTGGGTAGGCATGATACATTGCTAGACGTCAATCATGTATTGTGGGTTTTTATGAATCAATTGGATTGAATTCATGAGTCAATTCGAAAGCTGGTTCAAATTGGCAACTTAGGCCAGCTCAATTTGACCTAATTAGGTTAATTGGTTTTGATTGGATTGAATTGGCTGGAACCTAGACCTACTGCTGGCTAGATGTGGAACCCAAAGGATCACACACATTCAGAAATTGACCTAGGAAGTCAATTGATATTTAATTAGGGTCATGGGATCCTAATTGGTTAGCTAGATTGTACACTAGCATGTGTAGGCTGACCTAATCACCTAACCTATTTGAATTGGATCTAAAAGGTTGCTAAATGGACTAACCAAATTATGGAAAACCTAAATTGGGTTGTGTCCTAAGTGGGACAAAATTATCAAAATTTATCTGATAATTCTTGGACATTTTATGCGCCATATATCAAGAGTCCAAATGGCATGGAACTATTGGCACTAAAAAAAGTGTTCGGAAATAAAAGGGGTGCAGAAGGACCAAGAGTCCTTCTTGTTAATCACTTATAAGGTGATAAACTACATTTTATCTCCTTTCATATGATACCCATATTACATGGGCTTTGACCGGTCAAATTGGTGGGAAGTGGCGTGAAAGTGGAGTGCGACAATGAAGGGACGCGTCCCTTCATTGTTGGTGCCAAATTGAGAAGGCAGAGTCCTTCTGTTTTAAGTATCTTAAAATCCTTCGATACTTCCCTTCTCTTTTCATGCCCCTTGGCTTTCCTGCAACCGGTTACTGCCACATGGCATGAGGACAAATGGCCAACTTTATAAGGAGAAGTCTTTTGGCACAGGAAGGGTCATGATGTGTCAAGATAAGACTCCTTCTTAATGAAGGGTCTTATATGATCTGTTGATTGATAGATCAAGGGCTGATGAAGAGCCATATATGGTGCATCCCCATCTCCTATAAATAGCCGTCGGTGTTTAGGCCAATGGGTATCATAAATCCTTTCTTTCGTACACTTACACTCTGCCACACTCTCCTTATCTCTTCCTTCCCTTGTTAGAACTTAGGTCTTGTCTTAAGACAAGTTCACTATTTTAATATAAGAGTTTAGGAAGTGAATTAGGAAATGAAAAAGAGAGTGAAGAGAGGTTTTGAAGAGGGCTCAGAGTGCTCTACTGGAGGGCAAGGGTCTGAGCAAGGAAAGAAAGGCTGCTGAAGGTTGAAAGACTATCAGAAGAGTCCCAGTTGATTAACCAACCTACAAAAGAGTGGTTCCTATGTTTGATTCCTATGTGGATCATCTCTAGAGGGCTTGCATTTGTGAGCCTAGTGGAAAGAAAAGGAATTAGCATTCTAGGTATTCTTCTATTATCCTATAGTCTTGATTTACTGATTGTTATGCACAAGTGTCCTAGGGTTTAGGGTTTCGGCTGGTTAGAGTTTTGAAAATGAAGAATTGAAACCAAATATAACTTTATCTAGCTCAATTCTCTCTCCAGCTCAATTCTCTCTCCCTACATATGGCTAAAGAATGATAATACCTCAATCCCATGACCATGCATTCCAGATGCAACGGTTATAGTGCTATAAGTAACAATATCCATTTCTGTCATCCTAGTCCTACTTATCCTTTATAGCACTAATATCTCATCGATCTTATTAATCATCTTCTTTTCCTTCACCTTTTTCCGCTTCTCGATTAGGATCTCACTAGTTCTCTTCTCATCTTCCTCACTCTTTGCTTTCTCTACTACTATATCCATATCCTTATTATCAAAGTTCTTTTTCTCCTTCTCTATCTCAATCTCACAAACCTTGTCTTCTTCATTGCCACCATCCTCACACTCATCACCTATAAACATCCCTTCTTTTTTTCCATCGCCACCACCATTTTTTAAACTACTCGAAACATCCTTCTTCTCTCCAATTTTTCCACAATATCTATTGCTAAACCTCACCTCAACTTTGGTCACTCAATACCAAAATTAAGTGTTGAGTCGACGACCGTCAAACCACTACTGTCACAAAGCCTCACCGGTGTTGAGTCATCGGGAATGGGAAGATGATCGATATATATAACCTAAATGATGATGGAAATACTAAAAAAAATATCATCTACATAAGCCCCATTTTTTCTCATATGTGACCCTCACGTGACACCTCATATGTGACCCTCATGTGACACCACGTTAATCTTTCCTAATGGCACCTAGACGGAATTAATAACTAGGATTGAAATTGAAAGGTTTTAAAAGTTTAATAACATGATTGCATTAAATTAAAGTTCATGATAAAATTGTAAATTTTTAAATAGTTTATAATTTTTTTCATGGTTAATCCTTTACAAAAATAGGTTAAGAAGTCCATAAATGAAATTGTTTCATCTCCATTAAAAAAGTGGTACACTTTATTAGCTTTGTGCAAACATGGATGAGGGCAGTTTTATTCCCAAAAATGTACCTCGTGTTTATACTACTCATTTATCCTTTTTTTTTTTTAATGTAAACTTATTTGTCTCATTGATGTTTTCAAAAATCTGCATAGAATCTATGCAATCAAAATAAACTTGATCATAAAAAACTTACAAATATGTAATGTTTATTTTAAAATAAAAAATTTCATGCCTATTATTATAATATTACTTGAGCATTTATTTATAGCTCTGAATTTCTATCTCTAGTACAACTTTCTCATCAAGCCACTCATAAGGAGATTTACACATATCCTCCTATTACTAAAAATATAACATGATTTAATCCTTTTAAAAAATTATATATATATATATATATATATATATATATATATGAATTCAAAATTAAATTTATTTATGATAGAATGATATCTCTTAATACTTTTTGCTGTTTCTACAGGCAAGTCCCACTTAACTCTCATTGACCTTGAGTATTGTGCCTATCATCGGTTGCCATGTATGATGAGATAAATGAGGGAGCAAGCATGTACAACTCTTTATCTTATCTTTTGTTGGTTGGAGATATGAAATTGTGTTGGACCATTACACAAATTTCCTAAATTTCATCACTTGTGCTCTTTTTCACCTTGATACACCAAGGTTTAAAGCAATAATTGCTTTTTGCAAGAGGAAGGAAGAGAGATGCACCCATTTTATAATTACCCAAGCCTAGATATTTAAAGATGTGCCATCTAATAATCAATCCTAGAATTTCTTAGTTACTAAATAAAATGATGACACTACCAGGGAAAGCTTCGGTACACTAAAAATGACAGCTCCTATAAACACTATAGCATCCATTATGATAGAATCATCCCTCTCACTGCCTTATTATATAAAATAATGTCTATTGTAATACACAATTTACTATTTCAACTATGTTTTATAATGTAAATCACAGTTACTATTTTTGCTTACATGGATGGCAACAGGTCGGGTTTGGATCGGGTCACTCAAAATCCATACACATCCCGTCAAAAAAATTTTTCACCCCGTACTCGTCTTGGATCGGGTATAAAAAAAATACGTTTTGATTAAATGGATTGGATATATCCGGTCTCATAAAATCTAGTTTACTTAAAATCTAAGCAAGTCAGGTCGAGATGTACTACTACCTAAATGGATCAGGTATATCCGTCCTATATCCATTTTATTTAAATATTTTATAAACATATTTTTTTAATATAAATGAATCGGATTTAGATCGGGACATACTACTATCTATATCCGACCCGAATACAAGTTGAGTTTTTTTTATATCATCCATTTCCATTTATAAATTAGGCGGGTCGGGTTTTACCCGTTCCATTAGAGACAGGTCAGGTCGAGTATCCATTGGATCGATAAAAATTATCATCTATATTTACATTATTTCTCTAATAAAATATTATTTTTTTGAAGTAAACTTTCTTTTAATTATAATCTTGTATTACATATAAGATCTTTGGATCACCCGCCTGCCTTTTAGGCAAGAAAGCTGGACGATTGGTAACTTTGGTAGAAAGCAGACAAAACATTCTCGTCATTTAGTCCGAAGGAATGGAGCATGAGCTCCTAAACTTTTTTTTTTAATAAAAAAAATAGAGGAGCTATTTCTTCTAGATATGATCATAAGGACGTTCATTTCGTTAAAAAATATTTGATACAGGATAATAATAATCTAGCAGTAAGTATCTCACCCCAGCTCCACTTATGCATCAAGAGAATTATTTGGATCTAGGAAGTTTCTGGCCAATTTCATATATTAACATTCAAATTTCAGAAATTAACTTAGAATTTATTCGAATCAACTATGATGCCATGCTTAAAATTGGAATATGTGAAATATGAGATAATGATTTTTTTTTTTTTTTTTTTTCGATAATGGTCTATTTTACCTGAGCTACCGCTTAGTGGTTGCCGTGAGACCGTTTAAAGTCTAGTTGGAGACCTGGAATAACTAGATTTTCCACAGCCATCATTCAAATAAAAGGACGAGGGGGGAATTGTGGGGGGGTGCAGAAGTGGCTTGATTCCACAATGGGATGGTCTGCGGTCCAGAGAGATACTTCAAGATATGCTTGCTTGTCAAACTCAAAACACTGGGCAACAGAGACCACCGAGAAAGATTGACTTTGCATTGTTCCATGTATATTAAACTTTGCAATTTTTTTCTAAAAAAAAAAAGGTTTGAAAACTTTTATACCACTACCCTTACCGCATCGCTCTGAACTTCCTTGTTCATCCATCTTCACAGGTCTTGCAGAAAGTAAGTATAAGATCTTGTATTATATATAGAGCTAAAATTACGTTCGAGTTAAAAGATTACTCAAACTTGACTTGAAATTTTTTATTTTAGACTTCACACCAGTTTTAGGCTCGAAAATTTCTTTCCAAATCTCCTCTCTAGTTAGAGACGGGCCTGAAGCCGGATTGGGAGCAACCTGAATTAAGCCGTTTGAGCCGAAAGGTCGGCGCGAATTCATGGTTGGCCCAAAATTCTTGGCCTTATTGTCCCAAAATACTCGGCCCTGATCCCCAAAAAAAAAACTCAGTAGAAGATCTAAATAATGAAGGCAAAGTCTTTCATGGTCGAATTTCTGGGCGGGCGAAATACTGGCCTGAGGCCGGTCCAAATTGTGGATCCCATTTTAGGTCCAACCTACCTGGGTCTCTGGCCTGGCCCCGAAATCGGCCCTCACTGATTTCGTAGGCCCGTTCAGGGCCCATGTTGCGGCCTTGTTACATTGGTGCACGGTGAGTATGTTCCTCGGTGACAGATGACGGTCGCCCGGCCATCCCCCGAATGGCAGAGGCCCCCAACCCTCTCCCCGACGATGGCACCCTCCACATCCTTCGCCTCTGCTCCCTCGGCCACCTCTCTGAGGCCCTTTCCTCCCTCCAATCCCAGGCCCTTCATCCCTCCTCCGCCTACGCCGCCGTCCTCCACGCCTGCGCCCGCCACCGCCTCCTCGCCGCCGGCCGATCCCTCCACCGCCTTCTCCTCTCCCGCCACCCTTCCCCCGGCCTCTTCCTCTCCAACCATCTCCTCAACTTCTACGCCAAATGTGGCCGCCTCGACATTGCTCGCCGCCTGTTCGACGGAATGCCCCGCCGCAACCTCGTCTCCTGGACCGCCCTCCTCTCCGGCTACGCGCAGCACGGCCTCCACGACCGCTGCTTCCGCCTCCTCGCCCCCCTGCTCTCCCATCACCTCCCCAACGAGTTCGCCCTCGCCGCTGCCCTCAGCTCCTGCGCCGGGGCCCGCCACTACGGCGGCGGCCGCCAGGTACACGCCCTCGCCTCTAAGATCTCCCTTGACGCCAATGTCTTCGTCGGGAACGCCCTCATCACCATGTATTCCAGCTGCGCCGGCTATGGGGACGATGGCTGGTCCGTCTTCCGGTCCATGCCTTTCCGAAATCTCATCACTTGGAATTCCATGATTGCAGGGTTCAACCTAAATGGTCAGCCATGTCGGTCGCTATATCTCTTTTCCCACATGCATCGGATTGGTATCGGGTTCGACCGGGCAACACTGGTTAGCATCATCTCCTCATGTTCTAGCCTTCGTCATTGCCACCAATTGCACTGTCTCACAATAAAAACTTGTTATGTTTGGGAGGCCGAAGTCGCTACTTCTCTCGTGAAGGCCTACTCAGGGTTTGGTGGGAGTATGGACGACTGCTATAGAGTGTTCTCGGGGGTTAAGTTACATGACATTGTCTCTTGGACGGGCATCATAACTTCACGTGCCGAGCAAGAGCCTGAAGAGGCAATCCATCTCTTTTGCCGGCTTCGTTGGCATGGTTTCAACCCTGATAGGTATACATTCTCTATTGTTGTCAAGGCTTGTGCAGGGTTCGCAACTGAGATGCGTTGCTCAGCTATCCATTCACTTATTGTGAGGTCTGGGTTTGGAGATGACATGGTGCTCTCCAATGCTATGATCCATGCATATGCTCGGTGTGGTAGCATTAATCTTGCAGAGAGTATATTCGAACGAATGGTGGTTCGTGATGAGGTATCATGGAACTCAATGATCAAAGCTTATGCTGCTCATGGCCGAGGCAGGGAAGCATTGCAAGCTTTTGAACATATGGATGTTCCACCTGATTCTGCCACATTTGTTGGACTTCTCGCAGCATGCAGCCATTGTGGGCTAGTAAATGAAGGTCAGGATATCTTTAAATCTATGTGTGAAGTCTATGGAATTACCCCTCAGCTTGATCACTATGCTTGCATGGTTGACATTCTCGGTCGTGCTGGAAAACTGTTGGAGGCTGAGCATCTGATCAACAGAATGCCTATGGTGCCTGATTCTGTCATATGGAGTGCATTGCTTGGGGCATGCAGGAAGCATGGGCAGGCCAGGATTGCGGAAAAGGCAGCTCAAAAGTTGATGGAGTTGGAGCCTCAGAACTCAGTTGGTTATGTAATGATGTCCAACATCTATTGTGAGATGGGAAGCTTAGGTGATGCAGCCTTTGTGAGGAAAGAGATGAAGGAGTGTGGGGTGAAGAAAGAGCCAGGGCTAAGCTGGGTTGGGATAGGGAAACATGTTCATGAGTTCTCAGTGGGTGGCCGGCGCCACCCACAACAAGAAGCAATATATGTTGAGCTCAAAAGGCTTGCAGATAAACTGAAGGAAATGGGTTATGTGGCAGATACAAGACTGGTATTACATGAGACTGAGGAAGAGCACAAGGAAGAGCGCCTTTTGCATCATAGTGAGAAGTTGGCTTTGACTTTTGCACTTATGAATGCTTCTGCTACCCAGGATAGTATAAAAATTATGAAGAACATAAGGATCTGTGAGGATTGCCACAATTTCATAAAGCTGGCATCTAAAGGTGTCGGGAAAGAGATTATAGTGAGGGATGCAAACCGATTCCATCATTTTGTTGATGGTTTCTGCTCATGTGGTGACTATTGGTGATCAATATTGTTTCCCCTATTAAAAGGTATGTAAGACATCATAATTTCAGATAGGCAAATTTTAATGCTAAATCTTTCATATCATTGTAAGTTTCTAGATCGCCTTTGATAATCATAGACATAATTGTACAAATAAATCGTACCTCATCTTGAAAGTATGGGGACCAATAGCTAGAACTAGGTCGATATTTGTTACTCAATTGATTTTCTGAAACTTTTTTTTTTTTGAAAGAAGGATCCTACAGAAAGCCAGTTGTCATTTGAGTTTATAAAACAATTCTTTTAGAAACAATAAACAGTTTGCTTAGTGCTACACATCCTTCATTTGAATCTTGATCTGGTGGTATTTTACTGATGGGATGTAACTGAGTTGTTTGATTGGGGATGCTGGAAGGAGAACCCTATTGAATTTCTTCTGTCAGTCATCATCTTATTTAAAACTTAATCTACCAGAGCATTGTTTGTGTTATACATCTTTATGCTCAAGCTCAAGACCTTTCTTCTCCTAAAGAAATTGAGAAGTTGAAGATTTTGTCAACTTCAAGCATCAAGCATTCTGGAACTGTCATTACCATTAAGTAATATGAGATCTTCTAGAAACACAACTGGCTGGTCAATATTTATTTATAAGCAAGCATTGCATACTTGTAATGGCAACTTCATCTAGGATGACCTTTTTTCATTAGGTTGGGTTGCTGGAGCAACATGGGCAAACAGCTCAGATATCAAGGACTCTGTTGTACATTTTATCAATAAAATGTATAACAGAGTCATAGTATGAACAATCTTTTAAGCCAACTAAGCTTTATTACAATGTGTAATACATTGCTCTTGTAGAAAGAAAGATGTATACTTAATTTCCAATTTAATTTTGTTAGATAACCATTACAACCTATGACCGAATAAATCCTTGAGTGAATCATAGTATGACCAGATTTTCAACTTCACTACATATTGATTCTAGCTTTTGAAATATTGATCATTAAACATATATCCTGGGATCAGCTTTTTAAAGTGGTGTCCTATGAGAGTGGTCTGTACACCAGGTTGTGCTGAAATCAATGGGTGTATAGTGCTAACACAGTCATGGCCTGAGTAAGGGTTCTATGTCAATCATTTCCTTTTGAGTTGAGCTCTCGTCCTGCTATAAGCTTGAACTCTGATGCCATCTTTATTTTCTATTTAATATCATGTCTTTGACTCAGAGACTTGAATAAATTTTTTCATTTGTCAATTCCTTGCTAACAACAAAATAATATGTTAATTATTGATGTGTCTAAAGATCCTTAACTGAATTTCTTGATGATTCTTGAAATGATTGTCCCACTTTTGTGCGCAATTGTGGACAAAGTTGCTTATTATCCTTGTTAAGTGAGAGATTTCTTTTCCGCATATACATAATTTGGTATGTTTTTAAGTTACCTTGCAGGCAAAGTTTGAGAGCTCAACTTTCTGCCTTTAGCACTAATCAGATGAAAAATTATGGATGTCCTATGTTAAGGTTTGAACAGAATGATTCAAAATTTGCCTCACATGACATTGTTTAATGCAAGTGCTGGTACATGCTATTCAATTTCTGTAAGTGCACTTTTCTTCCCAGCCAGAGCTAATGACATATACCAACAGTTTAAGAATTGTGTTGACATATTATTATTTTTATTTTTGTAGGATGCACTGTGGTGATTGCTCTACTTTTCAACCGGTGAGCTATGAGCTCATGGTTTTGCTGGCAATTTGAGCATCTGGACCTATAAGTGACTGCAGAAATCTGGCAGCTGTGTTGCCATTTGTTCCACATGTTCTTCCTTCATGAAATGCACATTCAGAAGCATGTAAAGGGCGTTGTTGGTAATGGCCTAAATAGCAAGGCGAGAATGTTTGTACTCCATATATACACCATGGTGTGTTGGATAATATGCTAGCCTTCTGGCATTTTGCATTCCATTTAATAAACCCACTGGACAATTTCTAATTCTTCTTTCATTATGCTTACAAAGGCCTTAATCTTGATTTCCTTTAGCAGGTATCTGCTATCAGGAAAACATGAACAAACAATCGTTACAGAAGGAACTTCCAGGCAGTAGGAAGCCATACGATCTGATGTTGGACTTCTCAATAGTACTTCAAATAAAATGTCATTTAGTTTTTATCTCTGTTAAGTGTTGCTGAAATTATGTGCTTAGATATACTGAAATATAGAAATCTTGAGCATGATTAATTGTCATCTGTTGGTATTTTGAGTTAAACAGTATCATAGCAACTGAAAAATTACATGTATGCTGTTTTGCAAAAAAATATTTTAGCACTAATTCTGCTTTGTGATTTTTGCCATCTGCTTGATAACCTGTCTGATTTATGGTTCTTCACGTATATTGCAAACATTCTTCTACATCTTGGCATGGCCTGCATGGTTAACATGTGAGATGATGGATTGCTGTTGAAGTTGACGTTGGCGATGTGCACCACTTGCCTTGGCTTCATGTGACAGCGTTGGTGACATATTGGGAGCTTGACATTCAGTCCTTTGTTAACTTGCAATTTTTATATTTAGTCTTGACACGATTAGCATTTAGTCCCTTGCACAAAGTTTGCCCTGTTTCTGTAGACAATTGAACGTTTCATACACTTGTTCATGGGCCAGAAATTAAAAATTTTCAGTTATAATATTGTTGGTCAGCAGAGTAACAAGGTGTTTGTTTATTGAAAAAAGGGTGTACTAGGCCAAAATCATAGTTCTTTTAAACTTTGCTGGAGAAATTTGTATGTCTGTTTGGGTAAAGATTTTGGAGTGTGCTTGCTGGAGTATAACCTGAAAACTCTGGATTTCTAAATCATTTTTATCATGTACAAAAAGTTCTGGAAATCAATTCAAACTTTATCTGCAAAATGGTTTTTTATTTGAATTTAATTTGGGAATTCCCTTTGGGTTCGATCCAAAGCTTTGCTTCATTCAATGATTATAATTGATTTTCTTTCAGAAGTTCTTGTTTTGTCTTTCCTAAATCATTTAGCCATGGTTATCCTACTGAAATTTTCTTCTCTATAGGAGAGATGAGTTCTACTTTGATCTCTTGTATCTTGGATCAAATTGGTATCTTCATTTATTAGAATAAAGATGACTAAATGATGTTCTTTGTTTCGGTTGAACTTAATAATGCAATTTGCTCTCAAGATTTATGGATTCGAAACTGAAAATTTATCTGAATCCTAAGAAGCAAGAAGTAACTTGTTCTAACCTGTGCATCTTTATATATATATATATATATATATATATATATATATATATATATATTGATGGAAGAACTCTAAATAGCATATTCAACTGTTTATGCTTTACTCTGCTGTTTAACTATGATTTCTTTTTAATCTATTATTGCTAAATTCCAGCATCATTTTTTTGTTAAAATGAAAGGTCCAAGTGATAAATATGAACCCAAGAGTAAGTCTTTGTGCACTGTGTGTGGTGCAGGAAATCCTATTTGGCTCGCATCGTTGTTTCTTATTGGTCCACGTTGATCATAATTGGCTTGACGGGATAGGACGGGAGTCCGTATCCTGACAAGGATAACATGTTAAATGTTGAGCATGACGTTCATTAATTCTTGTTCAGCTTTTTTTTGAATTTTTGGTGCAGATCAAAATACTTTTTCCCTTTAACTTATTTTTTTCCTGCCATCTTGCTTGGATTTTGGTGGTTCTAAAATATTGTTCATAGTATTTCTAGTTAAATGTTTCAGTTTTTTAAAACATGCTATACCTTTAGGATCCAAGGAATAGTCAAAGGTTAAAGAAAAAATCTTTCTCGCTTTGAAATGTGCTCTAAGAGTCCTGTTGTAGGAATCAATTTTCGAATGTTAATGTAAGCTTCTTTCTCGTTCCGAAAAAGTGCTATGGTTTTCTAGTCTAAGATATCAGATAAAGTTCGAGGATGAAGAATATTCTTCCTAGGCCTGAAAAATATTTTAAGTTACGGGTATAAGAAAAAACTTTTAGTTTGATGTTGGAATAAGTCATTGTTGGCTCTACCTAGTGATTTTGATGAATAACAAAACGTTGAGTACATATTGTGTACTAATGTTTATTTATAGTTATAAGTTTTCAGGAATCAATCACCTCAAATTCTCAAATTAAAGTATCGTGGCATGCTATGGCACGAAGCATATTTCATGATTTGAGGAGTATTCTTTATGCAAAAAGGGTTTAAAAGAGTTCATTTATTTGTTATTTACATTGGTTTTAAGTTTTACATTCAACACTTGTGTTTTGGATTTATTTGCACTTAATTGTGAATTTTTCAAAACCAAGTGTCAATACTTGGGAAGTCAAGTATCGACACTTCAGCGCTTGACACGCAGAAAAACTCCTTGGCATGCCAAGTGTCGACACTCAGAATTCAAGTGTCGACACTTGCAACTCAAGTGTCGACACTTAAGTTTCCAAGTATCGACTCAAGACCTGAGATTTTTTGAAAATACAGAATTTGGCCAATGAAGTATTTTTGTGTCAAGTATCGATACTTGAAAGTTCAAGTGTCGACATCTGGAAGTCAAGTGTCGACACCTGACAAACAAGTGTCGACACTCGAGTTCTGACAGGCCTAATGGATCTATTTTTCTGACTTGCAGAAATGTCTTTTCAAGCTCCCAACGATTAGATTCGATGTTCAAATGGTCACAAACCATTTTTTTGGAAGTTTTTCTTTGTATTTAAGCTTCACCAACTTCATTCTTGAGGTATTGAAGTCCATTAAAAGCCAAAAAGTCAAGATTCTTTCAAGAACTTCATCTCAAAGAGCCATTTAAAGAGTGATTCCCTGAAAAAGCCTACAAGCTTATTGATGTGGCAAGATCGTTGACGTGGGGGAACCGACAGGCGCCATGTCAAAGGAAGACGCTGCGTCAATTCTCCAGCCCGGACTTCGCTGCCGAGCTAAGCTGAGCTCCCTCAAGACAGCGAGTCGAGCTCTGTCCTCCGTCAGGTCGGGCTCGCGAGCTCAGGATGCCTAAGCCGGAGCCTCATTCTACCCGCAGAGCGAGACCCTCAGAGGTTTGAGCCCTGTGGTCGGAGTCGAGCTCAGCGCTCACCCGCCAACGTGGAGCCTCTCCGAGCACGCGCCCTCTGGACCGGGTTCGCCCTCTGCCCTCCGGAGCGAGACCCTCGGAGGTTTGAGCCTTGTGGTCGGAGTCGAGCTCAGTGCTCACCCGCCAACGTGGAGCCTCTCCGAGCTCGTGCCCTCTGGACCGGGTCCACCCTCTGCCCTCTAGAGCGAGACCCTCGGAGGTTTGAGCCCTGTGATCGGAGTTGAGCTCAGCGCTCACCCGCCAACAAGGAGCCTCTCCGTGCGCGCGCCCTCTGGACCGGGTCCGCCCTCTGTCCTCCAGAGCGAGACCCTCGGAGGTTTGAGCCCTATGGTTGGAGTCAAGCTCAGCGCTCACTCGCCAACGTGGAGCCTCTCCGAGCGCGCGCCCTCTGGACCGGGCCCGCACTTTGCCCTCCTCCACCAAGACGCCCCCGCAAGTTCGGGGCGTCTAGGCCGGAGCGAGCCCTGCCGTTCCAGCTCAGCCCCAGCTCGGACGAGGTCCTCGCCAACCCAGAACGCCGGCAAGCCGTCCGAGGACTATACTGGAGTGCCTCCCAGGCCGTACTGACCACCTGCAGCCGCCAGTTACACTAGAAAGGGAAGAAGCGCATTGATCGAGATGCCACGCTCCTCACCAACCACCTGGATCATCCAAGAGAGGAAGCTAATTGAGAGATTCGAATTCCACGGACGGCGGCCCACCGTTCGAGGCACTGCTAGGTTTCCCAGAATGACGTGACCAAGAAGAGTGTTGAGCACATGACAGCTCCCCTTATCACGAATCAGGAAAGATTTCTCGGGACACCGCCGCACGTGCCTGACAGCCTGGCGGAGATCCCGAGGGGACGCCCAACGGTAACCTAGTTTGCAACAAACTCGGAGGTAACACAGCAACACCAACACACAAGCAAAACACAAGCCAAGAAAAAAAAAGAAAAAGAGCGCAACCCCCACCAGGAAGAGGGGCATGGCACCACCAGCATTCCAGGGCAAAACACTGGGGAAGAAGGCCACACAGGGACTCCCCCTAATCAGGCCACATTTTTCCCGACACAATTGCTATTCACATTCATAACTCACTCCTCCTCGTGTGGAGTCCATCAAGAGGGGCTCGACCAGGAGGATCTGTTCTCCTGAATCGTCACTAACTTGATCGTCGGAGTGCCCCCGCCGGAAATCCCGGCCCAGGTCTCTAACCTCTGTTTTGCAGGTCTAGGGCCAGAGGATCGCTAGGCAGCAAAGGGAGCTCATTCTGGCGCCGGCAGCAGCTACGGGCCACGGCGATCTTGGCGGCAATACTTATCATTTCAACATTCCAAAAGAAGAGCTTGAAGAACATTCCAAGGAGAAGAAGACAAGAAGCATCAATTAGTACCTCAAAGCTTTCATTCTACTCTTGAAGAGAGTTTGTCTTGTTTATTTTAAATTGTATATATGAAATTCTCATTTGTTTTGACCTTGCTTTCAAGGGTGTCTTGAAAGAAGGTTGTTGTGGTTTGTTGGTAAGCCAAGGTGATAAAACCAACTAGAGTTAACTTATGAGCCCGAAGACAAAACAAGTGTAAAGGTTTATTGGTGAGCCTAGGTGATAAAACAAACATAAGTTTTAACTTGTGAGCCTTTTGAAAAACAAGTCGGCTGTAATCTTGGAGAGATTATAGTGGAATTTCTAAGGTAGCTTGGAAAGTGGATGTAGGTGCTAGGTTTGCACCGAATCACAATAAATTTTGTGTTTGTGTGTGATTGTCTCTTCTATCTCTTCCTCTTTACTTATTGCACTCTATTTATTGCTTTCCGCTGCATATAATTTAGTGTATGAATTTCATAACTCACAAACACCACAAGTCTTGCACATTATTGCTTTAAATTTTTAAAAGATCCAATTCACCCCCCCTCTTGGACTTCATTTCGGGGCAACAAGTGGTATCAGAGCGCCGGTACTCTCTTGTAGGTCCAAGGATCTTGAGTTAAAGATCATGGCAGCCCCAATTGGAATAGGTATTATTGAAAGTCAAGCTTCAAATCGTCCCCCACTTTTTAATGGCACAAATTACACCTATTGGAAAACTCGCATGCGCATATTCATTCAAGCCATGGATTATAATATTTGGAGGACAATCATAAATGGTCCTCATCAGCCTACTATGTTGGTTAATTGCATTCTCACTCCAAAAATGGAAGATGATTGTGATGTGAATGATATTAAGCAAATAGAGCTTAATGCGAAGGTTATGAATCTATTGTTTTGCTCTCTTGATCCAAGTGAATTCAATAGAATATCAAATTGTCTCTCCACTAAGGAGATTTGGGACACACTTGAGGCTACCCATGAGGGTACACACCAAGTGAAAACTACTAAGGTTAACATGCTCATTCATACATATGAAATATTCAAGATGGAACATATTGAATTTATTAGTGAGATGTATACTAGGTTCACAAATATTGTGAATGGCATGAGAAGCTTAGGAAAAATTGTATATAATGGTGAGCTTGTAAATAAACTTCTCAAGTCTCTTCCGGCTTCATGGGATGCTAAGGTGACGGCCATAGAGGAAGCCAAGGATGTCAACACTCTACCCTTCAAGCAACTATTAGGCTCATTGATGACTTATGAGCTCTCTCTGAAATAGAAGAATGTGGATGTAGAAAAGAAGAAGGTCATCGCTTTCAAATCCACCGCAAAAGAAGAGTCAAGCGATGAATCCGAAGAAGAAGATGAAGATGATGAGACCGCTCTTATGATAAGAAAGTTCAGAAGGTTCACGAGGAAGAAGTATAATTTCAAGAAGAAATCTCTGAAAGGTGAGTCAAGCAAGGAAAAAGAAAAGAGGAAAGACTTCCTTGCTGGTGGTCTTCGTTTTTCAATCCACCATTTTTTCCTTTCCTTCTTTAGCCACTTTCGCCTTGTTCCGGCCTATTTGGCTCCCAATGCCATCCGGGTCATCTTTGCCTTCATCGTCTTCTGTCATTTCCATGGGTTTGTTGCCCATTTTTCATTGTTCAGGTCCTTGTTCACCCTGAAGCACCTCTCCACTGATGATGGGTAGTGGTACCTTTTCCCTCGGCCTAAGTGTCTCCGGTTCGACCTCCCCACGTCCATCAAGGGGTGGAAGAACTGGTTCTTTTTTGCCTCGATCGGGGACGTTGACTGGGTCTGGAGTAAGCCAGATCGGATCCCGAACCAGAATGCCCAGGTAGTGCCGGCCGTCCGAGAGGCCTTCTCCCAGCTGCTCAGTGATGAGCTTCCCTCCCTCGAGGTTCTGCTCTCAGAGCAGAACTTGTTCGAGGCTGGGGTTAGCTCGATTCGGGTGATTAGTGAGGTCCACGCCTCTTTCTTTCTCTTCTTTTTCTTTTTCTCTTTTTTTTTGTTTGCTGATCTCCTTTGACCTTTTTCTTTCCCAGGGATGAAGTTCTCGACAAACAACCTGATGGAATCAGCTCGCAAGAGGAGCTCTTCGACAGGGGCCCGGGACTCCATGCTGAAGAGGGCCCAGGTGGAAGTAAACCCTGGGCCAGGGCCCAGGCCCACCTCGACCTCGGAGCAGAGGGCGGTGGAATCGGCTCGTCGGCCACCTCAACAGCAGACTACACCCCCCGAGGCCATTGACATCGACGGGGGAAGGGAGGAGGAGCAACCAACGCATCTGACACCTCCGACAGTTACGGTGGCCAGCATTCTGGTGGCGGCTACAGCTACGGCGGTTGCGGTGGCCCCGCAGCCCACGTCTTCGCGTACCGAAGACACTCTTGCCCAGCCCTCCTCCGAGCCCCACTATGCACCGGCGGGGATTCCGGGGAACGCCTCAGTCATCCGGGACCAGGGCTTGGTGGAGAAGATGATGGAGTATGCGATCGAACCTCAGGACCGCCGCTTGAAGGGAAGCAGGGACTACTCAGCTGCCTTGCTTGGAATCCTCCTTCGGCTCTTCTTTGCAAGTATCTAGCATTTTCCTTTGATTTTAATGTTCCAGTTGGATTCGAGAGGGTCTAACCTCTTCTTTTGATGCAGGTTGGGACCGACGTGCTCCTGCTTCGGGACTTCCTCATTAGCTCAGCGAGGAAGGAGGCCAAAAAGGAGAAAAAGCTGGCCAAGCTTGCGGCCGATGTGAAGGAGTTGATGGAGAAGGGCCAGGAGATGAAGGAGAGCAACAGGGTTCTCCGAGGGCATCTGGCTCGTGCTGAGGGGCGCACCAAGGACCTCGAGACATCCTTGTCCGAGGAGAGGATACTGACCCAGTGCCGCACTGAGGAGACTGCAGCGGAGATCAACCACCTAGAGGGGTGGTCCCGGGCTCTGGAGACCCGGGTCGAGGAGATCCTGGCAGAGCTGGCAGCGACCCAGGAGAAGACGATGTACGTCACGAGGCTGTTGGAAGCTGCACAGAGGGAAGCCCTCGAGGCCATGCCGAAGTTTCGGGCATCTTAGGAGTTCAAGGATGAGCTCCACGAGACTGCCGTGGACTCATTCTTGAAAGGGTTCGAGATCTACTGGGAGAAGGTGGCCTCACTCTTCCCAGAGCTCGACCTGGGAGGCATCATCATTGGCAGCGCCGAGGAGCAGCCTAAGGAGCCAGCGACGTCTTCAGGAGCAGCTGAGGAAGCACTTGCCGGGTAGCCAGCTGAGCAGGCAGCTGGTGACGCGGAGGCCCGCCAACCTGGGAGGGAGCCGGCGACTCAGTGACCCCAGGTCCTTCATTTCATGTTTTGTATATACCGTAGGGTTTTTCCTATTTTGTCTCTTTGGGTTTGCCCAGTCTATCGGGGTCCCCCTCACTTGTAAAAAACCTTGCACAAGAAATGAAGTTTCCTTCTTTCCTTCATACCATTGAAGTCTTTATCTTCTGCTTTGTCTTGTCTGACTTCTTGCTTTGACCCTTCTTGAGGTTAATGGTGGGTTTGGGACCCCTTTGTTTCTTGCCGGAGCCAAGTTTGCAACTTTGGTTTGAAGTCCAATTTCGATTCTCAGTCAAAAAGCAGATTTCTAGAGGCTTCCAGGCTTCGGTGTGGGACTCTTGGAGCTTCCAGCCTTGAGTTTACGGGCTTCATGAGTTTTTGGTGCCGGAGTTTCCGGGCTTTTGTGCCGGACTGGACTCCGGGCTTTTGTGCCGGAGGACTGGACTCTAGGCTTTTGTGCTAGAGGACTGGACTTCGGGCTTTTGGCACTTCCTACGAATTGCTTGTGGGATTCCTGCCCCATCTTCGGTCGCCGGATCTAGCGACGATGGTCCTACAAGACAGAGACAAGCATTGCGCTAGAAAGAATTTCACTATTAGTATTAGGAAGTCTTACATTATTGGTAATCATCCTTAAGTTGGCAGCATTCCAAGTCCACGAAAATCATGCTCCATCGAGCTTGGCAAGATAGTAGGCCCCGTGAGGGAGGGCTTCAACCACCCTGTAAGGGCCTTCCCAGTTTGGAGAGAGCTTGCCCACTCTCGAGGTTGGGAGGCTTCTGTCCCAGCACTAGTCTCCTGGGCGAAAGGACTTCGGCTTCACTCTGGAGTTATAATACCTGGAAACCCGTTACCGGTAGGCTGCCATCCAGACTCGAGCCTTGTCCCTTGTTTCTTCTAGTAGAGCCAAATTAAGCAGGAGGCGTGCTGGGTTCTTGACCTCATCGTACTACTCCACCCACAGTGTTGGCAGACTTAGTTCCACTGGGATCACCACTTCTGCACCAAAGACGAGGTTGAATGGTGTTTCATTTGTGGCCATCCTCGGTATTGTGTGGTACGCCCATAGGACACTGGGGAGTTCTTCAGCCCACCTACCCTTGGCTTGGTTCAGTTTGGTTCGGAGCCCTTGAAGGATAGTCCGGTTGGTCACCTTGGCCTCCCCGTTGGTCTGAGGGTGTGCCACCGAGGTGAAGCGGTAGCGGATGCCGAGGTCGTTGCAGAACTCCTCGAACTCCTGATTGTTGAACTGTCATTCGTTGTCGGTGATGATTGTGTGGGAGAGCCCGAAGCGGCATACGATTGATTTCCAGAAGAACTTGCTGACATTCACCTCCGTGATCCGGGCTAATGGCTCAGCCTCGACCCACTTCATGAAGTAGTTGATTGCAACTATCATGAATTTACGCTACCCGGACGTGGGAGGAAAGGGGCCAAGGATGTCCATGCCCCACTGGATGAACGGCCAGGAGGTAGAGAGCTAGGAGAGCGGTGCAGCCGACTAGCGTTCCACGACAGCGTGATGCTGGCAGCGGTCACTGTAGAGAATTCGGTTCTAAATCCAACTAGATTTCACGAACCAAATCTTCTAGATCAGCCTTGTTCCCGATCAAGAACGAACGTCCTGATCAACAAAGCAATTACGGAAGCGTATCACCAGGTTGTGGATAACCATATGCTATCAATCTTCATTGAAGATCACGGTAGAATTCAGGTCTATGAAGATCAAGAATAACAAGAACGGGAGAAGATAAAAGAAGAAGAAGAACAGAGGAGTTTTCATGGGAGAAAGGGATTTCCACTTCCAAGAAGTTCGTTACACCATACACTTACCTCTTACGAGAATACAATATATATATACCTCGGTCACACGTGCCCGAGATCCCAAAAAACTTCCCCAGCTGGCACCGTTCAAAACAGTTCACCCGTCATCCGAGCCGACTCAAAAACATTCGAGCCGACTCGTCCAAAACAAATTTCTTGACTGTTCATCCGAGCTGACTCTAATATATCTGAGCTAACTCAAATCCATCCGAGCCGACTCTAATACATCCGAGCCAACTCTTCCAGACAATAGATTTCCTGTCTGTGAATCCGAGTCGACTCGAATCCATCCGAGCTGACTCTTCTAGACAATAGATTTCCTGTCTGTACATCCAAGTCGACCCGAATCCATTCGAGCCGACTCGTCCAGTCCACAATTACCTGTTCTGAGATGTGCCAACTAACAAAGTCGACTTTTACAATAGAAGAGCCAACCCAAAGACCCAGACTGACCAAAACTGAGCCTAAACACTTAGGACTCATACTGGACTCAACCCTAGCCCTAGACACATCATGGAAAACCATGATAGACCAGATCAACTCATGTACATTGACCCGACTAGCCATGAATGCACCATCTGAGACTCAACAATCTCCACCTTGGTGCTTCAAGGCTACATATGTTAGACTCCTCAAACCCATTAACCACATACAAGAGTAGAAGCTATTCCTTGGTAGAGCCTTTGTAAGTGCATCCGCCTGGTTCTCCGTTGTATGAACCTTCACCAGCGCCACTTCTCCTTCCTCTACCAGCTCTCTGACTCTGTGGTACCTCACATCTATATGCTTGGTCCTAGCATGATAGGCTGGATTCTATGTCAAGTGTATGGCACTCTGACTATCACTGTGCAGGACCACCATACACTGTTTCACCCCCATTTCAGACACTAGCCTTCTCAGTCATAGTGCTTCTTTTATAGCTTCAGTAATCCCTATATACTCAGCTTCTGTTGCAGACAAAGCAGTAATAGGTTGAAGGGTTGATCTCCAAGAAATCGGTCCACTATACATGCAGAAGAGATAACCTGTTGTAGACCTCCTTGTATCAAGATCATCTGCATAGCTCGCATCAACAAATCCTTCCAAAGGACCTGAATCCTCATATGATTCTATGGAGTTCCATCCATGTCCTTCAAGCTGCCCACCAAATACCAGTTCATGTCTTTGAGTCCCTTACATATATCTCAAAATCTATTTCAATGCCTTCCAGTGTTCCTTTCCAGGATTAGCTATATACCTGCTCACCTGGCTTACAACATATGCTATGTCTGGCTTGCAACAAATCATAGCATACATCAAACTGTCCACTGCATTGGTATATGGAACTCTTTTCATGTACTCTCTTTCCTCCTCTGTTTGGGGGCACTATTTTTTCGAGAGAGAAAAATGCCCTGGTAAAGGTGTTTCCACAGGTTTGGCCTTATCCATCCCAAACCTCTCGAGTACCTTTTTAATATACCCACCTTGTGACAAATGGAGTATTCCTTTGCACCTATCTCTACAAATCTCCATTCCAAGAATTTTCTGAGCTGATCCCAAGTCTTTCATCTCAAATTCCTGAAATAATACTCTCTTCATCTCTTTCATAGCTGTCATACTTCTGCTGGCTATCAATATATCATCCACATACAGAAGTAAATACAAAGCATCCTTAGTATCCATATCCTTCACATAGACACAATGATCATGTTCACATCTAAGAAATCCAAGACTTAAGATAAATGTATCAAATCTGTAATACCACTGACGAGGTGATTGTTTCAACCCATACATGGATCTCTAAAGTAGACATACCTTGTTCTCCTGTCCAATCTCAATGAAGCCATCAGGTTGCTTCATATAGATTTTTCTTCCAGTCTTCTATGTAGAAAGGCTGTCTTCACATCCATCTGCTCCAATTCCAAATTATGTTTTGCCACCAAAGACAACAACACCCGAATTGAAGTATGGCGTACTACAGGAGAAAACACTTCTGTATAGTCTACTCCTTCCTTTTGTGAGTATCCCTTTGCTACCAATCTTGCCTTGTATCTTACTCTACCTTGCTCTGAAGGTAATTATTTTTAGTGAACACCCATTTGGAGCCAATAGCATGAGCATCTATAGGTAGATCCACCAACTGCCATGTTTGGTTCCTTCTGAGAGATTCCATCTCTTCCATCATGCCTTGCATCCATGACTCTTTATCAGGACTTTCCATAGCCTCTACAAAACTTTCTGGATCTCCATGCACAGATATAAGAGCATATGAAATTGCTTCATCCATGCCATATCTAACCGGCTTCCAGATTGTGAGTTGAGGCTTATGCAATGCCACTCCCCTTGCACTGTCCTGCAAGTCTACTATATGTGGCTCCTCTAGCACTTTACTTTGAACAACCAATTTTTCTTGCCCCTCCTTCACCCCTGGAGAATCTTTCCTGTCCAACTCCACCTCAACTGAAACTCTATTTCTAGTTGATGTTGAAGACTTATCCTCCACCTGTGACGGGCTCTCACTTCTATTCATCTTATTGACTACATTTCCTGTTGCAGTCCCTGGTTTCACCAAGATGCTACTCTCATAAAAAATAACATCTCTACTAATCACAGCCTTTTGAGACTGTGAATCCCACAGTAGGTAGCCTTTGACTCCTTGTGGATACTCTATAAAGATCATCCTCTTTGACTTAGGATCTAGCTTGCTTCTTTCAGTTGCCTCCACATGAATATAAGCTGGGCAACCAAAAACTTTCAGGTGGCCAAGCTCCACCTTCTTCCCACTCCAAGCTTCTTCTGGAAGTCCACCATCCAACTTGAAGTGAGGGGACCTGTTTATAAGAAAACATGCCTGAGTAATAGCATCACCCCAAAAAACTTTCGGCAGTGATGACTGCAGTCTCATACTCCTTGCCCTCTCCAATAGTGTACGGTTCAACCTTTCTGCGACACCATTCTGCTGTGGGGTCATCCTTACTATGTAATGGCATTTGATACCATTTTTCTCACAGTAACTCCTAAACTCTGTACTAGAGTACTCCCCACCATTATCAGTCCGAAGGTACTTTACATGTTTTCCTGTCTCCTTCTCTACCTCAACTCTCCAAGCTTTAAACTGGACAAATACATCTGATTTTTTCCTTATCAGATACACCCACAGTTTCCTAGAGAAGTCATCAATGAAGGTAACAAAATACCTTGCTCCACCTCTGGATAAAACAGGTGCTGGTCCCCATACATTTGAGTGCACCAAATCCAGCACTCCTTCACTTGGCTTGGTACAAACAACAAATTTAACTCTATGCTGTTTACCAAAGATACACGACTTACACAGGTAATTTCCATCCTTTTTCAAAGCTGGGATGTTCCCTCTTCTGCTTAACTCCGTGAGCCCTCGGTCACTCATATGACCCATTCGATAGTGCCACAGTTTATATTTCAACCGTTCCTCCTGTGCTGCTGCAAGCACTTCAGCACTATCACTTATCACTGAGCCTTCCATCCTATATAGATTGTTGCTCAGTCTTCTTCCTCTCATTACCACCAAAGCTCCCTTGGTAATTCTCAAACATCCACTACTAGATTGGCAACTAAAAGCATATCCCTGCTCTTCCAAGTAGCCTAAAGAAATCAAATTCTTTTTCAATTCTGGTACATGTTTGACATTAGATAGAGTCCTTATCACTCCATCATACATCCTCACCCTAATAGTGCCTACTCCAGCTACCATCAAGGGTGATCATCACCAAGAGTTACACTACCTCCATATGACCTATCATAGGTGTAAAACAAATTCCGATGTGAGGTATAGTGGTATGAGCATGCAGAATCCAGAATCCAGGTATTCTCCCAATCCACTGATCCATCTGATACAACTAGTACTCCTTCTCCATTGCTTTCCAAAGCATTTGCACCACTAGTGTTAGCACTTCCCTTTTTTGTCTTCCAAAGAGAACAATTCTTCCTGATATGCCCAAGCTGACGACACTTGTAGCATTTCACATTCTTGTGGTTCCGAGACTAAGATCTGCCCTTGGACTTTCCCCTTGCTCTTTCCTTAGATCTTCCTTGCCACTAATTTACAGCAAGAACCTCTGAGTTAGGATTGCCTTTGCAGATCTTTTCCCTTTGCTCATTGGATCTGAGCACACTAACAACTTCTTCATAGTTTAAGGTTTCCTTCCCATAAACCAAAGTTGTTATGAGACTATTATACGATCCAGGGAGTGAACACAATAGTAACAATGCCCGATCCTCCTCGTCTATCTTCACATCCAGACTCATCATCTCAGAACAAACCTGATTGAACTTCTGAATATGTGCAACAAGGTCTCCTTCTTCAGGCATTCTCAAGCTATACAGTTGCTTCTTTAGCCATAGCTTGTTCGTCATGTTCTTTCCCATGTATGTGTTCTCCAGTCTTCTTCAAAGACCTTTTGCAGTAGTCTCTAAACACACTTCAGGTAAAACCTTATCAGCCAAACACATCCTGATGGTGCTGAAAGCAATCTCTTCTAACTCTTTCCATTCTTCAACACTAATCTTTTCCGGTCTTTCTTTCACCAAGACCTTGTAGATTCTCTGTTGAACCAGCAAATCTTTAACCCTTTGCTATCATAGGGTGAAGTTTTTCTTGCCATCGTACTTCTCAAAATCTACTTTGAATCCACTTGATGCTATTACAAGAATCAAGAATTCAAGAGATATGAAAACCGTACCTACAAGAAGTCTTACTTCCAACCCTCTGATCTTGAGATCTTTCTTCCACGAACCAAGCTCTGATACCAAATGTAGAGAATTCGGTTCCAAACCCAACTAGATTTCATGAACCAAATCTTTTAGAATAGCCTTGTTCCTAATCAAGAACGAACGCCCTGAGCAACAAAATAATTGCGGAAGCGTATCACCAGGTAGTGGATGACCATCTGCCAGCAATCTTCATTGAAGATCATGGTAGGATTCAGGTTTATGAAGATCAAGAACAACAAGAACGGGAGAAGAGAAAAGAGGAAGAAGAAGAACAAAGGAGTTTTCCCGGGAGATAGGGATTTTCACTTCCAAGAAGTTCGTTATACTACACACTTACCTCTTACGAGAATATAATATATATATACCTCGGTCACACGTGCCTGAGATCCCAAAAAACTCTCCCAGCTGGCACCGTTCAAAACAGTTCACCTGTCATCCAAGCCAACTCAAAAACATTCGAGCCGACTCATCCATAACAAATTTCCTGACTGTTCATCCGAGCTGACTCTGATATATCTGAGCTGACTCGAATCCATCCAAGCCAACTCTAATACATCCGAGCCAACTCTTCCAGACAACAGATTTCTTGTTTGTGCATCCGAGCCGACTTGAATCCATCCAAGCCGACTCATAAATTTCCTGTCTATCCATCCGAGCCGACCTGAATCCATCCGAGCCGATCCATCCAGTCCACAATTACCTGTTCTGAGATGTGCCAACCAACAGAGTCAACTCTTACAACATAAGAGCCAACCCAAAGAACCAGACTGACCAAAACTGAGCCTAAATACCTAGGATTCATACTGGACTCAACCCTAGCCATAGACACATCATGGAAAGCCATGATAGACCAGATAACTCATGTACATTGACCCGACTAGCCATGAATGCACCACCTGAGACTCAACAGTCATACCTTTTGATGAAGTTGGCTACGTCCTCCCTCATTGTTTTCTAGTAGTACCCCTGGTGAAGGGCCTTGTATGCCAGAGTTCTACCCCCCACGTGATTTCCGTAGAGGCTTTCATGTATCTCTTGGAGCACGAATGCTACCTCTGAGGGTCTCAAACATTTGAGGAGTGGGTAGGGGTAGGACCTTCAGTAGAGTAGTCCGTCCATCAGCACAAAGCATGTGGCCTTCCTCTTGATGAGGCCGGCCTCTACTCGATCTTCAGGCAAGGTACCATTAGTGATGTACTTGACGTACTTGTCCATCCAACTAGGCTCCGGGGTGACTTGCTGGACCTCTCTGGGCACTTCGTAGCTTGGGGTCTGAAGATGCTCGACGTAGGCGCGGCCCAGGGACGAGTCCGGCAAGGTTGCCAGCCGGGAGAAGGCATCGACGTGGGCATTCTCTCCACGTGAAATGTGGGAGATGCTGAAGTGCTTGAAACCTGCCACACTTGCATGTACCAGCTCCAGGTACTTCGACATTTGAGGGTCCCGAGCCTTGAATTTGCCCAAGACTTTCCCGGTCACCAATTATGAGTCGATGAAGACCTTCAAACTGGGTATGCCCAGTTCACGAGAGATTCTCAGTCCCACGAGGAGCGCTTCATACTCCACCTGATTATTGGTGGCGGCAAACTGGAAGCAGAGTGCGCATTCAGCGACGACTCCGCATTCAGCGACGACTCCTTCACTATTAGAGAGAATGAGTCCATCTCCACTTCTGTCGAAGTTGGATGCTCCGTTCACATGTAGGACCCAGATGTCCTCCTCTGGTTTACGTCCTGATTATTGATTCTGGGGGCTCTCTTCCGGCCTCTCGTCCAAGCCTGCACACTCAACCAAGAAATCAACCAATACCTGTGCCTTCATGGATGACATTGGGCAGTAGGCGATATCAAACTTGCTGAGCTTCAGCACCCATTTCGCCAAGCATTCGAATGTGTTGGGGCAGCTCAGCACGGCCTTCAGCGGTTGATCTGTCAGAATCGCGATCGGGTGTGCTTGGAAGTAAGGCCTGAGATGCTGGGCAGACACAATGAGTGCAAAAATTAACTTCTCGGATCGAGAGTACCTGACCTCGGCATCGTGGAGAAGCTTGCTTGTATAGTATACGGGCCTTTAGATCCCTCCCTCATCTGTACAGACCAGGATCGAGCTGACGGCCTCCAGAGTGATCGCCAAGTACAGGAGGAGCTCTTCTCCCTCCTTTGGTCAGGAGAGTAGTGGTGGTGATGCCAAGGTCTTCTTCAGCTCTTCGAAGGCCTCCTGGCACTCCTTCGTCCAAGTAAAGTCATGCATCTTCCGTAGCGCCTTGAAAAAAGGTTGACAACGATCGACAGATCGTGAGATGAATCGGCTCAAGGCCACTATCCGGCCGATGAGTCACTGGACTTGTTTCTTGGAGGTGGGCTACTCCATGTCAAGAATCGCTTGGACCTTCTCTGGGTTGGCTTCGATCCCCCTCTGGATGATCATGAAGCCAATAAATTTTTCTGCTGCTACGTCAAAAGCACATTTCACCAGGTTCAACTTCATTTGATGGAGGCAAAGGTTGTGGAAGGTCTCTACCAGGTCATCGACGTGGTCGGAGGTTGGCTTGCTCATGACGAGCATGTCATCCACGTACACCTGCATGTTGCGGCCAATTTGGTCTTTGAAGACCTTATTGACCAGTCGCTGGTACGTGGCGCTAGCGTTCATCAGGCCGAAGGGCATCATTCAGTAGCAGTACATCCCACGGTCTGTGATAAAAGCAGTGTGCTCCTTATCCTCCGGATGCATTCAGATCTGGTTATACCCAAAAAATGCATCCATGAAGGAGAGGAGGCGGTGCCCCGAGGTGGCATCCACGAGCTGGTCGATTTTCGGAAGGGGGAAGCTGTCCTTTGGGCAAGCATGGTTGAGGTCAGTGTAGTCTACACAGATCCTCCACTTCTCGTTTTTCTTGACCATGACAATATTCGCCAACCAGCTGGGGTACTGCTCCTCACGAATGAAGCCAGCGGTGAGGAGCTTCTTCACTTCATCGTTGATAGCTCTCTGCCTCTCCGAGGCAAAGCTCCTCTTCTTCTGCCAAACTGGGCGGCACTTTGGATCAATCTTCAATAGGCGGGTGATGACATCTGAGGGAATACTTAGTATATCTACCGCAGTCTAAGTGAACACATCTACGTTCGCCCGAAGGAAACTCAATAAGAGAGCCCATTCATCTTTTGGTAGTTGGGATCCTACCTGCACCGTCTTCAGCAGGTCTGAGCCAAGGGGATATGTCAGGAGGTGCTCGATGGGGCCACCCTTAGGGTCCTGCACCCTTTGGTCGAGGTCATCGACGTCGGAGTCGAGCTCGGCACTTCGGGCCACTGGGACAGCCTGCAAGCAATGCGGGACGGGTTGAGCTGTCCCCCTCATCTCTCCCACACCGTAAGGGATCGAGAATTGCACCAACAATCTCTTAGTAGATATGACTGCATCAAGTAGGTCGAGTCCGAGATGGCCTAGGATAGCATTGTATGGTGACGGGAGTCTGACGACGGTAAAGGTCATCATGACTATGCTCTGCCGGGGTGGTGACCCAGTGGTGACAGGGAGGGTAATTTCTCCCTTGACTCTCACCAAATCTCGTGTGAAACCCATGAGAGGGGTGTGCACTAGTCTTAGCCGATCAGGAGACAACTTCATTCAAGAGAAAGCATCATAAAAAAGTACATCCATGGAGCTCCTACTATCAACCATGATGCGTCTTACAGGATGCTTGGCGATGGTCATTTCAACTATGACAGCATCATTGTTTACATTTTCTTCCCCACCTCCCTTCCCCTTTACAAAGGGGAGTACATTTTCTAGACCTCTTCCCTCCTGAGCTCTCTTCGATGCACGCTCTATTCCCCAAGAAATCATGCCCACGGCTTCTTAGTGGGCCGGTTGTCAACTACCGGAATAAGGGGAGAGCTGCAAGTGGTTGATCATCCACCGGGACTTCGCTCCTCACGAACTTTCTGAGGTAGCCTCTCCTGATCAGGTCTTCGATTTCCCTTCTCAGGTTGCGACAGTCCTCAATGTCATGGCCATCGTCATGGTGAAACTGGCAGTACTTCATCTTATCGCGACTGCTTGACGACCTCAATGGGGGAGGTCAGCACAGGTAGTGCTCGCCTTCGATCTCCATCAGAATCTTCGACCTCGGAGCTAGGAGGGGAGTGAAAGTCTTCTGGGGAGTAGGACCATCTCTTGGCTTTGGTCCCGCTCAGAAATCCACAGGCGGCCCAGGTCTTCGCATCCCAGGTGCATTTCTTAGGACTGGCTTCGTCAATGGCTTCCTGTCCAGTTCTCTCCTGATACGGTTGGCCTCCTCGATGTGGATGTACTTGTGGACATGGAGGAGGAGTTCTGAATATGTCTTTGGTGGCTTCTTGTCCAAAGAATAAGTGAGGCGAGAGGTCTTGAGCCCTCGCTTCAATGCTAGCATAGTGACGGGCTCATCCAAATTGTAGATCTCCAGAGCGGCATCTTTGAAGCGGGTTACATAGTCCCGCAGGAGCTCATGGTCTTGCTACCAGATAAAGAAGAGGCTATCCACCTCTCGCGGCACCTTTCGACAAGCATCGAAGTGGGCCACAAACCTCCTCTCCAGCTACTGGAAGGAGTCGATGCTTTCGGGCTCGAGGCGAGTGAACCAGACTAGAGCGGCCTTCCGAAGGGTGGCCAGAAAAGTGATGCATAAGAGGGCGTCCATCGCCTCCTGGACTCTCATGAGAGCTTTATAGCTTTCCAGGTGGTCCAGGGGGTCGGTGGTCCCATCGTAGGGATCCACTTGAGGCATGCAGAACCGACTCTGAATCGGTTCCTCTTGGATTTCTTGGGAGAAGGGGGTCAGGCATCATCGCCCACTGGCTCCTTGGAGGAGCCCTGTATGTTGGCAAACTGGTGGGAGAGCTCCGCCAACTTGCACTCTTGCTCTTCTAGACGCCTCTCGACCAGGCACCGGATGGCCTTGTCAGTGGAGCCTTCCACTAAGGCCGCCGGAGAAGGAGTTGATAGCTGGGGGTGGTCACGATGGGGGGCCTTGCCTTGGCAGTGCTTGTCATACTTGATGATGGCATTATCATCCACCGGGGATCGGCTCTCCCGGTCTACCGACCCGGAATGATTTCTCTTTGTGGGGGTCTGGTGACTCCCACGGGGTTGGTCATGGCCCGTGGATGGGATGGCTTGCCTTGGATGGAGTGCAGGCCTCCACGGAGGCCCGCGGCTTGGGCCGCGAGGGTCTTTGGTTGAGGTTGAGTGACCAGGGAGCGGTGCTGATGCTGTAATTGCCTTATGGCCGCAGTCAGTGCTTACATCTATTAGACAAGTATGGCATACTGGACGTCTGCCATGGGAGGTTGAGGAGGAGCGAGAAGCTCCCTCTCTGGGCTATGTGGGCCCAAGGGAGAGGAGGTGTCTCCCGCTCGACTGGCGGAGGCTTCTCTTTCGCGAGTCACCACTATGCTTCAAGTAAAGCTATCAAGCTCGTGGAGGGGTTGTACAGGATTTTTCTCTCCCTACCTGGCGTGCCAATCTGTTGCCGACCTTATCGTTGTGGCTTGTAGCTGTGAGGTGGCACCGGATGTCCGCCCCTTTTACTCCGGAATCCTGGTGTTCCCAGACCTGTAAAATAATGTTAGAGACTCGGGCCGGGGATCCTGGCGATGGCACTCTGATGATCAAGTCAGCGAATGGCAAAGTGGAACAGATCTCCTAAGACGGATCCCACTTCAGTCTCTGTGCTTAGAGGAGTTTTTAATGAAGGATTGAGTAGGAGAAAATGAGAGAGGGAGGTGCTTGAGTTACGGTGATTGTGCTCGTGAGACTCGCTCTGGGAGTCCTCTGGGAGCCCCTCACTTTCAAGTCACTTACCTCGTTACTTCGTGTGTTTGCCCTCATTTGATTGTCCTTACCTTGCTTCTTGCCCGTTGGTGCCTTTTAGATCGTCGATTGCTCCAGTGCCTCGATTCTCCCCCTCTGGGGGGCTTAGGGGTCAACAGTGTCCGTTGGCTGCTCTTCCCAGGTTATTTCCTCTCATAGTTGGGAGTTAAATTATGAACTTGTCTCACCCGACATGTTGTCATGAAGGGAAAAATTATGTGGAACCTTAATCTGGGCATAGCCACCCTCGGGTTTGAGATGCTGAATGCAGCCTTCCCCTTCGGGAGGTTCCAGGTGGTTGGCTGCAGGATCTGACATCTCGATCGGGGCACCCCTTCCAAACTGGTACAAACGAGGTTACTCATACTGTTATAGATTTGGGGGCACCATACTGGGTGCACCGCACTGCGCGTGTCTGCCTCGGTGGCTATTCTTGGGCATGGCGCTTTCGTCCTTCCCAATGCTTACAAGGAGAGGGCTCAACTTCGACCGAGGTGAGCTCGACCCTTGGGGAGCCACCTGGCGAAGGAGCAGAGGAGGGCTCGACTCCGGTCGAGGTGGGATCGACCCTTGGGGAGCCACCTAGCGAAGGAGCGGAGAAGGGCTCGACTTTGGTTGAGGTGGGCTTGACCCTTGGGGAGCCACCTGGCAAAGGAGCGGGGAGGGCTTGACTCTGATCGAGGTGGGCTCGACCCTTGGGGAGCCACCTGGCGAAGGAGCAGAGGAGGGCTCGACTCCGGTCGAGGTGGGTTCGACCCTTGGGGAGCCACCTGGTGAAGGAGCGGAGGAGGGCTCGACTCCGACCAAGGTGGGTTCGACCCTTGGGGAGCCATATAGTGAAGGAGCGGAGGAGGGCTCGACTCCGGCCGAGGTGGGCTCGACCCTTGGGGAGCCACCTGGTGAAGGAGCGGATGAGGGCTCGACTTCGATCGAGGTGGGCTCGACCCTTGGAAGCCACCTGGCGAAGGAGCGGAGGAGGGCTCGACTTCGATCGAGATGGGATCGACCCTTTAGGAGCCACCTGGCGAAGGAGTGAAGGAGGGCTCGACTCCAATCGAGGTAGGCTCGACCATTGGGGAGCCACCTAGCGAAGGAGTGGAGGAGGTGCCGAGCTCAGGCCGAGGTGAGCACGACCGTTGGTGAGGCCACCTGGCAGGGGAGCTCGAAAGAAAACTCGACGCGACGCTATCTACCTATCTGGCTGCCAGCTAGATCCGAAGTGTACTCTACATCAGCGGTCTTGTCATATCACTTTCCATTCCTCGTCTTGCAAACAACTATAAAAACTGGAGTATTCAAATGAATGCCTTACTTGGCTCTTAAGATATTTGGGAGATTGTAGAGTAGGGATATGTTGAGCCCTAAGATGACAACAATCTCATAGCAAATCAAAGAACAACAATCTCGGAGCTTTGAAAGAATGATAAAAAGGCTCTCTTCTTCATCTATCAAGGCCTAGATGAGGCTGCATTTGAGAAGGTTGCTAGTGCTACCAACTCCAAGCAAACATTGGAGATTTTACAAAATTCTTACAAAGGTGTAGAAAAAGTAAAGAAAATTCACCTCCAAACTTTAAGAGATGAGTTCGAAGCTTTGCAAATGAAGGAGTCTGAAGTCATAAAAAACTTGAACACTATGATCGTGGATGAGCTTATGGGTTCACCTCAAGCTTATGAGCAAAGAATATTGAAAAGAAAACAAGAACCATTGGAGCAAGTTTTACAAAGCAAGCTCTCCGTCAGTGACAACAAGAGGAAATCAAAAGGTGAAAGTAGTCAAAGAAGCTACAGTCGTGGTCGAGGACGTAGTCGTGCTAGAGGTCGAGGTGGAGCCTGTGGGAATGGAAGAAATCATTGTAACCACAACAATATATGGGAAGGCAACCAAACTCGTAGAGGAAGATGACAAAGAGGTAAAGGCTGAAGGTATGACAAGGGTCAAGTTCAATGTTACAATTGCAATAAGTTTGGGTATTACTCTTTTGAGTCCTACTCCAATTGATCTAATCAAGTTCATGAGAAAGCCATTTATGTCAAGAATGAAGATGATGGAGATGACGTGCTACTACTAGCACGAAAAGGAGGAGAAGCTACCAATCAAAATATGTGGTTTTTGGACTCCGGTGCAAGTAACCACATGATGGGGCATAAAGAAATCTTCATGTAGCTTGATGAATCGGTGAATAGCCATATCTCATTTGATGATGCTTCCAAGATAAAAGTAAAGGGCATTGGTAAGATACTTATTCAACTCAAAGATGGAAGTCAACAGTTTATTTCCAATGTCTATTATGTACCTGATATAAAAACCAACATTCTTAGTGTTGGGCAACTTTTGGAGAAAGGGTTTGATATGTAACTGGAAGATAGAAGCTTCTACCTAAGGAAACATAATAAATTGATTACTTATGTTCCTATGTCAAATAACCGTATATTTATGCTAAACATAAATCATGTTATTGCTAAATGCTTAAGTACATGTATGAAGGATGTTTCTTGGCTTTGGCATTTGCGGTTTGGACATGTCAACTTTGGTGCTCTAAAACTTCTTTCAAGTAAGAGAATGGTAAAAGGGCTACCCTATATTGATGCTCCTAATAATATATATGAGGGGTGTGTTTTTGGCAAACATCCAAGGAGTTTTTCAAAGAAGTCTTACAACAAAGTAAAAACACCACTTCAACTTATCAATTCCGATATTTGTGGACCGATCACTCCAAGCTTATTTGGAGATCGTCATTATTTCCTAACTTTTATTGATGATTTCAGTAGGAAAACTTGTGTGTACCTCTTGAAGGAGAAGTCAGAAGCATTTCAAGCTTTCAAGGAGTTTAAAGCTTTGGTGGAGAATCAAAGTGGCTATACTATCAAAGTATTACAGTCAGATCGTGGAAGAGAATTCACATCCAAGGAGTTTAAAAATTTTTGTAAATCTCATGATATTTGGAGACCCTTGACTGCATCATACTCACCCCAACAAAATGGAGTCACAAAAAGGAAAAATCGAACCATACTTGACATGGTTTGAAGCATGCTTAAAACAAAGGAGATGACAAAGGAGTTTTGGGGAGAAGCCATAAATTATGTGGTTTACTTGCTTAATAGATGCCCTACAAAAAAATTGGAAGAAATAACACCACAAGAGGCATGGAGTGGTTAAAAGCCTGATATCTCACACTTGAAGGTATTTGGGTGCATAGCTTATGCACATATTTTAGATCAAAGGAGAGGCAAGTTAGATGACAAAAGCTTATCATGTATCTTCATCGACTACGATGCAAGATCTAAAGCCTACAAACTCTATGAACCAAAAGCCAAGAGAGTCGTCATAAGCCGAGATGTAAAGTTTCAAGAAGATGGTATATGAAATTGGAACACTAATATGGTGATGATACAAAATGAAGAGCAAATCAAGGAGCAAACAAGTGAGCCAACACTACCTTCATCTCCTACTTTATCAGATGAAGATTGTTCAATATCACTAAAGACAAGAAGCATTCAAGATTTATATGAGGTGACAACTCCCTTAAATTTTATTTGTCTTTTTCCTAATGAAGAAATAATTTCTTTTGAAGATACTATCAAAGATGAGAAGTGGAGGAAAGCTATGAATGAAGAGATAAAAGCCATAGAAAAGAATGAGACATGCGACCTAACTTCTTTACCAAGAGGAGTTGAATCAATTGGAGTAAAGTGGGTTTATAAAGTCAAGAAGAATATGCAAGGTGAAGTAGAAAAATACAAAGTACGACTTGTGGTTAAAGGCTATAAGCAAAAGGCTGGGATTGACTACAATGAGATATTTGATCCTATTGCTCGAATGAAAACTATTCATTTGGTGATTTCTTTGGCAGCTCAAAATAAATGAAAAGTTTTTTAACTTGATGTTAAATCAGATTTTCTTAATGGCTACTTGAACGAGGAGGTGTACATTGAGTAACCCAATAGTTATATCAGAAGTGGGTAGAAGATAAAGTGTTAAAATTAAAAAAAGTGCTCTATGGTTTGAAGCAAGCACACTCAAGAATTGATGCATATTTCAAGGCTATTGGTTTTGTTCGATGCTCTTATGAACAAGCTCTCTATGTCAAAAGGAATGATGGGACTATATTACTTGTCTCATTATATGTTGATGATCTTATCTTCACTAGCAATTCTATACAATTGATCAAATAATTCAAGAAGGCAATGGCGAAAGAATTCGAAATGACTTATATCATATTTTTTAATCAAGTAGAAAACGGGATTTTTATTTTCCAAGAGCACTATGCAAAAGAAGTGATTAAAAAAACTCAAAATGGAAGATTGCAATCCTATTAGCACACCGGTAGAGAGTGGTGCAAAATTATCCAAGAATGATGAAGGTAAGGCGATTGATCCTATACTGTACAAAATTTAGTAGGGTGCTTGAGATACTTGACATGTATAAGACTGGACATACTATATGATGTTGGTTTGGTGAGTAGATTCATGGAGGAACCAAAATCATCTCATTGAAAGGCCACTAAAAGAATCTTATGCTATATTCAAGGTACTCCAAGTCTTGGCTTATTTTATTCTCATTCTAATAATTTTCAACTTGAAGGGTATTTCGATAGTAACTGAGGGGAGACTTGGATAATCGGAAAAGTACTTCTGGATTTGCATTTTTCATGGGTGATACGGCATTTTCATGGATGTTAAAGAAGCAATCGATTGTTACTCTTTCAACTTGTGAAGTCGAATATGTTGCAGCATTTTCATGTGTTAGTCATGCAATATGGCTAAGAAGCTTATTAAAGGAGATTAATTTTGATCAAAATGAAGCTACACAAATTTATATTGATAGCAAGTGTCACGCCCCGAATTCAATACCGGAATCGGCTACGTGACCGGCCGCACAAACCCTAGATTTTACCCTAGAGATTATGCAAGGCCTAGGTACACAACAATTCAAACATATCCAAGTTAAATTAATATTATATTAATAATCCATTAGCAATGTATAATTCATTATTTAACTCGATGATCATAAATTGGTCTACTGACTCACAAACATCAGTAACCGAACTAACTAACTAATTAGCTCAACTAACATGATGCTCCGTCTCACGCCCAGCCTAGATCCTCTTTAAGTATCCTGAGACTCTGAAAGAAAACAGATGGTAGGGAGTGAGCTACATAGCCCAGTAAGGGTTCCAAAATAATCACCAATAATAATTTACATGTATATGAAAGACAGTAAACATTAGCATAACATATGACGAAATCAACAATTCAGATTTCATGTTTAACAAAAACTTTGGAATTTTTACTTTTTTTTCTTTTATAGAATTTTCCAATTATTTAACCATTATCTTTAGGGTTCTGGACTAACCACGGTCACACTCCAGCCTGTGACTGGCACACTATTGTCACACTCCAGCCTGTGACGGGCACACTGTTGTCACACTCCAGCCTGTGATGGGCACACTGTTGTCACACTCCAGCCTGTGACGGGCACACAAATTATCACACTCCAGCCTGTGATGGGCATACTGAGAAACTACGGTATCGCCGTGGCATGGCTAGTCCAAACACCAGTTCACTTAACACTTTATCATTTTTTTTTTCACATAGTCGGATCATGTCACTTTCCAACGATCGCTATCATGATCAAACACATTTCAAGATTACTTGGCAAATGCAAACAACACTAACAACAAACTCGTTTCGTAACCCGGAAATCAAATCATGCTATCCGAAAACTACTATGCATGAAAAATATTTAATTTATGCTCGAATCAAATCAGGTCATGTAAAATATATTAATAATACGGTGATCAAGTTTAGAATTCCTTACAAATCAACTATCCACGCTTGTACTAATCCGAACTCGAAATCGGTGCGACGCCTTCTCGCTCAGAAGACTGATTCTCTACATAGATAAATAATTTTAATTAAAACTAAATTCTCAATTTTTTTACGAATCTTGAAAGCAAATCGCTGATTTTCTCTCTCTTCCTTTTCTCCCTTCCTTCTCTCTCCTCTTTCCCTCTCCTCTTTCTCTCTCCTCCTTCTCTCTCCTCTTTCCCTCTCCTCCTTCTCTCTCCTCTTTCTCTCTCCTCCTTCTCTCTCCTCTTAACATATATTTATATATATTTATTTTTTTATTTTTTTTTATTTTTTTTTCTGGCCGTACAGAATTTTTTTTTTCTTTTCTTTTCTCTTTTTTTTTTCCTTCTTCTTTCTTTCTTTCTCTTCTCTTTTCTTTCTCCCGAACACCCCTCCTCGTTTTTTTTTTTTTTCTTCTTCGGCCGATCCGGCGTCCCAACCCCCCCTCCACCTGTCGGCAAGTCGTAGGGGCTCTCACAGACCTTGCGCAAGGCGGCGACGACGGCGGTGGCGACGACGGCGGCGGCGGCCGATCCCAACAAACCGAAACAAAAAAAAACCCATCCAAATTAACAAAAAAAACCTCCCAAAAATTTGCAATAAAAGAAAGGACCTCATCGACGGCGTTGGGGAGCTTCCGGTCATTCGTCGGAGAGGGAAAGAGAGCGTGATCATGGTTCTAGGGACGGCGGTGAGGGGTTTAAAGCGAAAAACAACGAGATCCCCTCGCCGTTAAAAACCCTACCACCCGTCCCAAACCCTTACGGGTCTTCCGCCGACCTCCTCCCTTGCCTCTCACGACTCCTCCCTCCGAGTCCTCCGGCGAAAAATCCGGCGAAGTCTCCCCCTGTTCCGTCTCCTCTGTTTCTTTGTTTTTTTTTTTTTTCCTCAGTTTGGGTTGAAGTCGGCTGGGTCTGCCGACTTCAGCCCAGGCCAGAGTTTACATTCTCCCCCCGTTAAAATAAATTTCGTCCTCGAAATTTACGTACCTGGTATTTCGAAAAGCTGTGGATATTTTGTTCGCATCTCTGTTTCAAGTTTCCATGTAGCTTCTCTTTTACTGTGATTGCTCAATTGCACCTTCACATAGGGTATGATTCGGTGTCTCAATTCTTGTTCCTTACTGTCAACAATTCGTAAAGGCACCTCCTCATAGGTCAAATCCTCTTGAAGTTGCAATGGCTCATAATCTATTGCATGATTAGGATCAGGAATGTATTTTCGTAACATAGATACGTGAAACACGTTGTGCACTCCAGATATAACTGGTGGCAGAGCTAATCGGTAGGCCACCTCACCAACCTTATCCAAAATCTCAAATGGTCCCACAAATCTCTGGCTCAACTTTCCTCGTACACCAAATCTCATCATACCCTTTGTGGGAGACACTTTCAAAAAGACATGATCACCAACATTGAATTCCAGCTCTCTTCGTCTCTTATCAGCATAACTTTTCTGTCGGCTCTGAGCAGTACGCAAACGTTCTCTGATCATTTGTACCTTCTCCATTGTTTGTTGCACTATTTCTGGACCCAACAATATTCTTTCTCCCACATCATCCCAGCAGATAGGAGATCTACACTTCCTACCATATAAAGCCTCAAAAGGCGCCATTTGAATACTAGCTTGATAACTATTATTGTAGGCAAATTCTATTAACGATAGATGACAGTCCCAAGCACCACCCAAGTCCATAACACAAGCTCTCAACATGTCTTCCAGAATCTGGATGGTTCGCTCAGACTGTCCATCAGTTTGGGGATGAAAAGCTGTACTAAAACTTAATTTGGTCCCCAATGCTTTATGAAGACTCTTCCAAAATTGTGAAACAAACCTACTGTCTCGATCCGATACTATAGAAATTGGAATCCCATATAGTCTCATAATTGGTTCTATGTACAAGTTTGCTAATTTTTCCAGAGAGAGTCCGATACGAAAAGGTAAGAAATGAGCTGACTTCGTTAGTCGATCCACAATCAACCATATCGCATTATTTCCCTTAGGAGTTTTGGGTAACCCTGTCACAAAGTCCATGGTAATGTGCTCCCATTTCCACTGAGGAATCGCAAGAGACTGCAATGGTCCAGCAGGTCTTTGATGCTCAGCTTTTACCTGTTGACACACCAAACATTGAGCCACATACTGAGCTATATCTTTCTTCATACCAGACCACCAAAAGTTTTCACGTAGATCTCGATACATTTTTGTACTTCCCGGATGCATCGTATATACTGAACTATGTACTTCTTCCATAATTTCATTCTTTAATTTTGGAAGTTTAGGAACACATAATCTGTTACCAAATCTCAAGGTACCATCTTCATATATAGTAAATTCAGATTGTACACCAGACTCAACTGTCTCTTTATTTTCTGAAGCTCTAAATCTTCCTTCTGAGCTGATTTAATTTTGTCAATCAGGATAGATTGTACCATAATATTTGCTAATTGCATCCCAGAATTATGAATTCGTACCTCGATCTCTGATCTTTCCAGATCCATTAAGATGTGCTTTTGATTAGTAATTAAAGTTGCCAACTTACTCGGGGTTTTCCTACTCAGGGCATCTGCTACAACATTTGCCTTTCCTGGATGGTAGCTGATAGTCAGATCATAATCCTTTAATAGTTCCAACCATCTTCTCTGTCTCAAGTTCAATTCCTTCTGAGTAAATATATAATTTAAACTTTTATGATCTGTAAAGATTTCACAACGACTACCATACAGGTAATGTCTCCATATCTTTCAAGCAAATACTACAGCTACTAACTCTAAGTCATGAGTGGGATAATTTGACTCATATGATTTTAGCTGTCTAGAAGCATAGGCTATCACCTTTCCATTTTGCATTAGCACACAACCGAGACCCTTTCGGGATGCATCACTATATATGCAAAACTCCCCTGTCTCCATAGGAACAGTCAATACTGGGGCAGTGATTAACCGTTTCTTCAATTCTTGAAAACTCTGCTCACAATCATCTGTCCATTCAAATTTTGTTCGTTTCTGGGTCAGACGAGTTAAGGGTATAGCAATAAGAGAAAATCCTTCAACAAACCTTCGATAATATCCTGCCATTCCTAGGAAACTACGAACTTCGGACACATTAGTGGGTCTCTCCCACTCTACTACTGCTTCCACTTTCTTTGGATCCACAGAAATACCATCCTTAGAAATAACATGACCAAGGAAAGAAATTCTGTCCAACCAAAAGTCACATTTTTTTAGCTTGGCAAATAATTTCTCCTCCTTGAGTATTTGTAATACTATCTTTAAGTGCTCCTCATGTGCTTGTAGACTTTTTGAATATATCAGTATATCATCAATAAATACTACTACAAATTGATCCAGATATGGTCTAAACACTCAGTTCATGAGATCCATGAAAACTGCAGGTGCATTTGTCATACCAAAAGGTAGAACCAAAAATTCATAGTGTCCATATCTAGTTCTAAAAGCTGTCTTTGGTACATCCTCTGTCTTTATCTTCAATTGATGATAACCAGAACGAAGATCAATTTTTGAGAATACCTGTGCCCCCTGTAATTAATCAAATAGATCATCAATCCTTGGTAAGGGATATTTGTTCCTTATAGTCACTTTGTTCAATTCTCGATAATCAATGCAAAGCTGAAAACTTCCATCCTTCTTCTTTACAAATAAGACCGGAGCACCCCAGGGAGACACGCTAGGTCTGATAAATCCTTTATCCAACAGTTCTTGCAATTGCTCCTTAAGTTCTTTTAATTCTGTCGGAGCCATTCTATAAGGAGCTTTGGAGATGGAACCTATACCTGGTATAAGATCGATAGAGAACTCAATCTCTCTATCAGGAGGTAATCCTGACAGATCATTGGGAAAGACCTCCGGAAATTCTTTCACAATGGGTATGTCTTCCAGCTTTAGCTCCTGCTGTTGAGTATCTATCACCGTTGCCAGAAATCCTTCACAACCTTGTCTGAGGAGTCGCTTGGCAATAGAAGCTGAAATTACCCTCCTCATAAGAGTTAACTTGTTTCCCTTAAAACAGAACTCTGATTGATCAGGAATTTGAAATTTCACAATTTTCTCAAAACAGTTGATGGAAGCATGGTTTGCTGTCAGCCAATCCATTCCAAGGATTATATCGAAGTCTTTCATATCCATGACTATCAAATCGGCTTTCATTGTTCTACCTTCGATATTCAATCTACATTTCTTGCAGATTTGATTAACCACAAAAACATCCCCACTAGGAGTGGAAATACAGAGTTCAAATTCTAAAGATGTCGGGGTTAACTCATTATTCTCCCTAACCAATCTAACAGATACGAAAGAGTGTGTAGCGCCAGTATAAAAAAGAACATAAACATTACTGGAAAATAATTTGATCATACCTGTCACTACAGAATTTGATGCATTAGCATTCTGCTGGGTGAGTGAATAAACCCGTCCCTGAGTTACTGTTTTCTGTTGCCCTTCAAATTGCTGTTTTCCACGAGGTAATTGATGCTGTGACCCCTGACCAGATGGACATACAACTGCCTTATGTCCCGGTTTACCACAGTTATGGCACTTCCACTCATCTGGCCACGTACAATCCCGCTTATAATGGGAACCACCACACTTAAAGCACTTGACATCATTCTTTGGTTGGGTCTTGTCATCTGAAGTAACATTGTCAAGCTTCCTGGTTTTTGCATTGGTACCTTTATAGAATTGGCCTTGATTCCCTCTTGTTCCAGATCTCTTCTTTAATGCTTTTTCTCTTTCAGCTTGAGCCACATCCAATTCCCTTTCTATAATTAATGCTTTATTAACAACCTCTTTATAAGTTGGTAGCTCAAAAGCAATCACTTGATGCTGGATCCGACTTCTAAGTCCATTTTCAAATTTCCTGGCCCGGATTCCTTCATCAGCTAAGAGTGATGGAGCATATCTCGACAATTCCTCAAACTTTGAGGCATACTGAGAAACAGTTAAAGTACCTTGCTCCAAGCGATCAAATTCTCGAAATTTTTGTACCCGAACACTTTGAGCAAAATATCTCTCATAGAAAACCTTTCTAAAATCTGTCCAGGTAAAAGGTGTATCATTTGGTCCTTGTTTTCCGAGCTCCAGTTCCCACCAAGCAGCTGCCTCATCTTGCAATAAAAAGGTAGCGAATGTAACTTTCTCCTCTTCTGGACACCGCAAGGCTTGGAAAACTTTCTCAACAGCTTTAAGCCATCCCTCTGCCTCCATGGGATCAGAAGTCCCCTTGAATGCCGGTGGCGCGTACTTCTTGAGATCTATTAATGTAATTGACCATTCTTGAGGAATTCTGACTTCTGGCTGTTGTCGTTGTAATAATAACTGTTGCATAAATTGCTGTTGTTGCTGTTAGGCTTCGATAAATCTTAGTGTATCAGCTCTTGCAGTAGCTTGCTGCTGCACTAAAATCTGTAATAGCTGAGGAAGACCCATCTGGTCCCCAGGCTGAACTCTAGATCCACCCGGTGTTCCTGTTTCAGCAGTTCCAGTCTCCGGGGTGTTATCCAAAAGATTGGGCACTGGCTCATGATGATGCTCCTCATTACCAGTGTTGTCCACCAGATTCGGCATTGGGTCCTGTGGACGTTCCTCATTATCAGATAAGGCTCCAGCATTCTCATGCTGCTCAATAGGATCCCAAGCATTTGCTCCATCTGCAAATCTTGTGGGCCTCCTAACACGTCCACGTCCACTACCACGCGCCATGGAAAAACCTACACCGATCATTGTTAGTATACAACTAACACTCAGATGATCAAAACAATCATGACATAATATCTACCCCACATATGGATCAACCCATACTCTCTCTCGTTGAGCTTATATCCTAAGATCCTAGAACCTGGTTTGCTCTGATACCACTCTGTCACGTCCCGAATTCAATACCGGAATCGGCTACGTGACCGGCCGCACAAATCCTAGGTTTTATCTTAGAGATTATGCAAGGCCTAGGTACACAACAATTCAAACATATCCAAGTTAAATTAATATTATATTAATAATCCATTAGCAATGTATAATTCATTATTTAACTCGATGATCATAAATTGGTCTACTGACTCACAAACGTCAGTAATCGAACTAACTAACTAATTAGCTCAACTAACATGATGCTCCGTCTCACGCCCAGCCCAGATCCTCTTTAAGTATCCTGAGACTCTAAAAGAAAACAGATGGTATGGAGTGAGCTACATAGCCCAGTAAGGATTCCAAAATAATCACCAATAATAATTTACATGTATATGAAAGACAGTAAACATTAGCATAACATATGACGAAATCAACAATTCAGATTTCATGTTTAACAAAAACTTTGGAATTTTTACTTTTTTTTCTTTTATAGAATTTTCCAATTATTTAACCATTATCTTTAGGATTCTGGACTAACCACGGTCACACTCCAGCCTGTGACTAGCACACTATTGTCACACTCCAGTCTGTGACGGGTACACTGTTGTCACACTCTAGCCTGTGACGGGCACACTGTTGTCACACTCCAGCCTGTGATGGGTACACAAATTGTCACACTCCAGCCTGTGACGGGCACACTGAGAAACCACGGTACCGCCGTGACATGGCTAGTCCAAACACCAGTTCACTTAACACTTTATCATTTTTTTTTCACATAGTCGGATCATGTCACTTTCCAACGATCGCTATCACAATCAAACACATTTCAAGATTACTTGGCAAATGCAAACAACACTAACAACAAACTCGTTCCGTAACCCGGAAATCAAATCATGCTATCCGAAAACTACTATGCATGAAAAATATTTAATTTATGCTCGAATCAAATCAGGTCATGTAAAATATATTAATAATACGGTGATCAAGTTTAGAATTCCTTATAAATCAACTATCCACGCTTGTACTAATCCGAACTCGAAATCGGTGCGATGCCTTCTCGCTTAGAAGACTGATTCTCTACATAGATAAATAATTTTAATTAAAACTAAATTCTCAATTTTTTTACGAATCTTGAAAGCAAATCGCTGATTTTCTCTCTCTTCATTTTCTCCCTTCCTTCTCTCTCCTCTTTCTCTCTCCTCCTCTCTCCTCTTTCTCTCTCCTCCTTCTCTCTCCTCCCTCCCTCTCCTCCTTCTCTCTCCTCCTTCTCTCTCCTCTTTCCCTCTCCTCCTTCTCTCTCCTCTTTCTCTCTCCTCCTTCTCTCTCCTCTTTCTCTCTCCTCTTAACATATATTTATATATTTATTTTTTTATTTTTATTTTTATTTTATTTTATTTTATTTTCCGGCCGTACAGAATTTTTTTTCTTTTCTTTTCTCTTTTTTTTTCCTTCTTCTTTCTTTCTTTCTCTTCTCTTTTCTTTCTCCCGAACACCCCTCCTCGTTTTTTTTTTTTTTTCTTCTTCGGCCGATCCGGCGTCCCAACCCCCCCTCCACCTGCCGACAAGTCGCAGGGGCTCTCACAGACCTTGCGCAGGGCGGCGACGACGGCGGCGGTGGCGACGACGGCGGCGGCGGCCGATCCCAACGAACCGAAACAAAAAAAACCCATCCAAATTAACAAAAAAAACCTCCCAAAAATTTGCAATAAAAGAAAGGACCTCACCGGCGGCGTTGGGGAGCTTCCGATCGTTCGTCGGAGAGGGAAAGAGAGCGTGATCATGGTTCTAAGGGCGGCGGTGAGGGGTTTAAAATGAAAAACAACGAGATCCCCTCGCCGTTAAAAACCCTACCACCCGTCCCAAACCCTTACGGGTCTTCCGCCGACCTCCTCCCTTGCCTCTCACGACTCCTCCCTCCGAGTCCTCCGGCGAAAAATCCGGCGAAGTCTCCCCCTGTTCCGTCTCCTCTGTTTTTTTTTTTTTTTTTCTCAGTCTGGGTTGAAGTCGGCTGGGTTTGCCGACTTCAGCCCAGGCCAGAGTTTACAGCAAGTCAGCAATTGCTTTGGGAAAGAATCCAGTTTATCATCAAAGGAGCAAACATATAGATATTCGCTTTCATTCAATCCGGGAGCATGTGAAGAACAAAGATGTGAATCTTATTTATGTAAAAAGTCATGATCAAATTGTCGACATTTTCACTAAACCACTTGGAGCTGATCTCTTAAACAAATTCAAGGAACTACTTGGTATGAATCATGGAAAATAATTAAGTTTAAAAGGGGTTGTTGAAAATTTTAAAAAAAGTTAAACTTAATCGTGGACAAGTTTCCAAGAGTCTTTTGATACTTTCGAGGATCATAGAATGTTGTCTTGTTCCAAGAGTCCTTCAATACTTCCAAAGATTATTGAATTAATATTGTCTTGTTATTAGCAATGACTTTTAGGATATTCTATGAAATTTACTTACAATTCCTTAACATGTATGAAACCAAAATGTCACTTTGATTAAATATGACTTTTGATAATTTATGAAGGATAAGTGAATGATCGTAAAATTTTCTATATAAAAAGATGTACTTAAACCATCTTAAATTATAAAAATTTTAATAAAATATTAAATTTTTTTATTCTATTAATTTTTATTTATTTTTTTTTTTTTCTTTCCAAATATTCTCTTTCCATCTATTCTATCCTATCAAAGTAGGACGAACAAATTCGATTGCCTCAGAAGCTTTCTTCTCTTCCATTCCCGCTAAGCGTTGCCAACCCGGTTTGATAACACAAACTTTGTACAAAGGTTTTCCTCCGCTCACCAATAATCCCCCGTGCCAACCTGATTCCATAACATCGTTATCAATTTCTCGATTTCTTTCACTCAGAAGCTCCTGAATGCTAACAGCCATATCTTTGCACTCTTCCATTACAGCAAGCACTTGAATACCCAAGCTTCTAATCGTACTGTATCGAGTAGACGTCGTATGTGCACCTCCTCCTCGATGACATTAGCCTGGAAATTTTCCTATTGCAAAGCTTGAGCCAGGTTGGGCGGTCAGCGGGGGTCTCACCGGAGATCCTGTTTGCAATCCCGAGCTGCCGCTTCAATTCAGCAGCCTCCTCAGCTCTTTGGACAATATGATCATAGCAGATATACCGCCCGCAAGCAGTGCTACTCATTGCCTCACAGACACATACATGAACCTCAGCTATCCTGTTCACATCAACTGTTGCAAGCAATCCCTCTGCAAACATCTCATGAGCTCCTGCACGGTGTAGTGGGAGAAGTTTTCAGAACAATGGTGTAGAACTCTGCTGGTCAATAGCGATGTTTGACTGTAGAACTTCATAGGAGCTCAATTCAAATTATGAGGCAAAGGCATGAATATGGTGGAAGGAAAGAGTCCTCACCTTTGAGGTATGCGATGGATCCTGTGGGGTTCCGGTGGCAAAATCGTGGTCCGGTGACAAGAGCCGGGCAAACAGTGACTAGCTTCAAGTCCCTTCCTCGAGCTGCTCGCCAAGCTGCTTTCTCTGCCATTGTCTTGCCCAGTGCAAACCATAGCTGCAACCATTTGTGTTGAAGTCCAGAGTTGAAGAAGGCAGAGTGCATTGTTAGCATTTTGGTAATATAATTCATTGAAAATATATATTTCAGGGGGAAGTGTCTCACTTCCCCTATTTTCACTAAAAAAAAGGGGAATATATGCATATATATTCAGTGTTTCCGCTTTTACACTGAGCAGTACCTAGGATTTGAAAGGGCAAGTTCTTGGGGGAGAGGTGCCAGCTAACCGAACTAATGTTTTAGTATAATGTTTCCTGATTATATTTTATACATTCTTCCTGGCTTCATAGTCTTTTAAAACTTGGATTGTCCATGCCACGATGCCATAGAGCATTGGTGGAATATATGAGCTTTGATCGGAAATTAATAAGCAAAGGTTGGAAGTTATGGCTTATTTAAGCAAGACTTCCAACTTCTTCTGGGTGTATGATATTGTGTGAAACAATTTTGTGGTATAAGAGATATTAAAGATAACAATTTCTTCCTTCATTCTTCATGCCTCCTTTCGTGAACCATTATATCATTACGTGATAGTTTACAGTTTGAAAGTCTTGGCACGTTATTTCTGAATACCATCATCTAGTTTGATTGAACCCGGGGAGGTCATTGCTCCCCTGATCGTAGGTTTTTTACTACCAGAAACCATGGAAGAAAAAGGAATTCCTGGTTTCCCAAAGATAGGGCTTTGTGGGATCCATGGACTCCCTAAATCTCTTCAAATACTTTTTCTATATATATATATATATATATATATCCATGCTTTCAGTGAGATTTCTTAAGATTTTTTCAGGGAATAAAATACCAAATCAATTCAGATCCCCAAGAAGTGATCTCTACTATGCCATGTCAACTATGATTTAGTAGTAGTCGTCACCTTTTTATCCCGGCAGAGGCTTTCATCGCTCCAGTAATTCTCATCAACAATTGTGGGGAGACGGCGATTGGGAGGGGAGTTCTGCCGCCAAACACAAGCTAGTAGAGAGGAAGTAAATACACACCTTCTGACAGATTGAGTACGCACACAGGCTTCAATCACTCGCTCTGCCACTCTTGCCTCACTATCTGCCATGTACTTCTGTAGAGTTTGCAACCAAGAAGATATAGGAACCAAATACAAATCATCCGATAAGTGAAAATAATCTTATTTCTCCTTTTTTTTTTTTTTTTTTTTTTTTCTCACTTGGTTGTGTGGTTGAAAGAATGGAATTTGATCTTGTTCACCTAGCAGCTAGCAAATAATGAATAAGATTGGATGAACTTACTTATATTACTTCATAAAACATAGATGTTATGAAGTCAGAAATTAAGCTGCTCGAATATTGATCCAGAATATGGAAGTAGACATTACGATGGTACAGGGAATAATCCATTGGCAAAATTGTGAACAGCCTTTTATTCAGAGCTATATACAAACAAATGAAGTGAAAAACTAGTTAGGGTTGCCAGAAAATTTAAGTTTTCAGAAATTTTCACATGTTTTAGTGTTCATGATTTGATCTGTATGCTTATGGATGATAATGCTAATAAAGTGGGTAGTTATGACTTTTCATATTGGTCAGGAACTTAAATAACATTTTTTGACTAGTTTTTTTTTTATTTGAGACTGTGGTTTGCTACATAAATGGCCTATGACATCCAAGCAAATAACCATGAAAGCCACCACACCCATGCTCATGGTCATGGAATATAAACAGGTTAGCAATTTCACCAAATGCATTTCTTTGGTAATACCAAAATCTAACACAAGAAGGTCGCCCAAATAATGTTAGACCCTTCTATCGTACCTTGGGTCCTTGACAGTGAATGCATGATACCATACAGTTTGTTTGTGCGGAAGAACGGAAAACTTTGAGCCATTTCCGCAAGATATTTTTATGTTACTGATTATGATCACCGTGCAAGCTAGTTTGCCTGCCTTTACGCAAGAGCTAGCTGCTCGATGAGACTAGATGGACGGGCCACAATCGTTTCGGATAAGATCCATGGTGGGGGCGAAGGCAAAGGCACTGAATGATCGTTATCTTGACCTCATCACAGAATTGTACAGTATTTGATGATCATCATCAAATTATAAATAATTATTAAATAATCATTCATCAAAAATTACATAGCATCCTACGGTGACGCCTGTGGATTGCAAAAGATCTCCATGCGTATCAAATTTACTGAATGGACTGTTGATAACAAAAATTAAATTTTATAGAACGAAAGAATTTTATAAAATGCATCAGCAACCTATCCCGTTTCGATGCTTAAAACAAGAAATATTTTAAAATATCATGATTGAAATACTGAAATGCTCTACGAAACGTTAAACCAAGATCTAAATCCATGGTTGATAGAATCTTGGCTCACTCTTATACACAGGATGGATATGTATGTCCTTGATTCTGGAAATTGGCCCGGTTGTGGTGTCACCGCTTACCAACCTAAATAGATAAAACGGAAGTGTCAAAATCATATGGAATGACGTTTATTATGGGGTTATCCTCCTTTAAAAAAAAAAAAAAAAAAAAAAAAAAAAAAAAAAAAAAAAAAAAAAAAAAAAAAAAAAACTGAGAGGTGACAGGCGTCTTCCATCAGACTAACCACCAAACGGCCCGGTGCGGTGCATGCAAGCAAGCTTAGAGTACGGTTTTTGTTTTTTTTGTTTTTTTTTTTTTTGGGCGGGGGGGTAAGGGACTCTAATATGGTCCACAATTGGTTTATACGCGCATATCTCGAACACCTGCATCCCCTTCCACGGCTTCTGCCCTCATGGCACTGGCCGTAAGGAAAAGGAAGTTTACCCTGGCGATCAATTATTGGCGTCATGGGATTTTTGTGGCAACCCATAAATAACGCGCCATGAATGTCTCCTACAGCTCATCTCCTGCCAAAAGAGATTGAACGACCACCCGTATCTATCACCTTAGAACTAATATGCCTGACTGAAATATTTCTATGTCCGTCAGAAATAAATAAATAAATAAATAAATAAAAGAAATATTATCCTTCTCAGATATATAGCAACTTATATCTAGATGTGGACCACAAAATATCTTATATTACATCAAAATTTTAGTTGGACCAGCCTTATTATTGTACCGATGATTCGGTATATAATTAATTTATAGATTTGAACCCATAAATAATTTTTTTTATATTATATTTTATTATGCATGTTCATAATTTTATTTTTTAATTTAAATCTAAAAATATGAATAATAATGATAATTATGTGTATTTTTTTATTCCGTGAGAATTGCGATCAATCCGCCCAAAGTTGAGTCGGTATTCCAAAGAAAGGATCAATTATTTCTGCGAACCACTTACGTCCGTTTCAAAGTTATAAAAACTTTTGTCCTCGTGCTCGAATACCTACCTACCTGTCACGCCAACCGGGGGGTCAGATACAATGCACGCGCGTACCAAGAATTCATGCACCTAACCCCGTGCTTTCGGCAGGTCACCGCGCCATATGGACGAAAGAAGGGCAGATAAGACCAAAAATAATAATAAAAAAATAATACTCACCACGTGGCACGAGTCATCTCCACTGCTATGTATAAAACCATCTATTTCAAATATAAACAAAAAAAAAATAAATAAATAGAGTATAACTTTCATTGATTTTTGACCCTTTTTTTTAAAAAAAAAAATATTTTAATGATATCACAAGCATGATATGATATCAAATATTGGAAGGCTAAATTATTGTAACTCCCTTCTCCGAACCACTCAGGCAGATATTTGGCACTGAGAGGTTATTCTATTTTGATTGGCAATTATGATATATCCATGGCTACGGATCATCCTATGATCCAGAATATCAGATTTATATTGTAGGATTGTAGTTTTATTTTTATTTAACATATTTATAGAAAAGCTAATTCGATTGCTGACTGGATAGTTTTTTTTGTAGCTCAACATTCGAAATCAGTTTGTGATTTGACTGGCACTCCGTTCCTGTACGGTTTAGAAATGTTTTACTTGCTGATTTTTTAGATTGTATTCACATTTGCTCGGAAAAATAGAATAAATCGATTTACCAAAAAAAAAAAAAAATGATACATCTATGTATCCTATTGTATTTTATAAAATAAAATAGGTGTTGCAGATTGGACTCACGAAAAAAAAAAAAAAAAAGCTTGAGTAGAAGGAATTATATTCCACCTACTCAAGCTCATAGCTACTCGTTTCTATGAATTATATTCATTAAATACTCATCTTGATTGGCCGTTAAAAATTAGTAGTAGTAATTGAAGGCATGCATGGTCATGTAGTACAAACTATACAAGAAATAATTTGTTGCTGAAGGCTAGGGCAATCATAATTCCATTCCAGTGCTAGCTAATGGTCTTCAACTCTAGGCACCTAGCATTTTATAGATTAATTAAGTAGTTAAAAGAGCATGTTTGGAGAAAACTTACCGAGTAGCCGGATACACCCCCACGATCAACGAAAGCCGAGGTGTGAAACACCGCGGTGCAACCATCAAACGCTTGGCATAAGCTTTCAAGGTCCATCATGTTGGCCATCACCGCCCATATGTCATCCCTTCCCGTCTCGCCAAACAGCTCCAATTCCCTCAGCTTGTCTAGATCTTCTGAGAAACCATTGGCAGCATACTACTAATTGACTGATAATTTAATAAAACTAGCTAGAATGAACAAAAACTTAGAAAAGAAAAATACCGCAGAAAATTTAAAAAAAAAAAAAAAATTTGTAACGAAGATGGCTCTCCGAAACAATACTTGTCAGCTTTCATCATACCGCAATATATTCTATGATTCCATGCTCAAATTTAACAAACAAAAAAAAATAGGATTCGAGTTGTATCTTTCGTACACGAGACTGATTGATATTCTTTAACAATCTCAACTGTTGATTCGTCTTTTGCATTTATTTCGAAGCACAACAAATCTCCTTCCTTCATCCACGGATCACGAAATTGATGGTAAGTACTTTAAAAGCCGTATAAAGCATGATCCAATGAGGTCGCCCTAAAAAATCAATCATTATTCCGCTAAAGATAACAAACCGAAGAGGCGAAAGGATGAAATCTTGTTGCAACGACGTAGAAAACTTTAAAAACTTCGACAAATTCTAACATCTTTTCGAATGTTGAGAACGTTCCGCTAGTAGCAGGGAACGGACACTAACAGTAACGATAAATAAATAAATAAATTTTTTTAAAATTATCAGGCTAATTAGTTGGACATTTTGTGACTTATTTGACCTTGGGTTTCGAGGACGAGGCGGACGGAGTAACCATGGGCGAGGAGGCGATTGACGATGGCGAAGCCGAGGAAGGAGACCGCGCTGGTGACGCACACCATTCTCCCGTGTCCCTCTCCCTCTTCACCGTCCGTCCACCGCCGGACGGCGCCCGATCCAGTCTTCCACGCCCCAAACTCCAAGCTTCCGCTACTCCGCGGCAGCATCTCCCGGAATGCCTCCACCTCCGCCTCCAAACTCTCCGTGCTCCTCAACACACCCATCCCCACTCTCTCCCCCTCCTCCCTCCCTCCTCTCCTTCCTCCCTCCGTGGATTGATTATATAACGAGTGAAGAATAGAACTGGCGACTTCTTTGCTGCACATAAAGAAGCTGATGGTGATGATATACTAACCCAAAAGCCAACAAGATGGGCCAACAAGAACGGAGTAAGATTGGAGAAGTGGGAAACAAGTGGGTATCGTGTTCCTTTCAGCTATATGGACCAGCAAGAAAGGAGCTCGGCTCGAGCGCCTAGTTGGGTGGAATATTGGAACGTTGAAGTCCATATTCTGGCGCACATACTTGTCCAGGGGAACGTATTTGGCCCGGAGGCTGGCCCTTGGGATCAATTTAACGTTTAGATGATTTGGGGAATGAGGGCTTGTCATCAGAGTTAATGAACAATTACGTCCAAAAAGATGTTCTGACGCTCTACGTTAACTGGCTTGTCTGGATGGCCCGTTATGCGGCTAATCCCTTCCCCTTGGGCACCATAGCCTAGAGTTCGAGCCAGCAGATCCCACTCCAATTATGAGATATCCTTCGAGCTCATGCTACAGGTTCGTATCTATTACTGGGCTACCTAACCATGCCACCTAGATCAAGGCGTGATTGACAAAACCTGAAAAATGGCTGATGTTACCATATCTGACGCACAAGCCATCGGCGAAAGCAAAATATTCCTTGTATAATTCTTGTCATTGATTTTTTTTTTTTTCCCCCCCAGTCTCACAGTCGAAGAAAAACAAAACTTGACCATGCACTCAGCAATGCGTTAAGTTAGCAAGATTGATTTATATCAATAATTCAAACATTATTTACATCATTGATCTGATCCTTTATAATACCTGTCTACATACAATAACGAACTTGCAAAATGAATGTTTATCATAAAGAGATATATCGTTCCCGTCCTGCCTTCACCTTCTTCCATTGCTACAAGAAGGCCTTTGGCTGTTGAATGAATAATCAACCCTTTGCAACCATAAGCTTCTCTCTTAAATGTGGATATATTTGATTTTTTTTTTTTGGTAATAAATGTGGATATATTTGGTTGACAGTAAAAAAGCATACAAGGATAGATTGCAACAGCTTGAATGATATCCTTTTCCTCTTCACCATCCCTCTTGATGATGATCCTCCTGTTTTCTTTGATTTTGTTATCTTGATTCGTATCTAATGTAATTTTTCCTGAATCCTAATGAAAGCTGGGTGGCTGTTTTGACTCCCACTTTATCAAAAAAAAAAAAAAAAATGTATACACAAGATAAACTATAAACATAAGTTCACAACATGAGAGTTTTTGAAAAAGAACAGTCAAAATTGGGAGTACCACCTCCATATTAAGCTTATATATATAAACATGAAAAGAACTTGGTCCAGTTCCATCACAAAGTCTATATGACCTGTCATATGACTAACACGCAGAATATATCACCTCTTTGCTGTTGTGCTCTCATACTATATCTTCTCATCCTCGCCCTTCTTGCATGAGGCCTTCAGTTGCCGTTCCAGCTGAAATAAGAAAGAGCCAAAGGCAATTCAGATAAAACTCCAGAATGCAATGCACAATTAGGACACACGATCATGACTGAAACGATATTATCCACGAATTAACTGATTAGTGAATCGTCCATATCACCATTATCAAGACAAGCTAGTGTTGCTTGCCTTGTGATCATAACCATATCTCCAATGTACATATGCATACAGCTAAATGTCAAAATGTTCCACACTTGTTTTTGAATTTACACTCATGGGGCTAAGAGCACATGCACCATTTGCACTAGTCGACTTGAACAGGGAATAGGCTGAGGCTCTTTTCTCTGCCAGTCTTATTCTAGGTTAAATCAAATACTACATAATAATATATAACTACATGCATCTTTTCTCTGATCGTAGTTCATTCCTATCTACACTACTAACTCTTGCATGACTTCCTGACAGCACAACCATCAGGAATCGAGGCTCTTTTTATTTTCCATTTTGTCCTCCAATTCTCTTGATGGTAGAGGAAACTGATAGAAGCGCAGCATTATGTACAATGCATGGTTTTCTATTCTATCTCTTAAGCACTATCTGGAGACAACAAGAAAGTGCATTTCTTTCTGAGAGAATGGTGGAGCCAACCAATACAAATCTCACTGTAGGATTTGGCCTCCCCATCTACTTCATGAAGCTCCCATCTTCTGGGTGTTGGGTTCTTCATTTACTCTGCTTGTATAGTTTTTGTTTATAAAGGGGGCTGGACCTTCCTGTGTCTGTGATGTCCACCTTGGGTCCAAGAGAGAGCCCTGGTGTGTTGTTGGGTGCGCAGAAGGTCTGCTTTGCGATTTTGTGTGAGCTGCTGGTGTGATGTACGTTAGGCAACACTCCCCCTTCCTGTTATTTCTTCTTCTTTCCCTTCTTTGTATTCTCCCCCATTTCATATCCCCTTCAAAATGAGAGGTGGTTTACCACCATTTTGCTCCAAAAAAAAAAAATCGTTGCAGTAATGACATGAGTACATGAAATTAGGTCGTATCTCATAAAAGAAGCACATTTTGGACACAACCGAAAATAGCCTATAACCTAACCTTGACCATTGATGAACTGAAATCAAAGCACAAGATGCTAAAAGGGTTCACATGTACTTCTTTTCCCTTTTTCAGCGAAGGAGAGGAGGGGGTGCAGACAGCATTCTTGTGTACTAATACATGGTGTCTTGCATGGTGATGTGATGCAAGCATGAAGTTCCTGGATTTGTTATTTATGTTGAATTACACAGTAATGATCATATAGAATTATCGAAAGCAAATAGACCTTAATCAAGAAGCCTTCTACCATCAAGGTCTGATCCATCTACAGCATTGCTAGTAGACCCATCCATTGTGAGCAAAGATTGATGCATGCAAATGCTACTGTGAGTTAGCATCACAGCAGAAAAAATGAAGAGAAAAATTACATCATGGAAATTCATAATGATTTGGAAAATGTAGCAGAATATTTTCTACCTGACTGTTTTTCGTATTTAATATTTGCAGCTCTTCAGTGAGACTCTTGATGCTGAAATTGAGGGCAAGTTATAGTCCAACTCTTAACATCTAGAGACCAGATAGATATCTGCTAGTTGGAAATAGATAACGGCATACCTTTGTTCCAAATGAACTGCATAAGCTTGCAATCTTCTCTCCCTAGTAGAAGCTAGAGGTAGCTGTATTGAGAACCAATTCAAGTTACTCAAATTGATCAAATTAGAGCAATAGTTATTCAGGGAATTGGTGAGCCCAGTTGTCTATGTTCCAGAGATTTGAATTTGAATCAAGACCCCAGCAAATAGCAATAGACCTACACAGAAATTCTTTCAGAATTTTGAATTATAAACCTGTACATTGATCATCTAAAGATATTAGCAGCCCCCTTGAAAAATCTCCTGGTTCTGTGACTGGGCACAAACATGGGTGTTTGGACTCGAAGAAAGACCAAACGAACATCAAACACAAAAGAGAGAGGCCCATGGCCACTAACAGGACAAGTTCACTACACAGTTAAGTAGAGGTACCGATTAAGTATAGGACTCATGGAATGGCAAAAGAATATTTTTGTCATCTAGAAAAGGAGCAATGGAGACCGAAATGGTTAATTTAACACAAAATCTCATTAAATAATAGGAAAATTCACAAGTAGTTTCAACTAAAGAAGGGTCCAAGATTGAAAATGAAAAAAACCCAAATGTCCGCAATCCATGAGGGGGCTAGATTATTGGAAAACAAGAGAAATCAAATATGAATAATAAATGATCAAGGTAGAAATCCCGAGAAGAGATTTGAACAAGGATGACCAAAGTCAAATAAAGTTCAGCATGAAAGGAAGCCCAAAGCTAGATAGGAGCTGTTGACGCTAAATCCTCGCTGACCGGATGGAGCGGCCTACCTGCCGGTTCGCTGTCGATGGGAGCCTGCAAAACAAATCCCTTGACCGGAATTTTTCAGGTGGGGGACACTCCGATGCCAAAGTTAGCAAGAAATTAGACAGCAGAATGGAGAACTTGAGAGCAGAGTGAGGTGGGAGAGAATGGAAAAGAAGAAAATCAACAGGGTGTCCTTGGAAGAGCTAGTTGTGGACTGGCTCTAACTTGCCTGGAATCACTCTCGAGTGTCCCCTCTTACCGATATTTATAGGCGTGACTGTAACTACTTATGATTATGGAAGTTAGTTAACGAAACTTCCTCATAACAGTAAGTAGTGACGGTCGGAAAATTAGTTATTCCATGATTATCCAAGCCGAAGCTGTCGACCATGTGGGTGGTTATAACAACCAGAACAACTTTTAACTATTTCGGGTTGAAGGATTGTTCATGTGCTTCAGATGCACTCTCTAAGGGAGGATTCGAAGTGAGCCTAACTGTCTCTTCGGATTGCGTTCCTTGGAATGGTCCGAAGGGATGTTAGTTATATGCTTCGAATCTATCCCTTTGGAATGAATTAAAAAATAAATAACTACTTACATGGTACTGAAGGGATGAATAACATATTTCAGATGTATCTTCTCCAGACCAGGCTGAAGACATGAAGCCGATCGAGATAATAATAATAATATATTTTAAAGGTGTTTCCTTCGAACCAGGTTGAAGACATGAAGTCGATAGAAACAATGATAAAACATTTCAGAGGCGCTCTCTTCGGACCAGGCTGAAGACATGAAGCCGAAAAAAATAATAATAAAATATTTCAGAGGCGCTCTCTTCGGACCAGGCTGAAGACATGAAGCCAAAGGAAATAATAATAAAATATTTCAGATGCGCTCTCTTCGAACCAGGCCGAAGACATGAAGCCAAAGAAAATAATAATAAAATATTTCAAAGGCGCTCTCTTCGGACCAGGCTTCAAGAGCACTAATCTAGCCGATAAACAAAAAATTGAAATTGGCTCAATTAATGGACCGGTAATTATCTTATATTAAACCGGATTACCATAACAGGAGCAATGTAGACCGAAGGATTAATTGAAAATAGTAGGCCATGAAATGACCACAACCTCAGAAGAATTGTCAAAATGAGGAGTCAAAACTTAATAATCAGATATTCCCAAACATGAGCAGGGGAATGAAGGGCCCACACAAACTATTGGTTAACGAGAATTTAGATGACTAATAAATTAGCAAGGTAGCAATCCCAAAATAGAGATTGAGGGAAAAAGACCAAAGTTGAGCAAAGTTCAGCACGACCGAGACCATCTGGAGTCACTAAATGCTAGAAGTAGGAGACCACCATATACAGAGACTAGCACAACTGGCCCCACATATGGGTTCTTGAAATAAAAGACAGATAAAGGATGCTAAAGCTCAGGAAAATTAGATGTTAAAATGGCAAAACAAACTATTGGGCATACAAAGTTGACATAGGCTAAAAAGAATTTAATAGGATCCAAGCAGAACGGTTTCATTGTGATTTTGTTCAAAACTTAAATAATTACCTGAAGAGGGACAGGGTGCGGGAGTTGGGGCTTGCATTTCTTTAAAAAGGAAAAAAGGGACACACTTACAAAGCGGGTGAGGGAGTTGGTTTGCTGAGAAACTCCAAAGTGGGAGCAGAATCCTAGATAAAAGTTTCCTGCTACAAAGGAGCACAAACAGTGTTTCATGTTCAACAATAGTAAATTCGACCTTTAAACAGTGGATTGAAGGTCAACTTTGTTTGAGGAAAGGTTGAAGGTCAAAAACTTGAACCTTGGAAAAAAAGAAAAGACAGGAAGGAATCAGAGAGGGAGAAAAGAGGTACAGGATCAATGGAGCTTAGACAAATAGCAGAAAATCATATCAACCAAAATGAGTCAAATCAAATGGAAAGAGGAGCTGCTGGTAAGCAAAACCATGGAAAGCAAACAAAATATTAGAAAATCATAATTTTCAAGTTGCCTTTTTTTCAGAGTGACCAGATATTTTGAAAAGAATAATACAGTAACGGTAGTATCTGATCCAAGCAAACCATACCTGCAGTAAGCTAGTATTGCCTGCATCAGCATGCTCCATTTGATGAGCTGCACCAAGGAAAGCAAAAAGAGAACAGACATATATGTTAGCTCCTGAACATGTGCAAAGTGAAAGGCTTATTTGAGAAATGAAAAAAAGTTCAGCAAAACATACCATATGTTTGCTCCATACACCCGATCAACTTAATTAGTTGTTCCTGTCAGCAAGACAAATTAAATATGACATGCTATAGACCATAGAAAATATAACATTGCAAAATATAAGGTAGAAATTCAATGGAAAACCTTTTGCATAGCATTTTGCTGCAACAAATGTTGCAAAGATGGAAGAACTGCAACACTGTCTACTGTAAAATTTGATGGCACTCCAGCTGCTTCATTTATCAAGCAGTCTACTGAGGGTTCTGCCTGGGTGACAAGTGTGAAATGTTAGAGGTGCCATGCACAAAGGACACTGAAACAGGTATATATTCCTTTGTCCTGATACTTTAATATATTCAATCACGAAAATGTTCATATAAGAAAAAACTGCCTAAAAGGAATAAACAAAATAAACTAGCTGATCATCTCAGTTGTTTAAATCATTAGCAGCGGTATACCTAATTACTCCTTCAACTCAATGGAAGTATTAATACAAATTGAAATGCATGGTCCATTAAACTTTAAAAAAGTCTACTCAAAGTTATCACAAGATCTAGTTTAATTTCCCGAAAGCAGAAAAAACTTTAGACAAACCAAGTATCATCCACATCAATTATGACTATCACAACACAACCTAGGGAATACCCCAGCCATAACACCGCTCCTCTCCTTGGGGATGTTCTAGATCTGAGTCTTGGTGGTGCAATCCCAGGTAATTGGACCTGATTAGTTCCCAATTATACACAGTTTCATAGTTAGTGAAGTATTAAACTATGAGCATTTCATTAGCAACTGATAGTAACAAATGTCACTGCACAAAATAGCTATTAGAAAAAAATCAGTGTATTTAAGTTTCTGCTGGCAGCAAAGCAAAACCAAAGATATATTTTTCTTCACTTTTCCTGATTTAACCATGACAGCATCATAGAGGACTTACATACCTTCAAGCCAGCATCCGATGAAGTGACCTTGAAACGCCCCTTACATTGGATGAGAAGTCCTCCAGATGATTCATCATGCATGGTTGCTTTTTATCACCACGACAATTTGTTGCAATCAAATACTTAAATTAGGATTGAACAATAAATTATTAGAGAATTTTTTGTGTTGATTTCTGCAGTTAAAATAAGGAAAAGTTGATGAAAAAATGCGTATATCATGAATAAAATACCTGATGTATGGTCATGGAAACCTCTCATATGGCGGTATGATAAAGGACCACTGTAATTTCTTTCACATTTATATTTTTGTTCCCTTCAAAATAATATAAGATGTAATAATATCAATTTTACAAATTAAAAGTGTACTCTGAATAAATATAGACTTCCAAAAGTAGAGAGGAAAGAAAGAAACAAAATGGCCATTTATCTGCCAAAATAGAAGTTACAATTCAAAAGCAGATTATTGACAGTTTCAGTGACATAAGGGAAAAACGCCACCACTTTACTGTAATTAAACTCTTTTTTCATGAGAAATAAAACTAATAAAGAAAGAGTTTAGAGTGACTATCATGGATAAAAACAACCAAGGTTTAACTATCGGTTTTGGTATCCATCAACATTCACCAAACTAGTACTGGAGGGGTACTATCTAGAGACCAGTTTGGCATGGTATGGGCCTGTTCCATGCTATTCTAGGGCACACCTATACAAGGAGAGCCAGAGGGAGGGGGAGGGGGTAGAGGGAGAGGAGAGAGAGAAAGAAGGCATGCACACCTATACAAGGAGAGCCAGAGGGAGAGGGGGAGAGAGAGAGAGAGAGAGAGAGAGAGAGAGAGAGAGAGAGAGAGAGAGAGAGAGGGAGGGAAAAGAATGAAGTTAGCATATCATTTGCTGATTTCAATTTGAAATTGGTAAGAAAAAATTTAGGCTTACATTTTGAATTGATAGAATGAACCGTGCCAAATGACTGGTCCAGTTTAGTATGCCTTGAACTGGCAAAGTTGGCATGGTTCAGAAGATCTTGGTACCTATACTAGTAGCCACCAAGTACAATGTTGGTATGGGACATTTCTTTGTATTATCCATTCTTACAAGGGGCTTACTAGGCATTGGTTCCCTGCTAGTATGGTCCTCCTAAAATGGACCGGTATTATCTAGTACTTAAAACATTGACGATAACCATCATGAGAAGGGAACCGAGAACATATGCTTAAAAATAGAATATGACCCTAATGTAAAATTTTTAAATCAAATACCTAAAAATATGATGATTTCAATTAAATTTAATAACAATTATGGAAGCATCTCTAAATAATGTTATAACCAACGATTGATGATTTACTTGACCCTTGTTCGCATTGACCATCCTAGATCAGATGAGTAACTAACCAGTCCCCTGATGCACGTACTGCCCTAATCCACTTAGAAAGGGTTGTTCTAGTTGGTATTGACTGAACCACGACAGACACAACCAGCACAAACCATTCTACCCAAGAGCAATCAAAATGGCACTAGGTACCTGTTTCTTTTTGTTGGTGTTTGAATGGCAATATGAGGAAAGAGTATGAGAGAAAGAAATGGATAAGGGTTGGGGGAAGCACTAAAATCCGTTTTTATCCAAGAAAAAAATAGGATCCTAAAACCACACATAACTCTAAACAGACCTAAACAACCATAAGACAAGAAAAACAAAAAAGACAGAAGATATTTGTGTCCAAGCATGACACCAGGATGCCATGGTGCCTCTATGTATTGGTACACTACTATTGTCTTGATAACCAATCCAATGCTGATTGGCTAGGACCAAGTATTTAAACCAAGTTTTTCTGAACTGATATTGCTACCCATACCGATTACCGGCCGATATGTGATCGATATCGTACCAACACACGATACAAGGAAGCATGCCAATTGACTGGCATCTCATTTTTTTTTCTTTTTTGTTTTGTTTTTCTTTTTTTTGGTTTCTTAGGGTATGTAATCAATTTTTTAAAATTTCTTGAAAAGTTTAAATCTAAATTGATGCCTTTCCATCTTGTTACTTATTTTTCCAAATATCTTAGTGTCTTTCCATCTTTATATAATGTGTTTTCCTCTATTTTTATATAATAGCCATAATTGAATTGTCTTAAATCATGGATGATTACTATGAAATATACTATTATGGATGAAATGGCTAATATGATTTTTTTTTTGTACTGTTCCCTATTTTTTCAAATGTGTTGATGCCTTTTTATTTCTATACAACGTACATTCCTACATTTTCATATGATAGCATAAAAAAAATATATAATCGCTTGTTTTTTTTAAATGTCTTATGGTATGAAATGGCTAATGTGGTTACTTATTTTCTCAAATATCTTGATATTTTTTCCATCTTTATATAATATACTTTTCTCTATTTTCATACAATAGTACGAGAAAAAACATGGTTACTTATTTTTTCAAATATCTATTACGGTATTAAATAGCTAATGTGGTTATTTATTTGCTTAAATGTCTTGATATATTTCTATCTTTATATAATGTGCTTCCCTTCATTTTCATATAACTATAGCTGAATCGATGAATACTATGAAATATACAATTATGGTATGAAATGAATAAATATAATTTTGTTCTCATGTTGTCCATTTTTTATCTAAATATGTTGATGCCTTTCTATCTTTATATAACCATAGTTGTGACTTTCCCCACTTTTATATAATAGCCACAGTAATACATTACTTTCCTAGAATAATGGCCAGACTAGAATATTTGTGAGTATCTACTAGCCAATTCAAGTAAGAAACTCTGAGCAAGTACTTTCTATGCAAAAAACATGCAAATTTTGATAATTATGGTACACATGATTGAAAAATCTATTAGAAATTTTAAATAAAAACAAACAACAAATTGTAGCAAATCCTTCCAAATGAGATGCATTGACCTTCACCAATGTTATCCCAAGAAAATATGAAACATTTTTGTTTACTCAAAATGAACTTGAAAATAAGGTAGGATATGAAATCGTCATGTTTGGTAGATTTAGATCAGGATATTATTGAAATTTTTAACAAATTGGTCATCTAAAATCAAGTACTTCAAAAAGTTCATACGGACAAAACAAGATATTTATAGACATTTGCAAGAACAAAGTAAAAAAAGATTTTTTATAATTAATATTTAATTTCTCCACATTTTTTTTGTAATTTTCTCTTTTTTTCACTGTGAAAACAAGTAGGAAGAGGGGAGAAGTCTTGAGCCTTCTCTCATTCCAACCACCTTAAAAGAAAAAAAACCTGGAATCGGGCTGAACCGTCCAATTCAGCCTCAAACCATGCCAAATCACTCGGTTCGATGCAATTCCTGCCGATTTGGTCTCAGAATCGAATCCCATAGCCGAACCGACCTGGTCTAGGCTCGGTACAATTCGATATGGGCCAAACCGGGCAATTCAGCACAATTTTGAAAACCTTGATTTAAACCTTTATTATAGCAATAGCAAAAACCAGACTGAGTTATCTTGATGGGCATTAGAAGCACATGGAATCTAAAGGCAAATGAGATAAGTAGAGAAGGAGAACTAGTATATTGAACCCTATTCATGAAAAATCAGATTACTGACATTTGGAATGGCAACATCTTAGTCATGATATGCTCTGTCAACGGTACCAAATACTGTCAGTTGAAGTCCCATGGTGTAGAATTCTTCATGGCATGTATAGTCACTGTCTAGCGAGGAGAATGAATATGGCAAGCAATCAATATGTAGCAACAGGCTTAGAGTGCACTCAGAATTCCAACCAAGATAAGAGCCAACTAGATCAATCAAAGTGGACCCAGGTTTTTCCTACTCTGGTTGGATGGAAAACCCATCCACACCCGCCTACACATGAACCATCTCTTCAATTCATGATGATTCCATTGCATTCCAGAAGCTGATGAAAGAAACATTGTATGTTCTCGACTAGCTTAGTCATCCTGAAAACTGTTTGGATATGGTAAAATTAGTTACCTTATGGAACAAGTGAATAGACAGTAATTAGGTGAAACCTGATGGTCTTGAATATGATGGGAAGATGAACTTATGATCAGGTCAAAGGTTCATCTTTTTTTTTTTTTGCAACAAAAATCCTCCAGACTACAAGGAATCTGCAAAAATAGCCAGCGGGGTTTAAAATAAAAAATATTACATTCATGACATGAGTTTTGCATTAAATGCCTAATGGTGGAATATTGTTAGCAAGAAAGATAGGACATCCATTGAGCAGCCAGACAGAAACATTGCTAAAAACATACTTGATGAGAAGGGTTTTATTCTAGTAGCATAACGTAACATCACGAAGCATCCAACATAAGTGATCAAACTATTAAAGTATTAATAACCAGAGGTGTGCACAGCTCAGTTTGGATCAGTTCAAGATCAATTTTCAAACTGAGCCGACTTGAATCAATTTTCTAAAACCGAAATCGAAACTGAACTTACCACACAAAAAAATCAGTTCAAACTCATCTGAAAAAATTGGTTTGGTTTATCGGGTTATGGGTTTTTGGGCTTCTATCAAATGAGCAATTTATGGGATAAGCTAATTGGGCTGCTATCTATTTTAAGCAAGAATCACTGAACCGATACCGGGACCCATACCGGTCAGTGGACGGTATAGTATGGTATGGTCTGTACCGTACCAGTATTAAAAAATTAAAAAAAATAATAGTTTTCTCCCTCTCAACAAGGATTGCTGAACCAAATATGAAATGAGTCCGAACCGGGCCAAACCGGACGGTTCGTACTGGTACGGTACAGTACCGTACCGGTATGAAATTGAATTTTTTTTTTTATTCCGTATTGATTTTAATGCATGAACCGTACTGGCCAATACTGGCTTTTCGCCAGTACGGTATGGTACGTCCCGTACCGGGCGGTACGGGACGGTTCCGTGAACCCTAATTTTAAGTACTAACTATGCTAAATGGATAGCTTATGGATGGGCTAAATGATCTAGGACTACAATCGCCTCTAAGAAAATAGGATAGCTTAATTTATCTACAAACACATGTTCGTTTGGTTTAAATTGGATTTTTCAAAATTTAAACCAAAACCGAACCAGTTTTTTGTGTTAGAGCAAACCCGCTCCACGAAACGCCCGGGATCCTCTTGATGCCGCCATGGTAAAAGGGAACAATCACCAGGGAAGAGATGGGGCGCACCATTCGCTCCCGTCGCGGAGGCGAGCCCCCATGGGACTGCACGCACGATAGAGAACCAAAAGAAGATAGCCTAGGATTTTTGGAGGAAAAAAGGGATCGCGCCTTCTTGTCTTATTTCCCGACGTTCTCGTCGTTCTTTATTTACAAAACAAACTAACCCTAGGTCACAACCGACCTAGCCCTAAAAAACTCCCCCCTCTGAGTTACTCGAGAAAACTTAAATCCGAGCCCATGTACACCCATGTCTCACTAGTTCTCTCTACCCTAGGTCAAGACCCTAACCCAACATGACTTAGAGCCCTGGAAACTTATAAACCAGTTTCCAGACCTGTGTGACTACAATCAAACTTGGAGCACCACATTAGCCCCAACAATCTCCACCTTGGTGCTATAAGTCTTGACAAGCTCCGCGTGACCGTCTGCACCCTTCCTGCTGTCTCCAGAGCTGAATCTTCCCGTCGAAGCCACCTCGCCTCCCTAGTTGAAACATCGACCCGTGCTCCTCAGCTCCTGAGACTCGTGCTCCACCGCACTCCTGACCTCGAACTGATGTCTTCCTGCTCTGTCCCCATGACTACAACATCAACCCGTGCTTCCGCAGTACACCCAGACAACTGTGCAAACCTAACGTCAATGTCAGACCTCTTTAGCTTCTGAGCTCCCTTGGAGACCTTTGGGATGACCGCCTCCATAGCTGAAGATCAGTACAAGTCCATTGGGACCAATCTGTACCTGCTTCATAGCACCAACTTGAGATCTCTGTTGTAGACTCCCTTCTGCTAAGTAGCTACATCACTCACCTTAAACTTCCTGGAAAGACCTGTAACAATCCTGAGCCGGCACTCGCTGCACCCAAAGCTCCACCTGACACTGTCTCCACAGAGCCACGCCAATCACTGCACACTTTGCTCCACCTGGCTAAGTGTACCCTTGGCGCTCGTGCTAGAATCTGGCCAGTATCCCTGCACCTCCTGTTCTGAACTCATGCCAAAGCTCTCTCTCCAACCGTGAAGACACCTCCAACCAGTGCTCCACCTGAAACAAAAGTCCACTTGATGCCACAAAAGTCAACCCCGAGGCCAGCAACTCAACACTGCCCTGCTGAGCCTGCATCTGAACCTCGTACCCAGTCGTTGCCTCCTCGGATCCTCCGCATCATCGCGGATCCCTCCGAGACCATTTCGGATACTCTGCATCCTCGCAGGAACCTCCAAAACCCAGGAGCTCATCCCAACTCCTCTAACCCAGCGACTGACCAAGCAACCATCTCCAACGGCTGCTCTATCATGTCCCAGCCTGTCTCCCGGCTGCATGATATCCCTGGTGCTCCCTGAGACCTATCCCCGGTCTCTCTGAGCTGCCAGCCTCATCAGCAATAGTCTCTATCCCTAAACAAAAGCCGCCATATCGGGACACTCCCGACTGCCCGATACCTCCGGCGCTCCCTGAGACTGTCCCATGTCTCCCTAAGCTACCCCTAACACCGCCTCTGCTGATGTACTCCGATCTTCTTGAGATATCCATCTCCCGAGATCGAGCTCCAACATCGCAGGATACTACCCACATCCAGCTCCATCACGATCAAGGTAGCTGGAATACTACCGATCGCTCTCCTCCACAGTGACAAAGAACCTGGTCCACTACTGATGAAGCTACCACTCATGCTCTGAAAAATTCCCGGTATATATCGCTCCACCTGTGCTAAACCACAAATCATCCAACCTGTCAAAGCTCCTCAGCACAAGACCTGCAACTCTGCACCACCATCGTGAACTCCTGCACCACCAGACCCATCATCTTCGGCGAGATATACTCCACCAGTTGACCTCCACACTGCTCCCGATACCACGAACCTCAGTCCGTCAAAGAGTGCCGAAGATAGAACCATCCTGCACATGCTGCCCGCATACACGGCCGCTGCACCACGATCTCCACATACCCTATGATCTGACTCCACCATCAGATCCAACCTAGCTAAACATGAAGAGCTCGAAAAATGGAGTCCAACGGCGTAGACGGGGCTCAAATCAAAGTTCAATGGAGCCCGGAATCATCGAAAATCCATCAGCACGAATTTCAGAGCACAGTGACTTGAGATGCTTGAACTACCAGTCCATCGTGAACCGGCCCAATGGTCCACGCGTGCAAAGCCGGTCTATCGGCTGCCATGGCTGTCGGTCCACAACAGAAACCGTGGACCACAGCTCCTCCGACCGCTGCCGTCACCCCCGGCCGTCGTACCTGGACTCCAGCGACTGCATGCGGCCTTCCCGAGCCTCCGACGACCACCCGCGCACCATCCGCGCGTCCAGTGACCAACCGCCACGCCGTGTTGCCCGATCTAGTCCGATCAAGAACGAGCACCTCTCCGGCGACTTCCCGCCACCGATCCCAGCCTCCGGCGAACCGCCGCCATGCACAGACCCCGCGACCTACGACGCGCCAGTGCCCGGCACGCTCCCGCGACCGAGCAAGCCCGGGCTCCGCGCCATGTGCCTCCCGTGCTGTCATCTCCTAGCTGCGCCACACCCGCGCATTGCACCGCTGCGATGCCCTGCGTCGCTGCACTGCTGCGACACCCCGCATCGCTGCGCCATGCCCGCTGCGGTCAACGCCCTGCGCCATGCCCGCTGCGGTCGACGCCCTGCGCCATTCCCGCTGCAGTCGACGCCCTGTGCCGCAGCGCCTGCGACCGTGCAGTGACGCCCTGCGCCGCCGTCTCCTCACTATGCCGCATCCACGCGCTGCTACGTGCATTGCCCAGATCCATGCGGGATCTGCACCTCCAAATCCGCTAATTCTTCTCGGTCTCTGTTTCCAAGGAGGGCAGCAAGCCCTCACCTCCAGATCTCGGCACCTCGAGATCTGCACCATCCTCGTGACATCTTCTTTACATCCTTCACGCCACCGCATCAAGGTTGGCTCTGATGCCAATTGTTGGAGCAAACCTGCTCCACGAAACGCCCGGGATCCTCTTGATGCAGCCCTGGCAAAAAGGGAACAATCACCAAGGAAGAAATGGGGCGCACCATCCGCTCCCGTCACGGAGGCGAGCCCTCATGGGACTGCATGCACGATAGAGAACCAGAAGAAGATAGGTTAGGATTTTTGGAGGAGAAAAGGGATCGCGTCTTCTTGTCTTATTTCCCGACGTTCTCGTCGTTCTTTATATACAAAACAAACTAACCCTAGGTCACAATCGACCTAGCCCTAAAAAACTCCCCCTCCGAGTCACTCGAGAAAACTCAAACCCGAGCCCATGTACACCCATGTCTCACTAGTTCTCTCTACTCTGGGTCAAGATCCTGACCCAACATGACTCAGAGCCCTGAAAACTTATAAACCAATTTGCAGACCTGTGTGACTCCAATTAAGACTTGGAGCACCACATTAGCCCCAACATTTTAGTTTCTAAAATTTTCAAATCAAAATCGAACCAAATCTAAAAATACCTGTCCCAAGAAAATAAGACTACAATCTCCTCTAAGAAAATAGGATAGCTTAATTTATCTATATACACACAGAGGTTGGTTTGGTTTAAATCGAGTTTTTCAAAATTTAAACCGAAACCAAACCAATTTTTTGGTTTCTAAAATTTTTAAACCTAAACCAAACCAAATCTAAAAATACCTGTCCCAAACCAATTTGAAATTAGCAGTTCGGATCGGTTTGCAGTTTGACTGGTTTGGTTGCATACCCCTATTAATAACCCATATAGATAGCATAATGAAGACAATAAACACAATGAGTGGATATGGATGTGTTCTCTCCATTTAAATAAGTATTCTTACCATTGCTGGTACTAGTTGGGGACCCAGACAATACAATACCAGCATTATAGCATCTACCATATTGAATATGCTTTGACTTCCTAGTATTGCATCATGATACCTATTGTTTTATGTTTTCATTTGCATGTTGCAAGGTCCCACTAACCAGTGCTAGGTGTCATACCCAAGGTTCCCGGTACCAGTACCCATGCTGGTTGCCGGCTAGTACGGTATGGTACCAGTACCGTACCATATCGACATGCAGTATCGATGGATGTACCGGTTTGTACCATACCATATCGTACCAACATGCGGTATAGATGGACATGCTAGTTTGTCGGTACAGATGGACATGCCGGTTCAAAACTGGCATACCAAAAAAATATTTTATTTTTTATTTTTTAATCTGAAATGATTTTTTTAGAGTTTTTTATTTTTTAAAATATTTGCATTAGTTCAATCAATGATGGAATGGTCAAAGAACTAGGACATCCATTAATCTGTACAACTTTCTCAAGTTTGCATTTAAACTCTTCAATAATCCAATAATTAGCATATCCTTTTTAATATTAGCTTATTCCAATTTCTAAACACTAGACTTCGAATTACTTATTATCCTGAAAGATCCAATCAATGGCATATCCCTTTTAACATTGACATCTCCTGAATTATTAATACCTAGTTCAGCAATATTGACCTTTATTATAGATGATGATTCCTTAGTAACTATGTCTCTCATGAAAATAAAATCATTTTTTTATTTATTGAATATTTTGAGGTTCAAATAGATATATTCTCAAGACTAATTTGCCAAAAACCACTACGAAATGCTGTCTAGCCTCCGTCTATGCTACAATATATTTCAAGAAATTTTTAGAAAGTAAGATTATAAATAATTAATTGAAGAAAAAAAAATATATAAAATAGTTACCGATATTTTAAATCGAGTCGAGTATCGATATCCACAAATATCGGGATCATTTTGGTACTCAATTGGAAGATTGTTGCTGCAGATTCTCCCGGACCGGGTTCTGTCGGCTTGGCTAGAGCGCTCCTCTCCCGATTCCTGCAAAAAGGTCCCGCGGGCCAGTGGTGTTCCAGCAAGGGACACTCATGCTTAAGTTAGTAGGAGCCTCTTAAGCAACAGAATGGAGGAATCGATGGAGATGAGCTCGTGGAGGAGAAGAGTCCTTACAGCTCGGAGTCCCCCGTTTTATCTTATATAGGTGCGGAACGTTACCAGAATCTATGAGGGGCTAGGTGCGGAATGACCGATCTGTCTCTAGGAGAATCCAGGTAGTGGCCACGTGATGCCAAGATGGGGTGGAATCGTGGGACTGGAGTAGTAGCACACTAGCACTGATGTGTCAGGATTCTGGTACCAGGGGGAGAAGCTTCTGGAGCCTCCCCCGGGCTTCTTTGGAGTGGCTTCGACTTGGGTCTCTCGAACCTCTGGCTGGAGTGGGTCACTCGGACTTCAGCAGGAGTGGGTCGCTTGGACCTCAGCAGGAGTGGGTCAATCGGACCCTTACTGAAGTGGGTCGATCGGATCTCAGCAGGAATGGGTCGGTCGGATCCTTGCTGGAGTGGATCGATTGGACCCTTGCTGGTGTGGTCGCTCGGACCTCAACAGGAGTGGATCGATCGGACCCTTGCTGCAATGGGTCGCTCGGACCTCAGTAGGAGTGGGTCAGTCGGACCCTTGCTGGAGTGGGTCGCTCGGACCTCAGCAAGAGTGGGTCGATCGGACCCTTGCTGGAGTGGGTCACTCGGATCTCAGCAGAAATGGGTCGCTCGGACCGTCTGCGCTAGTCCGGTTCGAAGGTGAGCCGATGGGGTATAACAGTTATCCCCTTGCTCTTGGCCTTCGAGGGGATCTGCAGCTTCGAAGGGCCACCACCGGCCCGCGGAACTTTTTGCAGGAACCAGGAGAGGAACGCTCCAGCCAAGCCAACAGAACCCGGTCCGGAAGAATCTGCAGCAACAGATTGGCGCTAGAGGAAGGGCCTGAACCTTCGTTCCTGTTCTCCCTCTAAAAGGAGGAATCCGCTGTCCAGTAAGAGCAATGGTGAAAGGAAGAGCCCAAAACACCACCGGGAAAGGAGCGCTCCAGCCAAGCCGACAGAACCCGGTCCGAAAGAATCTACAGTAACAGATCAATAAATTTCACCAGGCAGCATGGTAATCCTATAAGCTCATCCCAGGAAATATGCGTAATGGATCGTAACTCAGCGAATCCCTCGCTGATGCCAACTTTGAAAGGTATCCAAAGACTGATGATATGGCTATAAAAAGGTCCATCCGAATATACTGACAGCAAAATCAGATCCGTAAAATGTTCTGGACTGCATGGGATAATAATCATTAAAAGATGATGTCTCTGATGTACCATATCTATATTCATATGGATCATAAGCTGCAAGTGCCTGAGGGTAAGAGAATCCAAAATACGAGGATGAGCCTGATACATTCATGATCCTACTCCATGTGCAAGATCTGCAGCTATATCGTATCATGAACGACCTCACGGAACCCATCACCTGTATGGAATCGTATCGCCATGGGCTCTACCGGCTGTTGTACCATGATCCGTATCCTATGTCGCATGAGTAAACTATAACTCACCAATAAATCAAAGACTAATAGTCGATTGCATCTCCTGTTCTCCGGCCCCTTCCTGATCACTAGATCTCGATTATCAAAAGAAGCACTAGTACTGCCCCTAATATCTGAATATAAATGAACTAAGTGCTCCAGTGAAGATGAAACTGCATTTCCTTTTTCTGTCTCTGAATCGAATAGATGGCAAGAAGGGATGATGTGATGTATCTATCGGAGCCTTATGAGGAATATTGCTTCTTATCCATTATTCAACATCTATCCTAGCCTTGTTAGCTACAAAATAGGTTGGTCGAGAAGGCAATCCTAGCTCATCAAACTCTGACTCCTACTACTAACTTACGACCCATCCAATCATCGAATTTTCATACTCATCAACATAATTACTTACAGCAAGAATAGATTATTTCATATCAACTTACTTTTTAATGCACTTTAGTCTTAACCTTAAATTATGGTGTACATATACAAGATCGTTGATATATTTCTGTTTTAGACGATTCCTCTGCTTGAGTGGATAAGGCCAAAGATCGATTAGTTGCGCTCACACTCACTCAATAATATCATCTGGAAAAGGATATTGACAGCAAGATTTTTTAAATATTTTGCTGATCCACCAAAATATATCCACCATTTAGCTACAAAAGATATTAAATTATTTAAATTTTTATATTTAGCAAAATCAAAAACTACTTTGAATATAATATTAGATTTATTAATACCTACCAAGATTCATTCTTGATTTACTTCTGATAGCTACATTAGATCCAAAAGAATCTGTACCCTTCCTAAAAAATTGTCTGGAAAAAATTATTGTTATCATATGTTACTTGTAAAAGTTATTGCTAAAAAAAATCACTCAACAATTTTAACCTTACTTGTTCTAAGCACATTACAGCGACATCTAGATCGGGCTTCATGTTATATATAAAATTACCTAGGGCACACATAAGCTATTCATCCATGACAATGTCCGGTATAGAGTAGTAGAATATTGGATTCAGATAGTAAGCTGCATATCATTTTCAGAATTAATTAAGTGTATTTGTATAAATACAAATGAATTTAAATTTTTAGAATCTTCATGATTTACTATATACCTGCTAGATGCAAATCCGAATATTTAATAACTCCATCTATCAATGATGCAGATATACTCATTGGCATGTGATGGATGTGCATCTTTGATATTTTCCTTTACCCTATCCTTCATGCAATAAGAAAGTCTATCTAAGCATATCGCTCTGAGTTCACGATCCAAAGTACCTTATATAGAGGCTTGATAGCCTTTACTACTTCTCAGTCTGTTGCCAGAATGTCCATCTCGTCACTAAGTTTTCCATGGTATTCTTCTCAGTGTTTGTCCTAGCATATCTACTCTGCTGTCACTTTGGACTAACAAACATCTAACGTAGCTCTACTTTCTTACCAAGAAGACTATCAAGTACTATATAATTTATAGCAAACCGTATGACCTCTGTTCTCAATATTTCTCCTCTTGTAAAGTTCCGTATCAATGATAAAATCCATGTATGATTATAGATAAATCTGGTGATACTCTATATTAATTCAACTATCTTCTACATTCTACGGATTTTTTCAAATATATCAACATAAAGTTAATAAAATGTACAAAATAAGAGATCCAAAAAATATGCGATCGCCATTATATTAGCGCTGCCTTGCGAACCTATACTCTGTGATGACCTGCACGACATTCTGCTCTCCCACCTGATCAATCAGCTCTATCAATCTGATGATATAACTGGTATCATGCACCAGATCTAAAGCATTAATATATTTATAAAAAAATTCTTTCATAATAAGTTTAAAAATAAATAATGCTTCGTCTAGTAGGACCAGTCCAACCATCACATATCACTATCAATTTATACACGGGCCACTTACTTTGATAAGAGGCAATCCAATTTTTTAGCTCTTTATTGCTGTCAAGAAACTGGCCATAAATATTCTTTAATCCTGAAGAATCTACACCTGCATCAGCAGCCTGTATAGATGCAATAGCAAAGTAATAATATGGATTGTCTACTACATGCACTAAAATATTACTGAAGTGAAATCAGAATTCGATAACTTATCACATATTCTTCTTTATCCTTTTTCAACATAGTAGCAATCATCTGTTGCTTGAAATTTCTGCTAGGAAAGGTACGTGGATCGACATCATAGATAGTGGCTCCTAATGAAATGTTCCTAAAAGACTTATTTCTACTACCAAATGCTTCCAACATTGATGCAATATGGTTGGTTCCTTTCCTAACAGGCTCTCTGACTGAGATATTCCTAAACTGTCTCAAACTCTCCTCCAATACTTCTAGAGTCCGATCCCAATCCTAATTCAAAAGTTGATGGCTCAAATTGCTCCCTTTGCCTGGCCATCTTCTTTAACTGTCTCTGATCATACAAGCTCAACTAAATGGCAACCTTTATCTATACCTCATAAAAAGCAATAGATGCTCCTAAATTTTTGGAGTGATATGAAGGTGGTTCTGCAGCTCGACGGCCCATCTCTATCTTCTTTTTCAATGTTTTTCCTTTTCTGCTTTGAAATCAACAAGATACTTCATCAACTGATGGATCCCTTGTGGACACTGTTGGCACGCGATACATCAGAATAGTCACCAGCCAAGTACTGCTTCAACTTTATTACCCCACCATCCTTGAATTATATATTCCATCATTTACACCTCCAATAATGCCGACCCAAGAGCGTTTCTCCATGCACCCAATCAATGTCAAGCTCTAAATCATTCTTCCTCCTCGATGGATTCATTCGTAAAGATTAAAAAATACATAAACTCAATAATTATATAAAATTAAGTAATATTTTATTTATCTATTTTTTATCAATTATATATATTTAATTTTTAAAATTAAAAATTATAAAAAATATATAATATTATAAAAAATTAATTTGATTTTAGATTCATGTAGGATCCTATCATGGATGCTATATATTTTTTTAAGACAATGGGCAAATATAAAAAATTATTTTTTAAAAAATTAGGTTTAGGATACTATTCCCACAATGCATCAAAACTTGGATAAATTAATATAAAATTTATGATAAAATTAGCTTAGAAACCCGAAAACAATAATCTATTTTTATAGTTTTTTAATAAATTATTTTTATTTTTATTATTTTTTAATCTAAAAATATTTTTAATTTTAAAAATCATATACTTAACAAAAAATCATGATCTTAATATCATTGTATAGATCTTTCATAAATTTATAACATACTCTAAAATCATGCCAAAATAAAAAAATTTGACAGTTTTCCCTGATTTTTTTCATTTTCTACGAATTTTAAAAAAGATGAGAGAGAGAAAGAGGGGAAAGGATGGTTGTACATATCTCTAATTGACGTTTTTTCTTGATTTTGGACGTTTGGATCGACTAGAACCATTAAACGAGGCTTCCCAAGGCTTTTCCAAGCCTTCTTTGTCAAATTAAGAGCTCTCAAAGAGCTCTCAGTTAAGTTAAAAACACCTTATCCTCTTGCTACAGTAAAAAAACCGCTTCGGATCCAAAGCGGGCCTGAACTAGTCGAATTGAACGAAATGGCATGGTTTGGGTGTCGAATTGAACGAAATGGCATGGTTTTGGTCGATCCAGGGGGTTCGGGGTGGATCGGCAGCTATGCCATTTTGCATAGCCGAACCATACTGGCAACCGGCCAGTCCAATTCAATACAACCCGAACCAGCCGGTATGGCACGATTCAAGGATCCATAGCCATACCGGTCAATGGCTAGTACATATAGTATTAGCATGTGCTATATAGACACTCAGTACACTCAAGCATGCTGGTTCGGTACCATGTTTTAGGGTTGTTTTTTATTGATAACATCATGGGTATCTCCATGTAGGATATACACATTTTAACATCCTCAAATGTTGAGATTTCATAGTTTTCTATACACATGCAATTTTTCCAGTAGCATATGACAACAATAGAAAAACTTGTCTCATAGAGTTGTTAATGGTGCTGGTCATAATTGACCAACAAGAGTATTTTCATCACCGGTAAAATACAGCCAAAAAAAATAATGTAGGATGCCATATACTTGACAAATAGTCCCCAAATTAAACTACTATCACATTGAAAATTTTGAAGAAGTCATAAGCTCTCAATATGAAGGTAAATATTTCCAGGTCTGAGCTACCAGATATGAAAACATTACCTTTCTGCATCCATCTCAGCATTCTTGCGAAGCAAAAGAATGCGTTCCGGTAGAAGAGAACCACTTAAAAACTTCTGGCATCCAAGAACATCAATATTCTGGAATGCAGGAACTTTTTTTACCACATTTCCACCACTGTTCTTGCCAGTTTTGTGATCTTCTACCTGTGATGATGGTTCCCATGGGATTACTGATTCTGCATTTGACTGTGCAGCATCCTTCCTATTAGAAGGCCCAGTATTGTCATCCTCCTCGAAAACATCAAAATAACCTCTGCATCAGTTCATATTTCATAAATTAGAATAGAAGTACCATGTCTTGCTCTGAGTACTTGACAATGACAGTAAAAAGTTGCCCAAAGTATCGCATAGGGTGTCCTATTAAAGCTATGCAGGAATTCTAGTAGTTTATGAGAGTTAGTTTCCTCTTTTCTTGACTTGTGTATACCTCAAGGTAAGATGATGCAGTAATACAATGTCAGCAGTGCAGCCCTAGGTGATGCATTTTCAAACACAAGTAGTTAAAAATGATGTATTTATGTCTTTTTTTGTAAATATTAAAGTTTTCCCTGTGTTATGCAGAAAGATATTTGAGTAAGCTATGAGCCTATCACATTTCCAAAAGTTTAGAAAATTAAGTTGCATTCTTAGAGTTGTAAAATCAAGGCTTGATGTTGACTGTAAGATGCATAATAATATGTCCCCTGTTTTCAGTATTTAAATAAGCAAACATAAGCTTAAAAAATTCTACAGTTTGTTGCTTTTTTTCATTTGCTAAAAAGAAAGCAACATAATAATCAAAAATAATCATGTTTGTACTAATCCCATGAATAATTACCCTCCATTTTCCAATAAGTACTGCCACCTTAGACAGACTCCAAGACATTGATCAGAAAAAAATTGTATGCATATGTTCATTCTGCTCCGTTTATCAATTGGAGAACTTGTACCCTTTTTTTGGCATGTGTTTATTTGTATCCATATGTTAAATATTTTTAGTCATCTTTTACTCGTATGATTTAAAAATTAAAATGCTCAGGTATAACACAATTAAAATGCATGGAAGAAATATAAAAGCATACTCTAGTGCCTGAAGAGGACGAAGTGAAAATGAAGAGGCAAATAGACCCCCCAATTCCTGAAGATCTTGACACCCATCCTAAAAAAAGAGAGATGTCAGAAATCCATAAAAATGTGATAAGCGTTTGAAAATAATTAAGAAGAAAATACAGAAAAACTAATTTGGTCTAGTGATAGTACTTCTCTTGAACTTGCATTGCTATCCTGGATAACCTTTTCAGTTGACAGAGTCTGTTGTGTATAATCAACCTCATCATGTCCATCCTTCAACTTGCGATTCATGTCCAGATCTTCTGAATTATCATCGGGCAACTTAATCTGAAAAATAAGGATTGTAAGAGGATGGAGTGCCTAGTTTGCTTCTGATTAATCACTACTGTTCAAATCATGCTGAAACTGAAACTCAGAAGTGACAATCCTTACAAGAGAGGCCTGAGTTTTCAATTCTTCCATATCAAAATTCCAACCACTGATTCCTTGAATGTACTTATGCTGCAACGAGACAGATTTTGTTGTGATTATTGATAAGCATCAGTCCGGCACTTACTAGAGCTTGAGCTATAGCTTTCAGTACAAAAGATAACCTCACAGATGGTCTTTGTAGGAATAAAAAGGAAAGACAAATAAAATAATGATCAGTTCACATAGCTATAGAGTCCCACAAGAAGATACTGCTAGAAAGGACAGGAGAATGAAGAAGAGGAAGAAGAAGATACCCATTATAGTCACTAGAACAGCTTGTCTTCGTATCAATAGCTTCTGAACATAGGATATAGGTTTAACCAAGGACCGTTGAACCAGTACCGGAACCCATATAGGTCAATGACTGTACCATACCATACTAGTCTTGGTGAAAGTGAGAAAAAACTCCCCTCTTCCCCATGACTACATTGTCCAACCTAAACCGGACCCGAACCGAGCCAAACTGAGCCTGAACTAGACTGAACCGAGCAAAACACATTAATATGGTACCGTACTTGCCGGTTTAGGTGATTTTGGATGGTTTGGGGTCCCAGACTATTTTTCAAGGCCGAACCGTATTGGTTTTTGGTTGGTACAATTTGGTATGCCCTAAACCAGGCGATTCAAGACAATTTTGAAAATCCTGGGTTTAACACATAGCATAATCATCACATAGCCTATGTTTGAACTCTAGTAACTAGCATATATCTTGAGGATAGAAATAAATAGAACTAGCAAAAAAGAATCAACAGGTAACAATAGGTCATTATGCAATGAATGAGACTGATATCATCAAAAATTAAGAGATAACATGAATGGGTGAAAGACGATATCTGAGGTATTCATATCCTAGCCACTATTTTGTAATTTAGAAAGCAGCAGTCAATTTCAACCCACTTAGCATTTGACATAGTAACATGACAGTCTATTCCTTAAAGAAACCAAACAACAATCATAAACACCATAATGAACATCCAACAGTTCTTCAAGTTAAATCCAACATGTTACATTTGTGACTTGGTGTGCATAATGGAATCAATAGTTTGCTGAACATAAAAAAATGGAGACAGTATTATAAAATGTGTTAATGAAAATGTTCTATTATGATAAATACTGTCTATATATCTTATATTTGTGAACAGATAAAGCTAGTGATGGTAATATATATATATATATATATATATATATAGAGAGAGAGAGAGAGAGAGAGAGGTCTTGATTACCGACCCATCTATGCATTGCCCTTGTTCATTTTTTGTCTTCCATTAATTTTAGCAGAGTACAGATGACAAATTCAAAGTTTTTGCTCTTAAGAAATTTACACATGTGCACGAGTGCACACATACTCAGCACACTCACATCCACACCCACAAGAATGCTTTCCCACCCCACCCACCAACAGACATCCACACACATAAACACATGTTATACACACACATGCAAACATACATACAAACACAGGAACTCATATAGATACACAAACACACAACCAAGGTTTCCAATGCCGTGGGATGAAGGTGTCCCTATTTCTCCCTAGAACAAGATGCCCCGCTATCCCATCCTAACAGCGATCGCGGTGATGCATCCTGATCGATATCCTCTATCTCTCTCCCCTTCTTCTTTCCTTTCTTTCTTTCTTTTTTTCCTTTCTCTCTTTGTTCTACCTTCCTTTATTTCCTTTTCTTTTTCTTTCTTTTCCGATCCCTTACTTTCCTTTTTTTTCTTTTCTTCTTTTTTCTCTTTCCTTTCTTTCTTCTTTCCTTCTATTGTTTTTCTCCCCCCTTCCTTTCTTTCATTTTTCATCTTCTTATTTCCTATCACTTTTTCCTTTTCTTCATTTTTCCTAACTTTCTTTCCTTTTTCTTTTTTTCTCCCCACGTGGATGAGTTTAAAGTCCCGATCCCATTTTCTCACGAAAACAAGACAAGATAGCTGGAACACCCCTATCCCACTGAGATGTAAAACCTTGCACACAACCACATATAAAGGTCATATACCACCTGGGGACCAAAATATGGGACCTCGATATGGCCCGATTTTAGTGAATCATGCCCAAATCATCTGGCGTTGCGCCATATCAAGGTATATCAACCCTTAACTAATCCTCTACCACTCAATACACCTTTGTTTTGCTCATTTATACTGAAATGTACTGATCCTTTTTATCATGCTACATATTGTTCTAAGTCCTGACTGATGAGTGCTTTGGGTCCATACCTCAATATTTAAATCCTTGATATATGCAATTATGTATGTATACATAGACGTGCACATAAAAATCTTTTAAGATACCTAAATTGATAATCAATCTTGATAACTCATACGAGAAACACAGTAAAACTTTGCTTAAAATGTGCAGCACTTGAATTAAGAGTCCCCTATGTGACACTTTAAAAGAATGTTCTAATTGTTGATAGTTTCTGCTGATGCCAGCAGAACACTCAAAACGAAGTGTCTAGCCATATCCTCCTCCTGCCAGTAATTATAGCAATCTGAAAATGTCAAAACTCAATTTCTCTAGAAACCTTAAAAATGGAGTGTCCAGGTAATTAGACTAGGATGGAAAATCATCGATGCACAAATGAAACAAAAAAAATGCCAATTCTCGACATTTTCTGCTGATGTCAGCAAACACTAGTTTGGCCATGTCACCATTAATTATTGTGCCCAAAAATGTTGACACTTCGAGAAACCTTAAGAATGGAGTGTCCAAGTAATTAGACTAGAATACAAAATCATCAATGCACAAAATAAACAAAAATACCAATAAATGAAAAAAAATTTATCAAAATTATATAAAATATTACTCATTTGTATTCCATAAGTCCCATTATCACAATGTAATTACTAGTCCACAAACTACAGATACCACTAACATGGGAGCAAATTTCATTATTAAGTAATTCAAAACAACAGCTTAGAGAAGTATTGTTAAATTGTATGGAAGATTATAAATTTTCTGATCCATTAATCATCTGATTCTTGTAGTTTGGAATTCAAGATTGATAATGCTACATCTTTCAGAAAATGTGGCCTTAAGAAAAGGAGTCATATATCCAATCAAAACTAGTTTGGGATTAAGGCTTAGTTGAGTTGAGTTATTCATTATCAGATTCTTGACTTCTGTTAATATCAAGCATGTATCAACCAGCAAATTGAAACAATTTTTCAAGTTGGATTTTCAAATATTATATATAGATGCATATAATGTTATATATAGATATATGTCTTTAACAAATATATATATATAAATGTAAGTACAGGGATGTATATATGTCTATGTTTATGTATATAAATTGCCCTTCTAAAATTCCTGTTAGGGTAAATTAATAAGAATGCAGTAATAGAGAAGGATTAGTCTTGCGACAGTCTCATGGTAGAAACTCCCTTCCAAAAGTGGGTCTACAAGTTTGAAGTTATAGCTGTTCATACATTCTTGATTTTTAATATATTCAACAGCATAGCCTTGTTCAAACTTGCTTAAAGAACATTTCAATCTCAAAGTTATTACAGCAAAGAATATGCAACCTACCACCTCAGTTCAGCATGACAATTTCGATAGAGCACAAATTGTCCATTTTAGCATAGTCCGATGAATGGATGGCTACTCCTGATCAAATAATATAGATAATGTCCTTGTATGCAAGTGCAACTTACCACTTGAGTTCAGTTTAACAGTTTCACAGAAGCACAACTTTTCTGTTTTAGCATAATCACATAAGTCAATAGCTAGTCTGATCAAATAGTATAGATGTACTCCAGTATGCAAGGTAGCAGATTCACCTGTGATAATTGCTCTTTACCTCCACACACAGCCTTGTTCTGTAGAAGAAAGTCAGCCTCTTTTCCCTAGAAACAGGAGTCAGGCTATAAAGTGTATGGATATATTAAAATTTTCAATTTATAAAACAATTTGAACTTTTAACCTTTAGTAGCCTAAAACGATTGCCAAGAGGAGGAAGGCCATCCAGAATAGTTCTCCCTAGATATTCTTTTGAATGAGTGTTTTTGAAGAAAGCATGCTTCAAAAGTTTTTCTGAGGTGGGTCGCTTCTTTGGATCTTTCACTAAGCAAGTAGCTACCATATCTTTAAAAGTCTACAAGAGAAAATCACTCTCAAAAAAAATTCAACAACTTTTGACACAAATTTGGAGTAAAAGAATGTACCTTTGTAAATCTCTTGTCCCTTTCATAATCAAGACCAGGTGGTGAATTTTGCAAAGCCATCAGCAACACCTGGAACAATTAGAGAGCTGCCTTCAATAAGTACCTAAAGGATCAAAATAATGCATGTTGCCATCCAAATGCTCATTAAACACCTTCATTGGAGGATACTTAGAAAATGGGGCATGACCATGTGCAAGTTCCAGTGCTGTTATGCCAAATGACCAAATATCTGCTCTGTTAACAAAACACAGAATGAAAAAGGAATAAAGAACCCATTAAAGAAGGAACAGCAACTAAAATTTCTCTACTGTAATCAGTTTGCAGTGCCATAGATCAAATGGGTCACCCACTCACTTAAAATTATATCCATTTAATTGCTGCATTACTTCAGGAGCCATCCTACAAAACATCATGTTAGTAGAAATGAAATCCATAAAAATAATTCATCTGACATGATCAATGGCAGCCAGCGAAAGGAGAGTATTCATATATAAATTATTTGAAATTCAAAATGAAGTGATTAAACTGCAAAATTTAATGATCTAAACAAGCACCAGCATGGGGTTCCTGCAAATGCATTTTGAGAGCGTTGCCTATGCCCAGTATCAAACATGCAAGCTGAGACTCCAAAGTCTGCTAGCTTAACAGTACCATCAGAATTAATTAAGACATTTCCAGCCTGAAAGAAGTGGAAGATATATAGATTGTATAAGTTTCAAATAAGTATTTAAAGAATGACAATTTGGATTTACCAACCAACAATCAAGACTTTAAAAGGAGCTGATGACTGATAAAAAGGTTTCATAAACAAGAAAATTGGTAACCATGAAAAAGATAACCATGCTAAAGGCATTTAGGCTAAAGAATAGCATTAAAGTGTCTCATCATACAGGTCCACTCAGCAGTCATGGCATCAAAAAAAATATACCAATTACATGCTAAATCCCTAAAGCAATTCTGAAAACTACAAAAGAAGTGCTATCAGTTTGACAACTACCTGTTTGCCTTCCATCGACTGAACAGCCAAGACACACAAGATTATCATGACTTGATGGACTGAATAGAATTTTCTTTGCTGATTAGACTCCATTTATATGTTGTTTCAAGAGAAATGGATTTAGCTATGTAGGAAACCCTATCATAATTAACACATTTAACAGCAAAGTAGTGCATGAGTCACCTCTCATTAAATGAGAATATGTTACAAAAAGAAAAAAACAAATATGCTGGAACCAAATGCCTCCATACAAAAGATTTCTTTAGTTGCCTCCATGCTCAATCTGAGCTTCCATGTAAAGAATTTCTATCTATACATGTGTACCAAAAACACCACAACATAGACCTACACCAATTTCCAGAGTAGTCAACACACAAAGTGAGGCTGCGTTAAACAGGGCATGCAGATGGAAACCATCTATAGCCATGTTTAGCATTGCTTCTCCTTTTTAAAAGTTCCTTCCTACAAAAGAAGAAGCCATAACCTAGGTTTTCTATCTTCTCCTAAAAGCACTTTTTTGACATTTTCTTCTTGTAGAAGCACTTCACTGATAATATTACCTAGCATTTCTTTTTTTCAAAAAGTACCTTTTACTTTAAGGTGTCGTTTAGTTGTGAGACAGTTTCTCTAAAATAGATAATCGTAAACATTATTCTCTGTAAAACAGATTTTTGCAGAACAGGGGACCTGTTTTTCATAAGACTCATATTCAAGTTTTATGACTTATCAATTTTGGCAAAATGGAGTTTATAGAAAACAACCAAACAACTACTTTTGCAAAACATATTCATTTTGAATTATTTATGAAACTCTTTTACTAAAATCAATCAAGGTGCCCTTAAAAGTTACAGCTTACAAGAGTACTTTTATTAAGCAACACCAATCACACCCTCTAGTTAAGTAAAATTCAAGAATCTATCAATTAATGTGTTCCCTCTTGTAATCCTAGAGAAGTGCAATGTGAAGGTCAGAAGGAAAATTGTAGGCCAATAATAATGCTTCTGATCAATACAAGAGCATCAGAACCCTGCAATTTGATACCTTAACATCTCTATGGATATGTCCATGACCATGGAGATAAACGAGAGCTTTAAGAACCTCACGTAGAATGGTGGCAATAACTGGCTCATCAAAGCCCTCTGGATAAGCAGATTTCATTATATGAAGGCAAGACCCTCCAGCCATGAAAGGCATCACAACCCAAAGCATGCGACCTGAGGTAAAAGAGCAATGTGCATGTAGTACATTTGGATGATCAACCAAACTCATCGTTTGCACTTCACGTCTGACCCCATCCTGTAAAAGTTTAAAATAAAAAAGCACTAAAAAGGAGTTCAGTTCACATAATTAGGGAATCACAAGTGAAATCATTTATATATTTTACCATACAAAAATCAGCAGTTCACAGTCAAAGAAATTCAATTTGAATTCACAAACACTGCATTTTTGCATGACTTGGAAGAGATAATAAGTGTGATTTCACAGGAAAACATATTGAAACCTGTAAGCACTTGAAGCATTAAGAAAAGCTTACAGTGCGAAAGATGCATAATCCCTTCTTTTGTGGACAAAAAACAGAGGCAGGGAAACCCACCCAACGGTTAGTTCATTATATGCAAATTAATTATCACTTGGTCATAACTGAAATAGGTAAATGTATCTTTTCATCACAGGCAAAGAAATAAAAGAAAACAAAGAAAAAGTATTATAAACCACATCATTTGAAGAAAAATTACCAATATGAATATATGAGATTTGCGAGTGTAGAATTTACATGGAAAGAAGAAAAGAGCAAACGCAACACTTCCAGCTGGGGAATGATCTAAAATGAAATGTCGTCTACAGTGGCTCTTCACAATAAAGGGAGAAAATCTTTAAGATGATCCAAGACTTTTCTGACATGACCATGGAAAGCTCCATAACCTTATCGGAACAATTCAGATTCAATTGTATCCAACCCACTTGTACCCCTATAAGGGATGCTGAAGTTAGGTTCACATCAAACTATTGAATAAACAAATCATGTCATGACAAGTGAGGTAGACAGGCGATTAGTGTTTAACAGTTGATTGATTGCACAAAGGAAAGAGAATAAGAACTAAACAACCAGTTCCAGGAAGAAAGCATGACTGATATTAGTGGGAGGGCTGGACTAAACCTAGATCATTGGTACCCAACCCTTAATGACTTTACCAACCACACTAGTTCACATCCTCTCCAGAGAGGCATATTAATGTACTTAAAACTATGCTTCAGAGGAGATTTTACATTCATGATGAGAAAAAGAAATGCAGGATAATAATATATAGTTCAAAGTATTTAGGATATATACTAAAGCTAAAGAGAAAGCACATAATTTATATCTAATCATTAGAGTTTAAATATAATGAATCTAAAAGTCAAAAATTATCATACCAGATCACTGCTGCATTTCTCGAGGTCCAAAATCTTAATAGCAACTATTTTATTTAGCGGGATACAGAGAGCCCTGTAGACAGTGGCACTGACACCTTCACCAATTTCCTCAAATAATTCGTAGTCCTTAGAATTGGCAGGAAATCTCTTCTCTTGCTCACGCACCATCATGCTCTCCTAAAGGACAAATACCAGAAAAAGAAAACATTTTATCTCTCAAATATCTAGGATTCATGATTAAGTTGTGAAACTTAAAAACTAGTAACCAAATTACATGAATTTCATCTCCACTCCATTCAGAATGATATTTCTAAAAAATCCAGTAAACCGTTCAGCATAACTGGCTTGGCAGATCTTCCTGAATAGGACCACTCCAGTAAAAAGTTAACATTTCTATTACAAGTATGTTTTTATTTGGGTACAGATATTTTTTTTGATAAAACCAACTAGTAAAAGAACACATGCAGATAAATGTGAAGTCGAGATAAACTAAGATTTTCCTTCACTTAAACCAAGAATTATATTCCATCAAATCCCATGATCAACTTGCAAACATTTCCAAAAGAACCTTTTTACTGAAAATCTTCAAATTTCTTGCTATAAGAAGGAGGCGTTAATAATCCACACTCTCCAAACTGCAAAGACTGCATCACATCGAAGAAATGGATGCTGGAATTTAGGGAAAAACGAAGACCAGCAGAAGAACAAGAACACTATCTCGCATTATAGGATGAAGTGATGAACAGAGTGTACACCAAGTGGAGGGTCGTTACCGACAGTTCAGAACCTCAACCTGAAGAGGCGATGAGCGAAGCTAAGGTTCTCTCTGCTTCCCAAACCAGCGCCGAGATCAAAAGGTGGTCGAGGAGAATCCTTATCCTTGAATATACCAAGGAGTCGTGATCTCGTACGTAGATCTATACTCGTCCGCCATTAGCAAGGCGATCTCGAGCTCCTCTCTCCCTCTCTCCCCCCTCCCCCCCAACTTCCCCTCCTTTCTCGCTCACTCCCACAGTGCTTTCTTCCGTCGCGGTTGCTAAAGAGGAGAACTTTATTCGCCTTTCCCACATGCCTTTTTCTACCTTCAGATCGAGGGAGGGGAGGGAAGCGACGGAACGCAGTTAGAGGTCAAATTATGGACCAGGTCCAGTGGAACAGGCCAACAGTCACTCGCCACATAACCACCTTTCATCTAAACCGGTGGGCGGCACGAGCTCCGGAGCGTCAAGCTTGGTAAGGAAACGTGGGCCCCGTAGCATGTGTTAACTGAGTGGAAGCGGGAAATCTGGGGGAAGGACAAACCCGACGACCTGAGGTCCAGGATGTCGCACACGTGTCTTTGAGGGCAGTGTTTATTCCTCCGTCCCATACCGTACTCATACGGAGATAATCATCGCCTCTTGGGTCGGTTTAAAAAACGCCTTGCAGGCTTGCAGCGGAGATGGGATCTCCCTTTGGACGTGATCGCGTGTCTTGTATTATAATTGAACAGGAAACGACTGCAGTAGCCAATAATACGGTGAAACCTGGACATACTGGTTCATGTAGATCGAGAGGAGTGCAGACGCTATTGTAGATCGAAGCTGTTTTCTGCTTGATCGGTAAAGCTAAGCTTAACCCGATAACCGCCCCTCAGCCGCTCCAAAAGCCGTCGTAGGAAATTGTCATACGGTCGGGCCTTTACCCCTTGTCTGACGAGACGACATCACTGCGCTCACTGTGGACCAACTGGCATCTAACACGTCACTTAGTTCAATCAAAAGGTTGAGGACCGAGGACCGAGGACCTGCGATCTATTATGCTGGGATTCGCTCTCTTCTGGCCGAAAGTAAGGGCTAGTTTCACGTCTAATGTCGGTCCGTCGAACCGGTGGACCCCACTTTGGGCGTCTCGGTGCGGTCAGCTTTTTTGCATCAAGGTTCGTGCATGCCTTGGGGCTTTCTCTTAAACCGTTGCTGGATGTTGGGGTGGTGATGGCTGAGAGGGGAGATGGATCAAGCGGTGGCAATTGATCTTCATCGTAGCGGGCGGAAGGGAAGTTATCCTGGACCTGATTTGTTCGAGGTCTAGTAAGACAACCACGATGGACGCCGCAACGAATCTTGCTAGATGAATTGGAGGAGCTTCAACAATACTTCTCGGAGGTGTTGGAGCTATTGGAGGAGAAGGTGATTGAATCATGGAAGCAATGGGCAAACCAATCTGTCCTTGTCCAGAGTCTTGGCAAGTGGGTTCCATCAGACTTGGTGGGGAACGAGCTAAAACTCTGGGATGGTGTCCAAGGAGAGCCGAAGGTCTGTGCTTTGGCGGAAGTCCATCACTTGGTCTAGTTCTTAACAGAGGAGAGTGGCCGAATACTCATGGTTTGTCACCAACCAACTGTTCACGGTGGAACCATGGGTTCCAGATTTTATACTCAGCTCTAAGATGGTGCAAAGGATGATCGTTTGGATTCGTCATTCTAGATTGCCTATGAAATTTTGGGAGTGGGAGTCACTATTGGGCATAGCATCAAAAGCCGGCACCCGGGTGGCATGAATAAGTTCACTACTAAGTTTTGGAAGATTGGGTTTGCGAGGGTTATGGTTGAAATCGATGCTTTGGAACCACTTAAGTCGGGGGGTTCTTATCTATGGCCAGCAGGGGTGTTTTGGCAAGCATTTGTCTATGAAAACATTCCAACTTACTGCTACAATTGTGACATTTTGGGGCATATTTTGGAGGAGTGTGAGACGTCCAGGGAGGAGGGGAGTTGTCCACTACAACCAACAAACTTCTACGAGGACTCGATGACTGTGGAGGGGGGTAGGTAGTTGGGGCATCTAGGGTTCCAATGGTTGAAACTTTGGAGGTCTTGGGCAGACCATAGCTCGATCCTTGGATAGCGACATCGAGAATCTAGCAGCTCCAACCAACGAGGGTTCCAAACAATATTCGAAAGGAGGCCAGATCTAGCCCCGAATCTTCAAACCCGAGCTCCTCCCCCTCATATCCAAGCTTGCCTACCCCTGGTAGTTTCTCCCCGGGGTCATCACCGGATTCTGACAGATGGCAAAAACTATCCAAATTCGCTCGTCGGTATTCTCTAGAAAAGGAGTAGGGGATGATCCGGGTCAACTTGGCTGGACAGGGGAAGGGGTTCCTGGTGCTGTCGAATTCTAGGCCAAGTGAAGCGATGGATGTGGGCCTTGATTTGGGCCCAAACATGGCGGAACTGTACATGGCAGAGGCTAGCAGGCTAAAGTTGAATGGGCCGGAAGCCCACCAAGAACAGCTCCTCAACCTCCTATTCCTCCTCTGCGATGGGAGGTCATGGTTATCTAGTGGAGGTGCAAAGGAAGCCCGACATATCCAAAGGCAAGCTAGCGGCGGCCAGCATGGGGGATCTTCACTCAACCCGATAAGTGGTCCTGTCATTGGCTCTTTTTTTGGGATGTTTCGGGTGATCGGGATGACTTTGGTTGGAAGGTGGTGTTGACAGTGATTGCAGGGGAGGGTGGAACTTCTAGATCCAAGGGTGGAGAGGTTGTTGAGATTTGAAGCTACCGGGGAGGGAACGCTGGTGTAGTGGCAACGAAGGTTACTAGTGACGAAGTCGTGAACCAAAAGGAGTCAGGATCTATGGCAAATCTCTCGATGAAACTCGAGATAGTGATGGTGTTTTTGGTAGCCAGTATTGATGATGTAGGGAGGAAGGGTGTTCAAGAGGCTCCTCTGGTCCTTAGTTTGGAGGGTGGAGGGTCTCCACCATAGTAGCCTGGTAGTAAGAGTGGGATGGAAGAGGGTGTCCTACCTCCTGTGCTGTGATGCCAACTGGTGTGTTGCACTCAAGGAGAAGAGAGAGTGTATCTAGGGAGGGCATTGACTTTGATCAAGGGGGGAGATAGAGGAAATGATGCGGAGGAATTGGCCATAAGCCATAAAGAGGTTATAGGTTTGTTGAAATCTGTCCTTCAAGATGTTGATAATGTGAAGATGGGAAATGTGGCCAAGGAGTCAAGTGGGGCTGCTGGAATGTCCACCAATAGCCCCCACCACTACTCATCGTAATGAAGCTGATGTTTTGGAATGTGAGAGGGGCTGACGAGCCCTCCTTCACTCAACCTTATGGAGGATTATGCAATAGAATTAATTGGATTTGTGTGTTTTGTTGTAAACAACTCTAAGGCTTGAGCTTGGATCGGATCCACCATCGATTCCTAATGAGTTGGAGCATTTATGTAGTTGAGTCCCAAGAGTTGTCCGGAGAAAACATTATTGTATGGAAGCTTGGTATAGCTACTATCAATATTTTTCATCGTTGTTTTCAACAAGTTGCCACTGTTATTATTGAATATAATAGTCTTAGTTTTTGTTTGCTGTTTATGCTAGTACTAACTATAGAAAAAGGAGAGCCTTGTGGTGAGAAGTAACTGCCTTGGTTGATCAAGGATTCACCTCTATTGTTGCAAGGGATTTCAATTGTATTGATGGGCATGATGAGAAGAGGGAAGGGCGGCCTTTTGTGGAGGATATTGGATCTAAGAAATTTGGTGAATTTCTACACTCTAACGGTTTGGTAGATCTTAGTTTTGTTAGCGCAAGATTTACCTGGTATAACAATAGGGGTGGTGGAGCTAGAGTTTGGAAAATAATTAATCATGTTTTTATGATGGCCAATTGGATACATCATCATCCCACTCACCTGGTACGTCATTTATCAAGAATTGCTTCTAACCACCAGACTTTATTGTTGACCACTGATTCTAATATCTCTTCTTGGAGTCCTTTTTGATTTAAAAAATTCTGGCTATCTTACCCTCGCTCTTAGGAGATTGTGAGGGAGGTGTGGAAGCTGTCTATGAGAGAAAATGCTAGATATTAGATAATATGCCGGCTTGAGCTGATAAGAAGGCATCTTCTTCACTAGAACAGGGTGGAGGTAGGTGATATTTTCTAGCAACTTGAGGTTGTGAAGGGATCTATCTCTGAGCTGTAGGAGAGGGAGGAATAGGAGGGTGGTCTTTCTAAGTAGGATCTATTTGAGCTTTGCCAGCAAATTTCTGAGCATCACTCTCTTCTTAGATAGCAGGAGATCTTTTGGATGCAAAAGTCAAGAGCCCAGTGAACCTAGGAGGGATATAGAAATACAAGGTTCTTCCATCAGGCCATGGTTATTTGTAGGCATAGGAATTAAATCCGGGCCTTGTGACACTCTGAGAGGTAGTGGGTATCTAAGAAGGCTGGGATTAGACAGGAGGTTATGCACTTCTTCAAATCAAGGTGGACTATGACCCTGAGAGGGACCACTTCATTTATGCCTCCACCACCTAGCAGCATAGTCACTGAGTAGGAAAACTAGAAGCTTCTCCAGTCTGTGACTACGGATGAGATTCGGAGAGCTATGTGATCTCTGGCTGAGGATAAAGCCCTTGAATCAGATGGCTTCCCTCCTCTCTTTTTCAAGAGGTACTGGTCGATCATCCAATTCAAAGTTATGGCTGTTATATAGGATTTCCTTGCTTATGGACAAATATCGGAGTCCTGGAAGTGGACCTTCATCACCTTGACACCTAAGCAACATGATAACTCTAAGCTGGAACACTATAGACCTATCAGCTGTGTACCATCCTATATAAAAGTTGTGTAAAGTTGATGATTATCCGGATGAAGTCCCTCCTCCCTAAGCTTACTGTCCTAAGTAGGGGGCATTTATCGATGGGCGAAGTATATCTGATAATGTCCTCATTATCTAGAAATTCATGCACGACCTTCACCATGCTCGTGTTTGTAGCAGTCTTATAACCATTAAGCTAGACATGGAGTGTGCTTGTGATCGCATGAGTTGGAGCTTTCTGAAGAAGGCTTTGATGGAGTTTGAATTCCACTCTCGATGGGTCAGCTTGATCATGGCATGCATTAGCAGTCCTTCATTTGCTATTATCATTAATGGGATGCCATCAAACTTCTTTTATTCTATGGCTTGCTTACTATAAGGTTGTCCTCTATCCTCTTATCTCTTTATCATTTGTGTTGATGCCTTGTCCAAGCCTTGTGCGCTGTTTCCTGAGGGCCTGGATTTGATCCCTACCTTCTAGCCCTTGGAGCCCAACCTATCTCACACTTACTATTTGTAGATGACTTCTTGCTTGTGGGGAGAGCTACAGTTCGGACTGCTGAGAGCTTTAGGAGAATTTTGGAGAGCTATTGCCTAGACTCAAGCTAGAAGGTGTACCTCCTCAAGCTTGCCTTACACTTTAGTTTATGGACACCGATACACCTCCAACATTTGATTAGAGATAGGCTTGGGGTCACTAAGCATACTGGGTTATTGTAGTATCTGGGAGTCCCTATCACTGGTGGCTAACTTAATAGGATAAACTGTGGCTGAGAGGATGATTCAGGATCGCTTGGAGGGTTCGCAAGGCCATGCTTTATCCATGATGGACAGGGTCACATTGGTCAGGTCAATCCTGAGCTCTAAGTCTACATATCTTCTTGCCAGGGCCATGCTTTATCCATGATGGGCAGGGTCACATTGGTAAGATTAATCCTGAGCTCTAGGTCTACATATCTTCTTGCCAATGCCATCATGCCTAGAATATTGGTCAATGGTAAGTGTATAAATCAAGCCATAAAAATATTAATTTAAAGATCAAATTATTTTTATTTTTTAAAATTGATGCTTTTTCTTGTATTTTACAGGAAAGAGATGCATTATAATAAAGAGATCGATGATCTACATGTCTAAAAAATATAAATTATAGTCCAAATAGTAAACAATTGGAGCCCAACACCTATCTTAAAGGTGATCCAAAAAAGTCCACATGCTACCAGTCCACCATGGACTAGTAGTTTGGTCCATAAAAAGCCTTCATGCGGTCCATCAATGAACTTGAAGGAGATTCGAAACCATATTCATCAATAAATTTGAAGGAGATTTGCATCTAGATTCATCAATAAATTTGGAAGGAAATTATGGCTATATTCATCTTAGAATTTAAATTTCTTTATTTTTTTAGTTCTACATCAGAAGAATGTAAATAATCCTTCTACCCTGATATCCCCATGAAAAAAGTACTTTCCACTTTCTTCCATCCTTCTAATATACGAGAAGGAGAGTAAGCTAAGAAAAAAAGAGCCTTTGTCAAGTTCTATTTTATTTTTATTTTTTTAACTCCAAGCCCTATTAATGGCTTAGGAGTTAAATATCTTTATAATCATTTTTTTTTAGCAATAAAGTTTTATTCTGCTTATTTCAATTTTTTTCTTGTAATTTTTAATTTCAGCACTAAATAGTTTAAATTCTTGTAATTTAATTTTTGTAATTAAGCTTGTTTAATTTATATACATCTTTAAATTCTATAATTTAAATTCTAGTAAGTGGTGTAGAATTTATTTTATATTTTAAAATAATTTTAAAGTTTTAATTTAAATCATATCTAGCTAAACAAATATTCTGGAATTGGTGATGAAGCTAGACTATAATTAGAAGCTCTTTCTTAGAATATCTTCTTGAGCTTTTAATTTTTTAAAGTCATTTCTTTTCAATTTCTTGCTAAGAGACTTGATGGACTATTGTTGGGTTTCAATCCCTTCATAGTTCATACTTAATTTGGTGCAAGAAGGGTAATAGATAGAAGGCTTACAATATTTTAAAACCATTTTCTCTTCTTCTTGAAGGAACCTTGATAGATTATTGTTGAATCAGAATCTTTATATAATCATACTTGGTTAATACAAAAGAAGAAGTTGAAAGGACATTATGAGATAAACCATAAAAGTTGGTCTAGTAGATTTAAAAATTCTAGATCTTTAGATTATTTATCTTTATGATTTAATTAATTTTTATTTTAGTAGAAAATAAAGAAATAATCTATTCCCATCTTTGTTAAAGCTCTCCTGAGTAAGGATTTGAATACACTTCAAATGCCTAATTTCTCATGGGATCTATCCGTACTTACTAGATGTGCTATCCTACATACCATGTACTTGCAATTTAAATTTAAAATACATCAGTCAACAGGCTTGAATAGTAATTTTGGAGATTCCTATGGGGTTCTAGGCCTAGAGGTGGTGTTCTAGACCTATTATCTTGGGATGTGGTTTTCTAGCTCCTAAAGGAAGGGGGTCTCAGCATTCAGTTCTTGATCACTAGGAGGGATGCCATGATTGCTCAACATGTGGTTAAATTATTGCTAAGTCCAGATAACTTGTGGAGCTTGTTGATGAAGGCCAGATATGGAGTGTACTCTACAACTAATGGGCTTTAGGCTAGTCCAAGTAGTTCTATCATGTAGCATAAGATTTGTGTGCATGCCTCAAAGGTGATCTTTTAGACCAGATAGATTATAGGGAATAGACGATCAACCAATCTTTTGTTTGATCCATGGATGACCGACCTACCTCTAAGCTGGTGGCCGACCTTTATTAGTACTGAGATCTCAAATGTCATGAGAATTTCAGATCTATTCCACCCTAGAGTAAAGTGGGACCCGGTGGCAATTATGCAGGCTTTTGGCAAGGTTCTGTGTTAGCGGGTCATGGCCATTGCACTTTCCTTTCATATGAGCCATGACATCAAGGTATGGAGATCTTCTTGCACATCGAAAGCTGTGACGGCCGATCTATACCATCTTTATCAGGAGACACTACATAGGAGCCTTGATGTGGGATGGATTTGGAGGACCGGAGTCCATATAAGGGTGAGTCTTTTCCTCTGAAAGATTGCTTGGAGAAGGTTGCTGACAGATCCTTCCTCAGAGATAGAAGAATGCACCTTCAATTAAGTTGCCTTTCTTGTGGATATGAATAGGAAACCTTGGAGCACGTCCTCTACTTGTGTCAGTGGGCTAGATAGGTATGGTACTTTGCAGGATTTCAGCACTGACATGCCAACATAATGATCATGTGTAGGCCTTCCTTGATTTCCTGAGATAGAGTACAGTTAGACAATGCACCAAAAGAGGAGGAATTCATGTTGCATATATTACTTATCACATTTGGCTATCTCGGAAGAGCCCTGTCTTTGAGTCTAAGAGGTGTCTTGCCAGGATTTCCTTGGTGACATGCAGCAAAGATTGCTAAGATAATCTCGATACATACGGAGACCTGGGACCCCCACCTTGCTCCTGTAGTAACCCGGTGGGTGTTTATTTTCTAGGAGCCCCCACCTTTGTGGTACATCAAAGTCAATTTTAACGACAATGTCAGAGGTAGTAGAGGTGGTGCTAGCTTTGTTATTCATGACTCAGGTGTGGGACTGATGGTGGCTAAGGGGAGTGATAGCCCGCGATGTTGTCGTCAAGACATCGCGATTATCAGTTTAATTAATTGACTTCTAGATTAGATTAAAAAAATCCATAAAAAAAGGTGAGTTGGGTCGAATCCACAGGGAAGGCAGTATATTGAATATTTTGAAATCCTTCATTTAAGAAAAAAAGGTCAAAGCTGAATAAATAAAAATTAAAATGCAAAAAATAAATACATGGTACTAGGATCTATTACTAGATTCTAGCAACTACTTGCAATGAAAATGAAGGCAGATATTTAGAGATGCAAGGAAAATAAACTTTATATTAAAAAAAATAGGATCCTACTACAAATTACAATTGAATAAACTAAAAAAACTGTAATAAAGACAGGAGATGGATCGGTGCAGTCTCATCAGGAAGATGGTCGGCGAACTCCCCTTCTTTCTTTGTACTTCTTGGAGCAAACTGTGCTTCTCTACTTTGGATCTTTGATCTTGATAGTGAAGTCAGCTCGAAGATGGCGAAGGGACACACTCTTCTCTGAGAGACCCCACTCTTAGAGGTCAGCCCGTAATCCAAGTAGTGTTCTCTACCCTATACCATCTCTTCCTCTCTAAGATGATTTTTTCTTAGCACAGGGATCCTTTAAATAGATTTTAGCTAAGGCTTCCTCCCTGTCAACTTTGGACTTAATCGGGCTCTAGATTTGCTGAATATCGCAGGGAAAAGTCTAAACCATCGATCTGCTACTTGATGGATCGATGACAACACTCATTCTGTCTCTAACAACAGTGTCCGATCTGGACTCTCGGATCTTCGAATCCCAGGTCGAACTTGGACTCCTTCTCCTGGTCAGCACGGTGGTGAGAGGCGGCGGAAGGTGGTGGCCGGCGGCTATGGGCGATGGACGGTTGGCAATGGCTCTTGGAGAAAATCGTGGAACAGGAGAGCCACGACCAAAACTTGGACAGTGGTGACTGTGCGACCATCGACGATGGTAGTGGGAGAAGTGGCCAGAGTGGAGAGGAGCGGTGGCTGTGAGAAGACTAGCGATGGCAAGCAACAATGGCTAGTGGTGGCGTAGCTGAGTGGTGGATAATATCGAGGCCACATATCTAGTTTCTAATTCCATCTTCCATGCCTGGACCAAATATGTCAAGATAGACTTTCATTTTATCCAAGAATGGGTGGCCTCCAAGTAGCTGTGTGTCCCTCATCTCGACAAAAGACCAGCTCCCTAACGTATTTACCAAACCTCTTGGCCAATATTTTTGCAACTTTTCTCCAAGCTTAATGTGATTGCAATCCCCCATTAGCTTGTGGGGAAATATTGATGCAGTACCACTAACGTAGATGATGGATGCATACATGATCGCCATGCTCACATCAACAATGTGGTTGCATCCTATTGTTGCCCATGACCGAGTCATCAGGAGGCCATTTGGTTGATCTGCATTAGTTACAACCAACCCACCTTGAAAGCCATACTATTGTCACCATAAATATTAACTCGTACAAGCAAGAAAAATCTGTCATTTCATTATAGCTTTAAACAGCCTATTTCTTGGAGCTTTAAACTCTCAACAAAAAGATAAAATATACAGTAATCCAAACTCTTGTACTATTTTACATTGTGTTCGACACATGACAGTTAAAGCTACCAAAGCACCCTGCAGCACCAATCACTCTATAATAGTCAAAACATAGGCCCACTTTAAAACAATCAATGAAAATCCAATGAAGATTACATAAACAGTCTAAAACATCTTACTAGGACATATGGATATGAACATAATATAATTCATTGATTATAATTAATATTCTTGTCCTAACATCAATACAGCCTATCATCAAAACATGAAATATCAATCTTCAACTATTGCTTCACATAAAAAATCAGAAATTAAGACATACTACTAGAGTTATTTGCAATTCATCATTAGCAATAGCCAATATATTAGTAACATTATTATCCATGAGCAATTCAATTTTCATTTTTCCAAGCTCATCCTTCATTTTTACCTTTAAAATCTTCAGTTTGACAATCTTCTCTTCCAACATTTTCACCTTCTCTCTAGTGATTTCTTTTTATCTCCTTCACTAGTCAAAACTTCTTCTTAAGCCCCTCCATCTATTTACTCAATATGGCAACCATCTCCTTTCCATAATCATACATATCAAAGTCAACCCACTGAAAAAAACTACAATCATTATCCTATAAAAGAACAATTCAGTCAATAAATTAATACTAACTTTCAATTTTAGCTAAGTATTTGAAAAAAAGAATACCTTCCAAGATCGGCATTGCTCGAACCTCCTTCTTAGGTTTCTTTTATGTTATAAAGTTTACAGCCCAGTTTTAACTTTATGATGATATTGCATTTCATCTCCAAATATTATTGAAGTCATTGATATAGCTATTTCCTTAACGGTATCCCAGCTTCCAAGAACATCTATTGGTAATATCCCAAGAATCCTAATTTCAATCTCTCATTAATTACTAAATAATCAGACTTATTTTCTAAAACATTTCTAGCTTTTATCAAAATGTGATATATCATTTGCACATTTACAGCTTAACGATAGGGTTGGATATCAATTGATGGTAGGCCAAGATTGCAACATCCTACAAAGTACATATATTCAATTAAAAAAATAAATAATATGCTAAAATTGAAAAGCAAAAAAAAGTATAATTTTTTTAAGAAATTAAGCCTTAAAATAACTACTATTATAATAGCTATAGGTATTGTAATAGTATTATAATAGAAAAAAATAAATAATAATAAAAAATAATGATGCAATCTCTCTATTCAATGTTTTTTAATAAAAGTATTTTTTTAGACCATACAAGCATTTTTGAAGAAAAGTTTTATCAAAAATTTAATTTTGAACAAATAATATCATGTTTAGAGAAATATATAAATAAAAATAATGGTAAATATCATGTTATAATAATGGTTATCATTTTTACTATTATCATAGTGCACCGAAAATTGTTATGGTAGCAGATAAGTGCATAAATCTAGCCATAGAAGCATCAATTTATAAGATCAAGTTATCTTTATTCTTTAGAATTGATGTCTTTTCTTATATTTTGCAAGAAAGAGGTGCACCATAATAAAGAGCTCTATTTACAGGTTTAAAGGATACAAATTAAAGTCCAAATGATGAACAATTGGAACCCAATCCCATCTTAAAGGTAGTCCAAAAAAGTCCACATGCAACCGGTCTACCATGAACTAGCAGCTTGGTCCATAAGAAGCCTTTATTTGGACCACCAATGAACTTGAAGGAGATTTGGGACTAGATTTGTCAATGAATTTGAAAGGGATTTGCATTTAGATTCATCAATGTATTAGAAAGAGAATTATGGCTAGATTCATCTAGAATATAAATCTCTTCATTTTTTTTAGTCCCATATCGGAAGAATGTAAACAATCCTTCTACCCTAACACTTATAAAAGGGCTTATATACTTCATGGAAAAGGCACTTCGCACTTTTTTTCACCCTTCCAATATACGAGAAGGAGAGTGAGCTGAGAGATTTTTATTTGTAATCAAATTTTCTTAGCAATAAAATTTTATTCTTCTGGTTTTAATATTTTCTTCTTGCAATTTTTAATTTCCGCACTAGGATAGATGAAATTCTTGCAATTTAATTTTTGTAATTATGTTAGTTTAATTTCTACATATTTTTAAATTCTATAATTTAAATTTCAGCAAGTATTCTACATATCTTTTAATTCTACAATTTAAATTTCAGCAAGTAGTATAAAATTTATTTTAAATAATTTTAAAATATTAATTTAGATCATGTCTGGCTAAGCAAATCTCTTAGAATTTTGATGAAGGTAGACTATGATTAAAAGCCCTTTCTTAGGATCTCTTCTTGGACTTTTAATTTTTCTAGAGTCCATCTTGCTATTCAATTTCTTGCCACAAGACTTGATGGACTATTATTAGGTTTCAATTTCTTCATAGTTCATACTTGATTCGGTGCAAGAAAGGTAACAGATAGAAGGCTTACAATATCTTTAAACCCTTTTTTCTTTTTTTTTGTAGGAACCTTGATGGATTATTGTTGGATTAAATTTTTTTCATAAACCATACTTGGTTAACACAAAGAAAGAAATTGAAAGGATATTATGAGAGAAATCATAGAATGGCTCTCTAAGTCATTAGTCCAGTGAATTCAAAAATCCTAAATCTTTAAATTATTTATCTCTTCAATTTAATTAATTTTTGCTCTAAGTAGAAAGAAAAAAAATATTCTCTTTCCATCTTTGTTAAAGCTCGCCTAAGCAAGGGTTCTGAATATAGTTCATATACCCAATTCCTCGTGGGATCGACTCGTACTCGCTAATTAAGGTTGGCAATTTTATCTTCCTTGTAGATTTCATCATTTGAGAGACTGAACTAGTATTAAATCCTAAGGGTCATATCCCAGTTATTTAAGAAAGACCATTTCTAGCTAATGCTAATGCTGAAATCAATTATCGGAATGGACTTATGAAGCTATTCTTTAGAAACATGACTATTGAGCTAAATATATTTAATTTGGAATAGGAATCTACCAAGCATGCTAATGTAAATGTAATCCAAGATGAAATTTATGAATCCATAGACATTAACGATGAGGAAGTCAATCTTGAGTCTAGTCTCTAGCCAATCAATGTAAATGAGAACATAAATGAAATACTTGTAGACAATAAGAATAGCCAAAGATAGGAGCCTCCCACTAAAATACTCATGAAAATGGCTAAACCATCAACCAAGCCATCAATAGAGGAGGCACCCAAATTAAAATTAAAACCTCTCCCCAAGCAGCTTAAGTATGTGTATTTAGGTCCAACGGAACCTTGCCTGTAATTATTGTCTTATACTTAAATCCTAAACAAGAGAAGGAGCTGTAACTGTTTTGAGAGAAAATTGAGAAGCAATAGGTTGGACCATGGCAGACATTACGGAATAAGCCCTTTCATAGTTCAACATATGATACATCTAGAGAAAGAGGCTAAACCTGTTGAGAATTGTGTCCCAAAGTCAATCGTCTAGGCTGTAGACAGTTATGCTATCTTGTAACTGTATATGATTTTTAATGAATAAAAGTTATTCTTTTTGGCTGTTCATCATATTTGTATTTTCCTGAAATGAATTCTTATATGATGGAGTCCTTGGAACTATATTATTTGATATAGAGAGGATATATCAAGTAGTTCTTAAACTGGTTCACAATCAAATGATACATTGTTATAGGCCGATAATGTATCAAGTGTAGGTTGTTGTATGTCACATTTATTGGTTGTCCTCTTAACCAAGGAGTGTGGTGACACTGGTATGACATGCAAGTGAATTGTGTGACATCTCACTGAACATGACCATCTACGGAGCTTCCTTCTGCCAAAGGGTTGCTCGCGAAGGGATATGGGTATATGTGTCCCTCAGACTTGAGATCACCATGATAGCTTGCAAGCAACTCATTGTACTTTGGTGCCGGACTATCTCGATTTTTAATCCAGTGATGGAAGGTTTCTGGATGCAGTCAAGTACTTATGGAGTGGTAGTGGATCAAGATGGAATTGACCCCTCTAAATAGTTTGGAGTAAATGGCTCATTGTGTCTCAATTTAGCAAATCCTTGGCTAGGGTAGTTCTTGTGAGGAGTCACAAAACTTGTAAAGTTAAGACACGATCTGGATAAACCAAATTAGGGTTGGCAGTCGAACCCTAGGTCATCCTGAACATTATGAGGTCAAAAGGATGAATTATGCAGTAACAATATGCCAGAGGTTCTAGAGAGGTGCTCTGCATCTTCGACTTATCTAGACATCGGGTATCATTACTAGATGATGACTTTGACTGGTACTGGAATTGTTCCAGTGCTACCAGCTTAGTATTCGAATCTATGGGATCACATACCATAGGGATTTTTATCTGATTTTAAGGCAGATCGATGATTAAGAATTGTTTGCTACCACTGGCGGTCAATGTGATTGACCATGTGTCGATACTTGAGGGGTCAACACTTGGTTATGACAAGAAAAATTTTTGGAAGACTTTTCTAGACGAGCCGACTCGACCCCTGCTCGAGTCGACTCGTTCTGTGTTCTGGTCGAGCCGGCTCGACCCCTGCTCGAGCTGATTCGAATGAACAATCTGACTATTCTGTGTCTTGGATGAGCCGACTCGAACCTGCTCGAGTCGACTCGTCTTTGCTCGACTAGAAATCCCTAAATGGCATTTCTATGATATTTTTGGAAGGTTTTGACATGGTTTGAATTTCGAATTCAAGCTGTTTTGGCTCCAAACTTTCATGGAATGATTGCCATTCCTTCCTAATATGGTTTGAGTCAATATGGTATGCTCCTTGACCTTCTCCCCCAATCACTCCTCTTTCCTCTTTCTCCCTCTCTTGGCTGCCTCTATAAATAAGTGTTATTTTAGGACTGCTGGGTTAGAGAAGTTTTTGATTATTTGTCTCTAAATCTCATTACTGCTGAGATTCTGAGAGGGAAGAAAAGGGTTGTGAGTACTTGGACATTGGGTGTGTGGACTCCTAGTACTCAAGCTAGACCTCGGGAAGAAAGCTAGTTAGGAAGGGTTCCACCTCTCCCCCTCATCTTCTAGGAAGAGGAAGATCAGCCTAAAGGATCCCTAGGAGCTAGCACTCCGAGGGAGTTGATCAGAGTCAAGCCCAAGCGTGGATTACCTATAAAGGTCAGACACGTGTGTGGCTTAAGAGCACCATCCTTGGAGCACCATCACTGTATCCATTAAAGGTATAACAGCAAGGTACTTTTATATCTTTCCTATTCTCTTGTTTTGAAGTTTATATTGCATGCTATTTTATTATACTAGATCCTGTTGCTGGCAGATAGGTAGATCATTTAGATCGATCTACCAAGCTTTTCACTGTACATATTTTAAAATTATTTTAAAATATATCTGTTTCTGCCTTGCTTTTGCATATTGTATGCATGATATTTTTCACCTTCAATGGTATCAGAGCCAGGTTCATCGTAGTATAATAATGCTTGCATGCTTTTAACATCATGTTTTTCTTTTAAAGTACCTGGATTGAGTGCTTCACCATGGCCGTCCGATCATAGGAGAGAAGTAGGGCTGCAAGACCCTCTCTTCCCATTCAATGGGTCTCCTATGGCATGTAGGGGTACCGCTTGTGATTGACTCATGAAGAGAAAAAATAAAAGAAAATATAGATTAAAAATATTTTACTCTAATGTTATGATCATAAAAAAAATTTAGATTAGATTTAAGAGTTTTGTTTTTATCATGTTTAATCTCTAAATTTGAATTGTTCAAATAAGTTGCATAAATTTTGAAGTCATTATTTTCTGTTCCCCATAGACGAGTCGACTCGACCCTTGCTCGAACTGACTCGTTGATGCAGGTAGAATAATCTATGTGTTTCTAGTTCTGGATGAGCCAACTCGACTCCTGCTCGAGCCAACTCGTCTATGCTAATAGATGAATCTGTCTATTTTTGGTTCTGGATGAGCTGACTCGCATTTTACATGAGTCGACTCGACCAGAATGCCTTGAAATAGTGAATTCAAAATTTGCTTGTAAAATTGTTTTACATTCTTAATTGAAATTGTTTCGATTAATTAAGGCTATTGAACTTAATTGAGAGTTAAGAATGACAAATAACTTTACGAATATGATTCAAAGATTTTAAGTCATTTCAATAAGCCTTAAGGATCATGGGTTAGCTTCTTTTGGGTCCTTAATTGGGTTAGACCTAAGTTTAGATGCATTGGACTAAATAGAAAACTAATCTAATCAAATATTGAGTTAGGGTTTTTTCTTTATAGATCTCTCTAATAGTTAGATTGATTAGTCCATAGATCTAAATGGACCTAATTTGTGGCTCAATGGTCAGCCCGAGTATTTAAGCTAGTCTAATCGATTTTGATGAACCAATTAGTATCTAGGTAAGTTTGGCATCTTGATCATGGTTCTTTGGGGCTACCTCTTACCTGGCCAACTCGGTTGGTGTCTAAGGCAAGACGGTTAATGGCGGAATATAATCCATGATCTCACTTACCTGGCCAATCTGGTCAATCAGAATTGATTAGATAGCTCACTAACTCATGTTAACCCATGTCAACCAAGGTTAATCAGTCTTGACTGATTTTAGGTACCCATGGATCATAGGTATGAGTAACCCTCCTTGATTGCTGATATGGCCAGTGGGAGGTTGATCCATGTCTTCTCATCTTTTCTTCTATCATAATAAGATTAAATTCTCTAAATTATTAGGTCCATAAAAGGATGAAGTTATAGGGATAACCAAGTCCTAGCCTTCCATTAAGTGGGATGGTAATGGGTCCAATAGTTGGGTGTTCATCGGGAGAACCAAAGATCAGGTGTTTATCGGGCTATTGAAATTGATTTTCCTAATATGATGACTCAGTGCGACTATCTTAACGGTGGTCAGATGGGCCGACCAAAGTCGGGCTTGACTATTCGTTAATTAGAAGTATCGAATTTTGTCATGTTAATGGTTGGACCTAACCAGGACCTTCAATAGGAGGTCCAAAGGCTGATTGAAGTGCACCTTGGGGCAAAACCAAATACTAGAGATTACTTAGAGAAGTAATCGGTTGAAGAACCTACCTTTAGACATGCTTAGGTGGGCTGACCAAAGTTGGGCTCATGTATTATATATTGGATTCTAGTACCTACTAAGAAATAAAAGTAATTCCTCGAATTGGAGGTAGAGGCTACCAGTCTGAACAATTAGTGGGAAAGCCTTTAGACTAAAGACCATGTCTATAGGATAATAATTTATATACACTAATTAGCTTTAGTTTTCCTTTCTGATGTCTTCCAATCTGTCGCTTCGATCTCTTTTCGATAACGAGAAGCTCAAAGATCCCAACTTCGATAGCTGGTATATGATATTGGATCCAGCACCTGAAATCCTTGCTCCTAATGCTCAGGGTTTGGTCAGAGATACTTATCAGAAGTGGCTCTCTGACAGGACCACTGTCCGATGCATAATGTTGGCAGCGATGAACGACGAGTTCAGTCATAAGTTCGAGGAAGCCCAGCCAGAGAAAATCCTTTAAAGATTGAAGGAGTCCTTTAGAACACTAGATGATGTTGAGAGGTACAGGGTCTCCTGTGCTATCTACAACACGCGGATGCGTGATGGGGCCTCAGTCACTGATCATATATTGTACATGATCGAGATGATTGAGTGCCTAAGCAAACTTAGATGTCCCTTGCATGAACAACTTGGGAAGAATGCGATTCTGAATTCCCTCCCCTCTTCCTATCTAGATTTTCTCGATCATTATAGAACGAATAAGCCTGCAGTTAACTACCATGGTTTGTTGGGGTTGCTGCAGACATATGAGAAAGACCACCATCTGAACAAAGGGATGGTGAATCTAGTGGGAGGATCTTTGGGAGGGCGTCGTCCCTTCAAGAAAGGGAAGAAGAAAGGTAAAGGAAAACATATGCAGAATGCTTCTGGGCCCAGTCAGGCCAAGAAGGAGAAGGCTGATAAGAGCCATGCGAAGTGCTTCTTTTGCAAGAAGTGGAGACATTGGAAGAGGAACTGTCCTCTTTACATTGCATCCCTTGACCCCAACAGATCCAAGAAGAGGAAGCAGCTAGAAGGTACTGGACAAGGTATTTATATAATAACACCATGTAGTTTCTCTGTCTACAATACTACTAACTGGGTATTGGATACTGGAAGTCCAATTCATATTTGCAATACTTTGCAGGGACTTCAAGTTAGTAGAAGATTCGAGGATGGCGAGAGATTCTTGAACGTGGAAAATGGAAGCCAAGTTCCAGTCCTGGCATTGGAAGTATTCAAACTAGTTTTCGAATCTTGTACAATCATTTTGAATGAGTGTCATTATTTTCCATCTTTTATTTTAAATATCATTTCTATAGGACAATTGGCCATGTATGGTTATGAACTATCAATAAAGAATAACATTTGCAAAATTATTGGGAATGGTTTTATTGTAATGAATGGATATATGAATAATGGTATTTATGTACTATCATGACTTGTTAGTGTAATGTACATATTTAGCAAACGTCCTAGGATTGATAATGTCAGCAATGCGTACTTATGGCATTGTAGGCTAGGTCATATTAACAAGAACAGGATAAACAGATTGCAGTCCGAGGGTCTCCTCGACTTTAGTGAAAGTGGTTTACTTCCAACCTATGAGTCCTATCTTCTTAAAAGATGACAAAGTCACCTTTTACTGAAAAAGATGATCGAGCTAAAGAGATTCTAAGTCTGGTACATACTGATGTATGCAGACCCATGAATGTTAGTGCCATAGGTGGGTACAGTTATTTCATTATATTTACAGATGACCTTTCGATGTATGGTTATGTCTTCTTGATGAGACATAAATATGAGTCATTTGAAATATTCAAACGATATCGTAATGAAGTAGAAAAATAAACTGGAAGATATATCAAAACCCTTTGATCAGATCGAGGTGGTGAATATCTTTCCGGGGAGTTTCTGACATATCTCGAGGAGAATGGAATTCTTTCTTAGTGGACACCTCCAGGGACACCTCAGTTAAATGGAGTGGCTGAAAGGAGGAATCGAATCATGTTGACATGGTTAGGTCCATGATAGGCTTTGCTTCTCCGCCACTGTTCCTTTGGGGATATGCTATAGAATCATCCTGTTATCTTTTAAATAGGGCTCCGAGTAAATCCGTTAACAAAATCCCATATGAGATATGGACTGGACGTACGCCGATACTCTCACACCTTTGGGTCTGGGGTTGTCCGGCTTATATAAAATATTTAAAAATGGATAAATTTGGACCTAGGTCTGATCGGTGCTTATTTGTTGGGTATCCAAAAGAGTCTAAGGGATATTACTTCTACATGGCTAAGGAACAAAAGTTGTTCATCAGTCTTAGGACTATCTTTTTGAAAAAGGAGTTCTTTGGTGAAGGAACTATAGCCGTTAAGATTGAACTTTGTGAAGTTCAACAAGTAGTAGAACCGACACACTTAAGGGACAACATAGAATCGGTTGTAATAAGATCACACCCACAGCCCACACAGGAACCATCAAGGAGATCCGGTAGGGTACCGAGTCGACCGAACAGATACTATGATTTCTTGGTCTAGGACGATGATCCCATTGAACTCAATGAGAACAATGAGGATCCGATCACCTATATGGATGTGATGCAAAGGTCCGATTCTAAGAAATTGCCAGGAGCCATGCAATCCGAAATGGAATCCATGGAAATCAACGATATATGGATATTAGTTGATCCACCTGAAGGGATAAAACCCATTGGGTGTAAATGGATTTTCAAGAGAAAAAGGGGCGCAAACGGGCAGGTGAAGACCTATAAAGCCCATCTGGTTGCCAAAGGATATCGTCAACATTATGGTATTGACTATGATGAGATGTTCTCTCCTGTGGTAATGCTCAAGTCCATTCGGATCATGCTTGCTTTAGCAATACACTTTGACTATGAAATCTGGCAAATGGATGTCCGAACAACTTTCCTAAATGGTGAGCTAGAAGAGGAGGTGTATATGATACAACCTGAAGTGTTCACATCCATAGATGAGTCAAAGGTGTGCAAGCTTCAAAAGTTCATCTATGGACTGAAGCAAGCATCAAGGAGTTGGAACATGCGATTTAATAAGTGTATCAAGTCGTATGGCTTCATTAGGAACAGAAAAGAACCTTACATTTACAAATGGGTTAATGGTTCTATTATTATATTTCTTGTATTGTACGTGGATGACATTCTCTTAATCGGGAATGACATTCCAGCACTGCAAGGAATAAAGGTCTAGTTGTCATCTCTGTTCTCTATGAAGGACTTGGGTGAAGCCTCTTACATACTGGGTATGAAGATCTATAGAGATAGGTCTAAAAGGCTTCTGGGACTGTCCCAGTCAACGTATATTGACAATATGTTGAAGCGGTTCAACATAAAAAATTCTAAGAAAGGGTATCTCCTGATAGGCACTGGAATTGGTCTCTCCAAAGAGGATTGTGCGACAACTCTTGATGAGAGAGAGCATATGAGCAGAATCCCATATGCTTCGGCAGTGGGTTCTATCATGTATGCTATGACATGTACTAGACCAGATGTGGCATACTCACTAGGCATAGTGAGCAGATACCAGTCTGACCCAGGTAAAGCTTATTGGAAGGTAGTAAAGACCATCCTTAAGTATTTGCGAAATACTAAGGACCAATGGCTGATTTATGGAGAACTTGACTTGAAACTTATGTGGTATATTGACTCCAGTTTCCAATCAGATAAGGATGATAGCAAGAGTGTGTCAGGATTTGTCTTCATCCTAAATGGAGGAGCAATCTGCTAGAAAAGTTCCAAGCAGCCTACTTTGGCAGACTCAGTATGCGAAGTAGAGTACATTACAGCATCGGATGCAGCAAAAAAAGCTGTGTAGTTGCGGAAGTTCCTTGGCGAGCTGGGAGTGGCACCTTTCCTGGATGGTCCTATTCCGGTGTATTGTGATAGCACTAGAACCATTGCTCAAGCCAAAGAGCCAAAGTCTCATCACCGCACAAAGCACATTCTGCGGTGCTATCACCTTGTACAAGAGATCGTGGAATGAGATGATATTGACCTTCTGAAGATCGATGGAAAGGAAAACCTGGCAGACCCCTTCACTAAAGCTATCGAAATTCAAGAGTTCGACAATTGTAAATGAAAAATGGGAATGAGATTCTGTACCGATTGGCTTTAGTCCAAGTGGAAGTTGTTGAAAATTATGTCCCAAAGCCAATCATCTAGGCTATAGACGATTGTGCTATCTTGTAACTATATATGATTTTTAATGAATAAAAGTTATTCTTTTTGGCTGTTCATCTTATTTGCATTTTCCTGAAATGAACTCTTGTATGATGGAGTCCTTGGAACTACATTGTTTGATATAGAGAGGATATATCAAGTAGTTTTTAAACTGGTTCACAACCAAATGATACATTGTTATAGGACGACAATGTATCAAGTATAGGTTATTGTATGTCATATTTGTTGGTTGTCCTCTTAACCAAGAAGTATGGTGACACTGGTGTGACATGCAAGTGAAATGTGTGACATCTCACTGAACGTGACCATCTGCGGAGCTCCCTTTTGCCAAAGGGTTGCTCGCGAAGGGATATGGGTATATGTGTCCCTCAAACCTGAGTCACCATGGTAGCTTGCAAGCAACTCACTATACTTTGGTACCGGACTACTTGGATTTCTAATCTAGTGACGGAAGGTTTCTGGGTGCAGTCAAGTACTTGTAGAGCGGTTGTGGATCAAGATGGAATTGACCCCTCCAAATAGTTTGGAGTGAGTGGCTCATTGTGTCTCAATTTAGCAAATCCTTGGCCAAGGTAGTTCTTGTGAGGAGTCATGGAACTTGTAAAGTTGAAACACGATCTGAATAAACCAAATTAGGGTTGGTAATCGAACCCAAGGTCATCCTGAGCATTATGAGGTCAAAGGGATGAATTATGCGGTAACCATATGCCAGAGATTCTAGAGAGGTGCTCTGCATCTTTAACCTATCCGAACATCGGGTATCATTGCTAGATGAGGACTTTGACTTGTACTGGAAGTGTTCCAGTGCTACCGACTTAGTGTTCGAACTTATGGGGTCACATCCCATAGGGGTTTCTATCTGATCTTAAGGCGGATCGACGATTAAGAATCGTTTGCTGTCACCGGGGATCAATGTGATTGATCATGTGTCGACCTTGAGGGGTGAACATTTGGCTATGACAAAAAGAATTTCCGGAAGACTTTTATGGATGAGTCGACTTGACCCTTGCTCGATTCGACTCGTTCTTTGTTCTGGTCTAGCCGGCTCGACCCCTGCTCGAGCTGACTCGAATGAACAATCTGACTGTTATGTGTCCTAGACGAGCCGACTCGAACCTACACGAGTCAACTCGTCTCTGCTCGACCAGAAATCCCTGAACGGCATTTCTGAGATGTTTTTGGAAGGTTTTGACCTGGTTTGAATTTTGAATTCAAGCTGTTTTGGCTCTAGACTTTCATGGAATGATTGTCATTCCTTCCTAATGTGGTTTGAGTTAATATGGTATGCTCCTTGACCTTCTCCCCCAATCACTCCTCCTTCCCATTTCTCCCTCTCTTGGCTGCCTCTATAAATAAGTGTTACTTTAGGGCTACTGGGTTAGAGAAGTTTTTGATTATTTGTCTCTAAATCTCATTGCTGCTAAGATTCTGAGAGGAAAAAAAAGGGTTGTGAGGACTTAGGCATTGGATGTGTGGACTCCTAGCACTCAAGCTAGGCCTCGAGAAGAGAGCTAGTTAGGAAGGGTTCCACCTCTCCTCCTCGTCTTCCAGGAAGAAGAAGATCAGCCCAAAGGATTCCTAGAAGCTAGCACGCCCAGAGAGTTGATCAGAGTTGAGACCAGGTATGGATTACCTGTAGAGGCCAGACATGTGTGTGCCTCAAGAGCACTGTCCTTGGAGCACCGCCACTGCATCCATCAAAGGTATAACAGTAAGGTACTTTTATATCTTTGCTCTTCTCTTGTTTTGAAGTTTATATTGCATGTTGTTTTATTATACTAGATCCTGTTGCAGGCAGATAGGTAGATCGTTTAGATCGATCTACCAAGCCTTCTGCTGTGCATATTTTAAAATTATTTTAAAATGCATCTGTTTCTATCTTGCTTTTGCATATTATATGCATGGTGTTTTTTACCTTCAAAACCAACTAGAGTTGTCTAAAGAAGATTAAACCTAGCCTGAAGAATGTAATCAAGAAAGAGATTTTGAAGTTACTAGATAATGAAATTATTTACCCCATTTCTGATAGCTCATGAATAAGCCCTGTACAAGTGGTACCCAAAAAGTCTGGGATAACAGTGGTCCATAATGAAGCAAATGAACTTATCCCAACTAGGACCCAAACAGGATGGAGAGTCTGTATAGACTATGGAAAACTGAATGCAGTAACAAGACAAGATCACTTTTCTTTACCGTTTATTGACCGGATATTAGAGAAATTAGCTGGACAGGAGTTTTATTATTTTCTTGATGGATACTCCGACTATAACCAAATCCCTATAGTCCCTGAAGACTAAGAAAAGACCACATTCACGTGTCCATTTGGAACCTTTGCTTATAGGCGCATGCCCTTTGGGTTATGTAATGCACCGGCAACCTTTCAGAGATGCATGATCAGTATTTTTTCTGACATGATTGAATGATTTTTAGAAATTTTCATGGATGACTTTTCTATTTTTGGCCCTTCCTTCTCTGAATGTTTAAATCATTTGAGACTAGTTCTAGAAAGATGTAAGGAGAAGCATTAAGTTATCAATTGGAAAAAATGCAATTCATGGTTAGAAAAGGCATAGTTCTTGGCCATGTAGTTTCGAAAAAGGGAATAGAAGTTGATATGGCCAAAGTTGACCTGATTGCAAGTCTTCCACCTTCCAAGTCTGTCAAAGTAATTCATTCATTTTTAGGACATGCTGGATTTTATAGAAAGTTCATATCCAATTTTAGCAAAGTGGCTCGTTCATTAACAATTTTGTTTGCAAAGGAAGCAAAATTTGAGTTTACTCCTAAGTGCTTAGAATCTTTTGAATTCCTTAAAAAGGCACTCATTTTTACTTCCATCATTCATCCACCTATCTGGAGTGAACCCTTTGAACTTATGTGCGATACATCCGATCATGCTATAGGTACAATTTTAGGTCAAAGGATTAATAAGTTGCATAGAGTTATTTATTATGCAAGTAAAACCTTAAATGATATGCAACTTAATTATACGACCACAAAAAAGGAGTTCCTAGTCGTTGTCTTTGCCTTAGAAAAATTAAGATCATACCTGGTTGGGTCAAATATGATTATTTATACTGACCACTCAGCCATTAGACATATCCTAGCAAAGAAAGATGCTAAGGCACACTTAATACGATGAATCTTGCTCCTTCAAAAACTTGACCTAGAAATTAAGGACAAGAAAGGAATAGAGAATGCTGTAGCTGATCACTTGTCCCGAATCATAGTCACACCATCTAGTGAACCACCAGTTAATAAATTCTTTCCTGATGAACAACTCATGTCTGTGTTTATTGAACCATGGTATGCTGATATTGTAAATTATTTAGCTATTAATAAAGTTCCTTCTCATTGGACTATTTAGGATAAATACAAATTCCTTTTTCAAGTGAAGTACTTCATTTGGGATGATCCATACTGATGTGGCGAGACCGCTGACGTTGGTAGCTGACAGGTGCCATGACAAAAGACACCGCAGCATCGGGCACCAAGGCAACACCTCAACTCGGACCGTCCTGCCGAGCTGAGTTGAGTTCTCTCAAGGTAACGAGCCGAGCTCCGTCCTCTGCCAGGTTGGGTCCGCTAGCTCGGGACACCTAGGCCGGAGCTGCCTTCCGCCCTCCAAAGTGAGACCCTCGAAGGTTAGTGCCCTATGGTTGAGGTCGAGCTCAGCGCTCACCCGCCAATGTGGAGCCTCTCCAAGCGCGCGCCCTCTGGACCGGGCTCGCCTTCCGCCCTCCAGAGTAAGACCCTCGGAGGTTAGTGCCTTGTGGTCAAGGTCGAGCTCAGCGCTCACCCGCCAATGTGGAGCCTCTCCGAGCGCGCGCCCTCTGGACTGGGTCTGCCTTCCGCCCTCCAGAGTGAGACCCTCGGAGGTTAGTGTCCTGTGGTCAAGGTCGAGCTCAGCGCTCACCCGCCAATGTAGAGCCTCTCCGAGCGCGCGCCCTCTAGACCGGGCCCGACTTCCGCCATCTAGAGCGAGACCCTCGGAGGTTAGTGCCATGTGGCCGAGGTCGAGCTCAGCGCTCACCCGCCAATGTGGAGCCTCTCCGAGCGCGCGCCCTCTGGACCGGGTCCGTCCTCTGCCCTCCAGAGCGAGACCCTCGAAGGTTAGTGAGAGTCTCCCGCGAGCTGGGTGTGCGGGATTTGAAAGTCTTCACCGACTCCCAACTGGTTGCAGGACAAGTCTCCGGAGAATATGAAGCGAGGGATGCCCAGATGATGAAGTACCTGGAGCAAGTCTGCGCAAGCACGGTGGGCCTCCAATGCTTCAGCATCTTCCACATCCCCCGAGGGGAGAATGCACGCGCGGACACGCTGTCCAGGCTCACGACCTTGCCGGACTCGTCGCTAGGATGCGCCTACATCGAGTACCTCGAAAGTCCCAGCTATGAGAGCTCGGTAGAGGTACATCAAGTCACCCTCGAGCTGAGCTCAATAGATAAGTATGTCTGGTATATCACTGATGGCACCTTGCCCGAAGATCGCGCAGAAGCTGCCCTTGTCAAGAAGAAAGCCTCCCGGTTCGTCCTGATGGAGAGCCAGCTCTACCGTCGATCTTACTCCTACCCACTCCTAAGATGCCTCAGGCCCGCCGAGCCAACCTTCGTGCACCGAGAGATACATGAAGGCCTCTGTGGAACCACGTGGGAAGGAGGACACTGGCATATAAAGCTCTCCACCGGGGTACTTTTGGGAGACCATGAGGAAGGACGCTGCCGACTTCGTGAAGAGGTGGGACAAGTGCCAGCGCCACGCAAATATACAGCGCCAACCGGCGGCGCCGATCTCCCAACTCTCAGCCCCTTGACCTTTTGCCTAGTGGGGAATGGATATCTTGGGACCATTGCCCCCAGCACCAGGGCAACGAAAGTTCCTGCTGGTGGCAATCGACTACTTCACCAAGTGGGTCAAAGCAGAGATGCTAGCTCAAATCGTGGAAGCCAATGTCCGCCAGTTCTTCTGGAAGTCAGTCATTTGCCACTTCGGGCTCTTCCGTTGCATCATCACCGACAACGGGCGACAGTTCGACAATCGTGAGTTCGAAGGATTCTACGCCGAGCATGGCATCCAACACCGGTTCACCTCAGTGGCTCACCCTCAAACAAATGGAGAAGCCGAGGTGACTAACTGGACCATCCTCCAAGGACTCAAAACCAGGCTAGACCAAGCTATGGGCAGGTGGGTAGAAGAACTCCCAAGTGTCCTGTGAGCCTACCATACGATGTCCAGAACGGCAACCAACGAGATGCCTTTCAGCCTTGTCTTCGGTGTCGAAGCAATCATCCCGGTCGAACTTGGCATGCCCACGTTGCGGGTGCAGCAGTACGACGAAGCACGGAACTTGACACACCTCCTGCTCAACCTGGACCTTCTTGAAGAGACGAGGGACAAAGCCCACCTGCGGATGGTGGCCTACCAGCAACGAGTGGCCCGGTACTACAATGCCCGTGTCAGGTCAAAAGCTTTCAAGCCCGGAGACTTGGTACTGCGGCGGGCAGAGGCGTCTCAGCCTAGAGAGTGCGGCAAGCTTTCACCGAACTGGGAAGGCCCCAACAAAGTAGCCAAAGCCCTCTCACAAGGGGCTTATTACCTTGAAGATCTCGACGACATCAGGTTCCCTAGAACGTGAAATGCCTGTAACTTGTGGAAATACTATCAATAGTGTAAGGCTTCCCAGCCATAATAATAATGACAATGGTTTTTTCCTTGCGCAAGTGTCTACCTGTCTTGTAGGAAAATTCCAGCAACATCCCCGAGCCCAGCTCCAGGATGTCAAGGAGTCACCAAGCCATGCAGGTCTTAACTAGCAATGTTCCCGAGCCCAGCTCCAGGATGCCAACCTAAGAACGGAGCTCAGATATCCGGTCAAGGGGTCGCCGAGCCAAGCCTTTCTCAATCTCAAACGTCTTCGAGCCCAACTCCGAGGTGCCAAGGGATCATGGGGCCAAGTAGCTCCCATCAACGCCTCGAGCCTAGCTCCAAGGCACCAAAGACCTGAGCCAAGTCCTCAGGCGACCCCTGGGCCCGAGCCTAGCTCCACGTCCAGGAAGGCCTCGAGCCCAGCTCCAAGGCAACCAAGTCCGGTAACCCTCTTCTCTGATCTCCCCGCTCGAAAAGAAGACAAGGGGGGAAGGAAAGAAAGAGAACGAGAGGGAAACACTGCAAGAACCCTCTTCTCTGATCTCCCCGCTCGAAAAGAAGATGAGAGGGGAAGGAAAGAAAGAGAACGAGAGGGGAACACAACAAGAACCCTTTTCTCTGATCTCCCCACTTCAAAAAAAAAGAGAGAGAGAAAGAAGAAAGAAAAGAAGAAGAAGAAAAAAGGAGTGGGGAAGGAAAGAAAGAGAACGAGAGGGGAACAAGCCGCCAGCTCTCAGTCATCAACGTCCCCGAGCCCAGCTCCAGGATGCCAGTCCAAGACCAGAGCTCAGATCTCCGGCCAAGGGACCTTCGAGCCACGTAGCTCTCGGTCATCAACGTCCCTGAGCCCAGCTCCAGGATGCCAGCCCAAGACCGGAGCTCAGATCTCTGGCCAAGGGACCTTCGAGCCACGCAGCTCTCAGTCATCAACGTCCCCGAGCCCAGCTCCAGGATGCCAGCCCAAGATCGGAGCTCAGATTTCCAGCCAAGGGACCTTCGAGCCACGTAGCTCTCAGTCACCCACGTCCCCGAGCCCAGCTCCAGGATGCTAGCCCAAAACCGGAGCTCAGATTTCTGGCCAAGAGACCTTCGAGCCACACAGCTCTCAGTCAACTGCACCTTCAAGCCCAGCAACTCTCAAGTGCCATCAACTTGCGCCCAGCTTGCTGGCGTTGAAGTCTAACAACTCAACCCTAGACAAGGTGAGGCCCTCCTCTCTAATCTCCCCACTCATCGAAAGGAAGGAGAAAGAAAAAGGGGAGTGAAAGAAAGAGAAAAAGATAGGAAGAACCAGACAAAGAAAATGGTTGCGAGAAAGCTTAAGCTTTACTGATTGAATATCAAATACAAGCATCTTGCGGGCCCCCGACATGCCGGGTGGCCCTGCCAAATACAGAAAAGGAGACAAGGTACAAAGGGGGTAAAAACAACTACAGCCCGACCGGACCGCCGGGCTGGGAGTCTCCATCAGCAGGGACTTCTGGCTGCACGACTCCGGGTTCAGATGGCACAGCCCCGACCTCGACTGGCATAGGAGACTCGGGAGCAATGGCCTCCTCAGTGCCCGCCTCCTGATCTGAAGTGCTGGGATATTCGAGGCGACTACGACCCTTGGCCGAGACGAACCCCTCGACCAAGCGGCGCAGGTACATGAAGCCCTTAAAGGAGTCCGACGCCGTTTGATGGATCTCGGCAAGGAACTCCTCCGAGGCCCTGTACCTTGAAATTGCCTCCTCAGCTTCCTTCCTCGTCGTGGCCACCTTGTGCCTGGCATCCACAGCTAACCTGGCCACCTCCTCGGCTGCCCTCTGGGCCACGGTTGACTTTTCCTTCTCCGTCGCCAGCCGGGCTTGGAGGGACTGGGCGATCCCCTTCTACTGGGTTGCCTCGGCGTTGAACATGCCCAACCGCTGCTCGCGTTGGCAAGCTCCTCGGCCTTCTTCCTCGACTGCCCCTACTCGCGATCGAGGCACTCCTGGAGCTCCTTCGCTCGCCCCTCAGAGTTGGCGAGCAGCCTCTTGAGGTCCTTGACCCGTCGGTCAAGTGCCCCCTCGGAGTCGATCCTTCCCTTCAGGTCAACCTTCAACGACGCGATCTCGGACGCTTGTCGCTACTCAGCTCGCTCCCAGTTTTGGCAACAGCTCCTGATGAAAAGGACCTCGACACCCATCTGCATCATATGGGATGTTAAAAAAAAAAAAAGGAAGAAAGAGAGAGAGTGTGAAGTTGCTTACCGTGTAGAGATGGGGAAAGATACTATCGATCATGGCCCCAACTAGCAGCCCATCCATCTCCTCCCGATCGCATGGCTGGATGGAGAAATCCATCATGCGAGTGGCTAGGGCGTAGTTGTCGGCCAAGGAGCTCTCTGGCCCTAGCTTGAACGGGAGGCGACGCCTAGCCTCGTCCCTCCTGCTCTCTCGGGGAGCAGGCACGCCCGTCCCTCTAGCAGTAGGACCCCCAGGGACTGGTCGGGGACCCGGTGCCATCGCGGTTGGAGCCCCCGTCGCGGGAGAAGCTCCAGTACGGGCCTCTCTCCCCTCGGCCTCAACCATCCTCAGACCCGGAGAGCGGGGTGGCGCGACAGCGACAGTAGCGTCAACCCGGACGATCGCCTCGGGCTCCAGAACGGGGAGTTCAGCCTGTGACCTCGTCCTCCCCTCGGCCTCCTTCCCCCTTAGGGCGGCTAGCGCGGCGGAGGCAGACACCGGCACGCCCTCAACCCAGGCTTGCCTTGGGGGAGGCTCAGTGGCTATCTTAGTGGGCGGCCTCTTCTGGGAGATCGGCAACAGGTCACCCTCCGAGAAGTTCATCCCTGCGCACAGGGGCCAAATGGGTTAGCCTAAAGTGAAGAAAAGGAAAAATATATATGGAGGAAGGAATTGAACTCACCCGGCCCCGTCGATGGGTCCACCTTGGTGTCAGAAAGGTTTTGCTCTGACAGCAAGACCTCCAAAGAGGGGATCTGGGCGGTGCGAAGCTGCTCGTAGTCATCCCGATCAGCTGTATCAACTGTGGAGATCCAGTTAGGGGACCGATCCGGCTCGCTTTAGGCCCAGTCGACCCCCTCGACGTCCGCGAAGAAAAATTTACTCTTCCACCCTTTAATGGAAGAGGGGAGCTCGAATATATGCCCTTCGGACGAGAAGACAGGGACCACCATCCATCCTCGATCGAGTGGCATTTCAGGGTGAAAAATGCCCTGAACAAGGAGAATCGGGCGACGAACCCGCGGACATGGCAGAGTACGATGAAAGAGAAGATGACCCTGACGGCGTTCGGCACCAACTGTGCGGGAACTAAGCGATAGTTGCTCAGAACAAATAAGAAGAAGGGGTGAAAGGGAAATCGGAAACCCCCGCAGAAGGTCTCCTCATAAAAGGCGAGACGGCCCGGGCCACTGGAAGTGACCCGCTCCCCGGGGTGGGGGATCATGAGCCGAACAGAAGATGGGATGCCATAGGCATCCCGGATGGCCTCCAGCTCCATGGTGGAAATCATTGAAGCGACCCTGCCCGGACCTGTTGACTGGACAGACTCAGGTGCTGGTTCAAGCAGGAAAGGAAGACAGGTAGGGCGAGGAGAAGCCGCCCCCGACTCCCTAATAGACTCGGGGGGGGGGGGGGGGGGGGCGGGAAGGGCCAGTCTACTGCTAATCCTAAACTGTGTCCCCTCCGACTCCTCGTTGGAGGAGGAGAGCACTATCCCTTGGATGGAAAGATCGGGACAAGACATGCTGCAAAGATAACCTAAGAAGAAGGAAGACTAGACTTAGAAGAAGAAGCCTACCCCAAAGAAAAAGAGGAAGAAGGACAGGGCCAATCTGGTTCCCTAGAGAAGAGAAGAACAAAAGCGGATCATGGAGAAGGAAGGGTCCGGGTACTGCAACATGTGCAAAGGAATTGGAAGGATGGGAATTTTGAGTAAAAATTTTCCTTTCGCTTCAAAAGGGCCCATCAAATCCACACTGTCATGACCCCCTCGCCAACGGATCCGCGCCACGTGCCGCCCATTAGTGAAAAGGGCATCCTAGCCGCTCAAAATTCTGTACTCACATTAACTACTCCTTGGACGTGGCCACGTGACGCCTCCGCACCGTCGGCAGGGCCATCCCTCGAAGCACCAGCAACCACGACCATCATTGCACCGAATTTCCTCCTTTCCACATCAGCATCACCATTACTCCCTTCGGCCCGAGCGACGCGCACTAATGAGCCTCAGGAATGGAGGGCAAATGATATGGTAAGGCCGCTGATGTGGGTAGCTGACAGGCGCCACGATAAAAGAGACCGCAGCATCGGGCACCAAGGCAACACCTCAGCCCGAACCGTCCTGCCGAGCTGAGCTAAGTTCCCTCAAGGCAATGAGCCGAGCTCCGTCCTCTGCCAGGTCGGGTCTGCTAGCTCAGGACGCCTAGGTCGGAGCCGCCTTCCGCCCTCTAGAGTGAGACCCTCAAAGGTTAGTGCCCTGTGGTCGAGGTCGAGCTTAGCGCTCACCCACCAATGTGGAGCCTCTCCGAGCGCGCGCCCTCTGGATCGAGTCCGCCTTCCGCCCTCCAGAGTGAGACCCTCGGAGGTTAGTGCCTTGTGGTCAAGGTCAAGCTCAGCGCTCACCCGCCAATGTGGAGCCTCTCCGAGCGCGCGCCCTCTGGACCGGGTCCGCCTTGCGCTCTCTAGAGTGAGACCCTCAGAGGTTAGTGCCCTGTGGTCGAGGTCGAGCTCAGTGCTCACCTGCCAATGTGGAGCCTCTCCGAGCGTGCGCTCTCTGGACCGTGTCCGCCTTCCACCCTCCAGAGCGAGACCCTCGGAGGTTAGTGCCCTGTGGCCGAGGTCGAGCTCAGTGCTCACCCGCCAATGTGGAGCCTCTCTGAGTGTGCGCCCTCTGGACCGGGTCCATCCTCTACCCTCCAGAGTGAGACCCTCGGAGGTTAGTGCCCTGTGGCCGAGGTCGAGCTCAGTGCTCACCCGCCAATGTGGAGCCTCTCCGAGCACGCGTCTTCTGGACCGGGTCTGTCCTCTGCCCTCTAGAGCGAGACCCTCGGAGGTTAAAGCCCTATGGTCGAGGTCAAGCTCAGCGCTCACCCGCCAATGTGAAGCCTCTTCGAGCACGTGCCCTCTGGACTGGGTCCGTCCTCTGCCCTCCAGAGAGAGACCCTCGAAGGTTAGTGCCCTGTGGTCGAGGTCGAGTTCAGTGCTCACCCACCAATATGGAGCCTCTCCGAGCGCGCGCCCTCTAGACCAGGCCCGCACTCTTCCCTCTTCCATCGAGGTGGCCACACGAGCTCGAAGCATCCAGATCGGAGCAAGCCCCGCCATTTCGGAACACCGGCAAGCTGCCCGAGGACTACGGAACGGCACCCCCCATACCGCCATAACTACCTATCCGGCCGTACTTCCAGGGGGATGGGCCATCCAGAAAGCACGAATCCCTAGGGCGGTGACCCTTGGATCGAGGCTCTACCAAGCTTCCCGGAATGGGGCGACCGGAGGGGATGTCAGAACGAATGGAAGCTTTCCCTATCACCTGTTAGGAAAGATGTCTCGCCCATGGCACGGAATCCTGCCGCACGCACCTGCCAGCCCAGCGAAGATCCTGAGGCAAGTGCCCAACGGCCAGTTTTCAACTACAAAGAACATTCGACACCTCCAAAAAGGGGGAAGGTAACAACAACAATCCACGAACACAAGCGCAAGCTCGACCAAGAGGGCGAGGCGCTACCACCACCAGCACAGCTGAAGGAAAACGAGAGATACAAGGAGAGGCGATGGAATAGGGAACCTCTCTGTCCTCGCTATCGTTCTCCCCATGCAACATTTTCATCTTCACACACATCTTTTACTCCTCCTAGTGTGGAGTCCATCAAGAGGGGCTCGACCAGGAGGATCTGTTCCCTTGGATCATCACTGACTTGACCGTCGGAGTGCCCCCGCCGGAAATCCAGCCCGGGTCACTAACCCCTGTTTCATAGGTCCAGGAGCAGAGGACTGCCAGGCATCGAAGGGAGCGTACTCCGGCACCGGCAGTAGCTATGGGCCACGACGATCTTGGCGGCAACACATACCTATTTAAACAGTATTCTAACTAGATCATTAGGAGGTGTGTCCTGGATAATGAGGTTGGAAGTATTCTATCATTTTGCCATGACCAAGCATGTGGTGGTCACTTCGCGTCAAAAAAGATAGCTACCAAAGTCCTCCAATGTGGATTTTATTTGCCCAATTTCTTTAAGGATGCACATGTGTACTGTAAAAGTTGTGCTCAATTCTAACAAATGGATGGATCACCAAGAGAGACATGATGCCACTCAATCCAATCTTGGTAGTCAGAATTTTTTGTCTAGGGGATCTATTTTATGGGACCATTTCCAAACTCCTTTAGAAATGAATATATTTTAGTGGTTGTCGATTATGTCTCTAAGTGGGTAGAAGCTATTTCATGTAGATCCACTGATAGCAAAGTGATCATTCAATTTCTTAAGAAAAATATTCTCTCCTATTTTGGTACTCCTAAGACAATCATTAGTGATCGAGGGACACATTTTTGCAATCGACCTTTTGCCACATTAATGAAATAATATAATGTTACCTACAAGTTGGCCACACCTTATCATCCTCAAACTAGTGGGCAAGTAGAAGTATCCAATAGATAAATCAAACAAATCTTGGAGAAGACTATTAATACTAATAGAAAGGATTGATCTTTGAAACTAGTTAATGCACTCTGGGCATACCGCATCACCTACAAGACCAACCTAGGAATGTCTCCTTATAGGATTATGTTTGGAAAACCATGTCACTTGTCTATTGAATTAGAATATAAAGTTATGTAGGCAATTAAAAAATTAAACATGGACTTGGACATGGCTAGAAACCATAGGAAGCTTCAGATAAATGAATTAGAAGAATTTAGAAATAAAGCTTATGAGAATACAAGGGTGTACAAGGAAAGAACAAAAGTATTTCATGATCAAGCAATTCTTAGAAAATCTTTTACTCCTGGACAGAAAGTTTTCTTGTATAATTTGAGATTACATCTTTTTCCTAGAAAGCTTAGGTCTAGATGAACAAGACATTTCTTAGTTAAAGAAGTCTTCCCATATGGGACTGTAGAAATTAAAAATCCAAGCAATTGTGCAACTTTTAAAGTTAATGGTCAACGATTAAAACCATTCTTAGAACTGCCCATAGAATCTATTAAGGAAGACATGGTTCTCTATGAACCAGCATATCTTGTTAGCCTGTTGTCAATATTTAGTCTGGCTGAAGACTTTAAACTAAGCACTCTTAGGAGGCAACCCAACTCCTTTCTTTCTAATTATTTTATTTTTAATATGGTTATGTTTATCAGATCCTGACTCAAATGAGCTCCATTGGCTAAGTTGGGGGAGGAGCTCAATAAAAACTTCTCCTCAAGTGTCTTCATTTCTTTTTATCCCATATTATGCTTATATTTAGAAATTATTTTTATTCATGGAGGAATAATAAGCAGAATAAGTGTTTTATTGGAGCTGCCTTCACCTTCTTATTTTTACACTTGTCAATCTTAGACTTAGGATAAATCACATACTTTTAATAAGTAATTGATTGAATAGTTTAGATAACTTTTAAAACATGAGGAAAAAAATATTAATAGACTCAAGTAAAAAGGTAAGTAAGAATGAAATCAATTTCTGGATAATTCTAACCTTCCTATTCATATCAAAGAAGAATCTACTTCTTGGATGTGTGTAGATGTTGACAAATGCAAACTTTTCTTTATTAGTCAAAAAAAGAGAATGAGAAAATAAAAGCAGGTTCTAAACATTATTCTATCGAGTAACCAGGCCTCTTCATCTAAGTAAGTGTTGAGTTTCGCATCAAAAAGTGAAGATGTGAAGAAACTTTGCTATGCAGTCAGTTTTGATCTATAGCCTTTCTGACTCGAGCCAGTAAGCCCGAGAGGTGTTCTACACCTAGTGCCCTAAGGCCAACTGGTCTAGGAGATATTGGTCAAAAACTTGTTACAAAGGTTAGATAGAAAGCTTAAGAGATTAAGACATTGTACGGTCTATATAAAAAAAAGTAAAAAAAAAGTGTAATAATAAAAGAAACATACTTGTACCAAAATAATATCTCACCACTCTAGGGAGTAGATGATTTGAAAATAATAATAGGAGTTGGTTAAGAGTTATCATGGAAAAATAAGGAGTTTGCACTTAACCAATTTACTAAAAGCTTTTAATATCCCAATGACTTGTTTTATCTACTATCTTATAAAAAATCTACTTATAAAAAGGGTATGAGAACAACCTTTACGTTCGAGCAAACTTGTGGATGGTATTAAGAGTTTTTGGTAGCCCCCTCAATTAGTTTTTAATAAGCAATTCATGAGCTATCTTTTATTTTTACTCGAGGACGAGTAAGACTTAAGTTGGGAGGTGTGATAAGTGCATAAATCTAGCCATAGAAGCATCAATTTATAAGATCAAGTTATCTTTATTCTTTAGAATTGATATTTTTTTCTTATATTTTGCAGAAAAAAGGTGCACCATAACAAAGAGCCCTATCTACAAGCCTAAAGGATACAAGTTAGAGTCTAAATAATGAACAGTTGGAGTCTAACCCATCTTAAAGATGGTCCAAAAAGCTCACATGCAACCAGTCCACCATGAGCTAGCAGCTTGGCCCATAAGAAGCCTTCATGTGGACCACCAATGAACTTGAAGGAGATTTGGGACCAAATTCGTCAATGAATTTGAAAGAGATTTGTGTCCAGATTCATCAATATATAAGAAAGAGAATTATAACTAGATTCATCTGGAATGTAAATCTCTTCATTTTTTTAGACCATATCGAAAGAATGTAAACAATCTTTCTCCCCTGACACCTATAAAAAGGCCTGTATACTTCATAAAAAAGGTGCTTCCCACTTTCTTCCACCCTTCCAACATACGAGAAGGAGAGTGAGCTGAGGAAAAAAGAGCCACTATCAGGTTCTAAAAATTTTTGTTTTTTTTATCTCCAAGTCCTGTTAATGGCTTAGAAGTTAAATATTTTGTTTGTAATTAAATTTTCTTAGCAATAAAGTTTTATTCTTCTGATTTTAATTATTTTCTTCTTGGAATTTTTAATTACAGTTCTAGGATAGTTTAAATTCTTGTAATTTAATTTCTATAATTAGGTTAGTTTAATTTCTGCATATCTTTAAATTCTATAATTTAAATTTCAGCAAGTAGTGTAGAATTTATTCTAAATAATTTTAAAGTATTAATTTAGATCATATTTGGCTAAGCAAATCTCTTAGGATTGGATGAAGCTAGACTATGATTAGAAGCCCTTTCTTAGGATCTCTTCTTGGACATTTAATTTTTCTAGAGTCCATCTTTCTGTTCAATTTCTTGCAAGAGACTTGATGGACTATTATTGGGTTCCAATCCCTTCATAGTTCTTACTTGATTCAGTACAAGAAGGGTAATAGATAGAAGGCTTATAATATTTTGAAACCTTTTTCTCTTCTTTCTTATAGGAACCTTGATGGATTTTTGTTGGATTAAGATTTTTTCATAATCCATACTTGGTTAACACACAAAAAGAAGTTAAAAGGACATTATGAGAGAAATCATAGAAAGGCTCTCTAAGTCATTGGTCTGGTGGATTCAAAAATCGTAGATCTTTAGATTATTTATCTCTTCAATTTAATTAATTTTTTCTCTAAGTAGAAAGTAAAGAAACAATCTCTTTCCATTTTTGTTAAAGCTCGTCTGAGCAAGGATTTTGAATATAGTTCACACATCCAATTTCTTGTGGGATCGACATATACTCACTGAATGTGCTACCCTGCATACCGTGCACTTGCAATTTAAATTTAAAATACATTAGCAACCCTTAATGATCATAATGTTGCTATTTTAAATCCTGCTTACTTACAGTCGAGGGCTAGTTAGCTATGTGCTTCACAGCCTCAGAGTTATTAGAAGCACGGATAATGGGTCCGTGTGCTAGATTATTCCACTCTAACATGGCCCACTAATACCTATCCCAAAATTTTGGTTGGTCCAGGCACTTAACTGAAGCATTCACTAAGGTTGTGTTTGGATGCCATATTCCCATCCAGAATAGGCCCTTATTCCAGGTTCTTCCCCTAAACAACCATGAAAGGTGAACCACCTAGAATAAGCTATTTCGGTCAACCTTTAGTATTATAGAATAGCTATTCCATGGAATAGCTCATTCCAGGTTATTTTATTTTTATGTGATAGGCCCCATTGCAATAATCATGCTGTAAAAAAATTGTTATTCTAGATTTCCAACCAAATAGAAATCTGGAATAACAAGGATGAATAGCTATTTTCTGAGAATTGGTTATCCTATTCTAGAAATAATTTTTTTTACCTAAACACTACCTTAGAGAATGATATGTTTTCTATTTTATTGGGTTCAAAGATGACGTCTTTAGCAAATTCCTATGGTAATATAATTTAGAGCTGTGTATCTTGGTCATAAGTAAATTTCTGAATATCTTTGAGGGGAATAGCATTGTGCATGAGATTTAATGATGCGTAGAGTCCTGCAAATTAAGTCATATTTTATTTAGATGTTGTAGTATAGATGATATGCATGGTTGTCCAAGAGTCAGATCATTTTTACCTGCTAAACTGAAACCTTCATGGTAGATAATGAATGCTGTGGGAGATCGCCCAAGAAGAAAAAAAAATGAGCAACAAGAAGCCACAGGGAATGGTCAGAGACCTTGTCCCCTAATCTTAGAGTTTCTCATAATACAAGGATCTAGGATAAGATTTCTTCATCTTTCAACCTCTCTTCATGGCTTGTGCCTTTCCAGTTGTATAGGCTCTTAATGAACTTAACATGCTAGAATTATACATCATTGATTAAGTTATTTCCAAAATTTGTTTATGAGATAAATCACTATGTAAAATAGTCAAGAATATTTTAATAATTGGAAAGCAACAAAAAAAAATAAGAGCATGCTAATATCTAATGCAACTTCTCCAACTAAGAGCTTGATGTGTATTTGTGTGAGAAAATACTTGACATGTAGCATCGAAGATTAATTTTAACATTGAGAGAATGTGTAATACCCAGTTAAAAAAAGAGAAAAAAATTAAGGATGAAGACTTTCGATGGGAGTCTTCTCCTTCTCCTAAATGGAATCCAAACCGAGGCTGAATCAAAGAATTTCTAGCTATAAAAGAACCCTTGGTGGAGGCCAAGGGGAGTGAAGGATTCGGCAAGCTTGGGAGTAGCAGATCTGATGGGGACCCGAGAGCTATCCGATGATGCAGGAGTCATCCGATGATCAGAACTGGATTGGAGCATCAGCGAGGAGCAAATTCGAGGGTATTTGATTGAGTTCATTTCGAGTCCTTATGTATTTGGATAGATCGAGTCCTGTTTGGATTTCATTTGGGTAGAGTCAATTTAGTTTATTGAGAGTCTAATTAGGTTGGTTTGGGCTAGCTATTAATTTAGAATTTTGGTTATATTTAGAAACCTTAGATCTTATCCATCCTTATCTAGCTTATTTTTAAATTTAAAATCCCTTATCTTATTTAGCATGGATAGACTTTATCTTGTATTTAAACCCCTTATCCTTATCTTGGATTTGAATTTGAACCCTTATCTTTTTATCTTGTCTTCAAATTTAAATGAGAGCTTGGAAAGGTCTATAAATACCACCCTCATTTCTTTGTAAAGATAATAATTTGTTGATGAAGATGAGCTTTTAGAGAAGAGAGATTCTTCTTTCGCTCTGCATGGAGAGGGTGAGAGGCCCAACTTTCGCTCCTCAAGGAGAGTACGAGAGGTGCATCCTTGGACATGTTGCTTTGTATCATGTCTAGTTACCTCCTTTCCTTTTGATTCAATCTTCTTTACCACCTTCATGATCTTTGAGATTCACCCTAATGGTTCCATGTAGCGAGATGGATAAGATGCCCTAGAGGTGAGAGATCTCTCTGTGAGTGTGAGTCCCAAAGTTCATGAGAGTCCTGAAAGGAAAAAGAAGCAAAGCAAAGCAGGCATGCAAGACAGAAACATTGTATTTTAAAATTATTTTAAAATATGCAGCGGAAGGCTCGATAGATAGATCAAAAAATCTACCGATCTGCTCATAATAGGGCATAGTATAACAATGTATCATGCTATAAAACATCAATAGCAAAAAAAGAGTCAATAGGCATAAAGGTACCTTACCGTTATACCTTAAAGATGGAGGTAGTGAAAAGCTCTCAGGTCACACATGCATATGGCCTCTATGAATAGTCCACACCGGGGCTCGACTCTGATCAACTCCGTCGGAGTGCTAGCTCCTTGGAATCCTTCGGGTCGATCTTCTTCTTCTCGAAAGATAAGGAGGAGAGGTGGAACCCTTCCTAACTAGCTCTCTTTCCAAGACCTAGCTTGAGTGCTAGGTATTCTCACACCCAATCCCAAATCCTCACAAATCCCATTTTTCTTTCTAGTTCTTCAAAAACCAACCAACAACCTCTAAAACAATCTTTATGTATAGAGGCAGCCATCAGAGGGAGAAAGAGGAAGGATGAGTGATTGGGGGAGAAGGTCAAGGGCCATACCAAATGGGTCCAAGCTAAAAAGGCAAGTATGACCATCATACTATGAAAGCCTGGAGCCAAAAATGCCTAGAATTTGAAATTCGAATTCAAAATTCGAAGTCAAAACCTTCCCAGAAAACTTTCCAGAATTTTTGCTCGTCAGTCAAGTGTTGACACTTCCATTTTACCAAGTGTCGATATTTGTAAGTGTTGACACTTCGAACATGGTCAATCACATTGATCTCCAATGATGGCAAACGATTCTCAATCACTGATCAGCCTTTAGATCAGATAGAAATTCCTATGGTGTGTGATCCCATAGGTTCGAACACTAAGCCGGTAGTATTGGAACACTTCCAGTACCAGTCAAAGTCCTCATCTAGCAATGATACCCGATGTTCGAATATATCAAAAATTGCAGAACAACTTACAAGAACCTCTGGCATATGGTTACTATATAATTCATCCCTTTGATCTCATAATGCTCAGGATGACCTAGGATTTGACTACCAACCCTAATTTGGTTCATCCAGATTATGTTTCAACTTTACAAGTTCTGTGACTCTTCACAAGACTACCCTGGCCAAGGTTTTGCTAAATTGAGACACAGCGAGTCATTCACTCCAAACTATTTGGAGGGATCAATTCCATCTTGATCCACCACCGCTCCACAAGTACTTGACTGTACCCAGAAACCTTTCATCACTGGATTAGAAATCTAGGTAGTCTAGCACCAAAGTATAGTGAGTTACTTACAAGCTACCATGATGACCTCAGGTCTAAGGGACACATATATCCATATCCCTTCACGAGCAACCCTTTGGCAGAAGGGAGCTCTGCAGATGGTCACATTCAATCAGATGTCACATATTTCACTTGTATGTCACATCAGTGCCACTACACTCCTTGGTCAAGAGGATAACCAACCAATGTGAGATACAACAACCTATACTTGATACATCGTCATCCTATAACAATGTATCCTTTGGTTATGAACTAGTTTAAGAACTACTTGATATATCCTCTCTATATCAAATATAATGTAGTTCTAAGGACTCCATTACACAAGAGTTCTTTTCAAAAAAATGCACATGTGATGAACGGCCAAAAAAATAACTTTTATTCATTAAGAAATTCATATATAATTACAAAATTAGCATAACCGTCTACAGCCTAGATGATTGGCTTTGGGATATAATTCCCAACAAGTCCAAATTTATACCTTCCATATCCATTATTTCTTTCACCACCTTCTAGAAAAGAAAAAACAAAAAAAATTCTAGTGGTACCCTAATCATTGGTGACTTCTCAGCTCGCCGACGATCCTTCGCATCCGCCCCGCATCAAGATCCAATTGGATTCACCATGTTCGATTCTTCTCTGATGGACCTTCTTAGAAGTGGAAGCTCGATGATGATCTATTTTGCTTTAACCACACCGAAAGAGAAACTGGAGGAGAGGGGTCATTTATGGTCCCCAATTCCTCTTCTTTGGTTTGTTGATCTTTTTCTTGGTGTTTCCTGGGGATCCCTTCCTTCTTCTTGTGGGAGTCTTGCTCTTTTTGGAATGGTTTGCCCTATTTTGGGCCAAGCGAAAGAAGAGAACTAGGAGAAAAAGAAGAAGAAAAGAGAAGAAAAGAAAAAGAAAAGAAAAGAAATGGAGAAAAAAAGGAAAATAAGAAAAAAAAAAAAAGAGAAAGAGGAGAGATAAAGATAAGAGAGGAAGAGGAGAGAAAAAGCAGAGAGGAGAGAGAAAGAGGAGAGATAAAGAGGAGAGAAAGAAGAGAGGAGAGAGAAGAAGAGAGAAGGAGAGAGAAAGAAAGAGAGAGAAAGAGGAGAGAGATATGAAGAGAGAGAAGAGAAAAAGAGGAAAGAGAGAGAAAAGGAGCAAGTTAAATAAATAAATATTAAAAAAGAGAGATCTAAAATTTTTTTTCTAGAAAAGTTGTGAAGTTAGGGTTAGGGATTAATAGGTAGACCATTGATGAAATCCAGGTAAAAGGTTCTAGATTTATAATCACTATGCCATAGAATTATTTATTCATATTAAAATTATTATTATAGAAAGATAATTTTCTATATAGGAAGGCGTTGAGCAAGTTCTTCAATGCCTAGATTGAGGACCTGGGTGTAGGATGATACTGAGCATGTTAAACCTATCTTCGGTAAAGAAAATGGTTCTTAGACATGATCACCAGTTATATATATATTTTTATATTGCATAATTTGATCATTGGACATAATCATTAGCATAAATGATATTTATGTACGATATAATTTCGGATTCTCATGATATATATTTATTTTATAAATTACCAGTATGGTTATTCATAGTTTCATATAATATATTTGTATCAAATATGATTATTTTTGAATGATTTAGATTATGATACCGATTAATGTAAATCTTGTAAACAACATGATTTGACAACGTGTTATGATTTAATAAAATAATAATCAAGAAAAAGAGATATTTGGACTAGTCATGTTAAATAGAGAATCACCGAGCAATGGACAGATAATACGTAGAATAGCCGATCATGGACAGATAGTACGTGGGATAGCCGAGCCACGGACTTAGTACGTGGAATAGTCGAGCCACAGATGGCTAATATGAGAAATAGCTGGCTATAGATGGATAGTATGTGGGATAGCCAAGCCATGGCTGATGATACATGAAATAACCGAGCCATGATTGGATAATATATGGATTAGCCTAGCCATGGATAGATAGTACATGATCAATCTTGATATTACTAGTCATGAGCTGGAGCATGACCGTGATTAGTCCAAAATTCTAAAAGATAATAGTGGTTGATTTAAATTATATCAATGAGATGTGAGCAATAAGAGGTACAATAATAATAGTGGTTGATTTACTTAATGACATATATGGTATTTCATAATATAGTTGTTTGGTATTAATTGATGCATATCTTTGCATTTATTGATTTGAGTTATCTTAATTACTTGACATGAGATTTTGATATTTATATTATGTTGATATTGTCTACTGTTATTTTCGAATTATAGTATATTATATTGGTGTAAGTGTATGGGGATTCTTATTTGGCTATAAAGCTCATATCCTTACTTTCCCACCTTCTCAAAGTTGTCAGGATATTCGAGCTTGGTACTGGATTGGATTCACGAGTGAAAGAATAATAATATAGAGAGTTTGTGATACCGATCATATGACTACAGAATGACCAAATTTGTAATTATATAAGTGATATTATTTTCTTTACATTATGTTTTCTCTTGTGAATTGTGATCAATAGTATTCTAGAAAATTAAAATTATAATGAAAATTATAATGAAAATTATAGAGTGTATTTTAGGATTCATACGGCCGGTCACGTTGCTGAACTGGGTGCTGGGTTCAAGACATGACAGAATGGTATCAGAACTTAGGTTATAATCACTTGGGACTTGACATAAATGATTAGGATACGATTTGAGTGATATTAAAATTAGATTATGATCATTATGGATTGTGGTTTAAGATGTATTTAAACTTAGTGTTATGATCAGTCATGACATGATAAATGTTGCAAGAATAGATTCGAAATTTGGATTTTAATCTTTAAATATTATACATAAGATCTTGCATATAATTAGTGCAGAAGAGGAACATGATTTTTGTCTCTAATATAAATAGTGAGATTGATCTAAGATGAATTAAAAGGTTGAATAATTTATACTATTTGATCATGCTAAGCATATAATGGATATTGAAGAGCTAGATAAGATGTGTCTTTGCCTTTGATAAGTGGCTTTGATTCAAGCATCAAAAGTACTGGCCTGGAAGTATAGTATATTATGTTGATGGGTTATGTTATGCTAAAAATATATATTCAATTATTAATTAGATGATTTTGAAATTCTAAATTTGATATACATGCAAATCATGATAGCATGATAGTTTTGTTGTTAATTATTTGATTGTAAAATTTCAGGATGGTTGAAAAAGATGTTTAGGGTATAGGTTATGGAAAAGTTTAATGATACTAAAAGGATAATTTTTTGATGAATCTATATATGGATTATGATTGAAAATATATAAGAAAAAATATGTTTAGGATAATACATAGATTTGTAACTTTTTATTGGTAGATTAGATCATATGGCATACATATCTTAGTGAAACTTTTGATAGTTTATGTTAGCAATTTTAGATTGGATTATTTGATCTTCCTTATATTTGTTGGAGATTATTGGATATGTTAAATGCCAATCAAATTAAGATCTATAAAAAGATCTAGGTTATCATGCTACTAAAATTATATTAAGCAGAGAAATTGATTTTGGAAGACTTATATAAGTTTAGCTTAAAAGAGGTAAAATTTCAAGTAGTTATCAATTGATGTTAAGAATTGTAGTAAATAGCTTTATGAATAATAACATGATCAATCGTACTCATAAAAATATTAACTTTGAGTCATTTATTTTGTTAGAATTAAAGTTAATCTTTTAAAAGAAAAGTTGATCTAGATGGTCTAATTGAATTGTCAAGAAAAGCATGTTAATTTGGACTTGGACTAGAGTTATTGATGTCTTAAAAGGATGTAAAATTTATACAAGGATTTTAAATATGGAAAGTGGATTAGGATAAATCTTGATATGATATACCTGAGGTATGGATAAGATAAAGAGACTCAAAAGCTTTGCTTTAGTAATTTTATGTCTTTTTAGTATCAATGTAAGGTAAATTTTTGGGAGAATTCATTTAGTAAACCTAGATAGTTTAGTAAATTATATCAGAGTACACAATAAAAGTATAGTAGTTTGAGTTATTCTGAAATTAATTAAGAATATTAATTCTAACTTCAAAAGTATTATGATGGGAGAGTTGAATTAAATTTTAGTAACAAGACTTTTAGAAATAAATGAAAGGATAATATTATTGATTTTTGGGCTAGTCTATATATATATATGTTGCTATGTAATTTTTATTAATAGATTTTTCTAATATAGAGGACTCTAAGAAAAAAAATTAGATATCTTCAAATCTAGAATAAACAAGTAATGATTCTTTTACTGGGCTTTGATCTAGAATATTTTTGACACCAAGCTTCTTTAGTTATGACATTGTGAGTTTGTTATTTAAAGAGGGCTTAAGGTTTTCATAAGATAAAAGACTAATTATAAAATCATGGAGAAGGTTAAGAGAAGAAAGAATGCTAAAGATCATGGCAAGTATCTAATGCTCAAGCCTTCTTCTAATTTTTGGTTAAGAATAAATTGGATTGATTATGATTTCCATGTAGAGTTAATCAAGAGAAATAGATTTTATAAACAAAGAATTATATATTTTAATTCGAGATTGAGATGTTAATATTCGTTTGAAAGAATTTGAAGGAATTCACTATGTATATAGATGGTAATGATCAAAATAAAAATACCATATCATGTTGTTATATAAAGGTCGTATGAAGAAAGCATTCTAAGAGAAGGATTATCTAAAAGCTCGAGGATGATATTGAGGTTGGGTATTTCCAAGATTTGGGCCATCATGATATTTTTGTAAAGTTAATTAAGGCTAATTAATCGCATTGATATCAAAAGATTAGTATTCTTTTGGAAAAGCTCAAGAAAATTCGATATGTGTTATAGTTAGGAAAGGATCGAATCTTGAGATATTATATAATTATTATATCAAGATCTTATAGAGCAAATACCTTGAAAGGTAAACTATTTAAAAGATTAAGGATGACATGAGGGTTGGATACTTGCAAAATTTAAATCTCAAGTAAGCTAATTTCGATGATGAAATTATTTTAAGATGTGAAGAATGTAATACCCAGAAAAAAAAAGGAAAAAAGTTGAAGGACAAAAACTCTTCCTCCTAAATGGAATCTAAATCGAGACTGGATCCAAGAATTTCTAGCTATAAAAGAATCCTTGGTGGAGGCCAAGAGGAGTGAAGGCTTTGACAAGCTTGGGAGCAGTAGATCCAATTGGGTTCACCATGTGCGATTCTCCTTTGATGGACCTTCTTAGAAGTAAAAGTTTGATGATGATCTATTTTGCTTTAACCACATCGAAAGAGAAGCCAGAGGAGAGGGGTCATTAATGCTCCCCGATTCCTTTTCTTTGGTCTGTTGATCTGTCGCTTGGTGTTGCCTGGGGATCCTTTCCTTCTTGTGGGAGTCTCGCTTTTTTTGGAATGGTTTCCCCTATTTTGGGCCAAGTGAAAGAAAAGAACCAGGAGAAAAAGAAGAAGAAGAAAAGAAAAAGAAAAGAAAAGAAAAAAAGAAAAAATAGAAGGAAAAGAAGGAAAAAAATGAGAGAGGAAGAAGAGAGAGAAAGAGAGGGAGAGGAGAGAGAAAGAAGAGAGAGGAGAGAGAATGAGAGAGAACAAGAGAGAGAAAGAGGAAAAAGAAGGAGAGAGAAAGAGGAACGAGATAAGATGAGAGAGAAGAGAAAGAAGAGGAAAGAGAGAGAAAAAGAGCAAATTAAATAAATAAATATTGAAAAATGAAGATCTAAAAGTTTTTTTCATAGAAAAGTTATGAAGTTATGATTAGGAATTAGTAGGTAGACAGCTGATGAAATCTAGATAAAAGGTTCTAGATTTATAATTGCTGCACCATAGAATTATTTATTCATATTAAAATTATTATTATTACCTAGACTAAAGACCTAGGTGCAGGCTGATATTGGGCACGTTAAACCTATCTTCAGTAAAGGTAATGATTCTTGGACACGATCACTAGTTTATATATATATTTTTACATTGCATGATTTAATCTTTGGATACAATTATTAGAACGAATGATTATTTATATATGGTATGATTTTGATTTCTCTTGATGCATATTTATTTTACAAATTATCAATATGATTATTCATAGTTTCATATAATATGTTTGTATCAAACATTATTATTTTTGAATGATTTGGATTGTGACACTGGTTAATGTAAATTTTGTAAAGAACACATTTGATAACATGTTATGATTTGTTAAAATAATAATCAAGAAGAAGGGGTATTTGGACTAGCTACGTTAAATAGAGAATCGCCGAGCTACGGACAGATAATACATAAAATAGCCGATCATTGATGGATAGTACATGGGACAACCAAGTCACAAACTTGGTACATGGAATAGCTGAGCCATGGATAGATAATACATGAAATAGCCGACCATGAATGAATAGTATGTGGGACAGCTAAGCCACGGGCTGATGATACATAGAATAACCAAGCCACGAGTGGATAGTGCGTAGGTTAGCTAGGCCATGAATAGATAGTACATGATCGATCTTGAGATTGTCATCACGTGCTGGAGCATGACCGTGATTAGTCCAAAATCCTAAAAAATAATAGTGGTTGATCCGGATCATGTCAATGAGACATGGACAATAAGAAGTACAATAATAATTAAGTAAAAATAAAAGATGACATATATGGTATTTCACGAGATGGATTTTTGATATTAATTGATGCATATCTTTGCATTGATCGATATTGAGTTATCTTAATTACTTGACATGAGATTTTGATATTTATGTTCTATTGATATTGTTTACTGTTATTTTTGAATTATAGTGTATTATACTTGTATGAGTATATAGGGATTCTTATAAGACTGTAAAGCTCACATTCTATACTTTCCCTCCTTTTCAGTATTGTTAGGATATTCGAGCTTAGCGATGGATTAGATTCACGAGTGAAAGGATGATAATATAAAGAGCGTGATACAGATTAAACGATTACAAAATGATCAAATTTGTAATTATATGAGTGATATTATTTTCTTTATATTAAGTTTTCTCTTGTGAATTGTGATCAATAATATCTAGAAAATTGAAGTTGTAATGAAATTTTTTTAGATCTTGCATTATCCTTAGAGTGTATTTTAGGATTCGTGTGGCTGAACCGAGTGCTAGATTCAGGGCATGACAGAATGGCTCATGGAATAGCTGAAAACCTGCGCACATCATCACAAAAACCATGCCTCGCCATATGCACGAGTGCAATGTGAGTTTAGTGCATGGCTAATGTGATTAACTACACATAACCAATGTCTTTATTAAGATATAAGCCAGTACCATCCTTCTTCAGAAAGTCTTTCTCAAGCTTTTAGATGCTAAGAGAAAAACATGCAATAATTCTCTCTCTAACCATGTCCTACATCACATCCATTTCCTCTTGAGATCTCTAAGTTCATTGACTCTGCCCATGTCTGCACAAAGATGCTCATTTAATTGGGAATTGGCTTGCCAAGGAGCACAAAACGAGGACGAATCAAGTGCTTTATCCTCGGACTTTCGAAAGGATATGGATCGCCATCCTTGAGACTAAAACAGAAGATTGGATGCCCCCTCGCTGGTTAACAAATACACGGGGAACATTGGATTTGATACATGTTTGTGTTAATCTCTGGCCCCTACGTGTTGACGTTGCTAAGGATGGTGACCTAAAATGCTTAAATTATACAAGAAATCTCCACTGTTGGATTACACAATAGTCGCTTTGAGATCTATTCACATAATATTAAAAAAATATTTAGAGTGCTTTAAGATATGTGCAGGTTATGATTCAGTGGTTGATACGTAAAAGAATATCAATCATTCTTTCCTGCGAAAGATAAAATCTGGGAACATGTAGGGAGTTCAAAATTCGATAGAGAAGATAAAGAGTTAATGGTGGTTGCACACAGGACGTATAGCTGGCTATTTGGGCCTTGGGCCTAAAGTTGGGTTGTCGAAGGGCCGAGGCAGGCAGGTAGCGATCTTGTGAAGAATCTACAAACCCATGTTATGCGTGCAAGGAGAAATATCTAATAATATCAGTTTACCCCTTAAAAGAAAGGGCAAAAACATCTTATGAAGTGTTTTAGCTATGTTTTCTTTTTCTTTTATTGATCTATTTGTGTAACTACCTTCTTATGGCATGCCAAAATTCAAACATGTAAAGTTGAGCGAGGCATCCTTATGTCGTGTCTCTAGCTTTTGTTACTAAACTTCCATAATGGATTCTGGAACATAGAGTCACCATAATTAACCTTAGTAAACTCCTGATCACATCTATTATTTTGTATCTCTTTCCCCAGCTTTATAATTCCTTTCCATATGAATCCTGTTACACTCTCACAAACACTTGCATAAAATAATAGAGAAATAATAGATAACAAAGCAAACAAACATATTAAAATTTAATATGATTTATCCGAAAATTGAGTTGCATCTATCACTATAGGAAAGAGGACATTTCGCGACTCTGATCCGCCAACACTATAAGAAAGCATTGCAAGTTGCCGACCATGCTAATATTTCATGATGCAGCTTATTAGCATTGATAGTTAATGATTCTTATTAGCATTATTGCATGTTGTCGACCATGCCAATATTTCATGATGCTTATCTCTCTCTCTCTTTCTCGTATTGTGTTATAGCCAATCAACTTTTTTCTGGACCGGATCAAAGATCCGACCGATCCACTTGAGATCCGACCGACCCACTAGAGATCCTGCCGACCCACTCGAGATCTGACCGACCCATTTGAGATCCGACTGACTTGCTTCAACCAGGTCCATACTAATCAGAAGACCCTATAAACCCCTTCCAGCTGGTACCAGAATTCTGTTACAAGAGATTATACGACGCAGCCACGTCCCGGTGCCACCTGGCCACCACCCTGATTCTTCTAGGGATAGATCGGATATTTCCAGCCTAGTGTCTAACAGATTCTGGTAGTGTTCCGCACCTATATAAGGTTAATGGGGGACTCTGAGCGGTAAGGACACTTTTCCTTCTCCACAAGCGATCTCCTTTTGATTCCTCTATCCTGTTGCTCTAAAGCTCCCACTGACTTAGCCATCGAAGTATCCCCGCCGGAACACCACCGGCCTATGAGACTTCTTTGCAGGAACCGGGAGAAGCACATCCCAGCCAGGCCGAGAGAATCCAATCCAAGAAATTCAACAGCAACATATTATTTTTGCTCGAAGTCCTAATCCTAACCCTAGTTAGGAGATCGACATTATATTAAAAGCTCAGAATATATTGAACTTGAACTCCCAGCATTCCTTAAGTTATATCTCTTCCCATCATCTTGGAGGGGACAAATCATACTTGAAAGTGTTTTGTCTTGGAGGCGAAAAGGTACAAGCTTCGCCATGCTTTAATTTCATTTACATTTTCATTATGTCCTAGACATCAAAGATTTGGATTGCATCTTGATACAAATACTATTTTGATTTTGACACCAAATATTAACTTGATTTTTATTCTTGATATTCAATTGGACATGCAAGCTTGACTTACACAAACCGAAGTTAAGAACTTAATCTACATCATAATCAGAATTGTACCTACAGCATAATAATGTCGGTCAAGGGTGTCTGAACCTTTTCTAAGTTTTCTACTTCGGGATGTTTAGACAATTCGATCCCATCCATAATATCGGAGTTAAGTACTCCATGATATCAAACAAGCAGGGTCCAGGTGAAAGGGACACAATTTGGTGGGTGGTTGTATTCCAGTGAAAACATGCGTCTAATCAAATATGAGTAGTAAATTATATAAATCACAACTTCAACCCAGTACTTTTTCCATTGCTGATCTGTATCAATTTATTGAAAAGTCCTCATATTTCTCGTATACACTTTTTTTTTTTTTCTTCCTAGTTTTACTTCTTCTTTTTTTTTTTACCTTTCCGAGATCGGTAATATTTTTTTTTCTAATTTCCTCACCTACACCTGTATCACTTTTATATATATTCTGATCCTACAATAAAAAATTTTGAATTCATTTGCTTTATTATTTTCAACATTACATCAGAGCTTTTTATCGAATCCTAATTCTTCTCTCCCTCGATGACCATTACCATGCAACCACGCTCTGCCTTTTTTTTTTTTTTTTTGGGTCTCTTCTCCTCATAATTTTCTGTAATTTTTTTCCCTCGATCATTTTGTATGGGTTTAGGGACCTGGCTTTGGATTGTAGAAGCTACTCACCGTTGAGGGAGAGGCATACCTGGGAGATCAGATCGCCGCCAACACCCAAACCCTCCCCTTTGCCCCCCCCCCCCTCTGACGCCAGCGCCTCCGAGATCCTCTACCTCGACGAGTCGACGGCATCGTTTGCTCTGACCGCCACCTCCAACCCACTGAGCCTAGACGTGATGACCATGTCCTCACTGGCGGCCTCCGACGCCCCCTCCCTCGCGCCGTCGCCCCTCGCTTATGCCCACTCTCTGGCCGTCGCCTTCGTCCATGGCCTCGCCTCTCCTCTCCTCTGCCTGGGGTTTGGAAGAAGGGGACTGGTGGCCTGGTGTCACTATCAAGCAAAACTAATATGGCTTTGATCATTGGCATATATGCTAAGCCAATGACTCCTGGGAGTGCAACTTGGTTGTCGAGAGACTTGGCGATTATCTTGTTGACTGAGGTTTATGAATTTGGTATATGTTTTTTTGGAATTTATTTTTATTTGTTTGTTCTGAATCTTTGACATCCACTTGCAACTACCTGGCATTGGAACCGGTGAATAATCAGTTTGCTATCTTGATATCTACCTCTTCCACCCCACACAACTCTCCGGGCCACTGGGTTTACCGCCGCCAATGCCCCGAGCGCCGCCTTCGCACCTCTATTCCGTACCCTCTGCCTCCGCATTGCAACATTCTGGATCCAGAATTACCGCTCAAGATTTGGAGAATCTCCTTCGTAGATTGCTCATCGTCCAGGTATCCGCTGTCCAGATAGCCATTCAATCGGGAAGACTTTCGTAAGAGACTGTATCCCTCAATGCACTCCAGGTTGCTGTCAAGCTTGATGGACCAGCCACATATTTATCATGGTCTAGAAGTATCAAGCTACTTGTCAAAAGCCATGATTTGGAGAGATATCTCACCGGCACAGCACCACGACTTGTTGATGACATACTAGGAGTGGCTCGGTGGAATATAGAGAATTCGGTGTTCACGACTTTTCTACTCAATACTATGATCCCAAGTGTCTCACGAAATGTGCAGCTATTAGAGACTGCACATGAGATTTGGGAGGCAGTGGCCCAGATATATTCTCAAAAGGCTAATTCTGCACAGGTATATGAGATCCGATGCCAGTTGAGGTGGCTTCGTTAAGGCACACTTTCTGTTACCGATCATGCTATAGAATTGAAACGATTATGGGCTGAAGCTGACCACTACCATACCTTCCATCCAAAATGCTCTGTAGATATGCATCGATTCCAATGGTACCTGGATGAGGAACAAGTCCAGGATTTTTTTTATAGCTTGAATCCTGAGTTTGAGCTGGTTCAGGTACAGCTCCCGGCTTGGGACGATACGCCAAGCCTAAGTCAAGCCTTCTCTATTGTGTTGCAGGAAGAAACAAGGATCGGAGTAATTGTTTCTACTGAGCCTGTTCGCTTTGCCCTCACAGCTAAACCACTGCCTTGGTCTGGTGTACAGCCATCTACTATCTGCAATTACTGTCACAAGCCTGGTCATGTCAAAACCACTTGTTGAGAATTATATGGTCACCCCCTCAGTCTAAGTGGAAAGATTGGGAGCGTGGTCAGGGTCGAGGCCGTCGTTAGCAAACCATACATTTATATGAGAAAGTAGAGGAGTCTTCTGCTCGTATCTTTCTTGACGACCATCAGACCATGAAATGATTGATGGACAAATATGAATCTACTTCCAGTTCCTTGCCTCCCCCAGCTTCGGCTAGCCCACCACCATCCACTTCCAACTTTGCCTAGTCAGGTATTACTTGTAGTATAGGCCATGCATTTGGTTGTCTAGATAAGTCTTCTTCCTGAACTATTGATTCTGGCACTTCTAGTATATGACTGGATCTTCTACCTCATTTAGTACATACTTTCCTAGTTCTGGTCGTGATCGAGTTCGTATAGCTGATGGATTTCTTTCAACTATATCTAGTAAGGAAACCATCAACTGTACACCTACTCTCCAATTATCATCTGTCTTGCATGTTCCTACCTTTTCCACGAACTTGTTATCTATTAGCTTTATTACTCAAGATTTAAACTGTTATGTTACCTTTTGGCCATCTCATTGTATCTTTCAGGAACTGACGAGGAAGAAACTTGGATATGATAAAATGCATAATGGCCTGTATTACTTGGAGAATGAAGGGGAGCGGCTCCATGATACTCTGTCAGCAAATATAACTTCTTCTGAGCTCTTGCTTCATCATAAAAACAAGGTCACGTCGCCTTTTCTGTTTTATATCAGTTATTTCCTGCTCTTTTTCACTCTTGCAAGAAGCTTACTTTAGTTTGTAATGACTGTGAATTTGCAAAACATACCCATGGAGTGTAACCCGTTTCTAATAATCAAAGCAACCATAAATTAATATTATGCATTTGGATATTTGGGGATCTTGTAATATAGTTTCCACTATAGGGCATCGGTGGTTTGTTACCTTCATTGATTGCTATAGTCGGGTGACCTGGTTGTACTTACTAAAGAGCAAGCATAAGATTTTCTCCTATTTTATGGAATTTTATAAACTGGTGGACACTCAGTTTGGAGCAAAGATTAGGATACTCCGATTCGACAATGGTACGGAGTATACGAATCAAGCATTTTGTACCTACTTGTGTGATCATGGAATCATTCATCAGATGACTTGCATCAATACCCCTGCACAGAATGGTGTAGCCGAATGGAAGAATTGTCATTTACTAGAGGTAACACGTGCTCTCATGTTTTCTATGCAAGTTCCTAAATTTTTATAGGGAGATGCTATTCTGATTGCGGCTTATCTAATCGACCGTATGCCTCTCTGAGTTCTTGACTTCAAATCTTCGCTTGAATGTTTACAAGGGAAGACCAAATACATTATGCCACCTCGTGTTTTCGGCTATGTATGTGTTGCTTGGGACCATGCACCTTCTATTGGTAAACTGGATCCTCGAGCTCTGAAATACACTTTATAGGTTATTCTGCCACTCAGAAGGGATATAAATATTATTATCCACCTACACAATAGATGCTTCTCACCATGGATGTGACCTTTCAAAAAATAGAGCCTTACTATGTGACGGAATAGCTCCCTCGACTTTCGAATGCAACAAGTGGTGTCCTATGTCATATGAGTTCTTGACCACGCCGTATAGTGGCCATTGGCATGAGGGGGAGCATAGTGGTGGTAGGAGTAAGGAAATAGAGACTGATGATGCTCAAGATGATCCTAGTAAAGTACAGGATGATGGTATTCAGGGAGAGCAAAGTGAGGCTATTGTGCATTCTCTAGTCATCCATGCTTCTGCCCCAAGCATAGTTCCATCAAGGCCTTCTGAGTCCTCTTCCTCTATGAATAATGGTAGCGACCCTATTTTCTCTGATTTAGATATTCCTGTTGGGAAACAAAAGGACTCCCACCTGATCGTTCCTCCTCGCTATCACTATGATATTTCTAACTATGTATCATATGAATCCCTGTCTCCTTATAAATCCTTTGTAGCTGTATTAGAATATGTGAGCATTCCTACTAATTGGAAGGTGACTATGACAAATCCAAATTGGAGGCTGGCAATGATGGAGGAAATGAATGCTTTGTCAAAAAATTATATATGGGATCTAGCCATTCTACCTAACGGTAAGCAACCAGTGGATTGTAAATGGGTGTATATAGTCAAGCATAATCTTGAAGGCAAACTTGAGAGGTACAAGGCTCGCCTAGTGGTTAAAGGATATACATAGATGTATGGCATCGATTATGAAGAGATCTTTACCCCTATGGCAAAAATGAACTCAATACATACCTTAATCTCATGTGCTGCTAATTGTAGCTAGGAATTGCATCAACTAGATGTGAAGAATGCCTTTCTTCATAGAGAACTTCAGGAGGAGGTTTACATGCAGATTTCTCCTGAATTTGCGAGTAGAGCTACGACAAGGAAGATGTGTAGATTACGATGTTCTCTCTATGGCCTCAAGTAGTTTTCCCGTGCTTGGTTTGAATGCTTCAGCTGGGCAGTGTTCAAAATGGGATATTCATATAGTTATGTGGATTATACTCTATTTTACAAGCATGCTGGTGGAAAGAGAACTATTTTAATAGTATATGTTGATAACATAGTTATCACAGGGGATGATTTCAAGGAGATTGTATGGCTTAAACAAAATCTGGTTTGTGAATTTGTGGTTAAGGACTTAGGACTGCTAAGATATTTTTTGGGTATTAGGTCTTTAGGTCATCTCACGGTATTTTTCTGACTTAGCGAAAAAATACTCTTGACCTTCTTAGTGAGACCGGGATGTTGGGATGCAAGCCAGCTAATACTCCTTTTGACTAGAATCATAAATTAATGGTAATTGGAGGAGCCCCTGTTGATCGTGGGAGATATTAGTGACTGGTAGGGAAACTGATTTATCTTCTCATACCAGACCAAACATTACCTTTGCAGTTAGTGTCATCAGCCAGTTTATGCATGACCCACGAGAACAACATATGGAGGCAATCTATCGGGTACTATGCTATCTAAAAATGTATCCTAGGCAGGGACTGCTCTTTACTCGATATGACTCTCTGAAGATAGAGGTATTTATTGATACAGATTGGGCAGGTTCACTGGATGATCGGTGACCACTACTAGTTACTGCACATTTATTAGCGGTAATATAGTTACTTGGAGAAGTAAAAAGCAGTCTGTTGTAGCCAGATCGACTGTAGAGGCTGAATACAGAGCAATGGCTCAGGAAATATATGAACTTCTCTGGCTACAGAAATTACTCCAAGAGCTATGCCTTCTGAGTAAGTCCCCTATGATGCTGTATTGTGATAATAAGGTTGCGATTAAAATTATGAATAATCCGATGCAACATGATCGTACTAAACATATTGAAATTGATCGCCACTTTATCAAGGAAAAGATGACCAGCAGACATATTTACATCCATTTTATCTGCTCAGCCAATCAAGTGGTAGATATCCTAATAAATAGACTAAGTGGATTTTCCTTTTCATCTCTTGTTAGTAAGATGGGTCTCCGAGATATCTTCATCCCATCTTAAGAGGAAGTATTGGAAAGTCTTCATATTCATCATATACCTGATCTCTTATCTTTTTTTTTTTCATCCTAGTTTTACTTTCCTGCCTTCTTAAGGCCTGTATCTCTTCTATATATATTCTGATTCTACATGAATAAACTATAAATTTATTTGCTTTACTATTTCCAACACAATTCCTGTTCACACTTTTGGTCATCCACAATCCTGTTTCAGAATTAAAAAACGGTTCTTAAATTTCATACCATTCATACTTCTAAGCAGGATTTAACAGTAATATCAATGCCAGTCCTTGTATCTCAGAAAAGTTGCAGTATATATTCTTCATCAATCTTGTCATTGAATTAAAATCTCTAAGCATCTGTACATCATTCTGATTTTGATTTTGAAAAATGTGAGATGATGTTGTGTAAAAAATCCCCAAACAATAACAACAAATTGAAAATTTTGCCTGTAATACATGACATTAAACACTGATTACAAAAGCAGCATAATATTCGAGGACCATGAGAATAGAAAGAAACTAATCCGACTAACTCATCATGATAGCTATTGCCAAAGTGAAAATAAAGCCAACTTATCCAGGTATTGATTTGCCAATCCATCTTTTCTCACAAAGAATCAGAACATGAACTTCACAATTAGATTTTTTGCAGTTAAGAAATGATAAGATGCCGGAAGGAAAAGTAAGTACTAATTTTCTTCATAGTTCTTGAAGACATCTGAGAGGGACAAATCGAAGTGGCGTTGGGAAGTCCAGTCTTATCAATTCCTCGAGAAGCAGTCAGAGCATTTTCTGGTTTTAACCAGCCTAATCTGCTGAAAGTAATAGAGAGAACTCTTGCAGAGACATTTCCAGAAGTTTAACTTCTACTATTACTTACCATGTTCTTCTATGTTTTGTTTGGTTGCTTTTATGTAATCCTATGGCTCAATTATATGTTGCAATCTTTCCAGAATTTAGTTAGTGATTTCACATTGGATAATTCTCTTGTGATACATCCAAGGTAATAATTCCTTTCTAGTACTCCCCAGCCCCCACTAAAAGAAGTGAGAAATCTTTCATGAGAGTTGCCGACATAGCGTTGCTCTTTGGAAGTGTTTGTAACTGTTTGGTCCCAATATGCCGGGAGAAGGCTTCTTTCTTGCTTGCAGGTCTAGTTATTTTGAATCTTGTGCACCATGATATAATTTCCCCCAACCCTCCCCTGTTTCTTAATTGATCGATATAATATGATCAATTATTTGAATCATTCACATTTGTTTAGATCGGAAGTCTTAAGCATTAAGACTTAAAAAGACACTATAATGAATCAAGCCCCACTTGCCAAAAGGTCAAAAAGGAATGGTCCCAAAGCTTACACTTCTGGGCCTCTATTATCTAGTCCCAAACCACCGACCAACAAGATGGGCAGGAACGGTAGTTCATGCACCCAATTTTTGACATCCCGATAACTCATGCTTTCTCACTAACAACAACATGAGGGGACCATACAGGATGGGGATGTGATACCATGAAGGGTGCAAAATTGTGTATGGAGAGGATGTGGATGTGTCATAAATTCCATTCAAAAGTTTACTTTTATACTAAGCTTAATCTCTGATGGCATCAATTGCATGCTGTTGGCTTAAAATATTGCTTGCTCCGATGGGTAACGCAGCACCTTTGCTAGCCCTTTGTGCATTGATTATCCTATCTAAATTTGGATCCTTCAATTTAGTGAATTTGTTATTGCTAGAACATGTAAGAAAGATTCTAGATATTTGCAATTATTTAATGAAACAAAGACATGACAAATGACAAGCATCCTTGGTTGTTATAATCTTCTCATCCATTAACGTGCTCTTGTATAGTGTTTTGAATGAATGGATCGATTTTGCTTTACCACTCAATAGTTATAGAATGCTTCTAGATCCTTGTAACCATATGAAGCATGCAGCTAGGTTGAGACAGAAATAAAGCTGATTCATTAACACGCGCCTGGCTTGGATGTTGTTTTCTAATCTATTTACTCTTCTAAATTATAAATATATATATATATAAATATGGGTAGGGGGATAAATCCGGCGTAGCCATCCATATCGGCCTCCATCCTACAGGATTTTCACAACCTTTTCATGTCCAAGGATGAATACGTCAACCCGCGACACCACCATCAAGGAGGAGGAGGATCCTGGATGCTAGCTGGTCAGAATGAAGAAGGAGGAGGATCTTGGCCTCTTACTCATCCAATCGTTACGGGTCTCAAAGAGATAATCCCTGAATTTAATCAAGTTTTCTACAAAATCATGTCTCGAATCCGTGATCTATTGGTTAGAGACACGAGACAAGACTCCAACTAGCTGGACTACCGTCTCGATGATTTTCGAAAATATATATCTAAACACTTTTCAGCATGATACACTGTATATTACGGCCTGTCTTGACGATGGATGACGTGGTGGCTTTACATGATGATGCCATACTTTATTATGCAAAAGTTGTACAGTATCTTATTTGTATTGTACGTAAAATTGTAACTCCATGGACAGCTGTGATCAACTTGGTACATGTCCACCGGTGCCATTGGTGATGATTCCACTAATACAAGGGGAAGCCAAGTTTATCCTTGGCCTGGCCGGCTCGGCTGCGGCACAAGACTAGGGGGCGGCAGCAACGTCATTGTCCGTCCTTGTCGGTGCTGCCGGAGTCTTCTATTAAACCGTTTGAAGGCAGTTCTCAATCCTTTTGTACGCACCATTAACGGCATGATAGGCCAAATTAAAGGAACGTTTACGGTTGACTAAAATTGAAAGCTAATGGTTTTCATTAAAACTTTTAAAGGAGTGTAACTATAAAGTATAATTTTCTCTTTATTTTATGCGCCCATCTCCATCATTATCGTGAACAGGGCCCATGGGTGCACCACATTGGTCGTTTAAACAATTCCTTGATGCTTAGAAAAGTATCGTCCAAGACTTCAGGCTGGAACATTCCACCAATATATATGGACTTCCCTTTAGATGCCTATAATAGTTGACATAGCGATACAAAAAATGAAGCATGTGTAATCTAGAAGCAGAAGTATTCCATTATCATGAAGCACTTCTCATGCATTTGTCAAGTGGATGACTTCTATACTGGATTCTTAATGCTTCCTTTCTTTTCTTGCTTTGGCTGCCTGGAGCTTTACGAAGAAACTCTAGACACCCTGGAAAAGAGTTCAGATTCTGACTCTTTTTCTGTCCTTCCTGGTTCTTTTATGCCTACTTTTTCTGAAAGGTATGCATAACTATGGTGGTTCCTCTAGAAGCTTTATCATCCAAGAGAATCATCCTAAACTTCATTTAATTCCTAGGAAACTTGTGTAATATATAGAAATAGATGTGATAAGATTTTCAAGGTATGACCATGTTCATCGAAGTGATACCGATTCCTTTCCATCAAGATGCAATTTTAGGAAGTTTCAATTTTTTTCAAAAAATTCTAGAAAGTTTCTGGAGACTAAGAGGGTTGGGATACCAAGATTTAACTAAATCCCTGTTCATCTTTTTAAACATTAATTCCCCTTAAATTTAACGTATAAAACTAGAATACTAAAATATATTGATTAATATACCAAATTTTAGATTAATTATCATTTTGGACATTGTTGCCGCTCTCGCCGCCGCGCCCGTACCTCGGATCAGCCGATCCTTCCTGACCGCCTGGCGAGGGAGCCTCCCTTCCCGCGGAGAACCTGCAACAAAGGGGTTAGAGGACCCTGGCCGGGGATCCCGGCGAGGGAGCTCCGACGGTCAAGTCAGTAGACGACGAGAAGGAACAGACTCTCCAGCCGGACCCTCTAAAGGGTTCCAGACTTAGAGAGTTAACTGGTGAAGGAAACGCCCTGGGGACCAGAATCTCGGCTGGGCCTCCTTGCCGAGCTCACGCCCAGTGTTCCCCTCTCGGGATTTCTGGTTTCTCTCTCGGAGCAAGGCCTTGTGTCGGTGCTTCCTCCTTGTCCCCAGGCTAATTGGCTTACCTTGTCGTCCCCAGATCCTTCCCTCTTTATCTCCCCTCGTCGTGCGTTTGTCTTTTTCCTCCTCGGAAGCTCCCCTCCGCCGTCCTCTTCTCTTTCCCCTTTTTGGTGAAGGAGGCCAGGCGGCTTCCTGACCTCGTCCGCCGGGCCCAGCAGGGAAAAGGCAAAGACAGAAGAGAAAGAGGGGAGGGCGGCGCTGGTAGGGCGGCCGGTCAGGCCTCGGGCTCCGTAAGAGCGCTCTCTTCCCCAAGCGCGGGCGCCATCCATCTATGGGGCCTGTTCCGTCAGGATCGGGTCTCTCGGCTGCGGGTCCTGCCGGGCCGACGCAAGTGATGTTCCGCGTGCCGCCGCCCTCCGTACGGGACGCCGTCTGGGATTCGTACGGCCCGAGGGACGGCCTCGGGGCCCGTCTCTCTCCCCGGGGCCTTCTCCGTGCGAGCGGTCTGACCTCGGTTGAGTTGGACCCGTCCCCGGGGGGCCAACTGGCGAGGGACGAGGGATCAGCCGACCTCGCTTAGGTGGACCCCTCCTGGGTGGACACCTGGCGAGGTGGCAGAAGGTCGCCTGGCTTCGGCCGAGGTGGGCCCGTCTCCGGGCGGTCACCTGGCGAAGGGCGGAGAATCAGCCGACCTCGGCTTAGGTGGACCCCTCCTGGGTGGACACCTGGTGAGGTGGCAGAAGGTCGCCTGGCTTCGGCCGAGGTGGGCCCGTCTCCGGGCGGCCACCTGGCGAAGGGCGGAGAGTCAGCCGACCTCGGCTTAGGTGGACCCCTCCTGGGTGGACACCTGGCGAGGCGGCAGGAGGTCGCCTGGCTTCGACCGAGGTGGACCTGTCTCCGGGCGGCCACCTGGCGAAGGGCGGAGAGTCAGCCGACCTCGGCTTAGGTGGACCCCTCCTGGGTGGACACCTGGCGAGGCGGCAGGAGGTCGCCTGGCTTCAGCCGAGGTGGGCCCGTCTCCGGGCGGTCACCTGGCGAAGGGCGGAGAATCAGCCGACCTCGGCTTAGGTGGACCCCTCCTGGGTGGACACCTGGCGAGGTGGCAGAAGGTCGCCTGGCTTCGGCCGAGGTGGGCCCGTCTCCGGGCGGCCACCTGGCGAAGGGCGGAGAGTCAGCCGACCTCGGCTTCGGTGGACCCCTCCTGGGTGGACACCTGGCGAGGCGGCAGGGAATCGCCCGACCTTGGCCGACCTCACTTAGGCGGACCCCTCCGGGCCCGGGCGCCAATGAGGTGGTAGAGGAACTCCGAGCCGAGCTCGACCTCGGCGAGGGCGGTTTGCCTTAGACAGTCGTCGGGCGGTGTAGTCTTGCCTATTCTGGCTTTGAGGATGTGGCGCTGACTTGGCCGGGGAAACATACACGTGGCTCGCTCGTATTCGACGATACCTGAGCCTGGCCACGTCACTGTCATGGCTGTAACAGTTGCCCCCCAGCCCGCCGTTCCGTCGGGGCATCGTAGAACGGAACGTCGGGATTAAATGCGGACATGACGTGGAGAGACGAAGATCTTGCATCATAATTACCACGATCCTCGTCGTCGTGGCTCGATGCGGCTGAAGACCTATGGGGAGCCGTCACGCGTCGCCCACTTGCCCATAATCAATGCGTCGCTTCGAGGCAGAGGCCGTTACTTGCTAACGAGGCGTCGGTGTCGGGCGTGCGCCCACGTGGCGACCATCCAGTGGCCTGAGGCGGAATGACGGGTACGACCGCTGTCGGCTGAGTTTGAAAGGGAGGGGACTTTCCAGAACGAGGCCTTTTCCCTTGCTTCGTGGACGGTTTGCTGCAGGCTAACAACTCCTGTTGCTCGCGCTCGTCTGTGCATTTTCGGTGAGTGCCTCCTTCTCCTCTAGCCCCCCTCCTTCTTTCTCATTTCCTTTCCGATCTTCTTGTCCTTTCCTTTTCTATGGCGCGCCGTCGCCATGTCTCTTCCAACCCGGACGAGGCCGGTCCATCCCGACCGAGGACTCCATCTTCTTCCTCCTCAGATGAGGAGGTGATTCCGGAGGAGGTCCGCCAGCGTTTGCAACCCGGGGGTGTCACCATTGGCATCCCCAGGGGGATCCGGTCCCCTCCGGTTGCACCTGCCGTGCCCCTCCGTTCTCTTCCTGCTTTGCCTTCTCTTCCTGCTTGCCTTCTCTTCCTGCTCCGCCGTCTCTTCCTGCCGGTCCCTCCGGTCATGCTTCTACCATGACCGAAGGCGATCTTTCTCTGCTCCGGGATGCCTACGGCATCCCGGGGTCTATTCATCTGTTTGTCCCGCGGTCCGGGGAGCGCGTCACCATGAGTGGCCCCGGCCGCATAGCTTTCTACGAAGACTTCCTCCTTGGGGTCTTCGGTTTCCTCTGCATCCTTTCTTTCTTTCCTTCCTCAGCCACTTTCGGCTCGTCCCGGCCCAGCTGGCTCCTAATGCCATCCGGGTCATCTTCTCCTTCATCGTTTTCTGCCACTTCCATGGGTTCGTTGCCCGTTTTTCTCTCTTCAGGGCCTTGTTCACCCTGAAGAAGTGCTCCACCGATGACGGCTGGTGGTACATTTCACCCCGGCCTAGGTGTCTCCGGTTCGACCTCCCTTCCTCGGTCAAGGGATGGAAGAGCCGGTTTTTCTTCGCTTCGGTTGACGACGTCGACTGGGCCTGGAGTGAACCGGACCGGACCCCGAACCGAAACTCCCGGGTCGAGCCGGCGGACCAGGAGTCCTATACCCAGCTCCTGGGCGACGAGGTCCCGGCGCTCGAGGTTCTGCTTTCTGAGCAGAATCTTTTTGAGGCCGGTATCAGTCCCATCCGTGAGACTGGTGAGATTTGGCCCCGCATTGACCTCTGCCCCCCCCTCTCTTCATAACCGAGCCGGCTGACTTTCTGTCTCTTTTGTCTTGCAGGGATGAAGTTTTCATTGGAGAACCTCTTGGAGGGGGCGGCCCAGCGGGACGTCGTGGAGGTAGACGAGCCCGCAGCGAAGAGGGCTCGCACGGAGACGAGCCGGGAGGTCGTGGCGGCGACCGTGCCCGGCCCGGTTGCCGTCATTTCCCCGCCCAGGCCACCTCAGGGCGGGGTCACTGATACTTCGGCCGCGCGACCTGGTGGCGCCGCAGAGAGAGCTCCAGCGTCTGCCGCTCCGCCCATCGCCGGGCCCGTCATTGCTGCCAGCTCGACAGCACCGCCTGTGGCGATCGCCGGCCCGTCGGTTGCGGCTTCGGCTGAGGGGGCAGCTGCCGCAGGGGCCGGCCCGAAGGCCCCGGCGCCGGTGATCACCCACCGGGACTCGGTCATCCTCGACAGGGGGCTGGCGGAGAAGATGATGGAGTACGCTTCCACCGCCCGGGACCGCCGAGCTCGGGGTGGCCGGGATTACGCGGACGCGCTGCTCGGCATCCTTCCGCAGCTCTTCACGGTAAGCCCGAGCTTCTTCCTTTTCCTTTTTCCTATCTCGAGACTTACCTGCCTTTGCCTGACCTGTGTCGCTTTTGCCATTGCAGATCGGGAACGACGTCCTCCTACTGAGGAATTTCTCGTAGGGAACGCCAAGAGGGACTCCGATCGGGAGCTGAAGCTCGGCAAGCTCGCGGCCGACGTCAAGGATTTGATGGAGAAGGGGGCCGAGCTGCGAGCCGAGAAGCAAGCCCTCCAGTCCGACCTGGCGCGTTCCGAGGAGCGGAACAAGGAGTTGGAGGCCTCCTTGTCGGAGGAGCGGACCTCCAACCAGCGCCGAACTGAGGAGGAGGCGGCGGAGAAGGCCCGCCTGCAGGCCCATTCCCAATGGCTGGAGCGTCAGCTGGAGGAGGCCCGACGAGATGCGGCCGCGGCGAAGGACCGGAGCGCCTACGTCAACGGGCTCCTGGAGGCGGCCAAGCGGGAAGCGCAAGAGGCCGTCCCCAAATTCCGGGCTTCCGACGAGTATACGTCGGAGGTCCGGGAGGCTGCCGTGGACTCCTTCCTGAAGGGGTTCCGGATGTGCCGGGAGAAGGTGGGGGCCTTCTTCCCCCAGCTGGACCTGAGCGGAGTTGTAGTCGGTGGCAGGAGGCCAGGGGGTGAGAGCAGGGCTTCCGGCATGGCCGAAGCGACACCTGCGGCGCCGTCGACCAGCGATGCCGCGGCCCCGGAACAGCCCCAGGAGCCGGCCGCTGTAGAAGTCGAGGACGCAGCACCCGCGCTTCCGGCAGATGGCTCCGACCCCACATCCCAGTGATCCCGGCACTGTCTTCTCTGCTTTACTTCTGTTGTTTTTGTTTCGTGTTGTTTTTGTTTTTTGGGGAGTCCCGGCCTGTCGGGGCTCCCAGCTTGTACCGACTACTTATGTCAATGAAGATCTAAGCTTTATCGAAACCTTGGTCGTTGTTTCGTCTCACTTTTCTCTTCTTTTCTTTCTGAGATGTCGGTCTGGAACACTTGAAATAACTGCAGGCCTGGTCCTCCCATTGCTCAAATCGAAGGATGGGGCCTGCTGAGTCGCGTCGCAGCAGGGCAAGCCTTAAGCGGGCCCGACTTTGGGTCGCCTTCATGCTCGCGCAGACAACACGGTTTCTGCACCGTCTTCCAGGCCGAAGCCCGGGACCTCCGGACTGAGCTTGGTGCCGCAGGCTTTCTCAAGCCTTGCGCGGCTCACTGAGCTGTGCTCCGGGCTTGCGTGGGCGAACTGGGTTCGGCGCCACCTTCCAGGCCGAAGCCCAGGATCTTCCGGACTGAGCTCGATGCCGCAGGCTTTCTCAAGCCTTGCGCGGCTTGCTGAGCTGTGCTCCGGGCTTGCGTGGGCGAACTGGGTTCGGCGCCACCTTCCAGGCCGAAGCCCAGGATCTTCCGGACTGAGCTCGATGCCGCAGGCTTTCTCAAGCCTTGCGCGGCTTGCTGAGCTGTGCTCCGGGCTTGCGTGGGCGAACTGGGTTCGGCGCCACCTTCCAGGCCGAAGCCCAGGATCTTCCGGACTGAGCTCGATGCCGCAGGCTTTCTCAAGCCTTGCGCGGCTTGCTGAGCTGTGCTCCGGGCTTGCGTGGGCGAACTGGGTTCGGCGCCACCTTCCAGGCCGAAGCCCAGGATCTTCGGACTGAGCTCGATGCCGCAGGCTTTCTCAAGCCTTGCGCGGCTTGCTGAGCTGTGCTCCGGGCTTGCATGGGCGAACTGGGTTCGGCGCCACCTTCCAGGCCGAAGCCCAGGATCTTCCGGACTGAGCTCGATGCCGTAGGCCTTCTCGTCGAAGTTAGAAGGGAGTGCTTGAAGTGGGGAAGCTTTGTTACAGAAACTGGGAGCCTTACATCACTGGTAGTACATTCTCAGGTTTGAGGAGTTCCATGTCCGGGGGAACCTGGCACCTCCCAATTCTTCCAAGTAATATGCTCCATGAGGGAGGGCTTCTGCCACCCGATACGGGCCTTCCCAGTTGGGCGATAGCTTGCCGCATTCCCGTGGTTGGGAGGCTTCGGCGCGCCGGAGGACCAAGTCTCCGGGACGAAAAACCTTAGACCGCACTCGGGAGTTGTAATATCTGGCAACACGTTGCCGGTACGCCGCCATTCGGATTCGGGCCCTGTCCCTTGTTTCCTCGAGAAGGTCTAGGTTGAGCATCATCCTGGCCGGGTTTTCTGTCTCGTCGTATTGCTCCACGCGCAGCGTGGGTAGGCTGAGCTCGATCGGGATGACTGCCTCGGCTCCGAAGACGAGGTTGAATGGAGTTTCGTCGGTAGCCATCCTTGGGGTGGTGTGGTATGCCCAAAGGATGCTGGGAAGCTCATCGGCCCACCTGCCCTTGGCCTGGTCCAGCCGCGTGCGGAGGCCCTGAAGAATGGTCCTGTTCGTGACTTCGGCCTCCCCGTTGGTCTGAGGGTGCGCCACCGAGGTAAAGCGATGCCTGATGCCGAGATCGCTGCAGAATTCTTCGAATTCCCGGCAGTCGAACTGGCGTCCATTGTCGGTGACCACAGTGTGGGGGAGGCCGAAGCGGCAGACGATGGACTTCCAGAAGAACTTGGCGACGTTTGCTTCGGTGATCCTTGCCAAGGGTTCGGCCTCGACCCACTTCGTGAAGTAGTCGATAGCCACTATCAAGAACTTCCGCTGGCCGGACGCCGGCGGGAATGGGCCCAGGAGGTCCATCCCCCACTGGGCGAACGGCCAGGGGGCTGAGAGCTGAGAGATTGGATTGGAGGGTTGCCGCTGCACCGTGGCGTGACGCTGGCACCGGTCGCATTTCTTCACGAAGTCGGCGGCGTCTTCCTTCATTGTTTCCCAGAAGTAGCCCTGGCGGAGGGCCTTGTACGCCAATGCCCTGCCCCCCACGTGGTTCCCGCAGATGCCTTCGTGAATCTCCTGGAGCACAAGCTTGGCTTCTGTGGGTCCTACGCACTTGAGGAGGGGGTAGGAGTAGGATCTCCGATACAACTGCCCGTCCATCAGGACAAAGCGCACGGCCTTCTTCCTGATGAGGCGAGCCGCCTGTTGGTCCTCCGGCAGGGTGCCGCTGGCGATGTACGCAGCGTACTTGTCCATCCAGCTGGGCTCCTGGCTGACCTGATGGACCTCCGCCGGTGCTTCGAGGCTTGGGACCTCAAGGCGCTCCACATGAGCGCGTCCCAGCATCGTGTCCGGCAGGGTCGCCAGCCGGGAGAGGGCGTCCGCACGGGCGTTCTCCCCGCGGGGAATGTGAAGATGTTGAAGCGGCGGAACTTGGACGCGCCCGCCTTGACGAGCTCCAAGTACTTCGCCATTTGGGGGTCGTGCGCGACGTACTCCCCGGATACCTGCCCCGCCACGAGCTGGGAGTCAGTGAAAGCTCTGAGGTTGGTCACGCCCAGCTCGCGGGAGACTCTCAGTCCGGCAAGAAGTGCCTCGTACTCCGCCTGGTTATTTGTCGCGGGAAATTGGAAACGGAGTGCACACTCGGCGACGACCCCGTCGCCGTTGGCAAGGATGAGCCCGGCTCCGCTCCGCCGGAGTTCGAGGCTCCGTCCACATGGAGGATCCAGCATCCTCTCCGGGCTCATCGGTGCCAACCTCCATCGGCCGGGCCGATGGGCATTCCTCGGGCTCCTTGCCCAAGCCTGCACATTCGACCAAGAAATCGGCCAGCACCTGTGCCTTCATGGCCGACCTTGGCCTGTATGCAATGTCGAACTCGCTGAGTTTCAGTGCCCACTTGGCCAGTCATCCCGAAGTATCGGGTCGGCTGAGCACCGCTTTCAGCGGTTGGTCCGTCAAGACGGCGATGGGGTGCGCTTGGAAATAGGGCCTGAGATGCTGGGCAGACACTATTAGCGCAAAAACAAGTTTCTCGGGCCAGGAATACCTGAGCTCCGCGTCTCGGAGAAGTTTGCTGGTATAGTACACCGGTCGCTGGAGCCCCTGGTCGTCGGTTCGGACCAAGACAGAGCTGACGGCCTCCGGGGTAACCGCCAGGTAGAGGGCAAGCTCCTCCCCCTCCTCGGGCCTGGACAGTAAAGGTGGCGATGCGAGCATCTTCTTCAGCTCCTCGAAGGCCTGCTGACACTCCTCGGTCCAAGCAAAGCCATTCATCTTCCTCAGCACCTTGAAGAAGGGACGGCAGCGGTCCGCCGACCTGGAAATAAAACGGCTAAGGGCCGCGACTCGGCCGGTCAGTCGTTGCACCTGCTTCTTGGAGGCGGGCTGCTCCATGTCCAGGATGGCCTGACCTTCTTCGGGTTGGCCTCGATCCCTCTTTGAGTCACCATAAACCCTAGGAACTTACCGGCGGAGACGCCGAAAGCGCACTTCGCCGGGTTCAGCTTCATCTGATGGCGCCGGAGGTTGCCGAACATCTCCGTCAAGTCAGCCACGTGGTCCGAATCAAGTTTGCTCATCACCAGCATGTCGTCCATGTACACCTGCATGTTGCGGCCTATCTGGTCTTTGAAGATTTTACTGACCAGACGTTGATACGTCGCGCCTGCGTTCTTGAGGCCGAAAGGCATCATCCTGTAGCAAAAACTCCCGCGGTCAGTTATGAAGGCAGTGTGCTCTTCGTCCTCCGGGTTCATCCGGATCTGGTTGTATCCGGAGAAGGCGTCCATGAACGACAAGAGGCGATGCCCCGAGGTGGTGTCGACCAGCTGGTCGATCTTTGGGAGAGGGAAACTGTCCTTTGGGCAAGCTCGGTTGAGGTCGGTGTAGTCCACACAGATCCTCCACTTACCGCTACTCTTCTTTACCATGACCACGTTTGCCAGCCAGCTGGGGTATTGGACCTCTCGGACGAAACCGGCGGCGAGGAGCTTCTCTACTTCCTCGTTGATCGCCTTCTGCCTCTCCACGGTGAAGCTTCTCTTCTTCTGGCGACCGGGCGGCAACTTGGGTCCACGTTCAGCCTGTGCATAATAACCTCGGGCGGGATGCCCGGCATGTCGGCTGCTGACCAGGCGAACACGTCAGCATTGGCGCGGAGGAACTCCAGCAAGCGGGTTCGCTCTTCCTCGGGGAGCTGGGCCCCGACTTGCACCGTCTTCAGGGGATCCGAACCGAGGGGAAAAGTCAGCAGGCGCTCTAGGGCCCTCCCCTGGGTTCCTTCTCTCTCAGATCGAGGTCGTCGATATCATGGGCGAGCTCCGCGCCCCTGGCGCCTGGGACCGTCTGGAGGCAGAGCGGGACTGGCTGGATCGTCCCCTTCATCTCTCCGAGCCCGGAAGGCGTGGGGAACTGCACCAACAGCCTCCTCGTGGAGATGGTGGCGTCCAGTTGGTTGAGCCCGGGACGCCCGAGAATGGCGTTGTAAGGCGAAGGGAGCCTGACGACGGTGAATGTTATTAGAACGGTCGCTTGCCGGGGCGGGGATCCGGCAGTGACCGGGAGGGTGATTTCCCCCTCGACCCCCACTGAGTCCCCTGTAAAACCTACCACGGGGGTGTGCACTGGCTTCAGCTGTTCGGGGGACAAATTCATCCGAGAGAATGCATCGTAAAAAAGTACGTCGGCCGAGCTTCCACTATCCACCATGATTCGATGTACAGGATGCTTCGCGATGGTCATCTCGACCACCACGGCATCGTTGTTTACATTATCATTAATTTCCCCTCCTTTGGGAGGGATTACATTCTCCGGGACTTCCCGGGCTCTCTTCATTGCTCGGCCGGACCCGCACGAGATCATGCCCACGGGCTTCTCCGTTGGGCGGTTGTCGATCGCAGGGACAGGCGGTAGGGCCGCGAGCGGCTGTCCTTCAGAGGGGGCCTCGTTCTTGACGAACTTCCTGAGGTAACCCCTCCTGATCAGCTCCTCAATCTCCCGCTTTAGATGGCGACACTCCTCCGTGTCATGCCCGTGCTCGCGATGGAACTGGCAGTACTTTGATTTGTCTCGGACGGCTCTCGGGTTCTGGGGAGGAGGTCGGCGGAGGTAGCGCTCGCCCTCGATTTCCATGAGGATCTTCGTTCGAGGTGCGAGGAGAGGGGTGTACCTCCGCTCGGGAGTGGCTTCGCCCCTCGGCCTTGGATTTGGGCGGAGGTCGGCAGATGGCCCGGGCCTCCGAGCTCCCGGGGTGTCCCTCGGGAGCGACTTCTTTGGAGTCTTCCCGTCCAGCTCTCGACGGGTGCGGTCGGCCTCCTCCGCTCGGATGTACTTGTGGGCGCGGAGGAGGAGCTCGAAATACATCCTGGGCGGCTTCTTGTCCAGGGAATAGGTTAGGCGGGACGTCTTGAGTCCACGCTTCAAGGCCAGCATGGCGACGGGCTCGTCCAAGCTGTAGATCTCCAGTGCTGCGGTCTTGAACCGGGTGATGTAGTCCCGGAGCAGCTCCTGGTCCTGCTGGCGGATGGAAAAGAGGCTGTCCACCTCTCTTGGCACCTTTCGACAAGCGTCGAAGTGCGCCACAAACTTTCCTTCCAACTGATGGAAGGAGCAAATGGACCCGGGCTCGAGGCGGGTGAACCAGACTCGAGCAGCCTTCCGAAGGGTTGCCGGGAAGGCGATGCACAGAAGGGCGTCGGTGGCCCCCTGGACCCTCATAAGAGCCTTATAGCTCTCCAAATGATCTAGGGGGTCGGTGGTTCCGTCGTAGGGATCCACCTGCGGCATGCGAAACCGTTTCGGGATTGGTTTCACCTGGATTTCTTCAGAGAAAGGGGGGCGGGAGTCGTAGCCCGCCGGGTCTGCCGACGAGTTTGCAGGTCGGCGAATCGGCGGCGAACTCCGCCAGCTTGCGCTCATGCTCCTCCAGGCGCCTCTCGGCCTGGCGCCTGATGGCTTCATCGGTGGAGTCTTCCACCGAGGCTGCGGGTGAAGGGGGCGCCGATCGGTCTCGGCGTGAGGTCTGGCCTCGGTGTTGCTTGCTGCGATGCGCCGTTTCGGCCCCGTCGGCCGGGGATCGACTCTCGTGATCCTTCGAAACGGAATAGTTTCTCTTTGCAGGAGCTTGGTGGCTCCCCCGGGGGTTGGAGATGGCCCTCGGATGGGATGGCCTGCCCTGGATTGAGCGCAGGCTCCCACGCTGCCCCGCGGCTCGGGCCGCGGGGGTCCCTGGCTGCGGCTGAGTGGCCAGGGACCGTTGTTGATGCTGAAGCTGTCGGACCGCTGAGGTCAAGGTCTGCAGCTGCTGGACGATGGCCGCAAGGGATCCGTCCACCGGAGTAGGCTGCTGTGGAAGAGGAGGGGGGCCGGAAGCTCCCTTTCGGGGCTGTGGCCCCCTGGAGGGGAGTGGACATCCCCCACACGGCTGGTGGACGCCTCGCGACCATGAGTGACCACCATTGCTGGAGAGCGCGGCACCTGCAGAAAGCTGGTTCCCGCTAGGGGTTAGTGTCCCGCCCCCTTTCTGGCGCGCCAATCTGTTGCCGCTCTCGCCGCCGCGCCCGTGCCTCGGATCAGCCGATCCTTCTTGACCGCCTGGCGAGGGAGCCTCCCTTCCCGCGGAGAACCTGCAACAAAGGGGTTAGAGGACCCTGACCGGGGATCCCGGCGAGGGAGCTCCGACGGTCAAGTCAGTAGACGACGAGAAGGAACAGACTCTCCAGCCGGACCCTCTAAAGGGTTCCAGACTTAGAGAGTTAACTGGTGAAGGAAACGCCCTGGGGACCAGAATCTCGGCTGGGCCTCCTTGCCGAGCTCACGCCCAGTGTTCCCCTCTCGGGATTTCTGGTTTCTCTCACGGAGCAAGGCCTTGTGTCGGTGCTTCCTCCTTGTCCCCAGGCTAATTGGCTTACCTTGTCGTCCCCAGATCCTTCCCTCTTTATCTCCCCTCGTCGTGCGTTTGTCTTTTTCCTCCTCGGAAGCTCCCCTCCCCCGTCCTCTTCTCTTTCCCCTTTTTGGTGAAGGAGGCCAGGCGGCTTCCTGACCTCGTCCGCCGGGCCCAGCAGGGAAAAGGCAAAGACAGAAGAGAAAGAGGGGAGGGCGGCGCTGGTAGGGCGGCCGGTCAGGCCTCGGGCTCTGTAAGAGCGCTCTCTTCCCCAAGCGCGGGCGCCATCCATCTATGGGGCCTGTTCCGTCAGGATCGGGTCTCTCGGCTGCGGGTCCTGCCGGGCCGACGCAAGTGATGTTCCGCGTGCCGCCGCCCTCCGTACGGGACGCCGTCTGGGATTCGTACGGCCCGAGGGACGGCCTCGGGGTCCGTCTCTCTCCCCGAGGCCTTCTCCGTGCGAGCGGTCTGACCTCGGTTGAGTTGGACCCGTCCCCGGGGGCCAACTGGCGAGGGGCGAGGGATCAGCCGACCTCGCTTAGGTGGACCCCTCCTGGGTGGACACCTGGCGAGGTGGCAGAAGGTCGCCTGGCTTCGGCCGAGGTGGGCCCGTCTCCGGGCGGTCACCTGGCGAAGGGCGGAGAATCAGCCGACCTCGGCTTAGGTGGACCCCTCCTGGGTGGACACCTGGCGAGGTGGCAGAAGGTCGCCTGGCTTCGGCCGAGGTGGGCCCGTCTTCGGGCGGCCACCTGGCAAAGGGCGGAGAGTCAGCCGACCTCGGCTTAGGTGGACCCCTCCTGGGTGGACACCTGGCGAGGCGGCAGGAGGTCGCCTGGCTTCGGCCGAGGTGGACCCGTCTCCGGGCGGCCACCTGGCGAAGGGCGGAGAGTCAGCCGACCTCGGCTTAGGTGGACCCCTCCTGGGTGGACACCTGGCGAGGCGGCAGGAGGTCGCCTGGCTTCGGCCGAGGTGGGCCCGTCTCCGGGCGGTCACCTGGCGAAGGGCGAAGAATCAGCCGACCTCGGCTTAGGTGGACCCCTCCTGGGTGGACACCTGGCGAGGTGGCAGAAGGTCGCCTAGCTTCGGCCGAGGTGGGCCCGTCTCCGGGTGGCCACCTGGCGAAGGGCGGAGAGTCAGCCGACCTCGGCTTCGGTGGACCCCTCCTGGGTGGACACCTGGCGAGGCGGCAGGGAATCGCCCGACCTTGGCCGACCTCACTTAGGCGGACCCCTCCGGGCCCGGGCGCCAATGAGGTGGTAGAGGAACTCCGAGCCGAGCTCGACCTCGGCGAGGGCGGTTTGCCTTAGACAGTCGTCGGGCGGTGTAGTCTTGCCGATCCTTGCTTTGAGGATGTGGCGCTGACTTGGCCGGGGAAACATACACGTGGCTCGCTCGTATTCGACGATACCTGAGCCTGGCCACGTCACTGTCACGGCTGTAACAGACATTATGTTGAATTGACGTAGAACGGGTAGCCCAAGATTTTTTTGGACCAAAGGGACCATCAGAAAAAATCCAAAGTCAAAGGAGGGTTCTAGAAGACTCGTCCTTCAATTCATCCAGAATATTTCTAGCATCTTTCCAACATATTTCTTGAATGTTCTAAAATACCGTAGACCTATCTTATTTTTCCTTTTATTCTGATTTTGTCATTAATATATTTCCTTTTCTAGTCCTAGACTTTAGCTATATATATGTAAGACTAAGGGCTGAGAGGATACCACAGAAATATTACTCAGTTTCAATGGGATGTTGTTCTTTCATCTTGGAAAATCCTCTTTCCTAAGGCTTAATCGTGTATTAGCTTTTTTATCGCTAAACGTTGCGTCAAGTGGTATCAAAGCAATTTTCACCTAATCTGATGGAAGCTCGCGATGGAGTCAATAGCAATCATCCAGCTGACGACGAACAGGGGATACAGGCTATTTGGTTAACCATCCGTGGCCAGGAGGCGGTGCTACAGAGCCTTTGTCAGAGATTTGATCGATTGAAACGTGGATTGGAGGCCATCGACAATCGACTCGAAGCTCTCCAGGTGGGAGGTGCCAACAGGAACCGGAAAGACGAGAGAAATCAGGCTGAAGATTTTGCTCGTGGCCAGCCTATCGCCCGACCAGTCCTTGCCAATCCGCATAGGTGCCAGGCTTATGCGATAGATTCAGATGATGAGATAAACCTGCGTATGCGTCAGACTTATGCAGCATATTCAGATGATGATAATGGAGATTTTGACGATTATGCAGAAGCCAGGTATGAATGTCAATGACCCTGATATCCTACGGGGCCAGACAAATTTCGACTAAAGGTAGATATCCCTATTTTTAATGATGAATTAAATATTGAGTATTTTATAGATTGGTTAGCCGAAGTAGAAAGATTCTTTGATTATATGGAATACCTAAAGAAAGGAAAGTTAAATGGTAGCTTACTGACTAAAGGGAGGAGCATCTGCTTGGTGGGAACGACTAAAAGATCGAAGGAGAAGAGAAGGCAAAGCCCTAATTAGAGACTGGTACAAAATGAAATAGCTCTTGAGGGGAGCATTTCTCCCTCCAGATTATGAGCAAATCCTTTTCTAACAGTATCAACGTTGCCATCAAGGCAACCGGACAGTTTATGAGTACTCGGCAAAATTTTTTAGATTATCTGAACGCAACAACTTGATAGAGTCGGAAAGCCAGCAAGTCTCAAGATACCTAGACGGATTGAAACCAGCTATTCAAGAGAAAATCAGAGTTCAGATGCTGATGGACATATCTGAGGATAAAAATATGGCTTTGAAGGCTGAGATGATGCTACAAGAGAAGAATAGAGTTGAACCCTCTCATAAGTATTATTCTGATTCTAACAAATCCATTGCAGAACCAAAAGCTTCAAGCCAAGCGGAGAAGGCAGTGGCTGATAAAGCTACAGGAAAACACCCGCTTATTGAAAAAATAGCTGGTCGAAATCCTAATCCTCATGGGAAGCCTATAGTTGGCAAGTGCTTCAAGTATAATGAGGTAGGTCATCGCTCTAGTAATTGCCCAAGGCGGAAGGCGGTGAATATAGTGGAGCAGGAAAGCACCGTTGGAGAAGAAGATGATGAAGTCTATTGTTGCCCAGATAGAGAAGAAGGTGAGTATGAAGATGAAAGATTTATGTACAAGGTGAGGAAACTGATGCTGACTCCTGAGCAGAAGGATGATACTTAATGGAATAAACTATTTCATACCAGGTACACAGTTAATAATACACTGTTTGACTTGATTATTGATAGTGGTAGTTAAAAAAATATTATTGAAAAGGAAACTGTGAAAAAGTTGCTACTGTCGATAGAGAAGCATCCGAGTCCATACACCATCGGATGGATCAAAGTAGTTGAAAAAATTCGAGTAATGGAATGATGCAAGGTTCCTTTCTCGATTGGCCAGTACAAAGATGAGGTCTATTGTGATGTCGTAGACATGGATGCGTGTCACCTATTGCTCGGGTGGCCAGGGCAATTTGATGTTGATGCTCAATACTCAAGCACGAAGAATGTCTACAGGCTCGAGAAGAATGGGGTGAAGTATACCTTATTGCCCATAAAAGGAGGGTTCCAAATCGAGACCGCTCAAGTGGAGGGGAGAACCTTTCTAACAGTTATCCATTCAGATCAAGAGATTGAGGCAGCAATCAAAGAGTCGAAAGAAGTTCATGTGCTAGTGGTGAAAGGTGAAGTAACCAGCGGCTTAGAGATGGCAGTTCCAGAAATAATTAAACCATTGCTGGAAGAATTCAGTGAGACCGTACCAGGAGAGTTACCAGATGGGTTGCCACCGATGTGTGACATACAGCACCAGATTAATTTAGTCCCTGGTGCGAGTCTTCCAAATCTACCACACTACCGAATGAGTCCTAAGGAGAACGAGATTTTAAGGGAAAAGGTAGAAGAGCTACTACAAAATGGGCATATCAGGAAAAGTATGAGCCCATGTGCTATACCAGCCTTGCTAACACCGAAGAAAGATGGTAGTTGGCAGATGTGTGTTGATAGCCAAGCAATAAACAAGATTACCATTGGATACAAATTTCCAATGCCTAGGTTAGAGACATGCTAGACCAGCTTGATGGATCCAAGGTGTTTTCGAAGATCGATCTTCGAAGTGGCTATCATCATATCAGAATCAAACTTAGGGATGAGTGGAAAACTGCATTCAAGACTCGAGATGGTCTTTATGAATGGCTGGTTATGCCATTTGGTCTCTCAATGCTCCTAGCACCTTTATGAGGTTGATGAATCAGGTACTGAAACTTTTCATCGAGAAATTATTGTTATCTACTTTGATGATATTCTTATTTACAGTAGATAGATGGAAGATCATATCTTACACTTGAGGAAGGTATTAGTAGTGCTACAGGAGAATAAGCTGCATGTGAACTTGAAGAAGTGCAACTTTATGATTGACAAGTTACTCTTCTTGGGGTACATAGTCAGTTCTGAAGGCATTCAGGTTGACGAGGAGAAAGTGCGGGCAATTCAAAATTGACCTACTCCCAAAACTGTAGGCGATGTGAGGAGTTTCCATGGCCTGGCAACCTTTTACCGAAGGTTCATCCAGAACTTCAGTACTATCATGGCACCCATTACAGAGTGCCTTAAGAAGGGCAAATTCCAGTGGGGAGAAGAAGAACATTGGTTTGCTTTTAAAAAAGAAAAGTTGTGTGCCACTCCAGTATTAGCTCTCCCTAGCTTTGACAAGTTGTTTGAAGTCGAATACGATGCCAGCGATGTTAGAGTTGGTGTTGTGCTTTTCCAAGAAAAAAGACCGGTCGCTTATTTCAGTGAGAAGCTTAGTGAAGCCCAACAAAAGTGGTCAACCTATGACAAGGAGTTTTATGCTGTTGTGAAGGCCTTGAAGCATTGGGAACATTATTTGGTAGGCCGTGAGTTCATCTTATACTTAGATCACCAAGCCTTGAAGTATCTCCACTGTTAGAAGCGAATCAATAGTGACATGCATGCCAGGTGGTCCAATTTCCTGCAGAAGCTTCCTTTCAAACTATTTCATAAGGCGATCCAATAAAATAAGGTTGCTGATGCCTTAAGTCGGAGAGTGTCTCTATTGATCACATTAAGCAACGAGATAGTGGGTTTGATACTCTCCATGAATTATATGAGCATGATGAAGACTTTCAGGCCATTTGGGAGAAGTGTACTCAGAAGCAACATGCAATTGATTTTCATATCCATGATGGCTATCTGATGAATGGGAATCAACTATATGTTCCCCAATCGTCATTGAGAGAGAAGATCATTCGCGATTTACATGGAGGTGATCTTGCAGGTCATCTTGGACGAGATAAAACCATTGTTGCTATTGAGGAACGGTATTTGTTACAGTGGTGACTAACCCATTCGGCCCAGACACAATGGTGGGGCCACTTGAAGAGATCAGCCCCTGTGGCGGCCAGGTCGGCACCTTGGCCAGCCCAGTTCGACCGTGTCCGGAGCTCGGCTCGGCCGGGTTAGCACCTCAACCAGGCCGGCGCCTACCCGGCTTACTTCGGCCGTGCCTGGGGCCCTGCCAGGCATACCAGGCAGCCCACTTTGGTCCATGAAGCTCCCCGGTTCCGTCCTGTGAGCGCCCACGCGGCCCCGTCCACCTTAGCCCGTGCCGCTCCAGTTTGGTATGTTTGGGAATGGCGTGACCCGGCAACGAGGCTAGGTCTACATGGGATCTAGTCCTGGCACCATAACCAAACTTCCCGGTTTGGCGGCCGCACCTCACTCGCGCCTCGGTCCGCGCGTAAGGAAGGCACGCCCCCCGCAAGCCTGCAGCGACCCCGGCTTCACCCGTGCCTCGGTCCGCGCGTAAGGAAGGCACGCCCCCCGCGAGCCTGCAGCGACCCCGGCTTCCCCCCGCGCCAAGCTCCAGCGTCCGCCAACCTCAGGGCCCGCCTCCGCAGCAGTGCCCCCGGCTCGCCCGCAGGAGACCTCCGCCCTCCTGCTCCAGCCCGGCGGCAGATCCGGCTCGGTCCGAGCGGCACCTCGGCAGCAGCGCGCCCAGCCCGGCGGCGGATCCGGCTCGGTCCGGGCAGCACTCGGCAGCAGCGCGCCCAGCTCGGCCTCTCCGGCTCCGCGAGGTAGGTCCGGTGCTCTGCAGTGCCCCCGGCGAGCTTGCGGCGAACCCGGCTTCCCCCGCGCCAGCTCCGGCATCCGCCGACCTCAGGCTCCACCTCGGCAGCAGCGCGCCCAGCTCGCCACTCCGGCTCCGCGAGGTAGGTCCGGCGCTCTGCAGTGCCCCCGGCGAGCTTGCGGCGAACCTGGCTTCCCTCGCGCCAGCTCCGGCATCCGCCGACCTCAGGCTCCACCTCGGCAGCAGCGAGCCCAGCTCGGCCTCTCCGGCTCCGCGAGGTAGGTCCGGCGCTCTGCAGTGCCCCCGGCGAGCTTGCGGCGAACCCGGCTTCCCCCGTGCCAGCTCCGGCGTCCGCCGACCTCAGACTCCACCTCGGCAGCAGCGCACCCGGCTTGGCCCCTCCGGCTCCACGAGGTCCGGTTCAGCGCCCGCGGCACGCCCACGGTGGCCGCAGCTCCTTCCTTGCTGGCTCCGCGCCATCCGTGGCACCGTCCCAGCCCCTCACCGTGGCGCGCACGCTTGGCAAGGCTGCGGCTCGGTCGACCTCGGCACGCCGGCTCCCGGCTCAGCATGCCCGTGGTGTGCCTGGCAGGATGCCACCTCCACGAGCCCGGCTCCGACCGGCCCCGCCTCGATCCGGCTCAGCCCGGCTCTGCCCGATCCGACCCTTCCGCCCGTGGCGGCTCCGGTGCTCATGGGCTCGCGTGATGCGAGGTTCAGCATGCCCATGTGCTCATGTGCCCAGTTCGACATGCCCACGTGACGCCCCGTCTGGAATTCCCGCGTGGCCACATCCGTCCGCACCTGCTCCGTGCCCAAGCACGCCCGCGGTCCAGCTCCGCTCTCCCGCGGCCCAGCAGCGCTCGTGTTCGCAATGCATGGGTTCTCGCCCACGTGCATGGGGCCTCGCACGTCACCTTGATCAGCGTGCATGAAGGCCCCCGCAGGCCTTCTCTTGGTCCGCGTGCCCGCACGGCAACTTGAAGCGGCGCCCTGGCTAGCCTGGCACTTTGGCGACACAGCCCAGCTCGGTCGCTGGGAGCACCATGCAGTTCAGTCTCTCGCGGGCCCCGCGCGTTTTCCAAGGGGCCCATCCGCATGGGCCCGGCGCTCTTTCCACGGATCCCCCTCCACGTGGGTCCTGGACGCGCCGCCTGACACGCCGCCTGCAAAGAAAGGTACGCGCTTAAGTTCCCTAAGCTACTGTTTGCACTAACTAGTGAATAGTGCTACATTCGAGGCGCTGGGCTTCTCTGCCAAATCTTCTGAGCCATCAAGAAAGGGGAAGCTGACCGGCCTACCTAAGCCTCCTAGGCCTGCAGAGGCTTCACAGGCCTATGCCAAGAAGAACGTGCCCCCCTGAATACCAAGAGCCGCTCGTCTATATGAGAGCAGCGGGAGGAGGTAAGGAGGGGGGTAAGGAATAACACACTCTCTTCATTCTAGCGTTATCCATCACCTTCTGGCAGCAGAGAGTCCCCCCAAGCTCTCTGTCTCAGAGGTCCCTTATCTCCTTCGATCGTCCCACTGACTTGATCGTCGGAGCGCCTTTGCCGGAATCCCCGGCGCAGGTCTCCCCTGTTTTGCAGGTATCACCCGGCGGAGGGACAATAAGTAGGAAGATTACTCCTCACCGAAGAGGCCCACAGGAAGGCCATGACAGTACCAAGCCCCTTTCATCCCAACTACGACTATGTTCCCCTTGATCGCCTCCAACCAACGAGCCCGGTGACGCTGCACGGAGTCCACGCACCCAGGCCACACAAGAGCTACCGGCCACGGCGATCTAGGCGGCAACAGATTGGCGCGCCAGGTAGGGGGGCAGATCCTTGCTCCTCAATAAGGTTTTCCACCTTTGTCTTTAGTCCCTGGGGGCAGACCGGGGGCACGGGGATGGGGGCACCGGAATTTCTCCCTCTCGAGGCTCCAAGGAGCGGTCTCGACCAAAAAATCTCGCGCTGTGAGGGTGCATCGCCACCCTTGACGGGGCGCCTGGCTTCAAGCCAAGGATGGAGCCACCTCCCAGCGGTACCACCATCCAGGAGCCCCACCAAAAAGAAAAAAGAGGAGAGGAGAGAAGAAGGGAAAAAGAAGAGAGGGTCTGGCCGTCGTGAAGGAGAAAGAAATCCATGCAACGGAGTTTGTTCCCATGCAACGGAGCATACTCCTTCATGCAGCAGGAGCCTCTTCCTCCTCCATGCAACGAGGTCCTCTCCTTCCAAGCAACGGAGCTTACTCCCTCATGCCACGGAGCCTCGTTCTCCCATGCCATGAAGTTCCTTCACATGCAACGGAGTTTGCTCCCATGCAACGGAGCATACTCCCTCATGCAACGGGAATCTCTTCCTGTCCCATGCAACGTGCAACGGAGTTTGCTCCCAAGCAATGGAGCTTACTCCCTCATGCCACGGAGCCTCGTTCTCCCATGCAACGGAGTTTGCTCCCATGCAACGGAGCTCACTCCCTCATGCAACGGAGCTTGCTCCCTCATGCAACGGAAGCCTCTTCCTTCCATGCGGCGGAGTACCATGCTCCCATGCAACGAGCTTTCTCACGGAGCCTCGTTCTCCCATGCCATGAAGTTCCTTCACATGCAACGGAGTTTGCTCCCATGCAACGGAGCATACTCCCTCATGCAACGGGAGTCTCTTCCTCTCCCATGCAACGTGCAACGGAGTTTGCTCCCAAGCAACGGAGCTTACTCCCTCATGCCACGGAGCCTCGCTCTCCCATGCCATGAAGTTCCTTCACATGCAGCGGAGTTTGCTCCCATGCAACGGAGCTCACTCCCTCATGCAACGGAAGCCTCTTCCTTTCATGAGGTGGAGTACCGCGCTCCCATGCAGCGATCCTCCTCTACCATGCGGCGGAGATCTATTCTCCCGTTCAACGGAGTCTTCCTCCCCCAAATGGAGGTCTGTCCTCCCGTGTGGAGGAGTTCTATTCTTTCTTGAGGTAACTCCTCCCTCCGCTATCTTTGCAGTACAAGAAACTATATTTTAGTTCTGCAGGAAGACCTCCTATGACGTCATCAACGGAGCCTCAAGCTCCCATACAAAGGAGTACCATGCTCCCATGCAACGAGCTCTCTCACAGAGCCTCGTTCTCCCATGCAACGGAGTTTGCTCCCATGCAACGGAGCTCACTCCCTCATGCAACGGGGCTTGCTCCCTCATGCAACGAAAGCCTCTTCCTTCCACGCGGCGGAGTTATTTCCCTCACGCAACAGGGCTTACTCCCTCATGCTACATGAGTCTCATTTTCTCCCATGCATCAGGATCTCATCTTTCTTGAGCAACGAAGCTCCATCTCCTTCATGCAACGGAGTTTCCTCCCGTACAGTGGAGTCATCCCCCTCATGCAGCAGGGAGTTTCTTTCCCTCCCGTACAACATGCACCAGGAGCCTAATGCTCTCGGGCGACGGAGTTTCTCCCTAAGCCACGAAGCCCCCTGTGCAACGGGAGCCTCTCTCCTCCCAAGCAGTGGAGCTTCCTCCCGAACAACGGGGCTCCTATTCTCCATGCAATGGAACCATCTCCCTCGTGTAGCAGAAACCTCTTTCCTCCCTCACGACGGGGTTCCAACTCTCCCATGCAGCAATGGGAGTCTCATTCCTTCAGTGCTACAGGAATCTCTTTCTCCCCCATGCAACGGAGTTTCCTCCCATGCAATGGGACTTACACCCATGCAGCAGGACTTGCTCCCATCCAACGGAGCTTTCCCCCATCCAACGGAGCCTTGCTCCCTCGTGCAACCGAGTTGTATTCTTACGAGCAAAGGAGTCTCGCTCTCTCCCAAGAGGGCGGTCGGCGAACCTAATTCCGGCCTGCACAAGGAAGAGGTATGTCCTTGTTTATTCATATGACCAGAGTTCAACAGTTTTACAGGAAGGGCTCCTGTACCACTATCAAGGGCAAGCACTACGACTCGCCCGAGCCGATCATAGTCTGGCGCAAGAATTCTTGATCCAAAGCCCGGATCCCATGCTCTCCGGCATCAAAGCCCGGATCCCATGCTCTCCGGCACCAAAGCCCGGATCCCATGCTCTCCGGCACCAAAGCCCGGATCCCATGCTCTCCGGCATCAAAGCCCGGATCCCATGCTCTCCGGCATCAAAGCCCGGATCCCATGCTCTCCGGCACCAAAGCCCGGATCCCATGCTCTCCGGCACCGAAGCCCGGATCCCATGCTCTCCGGCACCGAAGCCCGGATCCCATGCTCCCCGGCACCGAAGCCCGGATCCCATGCTCCCCGGCACCGAAGCCCGGATCCCATGCTCCCCGGCACCGAAGACCGGATCCCATGCTCCCCGGCACCGAAGACCGGACACCCTGGCACTAAAGAGCTAAGTCCCACATCTACTACATGGCTCTCGGTTCAGCCCTTGCCTTACTCATGGTCCGGAGACATCCGTGGAGACTCCAAGAAGTCCCGCCATCTATCGAGAAAACTGACAGTCTGGCATTTGCTGTGCTCAAAGTTTGGAGAAATCCATGGGAAGCTCTGGAGCTCCAACCGTCTATGGCTCGCCTCCTAGCATGGCGAACTAGCGGCTCTACCATCCCATGAAGGAGTTCAGTCGAGCTAAACTCAAATGATGCTGAGATGAAATGAAGCCAGACTCCTCGACGCGCCGAAGTCACGCCCCTTGGTTCAACCGAACTGAGCTCAGATTAAGCTAAGCTGAATTCGTGCCCCTGATCCAGCCAAGCTGAAGCCAGGCTCTTCATTGAGCCCCGCATTTACAACTTGAATCTTGTCCGGAGATATCCATGGGTCGCCCTGAAGGTCCGACCGTCTGCGGCTCGCCTCCCAGCACGCCAAGCGAGTGGCCTTGCCACCTTACGGAGGATGTAAGAATCTCTCCTCAAAAATTGAAGTTCATCTGTGGTGCAACTTTGCCCTTCATCATTACAGGAACTCATCTATCCGACCCCGAGTTTGACAAAGGAGGCCCAGATCCCAGTTCCGGCATAACGGAACCCGGTTCCCCCCGGCGTCCCGGACTTCGGTCTGGAAGGTGGCGCGGAACCCAGTTTCCCTACGACGTCCCTCGATGCCTTGGAACCTGTTTCCAGCGTAAAGGCTCGGACTTCAGTCCGCGTGTTCTCCCTTGAGTTCCTCCACCAGGATAGCTCCCGCGTGATCGAACGTTGCTCCCTCGAGCTCCTTGGGCTTCCTCACCAGCGATGGCTTCTGTCTTTTGGCAACTTCAATATCTTCAACAAAGGTTCCGACAGAAATTCTAAGCTCGGCCGTCTGGACCATGTACCCGGCCATACTTGTGTGCACCCAAGTGGTGCGCTTCGCCCATTTCTTCCTTCGCGGCAATGCCTCCTACCCGGCCAAAGAGGAGTCCTACTGAAGTGATAACACCGTCATGATGCAACTAACCTTCAGTCAAGGTACCTATGGGCAAGTAAGCTTCAAAAACACCGCCTCCTATTCTTTGTTTTGCAAGCATGCTGCGGCACGGGGCCAAATGGGTAAAACACTACTCCCTTCATCCAAAACGAGGAGAAGCAACGCCTTGGACTCAGGGAGTGGGGGCATCTGTTACAGTGGTGACTAACCCATTCGGCCCAGACACAATGGTGGGGCCACTTGAAGAGATCAGCCCCTGTGGCGGCCAGGTCGGCACCTTGGCCAGCCCAGTTCGACCGTGTCCGGAGCTCGGCTCGGCCGGGTTGGCACCTCAACCAGGCCGGCGCCTACCCGGCATACTTCGACCGTGCCTGGGGCCCTGCCAGGCATACCAGGCAGCCCACTTTGGTCCATGAAGCTCCCCGGTTCCGTCCTGTGAGCGCCCGCGCGGCCCCGTCCACCTTAGCCCGTGCCGCTCCAGTTTGGTATGTTTGGGAATGGCGTGACCCGGCAACGAGGCTAGGTCTACATGGGATCTAGTCCTGGCACCATAGCCAAACTTCCCGGTTTGGCGGCCGCACCTCACTCGCGCCTCGGTCCGTGCGTAAGGAAGGCACGCCCCCCGCAAGCCTGCAGCGACCCCGGCTTCACCCGTGCCTCGGTCCGCGCGTAAGGAAGGCACGCCCCCCGCGAGCCTGCAGCGACCCCGGCTTTCCCCCGCGCCAAGCTCCAGCGTCCGCCGACCTCAGGGCCTGCCTCCGCAGCAGTGCCCCTAGCTCGCCCGCAGGAGACCTCCGCCCTCCTGCTCCAGCCCGGCGGTGGATCCGGCTCGGTCCGAGCGGCACCTCGGCAGCAGCGCGCCCAGCCCGGCGGCGGATCCGGCTCGGTCCGGGCAGCACCTCGGCAGCAGCGCGCCCAGCTCGGCCTCTCCGGCTCCGCGAGGTAGGTCCGGCGCTCTGCAGTGCCCCCGGCGAGCATGCGGCGAACCCGGCTTCCCCCGCGCCAGCTCCGGCGTCCGCCGACCTCAGGCTCCACCTCGGTAGCAGCGCGCCCAGCTCGGCCTCTCCGGCTCCGCGAGGTAGGTCCGGCGCTCTGCAGTGCCCCCGGCGAGCTTGCGGCGAACCCGGCTTCCCCCGCGCCAGCTCCGGCGTCCGCCGACCTCAGGCTCCACCTCGGCAGCAGCGCGCCCAGTTCGGCCTCTCCGGCTCCGCGAGGTAGGTCCGGCGCTCTGCAGTGCCCCCGGCGAGCTTGCGGCGAACCCGGCTTCCCCCGCGCCAGCTCCGGCGTCCGCCGACCTCAGGCTCCACCTCGGCAGCAGCACGCCCGGCTTGGCCCCTCCGGCTCCACGAGGTCCGGTTCGGTGCCCGCGGCACGCCCACGGTGGCCGCAGCTCCTTCCTTGCTGGCTCCGCGCCATCCGTGGCACCGTCCCAGCCCCTCACCATGGCGCGCACGCTTGGCAAGGCTGCGGCTCGGTCGACCTCGGCACGCCGGCTCCCAGCTCAGCATGCCCGTGGTGTGCCTGGCAGGATGCCACCTCCACGAGCCCGGCTCCGACCGGCCCCGCCTCGATCCGGCTCAGCCCGGCTCTGCCCGGTCCGACCCTTCCGCCCGTGGCGGCTCCGGTGCTCATGGGCTCGCGTGACGCGAGGTTCGGCATGCCCACGTGCTCATGTGCCCAGTTCGGCATGCCCACGTGACGCCCCGTCTGGAATTCCCGCGTGGCCACATCCGTCCGCACCTGCTCCGTGCCCAAGCACGCCCGCGGTCCAGCTCCGCTCTCCCGCGGCCCAGCAGCGCTCGTGTTCGCAACGCATGGGTTCTCGCCCACGTGCATGGGGCCTCGCACGTCACCTTGATCAGCATGCATGAAGGCCCCCGCAGGCCTTCTCTTGGTCCGCGTGCCCACACGGCAACTTGAAGCGGCGCCCCGGCTAGCCTGGCACTTTGGCGACACAGCCCAGCTCGGTCGCTGGGAGCACCATGCAGTTCGGTCTCTCGCGGGCCCCGCGCGTTTTCCAAGGGGCCCATCCGCATGGGCCCGGCGCTCTTTCCACGGATCTCCCTCCACGTGGGTCCTGGATGCGCCGCCTGACACGCCGCCTGCAAAGAAAGGTACGCGCTTAAGTTCCCTAAGCTACTGTTTGCACTAACTAGTGAATAGTGCTACATTCGAGGCGCTGGGCTTCTTTGCCAAATCTTCTGAGCCATCAAGAAAGGGGAAGCTGACCGGCCTACCTAAGCCTCCTAGGCCTGCAGAGGCTTCACAGGCCTATGCCAAGAAGAACGTGCCCCCCCTGAATACCAAGAGCCGCTCGTCTATATGAGAGCAGCGGGAGGAGGTAAGGAGGGGGGTAAGGAATAACACACTCTCTTCATTCTAGCATTATCCATCACCTTCTGGCAGCAGAGAGTCCCCCCAAGCTCTCTGTCTCAGAGGTCCCTTATCTCCTTCGATCGTCCCACTGACTTGATCGTCGGAGCGCCTTTGCTGGAATCCCCGGTGCAGGTCTCCCCTGTTTTGCAGGTATCACCCGGCGGAGGGACAATAAGTAGGAAGATTACTCCTCACCGAAGAGGCCCACAGGAAGGCCATGACAGTACCAAGCCCCTTTCATCCCAACTACGACTATGTTCCCCTTGATCGCCTCCGACCAACGAGCCCGGTGACGCTGCACGGAGTCCACGCACCCAGGCCACACAAGAGCTACCGGCCACGGCGATCTAGGCGGCAACAGTATTATTGGCCTCAACTAAAGAGGGACATTGGCAAATTTGTCCAGCAATGTTACATATGCTAGATGGCTAAAGGCCAATCACAAAACACTGGACTTTACATGCCTTTACCTGTTCCAGAAAATATTTGGGAAGACATGTCTATGGATTTTATTTTGGGCTTACCCCGCACCCAACGCGGTATGGATTCTGTGTTTGTGGTCTTTGACAGGTTTCCAAGATGTGCCATTTTATACCTTGTAGGAAAATATCTTATGCTTACAGTGTAGCTCGGTTGTTCTTCAAGAAAATTGTGCGACTACATTGAGTGCCCGAGTCCATTACATTTGACCGTGACACCAGATTTCTTAGTCACTTCTAGATCACCCTGTGGAGGCTATTTGATTCATCTCTGAAGTTTAGCAGTACAGCTCCTTCCCAGACAGATGGTCAGACAGAGTCGCTAAACAGGACCCTGTGCAACCTTATTCGAAGCATTTATGAAGACAAGTCAAAATAATGGGACTTTGCCTTAGCTCAAGTCGAGTTCGCCTACAACAATGCAGTTCACAGTGCTGTAGGGAAGTCCCCTTTCTCTATTATTTACACTAAATGTCCGCAACATACTTTGGATCTGGTCAAGCTCCCTCACATCCCAGGCCTTAGCATTGTAACTGAAAATCTTGCAGAACAGGTACAGTCAGTCCAAGCTGACGTGAAAAGAAAGTTGTAGATTGCAAATGAGAGGTACAAGAAAGTTGCAGACAAACATCGAAGGAGCCAACTATTCGAAGAGGGTGATATGGTGATGGTGTTCCTTCGCAAAAAGCGATTTCCAGTTGGGATCTATAACAAGCTATAGCCTAAGAAGTATGGTCCTTATCAAGTCCTGAAAAAGATCAACGACAATGCCTATGTGATTAATCTACCTGAGAAATGAGGAATTTCAAGGATCTTTAATGTCGCAGATATTTACACATTCTACTTTGATGAGCCTCTGTACCCAGAACATAACCAGAACTTGAGGTCGAGTTTGTCCCAAGTGGAGGGAACTGACATAGAACGGGTAGCCCAAGACCTTTTGGACCAAAGGGACCGTCAGAAGAAACCTAAAATCAAAGGAGAGTTCTAGAAGACTCGTCCTTCAATTTATCTAAAATATTACCAGCATCCTCTCAGTATATTTCAGAATATTCTCAGCATCTTCCCAGTAGATTTCTTGAATGTTCTGGAATATCGTAGACCTATCTTATTTTTCCTTTTATTCTGATTTTGTCATTAGCATATTTTCTTTTATAGTCCTAGACTTCAGCTATATATATATATATATATATATATATATATATATATATATATATATATATATATATATATATATATATATGTGTGTGTGTGTGTGTATGTGTAAGCCTAAGGGCTGAAAGAATACCATAGAAATATTACTCAGTTTCAAATGTATTAACCTTTTTATCGCTAAACGCTGCATCATGAATCATCGCACTTCAAAATTTAATTTAAAATTCGTATATATATATATATATATATAGAGAGAGAGAGAGAGAGAAATCTTTGTTGACACATTAATTTCATCTCTAAATAGGTTTTTATAATTAGAGCAGGATTTTATATATTTGTATCAATGAATGCTCCATATCTGATATAAAGCAAATAGACATCCAGATTTTTTTTTTTTTAAAAAAATGAAGTAATTGATATATTGAAAGCTAAAAAATCAAGATCAGATGATCCTCTTAAATATGGTCCTTAGGCACTTTCAAAACAACTGTTCACGTGGTTGGAATTGAAAGTGCCCTTCCCCATCGAACATGACACACAGTTCCTACAATTCTTTGTCAACAGAAGTCTGATACATCGAACTATATGTTTGTAACTTAGTCTTGGAATAATAGAGCTTAAATCACGGGTGACTGTGATGACGTGTACCCATGATGCACGCCATTTAATTGGCCTCCGGGGCTTCATCCATTGTCTCTCATGAATCAACACTTCATATCTTGTTTGGTAGCTGAGCGTGCCCACTTTGTGTACTCAAAGTTGGGATTTTACTGGTCCTTTACCAATGACAAGAACTGGGAACCAAAGTGTAACCACACATTTGGCATGGCCATCACATCTCCTCTCACTATCATCACATTAAGTTTTTGAAACAGTTTCAAAGAACTAAAGAATATGATATCTTGCTTTTATAATTCATTTTTAACTTGCATAATTGTCATTATCGAATCATTTTTTCCCTTCAAAATTATCCTTGAATTATGTTGAACAAAGTTAGTAATTTTACCTGGCATCAACTTCTTCAGGGAATTCTTCAAAGTCGTAAGGCCGCAAGCAAACAGAGCCATACCAATAATATACGAAACTTTTCCAGCAATCCAAGAAAAGTCGAGCTTCGATGCCATGCATCCTTATCCACTAAGAAGCAAACAAACTTCTTGACCAATTCCAAGAAGTTTCCACCCAACTGGAAAACATAAGCTCGGTTTACTTTGTGGACTTTTCTTTATTATAAACCTTAAGCCTGATGTTCTAATACATCAAACTCAAGTCCCACCGTCGTTTAAAGGTTGTGGGTAAGTGGTCCCTGATTGTGAGACAATTATTTTTTTTTCCCCCTGCTCTGCTTAGGAATGTAAATAATTATCATAAAGGAACAGTAGGCTCAAGTTGTCAAAGATGGTGGACATTGGAATAAAGTTCAATGAATTTAGGTGACCTAGCTTACACCTAGTGGTGTTTGGCAACATCAACATCATTTTTTCTCTCTCCGAAAAACATCATTTTTAAGGCATCCAGGAGAACTCAAGGTATTTCTTTCATTTTTCTAACAAAAAAGAGACACTTGATTCATGAGAACTCTCTTGCAATGGACTGAAAATAAGAACCTACATATATTTGAAATATGCAATCATTTGTTTAGATTTTGACAGTTCAATATTATTACATTTTAAATTTGATTTGCAATGGCTTTACTACTAGTAGATTCTAAATTACTTGGTTCTAATTAAAGTGTATTTTAAAGTTTGGGCAGGTCTTATGTTGGGTATACATAAAACTCCCTGAATTTTAAAGTTCTGTTGGGCTGCATTTGTGAAAGTTCAAAACTCGAGAATCATGTGTCTGTATTAACAAAATCATAAATGACAATGGGTAGATATAAAACAGATTTGTATCGTGGATGTATAGTTGTTAATAAGAGATTGTATGATTGGACTTCAGTCAAATTCCTAATGGAGATAACACAGATAATTAATGTGCTGCAAACTTAGAGATAGTGTCTCGTAAAAGAAATCAAGCCAAGAAATTATTGAAGGAAATTATAAAGATATCATGATGGAGAAAAACAAGAAAATAATATAAGAAGATTGCAGGCTTGAAATTATATTATAGTGAAAAGTTGAACTATCTTTGAAGAGGGTCATCAGTTACATATACATAAAAAACCAAAAGAAAAATCCATGAAGACAGGATCGATGCTGCACATTCTCATCCGGTGATTATGGCACTACTTTTGACTTGAGAGGCAGAAATTAGTGGCAGTGGAAAGTGAGTGACGAAAACCTTCAATGCATGAAACGAGAAGCAGTGCTGCAGAGCAAGTGGGATCGAAATGGAAAATTCCTAGAGAAAAAAATCTGAAAATTATTAATAAATTAACTTGAGAAATAATCAGTGCAATATGTTTGTAGATGCACCCCAAAAATGTCACTACGTGCACTGCCGATTTCTGCTGATGAAGGCCTTGCAACTAATTCATTACAGGTGAAATAGTTGGCAGGTCTGTTTCCGAAACAAGAATTTCTATTGGACTTGAACATTCCAATTGGCAATTTGAGGTTGTGAAATCAACATCTATCCTACTGTTATATCATAGCTCCGGACTGTCATACACTCGGTCATCTCCACGCTATAACAGCCAGAATAAACCTGTCTTCTATTTTGAAAGTTTAGATTAACCTATCTTCACATAGAACAGGAGCAAGAGAAGTATAACCAAAATCCCAAAATATAAAAATTAAGTCGTATAGATAGCAAAAGATATTTAATCATATTAAAGATCATAGCCTGGCATATTACTCTGATCATGTTTTGTGCATGTCAAGGGTGTCACGGGAACAATCACATCAAGGGAATCTACAGCGGCTTTCTCTTCCTGATTGAATATAAATAAAAGCGCGGCTCCGCCTCTCTCCGGTCACGGATTCGAGACATGATTTTTTGGATGACTCGATTAAATTTCGAGTTTTTGGATGCACGTAACTGGGAGGCGGAGCAGCTGATACTCTGGTGCCGTAGTGAGGTTAGGTTGACGTGCTCATCGATTGATGGGGAGGGTACGTGAAAAATATGCGGCCCATATCGAATAATCGTCTAACAGGCTGGGACCCGATGGGAGAGCTATACCGGGGGTTATTTCCCCCTATCCTTTTTTCTATCAATATATATATATATATATATATATATATATATATATATATATATATATATATATATATATATATATATATATTACTAAAAAGACTAATATTAAAAATTATAAATAAAATAAGATTTTACAGGGATAGATCTATGCTTTTATATCAATTTGGCTTTATATCACTCTATCCGATTTTTCATGGATTGAAATATAATATATGGTCAAGTTTTTTGCAAGAAGAAAAGATTCGATTTGGCCGGCCCATTTCGAGACCCAAATGATGAAATTTAATCTGACTCGGTCTTCTAAAAAGTTGATTTAAAATTGTTGATCTCAAAAAGATGTCTATTTAAAAATTTAATAAAAAAAAAATTTATTTTGATCGTGCCGATCTTATGAAGTTTAGTATATGATTCAACTTCTTGAAATGATGGATCTTATTATTAGACTATACACCACCTTGCTCGCAATAGCCAAATTAGTCCATATCAAATCTATTAATTTTTTTGAATGTTTATAATGGCCAACATGATCTATATCGAGTCTAATAACTTTTCTGAATACTCGTGATAGTTAAAGTGATCATGTCGGCGAGATGATCTTCCTAAATTATATAATTTGATAATCCAGAAGAATCATTTGGGTAGCAATATCTAAGAATGCTCAAGCTGTAGCATATTGTCCGTCTTGGCTAGGCCACAAGAATGGGTGGTCTTATAAGCTGAAGCCATATGCCTCATTTTCCAGGGAAAGATTCCTGAAGGAAGAAGATTTGCTATATCAGTGTTGTTCAATCAGTATTTACAGGACTGAATTGGGTGTTCTATGGCAAATAATAAGCATTGCAAAAGGCACATATATTTCAACGTTCATGTGGAACTATTTAGGTAATCAATTATGGCAACAAATTGGACTCTGCTGTTACATATATCAATATTTTTTTTTTAAAAAAGAATTTTCTAGAGGAATTCAACAGCTAGCTAAAAAGAGAAAATATATCTAAAGAGTATAATAAAGGTGATCGAGGCTTGAGCAAAAATGATGGAGCAGCGATAGGTCAAATGTAGGCTGCTGTCGTAATGACTCGGTTACTTGGTCTCGATGAACCAACAAGGAGTATGATAAAGCTAGCTAATGACAAAGTTGGCTAATCAAAAAGTATGACCAACTATTGGCCGACTGACTTAAAGTCAGAAGAATGAGACCAAACACACTGGCTGAGTCAAGAAAAATGAAGATGGCAAGAAAAAAGGTAGTTATCCTACCAGAATAACAACCAACTGTTATAATGGGTTTGGATTAATTTTTAACTGAATAACATCGAAACTAACTACAAAAAACACTTTCTAACTAAATTCTGTTAAGGCAAATGCCTATAAGTACCAGTAAGAGGGAATCTCCAGGAAGTAAGAAAAACTAGCTGAAGTATACTTATTCCTACCTATCTTCTCTGAGATTCTATATATGTTATCCGAACTATTGTTGACTTAAGCATCGGCATATCCCCACCAAAAATCCTCCAGTGAGTGGATCTATTTTGTAGGACTCCGAAGGAAGCACTTCTGACGAGTCTTGGCAGTGCGAAGGAATCGCTCGGGTTCGACAACAACAGATTGGCACACCATGTAGGGATATTTACTGAAATCTTGAAAAACAATCTTGAAAGAGAAGATGGTAAAAGGAAGAGTGCAAAACACTTTGGCTGGAAGAAGTTGTCCACCATCAAAAAGAATGATTCACCCTTGAAAGGTGATGACACCGCCCCCACGATGAGTATAGGATGACAGCAGATCGGCATTCTCTTAGACAATGAAAGTTTTGACTGTTGCTGTTCAGAATCTTCAAGAAGTCGCGATTAGTGGGCAACAGTGGTCGATTGCCTCAAGATGTAGCTGACGATCTCTTTTGGAAGAGGCTCGATGATGAGAGTCAGGTCAATGTTCTCAGCATCATCAATCCTTGAATCGGAATTCTCCCATGCGACAAGTCTCCCAACTTCATAAATATAGAAAATGCTAGAGATCTTTTTCTGTCCTCTAATGATTCTACCCCAAGAAGTTCTCACTGGAGCAAGAGAACCCGACAACATGATGACTTTGAAAAAAAATTTTGAAAGTTCGAACTACAAATTGCTAAGCTCAACGATCAATGGAGAAATGATGAACGACTGATAGCCTATGATTCACGACCATCTTTTTTCAGAAGAATTATGGAAGAAGTGATCCAATCCCACTTTAAGATCTCCCAGTTGAAACCTTATGATGGAACCACTGATCCTCCCGATTATCTAGGTAGCTTCAAAGCCCATATGATGATCCAAGGGACAACTGATGCCCTCCATTGTCTTACTTTCCCGGTGACTCAAGAATGTCTTACGTATATGGTATTCGAGCCTCCAGCCAGATACCATTCATTCCTTTGATCAATTAGAAAAACTATTTGTGGCTCATTTCAGGACCAGCAGAAAAATGTTGCGCAACTCGAAAAGCCTCTTCTTCATTTAGCAACAAAAAGGCAAAACTCTGAGAAAGTATGTGGCCCATTTCAACTCTACTACACTCGAGATCCCATATCTCAATGAGTATATTGCCATGTCTGCTATGAAGAAAGATCTTTGATCATCCATATTTATTTTTTTTGCTGTACAAGAAATTGTTCGCCAGTTATTCTAAAATATTGGTACGTGCACAAAAATATGTGCTAGCTGAAGAACAGGCTGCCAGTCGGTGCCAAGTTGAAGGGAGGTCTACTTCAAAGAAAAAGAATCCAAAGAATAATGAATCACGACCTCCTAGCAATGATGATACCTTGGCCCAACGATGTAGCTCAAAGCCGAAGAATCCGGTCGGTAAGTTCGATACCTACACTCCTTTGTCTCTCCCAAGAGAAAATGTTGATGGAAATCAAGAAAGAAAGCTTTCTCTAAAGACCTCGGCCAATGCGATCACCTCCAACCTCGTCCAACAAGGTCAAATACTGTCGATTCTACCATGACCACGGGCATACTACCAAAGAGTGCATCCAGCTGAAAGATGAAATAGAAGGCCTGATCAAGCATGGATACTTGGAAAAGTATATCCATAGCCAAGAATGCCAAGCCGAGGCTACTATCCAAAAGTAGATTGCAGACGGTACAGAGCTTCCTAATCATCGATCCACGGATGGAATGGTCGGTATGTTACACTACCGATCGAGCTTCAGGAAGGAAGAGGCTGAAGAAGGTGCTCCAAAGAGACTTCGGAGTAACAATGTTACTAATCGAAATAACTCACATCCGATAAAATAAGGGTTGGTCTAATCAACCGACTTGATTAGTGTATCTAACTAAACATAGAAGTTGGTCTAATCAGCCAGCTCAACTGGTGCACTCAATAAAGCTGCCAAGGGCTTAATACCAAAGCCTATCTACATATTCCTTCTGGATGATCCTTGGCTCGATCAGCTACCTTGAAAAGGTCGGTGACTTCGGGTTCTTCGATCGCCTGCTAGCCATCATCATCTTCTTCTTTTTCTGTAGCCATGATATAAAGCTTGGCAACTTTATCTAGACAATCTTTAAAGCCCGTCTGGTAGCTCACTACCCCTACCTCGATCATCTCATCATCAAAAGCATCAGATCTTTTGTACTCTTCAATAGCCTGGAGGACAAACGGTGATTATCCTATTTTTCAAGGCAATAATATGCCTTAAAACTGGGAGTGGGGGGCAAGTGTTGGATGGACCGGTCAGACTAATCAACCAAAGGCTATATGGCAAACCCAGAGACTGACAAACTGATAATATGGTGTTCGATCGACTCATCTTCAGAGCTCATTAATCCGATCAACTCATAAAGGTCAACTAACTCATAAAGTCAGACCAACCCAGCCTATAAAAAATATAGGATGGACTACTAACAGATGGATTGACGACCAAACTTCACTAACCAATGAAGGAAAAAGAAGAAAATATTCAAATGAAGGTTGGTTTAACCCACTGACTCAATCGGTATATTCGACAAGTAAAGAATTGGTCTGACCCACTGACTCAATCGGTATATCTGACAAGTAAGAAGTTGGTCTGACCCACTGATTCAATCAATATATCCAATAAATAAGGAGTTGGTCTGATCCACTGACTCAATCAGTTGTTCGACAAGTAAAGAGTTGGTCTAATCCACTGACTCAATCGATATATCCGATAAGTAAAAAGTTGGTCTAATCACTGACTCAATTGGTATGTCCGACAATATCAAAATGGTTATTTAACAGCCAAAGAAAGTTGAATCCATTTAATGCACCTAGCAATGCTATGAAGACTAATTGATCGTCAAAAGATAATTGAAGTTTTTAAAGATTCAATTAATCAGCCAAAGTTTGTTTATCGGTTATTACTTATTTATCAACCAATGTCGAGATCAAGGAAAATACACTATACCTTTCATCCAAAAAAAGAATAAAAGTCGAAGCACTTTATTGGCAGTATTTTAAGCTTGGGAGTGGGGGGCAATATTGTGACAATGACTCAGCTACTTAGCCTCGATGAACCAACAAGGAGTATGATGAAGCTGGCTGATGACAAAGTTGGTTAATCAAGAAGTATGACTAACTATTGGCTGACCAACTATTGATCGACCGACTTAAAGTCAGAAGAATGAGACCAACTGTATCGGCCAATTCAAGAAGAATGAAGATGGCAAAAAAATATGTAGTTATCCTACCAGAATAACAACCAACCATTATAACATGTTCAGATTAGTTCTCAATGGAATAACATTGAAACTAACTGCAAAAAGCCCTTTCTAACTAAATTCTATTAAGAAAAATGCCTATAAATATCGGTAGGAGGGGATTTCCAGGAAGTAAGTAAGAAAAGCTAGCTAAAGTATATTTATTCCTAGCTATCTTCTCTGAGATTCTATATCCGTTATCCGAATTCTTGTTGACTTAAGCATCAGAGTATCCCATCAAAAATTCTTCGGTAAGTGGGTCTGTTTTATAGGACTCCGAAAAAAACATTTTTGGCGAGTCTTGATAGTACGAAGAAATCACTTGGGTTCGGCGACAACATAGACCATGTTGCTTCATATTTTTATCAAGATCTATGTTGCTTCATTCGGTTTGACCACATTCTTCCGAAAAACACAAAAAAAAAAAATGTATTTTCTATTACAACGTATTCTCTATGAACTTATCACGATAGAAAAGTATAACCATGACAACATTTCAATAAGGCTGGGGCATGGAATAAATACAATCCTATCTTTTACTTTCAAATAAAAAAATGATATTAATTTCCAACTTATATTCTTTTAAATCATAATCCCTATTTTAGCAAAATAACCTTTAATTAAATCCCAATAAATTCCATTTTATGGTTTCCGTCTAATGCTAATCTTGACAATAATCATATTTATGATCATCGAACATCATCCCATCCCCATAAATTCCTTCCATTGCTAACTTCCAATAATCACCAAATTAATCAAGATAACCTTCATCCTGTTGATAATCATGATTATGATCATCGGAACATTATTTCATCCCCGTAAATTCCTTACGTTCGCTATATATCTTCCAGATAATCACAGAATAATCATATGAAATTAATGCCATCTTTTAGAAACACAGAAATTAACAGGGATAAAACCTATCATGACCGGTGCACGCAAGATGATGCATTCTCTTCCGCGGGAGCATGATATCATGTCCACAGAGGAAATAAAATGTCATGCATTAATGCATGGGAAGTAGAATTGAAGGTAGAGGCTCCAATTTCCAATAGAAATTTTTTTCCAGGCATCCTTCTTAATTACGAAAATGATCTGAAATAAAATGGCATCATCCCCATTTTTTTTTTTTTAAGAAAAAAAAAAGAGAGAGAGATGACATCATCCCCATGTTATGTTACAGAGGACCATCTTGGCCTGAAAGGGGTAAGTCACCCAATCACATGACCTTCAGACTTTCTAGAAGAATTAACGGCGCGATACGGCAGTTCCTTCCACACCTGTGTCCCCACGAATTGGAAAGTAGGAAGCGTCAAAGCGTTAGGCTCCAACCTTACCCGAACGCCCCCCGCTTCGTCCTTTTCTTCTCCGTTTCCCTGCCCTTTATTAACGCAGTCTCCACCTTATCTCCTCTCCAAGCCCCCTCATCCCTCTCAATTCCACTCGCAATTCCGAGGCCGGTTCCCAATTCCAGACGACAGTATAGAAGAAGAAAACGAGAATAAGAAGGAATAAAGATGGAAGAAGATAGCGGAAGCCCGGCCCTTATGCCTTCCCCCAGCTTCCGAGAGGCAGAGGCGGAGGACGCGGGCGAAAGCCTCACCGCCGTCGTCGATTCCCCCCAGAAGATCTCCGCCGCCCTGGAGCATTACTGCGAGGTAGAGGAGGACGATGACGACGATACGAGCGAAGAGTTTGAGTTCGCGTTTGTGATCAAAGATCCGGAATCCAGCCCGACGATCACCGCCGACGAGATGTTCTACAACGGACAGATTCGCTCCGTATACCCGGTCTTCAACCGGGACGTGCTCCTCGCCGACGGTGGTGACGAAGCGGTGGAGGAGAAGGCGGTGCGGCTGCCGTTGAGGAGGCTGCTGATTGAGGAGAGGAACGCGTCGTCGAGTTCGGCGTCCGCGTCTGCGTCGTCATGTTCTGAGATGGACGAACTGGAGGGGGTCGATCCGGAGACGTACTGCGTGTGGCGGCCGGGGTCGGTGTCGCCGTCGCCGTCGCCGGCGCAGTGCAAGAAGAGCAGGTCCACGGGGTCTTCTTTCCGGTGGCGAATTCGGGACCTCGTCAGGAGGAGCCGCAGCGACGGGAAGGAGAAGTTTGTATTCCTCGCGGCAGACGAGAAAAAACCTAGCCGGAGCTCCGAGAAGAAGAAGAGAGAGGAGGCGGCGGCGGCGGCGGCGGCGTCGGTGACGAAGGGGGAGGGGGATAAGAAGGAGAAGGGGGAGGAGAGGAGAGGGGGAAAGAAGGGGGGTGAGGTGACCGGGGTCGATATGGTCACCGCCCACCGGATCTACTACGGGAGTGGGAACGGCGGCGGGCAAACGGCGAAGGGCGGGTGGCGGTCGTTCCTGCCGTACAAGCCGGACCTTGTCGGTTTTGTCGCCAATGTGAACGGGCTCAGCCCTTCTCACCACGCCTACTAATTTTCCTTTTTCTTTTTCTTTTTTATTTTTAAGAGGTTTTTTTTTTTTTAGATTTTTGTCATCTTGCTAGAAACTTGGTAACCGGCGCCTAGTTACCTGTAAATTTTTATGATGTAGGTGGTGGGAGAACGACCGTTTATACTTATCTATTTTTATTAGTGGATGAGTTTGCTTTATATATATATATACATATATTAGAAAGTTTGAGATCTTAGGTATGTATTTTTTGGAACTTAAATTAGTTTTTTTCTGTTCAAATAAATATAATATAATAATGTTTGATAATATATGATTTGTGAATCTGTTGTTATACTTGTTTACAGTCCAAGTAATGAATCTTGGGTTTCTAAGTTATTTTTTTAGAAAAATTACTATGATGGCCTCTTTTGGGTGAGAGAATTTCAATCCTTCGGTCATTGAAGCCAATAGTATTTTGAGCTTCCCTAGCTATTGATTGGATTCCTGTATAATTTTCAATTGCTTAAAGTGTTTTAACAAATTAAGTCGTTCCCTTTGTCAACGCCGATCCTTTACTAGATCAAACCATTAGTTAATTGTTTCCACTATTAAGAAACAGCTTCCAAGTTTATCTATCAATACTAGATTAACAATTTATGTACCTAAAAATAGTAGACTGATTAATATATAAATTGGGAAAAAGAATTATAATCATACAGCCACACTGCCCATCACCCGTGTAGTTCACCTACCCCAACTAGTTGGGGTGATTAGGAAGCTGCATTAATTGAGTTTGTTATCTAGTAGCTTTCTGCTGACAAAAAAATAGAAGCAAAATTTCCTAGCGGGCATGTAATAAAAACACATTATCATACTGGACAACCAATCATGGTCCTCGAAAGAATTGCCTAAAATAGATTTTAGAAGTCACAGAAGAGCAGCAGCTAGTGAAATAGGAAACTCCCAGAGCAAGACAGCTCGCATAAGAGCCACTGAGCCAGCCCCTATATCAAAACATTGAAAGATAAGCATTTAGGTTGGTTAGAAACTCAATTTAGATTTAGATTGCTAAATCTTGTAGAGCTAAACTTAGTTCAGGCCAGCACTTCTCCAAGCTTCACAAGAAAAAGCAAACACTTCTATGGGTTCCACTCTATAGACGTTCGATGCAAAACTACCTGACATGAAATACAAATAATTTGGATATTTAATATGGGATTGAAGATGACACGAACTCATATATCAGCACATGTATTCAGAGAAGTTCGCCCATGCACTCTCTTATGCTCTTTCCTAATCTACTTGTTGTTTGATGATCTAATCACATGAACTATATCACTAAATCTTCAATATGTCGAGGAACCAGCCACCTTGGTGATTCCCATATATGAGCATCATCCTACATTGAAATCCATTAACACTGATCGGATGTATTTGGCACCATTACTTCAACGCTAACTTCCTGTTCTTGTTTTCCAGCTTGATTCATGCGTGTCACCACACTACCAGAGCTCTCTGATTCAGCTGCAAGATCAGCTGCTCTCACTTCTTGATCTTCTCCATTATCAGCATGCACTGTCGACCTCTCATCACCAGACTCCTGCATCTGAATGGATGATTTTGGCGGACGGATAGCAGCTGCGGCTTCTGGCATCACAATTGATGGTGGCTGAGGTGGGACCCAAACCTGATGATTTGGACGTTCGTTGGTTCCCATCTGGCGAGAGAACTGCCTTGGTTCATCCGCTTCAGATTCTATTTCTGTGATCCTCACAGTTTTCCTTCTCCCCCAAGGCTCTGAACCATTAGAAAATCTCCCATACTGCTGAGAGTTGTCTTCTTTTACTTCGAAACTCACCCGTTGGCTGCTTGCTTGGGATTGAAGGCCATCAACGGGCCTTTCCTGAGCCTGCTGAGTACATTCCCATGGCTGTTTGACAACAAAAATGAATAATCATCAGTCAGCAATGAAAGGGAACAAAAATCTGGAACCTATCCCATTTTATATTGCAAACTTGTGATCTTTCAGGTGCTTCAAAATCCAAATGTTACAACTATCATTATGACATCATTATCAATATAACACCAATTAATTTGATAAACATGATGTAGGTCGATAGTACTGTGAGGGTGCACTAGAAAATTGTAGATAGAGCTTTATTTGGTGCAGTCCAGGTGCTCACAACCTATCATACAGCCATAAGTAATGATTGCAATCATATGATGGTCATAAAACTGTTGTTTCATGAGCACTTTAAGATTATTCAGAAGTCCATTGTTCACGAGGATAATACAGATTATCAAGCAAGAAAATCTCCCGAACAAAACCTTCTGGTCAACCAAATGGAAGGAAAAGATATTGTAACTAAACCTCACAATTGGTAATATAGCTTTCTAGGATGAAACACATATGCAGATTCAGTGTCTAGAAGCAAACTTGTCTATATGGTTGACTTAAAGGATCAAGGTATAAGGTATGATCCACTAATGTCTGGTTCACATTATTCATCAATTACTTGTGGTGAAATTCCAGGCCAAGAGGACCTTGCATAAGTGAGACGCTTGCAATAAACCTAGGAGGTTGGTTGGCAGATGAGCAGACCAACAATATTAGTTATGCAGCTTAAGCTACCTATGAGTTATGTAGCGTAGGCTCATGCAGTAAAGGAGCATGCCCTTTAGTTTCTGAATGAATACAAACGATGTGCTTACGAGGTTATGAATGGTAATACAATAGTGAATCCATTTATCAGGCAGAAGTTATTTTCCAAACAGCCAAACTGGAAAAAATCCTATATCAATGGCTTAGAAAGGTAGAAAATGTCATGGTGGAGAAAATTCAAGATTCCCAACAAATGTATGTAAATACTGAAACTGAAAACTAAAAATGATTATTGGCAGTGAACTTATTGTCCTCAAATACATTCATATACCACTTGAGAATCAGATCTAGCCTTGGAGAAGAGATCAGAAAACAGAAGAAATATAACTTTTTCTTGCAAGAAGGTTATCTACCAAACTAAATGTTCCCTATAGTTATTCAGAATCAACATAACTTTAATTATCACAAGTTCTTTAATTTCTTATGAGTCTGGAATTGGTTTTATACATTAGATTTGAAAAGAAGAAGTCACCCAGTAGGCTGGCGTGATGTTTTCTTTTCTGACCACAAACCAATCCAAACATTTTCCCCCATTCGTCAAACCTCTCCCAAGCACTCCTCCCTTCCAATGTGTTACCCCTCATCATATCAAAAAACTAATAACTAAAGCAACTAATCTAGGGATGAAATATATTGAAGCTGAAGTATTCAACTGGTGCAAATCTGATTACATAAATATCAAAAAAATATCGTTTTTTGAAGGGAATAATATCAATAACTTAGAAGAGCATAACAGAATGGAAAGAAATAATTTGTAGATTAATGAGATCCTCCAAAAACACATGCAAATATTTATAGACAATTGCAGGGTTAAAACAACTGTCCATAAAAAATTTGCCTTTTTGAGAATATATTTCACTCAACTATCCAGATATCATAGCAAAATTCGTCTCAGAAAATCAATTGTATTATTTTCGCATAAATGTGGGTATTAGATTACCTGGTAAACAAGATTTCAGAATGGTGATTGTAATTTAAAAATGCAATTTTAGAATTAATATATGCTAGTTCTTTACTTTCAGTGGATTCAAAGCTGGCTTTGCTTACTATTTGAAGCTAGGAAAAGTTGCCCACTCATTTTTCTGACATGGTATGTCCCCATCTTACCACAAATTTCCCCCCATCTTCGCTCCTTGTCAGTCCTCCACTCTTAACTTCATCCTATTGATCACAATAACCACTGCCTCCATGCTTGAATCTATCACCACAAACTCCACGTAGTATCACTACTCCCATTTACATAAATCAGCAAACCTTGCCTCCTCCTGTCTCTAAATATCTGCTATAAATATACTAGCCAATCACATTAATCCACCCCAACCAATGAACCAAATTCTATTCACCAACTTCAGCAGCATGATTTTTCCATTCACTCTGCTCCTGTCCAATAAAATTTAGTCTGCTACCACCACCAAAACAACCTCTCTCTCTCTCTCTCTCTCTCTCTCTCTCTCTCTCTCTCTCTCTCTATGTGTGTGTGTGTGTATGTGCATGCACACACATGAACCTGTATGTATGAGCACCTCTCTACATATGTTGTTCCTTCCTGGTTTGTGAAAAGCAGATTAGATGTGTTGATGATTATTGGAGGTATACAGAAGTCTGGGGTGGCTGATCTAGGTGGCAATGGCAACACAAGGTGCTCTATCTGCAACAAGATAAGGAAGAAAGAAATGTGTCGCTTACATGACCTGCCTGATAGGAATTAAAATTGAAATCCGATCCATATAACTCTCTCTCTCTCTCTCTCTCTCTCTCTCTCTCTCTCTCTCTCTCTCTCTCTCTCTCTCACAAGTATCCAAAAAGATTATCATCTCAAATTCTTTCAGAGCACCAGATCTGAAATGTGAAGCTGGAGTCAAGACACCCGATGTTGACGATCACTATTTGCTGAGCAAGCCACATGGTGATCATCAGTTGTAGAGTTCCAGATGAGTCAATACATTAGTGCAACCAAAACCCCAAATAAAAACTTTCAGATACATATTAAAAAAGGTTAAATAACATTTAAAGTCCAAACCTTGACTCGAGGTGCCATAAGAGGTCTTGGTATAGGCTGATTAGGGTTGGGGGGCATGTCATTAATCTCCTGTGGGTCAGATAAAAGACGAAATGGTTAAACTTAGATCATTAAAAAAAAAATCTAAGGTAGAAAACCCAGAGAAGGAAGAGTATACCTTGATGTTAGAAGGTTTTTCTCCTCTTTGTACCATTTCCATGATCTGAAAATTAGAATTTGACACTTAGTGTTGTATTTTTGATCCTTATGTCAATGATAAACCCTATCACTTATCTTTATTTTTGTGCACTGAGGCAAATTGCTAAATATTTTATCAGCATTTAATAGTTTTGCATGAAAAAAAATCAATTTGTCCATGGATAATTTTAAGAACTGGAGGCCAAAGCCATCAATCTAGAGAGAAATAGCCCATGATGCAGACAAAGAGTATATGATTGACAGAAATAATACAGCAATTCCAAGAAGCTGTTTCAGATTCAAGAATGAAATGCAAGAAAGCTGAAGTTCCTATCCATCTGCTATTGAGATCATACTAAGTAGCTAACCTTCAAGATATGATCAGACAAGCATGTATAACCACTTAACCTGCCCAAGCATATTTCATTTTCACAGAGCCATTGAATAACACAAAAATAAACCTAAAGAAGCAAAACACTGTTGTAATCATGTGTTCATGCTAGTTTAAGGTATCATGAACTATACAGTTCAGAGTTTGTAACAAGAACAAAAGTAAATTACTCGTGGACCCTACAAATTCCGAGACCCAGAGTACAGTGGTATTGGAGTGCTGCAAGCATGGCTACTTAACTCCATGAATGAGCCTTCAATCTTGTCATTTAATATTCAACGTACGTCTCCTAGCACATAAATGATGACACCCTTGTGATGGCAAAGAGCTAAGGTTGTCAACAAGGCTGAGATAGCCTGTTATGAATTCTTTCATCAGCTTCCACAGCACAAGCAAAACTGAATCCCAGGCATAAATATTAACTCAAGCATGAAGAAAAGTTAGTCACACCAGTAAGAAATTTGGTCTGAATATGATGGTCTTCACTACAGACCATATTACTTTCACTTTTAGCTTCTTTCAGATGCAACTGCATGAAAAATAGAAAGATTTGGTTAGGTCTGATGCAGTTCAGGCTACTGCTCCCTTAAATGGACATGCTCCTGCACAAATTATTATAAGCCTGTGCAGTTGATGCGGGAATTAATTCCAACAAACTGATAGTGGTGATAGTCAGGCTCTGTCAACAGATTTGGTAACTGTGATAGCACAACATAGGCTGTTGAATCTCCTTTAAATGAGAATAATGGAATGATAATGCTGTTACATAGAGCATGCAGAAGATAATGCAAAGTGGTTCTTTCAGTAATGTTCTTTGTGTAACAAATACACCCTACAGATAAAAGAACATGAGAAATGTGGGATCAACATATATTACAAACATCCACTAAAAACACAATCAGAGCATCATTTAGATATAGGAAATTTGGTATATGCTGTGTGCAAATGATTTTAATGCACATGGACAACTGAGTGTGCACACATATGTATTTTCACCTTTACATCAATAGAATTTATAGTCCCTGCTTGAGTTCTGTCCATGAACCCCTTGAGGTGGTGGCTAATTCATCAAGCATGAGCTTTCAATAATAATATACATTTGGCATCGGCATTACATGCTTGCTCATCAATATGGGTTTTGAGAGGTCATATTGTGGTAGGATCCAAATAAGGACAGCATTTGAACATAATAAGATAATCAGGTTCAAGTTCAGATTATAGTTTTCCTCATTAGCATTGATTTAAGTGGATCATAATCAGATAAATGATAGCAATATAATATTTCTAAAGTAATAGGCTACCTATTATATTTCGAAGCAAAATATTTTTACATGAAATGGCATCAGTTTATTTTTGTGATGCTAAGTAGTTTCCGCTTGATAGGAATCTATGATCATGTCCTTCTAGCAAACTCTAACTTCTTACTATATTACATTTGATGGCTTGTTTCAAAACCAAAAGATGAAACTAATTAAATAAGATACTTAAAGTGCATATGCAGGAATGATGCAGTTCGATGCAGATGTGCATCTACACAAGAATAACAAAATATGATATGTTCAAGGTTTGCCCCGGTGGTCACACTGTCCTGCTTAGCAACCAGAAATTCTAGATTCGATTCCAGGTTGATGCATCCCCAAAAATCTGGACCTGCGTTATTATAGTACACGTGAGCCTCCCCCAACCCCCCATCCCCCCCATGCCCCTGACCTTTATCTCAGAAGAAAGATATACCCAGCAAGTTGCCTACCTCGAAAAATGACTTTGGGTGAGGCGGCGTAGTAGGCTTCATTGATTCAGGCTCTGATGAAGGGCTCACTGCATACGGGCATTGCATCAGTTAAAGAAACAGCAAGAAACATCAATTCTAATGTAAAAGTCAAAACTGGTAATAAGGATCCAGATGATAACCTGCCCCAGAGTCCACCATCTGAGCACCATTTACTTTTGCATGCTAGGCAACACACAAAAAAAGAAACAAAAAAGGGAAATAATTGGAAAGTTGCCAAAGAATTGGATTGCAAATATCAGGAGTGACAATGCAACAATCACTAGATTACCTTTGAAAGTGTGGTAGATGCACTTGGATCTGATTGGCTGAAATGAGATTTGCTCCATGAACTGTCAGTGGTCCCTGAAGATTCCACAGAAACAAATAGCGAATCAACTGCAGTGTTTCATCAAACGATGGAAGATGAAATACTAAATCAATTGTTTCTGATAAGAACAGGCATGTCAGGAGAAAAATTTTGTATGTAGGTATAATCTCTTCTTGTTCTCCTTTTTTTTGTCATGTAAAAATGTTGAAAGAATGGTTTGAAGGTGTTTTACAATTAAGCCATTCAATAAAGTTTTAGCTGCTGCTCATAACATGGAGAGGACCTATATGCTAGAAAGTCAAATGTAACAAACATACACAGGAGCCACATAACATCACTATAAAAGTTGATTACAAAAATCAGAAGTTGCACGTCACGTTGCTTGAATAAACATGGAGATACATCCTTAATGCAAAGCCTAAAACCATAATAGATCAAAAAAACGGGCCTTATCTCATCTGGGTGGGTTCAGGTACATGAATCAAGGTATGATTCATTCAAGCCTAATAAATTTTTTGACACTTTCATCACATCAACCCTCTGCAAAGTGTCAAATACATGGACAGGCGGCTCTGGACAAGGTAGGGTCTAGTCATGAAACCTTTAAAGCTAGCTGGTGTGCAGGATGATCCACCTGATGCGCACAGCTAATGCAACAAAAGCATTTAAGGCTTCCCCAGAGTTGGAAAAGTCTACATGAAGAGGGAAACAGTTAGGTTTGGTATAGGAAATCATATTTGCCTGTGAGGCACAGAGTGAACACAGCACAACTGAATTTTTATTTATTCAAGAAGCATAAACTTACCAAACAAAAGATATGGAAAAACACTGTAAAGTCCATGACCAACAGAAGTTGCATGCACTCAGTTTTCTGTCTCCCAACCAGGAAACAAGAGTGAACATTAAGAATAAACCAGAGATAGTAAAAAATAATCACATAACATGTGCACATGGCAGTCAATCGATAAATGGACTCAAATATTTTAAAGCAGCACATATTGTAATCATCAGATGTCACCAGCATATTCTAAAGCACTAGATTACTAATGGAGATGTGAAGTGCTGGAATTCCAAGTTACCGCTGGAAAGATATGCAAATATGCATTTAATCCCAATTGGCCTAATATACACTATCACAATAGTTTACGATCCATATTAATGACACATTCAACCCCAATTTGCTTCTGTAGTAAATACTAGTACTCAAATTGAAATGCACACTTTTCCAGGAAAAAATTCACAGCTTCATAGATAAAGTATTGGTGCTAGTTCCAGGGACACTAATTTGTATGGAAATGTTCTACCATCATGCTCCTTCGCATCTTCTCTTCTATTACACCAGCAGTTCTAGTAATCAGAAGATTGTCAATGTTAATCGACGAATCATTTATTTATTGTGTCACAGGAACAAGTTTAAAATTTATCCAAAGTCAAAATTATTCAGATCCAACCTAATTCTGTGGAAAAGGCAATATTATTCTACAGTAATTTCAGTAATAGCCATGTGGGATGTTTTATTGAAAACATTGCCACAAATGGTTTGCTTCAAAATGGAAAAACCAGATTACTTTAACTAATAGTTCGTTGACTTGTATCTTGATTACAGAACATTGCTGACCAAATTTTGCAAACCAAGAGATGAATGCCGGTGACAGTCAATGATATTCAAGCCAGCATCACTAAGATAGACTTTCTGATAAGTAGTATGTGATATGATGAAAATATTATTTTGTTGAAAATCAATCAATTGAGGAGGCAATTAGTAGTTTGGTTGAACAAACTTACTGATCCATGATTTATCCTCATCTTGTGACTTGATTACTTCCCTTCTCCTTTCCAGCTTACATATAACATTACCCAAGGATTTCATCTCCTCCACTTGGACATCTAACATTCCCATAAATGCCTCAAAGTACTTTTTTTCTAATAAGAAAAAGAAAGCAAGGCTACAGGTCAAGCATTAATTGTAGGATATTAGCAATTCAATGTCAAAAAGAAGAGAAAGATTAGCATTAGAGAACCTTCATTTTTCGCATTTAGCAATTCTTCACTTGCTTTAGCTGCAATGGCAGCAGCTGAGACAGCTGCTTTTGCAGCTTCTGCTGCTCCCTCAGCCAGGCCTGATCTTGATGTTTCATCTTTCTTGACATCATTTTCTTCTGCTACAACTTTTTGGATCCAGGTTTTCAACCTAGGAATAACCTCATTCTATAAAAGCAGATGTGTGAGAAGGAATTTAGGATTTTATGAATGATTCCAACTTGACTGCAGTAAATATAGTACATGTCAATAAATCATTTACAAACATCAAATAGGTTAGCATTATTATCTAAACTACCTAACAACAAAAGCAGATGTGCAAAAGCCAATTGGTACCTTGCAAAACAAAGCAGTTCCAGCTCCTGAAGCAGCAAGGACCCCAACAGCAAGAAAAGCATGGGACCAATGAAACCTGGTTTGCTGCTGGCTTGGAGCCATGACAACACCACCAATAGCAGCAGATGCTTGCTGTAATGTTTGGCTGGGAACTTGCAGCTGCACACCTGCAGATATTTGGCTGGGAAGCTAGTCTTGATGATGATGTATTATAACAATAACAACAACATAAACAGCAATAAGAATAATATAAAAAAAAATGAGTTCTTAGACAACCATATAAGACAAAAACATATTATTTGACAAACTACAGCTTCACGATAATATCAAAATGTCCAAAGTTATTCAGACTCAGGCAAAAAAAAATCTCCACAACAAAAATCTATTAAAGTATTTTCTCATGATAATAAAAATTTCATGTGTTTTTCATGTTTATTGTCTGCTTACTGGGGTCTGAATGATCAATTGGAAAGTTCAAAACATGCCCAAAGGTGTTCTGATGAGGAATGGCAGGAAGTATGAATTGGGCCCAATGAACTGTTTTACACCTGTCCTAGTTTTATAAGTGTAATGGTAGCTTGATGCATCATGTGATTCATGTCTTACACCAAAGTCATACACCCTTGGTTAACCTAAAAAAATATGATTGCACAGATAGCAAAAAGGCTCCACCGGTTCCAGAAAAAGCATCAGGATCACCCTCAACAATATAATTATTTATTTTACGAACCAAAAAAGAGCTACTTTAGCTAAGAAAGAGGGAAAGCGATGAAGATTTAATTAAAATTCAAAAGAATTTCATCACAGCTATTGCATGATGCTAAAATCAGCACTGAGCTCAAGGATGATTGAAGTAAAATCTTGCTAACCTTAGGCTGTTAAAAAAGAGACGATTACCCAATTATGGTCTTAGCAATCTAAGGTTCTGGAAGGGGTAAACTGGGGATAGACCTAACCTTTGGCCCCTTTTTTTTGCATAAAGTGGGTGCCCCAGGACTCAAACTTGTGCCATTGCACTTGTTAGCCCAAGCCTTTTACTATTGCAACAAGCAATGCCCCCTTGCTAACCTTAACTTTTTATTACACCAAAATTCCTTCACATATTGTTTGCTAAAAGTAGGACTCCTAACTTGGCATACATACCTCACTTAGACAAGACTCGAAAGTCAGATGGCAAGTACTCACATGACAAGTAATTTACATGATAACAATATAAAAATCAACCCAACAGATCCAACATAACATTAAAAAAATAAAAATAAAGATTAAGAAATGGACCCATACTTGACTCCTAAATTCTAATAGTAATTTGATACATTTTCCATTCTTTCTCTTTGTCCTATTCTTCATTTTACAATATAAAAATCAATCAAACTAGATACAACATAACATTAAAAAAATAAAAATAAAGATTAAAAAATTGACCCATACTCGACACCTAATAGTAATTTGACACCTTTTTCATTCTCTCTGTCCTATTCTTCATTTTCTTCTGTACAAAGGATCGCTTCAAGCTTTTATCCAAATAAAGGTAATGTGTCATTTTGCATCAATTAATTTTGTGCATGAAATATCACCTCAAGCTTATCTTCCTTATTGATTTCATTTTGGAGGTGCTTTTGTAGCATGCATTTTGATGCCTCTCTTAAGATTATTACAGGATACATGCTTTTTTCTTGACTATCATTTATAAGACCCTGGTGCATTGGAAGTTGCTCAGATTTTTATATTGACAACGGTAATGCTTTATTGTTGCCAGTGATATTAAATAGCCAATAAGGATGATTTAGTTAGAATACGTTATTATATTATCTGGATTTGGATAACAATGCATGTTGTTGCAGGACTACATAAAGATAATAATCTATATCAAGAAATTTCTGGGGAATTTTGTGTATGTCAAATCTCATTAACACTTGTAATTTTGCACCACAAAATTTGACTAGACATAGAAAACACTACCTTGATTTGCTGTAATAGTCTCAACACTTGGAACATTTGGAGGTGGATCCTGTGATATATAAAAGATTCTTAATGCATTTCTGAGCACTTAAAAATAATTTATGATTTCCATGAAGATTTGCAACCAAACAAAGAAACTAACAATAAAGCAAAATAAGTAGACATATGGGGAAAACTTTACAGGTACACGGCGGAAGGCTTCATCAATTTCCTCCTTTGTTAGCCCTTTCTTTTCAAGGAAAGAGCGTCTGTAAATGACTGGGGAACCCCTTACTTTCGGATGTGATAAAAAATTAACAGCATTCTGCACTTGCTCCTCCCTCATTGGTTCTGAGATTGCAAAAAGTGGTCTTCCCGAAGATTCATTAGCAGCCACATCTTGTCCACTTTCCTCCACTGGTTTTGACAACTCAGGGCATAAAATCAACATATTAAAATATTGTTAGTGTTATTAAATTTTAAAGGCCAGACATCTTATTCCCCATGAAAGACAACGGGTATTAATATATGCATTGACCTTTGTGCATCTTCCAAAAAGCAGCACTCGCTTAAAGCTACTAAAACAAACACAAACTGACACTAACTGAAAGCTTTCATTACTCATGACTGCTACCAGCTGTAATAACAGGTAAAACCATTCTAGAATTCAACATGCCAGGATACTGTCATCTCTACCAGGGGCAGGGGAATTTCATCCTTTCTTGAATTCTTCCTCCCTTCCTGGTGATAGTTAACACATCTCCCATGTAGTTTATTCCATATGTATTAAATTGTACAGAATTTAGTAACACATGATTGCTGTATCAAGATAATTCTATAGAGGGAAAAATAACAACTCTATGAGACAGAACAAAGGAACGAAGAGGGTGGGACTAGAAAAATGATGCCAATGTAATGTAGCCTTAGGTCTATGTTCTTACCTGGACAAAGTAATAATAAAGTCATAATGTACATACATGTATGTGTGTACGTATGTATATATATGTATCCATCTTTTATTCAGACTTAGGGGCTTCCATGACAACTCCCAAAGAAATCAAAGTAACACTGGGTAACTTGCTTGTGCTTGAATTTACATGAATATTTATTAATATGGAAGCAATAGTGATAGAACCAATAGAAGTCCTTGAAATTACAAACAAATGTAGTTTTATGAGTTTTGGAGGAATGTAGCAAGGGTTGTGATTTAGTAGCTATCATTGTCAAATAGGAGGCATGACAGATTCTCAGTTGTGCAAGTGCTTAAAATGAAATAACAAACAGTGGATTTATAAATGTTCAGATTAAGTAATTCGTTTATGATACAAAATAGATCAAAACAAGTGGAAGAAATCCATGAAATTGGCATGTACAGCAGCAATCTCACATTTTAAGACCTTATTTCAGCATCAGTCTAATTATCATGCTGTGCCAAATTGAATGAATAGCAACAAATTAAATTCATGTTTTGTCCAATCTAGTCTGGCAGCCCTATTACCAGCAATCTCGTTACTTCAGCAATGGGTCCCCTTCTCTAAATGTATAAACCCCTTTTTTTGCTTGGTACTAATTTAATCAGAGTACAGGCAGTAGGTCAGACTGCTACGGAAATACTGACAACCCATCTTCAATCACTTGCAGCCCTTTCCACTATCCATTTCATGTCTGTTTCAAGATTTTGACTTGTAATCACATCTAGTTGTATTTAGACAAATATAAGCAGACAAGATCCGATCATGGACCGATGATGCGAGATCACAAATAGAAAAAAAAACATGTAGAAATATGAAATAAAGCGGAAAGGTACAGAAAAGCAGTGAAGGCCTCGAATCCCAGAAGAATTATATCGAATCACAACAGGGGAAATCAGAAGCAAGAAAAAGGAAGCGATCACTGGGGAGCGAAGATTTCACCTGGATTGTGGCGATTGTCACCGACGTGAGATGGAGGAGGAGCAGCGGATTGGGTCGACATTCCCACCTCCGAGCGACGTACCAACCTCCTGAGGCGGTGGAGAAAGAAATCGGCGACTGCAAAGACGAAATCCTTGAGAAAGGGAAGCAAAGCCCAGGGTTCCGAGAGGAAGAGAGGAACTTACGCGGATGGGATGGTCAAGAGCAGCGTCGGATGGGGATGGGGCACGTAGCCGAGACTCGAGTGAGGAAGAACCCAAACGAAATGGTGCAACCCGGGAACATTATATATATATAGAGAGAGAGAGAGAGAGAGCCAAGCAGACAAGGCGGGTCATCGGATGGAAAAATTCTGTCACGATTTCATTAAAATATATTTTTATAAAATATTTTTAACATGGGATATTATAATTTTAATCAAAAATATGTATTATATCATAATTTTATCACGTAATATCATAATTTTATCCAGTAATATATATATATATATATATAGATAGAGAGAGAGCCCAGAAAACAAGACGGGTCATCAGATGGAAAAATTCTCTATCACGATTTCATTAAAATATATTTTTATAAAATATTTTTAGCATAGGATATCATAATTTTTAAAAAATATATATATTATATCGTAATTTTATCCTATAATATCATACTCTAGGTACATGATATCATAATATAAATATAAGATGCAATAATTTTGCTCAATGGTCAAGTTAGATACATGTGAAATGTTGAGTACAAGAAGAATACTTCTAGATGTAAAAAAAAGCTTGATGTCAAGAAGAAGGTTGTCCCAGAGAAGGGTTGAAAGCACCTTCACGAGAGCACGATGTTGTGAGAAATCTTAAATTTTTATGTCTGGATTATACTTTTATGTTCATGCAAAATCATAAATTATGACAGGCATATCTTGTACCATTGTTCCAATATATAGATCGTGCAGTTTTTGAGATGTCATTTCTTCATTGCAAGATGGCTGGTACTCTCTCCTCATCCTTTTCATCCTTATGTAGATGATCGATGGAAAACCATTCACCACTGTAACGAGAGTTAGAAAAAAGGACCAGGTTATCTCTATGTTTATACATACATATATATATATATATATATCTTTCATTAAAAAACTAAAATCTTAATTAGAGTTTCACTTCAATTCTATTTGACCAATAAAATCAATTTTATCAAGAATAGTTTTTTCCAATCAATTAGAATCTGATTCAATACATATGATTAACCCAAAGAGTTGAACATAACTAAATGATAATTAGGCCACATATTAGATATTAAATCTAACATTCTCCCATGTAGTCTATATTATTACTTAAAAATAACTCTTTGATTCTACCAAAATATTTTACTTAAAAAAATATTTTAATTTTCAAAACAAATCAATAATACCGAATCAAATTTTTGAAATTGTCCCGACGAGTACATTTATTTTAAAAATTTGTCCAATTATCTATTCATTAACAAATCCTTTATACTTTGATTAAGTAGAAAATCAATGATACAGATTTTGGTGGTCATACATCTTAATTAACATACTCCCTTTCATGTATCATAATATCAACAATTTTCACTTAATTTAGTCTTATATACTGGAGTATATGGACCATCAAAATCACAATGCCTATTATAATGGTTTCGCTATAATGTCATATAAATGACCTTTGTATTTACTTTAACTTTGACAAAGGTTAACCATAATATATACAAATAATAATTAAATAAAAATAGTAGTAGTTAATAAATTATTAAGAAATCTCAAAATAAGTGTCTATTATAAATTAAATATTTCAACGATAAACATCTATGAGTTTTATATGTTCTTTGAATACTTTGGATACTAAATCTTTAGTTAATGAATCAGCTACCATACAAGCAGTACCAATAAAATCAATAAATACCTGATAATTACTAATTCTTTCATTTATTGTAAGATATTTAATATTAATATACTTATTTGCATTGGTAATCTTGCTACTATTGGAGAATAAAACTATAGTAGAATTTTCATAATAAATTTTTAGTGGCTTGAAAATAGAATCTATAACTCCTATCTCTGAAATAAATTTTTCCAGTCATAAAGTATGTGAAAAAGCCTCATAATAGCTTATATATTCAGCTTCCATAGTAAAGTAGGCAGTAATGCAATGCTTTATGCTCTTCCATGAGATTGTTCCATCAGCTAATAAAAAAATATAGCTTGATGTGGACTCCTGCTATCAAGATAATCGACATAATTTGTATCTGAATAACTGATCACCTCCAACTGATCGATCATTCTATACGGAGCAGAAAGCATTTAGTCTCCTAAGATAGCACATCACCTTCTTGACAGTCTTCCAATGGTTCATACCTAGATTACTTTAATATCTACCAAGCATTCCCAGAGCAAAACTAATATCAGGACAAGTATATACTTGAGTATACATCAAATTACTCATTGCAAATGCATAGGATATATCCTTCATTTGATTTCTCTCAATCTCATTCCTAGAATACTGAAATTTACTGAATTTATCTTCCTTAATAATTGGCACTTCACTTGATAAGCATCTTTACATTCCAAATCTTTTTAGGATCCTAGTAATATAATTTTTCTGAGATAAACTAAACAACCTCTTACTTCTATTATGATGCATTTCTATACCAAAAACATAAAAAACATCTTTTATATTTTTTATATCAAAATATTCGGAAAGAAGTTTTTTAGTTTTATATAAGCGATCCAAATCACCGCTAGCTAGTAAGATATCATTCACATGTAGAACCAAAAATATAAACTTACTCTTACTCATCTTCAGATATATACATTGATTAGTAATATTTTTCTTAAATCTGATGGAAACAATGACATCATTAAACTTTAAGTATCATTACCTGAAAACTTGTTGTTACGGCCGTAACGATGACGTGGCCGGGCTCAGATACCACCGAATATGATCGAGCCACGTGGAGGTTTCTCCGGCCGAGTCAGCGCCACGTCGCCAAGACCGAGCTCGACAAGACTACTCCGCCAGACATCTTTCTAAGATAAACTAATCTCGCCGAAGTCGAGCTCGGTTCGGGGCTCCTCTACCACCTCGCCTAGCACCCACCCAAGAGGGGTCAGCCTAGGCCGAGGTTGGCTGATCCTTCGCTCCTTCGCCAGGTGGCCCCCCCGGAGACGGGCCCACCTCGGCCGAAGCCAGACGACCTCCTGCCACCTCGCCAGGTGTCCACCCAGGAGGGGTCCACCTAGGCCGAGGTCGGCGGATCCTTCGCTCCTTCGCCAGGTGGCCCCCGAAGACGGGCCCACCTCGGCCGAAGCCAGGCGACCTCCTGCCACCTCGCCAGGTGTCCACCCAGGAGGGGCCCACCTAGGCCGAGGTCGGCGGATCCTTCGCTCCTTCGCCAGGTGGCCCCCGAAGATGGGCCCATCGGCCGAAGCCAGCGACCTCCTGCCACCTCGCCAGGTGTCCACCCAGAAGGGGCCCACCTAGGTCGAGGTCGGCGGATCCTTCGCTCCTTCGCCAGGTGGCCCCCGAAGACGGGCCCATCTCGGTCGAAGCCAGGCGACCTCCTGCCACCTCGCCAGGTGTCCACCCAGGAGGGGCCCACCTAGGCCAAGGTCGGCGGATCCTTCGCTCCTTCGCCAGGTGGCCCAAGACGGGCCCACCTCGGCCGAAGCCAGGCCGCCCGTACGGAGAAGGTCCCAGGGAAGGAGGCGCAGGCCCCGAGGTCATCCCTCGGGCCGTACGCATCACAGACAGTGCCTCGTACGGATGGTGGCGGCACGCGAAACACCATTTGCATCGGCCCGACAGGTCCCGCAGTCGAGAGGCGCGATTCTGACAAAGCAGGCCCCATATATGGATGGCGCCCACACTCGGGAAAGAGAGCGCTCTCACTGGGCCCGAGGTCTGACCGGCCGCCTTACCAGCGCCGCCCCCCCCCCCCCCCTTTCCTAACTTTGCCTTTTCCTTGCTGGGCTCGGCGGACGAGGTCGGAAAGCCGCCTGGCCCTCCTCACCGAAAAGGGGAAAGAGAAAGGGACGGGGGAGGGGAGCCTCCCAGGAGGAGAAGACAGGCGAACGATGGGAGGAGATAAAAGGAAGGAATCTGGGGACGACAAGGTAAGCGAACAAGCCTGGGGACAAGGAGGAAAGCAGCGGCAAGAGGCCTCGCTCCGAGAGAGAGAGATCCGAGATCCCGAGAGGGGATAATTCGGCGTGAGCTCGGCAAGGAGGCCCGGCCGAATTTCCGGTCCCCAGAGTGCCTTTCTTACTAGTAAACTCGCTAAGTCTGGAACCCTTTCGGGGGGTCCGCCTTGGAGAGTCTGTTCTTTCTCGTCATCAACTGACTTGACTGTCGGAGCTCCCTCGCCGGGGTCCCCGGCCAGGGTCTTCTAACTCCTTCTTGCAGGTTCGCAGCAGCCGGGGAGGCTCCCTCGCCAGGCGGTCAGGAAGGATCCACGGACCGGAGCCACGGGCGCGGCGACGAGAGCGGCAACACTTGTTTATGACCATATTTGAATTTTTTTAATTTACATACCAATATTTTATTTTCTTGTATTGAAAATCTTTTTGGCTGTTTTATATATACCTCTTCTTGTAAATCCTCATTCAAGAATGTGGCCTTGATATCCATTTGGTATAACTCTAAATCAAAATAAGCTACTAATGATAATGATTCTGAATGAATCCTTTCTAGAAATAGAAGAAAATATTTTAAAATAATTGATACTCTCATTTTAAGTGAATCTCTTTATTACAAGTCTAGCCTTATATCTTTCGATATTATCTTTAGAGTTTCGTTTGGTTTTAAAAATCTATTTACAACTAATGGGCTTAAACTTTTCAGATAATTCGATAAGTTCCAGACTTGATTTTTACTCATAGATTCCATCTCATCTTTCATGGTATTTAACCAAAGTTTAGAATTATCACTATTCATGGCATCTTTAAATGAAACTAGATCATCTTTAATCCTAATATCATAATCATATTCTTGTAAATAAATAAGATAATCATGTGGAATAGCCGATTTTCTAATTCTAGCATGTCTTTGTAATACTCCAGGTCTAATATTATTATGGTTTTTTTCAATCAGGTCAGGTTCATTGATAGACTCAGCTTACGCCCATTCCATATCTCATATGGAGTTTTGTTAACAGACTTACTCGGAACTCTATTTAGAAGATAGCATGCTGACTCCAAAGCATACCCCAAAAGGAAGTTGACAGAGTTGCAAATCCCATCATGGATCTAACCATGTCTAACAGAGTCTGATTCCTCCTTTCAAACACACCATTTAACTGGGGCGTCCTAGGAGGTGTCCATTGAGAGAGAATCACATTCTCTTCAAGATAAGTCAGAAACTCCCCAGAAAGATATTCTCCACCTCGATCTGATCGAAGGATTTTAATAAGCTTCCCGGTTTGTTTTTCAACTTCATTACGATACCGTTTGAACATTTCAAACGATTCAGATTTATGTCTCATCAAAAAGACATAACCGTACCTTGAGAGGTCGTCCATAAATGTAATGAAATATTTATACCCACCCTTAGCATCGACATTCATTAGTCCACATACATCAGTATGTACTAGACACAAAATGTCATCGGCTCGTACACCTTTTCCAGTAAAAGGTGACTTGGTCATCTTACCAAGTAAACAAGATTCACAGGTTGGCAGTGATTCACAATCACTAACGTTTAGGAGACCTTCTCCCACTAACCTGTTGATTCTATTCTTGTTTATATAACCTAGCCTACAGTGCCATAGATAAGCATCATTGACATTATCTAATATAGGGCGTTTGCATGAAATGTACATTACACCAACAGGCTGTGATAAAACATAAATGACATTCTTAATATGTCCAGTCATAACCACAATATCATTCATAATGACTTTGCAAAAATCACTCTTGATTAATAGTTCATAACCATTACTGGCCAACTGGCCTACAGAGATAATATTTACAAGGAATGATGGACAATAGTGACAATCACTAAGAACAACTTTACAAGACTCGAAAAATAGATTGACAATTTCCAATACCAGGATTGGAGCTTGACTTCCATTCCCCACATTCAGAAATCTCTCACCATTCTCGAATCTTCTACTAACTTGTAGTCCCTGCAATGTATTGCAAATATGATAAGGACTACCAGTATCTAATATCCAGTTAGTAGTATCACAAATAGAAAAACAATAAGGATTTATCATATAAATACCTTGTCCAGCAACCTTTTGCTGCTTCTTCTTCTTCGGCCTGTTCGGGTCAAGTGTAGCTAGGTAAGCGGAACAATTCCTCTTCCAATGACCCGGCTTCTTGCAGTAGAAGCATTCTGCCTGACTCTGGTCAGCCTTCTTCTTAATATGACTGGGCCCAGCACTTTGCACCATTTTACTTTTATTATTTTTCTTTTTCCCTTTCTTAAAGGGACGACGCCTTGCCGCACTGCCTCCCACAAATTCACCAAGCTCTTTTGGAGCTGGTGATCCTTTTCATAAGTCTGTAGTAACCCCATCAACCCATGGTAGTTGACTACAGGCCTTGTTAATCTACAGTGATCTAGAAAAAGTAAGTAGGAGGGAGACAAAGAATTCAAAATTGCATCCTTCCCAAGCTGCTCATGGAAAGGATATCCGAGTTTGGCCAGGCGCTCGATCATCTCGATCATGTACATTACATGATCAGTGACCGAAGACCCTTCAGTCATTCGAGCGTTGAAGATGGTAGAGGAAACCTTGTACCTTTCAACATCGTCTGGGGCACCAAAAGATTCCTTCAACTTTTAAAGGATTTCCTCCGGTTGGGCCTCCTCGAATCTGTGACTGAACTCATCGTTCATAGCCGCCAACATAATGCACCGCACTGTAGTACGGTCAGAGACCCACTTTTGATAAGCATCCCTGACTGCAGTATGTGCGGTGGGGGCTAGCCCCTCAGGTGCCAGATCCGTTAATACATAAAGGATTCGTTCGTGCTCGAGTACAATTCTGAGTCTTCGATACCAGCTATCGAAGTTGGGTCCCATGAGCTTGTCATTATCTAATAATGACCGGAGTGACAGATTAGTAGACATTATCTGAAAAAGAGAAAATCAAGACTATTTAGTATATGAATTATTTAAAACTTAAAGACATGGACTTTTGTCTAAAAGCTCCTCCCACTATTTTATTCAGACTGGTAGCCTCTACCTCAATCCGAAGAATAACACTTATCCCTTAGTGGGTACCAGAATCCAATAGACAACCGACTATGGCCGTCCAACCCATGCTCATCTAAAGGTAGGTTCATAACCAGTTGTTTCTCCAAACAACTCCTAGTAATTTATTTTGCCCTAGGAACACTTCAATCGGCCTTTGGGCTACCTGCTAAAGAAGGTCCCAGTCAGGTCCAACCATTAACATGACTGATCTTAATGCTTCTAGCTAACAAATGATCAAGCCCGACTTTGGCCGGCTAACCTGACCACCTGTTTAAGAAAGTTGCATTATGTCATCATATAATGAATGGCAATTCCAATAGTATGATGACCACCCGATCTATGGATTTGCCGATAATTAGCCCACTACTGGACTTATTACCAAACACCTTAATGGGAGGCTAAGACAAAAAATTATCATATAATTTCCATCTTTTAAAAGGACCTAATAATTTAAGGTTTTATACATGTTGTGACAGAAGAGAAAGGATAAGTCATGGATTATCTTTCACTAACTTCATATGTTAATGAAAGGGTTACATGAACCACAAAATCCATGGGCACCTAAATCAGTCAAGCTGATTAACCTTATTGGCATGGGCTAACTCGAATCAATGAGCTAACTAATCAAAACTGGTTGACCATATTGGCCAGGTAAGTGAGATCAAGGTTATGGGTTAAGCCATTAACCATCTTTCCTTAGACACCAATATCATTGGCCAGGAAAGAGGTAGCCCCAATTACCATAGATCAAAAGCCATACTTACCTTAGATACCAATTGGTTCACCAATTTCGATTAGGCTAGCCTAAGGAATCGGGTCCTACCACGAAGCCAAGATTAAGTCCATTTAGATGTATGGACCAATCAATCTAACTATTAGATAGATACCAGAGAAGAACCTTAACTCAACATTTGATTAAGTTAATTCTCTGTTAAGTCCAATTCATCTAAACTTAGGTCTAACCCAATTAGGACCTAATTCAAGCTAACCCATTTAATCCAAAGTTATGAATATGACTTAGATCTTAAAATCATATCCTTAGATCATTTAGTCACTTAGATTTACTTAATTCATAATTAAGTTAATCATACAACATATTGAAACATTTTCTACAAGAAAATCCAACTTTTAAATTTCTGTTCACTGTGAAGTGTCGACACTTCAGTAGCAAGTGTCGACACCAAACTGTCGACACTACTCTGAGACAGGTCGACACACAGTGAACCAATTTCTGTGTTTTTGTTCATGAGTCGACACCTAGCCCAAGTGTCGACACATAGACACCCAAGTGTCGACACTAGGTAAACCAAGTGTCGACACTTGATCAAACCCGAGCACAGAAATGCTGAAATCCAAACTTTGTCTTTTCTAAACTTGAATTTTATGTTAAACTATTTAACATAACAATCATAAACTAACTTTAGAACATTTCTAAACCTTTTATGACTTTAAATTTAGAACATAATAAAGATCAAAACATTTTAATCTTTACTTTTTTTTTCTTTTTCTTCTTCATGAGTCCTTCACAATGGCACCCCGACACGCCATAGGAGATCCCTTTGAATGGGAAGTGAGGGTCTTGCAGCCCTACTTCTCTCCTATGATCGGACGGCCTGGTGAGGCACTCAATCCGATTACTTACAAGATATTAAACTGATTTCATAATGTTTATACTAAACATTCATGCTAGAGCAACCTAGGTGCTCTGATACCAATTGAAAGGAAAACTAGTAGCGAGCATGCTTTCTATTTTAAAACATTTTCAAAATAACATGCAGCAGAAGCATGATAAAAGGATTAACATTTAATCTAAGCATGCTTTTAGAATTATTCTATGCTACTTAGCCCAAGATCTTGCATGAATGATTACTATAAACTATGAAATCATGAACTCATGCTATGAACATTTCAAAGCAACATATCTATATATGTAAAACCATACCTCGTATGAAGTGGAGACGTTCTCCGCTGCGAAAGATCCAGGAGGAGGAAGAAGAACTCTGCTTAGCCGCACACGTGTCCGGCCTCTACAGGTAGTTCACACCAGGGATCTTTCAAAATCTACTTCCACTCCAAGTGCTAGCTTGTTGTGGAACGATTTGATCGAAACTCCTTTTTTTTCTTTCGATGCCGGACTCTCCGAATGAATGAAGAAACTCAAGAGGTAGAGAATGAGTGGTTGAAACCTTTCCCAAACACTCAATCCTAAGACCTAGATCACTAGGTACAAATATGCACACTTCTTTCCAAAAATTCACACCCATAAAACTAGAATCTTTTCTAGCTTCTTCCCTTTTATTTTTCCAGCATTTCTTTGCTGAATTTTCTCTTATTTTCGTCCTCCCATTTCAGCCTATTAAGTAGATGGTGAGGGAGAGGGAAAGTGGGGAGTTATGAGTGATAATGGAGTGGTAATGGATAGTTATGGGGAGTTATGGTCATGGAAAGTTACATAACTCTCCAAAACTGAATTTAAACTTATTTAAATTCAGATTAATATGTTAATTGATTTTAGTTAATAACTGAAATCAATTGGATCAAGTGTGCATACATTGGGTTCAACCCAATTGGACCCAAACCTATTTTGAACCAAATCCTATTTGATTCGTTCCATATTTTTATAGCTCAATCAAATTGGGCTATCAAGTTATCACATTACTTTAATTCACCTCCATGCATCACTAACTATTAGTGAAAATTTTATGTCATAACCTTTTGTGACATCAAGTGTCTACACTTGCAAAATCAACAAGTGTTGACACTTACACAAGTGTCGACACTTACACACGTGTCGACACTTTCAAGAATATCAAGTATCGACACTTGAGTAAAGAAAAATACTTTTTCTTTATGAGTTCACGAACGATTCCCAATTGTTCTCCGATCACTAGATCAAGTAGAAACCCCTATGGTGTGTGACACCATAGGTTCGAACACTAAGCCGGTAGCACTGGAACATTTCCAATACCAGTCAAAGTTGCCATCTAGCAATGACACCCGACATCCGGATAGATCGAAGTTGCAGAGCAACAATCAAGAACCAGGAGATATGGAAACCTAGTAATTAATCCCTTTGACCTCAATGCTCAGGAAGACTTAGGGCTAAACTGCCCAACCCATAAAGTCCATCAACAATGTGTCTCAACTTCACAAGTCCTGTAACACTTTACAGAGACTACCCTGGCCAAGGTTTTGTTAAATTGAAACATAGTAAGATATCTGCTCCAAACACTTTGGAGGGGTCAATCCCATCTTGATCCAATCACTGCTACACGAGTACTTAACTGCACCTAGAAACCTTTCATCCCTGGATTAGAAATCCAGATAGTCCAGCACCAAAGTACAGTGAGTTGCTCGCAAGCTACCATGACGATCTCATGTCTGAGGGATAACTACGTCCATATCAAAACTCTAGGCAGAAAAAATACAGACGGGTCACGTTCGATGAAATGTCAAACACAACATCTGCATGCCATACCAGTGTCTCCACACTCCTTGGTTAAGAGGACAACCAACGACTATGGCACACAACGACCTATACTTGATATACTATCATCCTGAAGTAAGTGTATCATTTGGTCGCGAACAATTTTAGGACTATATGATATATCTTCTCTATATCACATACAAATAGTCCTAAGATTTCATCACTCAAGAACTCATTTTAGAAAGATGAAATAGTGATAAACTGCCAGAATAAACATTTTATTCAATAATATAATTCATATACAATTACATCAAATGTACAACTGTGTACAGTAGAAATTGGCTTTGGGACACATTTCCCAACATTTCAGCCATACCATTTTATTGAAAATTTCCTGATACATTATACTGTGCTACAATACCATACTGTTCAAGTAAATTTACAAAAAAGTCCAGGATTATGGCTAGATTTTTTATATTTATCATAGTATTCACCATCCCTATTAGATCTCACAACTTTAATTTTTACATCTAGTTAATGTTTTACTTTAGCTTTGTACACATTAAATGCTTTCAAAGTTTTAAACTTTTATGTAATAGGAAAACATAACCATAATGTGAGAAATCATCAATAAATATGATGAAATATCTTTGTCCTTCAAAACAAAATGAAAAATAGTCATAAATATCAGTATGTATCAAATTTAAGAGTCCTTGACTTCTAGTGGCATACATTTTATGACTTTTAATTTATTTTTCTTTGATGCAATCGCTGCACGTATCAAAATCACTAAAATCTAGATTTGGTAAAATATATTCTTTAACCAATCTAGTTATCCTTTTCTTGATAGTAATCTAATCGCTTATACCACAATATCGGAGAACTCTCATTTATAATACCATATTTCATTCTAACATTGACATTTAAAATAAGTAAAGATTATGCAAAAAAAGAATCCAAATTTATTTTATATAATCTATTGTATAATATTCTAATACCAATTAAAATATTTTTTTTATTAATTTAAAACTTGAATTTATAAAAATAAATGAGATTCCTTCTAAGTCAAGTTTTGCTAAAGAAATTAAATTTCTAGATATTGAAGGAACATAAAGAATATCATGTATATCTAATTAGAAACTGGTATCTATAATAAGTTTATAAGTCTTAATTGAAATAACCTTGGACTTTATCCGACTCTTCATAAAGATCCACCATTCTCTGTCATTTAATTTTTGACTTGAAAGGAATCCTTGCAATAAATTAGAAATATGAATTGCAGTACCCGAATTAATCCACCAAGTATTAGAAGGAACATCAATAAAATTGATTTCATAACAAACAAGTGATAAGGGAATACATCATTCTTTTTGAACCATTTCCTTCTTTTCTCATAATCCATCTTGATATATCCCTCTTTGTCACAGAAGAAATATTTCAATTTGTGTAAACCCTTCTTTGGTGGATTGCTCGGTCCTTTATTTCTTTTCTTCACCTTCTTTCTTTTAAAATGCTTCTCAGAAACTATGTAAATAACCGGGATCCTTTCTTGTCATAATATCTCTTTCTCTTGCACACATTAGGAGATAAGCTCATTCATTGACCATGATTCTTTATATATTATAGTAAATTTTAAATTGAGTAAACTGTAATGGAAGAGAATTAAGAACAAACTAGACAAGAAAGTTTTTAAATACTGTCATTCTCAGGTCATTTAATTTTTTAGCTATGTCATGCATTTTCATAATATACTTTTATACTCCAAAAATTTTATCATATTTTATAGAAGTTAACTTGTTCATTAGGAAACCAGCTAAGATTTTATTTGACTTGGTAAACTATTGCTCTACAGAGAAAATGTACCCATAAGTTAATGCATTATTATGAATAGATCCCCTTATGTCTTTCTTTATAGAGCTCTTAATAATCGTGAGAGATAATTCATTAGAACATTTTCACTTTTCATATAATTTCTTTTGATCAGGGGAACTAGTAAGAGTTAGTGGATCAAGCTAAGGTTTACAAAAAGCCAAATCTAAGTCTACGTATTCTAGAACAATGAAAAGCTGCTCATGCCAATCAGAATAATTTAATCCATTCAGTATAGAAATATTGGTTAGATACGACGATAGTGAAGCAAGGGTCATAGTATAAATAAAAGAATATTCATACAATTACTATCGTGATGCAAATTTTAAAAATGATAATTTTGTTAATAATACTTATGATATAACTATAAAATATCTTTGAACAAAAATTATAGCATATAATAAGTGTTGTAGCTAATTTAATCATAAATTTAAATATAATGATACCAAAACATGCATTACATAAATCATAAATATAAAAATTTTCATAATCAACAATAATATGAAATATGTAAATAAGAATAGTAATTATGGCATAAACATAGAATTTATGTTTAAATTATGATCCATTATATTAGTTATACTTTCAATGATTTAAAAAAATATGATTATAAAAATCTAAGATTATTCTCACCTTTGGATACAAAACTTTCCATCTTTATGCAATTCAAGTTGGTCAACCTATAACTGTCAAGTTAGCATCTAATTACAGTCACTTTGAATCAACTGTAATAGACATACTTTTATGTTATTCTAAAATATAATGAGAGAAAAAATCATTAGCCCCCATTGACTCGACTACTCAAAATCCATAGAATGCTTCGGATTCTTTGGGACTATACGAAAATACACTTAAACAATAAATAAACAAAATTATATATAAATAATTTTAAAAAATATTTAAATATTTTATTATACATGAAGAACTCAACCAAAATATTTTTTAAATTATTACAAGTCCAACGGTTCAAAAATCGTTTAAATCGGACGTAAAACGAGCAGTTATAGCGATTTTAGTAAAATTCAATAATAAAGGACTAAATGTAAATAGTAGGTAATATGGGGGACATTCTATAATATAAAATAAAATAATTGGAGGGACTTAAATGTAATTTTAATTTAGACTTATATGTAATTTAAAATCTTATAGGGGCTAAATTACAAAACTCACTTTAATCCAAATTAAAATTAACTTAATGCGATTGGGTTAAGTCAATTCATTAATTGGGCTTACTTAAATAGTGGATCTGGATCCATGCCTTTAACTGGCCGAAATCTGAAAACCCAAAATTCAAACCCGTTTAATATTTTATCCTCTTCTTCCTGATCGAAGCTGCCAAAATGCCATTAATGGCATCTCTTATCTTAGGATTTCTTCCACCGGTGGGTCACCGACCAAAACGGATCTTTGATGACCATCTCTCGATCATTGGTGACCTTCTCACCGGCTGCTAGGATCCACCAGAGAAGAAAGAGCCAAACCATGTTTTTTTTTTCTTTTTACCCAAAAATCGATAAACCTCCATGGTTGGTGCCCCTATTCTCTCTCGACCATGTGGATGGCCATCTCCCAACCACCGCGATCTTCTGTCAATCATCGACAAGCTCAAAACAATGGCTCTTAATAGTTCCAGTTTCATCCTTTTGGATGGCGGAGATGGAGGAGCTCAAAACCCTCCATCCAAAACTTGATTGGCGACCATCAAAAAATTTAATCAATCGACCGCCACCTTCTCTTCAGGATCTGCCACTCTGCATGGCCAAAACACCATGGGCTTGCGATGAGCCACTGGCAAACCAAATTTGCCCAAACAATTTTTTATATGCCGACGGTGTTGAGCATTAGGGAGATCAATGGGGAAAAGATCAATATGGGAAATCAATAGAGATATGCTGGCGTTTGATAGAGAAGACATTTCTTAATTGGAATGAAGGAAGACCACTGGTTTCTGCCTATTTTCTATTTTATTTATTTATATATTTATTTATTAATTTAAACTATAATTCAATACAAATAAATAAATAAAATATAATAATAAGATAGATTTTGGCATGCGGCTAGGTGACGGAGTGACCGGATAGGAAAGGGAATCGAGGTCTTCCCATCAGAAGAATTTTATTTTATTTTATTTTATTTTAAAAAATAAAATTAATTTCCTGTCTTTAATTTATTTTTAAAATATGAAATATATTTTTAATATTTTAAAATTAAGTCAAAAATTTATCTTAATTTTTTGCATGAACACAAAGTATAAAACCATGCTCTAATATCACATATTGTGAGAAACCTTAAACTTTTATGCTTGGATCATGTTTTTATGTTCACGCAAAATCATAAATTATGAAAGATATATCTTATACCATTGTTCCGATTTGTAGATCGTACAATGATAATTATATTATATACATATATAAAAGCATTAATTTAATAATTAAATTATTTTTATTATATATAAAATTGATATTTTTATATATTATTTATAGGAAAGAAGACTGTCATTGCGAAGAGCTCGATTTTTGAAGTCCAATGGCATAGACGACACTAAAATCGGAATTCAATTGAGCCTAAAATCAGCATTTGAGTTTTAATAAAGAAATCGCACGATTATTAACACAGCTGGTCCATCATGGACCAACTGCGTGGTCTACAGAGATAGCCAGTGGTCCACAGCTGCCATGACTGTTAGTCCATAGGGCTGATCCGTAGAACATTAGCCATCAAAGACCCCCCCTTTCGTTGGAGAAGCTATCCGGTCGCTGCCCATTGTTGGAGAACCTCCCGAGAGCTCCACCACGGTCGGAGGAGATTTCGGGAGATCCATTTTTCTGGCCGGCCACTCCTCCCTCCGTTCGATCACCATCAACCCCATCTCTCCATATGCCAGTCACTGCCTCCCATACCGACGTCGGCATCTTCTCCCCCACCATCGATCACAGTAGAAGCTGCTCAAGCATCGTCGACCATTTTCCTACTCCTCGGTTCGTCACCCATCGCTGCCACCATGCCATAGCCTCCTCATCACCGCCGGTCACCTTCACTGCTTCTCTTCTCTGCCCGTTGCTGCCCATGGCCGGAGGGGATGCCAAGTCCTTGTCGCCAGCTGGAAAAGCCATGCCACGGCCATTCCCAAGCCCATGCCCCCTCTATGTTCTCTACTATTTGTTCGGCCACTTTCACCACCGCCATCCACCACAGTTGCCGTCCCACCACTACCACCGCCCGTCGCCACGCTCGATCGGGAGGAGTCCGAGTCCAAGTTTGATCCCACAGATTCAGACATTCGGAATCGCGAGAGTCCTATTCGGACTCTATTTGCCAGAGAAGGAAGAAGAGAGTCGATCAATCTATCATGATATACATCGGATGGCCGAGAATTCTCCTCACGATATATTGCCGATCTGGAGCTCGATTGAGTCCAAATTTGACTGAAATGAAGCCATGGATGAGCTCTATTTAAAGGACCCCTATGCTAAAAAGAAATCATCTTGGAGAGAGGAGTATGGTACAGGATAGGAGGTCTAGCTTTGAATTACATGTTGGCCTCTAAAAGTGAGGCTTTTTAAAGGAGAAGCTATGCCGTCTACGCCATCTTCCAGCCTACATCGATCTCCAAATCAAGATCCAAGGAGAAAGAAGAAGAGGAAGCCCAGTTCACTCCATAAAGTATGATGGAAGAAGGGGACATGACATCAACCGACTTCCCGATGAGGCTGCCCACAAACCATCACCCTGCATCTTGCATTGACCCAAGCCTATTAATTAAAATCAATTGAATGCCAGTCCCTAAGGTACTCGAGCTCTATAGGACAAGGCATCCAAAAAGTCAGACCAAGCTAGGATTAGATGATTAACTGGTGTCTAGGAAAAGGGTTCAATGATGATGTAACCTTGAAGAAAAGTAGTTTTTAATTGGTTCCGTTGACTGACTTGACCAATTTTAATCGATGTCTGAGAAAAGCAACGGGGACCCCCACCAATCTTACCCTTACCCGGCCAGTTGATTAGTCAGTTTCTAATTTGGAGGGCTCCAAGGTTGACTTGGCAGTTAGGAGCTGTCTAGATTTAGGATAAATCTAAAATAGAGAGTTCATGTATGCTAACTTATTTATAAATAACACCAAATTATAACTAACTCTTCTTCTCTTTCTTAGCTCTAAGACTCTTTAGGTCCTTTTCTTTAGAACTCTTCTTCTTCATCTCACCACTCCTCTTAAAAATAATAGTAATCACAATAATAAATATAAAGATGAATAAATAAGGACTACTCTGATCTAAATCTTTGATTGCATATCCAAATAATCAGAACAATCCAATAGACTGAATCAGTGCCAAGAGAATGAATTCTTATAGTAGAGTGCCTTTTTTCCCGACACACCAAATTTATTCGAGCCTCACTCACTTTGAGAGTGAGTGCCCAACTGGGTACTAATCTCTTAAGTTTAGATATGACCAAGATCAAATCCAAACGACCTACAACTAAAGAGATAATCCATACTATAATGCCTATAATTCAGATTGGGAGGCTCAACCAAATTTTTCATGGCAACTACATCCAATGGTTACCCCGGCTATCCAAGGATATGTGTTTATAGAGGAACCTTATTATGATCGGCCCTATCCCCATTATCAATATTCTCCAATTAATTATAGCTTATCATTTGAAGAGAAAGTTCAGCAAGCATCATACCCACCTCCCTTATAGACCAACCAGATGTCGATAGGTTTGATCAATTTCAACAACTGATTATAGCCCAACAGTAATCTATCGATAGGCTAATAGATCAAACTAACCAATGATTAATTGAGCTTAATAGAGAGAAGGGAGGTGAATTACCTAGTCAACCCGAGAGTGACCTAGAGGGACCATACCTAGCTCAAGATTTTAATGACCCTCTATCTTTTCCTGAATAATAACTCTGACACCCGGGAATGAATTGGTCTTAGAATAACTTTGCACAACCATAAGGACCATTATAGATAATTTGGCTAAGGCTGAAAAATATAGGAGACATTAAACTTGTGGGACGAACCAATTTTATCATTACCCCACTTACCTATGACCCTATTCTCTAGTGCCCTAGAATTGTCCATGCCTTTTAATGGAATGGGAGAACAAATAGATGCAATGATGGAATTGGTAGAGACTTTCCAAGAACTATAAATGCATGACTCAATAAAGGAAGCCACTTCCAAAATTTTTTTTCAGGATTTGTTCGATCCCTGTCTGGCGCAGCTTAGGGTAGATGATTTTAATGTAGATGGGTATACCTTACAAGTGAATAATCCAATACAAATACCCTACTTTGAAATCACCCCACTTTCAATTGATGAACTACAAGAGCCATCACCTAGCCCACCAATAACCCCCATGTTAGAATCATCACCTGAACTAGAATTGAAATCACTTCCTGATGTACCCATTAAAAATCTTCCAATGAACCTTACCCAGAAGTCCAACTCAGTGGTGTTCTAAAAGTACATAAAGAAGCTATTGGATGAGATATTACTGAAATGAGGGATCAAGATCTTAAAAAATTTATAGTTGATTTCTCCATATTTGATACTAATCTTGAGGACTGTCTTCAAAATCTTACCATGATATTAAAATAATATGTGGAGACAGGATTAATATTAATCTGGAAAAGGTACCCAAATTTAAAATGGGAAGAGACATTGACCAAAAACATCATGACTGAGAAGGGGAGTAGGGTAGACCAACCCATAATTGAAAAAAAAAAAAAGATTACGACCTCCAACCTCGACCCAACAAGCACAATCCCTTCCTAGTTATCATATAAATTATAATTGATATGGTAGGATCATTGACATGGAACCCATGCAGATTCCATTGAGCAACATGGCGAACGAAGCTGCCACGTGGGACACCTCTGCCCGGACTCATTTGCCTGGTCGTGCTCCCTTTGGGTCAAGATGCCGAGGCCGAAGTCAAGCTCCGCCCTCCTTCGCCCAGTCGCGCTCCCTTCAAATCGAGATGTCGAGATCGAAGTCGAGCTCCACCCTCCTTCACCCGGCCGTGCTCCCTTCGGGTCAAGATGCTGAGGCCAAAGCAAGCTCCATCCTCTTTCACCCAGTCGCGCTCCCTTCGGGTTGAGACGCCGAGGTCGAAGTTGAGCTCCACCCTCCTTCGCCCGGCCGCGCTCCCTTCGGGTCGAGACACTGAGGCCGAAGTAGAGCTCCGCCCTCCTTCGCCCGGCCACTCTCCCTTCGGGTCGAGATGGCATGGCCAAAGTCGAGCTCTGCCTCTCTAGATCAGCTCCGCCTCGGACAAGGAGATCTGCTGCTAAAGGAAGTCGCCACTCTTTCAGGATGATGGCTCGGTGCCCGAGGACCGCAAGAGGATGCCTACCAGCCCACGATGATGGTTCCAGCCATTACTTACACCAAAATGGGAAGAGACCCCCGATCAAGGCCCTGCACTCCTCACCAACTGTCTGCACCCCCCAAAAGAGAAAGTCAACCGGTAGATCCAGATCCAGGAGGTGACGACCCGCTGATCAAGGCCCTGCCATGTTTCAAGAAGTAGAGCGACCAGAAGGAATATCAGTGCACGTGGTACCATTCCCTTTCATAAATGGGGAAAGGCATCTCGCACACGACACCAAGCGATGCTACACGCGCCAGCAAACGGTGCGAAGATCCCAAGGTAAGTACCTGGCAGTCCCCCAGCAGCTTAAAAGAACTTTCCATGGTTCTAGAAAGGAGGTAAGCAATCAAAAATGCAGTTGAGCAGAGGGGAAGCGAGCCAGGCACACAGGAGAGCACCAAACTAGCCTGAGAATTCCAGGCTACCGGAGACTTGCGAGAAAGGTCTTGACGGACACAGCCATTTCAGCTCCAACTCTTTTCAGCCAGCACTTCCCCTGCTCCGTGTTCAACTCCACTACACTCTTCCAGTTCATTATACTCTCCTCCTAGAATGAAGTTCACCCGTGGGGCTTGACCGGGAGGATCTGTTTTCCTAGGTCATCACTGACTTGAGCATCGGAGTACCGCCACCAGGATTATCGGCCTGAGTCTCTAACTCTGTTTTGCAGGTCCGGGCATCTGAGCAAGATCCGGGGAGATGAGGGGCACGGTCCGGGGCCATCTACAGCTACAGGCCATAACGATCTTGGCGGCAATAGATTGGCATGCCAGGTAGGGGCGGGGCAGGTCACATTTCGATCCAACCCATTCCTCCTGCAAGTAGCTCACCGGGAGGATGGTGACAACATGAGCGAGAGAAGTCTCCACCAGCCATGCAGGAGATTCCCCTTCCCGTGGGGACCCGCATAGTTCAGAAGGGGAGCTCCTCGCTCCAGCTTAACCACCTCTGGTGGACACTCAGTTGGCCGCACTCGCCTAGCAGATGCAGATTCTCACTACAGTAGTGCACCAGCTCCAACACCAGCACCGGTCCTTGGCTATCCACTAGTAGCCTGGGACTCCCGCGACCCATGCCGCAGCACCCTGCAAGAGCCTGCATTCCTTCCACAGAAGGTCTTTGTAACTGCAGGCCACCACTGACCACCGGGATAGTCACCAGACCCCGACGAAGAGACAACGGGCCAGATCTGTCGATCGAGAGAGCCAGTCCCCGACCCTCGAGCGGGTAATAGCTAGAGCCCGCCGAGGTCGAAAAGGCAAGATCCCACGTCATTTGCCTCACATGTCACCTTCTCCAGCTCCGTCAGCCTCCGCGGAGGGTTCAACCGACGAGGCAATCAGGTGCATGGCAGAGAAGCGCATGAAGGAGAGGAGCGCAAGTTGGCGGAGCTATCCCACCAGTTTGCAAATCTGCAGGGCTTCGCTAGCGAGCTGGCGGGCTATGACGCCCGTCCCCCTTTCTCCCGAGAAGTCCAAGAGGAGTCGGTTCCGAGATGGTTACGCATGCTGCAGGTGGGTCCCTATGACGGGACCACCAATCCCCTGGATCATCTTGAGAGCTACAAGGCCTCATAAGAGTTCAGGGCATGACCAACGCCCTCCTCTGCGTCGCCTTTCCTGCCACTCTCTGAAGGTAGCTCGGGTATGGTTCACTCGCCTCAAACCGAAGAGCATCAGTTGCTTCGCTCAGCTGGAGCGAAAGTTCGTGGCTTACTTCAATGCCTGTCAGAAGGTGCCACGAGAGGTGGACATCCTCTTCTCCATCAAGCAGCAGGACCACAAGCTTTTACGGGACTATGTGGCCCGTTTCAAGGTTACCGCGCTGGAGATCTACAATCTTGATGAGCCAGTCACTATGCTGGTGTTGAAGAGAGGGCTCAGGACTTTCCGCCTGACCTACTCCCTTGACAAAAAGCCCCTAAGACTTATTCCAAGCTCCTCCTTCGAATCCAGAAGTACATCCGTACCGAGAAGGCGGACCATACGAGGAGGGAGTTGGATGGAAGGCCTCTGAAGAAGCCAGCTCCCGGGGAGACCTCTAGGATGCCGAAGACCAGACCAGCGGCACCGAACTTCTGCTAGAGGCCAAAGCCAAGAAGAGATCCCATCCCAAAAGAAAATTTCACTCCTCTCCTCGCCCCAAGGGTGAAGATTTTTATGGAGATCGAGGGTGAGTGCTATCTAAAGCGCCCACCTCTGCTGAAGCCATCCACCGGCCGCGATAGGATGAAATACTATCAATTTCACCATGACCACAACCACGACATCGAGGAATGCTGGCACCTCAAAAAGGAGATCGAAGAACTCATAAAGATGGGCTACCTCGGAAGGTTCGTAGGGAGCAGACCCCCTGCAGAACCTCAGGCACTCGCTGCTCTCCCTTCGGTTCCTACAATCGACAACCGCCCCACTGAGAAGCTAGTGGGGATGATATGTTGGGGAGTCGAGCGCGCTTTTAAGAAGGCCCGGGGTGGGAAAAATTTTGAGAATGTACTTCCCTTTATAAGGGGAGGGAGGGTTGAAAATAAAAATGTAAACAACAATGTCATAGTCGTCGAGATGACGATCGCAAAGCATCCTGTAAAATGCATCATGGTTGAAGTGGAAGCTCCATGGATGTACTTTTTTAGATGCTTTCTCCAGGATTAATTTATCCTCTGCTCAGCTCAGACCTATGCACATACCCCTTGTTGGTTTCACTGGTGACTCTGTAGGGGTCGAGGGGGAGATCACTCTCCCTGTTATTGCTGGGATGCCACCTCGGTAGAGTACCATAATGATGAATTTCATAGTTGTAAGGCTTCCCTCCGCCTACAACATGATTCTCGATTGACCCGAGCTTAACCTGCTCGATGAAGTCATTTCCACAAAGTGGCTGTTGGTATAGTTTCCAACTCCCTACGGTGTCGGGAAAATGAAGGGGGCACCTCAACCAATTCAACATTGCCTCCGAACTGTCCCCAGGGCCAAGGCTGCCGAGGACGACCCAAGTGCAGATGACCTCGATCAAAGGGCTCAGGACCCCAGAGGTGGCCCAGTCAAGCACCTGCTGTCGTATCCTCTTGGAATCGACCCGACGAAGATAGTGCAAATTGGGGCGCAGCTGCAAGATGATGAGCAAGCCCACCTACTGGAGTTTCTCTGGGTGAATGCCGACGTGTTTGCCTGGACAGCTGCTGACATGCTCGGAATCCCACCGGAGATCATCACTCATAGGCTGAGCATCGATCCAAAGTATCGTCCTGTGTGGTAAAAGAAAAGAAGTTTTGCTCCAGAAAGATAAAAAGCGATCAACGAGGACGTAGACAAACTCCTCGCGACCGGCTCATTCAGGAAGTGCAATATCCAAACTAGCTAGCAAATATGGTTATGGTGAAGAAGAATAATGAGAAGTGAAGGATCTATTTGGACTACACCGACCTCAACCGGGCTTGTCCGAAGGATAGCTTTTTTCTGCCGAAGATCGACCAGTTAGTGGATGGCACCTCGGGGCACCGCTTGCTCTCCTTTATGGATGCATTCTCTGATACAACCAGATCCGGATGCACCCTGACGACATGGAGCACACCGCTTTCATCACCGACCAAAGGACGTACTGCAACCGGATGATGCCGTTCAGTCACAAGAATGCTGGCACCACCTACCAGCGACTGGTCAATCGGATCTTTAAGGACCAGATTGGCAAAAACATGCAAGTCTATATGGACGACATGCTCGTTATGAGCAAGCCGAGATTAGACCATGTTGCCGACCTCACGGAAGCCTTCCACAACCTTCGAGAACACAAGATGAAGCTAAACCCGGCAAAGTGTTCTTTCGGTGTAGCAACGAGAAAATTCCTTCGCTTCATGGTGACCCAAAGAGGAACTGAGACGAACTCGGAGAAGGTCCAGGCGATCATCGACATGAAGCATTTAACTTCGAAGAAGCAGGTGCAACGCCTGACGGGTCGGATCGCCGTGCTGAGCCGATTCATTTCGAGGTCGGCGGACTGCTGCCTTCCTTTCTTCAAGATGCTGCATAAGATGAACGACTTCACTCGACGGAGGAGTGCAAGGCGGCCTTCGAGGAGCTTAAATACTTCCTGGCATCACCACCATTGCTCTCCAAGCCAGAGATAGGAGAGGAGCTCTTGCTATACCTGGCGATCACCCCTGAAGCCGTCAGTTCGATCCTCATTCGTGTGGATCAGGACGGATCCTAGAAACCGGTGTACTACACCAGCAAGTTTCTCCGGGATGCCGAGATCAAGTACACCCGATCCGAAAAACTCAATTTTGCTCTTATCATGTCTGCTCAGCATCTCAGGTCATACTCCAAGCGCATCCGATCGTGGTCTTGATGGACCAGCCCCTGAGGGCCGTGCTCAGTCATCCTGACATATCCGGATGCTTGGCCAAATGGGCGCCGAAGCTCAGCAAGTTTGATATCGCGTCCCAACCAAGATCATCTCAGAAGGCCTGGGTGCTGGCTGACTTCCTGGTCAAGTGTGCGGGACTCACCGAAGAGCCAGAGCAGATGATCCCAGAGCACCAAGAGGAGCCCGGTGCTGGGAGGAGTTATGGATCCTCCATGTCGACGGCACATCCAATGCAGGCAAAAGCGGAGCAGGCCTCATCCTCGCTAATAGCGATGGAGTTGTAGCTGAATGCGCACTCCACTTCAAGTTTGCCGCAATAAATAACCAGGCGGAGTACGAGGCACTCATCATGGGCCTCAGGGTCTCCCGCAAGCTGGGCGTACAAAGCCTGAAGGTCTTCACTGACTCCTAACTAGTAGCCGGACAAGTCTCCGGAGAGTATGAAGCCAGAGATCCCCAGATGATGAAGTACTTGGAGCGGGTCCGCTTAAGCGCAACAGGTTTTCGACGCTTCTGCATCTCTCACACCCCCGTGGTGAGAATGCTCGCGCTGATAGACTGTCAAGACTTGCAACCTTACCGGACTCGTCACTAGGGCGCGCCCACATCGAGTACCACAAAAATCCAAGCAACGAAGCTCCCGCAGAGGTGCAGCAAGTCACCCCAGAGTCTAGCTAGATGGATAGGTACATCAGGTACATCACCGATGGCACCCTGCCGGAAGATCGAGCAGAGGTCGACCTTATCAAGAAAAAGGCCTCGCGGTTTGTCCTCATGGAAGGACAACTCTATCGCCGATCTTACTCCTATCCGCTCCTGAGATGCCTAAGACCCACGAAAGCTACCTTCATACTCCAAGAGATATACAAAGGCCTCTACGGGAACTACGTCAGGGGGAGGACTCTTGCATACAAGGCACTCTGACAAGGATACTACTGGAGACCATGAGAGAGGACGCGGCTGACTTCGTGAAGAAGTGTGACCGGTGCCAGCGCCACGTCCACATACAGCATCAACCAGCGGTGCCACTCTCCCAACTCTCCACCCCATGGCCTTTCGTCCAGTGGGGAATAGACATCCTAGGTCCATTTCTCCCTACATCAGGGCGACGGAAGTTCCTAATAGTGGCCATTGACTACTTCACCAAGTGGGTAGAAGTAGAGCCACTAGCACGGATCACGGAAGCCAAGGTCCACCAGTTTTTCTGGAAATCGATCATCTAACGCTTTGGGCTACCCCACACCATCATCACCGACAACAGTCGGCAGTTCGACAACCAGGATTTCAAAGAGTTTTGTACCGAGCTCGACATCCAGCATCGATTCACCTCGGTGGCTCACCCTCAGACCAACAAAGAAGCCGAGGTGACCAATCGAACCATTCTCCAAGGGCTCAGAACCAGGCTAGACCAAGCCAAGGGCAGGTGGGCAGAAGAACTCCCCAGCATTCTTTGGGCCTACCACACAACACCCAGAATGGCAACAGATGAAATGCCTTTCAACCTCACTTTCGGTGCAGAAGCTGTTATTCTAGTCAAGCTCGGCATTCCCACACTGCGGATACAGCAATACAATGAAGCAGAGAATCCGGCACACCTTCTTCTCAACCTGGACCTCCTCGAGGAACCAGGGACAATGCCTAACTCCGAGTGGCGGCTTACCGGTAGCGTGTAGCCCAGTACTACAATGCACGGGTAAAGTCGAAAGTCTTCTGCCCTGGCGACCTAGTGCTACGCCGAGCTGATGCATCCTAATCTCGAGAGTGTGGCAAGCTCTTACCAAACTGGGAAGGCCCCTATAAGGTGGTCGAGGCCCTCCCTCATGGAGCCTATTATCTAGCAAACCTGGATGGAGCCAGATTCCATACACATGGAATGCCTGCAACTTGAGAATATATTATCAGTAATGTAAAGTTTTCAATCCAACAATGATGATAATGATTCTCTTTGAGCAAATCACTCTTGCCTTGCAGGAACACTTCTGCTCGGAGCCCAGCTCTCCATTAGCAAAGCCTGGAGCCCAGCTCTCCGGCACTAAAGCCTGGAGCCCAGCTCTCCAGCACCAAAGCCCAGAGCCCATCTCTCCGGCACCAAAGCCTGGAGCCCAGCTCTCCAGTACCAAAGCCTGGAGCCCAGCTCTCCGGCACCAAAGCCTGGAGCCTAGCTTTCCAGCACTAAAGCCTAGAGCCCAGCTCTCCAACACTAAAGCCTGGAGCCCAGCTCTCCAGCACTGAAGCCCGAAGCCCAGCTCTCCGGCACCAAAGCCTGGAGCCCAGCTTTCCAATACTGAAGCCCGGAGCCCAGCTCTCTGGCACCAAAGCCTAGAGCCCAACTCTCCAGCACCGAAGCCCGGAGCCCAGCTCTCCAGCACCAAAGCCTGGAGCACAGCTCTCTAACACAGAAGCCTGGAGCCCAGCTCTCCGACACCAAAACCTGGAGCCCAGCTCTCTAGCACTAAAGCCTGGAGCCCAGCTCTCTAGCACTAAAGCCCAGAGCCCAGCTCTCCGGCACCGAAGCCCGAAGCCCAGCTCTCCAGCACAGAAACTCGAAGCCCAGCTCTCCAACGCTGAAGCCAGAGCCCAGCTCTTCGACACCAAAGCCCAGCACCTCATAGACAACTGGTGAGGTCAACACACTCCACCTCTAGGTTCCGCCTTACTGTGCATGCTCGGAGCTAGTCCCAGCCGAAGCCTAATAGACCTCTTCAAGTAAAAGCCCGAAGTCCTATGACTACTTCACCCACGAAGTGTAAGTAGCTCAACGAACCAAGAAACCCCTCTTAACTATCTTGCATGCTCGACGCCCACATAAGCAACATGCACGCGGGCAGCTAAGGAGCGAGGGGAATGAGCTTGACAAAGTTCAATAAAAAAAAAGAGAGAGAAAAGAAAAAGAAGAGCATAGATATGAATGATCAAGAAGGAGTTCTATTGATGCTTACTAAAGTTCTTACAAGTATCTCTCGGCCCCGATAGGCCGGGCAGCCCAGAGCATAAAGGAAAAGAAATGAGAAAACTACTAGGACCCCTACCCTACTCGGCCGTCCCCTTCCCGTGATGGTGTTCGATCAGGGCGACGTCATCTGGAGCCTCTGGTAGCGGTGCCCCATCTTCGGTGGCCTCCAATGGTGGGGCTGGCTCGGTGGCAGCTGGCTCCTCTGTCATGCCCGGGAGTCTCAGTCTGCTCAATTGTTCATCTGGGATGAGACCCCCCTCCTGGGATCGATAGTACATGAATCCCTTATGGAAGGAGTCTGTCGCAGCCTCTCGAAACTCGGCCTCGAATTTGCAGGAGGCCTTGTAGTCAGCCACCGCCTCTGCGGCCCTCTTCCTGACAACCCCGACCTGGTAGATCACCTCGGCCACCTTTTTCTCCGCAACCTCCACCGAGCAAACCGCTGCGAAGGTCTTCTCTTCCGCCCCTGCAGCCTTTTTCTTGGTGATAGTGGCTCAATCCTTTGCCGCCTCCAGTTTTGCCAGGAGGGACCAAGCCCGTCCCATCTCGTGGGTGACCTCGGCATCGAGCTCTTTAAGCCTGCCTCCTTGACCTTGAGCTCTTCCGACTTGCCCCTGGACCGACTTCCTTCCTGGTCCAGGGACTCTTCAAGCTCCTTGATCTGCCTTTCGGCCCTGGCGGTCTCACCGCAGAGTTCCTTGACCTTCATAGAGGCATCCCAGGCATCACTGGTTCTCCACTTTACCTCCTCCTTCATGGATTCGAGCTCTGCTCCCTGTAGCCTATCCCTCTTGGCCCAGGTTCGGCAATAATCCCTGATAAAGAGGAGCTCGGTGCCAAGCTACACCAGAAAAAAATGTCAGTCTCAAAGATAAGCTAAGAAGAGCAAGGCAAAGCAAAATGAGGAAACACTCACCAAGTAGAGCTGGGAGAAGGTGATGTCGATGGTGTCACCAAGGAGCTTTCCTGCCTTCTCCCACCGGTCGCATGATTGGACGGTAAAGTCCATCATATGCTCGGCAAGCTTCTGGTCCCGAACAAGGGAGACGTTCGAAGCCAACTTGAAGGAAACCCTGCAGTAGTCCCACTCCTTCATGCCTGCTACCGACGCGGGATCATTTGTCCCTCCTTCTGGGAAAGTGTCTGGGGTGCACTGGGAGCTCGGCGCCACTTCAGACTATGCCACTACTGCTGGCTTGGCCACCTACTGCTCCTCCTCCTCGACCTCAATGACCTCCAGAGGAGGAGACATCACCACGACAGCGATCGCAGCTAATCTAGCCCGGACTACCACTCGGGCTCCTAGACCGGGGGTGGATCGACTTGCCTCGGCACTTCGAGACTGAGCACGATGATCCTACTCGGCTCGAGAGCCAGCTCTGTCACCCTCCTATCCAGCTCAGGATCAGGCAGTGCCACTCTCCTACTTGGCTCTGCTAGTGCAGCGGGAGCAGTCCTCGCATTGCCCTCCACACGAGCCCTCTTTGAAGGAGACTTGCTGGCCCCCTCCGACGCACCCCTCTTTTGGGAGAATGAGAGGAGATCATCTAAGGAGAATTTCATACCTGCATAGAGGAAAGTGTTAGTTCCGAGCTCGGAGAACCAAGGAGTAAGCATAAGGAGATGGTGCCCGAGCCGAACTCACCCAACTATTGAATTGGGCTGACCCCGGTCTCAAACAGATTCTGCTCCGATAATAGAACCTCAAGGGATGGGACCTCATCTACACGAAGCTGGTCATAGATTTTCCAAATAGCCAATTCGACCGCAGAGTCCCGATTTGGGATCCGATCCGGGTCGCTCCAAGCCCAGTCGACCCCCTCTACCGAAGCGAAGAAGTACTTGCTCTTCCATCCTTTAATGGAAGAGGGGAGCTCAAATTTCAGGCCTCTCAGACGAGAAGAGATGGACCACCACCCCTCTTCGGAAGGGTGGCGTTTTAGGATGAAAAATGTCCTGAACAAGAAAAAATGGGCAACAATCCCAGAAAAATGGCAAAGGACTACAAAGCAAAAGATTGTCCGTACAATGTTGGGAACAAGTTGAGCATGGACAAGGCGGTAGTGGCTCAAAACCGAAAGAAAGAAGGGATGGAAAGGAAATCGGAGGTCCCATGCGAGTGTCTCCTCGTAGAGGGCAATTCGACATGGGCCACTAGAAGTGACCCGCTCCCCAGGTCGAGGTATTGAAAGCTGGATAGAGTCTGGGACACCATAGGTCTCTCAGATAGTTGCCAGTTCCTCGATGAAGATCATTGAAACGACCCCATCGGGACCTGTCGATCGAGCAGGTTCGGGGACTGGTTCAGGTGGAGGAGGAGGTGGAAGATTGGTTGAAGGCTCCCTAATTACTATCCCTCGGGGTGTAGGCCTTCTACTGAACTCAAAGCATGCCGCTTCCTCCTCCTCATCGAAGGAGGAGGTGACCTCAGCCGGGAGGGCCCGGCCTTGCTCTGCTTGGTCGTGGGGCGAAAACCTGGACCGAAGCAGGACATAGTAAAGAAGAAGATGAAGAGGAATGAAGAATAAGAAGCAGAAAGCAAAGGCAAACGAGATCCGGGGAGGTCTGGTCCCCAGAATGAAGCTCTGCCTAGCCGGAAGAAGGAGAAGGGGACGAACCTGGTTAACTGTGGAGAACAAGGGCAACCGGAGAAGAAGAAGGGTGCCGGTATGATGGCGGGCACGCGAAGTTTGAAAGAAGAAGTATTTTGAAAAAGACTGCCTTTCTTTTCAAGGTGACCAGATGCCTGACCATACCGTTGCTGCACCCCCATTGATGGATCTGCACCACAAGTCAGCGATCGACGAAGGAAGCACCTCGTTTCAGTCATGGTCGCTCTGAATCCCGTGCCAGCAATAAGTATTTCTCGGACGTGACCACGTGTCTCCCCCGTATTGGCTTGAAAAATTGTCTAACGAAGCACCACCGATCATGGCTATTATTATGCTGGATTCTTGCCTTTCCATATCAGCACCGCATTAACTCCGTTCGCCCCGAGCGCTGCATGCCAACGGGACTTGAGAGTGGGGGGCAAATGATGTGGCAGGATCACTGACATGGAACCCATGTCAGATTCCATTGAGCAACATGGCGAACGAAGCTGCCACGTGGGATGCCTCTGCCCGGACTCCTTCGCCCGGCCATGCTCCCTTCGGGTCGAGATGCCGAGGCCAAAGTCGAGCTCTATCCTCCTTCACCTGACCGCACTCCCTTTGGATCGAGATGCCGAGGTCAAAGTCGAGCTCCGCTCTCCTTCACCCGGCCGCACTCCCTTCAGGTCGAGACGCCGAGGCCGAAGTTGAGCTCTGTCCTCCTTCGCCCGGTCGCGTTCCCTTCATGTCGAGACACCAAGGCCGAAGTCAAGCTCCGCCCTCCTTTGCTCGGCCACGCTACCTTCGGGTCGAGACATCGAGGCCGAAGTCGAGCTCCGCCCTCCTTTGCTCGGCCGCGCTACCTTCGGGTCGAGACACCGAAGCTTAAATCAAGCTCCGCCCTCCTTTGCCCAGTCATGCTCCTTTCGGGTTAAGATTCCATGGTCGAAGTCGAGCTCCGCCTCTCCATATCAGCTCCATCTCAGACGAGGAGATCTGCTACTAAAGGAAGTTGCCACTCTCCCAGGACGGTGGCTCGGTGCCCGAAGACCATGAGAGGATGCCTGCCAGCCCGCGATGATGGTTCCAGTCATTACTTACACCAAAATGGGAAGAGACCCCCGATCAAGGCCCTGCGCTCCTCACCAACCGTCTGTGCCCCCCAAAAGAGGAAGTCAACCAGCAGATCCAGATCCAAAAGGTGGCAGCCCGCTGATCGAGGCCCTACCATGTTTCCAGAAGTAGAGCGATCAAAAGGAATGTCAGCGCATGCGGTACCATTCCCTTTCACAAATGGAGAAAGGCATCCCACACACGGCACCAGGTGACACCGCATGCACCAGCAAACGGTGCGAGGATCCCAAGGCAAGTACCTGGCAATCCCCCAGTGGCTTAAAAGAACTTTCCATGGTTCCAGAAAGGAGGTAAGCAATCATAAATGTAGTTGAGCGAAGGGGAAGCAAGCCAAGCACACAGGAGAGCACCAAACTAGCCTGAGAATTCCATGCTACTGGAGACTCGCAGGAAAGGTCTTAATGGACACAGCCATTTCAGCTCCAGCTCTCCTCAGCCGGCACTTCCCTTGCTTCGCGTTCAACTTCACTACACTCTTCTAGTTCATTATACTCTCCTCCTAGCGTGGAGTCCACCCGTAAGGCTCGACAGGGAGGATTTGTTCTCCTAGGTCATCACTTACTTGAGCATCGGAGTGCCCACGCCAAGATTACCGGCCGGGTCTCTAACTCTTTTTGCAGGTTCGGGCATCCGAGCAAGATCCAGGGAGATGAGGGGCGCGGTCCGGGGCCATCTACAGCTACAGGCCACGACGATCTTGGCGACAATGATAATAATATTTTTAAATCCTAGAATAGCATGCTTGCCCAGTGTATTTTATTGATTCAGGCTAATCATCATAGAGTACTCTATGAACGATTTTCTGTCATGATGACAAGATTTCCTGATTGGCCCTGTCCTTTTGATGTTATGGGGGATGCATTAAATTTAATCATCTATTGGACTCCCTCATAATATCCCCTATCCTTTTGATGTTATGGGGGATGCATTAAATTTAATCATCTATTGGACTGTCTTATAATATCCGGCTGAAGATGTTAAACTTAGTGTTTGTTGGGAAGCAACCCGACAATCTCATTTTTTTCTTCTTTAGTATAATTACAGGAACATTAGATGGACGTACAATAGTCCAATACTTCACGAGCCCACTACTTCATGAAGCCTTCTTTAACTACTAAAGCACATCCACTCCAGGTGTACTCTTTTCTATTCCTTTTTATATATTGCACCCTTTATTTTCCTTCTCCATTGAGGACAATGTTAATTAAGTTGGGGGGAGAATAACTAATCTAATTAAGTCCTCAAGTATGACCAGAAGTAATTGGTTTTGTATCCAAATTTTATCTCGATTTGAAGTTAATTAGGCACCCTAATCAATGATTGATTAACAGCCTAAATAGTTTTAGAGATACTAAGAAGCAAATCACTAAGAAAACCTGACAAATGGTAGGGTGTTAATCAAATTAAATTTTGGAAGTGATTCCAGAACTCTCTCCTTTTTTATCTCAATAAAGAATTTGCTTATTGAGAGTTAGGATAGAAATATTGAAAAGTCCTAAAAAAAGAGAGTCAGTCTAATCTCATAGCTCTTCTCAAACTCTTACTGAGTAACCGGGTCCCTTCGTCTAAGTAAGCATTATGGTTTGCATCAAAAGGTGAGAAGGTCAAGGATCTGTTAAGCAATGGCACCCTATTGAGTAACCGGGCCCCTTTGCCTAAGTAAGCATTATGGTTCGCGTCAAAAAATGAGGATGCTAATATTTAAGAGGTCAAGACATTGCACTGGACTTCTAAAAAAAAAGACAGAAAAAGAAGAACAAAAGAAAGAACAAAAGGAATAAAGTATAAAAAGATAACAAACCCAACTCAAATTAAGTCAGAGGATCTATAGAGTAAATTGGGGAGATAGTAAGGAAGACCTCTAAAGATTTCTATGGTCAACACTCAACCACTAATTGGGTTGACTCAATGATCCAATGAAGTACCTCTTTAATGGTATGGCTAAGTATTAACTGCCTTTAGGATTGCCTAAGTGTCACAGAGTGAGTGTTTTCTTACTCAAACACTCGTGCAGCACCCCAGCATGCCACACACAAAGACCAACCCTCTTGAGTCCTTCACTCGAACATACAGATAAACATGCAGCAATCCAGCCACATAGCCAAGCATGCATCTCAATGCCCCTGCCAGCAACACCATTGAACTGAATTCATGCGACACCCTCGAGTGCCCACAAGCAACCTGGCCCTTAGGTCAATTGCAATGCTCATGTGCACTTATGTTCCATAACATTAGACTCTTCCCAAGAGTGCTCCGCAACTCAACACCTCTGTGCCGATCTGATGGCTTTGTCCCTGAAGCCAAGTACTGCTCATCCAAGATGTCCTAATCTTTGAGTACTTTCATGTCATGACATAACCACTGTCACTGATCTGCAAGCCACTATGCCGCCCTTCAGGAATACACAAACCAATCTCACATGACACGATCATGCAGAGCAGAGTGCCTCTGCTCTGCATGAGACTCGGGTAAACCATCTCCAGTGTTGCCTAGCCGACCCGCCAAGCCGACACGCCACATACTCCATAGAGCCACAAATGATCGGACACGTTCCAAAGCTCTCCTGGGTTCTGCCTCTCCCAGCTCCCCTACAAACTCTCATGCTTCGATCCCGGTCTTGCATCCTTAGCATGCCTTTCCATCAATGGCCATACCACTCGATAAAGTTCACAGCCTGTTCGCACATCACTACGCATTGCCATGACTCTAAAGATCCACGACCATACCACCCAACATTCTATGTCCTGGGCTTGTTCGCCACCTATGCACTGTCATGATATTGGCATCCAAGTCTGCCCATCAAGTAAATATCTTTGATCGGCTGGTCCTTACATCCCGCTGACCTCTCCTCGGCATGACCCACTTGGTCACCCTTGATTTTTGGCCCAGCTCCAAGGCATATATCCAATCAAACTTTTATAAGCCACACTTTAACTACATGGCTGACCGGCTCCCATGGATCCCCGCAAGACATCATCCATGCCAATGCTCTCGAGACTTGCTTGTTAAGGTAGGCCAAGCCCTTGCTGACTAGATCATCTATCGCCTCTTTACTCCACCACAGAGATCAAGAATGCATAGAGTAGCCCAGACAATTCCTCGAGGCTCGATCTTTCAAAATTCCCATCCCTGCACAATGTGGCTAACTCGTCCGACCAACATTACCCTAAATGTCTCCATGCGAGCCCATCCGAGCGTGGCACCACCTTGCCTTGCAACTGTTCTATGATGGACCCATATCTTACAGGCTTGGGAGAGTCAGGAATATGGCTAAAGTTCCGCATCCCTCCTCAAAACCAAGAGGATTTCTCGAGTCACAACATATGTCTTTGCGAACCACTGCCATGCCGAATATCAAGCTTCCCGAGCCCCCCGATATTATGCCACGACTATGCCATTCCATGGAGAACCATTACTCCCTTCACTACCCCAACGATGCATTCAGCTAAACTCCACCCCTAGGGTTCCAAGGTATCGAAGAGCATTACAAATTCTTTGCCAAGCCAACCCTTCGCAGCACCATGCCACGCCCATGCTGGCACCCCCTGCAACGAGCCAAAGGCTAAGTCCGTGACAATTCTCCCCCACTCAAACTGTTGACATCCTCGTCGGCATCCAAACCACTACTTGGAATATTGGTCGCCACGACCAAAGTCTATTGCAGCCACTACAACCGTGGCTCCTCAAGTCAAAGCTCCACGGCCTTGGTGTCTTTGATCCTTTCTCCACCATTGAGAATCCATCAACCACACCACACTAACTCTTCCATAGAGCTCATGAACTAATGTCGGCCTCTGCCCTTGATGTCCCCACGGTCCTCTGACCTTCTAAATTGCATGGTACTCCTCGAACTCTTCCAAGGCTTGACTTTTGATTGCCCTAATCTGAGAGCAGCCACTATATCTTCTAAGCTCTTTGCGATCCTTTGACCATCCAATTTCTTGGTACTCCTGGAACTCCTCCAAGGCTTGACTCCCGATTGTCCTAATCTGAGTGTGGCCACTGCGTCCACCAAGCTCCTTTGATGATCTTCTTACCATCAACTTTGGCTGAAAATCCTTGCAGCACTCCTCGGACTCTTCCAAGGCTTAACTCCCGATACTCCTAATCTGAGAGCGGCCACTACTTCTACCAAAGAATCCATCTTATGCTCACTTCTAGCAATACAAAATGGCACACCTTGGACTGCTTCCAAGGCTTAACTCTTGTCCAACTGGATCTAGAAGCGGCCAACCCCATGAGTCACCCTTGGCAACTCATCCTCAAGTGCTTGGTCTTGCTTCATACCCACCTTGCAGTCCTGTGATAATTCCGACCTTTTTGTTTAGCACCATGCCTTCGGACCTTCCACAATCCACACTGCACCGATGCCAAGTACTAATAAGTCACCTCCATTTCTCTGCATTGTCACATACCAATGCAAATCCATAGCTACTACCAAGCGGGATCCTGATATCCGATCAAGGCCACTTTCCACCTTGCTCGAGTCCCTCGACATAACAGTCTTCACTCTGAGCACCAAGTGTCTGCCTCTGTAGAACTACTGCACATGCTACTTCCCGATCTACTCAGCCTATCTTGACTGCCTCTTGTGTCTTCACCTCGAGTCCAAAGTACCAGCATAAGGCTACCCTACTGGCCTGACATCTAAGCCTCCAATACCTTATCCTCTTGTGCCTCTTGTGTCTTCACTCCTCTGACTCCAGTACCTCGACACCCTCTTGCATCTGACATCTAAGCCTGATAGTGCCTCATAGCATGTCCAATACCAATGCCTTCACCTGGCAAATCTTCCACTATCTTTAGTACCTCGACTTTCCATGCGTTCACCCTGAGAGCAGTTCCACTGAAGTTCAATTCAAATTTGTCATTCAAGTGCTTCCGTGCCATAGTCGCCCACACAAGAGATGGCTCTTTCCAATGTCCCACATCTTTGTGCACTTGGGGCCCTCGACTCTCCAAGTCTTTGCCTCAGCCTGCACATATAAGATTCATATGCTACATCCTCCTTTGCACTGCAGACACATCCTAGTACCTCAATCCATATCCCTAGCTTTTGCCTCTGTAGAAATTCTAGTCTCTCGAGATGCTCTGCCATGTACTTTGTATATAGCCTAGCTGCTTTAGCATTCACATGCACTCTTCACCCTAAATTCCATCATTAGCCCTAATTGGTGGACTTTCACATTCACGGGCTTCCATCCACACATGCAATTGATGCGCAACCTTAAGCATTCAACACCGAGCACATCACCATTACAACATGCTCCTCCACTCTAAGTCGTTGATACCCATAATAGACTCAAACATCCAGCTCCTCTGATACTGGACTTCCAGCTCTTTCTGGATCTTTTCCTGCTTTGGATACCCCCATATCAGTAGCTGTAATTAGCACAATGTCGACCATCGACAGAGCAACCTTTGCTCTGATACTACTTGTCATGGGGTGAGTGTTTTCTTGCTTAAACATCCGTGCGGCACCCCGGCATGCCACACACCAAGGCCAGCCCTCCCGAGTCCTTCTCTCGGATATACAGATAAACATGCAGCAACCTAACCACATAGCCAAGCATGTACCTCAATGCCCCTGCCCAACAACACTGTTGAACAAAATTCATGCAACACCCTCAAGTGCCTGCAAGCAACCTGTCCCTCAGGTCAACTGCAACGCTCATGTGAACTTCCATGCCATAACATCAAACTATTTCCAAGAGTGCTCCGCAACTCAACACCTCTGTGCCGACCTGATGGCTTTGCCCCTAAAGCCAAGTACTGCCCACCCAAGATATCCTAATCTCTGAGTACTTTCATGTCATGACATAACCACTGTGTCACTGATCCACAAGCTACCATGCTGCCCTTCAGGAATACACAGACCAATCTCACATGACACAATCATGCAATACCTCTGCTCTCCCATGTTCTAGCCGACCCACCAAGCCGACATGCCACATACTCCATAAAGCCACAAATGATCAGATATGTCCAAAGCTCTCCCGGGTTCTACCTCTCCCAGCTCCCCAACAAGCTCTTACCCTATGATCCCGATCTTGCATCCTTAGCATGCCTTCCCATCAATGGCCATACCACTCGACAATGTTCATTGCATATTCGCACATCACTACACATTGCCACGGCTCTAAAGACCCATGACCATACCGCCCAACATTTTATGTCCTTGGCTTATTTGCAACTTGTGCACTACCATGATATTAGCATCCAAGTCTACCCATCAAGTAAATATCTTCAACTGGCTGGTCCTTGCATCTCGCTGTTCTCTCCTTGGCATGACCTACTTGGTCACCCTTGATCCCTGGCCCAGCTCCAAGGCATATATCCGATCAAACTTCTATAAGCCACACTTTAACTCATGGCTGACCGACTCCCATGGATCCCTACAAGACATCATCCATGCTAATGCTCATGAGACTTGCCTATCATGGTAGGCCAAACCCTTGCCCAACTAGATCCTCTGTCACTTCTTTGCTCCACCATAGAGATCAAGAATGCATAGAGTAGCCCGAACAATTTCTCGAGACTCAATCTCTCAAAAATCTCCATCCCCGCATAATATGGCCAACTCGTCCGACCAACATTGCCCCGAATGTCTCCATGCGAGCTCATCTGGGCATGGCACCACCTTGCCCTGCAACTATGCCATAACGGACCCTATCCTACGGGCCCGGGAGAGTCGGAAATATGGCCAAAGCCCGCATCCCTCCTTAAAACCAAGAAGATTCCTTGAGTCACAACATATATCTTAGCGAACCACCGCCATGCCGAATATCAAGCTTCCCGAGCCCCCCGATATCATGCCATGACTATGCCATTTCATGGTGAACCATTACTCCCCTCACTATCCCAACGAGGCATCCAGCTAAACTCCACCCCTAGGATTCCAAGGTATCGAGGAGCATTGCAAATTCTTTGCCAAGCCAATCTTTTGCAGCACCATGCCATGCCCATGCTGGCACCTCCTACGACGAGCCAAAGGCAAGTCCATGACATAGTCAACTTTCAATTCAAGGATGAGTCTATATACATAGCTAATTCATCCGCTTTACTCGAGGACGAGCAAAGTTCAAGTTGGAAGGTATGATAATTATATTATATATATATAAATATTAATTTAATAATTAAATTATATTTATTTATATTAAATTGATACTTTTATATATCATTTACATGAAAGAAGATCGTCATTGCGAAGAGCTCGATTTTTAGAGTCCAACGGCATAGACAACACTCAAATCGAAGTTCAATTAAGCCTGGAATCAGCATTTGAATTTTAATAAAGAAATCACACGATTATTAAGACAGACAATCCACCATGGACCGACTGCTTGGTCTACAAAGATAGCCAGTGGTCCATAACTGCCATGACTATTGGTCCACAGGGCTGATTCGTGGACCACCGGCCATCAAAGACCCCCCTTTCATCGAAGAAGCTGTCCGGTCGCCATCCATTACCGGAGAACCTCCTGAGAGCTCCACCATGGCCGGAGGAGATGTCGAGAGATCCATTTTTCTGGCCAGCCACTCCTCCCTCTATTCGATCACCATCAACCCCATCTTCCCCGTACCACCAGTCATTGCCTCCTATACCGACGTCGCCATCTTCTCCCCTGCCATCGATCACCAAAGAAGCAGCTCAAGCACCATCAGCCATTTTCCTGCTCCTCGATTTGTCACCCATCACTGCCACCATGCCATAGCCTCCTCATCACCACCAGTCACCTTCACTGCTCTTCTTCTCTGCCCATTGCTGCCCATGGTCAAAGGGGATGCCAAGTCCTTGCCACCGGCTGTAAAAGCCATGCCACGGCCATTCCCAAGCCCGTGCCCCTTCTTTGTTCTCTATTATTTGTTCAGCCACTTTCACCGCCCACCATCGCCACTACCATCGCCTGCCGCCTCTCGCCACCATGCTCGATCGAGAGGAGTCGAAGTCCAAGTTTGATCTCATAGATTCAGGGATTTGGAGTCGCGAGAGTCCTATTCGAACTCCGTTTGCCAGAGAAGGAAAAAGAGAGTCGATCAGTCCATCATGATACACATCGGATGCTGAGAATTCTTCTCACTATATATTATCGATCTAGAACCCGATTAAGTCCAAATTTGATTGAGATGAAGTCCTGGATGAGCTCTATTTAAAGGACCCTTGTGCTAGAAAGAAATCATCTTGGAGAGAGGAGTATGGTACAGGATAGGAGGTCTAGTTTTGGATTGCAGGTTGGCTTCTAAGAGTGAGGCTTCTTAAAGGAGAAGCTATGCCTTCTATGCCATCTTCTAGCCTATGTCGATCTCTAGATCAAGATCCAAGGAGGAAGAAGAAGATGAAGCCCAGTTCGCTCCACGAAGAACGATAGAAAAAGGGAACGTGACATTAACCGACTTCCCGACGAGGCTACGCCAATCGACTTCGGATACTTTGTTCCTGCTTCATTAGATATTCAATTATTATTTTTAATTTCTTAATATTGATTTCCTCTTTTAATTAATATAATATCTATTTTTATATACTTTAAATTTCTATTTTTAATTTTATTGCAAATAGATGCTAAAATCTGATTAGCAGATCGACCATACCCAACTTTTGATGTTCTTTCATATTTTTAATTTTTTTTGTATTCCCGACTTCGAACCATTTCCTTTCTTTGTAAAAATTAAAGATTTCAAATCATTTTAAACACCGCCTTCTCCGTGGATTCGATCCATGGATTCGACCCGACTTGTTGATGTTTATCTATTTTTTATTTATTAGAAGTCAGTTAATTTAAACTGATAACCACGGTATCTTAACGACAACATCACTGCCTATCACGTAGTCCTTGAGATGTTCTTCTTTCATCATGAGATGACTGGTCTTCTCTCTCCTCGCCTTCTTTCTCCTAATATGGATGATCGATAGGAAACTGTTCACCGCTATAATGAGAGTTGAAGAAAAGGGACCAGATTATTTTATATTTATACATACATATATCTCTCTCATCAAAAGACTAAAACATTAATTAGAGTTTCACTCCAGTTCTATTCGATCAATAAAATCAATTTTATCATGAATAATTTTTCTTAATCAATTAGACTCTGATTCAATATATATGGTTAACCCAAATAGTTGAATATAACTAAGTAGTAATTAGGCCACATATTAGATATTAAATCTAATACCCGATGCTAAGAAGGCTCCTTACGCAGCCATTTGCTCCGACTAGATTGGCCAAGGAAGTCGTGATGCCATCGGGGGGCATGCGAAGGTGCCCAACACTTCTTCCAAACATGCCCCTATTATAGTCACCTTCTCAACTACTTGGTAGCCTAATCGATGGGAATAGCTATCCTAGTTCCATAACAAGAGCAGTGGCAATTTTCAATAACTCCCATACCAAGATGGAGTTCATTTTCATAGATGACCCTCCCCTTGTGGGGGAGAATTCTTTCATTGTGAACCAGACCCAAGGATACTATCCCTTTGACATCTTTAAGAGCCAAGAAGGTGAAGGAAGTGGGACGGTCTCCGAGAAGCAACCATGTCATTCCATTTATAGGTTGATCGAACAAGGGAGCACCTCTCCATTACCTAGACATCACAAACTCACATGCTAAGTGTTATATGAAGGCCACGCCCTCCATCGAGAAGGTACCCCAGGTACCCGACTTCAAAAACAATCCATTTCGATAATTGAAACTTTAAAATCTATCCAATTCATCAAAAGAAAGGTTATAATGATTAGCAGGATAATAAATACCCGTATTCATATATTTTGTATACAAGATATCATGATTTTATTAAAATGTACATTCGATAAGCATTTTGACTACATGATGTCATAATTTAAATACATAATATTATAATTTCACTAAAATATGCCTTCGGCAATTATGTTGAGTACACGATGTTATAATTTTATCACTAGATATTATATTTTAATACAAGATGTCATAATTTTAAAATAAGATGTCATAATTTGATCAAAATATGCCTCAAACAAGTATTTTGATTATATGATGTCATAATTTAGCCTCAGAATATCATAATTTTAATAAAGATCTCATAATTTTATTGAAATATACCTTCAGAAAGTATTTTGACCATAGGATGTCATAATTTTGTCACAAGATATCATAATTATAACATAGGATATCATAAATTCATCGAAATATACCTTCGAAAAGTATTTTGAGTACAAGATCTCATTATTTTAATACAAAATATCATAATCAAGATATATGATGCTATAATTTTATCAAAATGTTTATTTAGAATATCCAAAATATCATAATTTGGATATAGTGTATCATGATTTTCTTAAAACGGGTCTTCAAGATGTTATTTAACCATAGGATGTCATAATTTAACATAGAATATTATAATTTTAAAATAGGATATCATAATTTAATCAAAATATGCCTTCAACAAGTACTTTGAGTATAGGATGTTATAATTTAGCCCCAAGATGTCATAATTTTAATATAAAATATCATAATTTCATCAAAATGTACTTTTAAGAAGTATTTTGATCATAGGATATCATAATTTTATCATAGGATATTATAATTTTAACACAGAATGTCATGATTTCATCAAAATATACTTTTGAAAAGTATTTTGAGTGCAAGATATCATAATTTTAGTAGAAGATGTAATAATGAGAATACAAAGTATCATAATTTCATCAAAATATACCTTCGACAAATATTTTGATCACAAAATATCATAATTTTAGCTCAAGATGTCATAATTTCATCAAAATATATTTTTGAAAAGTAGTTTAAGTGCAAGATATCATAAATTAAGCATAAGATATAATAATCGAGATATAGGATCTCATAATTTTATCAAAATCTATTTCGACAAGTATTTTGATCACAATATATCATAATTTTAATACAGGATATCATAATATGATCACATGATGTCATAATTTTATTGAAATATTTCTTCGAAATGTATTTTAATCATATGATATCATAATTTTATCATAATGGGATATCATAATTTGATTATATTATACATTTGCCAAGTACTTTGAGTAAAGGATGTCATAATTTAGCTTCAAGATATTATAATTTTAATATAAGATATTATAATTTCATCGATATGTGCCTTTGCAAAGTATTTTGATCACGAAATATCATAATAGAGATATAGGATGTCATAATTTCATAAAAAATATCTTCAAGGAGCATTTTGGCTATAGGATGTCGATTACTAAGATATTATGATTAGGATATGGAATGTCATAATTTTATTTAAAATATGCATTCAAGAATTATTTTGGCTACAGAATATCAGAAATTGATCACATAATGTTATAATTGGGATACAGGATGTCATAATTTAATAAAAAAAATGCTTTTATAAAGTATTTTGGTTACGAGAAGGGATGCCATGACTTGATAACATGATATCATCATAGGGTTACAAGATATCATAATGTTATAAAAATATACATTTGAAAAGTATTTTAGCTATGGGATATCATAACTTGATAATAGGGTATCATGATCGGAATACCATATGTCATAATTTTATCAAAAATAGACCTTCAAAAAGTATTTTAACTACGAGATATTATAAGTTAACTATAAAGTAACATAATCGGGATACATTATGTCATAATTTAATAGAAAAGTATCTTCGAAAAGTATTTTAGCTACAAGATGTCATAACTTGACTACACGATATTATAATTAGGGTATTGAATGTCATAATTTCATAAAAAATATACCTTTGAAGAGTATTTTGGTTATGTGACATCGTAAATTAACCATAAAATATTATAATCAAGGTACATCATGTCATAATTTTATCAAAAATATAGCTTTGGATAGTATTGTGACTACAAGATATCATACTCGATCATAGGATCTTATAATCAGGGTACAGGATGTCATAATTTTATAAAAATGCATCTTCAGAATGTATTTTAGAATGTCATAACTTGATCACATAATATCTTAGTCAGGAGATATGATGTCATAATCTTATAATAAAAAGTATCTTCAGGAGGCATTTTGATTATGAGATGTTATAAGTTAGCCATAAAATGTCATAATCAGGGTATAAGATATTAAAATTTCACCAAAAATGTGCTTTATCTTGCTATATAGGTCCAGCCTCGAGTCCCAAAATAGGTTACTCCACATCCCTTGAGGCCTTTATCCTGCCATATGGGTCAAGCCCCTAGGCCAACACTATGATGGGTTTTCATTGTCCCTGAATCTAAAGAAAGTCTTTGTCATCCGAGGGCTAAGGTTGTATCTTTCATGCAAAGGAAATATTCATATTCATTCGAACAATGTCTCTTATGGATCGCGTAATAGCTGTTATGAGAAATGTGTAGTGGATAAATTGAGAAGTTTGGATTGCTCAAGAGCCATGCGAGGTGCCATCCAATTGACATCACAAAATAACATCAATCACTATTTCGCGCGAAAGATACAACCTGGAGCTATCGCCCAGAGGCATCCTCCTCCCTGTTTATGCTGGGGTCTTTGAGTCACCAAACCTTCTCAAATGAAACTCTCGTTCTTTCTTGACTCTCAACTCCCCCCTCCCGGAAATCCTTCTATAATGTTAGCATCCAAGAGGGCCCAAACACCCCCCCTGTGGGGTCTCTCCCATTTCCTCTCTTTGAACCAACCCCACCTCCTCCTAGACCTTCTCATCCTCAACTCAGACTACAATTCCCCTCCTCCCTCGATTCTGCCTTTGCCCACTAGTCTGTCTACCTCTCCCACCTGCCTCAGATACACTAAGAATATACTTTATACGTACATGTATGCATACATACATAGAGAGAGAGAGTTGGATTGCACACTTCAGTGTAACTTCTTGTTTTGAATCTTGGGCGTGTCAATCAAAATTCTAAATGTGCGAGTAAATCTTGAGGGAGATGCTTGGCTGCTCCATTTTAAGGTAGCCTAGTATTTGATTTGTTCCGCAGCCACAAACTGGGAAAGGAATCATCACCTATCAAATTATTGGAGAAGTGTTAAGCATACACATGTATGTGAATCAAGTAATACATGTCTCCCTTTTTAAGTGAATCTTATCCAACCAATTAGCATATTGATTATAGACTGGACTCGTACATTTTTAAGTTCCAAGTTCTGGAAAACCTACTATTGACTACAACCATTCTGGTAAAAGACAATGCTAAAAAAGACCTTTCCCGACGCTTTAAAGTGTCGCTAAAAACCATCCCAATGCTTTAAAAAGCATCGCAAAAACATCTAGAATGCAGGCATGGAGAAAATCTTTGCCGATGCATGTGGAACAGACTCACATGTAACTCTTAGATCCCGATGTATGGGGAACAGACATAGCTGCTCATGCAGCTCTACCAATATCAAAATATATCTGCAAAATCAAATAACTAACTTTTTATAAACTAAAAGTAAAGTATATATATATATATATATATATGTATAATGTGCAATATAAATCTAATATTTTGATAAAGTTGTTTAATATATTGAATTAGAAGATACCTATCCCCTCTCGAAAAACTAATAATGAACCAACTTTATCTACTAATGAGGGGGTATATCAGGAGGACAAGTATGAACTACCTGCTCCTCATCATACCCGGTAACTTGTACTACACTTTGAAGGTATCTTGAACAAAATGTTAAGCACTCTTGAGCAATATATCCTTTTGCAATCGAACTCTCTAGATAGGCTTTGTTTCGAACATAATATTTCAATCGTACAAGATACCTACAAGAATTAAAAATTTATCTATACATCATTATGATGCTACTTTTATCAAAAGTATATACAGATTAAAAATTGATAATAAACCTCTCAATAGGATGCATCCACCTATACTGTACCGGTCCAGCAAGCTTGAATTCAGAAGCTAAGTAAATAAGTAGATGTACCATAATAATAAAAAATTCAGGTGAAAAAATATTCTTCATTTGACAAGTATAATCGTAACATCAGACTCCAACTGATCAAGCTCTCCAGGATCAACAACTTTTGAATAAAATGCCTTAAAAAATGATGATAATCGAATTATAACTGTAAGAACTTGTTTAGGCACTGATGATCTTGAAGCTATTGAAAAGATATCTTGTATCAATATGTGACCATCATGACTTTTGAGATTAGTAATTTTTCGATCTTTAAGATACATCTTAAAATGTTCGATGCATATCCATCAAGTACTTTTATATTTTTCAATACTATTAAAAAATTATCTTTTTCTTGAGCAGATATTGTATAAGATGTAGGAGGTAAATAAATTCTATTATTAGCAAGCATTTTGGGATGAAGCTCTTGTTGGATATCCAATTTTTTTAAATGCAGTCATACCTTCATATTGTCTTTGATTTTTCCATCAAGATTCAATAATATTCCAAGTAGATTATCACAAACATTCTTCTCTATATGCATGACATCAAGATTATGCCGAATAAGATTATGTTCCCAATAAGGCAAGTCAAATAAGATATTTCTTTTCTTCCATAAATATTTGCTAAGGTTGATTTGTAGATGCTATCTGTTCATTTCCTCATTTTAATTTTCAAAATAATTATCAAGATCTTCAAATACCCGTGCATCCATACTACCAGTATTCACTTCTTCTGACATTCCTTCATGATCATCCCTCCTTTTTTTAGAAGATTTTGAGAATTTACCATATATGTACCTAATAAAATCTATTTATTTACGAATATTAGTTCTAAAAGGTGAAATAGGTGCACATTCCAATTCTATAGTATCATCAAACAAATCTTTCTAAAATCGAAATGGATGATTTGGTTCTAACGATTGACGATATCCTATATAACAAATTTTTCTCCATGTTTTAACCAAATTGAATGTGTCGAATCTGCATAATAAGGATATGCAACCCATCCCTTTATATCCCAGTCAGATAAATTGGCATATGCTGAAAAATCATTAATGATCCATAACAAAGCTGCCCGTAGTTTAAATGTTTGACCATTGAAAGCATCAATTATATTGACACCTTACCATAACTGTTTAAATTTCTTTATTAAAGATTATAAAAAAATATCAATATCATTCCCTGGACTCTTATCACCTAGAATAACCATTGACAAGATAAGTGAGGATTGTTTCATGCACAGCCATGGTGGTAAATTGTATGGTATTAAAATAATTGGTCAAGTACTATATGTAGAATTTAGAGTCCGAAAAGGATTGAAGCCATCTAAAGCTAAACCTAACTGAACATTATGAATATCAGAGGCGAAATCAAAATACCTGATATTAAATGCTTTTCATGTTAAACTATCTACTGGATGTCTTAACATTCCATCCTTCGTACGCCCTGCATCATGCCATCTCATTAATGAAGCTATATTCGATGATGAATATAGCCTCCTCAATCGAGGAATAAGCGAAAAATAATATAATACATTCATCGATTTCTTTGTACGCCACAGTGTATATGTTCCATTCATTATGTCATCCTCATCTTCTTCATGAGTTATCCATTATGAAGATCTACATATATTGCATGACTCTCGATCATCATTTCCACCATGATATAATATATAATCTTTCGAACAACTATGAATTTTTTGATATCCAAGATCTAATTTGTTGATAACTTTCTTTGCTTGATAATAAGATGATGCTAAACCAGTACCTTCTGGAAATGCGTCCTTTAGTAAATTGAAAAGCATGGTAAAACTCTTTCTAGACTATCCATTCATATATTTTATATGGAATAAATATATAAGAAAAGATATCTTAGAAAATCTCAAACAGCCTGAATATAGTTATTCATCTGCATCTTTTATTAAATTATGATACCGAGCTGACTCAGTAGTTGATGGTTGCATCCGCTCCTCGACATATGTACGTTCCATGAATGTAGAACCCTCACATATTTCTGTTGTTTCATGTGTAGTACTCGAATATCCAAAGTTTTGAACACCATATCGAAAAGCATCTGTGATCAATCCCGTTATATCATCATCTCCTACAGAATTTTCTTGCATATCACTGAATCCAAGATCAGACGAGGGTTGATTACTTGATATTGGCAATATAAATTCTTCGTGAAAAATCTACTTAGTATAATTTCTTGCAAAACCATTCCATATTAAATATTCTTCAACGATTTGTGGATCTAGACAAGAACTGTTAACACATTATCGGTATAGACAAAAAATATTTTCATTCAAACTACTTTTATCCATACCAAATTTAATGAAATCATGAACTCCATCTAAATATTGTTTGATATTCTTTAGTTTATTTATCCAACTTTTATCCATGTTAGGATAAAATGATCGAATTGTCAAGTTATCTAAAAGCAAGAAAAATTTTTCAATCAATAATAATGCACAAGTAAAATTTTAAAAAAATATATGAAAAATAATATAACTTAACTAATAAATGCATCATATCATCAACTAATAGGTAAAGATAGATCCTATCCTATTCAAGAATTGCATTAATTATATAGGTCATTTACAGTAATCAAACGATACATAATAAGAGCTCTGAAAAAATTTTGACAGCATTTCCCTTTAGTTCTCTCCCATACGACTAAAGATATATAAGGAGAACTAAAAGAAAATACTATTCGAAATATATCTCGAACTTTACTCATATCACTTGATTATTATAAATATCTACAAAATATTTGCAATTCTTAAACTATCTAAACTGGATAATCAATTGACCACTATACATAATTCTCTCATCCATACAAAAAAAATATAAATGTACGGTTGCTATAGAATATGTACATTAATTAATGATAGGTCTATATTTTTATGCAATACAAGTTTTGTAAAAATATTTAAAAAATCATTATTGATCAAAGCAAAGGTATATATGGTATCAAAATGAAAGATTTGCAATAATAAACAAATACGATAACATTAGTATTATAAATATATCATGATAATGCGTAGCACAAAACTATAAACTAAATTTCAAGACAACAAAGTAGTCACATGAATCAATAAGATTCGAATAAACCTGCACTCCTCGAATAAATGGGATGGAACAAAGTCCTTCAACATATTTATGGAGTATCAACCATGTAGCATTTTCTAGAATAATTTGAAAATCCAGCATGTGATGAAACCCAATAAATTTATTGCTATCTGGCTTTTACTAATCCAAGACACAATCAAGCATTGAAAAAAGATTAGAAACAAAATAGAGGCTATATATTATTATATCTAGGATTAGAGGAAGACTAGTCCTACATGACAAGTTGGATGCTATGGCTTGGGATAGCATGGCAGAGGAAGAGTAACTACACGTAGGTGCTGCCTACCATTTTCCCTGTCGCATTACCAATCCTTTTTTTTTCAAATTTTTGGTTTTCAAGATTATTTGATCTTTAAATTATTATTTTAAGGATGTTTTTATATTTTTATCTAATATTAGTCTTAAGAGATTTTATGATTTCTTAACATATGCAATTATAATATTTTAATATATATTTATAATAATAATAAAATGATTTCATATTTTTGAACATGCAAATATATATCAAATTGATGTGAATTATAAAATACAATGTTATTATTTAGCTCCTCATGATGCATCTACACTGCCCGTAATTATAGGAATCTTATTTATGGTTAGAGCCTTGGATATAACCCTAACCTAGATATTGTGCCTATTCCAGCATTCGATAAATTAAGCTTCCTAAATAGCCATCCTAATATCGATCTTTTGTTTGATACTAGGCTAGTCATCCCTCTCCTATTTGAGGAAAAATTATATTAGCAAATGATGTGCATATGGGTCATATTCTGTCTATGTAGAACACGATCTAGTATATGATAAGGATCGAGATACATCTAGAGATTGTACTCTACATGTTAAAACATCACCTACAACAATACCATGTCTTGATCTACCTTGAGGGGCCTGTCTTCTAGTTATCATATCTTCACGGGCCTTGTGATGTGCATTATTGTCCTATTTAGCATGGCATGAGTGAAACATGACTCGTTGGTAAATTGACTCGAACTAGATGGTTGTCAGTCGTACGCATTGCCAGCCACTACCATCTCTAGTCATCAAATGTATCATCACTTGAATTGTTAGCATCATCACTTTATTAGATTGGGTCCCACATTAATCTCTTCTAAGTCCCTGTCATATCTCTGGGTGGATGTGTTAGACATAGAGACTTGCGATCCCAATGGGATCCCTCAACCTTCGTTTTAAGTAGGAGGTCATGGTGGTGGCTATTTAGGATGGAGCAACCAACTATTGGAATTTAGGAGTCTTGATCTCAGTCACATTAGAACTGTCAGTGGAACTAAATAGTTTGGTAATGATGACTTTCACCCTTACTTTCCAAGGGCATTGTAAAATGAAGATGGGACTGAGAATTCTCTTTAATGTATTTCCACAAGTGTTTAAACCATAGGATTTATTATAGTCTAATGCTTTGACTATGTGAAAGTGTATGGTGTTAGAGAAAGACAGGATGTTCAGTTGTTAAGCTATCAACAATAACCAATATGTTGGCAAAGTACCATCTCAAATAGGATGGAATATCAGTTGAGATTATGTAATTTGCATTGCAATCTTGGAATCTAGAGATTAGTTGAGATGCCTATCATTAAATATTTTCCGGTCCAAATTATCGATCGAATGTCTTAACATTCCGTCCTTCATATGACCTTGATCATACTATCTCATCGACAAAGATATCTTCAATGATGCATAGATCCTTTTCAATCTATAATCAATAACTAAAGTTAGCTAAGCATTACAAATAGAACTTTAGAAAGAAAAGTATATATATTCATTTAGTATTTATCATATTCACAATTAGGACATACAATATTTAGATGATTGTCATGCAAAGGCATTGCCAGTTCTAGCCGATATTCTCCCACAATATAGAATGAATTGTCATGGCCTGCTTTAGCTTTCAATTCAATGTGCTGTGTTGTTGTTTCGCTAAAGAAATTTGTGCATGAATTTGATGCAGTGGAAATTAATAAGATCATATGTCATCAAAAGCAATCCAAAAACTAAATGGAAGATTTCAGGATAAGATCCTGGTATTTATTGTGAACAAGAAAACACGTCTTTCTACAGATTTATTTAGGTCAAACTTATGAGATATGGTTTGGCCCTCTTTTATCATGCTGAACTTGATGGAGCCGAGCTTGGTTTGATTGATAACCCTGCTCAGGGGTATTCGTACTTACTGATGGGCCATTATGAGGTTCAAGGAATGTTATCAGCCCAAATTCTTTATTCCATTGGACAAGGCTATGAACTCTTGTCACTTTAGAAGTGTCAGGGAAAAAAAATTCTAACATAATCCCTGAAGTGGCCTATGTTCGAAAACCTATGCTTGGTGATATAGATATGCTATATAATTATGTGATTTTTTCTTGATTATCAAAATTTTAATATAAGCTAAAAATTGGAATCAACTATTTTTTTTGGAAATAATAAAATAGGATCCAAAATCCACATCTCCTATAGATTATATTTTCTTTTTAAAAAAAAACAACATTATGATCCTAATCTCTAATCTTTGCAAGGCTACGTATCTTTTCCCGTAATTTATCCTAGAATAAAACAAACAATTAAATCAGCATTAGAAGAGAAAAAGTAGGTGATTTCTAGATGACCTACATTGGATGATTATCTAAATAAGCACCAACTACATGCTAAATTCTCCACTTTGACCATTGTGCGAATCCCACTTCATAAAATCAGTACATCCTTGTCTATCATATTTGTGGATGATTTTTGACTGTATGAATTTTATTGAAGCTTAAGCTTTGAGTAAACATGTGTATCATATTTACTAATTCCAGACTTATTTCATTAATCAATGAAGTGTGTGTCATCCTCTTACCCTTTTATATATATATATAAAAGGTACCATTTGCTAGTGAGATAAACATAGGAAGAATGGAAGAGCAGTTCCTATAATTTATTAAATTTTGGCTAGAAAGAAAGAACTGCGACATAGTTGTGGGTGTGATGCCAAATACTCATAAACATTTCTTTTTAAAAAAAAACTATGGATAATGGCAACAAAAATCCACTCACCGGTCGGTGGTCGTGAGTTGTCATGCGACGTCGAAGCACCTAGAAGAGCGATAAAGGTTGGCCAACCTAAATCGATGATCAGCAGTGGTTGAAACAATAAGAGGGAAGAAGAGCCAAGATAGGGAAAGGGCTTTGTTCAGCTGAATCCAGCAACTTGCTGACCCTATCCAAGGTAGAAATGCTAGTCAATGGATCAACGCCAATGAGATATAAGGGTGGCAGTGAGAGGATCAACGCCGATAATAATGAAAACAATATGTTACAATATTTGTGAAATGGTGATAAGAAAAGGATTTTTTTCCATACCTTAGAACTTCTTCGTTTGTTGGACTTGGCAGTGGAAAACGAGGAATAAAGAACAGGATCCGCCAAGATCCGCCAAGAATGGAGGGATCAGAGGTGCCGGTCGAGAATGGAGGGAGGGAGAGAGGGAGTTGCTAGCAGTGGGAAGTGGTGCCGGAACCAGTGAAGAATGGAGGGAGGGAGGTGCCGACCACGTTAAGCAGTGCCAAAAGCAGTGGAGAATGGAGGGAGGGAGAGGGAGGTGCCAATGGCCGGAATAGGGTTAGGGATCGATCGATTGGAAGGGATAATGGGGAGCTCTGTGGAGAAGGGATTAAGAGAGACCTGTTGATACTTATGTCGTTAAAATCTTTCTATTTGCCGATGCTTTTAATGACGCTTAGAAAAGCATCGGCCGGCGAGCGGGACGTCCTGATGCTTCACTCTAGCATCGAGAAAAAATGATGGCCTTTTCACAATTTCGTTGTAGTGATTTAACGAGATGAGTGTAGTTTAGGTCCACCATGAATTGAAAATTAAGTTTTCATTTCTGGCTGCTCGCCATACATGGCAGGCTTTAAGATTGAAAAATGAATTTTATGAAAAAAATATATTTTTTTTGGTAAAAAAAATAAATTTGTGACAGCACACTTTTCAAAGAATTATGCATGGCAGACGGGCCAAAGTACAAGGCATCCCCAGGGCCAGGCTCACATTAGAATCAGGCCCATGGGCTCACCGTTTGAAAAACATTGCCCGTGAATGTTTAATAGTTATTCTTGCATATAAAACCCAGCTACGGTCCAAGATGTCGCTACGATGAGCACATGGTGTCCAACTTCTTACACTAAACATCCTTATTTACACCCACGATCTTATACGCCTCTCTCCCTCCCCCTTCCTCTCCAATTCCTTGCTCCATTAGACAGCTCTCACCCCTTTCAACCTCAACCATGCAACTTACAACCTTGGTTGAACAAACGTCGAGATGATTCGAGCTCGGTCTGGCAATGGACATGCGTTTTTACGAGACATTGGAGAACTCCAAAGTACATGGTCGTGCATCCGTGTCTATAGGGATGTAGCAAGCTATCAACGGAGTTTCTACGTTGCATGGGGGCACATACAGATGCTGTGCATAGCGGTGCATCAACTTAGATCATTTCATTGTACATGTAAATCCCAACAGAGGGTGAATGGCAGATGTGTGGCCACACACATGACATGTTCTATGTGCTAGAAAATATTCATGCCTCGGAGGACAAAGGATCGGCAAATACAAAAGTGCATGAACAACAAGTGTATGTTTTATGTTCTCTATGATTTTAAAAAATTGTCCATGTATCATCATGGTCACAATATTTAGTAGGGTATGAAGCATTTATTTCTTAGGAAGCATAAGATTTCCCCTTTTTTTTCTCCAGCCCCTTTTGTTTGGTCCATCAATTATCATGTACTGGAACTACGAATATCCCATTTGATTTCACCCAATAATCTTTGTCTGGTAGCAGGCATCAGTCGAGCATATTTCGTACCATGTTGGCACTGAACGATGATCAGAGAGTTCCATGTCTCCAATGGACAGCTGAGATGCAAATTCTTTACCTTGTAATCTACAAAACTACGAGCTTTCTGTGGCCCTGTTCAGGTGAGTGCTGAATCTTTATCTGTTGGTAGATTTCACTCTTGAGTATAGATTAATAGTGAGGCCATTTTGGCCTTGGCTTCACTGACCGTGACACATGTGGATACTATCTCAAAAGTACAGAGTCTCTGATCGTCTCAGTATTTGAGAGGCATTGTAGTGATACACAAGCCAGTGCTCGTACCTATGATATTAAGAAAGTATATGAAAATTGCACCTATGTTTTATACCCAAGAGTCACATAAATCTTGATCATGTGGTCCATAGTTTTCTGGCCAAGGGGAACCCATCCGCAAAACCTCATCCTCCCATCTGTGGACATTAGAATGGTAGCTAGTGCATGTTAACACCTTTACATCATCCTCAACAACCATATCCTACACCTAGTAATTAAGGTGATGGAAACTTGTGGGAACCACATGAAGATTCCTTCCTCCATACCCTTATCAGAAAGAATCTAAGATATTTGTGGCATGTAGAACCCTGCTTTAAATTACCGTGCTGTCTAGGTGATGATCTACCATTCAACTCGTCGTCAAAGCGAATTCCGAACATTTGTGGCATTTGATTTTGTTTAGGGGAATCAAGGGTTGGTACTACCGGTTTATTGATTCAGTTATATCCGGGGTACATCACATTTTGTATCAGGGTTTGATTTGATCTTGGGAAAATAGTATGTTAAGAATTTGATTTGGTTTTAGTGCCAATTAGTACCATGGGCCCAGGCTAACCTTTTTCATTATCTTAATCAATTGATTGTAGACTGCCCTGTTTTTCTAAGAAAAAGAAATGGAGCCCCCAGCATCCGTTTCAGGCCCCTCAAACATCGAACTATCTATAGGAACCACACAAATCCGATTGCCCTCATCTATCTAAACCAAAACTCAAGTTGCAAAAAAAAAAATCTAAATCACTTATGTGGCCAATCACACAGATTCAATTTTATAGAATTCTACAAATATTCTTTTTAATGAGTATCAGTCAACGTTGGTAACATATAATTGTATAACATTTAATTCTTCTCATCTTCGTGCATCATCACCATGCATGCAGGAGCCACCCTTCCCATGGCACACTCTTGTACGTGTTCCTTTCCAAACCTCACGTCTGTGGTTGTGGCCGTGGTTTGTTTGGTTGGAATCGTTAGCCCTGCTCGAACTCTTTTATCTCCAAACCTCATCTCAAGCGAGTGGAGGGCTGAAGCACAACAAACGAAAGCCAGATCCATCTGGGTCCTCGTTTTCCTGGGCCCTAGAGAATTTATAAGAACCCCTGTGAGCCCCTGGTGGCCTGTGCAATGTCGAGCGCCGCTGTCCAAAGCTGGTGCCCTGCTTCTCTTGCTTGTGCTAACTCCCGGAGACCAGCTGCTCTTCGACCCACTGCTGTTTCCAGCCTCACCCCTTCCTCTTCATCACCCTCGTCTTCGACCCCGCGCCTCATCAGGAGCTCTCCTGTCTTTGCTGCCCCTTCCACCATTGCCACAGCCGTGGTAATCTCTCTCTCTAAACATGAGCATTCCACTTGTATGTGATACGTGCTAGCATGGACCTGGCTCTTTGAATGCTTGATTAAAATTACTAACCGAAGATACCGACGTCCATCGTACGATAGATGGCTAGCAAATGAGACATGCTATGCGTACACCCGGTATGGATTGTTTGCTGTCTGTATGGATGGCTCGCACGATGTACCGTACGTTATGGTGCATCATGCACACCATAGAGAGGCCGGGTTCATATAATATAAAACTATGTAGAGCTGTTAAGTGCTGGTTGTTGTTTTTTTTTTTTTTTTTTTTTTTTTTTTTTGATAAACCGAAAAAGGATGAGGGGAAGAAGAAAATCTTCTCCGGTGTAGCTCTCCATTCGGGCCCCAACCTGTTAGATTTTTGTTCGATTCAGGTCATAAATTTTCGCGTATCCTCATCATCGATTTGATAAGTACGTTAGCCTGACACTACTATGATGCCAGAGTTCTGGCCGCTCTGCCTCCCAGTCACATGCGCCAAGTCAATGAAAAGAATACGTTAAAATTTGTAGCCCGACCCGCCGGAGAACTGGTTGTCCCTTAGCTCCCTTGATTTTATCCAAGGGCAGAACATATTGCATAAACTATGTGTTTCTTTAATATTTGGGTAGTGGTACCAAGTGCATGCTTATCGTGGCTCAAGCATCTAAAATTATTTTCGTGAATTTTGCCTATAACTTCAATTTTATTTTATGACTTATGAATGGGAGCGAAAGGATGAGATTGGAATGCAAACATGATCATTTTTTTAAAAGAAAAAATATTTAATTATTATGAACAAAGAAATTTAGTATATATGGGGTGACACCATCAGAAAATAAAATGAATATGCATTTAACGTGTAATATGGTCAAGGTTCCCTAGAAGATTATCATTTATGTTATCTTTGGACCATACATAATATATCTATTTGGTGCTAAATTTGATGGCCTTATTTGCTTCAACCGTGTATATCATCCACTAACGATAGAACCATAACAAGGCGTCACCTTTTTTTGATTTGATTCCAGGAATGAGCAAGTAACGTGGCCTGACAGGACAAAAGAATAGGCAAAATCGCGAGCCCATATGGAATAACGTTTTAGTTGATATATAAATTTAATGGTCAAGTCTCAAGTCTACATAGTTTCAAAGGGTTACAACCAAAATGACTTAAATACAAGATTAAAAATGATAGCAACCGTTTCATAAAAATGATGAAAAAATGACTCAAATACTCAGAAAATCTCTGTCAATGGAAAATTGGCGAAATCACTTGGCAATAGCCCAATTTGCAATTTTACACTAATAACCTTTATGAATAACAGTCACAATTGACATGAAAGAAGTCCCTGGTACAAATACTTCATAGGTTGTCAAAAAGCATAGTAGTTTTAAAAGTCCCTGGTACACATACTTCATAGATCATATTTATAGCCGGCTATTATTTTTGGTTTCAAAAGCGTAACAGTTTCACGCGTCGAAATCATCACATATATGACTGGTGGAGTGTCGCAAGTTCAACAAAGTGGCATAAAATTATTGCACGATATCGCCACCGTGCCAACAAGTCAAAAAAACTGGCTGGAAGAATTCAAACATTTCGGTAAGCCTGGCCAAATAAAACTATCCAATATGTGGTAAAGTTAGTCTAGCCTGGGCCGCCTGTAAGTTATATCCCTAGACTTTGCTGCCTCGGTTGCACCTATTTCTACTCCCTGTAGTAAAATAGTCAATATTGTATTCACTGTAACAATCTGCTATGCAATTAAATTATAGCAACATCTCATATCGACATAACAAATATTTTTATATATTGTAAGGTGTTTTTCATGAGTACATGATATTTTTTATATAATGAAACTGATATCTAGCGATTGTTAATTGGAGATCCATTTTTATAATGGACCTAATTGAGAATATTCTGGGAGAAGGCGGATCGGTAGTTCTAAGGTAGTAGAGTTGTCTGCTCGAGATTGTGAAATACATGATTTAAAGCTGAATAATCGTATACTCCCCATGCCTTGATGTGATTCGAGGCTACCGTCCTCAATTTAGCCAGAAGGATGGAGACAAATACCGGACGTAGTGAATTGCCTCTCTCTTCTCCAGGCCAAAGAACAATATAGTAACCTTACGCATTTGGATTTGGACTCTTTATGCATAATCTTGTAATTTATAGTTTACATTCAATTAAAATCATTTTCTGTGCTATTTAGTACAAAATCAATAATTGGATTTAAAATGATTATTGATATTAAACAGAAATTAAACATAAAATGGTCGTCGATATTTAGAGTCTATCATATCTCGATTACTCAAAAAATATAAAAATGAAACAAAAATTGGCTGGATGGTCGAGAGAGACACGGGGAGTAGGGACTCGGTCGTCGACAAAAGGGTTTGGGTTTGCAGATACTTTCAAGACTTCTAAATGGATTTTTAACGATGATAAGGTACAGAAAAATATAAAAGTATACGAGCCTGCAACCAGACGCGTGGAAATGTTCCAGGTTTGGATTTGCGCCTCCACGGATCTGGAAATTATTACCTCGGGATAAAAAATTGCGAACGTAACCCTTTACTAATTTTGTGCCCCGCCCCGTGCCATCAGAAAGCAGAGAAGCTGTAATGAGAAAAACGCTTATAAAAAAGCAGCCGAGATGGTGAGAGAGATCTGAGTATCTTTTTTTTAGATTTCAGAGCAGAAGCCATCCAGGAAACAGAAGGTTCCCAGAATCGCCATCTCTCTTCTCTCTCTCTCTCTCTCTTTTTATCAGTATCTATACCTTGGAATTTGGATCATCTGATTTCGAATTTTGACCTGAACTCCCATTTCTGATCGGAAGATTCGTACGATCTGTTTTCCATTTTGTTTTGTTTCTTTTGGGGATTAGAATTTTTTTGTCTCGCCATCACTGGATCAGTTTTTTAACTTCTGCGAGGCTTATTCCTTAGTTTATCGATATAAGGGAGTAATCGTATCTTAAATTAGTTCCCTTTTACGTGAATCGGGATCGGGTGGAGGAAACGGAGATCTTCCGTGCACTGTTTAAATAGAGTTTCGATTAGATTGATGTTTTTGATTTTTTTTTCCTAATTTTGGAAAAATTGCAGGAGATGGGACCGGTGGAGAGGATGATATCCGGGTTTGAGCACTTCAAGAAGGAGGTCTACGAGTAAGTCCCCGAATTACGAAATTGTCCCTTCCGGCCTATTGCCATACCCGGTGGACAAAACAACACTTTTTTAGCTGTGCATTTATCAATTTTATGTAGTTAATAGACAGAAGAAATAAATCATATAGATAGCATCATCTTGCCGTTGTTGTAACTTAAGAATGGAATGCCGTTTCATGATCAACTTAAGTAAGATATCTACCCTTATTTGTTGTGTGTTAACATTTTTCTCTTCAATTTGTTCTGCAGAAAGAAACCAGACTTGTTCAGCCAGCTTGCAGAGGGTCAAAGCCCGAAGGTAAGCTTCTCTGGAAGGCTAATTAATTGTTCAGAAAACTCAACACTCAATGTTTTGCTTGACTATTATTTGATCATCGATTCACTTTTTTATACATACAAAGAATTGTTTTGAGTTGGGATCTCCTTCAATTTGAGGTTGAAACCAAAAGCCTAAAGTTCCAAATCACGGCCCGTTCCTGTATTGCAGAGTGGCTCATAATTGAAGGAGACCCTATGTTTCACAGTACATGACCCGCAAACTCCACCCAATCACGGGATGGTTGAGAGTATATGGATCTATGATTTGAAACCGGTGCTCTTCAGTTCAACTAAAATTAGAAAGGATTTTAGTTTATTATTTTTATCCTATTGAGATATTAAATATAAACTAGCCATCAGAACTGTGGATTAGAAGGAAAATGTCCTTATTGCGGTCCTCGACAGCTCTTCTTAGTGGATTCTACCAAATCTAACTGCAGTACGAGAGAAAACAGCTTTTAGACTTTTGAGGAGGACGCATCCCAATTTTCTCGGCGGAAATGGCAGCGTTGATGTTAAATTAGGAAAGATCGATGTGTTTTTAATTTGGGAACTTGCTAAGCCGGAACATGGTGCGATGCAGTTCATGGTGTTCGCCTGCGCGGACTCCCGCGTGTGCCCCTCCGTGGTCCTCAACTTCCAGCCGGGCGAGGCCTTCACCATCCGTAACATCGCCAACATGGTCCCACCCTACGACCAGGTATCATCCCACCCTCTCTCTCCCCTTCCCTCCATCACCGGCCGTCTATTCACCGATTCCCTCCGCTATTACCCACTGATGGCCCCGTTTCACACCATGCTCTCTGTGCACAGACGAAGTACGCTGGCGTTGGATCGGCCATCGAGTATGCGGTCATCCATCTCAAGGTCAGCTTAATTTTCTTCAATTTTTTCGCTTGCTTGCGTGATGGCTGACGGCATGCGTGCATGCTTGCTCCATTTAGAAAAAATCATTAATTATCGCAAGGTCTACTAATTGGACGGTCGATGGGGTTTTGGATAGGTGGAGAACATCGTGGTGATCGGTCACAGCCGTTGCGGTGGGATCAAGGGGCTCATGTCCATCAAGGATGATGGGACCACCAGCACGTAAGGGCCACCGCTCTCCCATAACAAATTAATCGCTTTTATTTTTTTATATAAATATATATATTCTGGATTTTTAATATAGCGTTATTCATCACATGCCAAAGTTCCCTTATCGAATTTTCCCCTCCCAAAAGCTTGGGACTTTCGGTGTGAATATCGTACTTTATTACTACAAGGTACGTTCATGAGATTTTTCGATCACGGACGTCAGACAAGCAATGTACGGCTGTGAATCTCCATCGTTACCAAAATCGCTAAACTTTGCTTTATGCGATAATGATGACATCAGAATCGAGGTTTTTTTGCCGTTGCCGTTACCTACTGATTGGAGGGATGCGATTCGGGACATCCTTCTCCTTTTAGAAGATTCTATATTCTTTTAGAAAGGTCTTTGTAACTTTTAATTCCTTTAAAGCTATAATCTAACAATTATATATATATATATATAGTGCCTTCATAGAGGACTGGGTGAAGATTGGCCATCCAGCGAGGGAGAAAGTGAAGGCAAAGCACGCAGCCTTGCCTTTCGAGGACCAGTGCACCCAATGTGAAAAGGTATGCAAAATTATAATTCCCTACTTCCCTGATGTGCATTTCGAAGACATTCCTCTCGCTGGATTTGTCCTCTTCTTTTTTATTTTTTTATGAAAGCTGGATTTGTCCTGTTACTTTTGACATTTGACGGTTGATGCTGATCCAATGGCTAGCAAATGACTCACACCTAGTTTATGTTTTCTTATTTGTGGTGTGATCGGTGTGCCTTCTCTGTCACCAATTTGAAGGTGGGCTCTTGTGCTGGGGAACGGCACGTTTGTTAAGCATTAGCGAGTCCTAGAGTCACACTAGTTGGATGGTACTTTTTTGGGATGACTTGATTATTTTATTATAGGTAGTATATGATAGGCGGAGTGATGTGCTTCTGTCTCTCTTTATTTATTTGTTTATTTTTTGGTAAAACTGTAACTTTCGTTGATGTAAAGTGAGAGCCTGTAATTACAAAAGAACCCAAAATGATCTGTAGAAACTATACAAATCTCTTCCTGATAACCAAACTGACAACAAGAGACACATAAAAAAAAGTATATTTGAAGTAATTAACATCAACAAAAAAACTGCCAGAAGTGAAGTTTTTGTTGTTTGTGAATGAACCAGTAATAGTTGTAACAGCTAACCATGGGATAGATGAAGCGCCTGATGTAAAAGAAGCAACACACAAAAGCTGGCTCTCTTTATTAATATAATGGTTTGACATAGCATGAGGACTTTAACTTGTACGCCAACTCACCTTGGTGTGCCTTTCAGAGGTTGCAATGCGGATTGCTTATCTAAGATGGTTTTTGAACACTTGTCATTACGTGTAAATAAAGCCACCAATTACAGGATGGTCCTTTTCCTGTATTTGGATTGTTGCAAATAGACCAAAATCCTGTATGTCAAACTACATTGAAATTAAGTCTGGAATACGTGATTGGAGGGCTTAGCGGCCGGAACTCCGACGCCGTAGTGGGACTAGACTGACGTACTCGTAGTTGAATGGGAGAGCACACGAAAATTTGCAACCCGAAACAAACATGGTCTAGCAGGCTGGAGGCCTGTTACGGGGAGCTACACCGGGGTAAAACCCTCCCCTACCCTTTTGTTCTATCAAAAAAAAAATAAAAAAAAAAACAAAAAAAACTACATTGGGATCTTTTTACAGTATTTTATGTTACAGTCAACTTTCACATGGACCAAACCATGCAATTGGAAAAAACCTTTCCAGGCATCTTTACGGTGGATTTAAGTCCCAACAAGGATGGTGGTTGGTAGAGATATTTAACACTACTTTCCATAGTTCAAGGAAATATAATTATAGTTCTCACTTGCAAGAAAACAAATATAAGATTTTATTTCCCTGTAATTGCAAATTTATCAAATGAAACACCAAAAACAGGTAGCCAAACATGTGTTTAGAGAACATATATGAACTGCACTCTACCATGCCTAATTGTTTTACTAAACCAAATGAAATTTTAAAATCTTTATCATATATAAGGAAAACACCTCCGCAAAGAAGACTTGCACTCAATATGCCCCATTTTGCTTGTGTCATGGCTAATAATTCATGTGATTTGTAAGCAATTTGACCATGCTTTTTTGAAAGATTCAAGACATAAAATTGCATGTCATGTCTGTGGTTTTTTATTTTCACTTAGCAACCATGTTTGCATTCAATTCCTCTTTTTCGTTTAGTTAGAGGCATTCCAGTTTGGTTGGGAAGGATAAAAGAATGTAAGATCTCATCTTTTCTAAGAAAATATACTGAGTCCTATACAAACACACATCACATTGGAAAAAAAAGGATAAACTAAATGATAAATAACTCAACTTTATCAAAATTACCTTGAAATGTTAAATCCACCCAACATAAGTAGTTGTCAAGGAGGTGGCTTCGATCATTCTGGTACTACAAATCTTAAGTTAATATTCCAACTCTCCTTTGTTGGTTATAGAGATCTTGACCTACAACATGTTTATGGAGATCATGTTGATTTTCTCTACAGACTTCTCTCCTACTCTATGTTTATGTGTGTGTGTGTGTGTGTGTAAGAGAGAGAACACTTACATTTATTTGGAATCAAAGCAAGTTTTGACTGGATTTCAATAATAATCATTTGTTTTAACATCCCTGAGACGTAATATATCAACATGCAACAAAAGTAGCCATTTTTAAAGTTTTTATTTTATATGTACTCAAGCCTCATTACTTCCGTTCACTAACTTAAATTTTTAAAATTTTTATAGGAGGCTGTGAACGTCTCTCTCCAAAACCTGCTGACCTACCCGTTTGTCAAAGAAGGGCTAGAGAAGAAGACTCTCAAGTTGATTGGAGGGCATTATGATTTTGTCAAAGGTAGCTTCGAGACATGGGAGCCTTAAACTTGCCCCATGCAGATCCCTTAAGTGCTTTGAGTCATTATTATAGAATAACCTTCAGGGTTTCTAACCTGGATCTTTTGTTGTGTGATGTATGTTTGTATCATGTTATCATCAAATACATCAATAACAGTAATGTTATAAATATTTCCTTTTGTATAATCTTTTGTACATGAAAGCTATCATAAGTTGGGTAAGAGTTTATGATGCATCTATTTAATATGAGATTCTAAATTTATTATCTTTGCATTTGATTTTGCATAAATTACATGTTCATGTTGGATGATTTTTTTAGAGAAAAATGTGATACGGTAATTCCCATTTTTGAGCCATCGCACCATTAGCAGGCTCTTGCTTGGGTTATATATGTGGAAGGAACGCATGCCCAAAAGCAATCTCTTGGCATTGTAAATCAATCATATATAGGTTAAAAGAAGAAGAGGAGTTATAATGCTGCAAGTTTGGTAGTCTTTGAAGAACTTCTTCTGAAGTATTGAGATAATGACACCTTGAAATCACCCGCTTGATGATTTCGGTAGATAGAGATATTTGAATGTTGCCGAGAATGTTGCTAACCAGGCCAACATACTGGCAAAAATGGAGTTTACTAAACCTCTTCTTCTATCTCAGGTTATTCTAACACATAGAATGATAGAATTCTTGAATGGGATGAATTTTCTTAGACTTCCAAGTCACAGAAAAGGATTAAGGTTGAGGGGTACCTCAAGAGTCCATGATAAAATAATGTGGGGGTATCAGGGGAATGAATCAAGGATGCTTGTCTTGAAATCAAATTGTTGAAGTATTTTAAATGGGATGACATGGTAGATATGTAGAAGATTCTAGGGGAGTTTAGTTTGAGAAAATTAGGCTAGGTTTGGCAAGGATTTGTGTAAAGAGTAAAGAAATGGATTAATTTGTTATGTCAAAATGTCCAGAAGATGTAAGAACTTGAATTTTCTTTTTTTAATTTTTATCCGTCGCGATGATTTGTAAATTCTAGATCTTACAAATTTACATATTAGGAGTTCTAGAATTTATCAAGAGTCTTAGTTACCGAGCAGAACAGTAATTAATATCCTTATTCTGAGCACAAAGGTATACTCACCTCTAATTCTACATCTGCTGTTGTCACCAGTAGTCCAAACAAGAGCAGGAACTTTGTCTGAAATGGTGGAATCGACTCCTGTCCCTGATCACAATCTCCCGATTGTAAGCCTCTGAGATAAGCTTAGCCATAGAGTGGCAATCTCCACAAATCCGAAGATTCTTCACAATCCGAATCGCTTCCTCTGGTCCAGTGGAGATCAGACAGAATGCAATCGCCAGCTTCTCACTGTGCCAAAACAACACCCCCTCTTTCTCCTCTTCACCAATGTCAAATAACACATGCCTTGTGCTCGGAACATATCCTCTAGATCTCAACAGCTTGGCTATCTCATCCAACTTATCATAAATTTCTTTAATTCTTGGATGTGTATGATCACCTGCAAGGAATTCATGCACCACACCATCAACCTCAGTCAAGCTACAACCTGGTTCAAGCTCGACCCCTCTTCTATTCATAGTGTCTCTCACATCGATTGCATCCTTCCACCTCCCTCGTGATGCGTACAGGTTTGCAAGAAGCACATAATGCCTGGGTTTGCCAGGCTCCAACTCAATCAAGAGCTTCCCCACACTTTCTCCCAATTCAACATCCCCATGAATCCTGCAAGCGCCGAACAACGATCCCCACACCCTCCCATTAGCTTCCACAGGCATGTTACTTATAAGCTCTAGGGCCTCTTTGAGAAGCCCGGCCCTCCCAAGAAGGTCAACCATACAACTATAATGCTCCACCTTGGGTGGCACATTGTGCACCTGGCTCATGGCCTCAAAGCATTCTATCCCTTCATTTACCAACCCAGCATGGCTACATCCGCACAAAACACCAATGAAGGTCATGTCATCAGGCTTCAGTCCATCGGACAACATGGTATCAAAAAGCTCTAATGCCTCGTTCCCTTTGCCATTCAATCCAAGCCCTGTGATAATCGCATTCCACAAATCAACCCCTCGATCTCTAATCCTATCAAACGTTTGCCTCGCAGTCATCACATCCCCACATTTTGAGTACATATTCACCAAACTCGTCCTCAAATTGGGGCTCCACTGCACATCGCTCCGCTCCAAGTAAGCATGAACCCACCTCCCCTCTCTCAGAGCACCCAACTCGGCTATTGCCACAAGAACACTAACCATAACGGAGGAATTCGGCCGGACCTTCAAGACCAGCATTTCCCGAAATAATTCCAAAGCCAACAGTGGTCTCCCACCCTGAACGTAGCCCGAAATCATGGCATTCCAAGAAACCAAGTTTCTCTCAGGCATTCGATCAAACAACTCCCTGGCAGAGTCCAACTGTCCTAATTTTGCAAACCCAGAGAGCAACGCAGTCCAGGCACTGACACTGGGATCGGAGATAGAATCAAAGACCATATGGGCCTCCTCAACGTGACCGCAGGTGCCATAGAAATGGACTAAGGTGGCATGGACGAAGGGGTCGGAGTCGAAGCCAAGCTTAAGGATCTTAGAATGGAGGGGCACGCCGTCTTTAAAGGACTGGAGCTGGGCGAGGGCTTTGAGGGCGATCGGAAAGGAGTAGCGGTTGGGTTGGGAGGTGGGGTCGCGGAGCATTTGGGCGAACAGGGAGAGGGCATTGGTGGGGAGGCCGTTGGCGAGGTGGGCGTGGGCGAGAGTGTTCCACATGAAGGGGGAGCGAGCGCGGGCGTGGGAGAAGATGGCGAGAGCGGGAGCGAGGGCGGAGGGATCGAGGCGGAGAAGGGACTCGAGAAGGTTGCCGGCGACGAAGGGGTCGTGAATGAGCCCGGAGACGACGGCGCGGGCGTGAAACTGGTGGACGTGTTTGAGATGGAGGAACCGCTGCATGGGCGGCGCCTCATGGCGAAATCCGAGGATACCTTTTTTTTTAAAAAAACAAAATAAAGTTACCGAAGTAGGGCCGTTTAAAATTTATTTATCGATTTGCAATAGCGCGGGTGAGGGGGCTGCAAGGTTTAAAATCATAAATTTAACCTGTATATTTGAGTCACCGGAAATATAGGTTCGATCCATATTTTCAACTCAGGTAAAAATATAAATTAAATCCGTATTTTTAATTAAAAATATAGATTGGATCAATCCATATTTTCAACTCAGGTAAAAATATAAATTAAACCCGTATTTTCAATTAAAAATATAGATTGAATCTATATTTTTTATTAAATTAAAAATACGGGTTCAGCCCATGTTTTCAATTGATTAAAAATCGTAAGTTCAATTTACGGTTTTATTAGGCTCCGAAAAAAAAAATAAAATATGCATATCAAAAATTTAAATAAATAATAAAAATAAAAAATATTTAAAAAGTTTGTATGTTTTTAAGATAAGCCTGATTAAATAAAAATATAATATAAAATTACTTAAATAAATATATTTAAGAATTTAAAATTAAAATACAAAGTAAAAATATATTTGTAATAATATCAAAAATTATGATATATTTTAAGATATCTATAATTAAATAATAATATAATATGTAATTATTTTGTTATATGTACTATAAAAATTATCAAAAGAAATGCCTAACATTAAAAAATATGATAATATGTTAACTTAGTATTTAAATTTTTATTGATTTATGTTGCTATGAATACAACATTAAAAAATTAATATTATAAAATCTAATATTCACATATAAATAATTAATTATGGAGAAATATATCCTAAAATTAAAATATTAAAAAATATAAAAAATCTTGAAAATAAGAAAAAATTATATTGATATACAAAATTTTTGACTATTTTAAGATATCCATTATTAAATAACAATGTAATATATAACTACACAGTTATATTTATCTTGAATTTTATTTAAATAATCACATTACCATTTTAAATTTAATATTAAATTTTTATGTATATTTTAAGGTGAGCATGATTAAGTAATAATATAATATAAAATTACTTAGTTATGTTTACCATTAAAATTATTTAAATAAATATATTTAAAAATTTAAAATTATAATATAAAGTAAAAAGATTTCTAATAATATCAAAAATTCTAATATATTTTAAGATATCTATGAATAAATAATAATATAATATGTAATTACTTTGTTATATGTACTATAAAAAAATATTTAAAGAAACGCCTAACATTAAAAAAATATGAAAATATGTTAACTTAGTATTTAAATTTTTATTTTTTTATGTTGCTAGGAATACAATATTAAAAAAATAATATTATAAAATTTGATATTCATATATAAATAATTAATTATGGAGAAATATATCTTAAAATTAAAATATTAAAAAATTTAAGAAATCTTGAAAATAAGAAAAAAACTATATTGATATCCAAAATTTTTAAATATTTTATAATATCTATGATTAAATAATAATGTAATATATAATTATACAGTTATTTACCTTGAATTTTATTTACACATGACCTTTTTAAATTTAATATTAAAGTTTTATGTAAAAAATTGATAAAAATATCATAAAAAATTGCATATTTTAAGGTGATCATGATTAAGTAATAATATAATATAAAATTACTTAGTTATATTTACCATAAAAATATTTAAATAAATATATTTAAAAATTTAAAATTATGATATGAAGTAAAAAGATTTATAATAATATCAAAAATTTTAATATATTTTAAGATGTCTATGATTAAATAATATTGTAGTATGTAATTACTTTGTTATATGTACTAAAAAAATATTTAAAGAAATGCCTAATATTAAAAAATGTGATAATATGTTAACTTAGTATTTAAGTTTTTATTTATTTATGTTACTAGGAATACAATATTAAAAAAATAGTATTATAAAAATCTAATATTCACATATAAATAATTAATTATGAAAAAATATATCCTGAAATTAAAATATTAAAAAATTTAAGAAATCTCAAAAATAAAAAAATTATATTGATGTACAAAATTTTTGAATATTTTAAGATATCCATGATTAAATAATAATGTAATATATAATTATGTAGTTATATTTACCTTGAATTTTATTTAGGTAATCACATGACCTTTTTAAATTTAATATTAAAATTTTGTGTAAAAAATTGATGAAAATATCAGGAAAATTTATATATTTTAAGGTGAGCATGATTCAGTAATAATATATCAGGAAAATTACTTAGTTATGTTTATAATAAAAATTATTTAAATAAATATAGTTAAAAGTTTAAAATTATAATATAAAGTAAAAAGATTTGTAATAATATAAAAAATTCTAATATATTTTAAAATGTCTTTGATTAAATGAAAAATGTAGTGTGTAATTACTTTGTTATATGTACTATAAAAATTATTTAAAGAAATACTTAACATTAAAAAATGTGATAATATGTTAACTTAGTATTTAAATCTTTATTTATTTATATTGCTAGGAATACAATAGTAAAAAATTAATATTATAAAATCTAATATTTTCATATAAATAATTAATTATGGAGAAATATATCTTGAAATTAAAATATTAAAAAAATTAAGAAATTTTGAAAATAAGAAAAAAATATATTGATATACAAATTTTTTGAATATTTTAAGATATCCATGATTAAATAATAATATAATATACAATTACGTAGTTATATTTATCTTGAGTTTTATTTAAGTAATCACATGATCTTTTTAAATTTAATATTAAAATTTTCTATAAAAATTGATGAAAATATCAAAAAAATTTGTATATTTTAAGGTGAGCATGATTAAGTAATAATATAATATAAAATTACTTAATTCTATTTACCTTAAATCTTATTTAAATAAATACTAATATTTAGAAATTTAAAATTATAATATTAAGTAAAAAAAATTATAATAATATATAAAATTGTAATATATTTTGAGATGTCTATCATTAAAGAATAATATAATGTAGTATATAATTACTTAGTTTTGTGTACCTCGGTGTATGCCCAACTTTTAAATAAAAACCTAACAATTAAATTTATGATAATACATGAACTTAGTATTTAATATTCACTGGTAAATATAATACATAAATATAAGATTTATTATAATACTAAAGCCCTAAAATAGTATGGTCCATACATAAATATAATACATAAATAAAATTAAAAAATATATCCTAAGTCCCACAAGACGGCCGTCTCTTCTTACTTGGATGTTGCTTCCGATGATGTGAAGATTCTGGTTCACTCGGTCCCTGATACCCTATAAGAAGCTCTACCTCAGTATCAAATGCCTCCTATGTAGCATCCTCATATGTCGATCCCTCACCGATAAACTTTTCTCCATGTGTTGAGTATCCCTAATGCATCATGTACTAAGGTGCAATAGTATAGTCGAAATGCATTGTAGTATCTTCAATAGATATGAATTGTCTCACATCCTCATATAGATAACTGCTCTCATATATATAGGGAGTGAACTCAGGCATCGGATACGGAAATGTATTGCATCGTCGAGTACATTGTGCACGCTGAGATACATGAGGTGCTCGTGATGAAGATGTATATGAGAAACGTGTAGGAGTCTCGTCCTCTATGTCGATATCATGAACAAATACTCGTAACTAGATACGAGTCTGCTCATGGATAGCATGAATGTCAGTATCACATATATCCATAATGGACTAGGACGACGTGGATATAGAACCTGGTTGAGCAAGCTGATGAATCATGACCATCCTATTGCTCTAAAATATACATGTAATCAGTTATATAAAATATAATATCCGACTATGAAGAAGGATTAATAAAATAATTTAAATGCTTACCAGGTAATCATGAATCACACCAATATGATTGATGAACCGCCGAGTGATGCAACTATACCAATGCATGTATGGATCATAATAATCTATCATATCATTAACAAGAGGCCCATCTAAAATATAATCTCCATAGTTCTCCCAAAACTATATAAAATGCTGATAAGTGATGGACCAGTCCTGATCAACTCATCCTATGAGATCGATATGGTATAATATAATATTTGTATCACACCGATTTGGTATGGACTAGTGAATCCCAAACTGTCGTAATACTTTATCAGCGAAGTACCACTCTATGATGTGAAAACAAATAAGTGGTACTCGGCTATACCATATATCCTGACTATGTGACAATAATCTGATAGATGTGTAAGAATGTCAGGAGCATATGGTTGCCATATCACATGTATATCATAATTTTAAATAATAAGATGTTAAAGATAATAATATAAAAAATATATAATTTTACTTATTACTTGCTCTGATCTTAGGTGATCAAGATATAGTCTGTATGAAGAGAGAACATGTGTTGTTATCTCTTTGACTGAAAATTCATCTATACATCTGTTAGAGATTACATGGCTAATATAACAAATAAATTTTAATAAGAAAATAATGATAAATTTTAATGCTTACCTCATCCCTAAGGGATCCTGTGGCAATCAAGCTTTACCATTATCTAAGTCAATTATAGGATCTGCAATCGACCGGAATAATCTACATGGTGCCATACCCAGAAATCTATCACATGCCTAAAGCTATAGCAATATCCATGGTCCAACAATATCATGGGCATCTCTCCTGCTAGCCCTATACATATGTTTGTACAACATGCTAAGTCTGCACCACCCCAAATATAATGTCCAGCCATCTCAAAATCATCTAGTAAGGATAAAAACATGAAATACATCACCTTCCTTGACGTATTCATGAATAAACATCCATCCATAAGCTGTAATATATAAGCTTTAGTGTGTCACTGTATCGCCATTTTATCAGCATCATGGGATAACTCATGGAACTGCTCCGCTAGCCATATTAGACTCAATCATGATCCCTGGAATCTACCCTGCAGTGGAATGATTTTTAACAATTGATGACAAAGCTGATGCCAATCTACCTATGTACTGCCTATGACTAGTAATCTATCAATTGGTAAACCCAACTGGATGACGATGTCCTGCAGGATGATGGTGTACTCTCTATACGGTAGATGAAATATATGAGTCTCTAGATGCCACTGCTCTATGAATGCCGTAATCAAATGCCAGTCCAACGGTATAGAACCTATACATGCAAGTCCATAAAAGTAGGCCTGCTATAAGTACGGCATTATATGTCTATCAGTGGTATTGACCTGTGCATAACAAGCTCTCTATGTCGATACTGAAGGAAACCTGCCTCCTGACCATCCTATATCAGTCCCGAATGATGGCTATCCTGATCATACAATATAGAATGGTCTACTGATCCCGGATCCATATTTATAGTATGCTGCACATATTTACAAAGCTTTTATTTAACTATAATTAAGAAAATCTATTACACAACTATTAACACCTCTGAAAAATAAAATGCATTATATCAACATATAATAAACACGTACATGAGTACATAACTAGATTACATTATATCATCATGTATTCAACTACTAAAATACAAAACTTGGATAACAACAACAATCCAAGTACAACAACCAACAATGCATGTAAATATATGAAAAATAAATACATTCTGAATTCATCATGAAACCATCAAGATCAATGAAATAGGATGGCCCTCATATAGATTTAATAGAATTCTAATAATATGTAGCAATGGAATGTAAAGTCTATTGTCCATGATGCATCCACCTCCTATCCCGGCAGATCAAAGGATATAAAATATTAAAAATGTAACAAGAAAAATTTATCATATGTCATATACAATAAATTTGTTATGTATAAATATTGATTTGGATGAACTATATATAAATACCTATCAATGATAGCACTAATCTACATTTCTAGTTATTCGACATGACCTTCTATCATATCCTTTCTCTTAATAGATTGTATCTCTGTGTCTGTTACTGCTTTCCCTTAAATCCATATCATTCCTAATTCTGGCAGGTCGTGACCTACCTTTTTACCATAACCGTGTTTTATCTAGTACAATGATAATATCTTGACTAAGTTGTGAGCAATACACTTGGTAAGGAATGGGTTGAAATTGAGGTGCATAAGATTGATGATAATCATTTAAAGTATAGCATTATCAACATATTTATAAAAATTAATTGAAATACGTGCACAAGCAGCAATGACATGTGAACAAGGTACATGGTAGCACTACTATTTTTGATATGTATATGTAGCTCCGATAATCGAGCAATCTGCATTATGAAATTTAATAATTGGTAAGTTAAAAATTAGATACTACAAAGTTATAATAAATTTAATAACTTTAAAGCTGTACCTGAGTGTTGTTGCCTTTGTTCATATATGGACCATGGATCATAGTTTGGATTTGAAATATCCAATACTCTATCAAATCTCGTAACGATATGGGATGTAGCTTTAACTTGTTTGGTGATTATATGACCCGTAACGAAAGGAGTAAATCTTTCATTTCTATTAAATGCATCAACCGCCTAGACACGTCGACCATCAAAGTATGATACAAGTCAAAAAAATGTCAACTGCACCAATGCAGTTACAAGTAAAAATCGAGCATTTTTTAGCACTCCATTAAAATACTTTGATAGATTAGTAGTTATTATTTCATACCTTCGACCACCATTATATGCACATGTCTATTTATCTGATGGGATATCGCTCAACAATTGGATATCTTCTAGTTTTAATTTTTTGATATTTTTTATATATCACTCAAATTTTTTAATCTATGTTTGCATTTCAGCCTTTTTTATCATATCCCTTAATTTGGAATCCCTAAATATTATATAGAGGTTGCTTCCACATGATGTAAGTAGTACACATAATATGCATTCTGTTGTTGCCAATCTAGGTGCTCATTTTATACTACAGCCAATATGTCGGGATGCTGATCAAAAATTAAATAAATTTTCTATCACAGGGTAACAAAAGTTCATAGACAAGCAAGAAACCAATTCCATATATCAGTAGACTCTTCATCGATAATAGCAAAAGCTAATAGGAAAATTTGATTATTTCCATCAACAATAGTTCCGATCAATAATTTGTCTATACCTTTCATACAAAAATATCGCATCAATACTGATTATCAATCGATAATACTTGAACCCTTCAATTGACGATGCAAAAGTATAAAAGATCTGATTAAATTGAGCACATGCTAGATGACCGGTTGGAGTGCCAATAAATTTTACCCAAGATCTGATATTAAATTTCTCTACTGCATGTAGCTACTTGGACAATAATTCATATGATTTGTTCCAATCACCAAACATCATGGCTATTACTTTTTGCTTTGTTTTCCAAAACTTTCTATAAGTGACCGTGTAATTGAATTTATTCTTTATGACTATACTAAGTCCTGCAATAACAATTGTAGATCCTTTTTTCACCAGATCATATATTTCATTGGTAATTAAAGTAGAGTCTAATCCAGAATGATTCTGAGACATCATTACAAATATATATGTATGGAGACCACAATATCATGATATCTCGAAGTAATCATTCTATGTAATTACTCTGAGCTTCCATTGACATCTTGACTCTTTACTCCCGTATTTCACAACCCATACATTTGGTTTTGACTCAACAATCTTAAATTCATGATGTCTATCAATTAAATACCGATTCACTATACTTTGTAATTCTGTCTTGTTTGCAAAATGAAGTCATTTGTGTAACTCTTGACTACTGTTTTAAACAAAAGATGGTTCTTAAAGGGAATAGTATATTGACACATTAGCAGCTTCCCAATTAAACTGAGTAAATGTTCTCGAATGAGCCTCAATGCAGTATAGTTCATAATAGTAGTATCATGTGAACTTTATGCAGCATGCGAAGGACCAGCTTCTTGACCTTCATCTTCCATATCATTTTCGTCAGGAACATCATCCTAATTAACAAGTTTATTATCTACATGTATTGTATCACTAGCAGCTATGTATGCCGAAGCATAATAACACTCTCTGGCACATCACTTTTCATTGTACGAATGTGATTCTCGGTATATATAGAAACAGTATTTACTTAAGGACTATTGTAAATGTTTAGACTACAAACAGAAACAACCTGTTCACTGATACTAGTTGTTGCTATATGTCGAACAAGCTTTTCATATTCATTTGATTCATGAATGGATCGAGCATCTTCAATAGGTTGTATATCTACATACAACTCCGAACCTAATAGATATTGATGTGCACTAATAGTAAAAAATATTATCTTTATATGCTCATCATTAGTGATCGGAACAAGTTCATACTTCATTAATGTCGGCTATACAAGTTATGGATATCTATATGTAATCAATAATTTAAACCCTGTCAATATGGGAGACGCTATATTACTTGTTCTATAGTTCATCATGTATCATTCCATATTTAATTCTAATTATCTTTTTTTGTCCCTGAATGTACTTAATACCAAATTTTTCATTAACGATACAACCATTAATATAACATAATGCTATGATTACTTCCCCCATTTCTCACTACAAAATAAATAAACAAATATTTATTGAACATGTTATCTTCAATAAATTAAATATAATGTTATTGAAATTTATAAAAATATTAAACATGCTGACATCTAAAATATAAAATCTATATATCAATATATGGCTACAAACATGCATTATATATATATTTATAACATAACAAGCATACAACGAGAAGTTAAAGGACACGTAATATTAAAAAACTATTATATCATATTTCTGAATTGATATGAAAATATAAAGTTAAAAATGATATACATAAAACATGCATCCTATCACCAACTAATAGGTAAAGGCCCTATCCCATCTAAAAATTATAACTAATTATATAGATCAGTTAACAGTAATTAAATGATATGCAATGAAGATTGAAAGAAATTTCAGCAGTATTTTTTATTAGTTCTCCCTATGTAAATAATTATGTACAAGGAGAACTAAAAGAAAATGCTATCCAAAATTTATTACGATCCCTATTGCATATCATTTTATTATTATTAACTGATCTATAGAATTAATTATAATTCTCAAACCATCCAAAATAAACAATTAATTGACTAATGAACATAATTCTTTGATCCGTTTAAAAATATATAAATATATAGATGCCTAAAATATGCACATCAATCAATTCACGAGTATACAGTTATATGCAATACAAATTTTCTAAATATAAATAGTTAATTAATTAATCAAGTTAATATAAAATTACGTATTACAGGCACACCAATAATAATATATCATAAATATTAAAAATTACAGACATGAATGTTGCATATCTATACTAAAATTACACAAATCATAGAAGCTATCAAAAAAATACAACCATCATGAATATACCTACTATCTGATAAAATCTTTAATTTTTTAATATATTATGTCAAGAAGATTTGTCTTATTGACCGGTATAAGATGCTTCGAGCCGATCCGAAATAGAGCAGGACTGACTTTCACCAATTTATACAGTCAATTCTATTTTCAAACCATGCTCCGATTTTAATTGATCGACTATGTTTCGGCTTGAATTTAGCTCAACCACTGGCTCCACCCCCGGTCCGAGAATTTTTATCATGACCTAACTACACTGTTTTTTTAAAATAATACCATATTTTTCATAGCATAACAAATTTCTTTTAATAAGAACATCTTTTTATTAAAATACTTATTATATTTCTTAAAATTACTAATACATTTTTCCAAATAACATATACTTTTATTACTTTAATAGTAACATTTTTTAAAGAATATCACCAACATTTTTTAATAACTTGATAACCTATATTTTCTTAATAATCTAGCCTAAATTTTTATTTATTACAAAAATAATTTTTTACAGCTTTCCTTATATTTTTTAATATAATTATTTTTTTATTTAACTAGGGCTTATAATACAATTTGTATTGTAAAAAACTTTTTATTTCTAAGTGATTGTCTTAGAATTTTCTTATTACTAATATTTATTTAAATAATTATAACTATTATTTTTCATAAATATTATCAAATATTTTTTATATATTATCATATAAGTTTTATAACATTTACTATTGATTTTTAATCTATAATTAATTAATTTTTAATTAATTTTTAATCTATAATTAATTTTGTGATCTATAATTAATTAATTTTTTAAAAAAATTTCTAGTACATTTTTCAAAGTAACATATACTTTTATTACTTTAATAGTAACATTTTTTAAAGAATATTATCTATATTTTTTAAAAATTCAATAACGTATATTTTCTTAACAATCTAGCCTAAATTTTTATTTATTACAAAACTATTTTTTTAAACCTTCCTTATATTTTTTAATATAATTATTTTTTATTTAACTAGGGTTTATAATACAATTCATATTGTAAAATTTTTTTTATTTCTAAGTGATTATCTTAGAAATTTTCTATTATTAATATCTATTTAAATAATTACAGCTATTATTTTTCATGAATATTATCCAATATTTTTTATATATTATCATATAATTTTTAAATCTAATTTTACTATTGATTTTTAATCTATAATTAATTTTTAATCTATAATTAATTTTATGATCTATAATTAATTAATATATATTTCTTAAAATTGCTAGTGTATTTTTCAAAATAACATATACTTTTTATTACTTTAATAGTTACATTTTTTAAAGAACAAACCTATATTTTTTAAAAACTCAATAACCTATATTTTTTTAACAATCTTTCCTAAATTTTTATTTATTCCAAAAATATTTTTTTTTAGCTTCCCTTATATTTTTTAATATAATTATTTTTTATTTAATTAGGGCTTATAATACAATTTCTATTATAAAATATTTTTTATTTCTATGTGATTATCTTAGAATTTTCTTATTAGTAATACTTATTTAAATAATTATAACTATTATTTTTCATAAATATTATCCAATGTATTTTATATATTATCATATAATTTTTAAATATAATATTTATTATTGATTTTTAATCTATAATTAATTTAAATGCTTACTATACATTTTCTTTAATATGAATCTTAATTTTCTTAAAATATTTATTTTTTTGAAAATAAATTGTATTTATTTAACTTTTTTTATATCAATGTACACCTACAAAATATTTTTAAAAATTTAAAATTTGTATACAAAAAAGTCCAATATGTCCCAAATCTGCCAAGGCCATGGCCTAATTTTGGAAAAATAAAAATGATTTTTTTCTCAACATTAATTACATAAATACTTTCCTAAAATAATAAAAAAATAAAAATTCATGAGACCTTGTAAAATGCTTTTAAAAAATTTGATCACCTCAATTAGCAAACTAGAGTGATATATATTCCTATCATATTACATATAAAGTACAAAAAATTAGCATAATTATTATTAAAAAAATATCTTAAATAATAAAATTAAAATGATAGCAACCAAGGTTTTAAATCTTGTGAAACGGGACTATTCCAGTTTTTTCATGAAACGGGATGCATCGGCATCCTGTCCCGTCCCCACACTCGGGACAGGAGATGTCCCAAGGTATCTCGATTGGAATGCTAGAATGTTAGCGGGATGTCCTGTCCAAATTCATGAGATGGTACCCCATCCCGGTATCCCATGGGACATCTCGCCAGAACCTAAATCCTTGACAGCAATACAATACCATCAAAGAAGGGACAAGAAGATCATTAACCATGGCTAACAATTCCTAAAAAAATAAAACTATATCATTGCAAAAAAAATAAAAATAAAAAATATGCATATTATTTATTATAAAAATAATACCTTTAATATATAGAGTGGCAATGGATTGGACCACGATCGGTGAGAGGGGAACAGGGGGACCACGAAACAGATCAAAGAAAGGGGATTGGGGGGAACCAAACACTGTTAACTCTTTTTTTGTTCCTTCAACCGGATCTCTAGCTCTTGGCCATGGCTGAAATAGGGATTCTAAGAAGATGCAGTGCGGTTTTAGTGAGAAGCCACAGGGATACCCTGCGCTTCTCCACTCATCCACAACTCTGCCAGGTGGCCACAGAGTTCATGCAAATGGCAAAAAAATACCAAATAGGTAAATAAGTTTTAAACCACCCTATCTTGGTAATTTTATTCTTAAAAAAATATTGTTTGAAAAAAATCTTGAAGACAAGACTTTAACCACAAGTCTAAATACTAAGAATTATATATATATAGTTTTCAAAGGGAAATTTATTTGCTTTATAAAAAAAAGTATTTTATTTTCACTTTTTAGTTGAATTTGTAATAGGAGAAGGCTGGTTTGGACGTTGTTGCCCAGAAATGGAGCCCAAGAGGGGGGGTGAATTGGGTCTTTTAAAAATTTAACACAATAAAACAAAAGGTCTAGTGGTGCTTGTGAGAAACAATTAATTAGATGCAAGATGATAGTACTTAATTAAAGAATGCAAAAAGAAAAAAGCAATCACACACAAACACAAGATATATAGTGGTTCGGTGCAAACCTAGCACCTACATCCACTCCCCAAGCCACCCTTGGGAATTCCACTATAATCCACACCAGATTACAGTTGACTTGTTTTTACAAGGCTCACAAGTCAAAAACCTAAGTTGGTTTTATCACCTAGGCTCACCAACAAACCCAACTACTTGTTTTGTCTTCGGGCTCACAAGTTAACCCTAGTTGGTTTTAACACTTTGGCTCACCAACAAACCACAATAACCTTCTTTCAAGACACCCTTGAAAGCAAGGTTAAAGCATAATAAATTAGATATGAAATTTAAATGCTACAACAAACTCTCTTCAAGAGTAGATTGGAATCTTTGAAGCCCAAGGAATGCTTTGACTTCACTCTTCTTCAAGTTGCCTCCTTTTGAAATGTAGTATAGTTGAGCAAGTAGGCTTTTTCAGTGGAATCAAGCTAGAAGAGGCTTTTGATTTGAAGTATGGAGAGAATAATGGCTTTTTGGCTTTTGAGTGGACTTGAATGCTCTTGAATAGACTTCTCTCTTTTTTCTCTTGACTTCTTCTCACTTCTCTTGCTTTAAAATGAGGTTGGTGGAGATTAAATACACAAAAACCTTCTAAAAACGGTTTGTGACCGTTTGAGCATTGGAAATAGCCGTTTGGAGCTTGAAAACCCATTTCTGCAAGCCAGAAAAATAGATCCATTAGAGCTGTCAGGCTGCGAGTGTCGACACTTGGCTGTCAGGTGTCGACACTTGGCTGTCAGGTGTCGACACTTGAATTCTGAGAGTCGACACTTGATCATTCAAGTATCGACACTTGATGCACAGGTGTCGACACTTGACACAAAAATCCTCGAACCAACAAGTTCTGTATTTTCAAAATTCTCAGGCCTTGAGTCGACACTTGAAACCTAAGTGTCGACACCTGTCGACACTTGAATTCTAGGTGTCGACACTTGGCGTGCCAAGGATTTTTGTCCGTGCCAAATGCTGAAGTGTCGACACTTGACTGTCTAGGTGTCGACACTTGAGACTGAAAACATCCAGAATCAAGAGTAAAAGCCTTGAAATCAAAAATGATGTTCATGAAAGCATAAACACATAATAATTAAGTAATTGTAAGCCCTTTTTTTTTTTTGAAGAGGCTGCCCTGATATGTGAGATTTGCTCCGTGCCATTGCGTGCCATACACCATAAATATTTGAAATTTTGAGGTGCTTTCTGCCTGAAAACTCATAACTTGAAATTCACATTAGAATACAATATGTACTCAATGTTTTGTTATTCATCAAAATCACTGGGTGGAGCCAACAATCTCCCCCTTTTTGATGATGACAAAACCTTGAGAAAAAGAGACAACATAGTTCAAACCATGAGTTTTCTAATTAATAGGAAACAATCTCCCCCTTAATAAGATACTTCTTATTAAGGTAAACTTCAAATCAATATAATGCATCTTTTACTTAAAAAAAACTTGTTCTCAAGTTCTCAAAAACAATTAACATAACATCATTACTTAAACATTCATCATCACTCTTTTTCTTCATAACAATTAACATTACTTTTTAACATTACTTTTTTTTTTTCTCCCCCTTTTTGTCAATCATAAAAAATAACCTCCCCCTTACAATTAGCATGGATACAAAAAGAGAGTATAGAAACAAATATCATAGCTGAAATTGTGCTTGTATCATAGTTAAAATATCCCATTATATCAGAGCTAAAATATGATAAACTTAAGTACAAAAGGTTTAAGATAACAAACACATATATATGAGATAAGTTTTCAGTACAAACAAAACTGAAACATACATATATCAAACATAAAAAGAGATCTGAAACAATCATCTGTGAGGCTAGTCCTCATCAGATGGAACATCAAGACTAAAAGGAGCACTAATCCTAGATCTGGTGGCTAATGCCCTGGGAGGTGCTAAAGCTCTAAGACTCCTGGTACGGCCGGCAGGACCAAAAGCGGGTACAACCCTAGAAGATCTGGTAGAAGGAGGCGAAAGACGATCAGCTGGCTCAATAGGATCCGGAACAAAGTCAACTAGAGCAGTAGAAGGAGCAGGTGTAGTAGGAGGATCTCAACTGACCACCTCATAAGCATCAGCTCCGCCTACACTGTCGCTGTCAGTGCCTACCACCTCAGTGGCTCGGTCAACATCCTGATCACCTCCGTCAGCAATATCAGCATGGTCGCTCCGGTGATCGCCACCGTCATCATCATCATCATCATATCGAGCAGGAGCAGGTGCAGCAAGAGGTATAAGTGATCTCAGAAGACCCTCAAGACATGTAAATCCCTCCTCCATGGATCTGCGGATCTCAGCATGCTCTGAGGTAGTGTGTGCTCGTAGAAGCTCGACCTCGCTATGCAGCTGAGTCACCTCTCCTCTGATCTGTGTAAACTGTGCTCTGGCATGCTCCTCGAAGGATAATCCGGTAGATGGTGGTGGAGGAACTGAAGCATCAGGTGACAGGTGCTCTGCCTGTGTCGATGGTACATCCACTGGAGGAAGGACTGCTGGCTCAGATGGTCCAGCCTCAGCCTCTCGAATCTCATCCTCCTTATCTGGCTCCTGGCCAGATTCTCTCCGAACCCATCGACCTCCAACCATCCTGAAACCCATGCGGTGCAATGACCTCTCATCATATACATCTGTGTGCAGTATCTCCTTGGGGATCTTCCCCTCCAATGATACTCCACAAGCTCTGAAAAGACGGGTCAGTGCCATCCCGTATGGCAAACAGTGTCGGTGCTGAGTGGCAGCATCATGCATCTGTGACAGCATCAGGGCGGGTATATCAACTAGTCTCCTCTCGATCAGACTGGTCATCAACATCAGCTCTCTCTCTGTGATGAAGTCGAATCTGCCAGTCTTCGGTAGAAGGATCCATGCGGTAATGTGGTGCAGTAGTCGCATCTCCAAAGATAACTGGTTCGCGGTAACTACTGAGATACCGCGAACATCCTCTCGCTCAAGGATGCATCTGAAAGCTGCCTCTCTATCATCAACTGAGAAAGCACAGACTCCTCTCCGGGGTATCTCCCATACTCGGCTCAACAACTCATCAGTCAATGAAATCTGTGTACCCCTGACGGATGTCGTCCATAAGAGTCGTCGACAGTCCAGAGCACCGTAAAACTCCCTCACCAGGTGAGGATAGTATCTCTCCTGCATGGTGCAGAAGGGTACTAATCCTGCATCTGAGAGTATCTCTCTAATGCCAAAATGGTGCCTGTCGAAACAGTGTAGATCTACTCTCCTCCCTGAAGCTACTGATTTCCCTGCCATCCTCTCTGCAGGGGGGGAGCTCGGAGTGGCTAAACTGCTCTGCAGAGCGGGATCGAATCTGGCCTTCGACCTCCTCTCACTACCCTGACTAGGCCTTGCTCTAACTGCAAGTCTCTTCCTAGGACCCATATCAGCCAACTGACCAGGAAGAATGAAAAAGGTTCAGAACAAAGGACTGGCCATAGGTTGAGATTAGAGTTCAAATTGGTTTCGAAAACCAGAATCAATAAGTTTTGATCAAGATAAGAAATTTTGAGTAAAATTTGTAGGAAAATTTGTGTTGGGTGGAGCACATTTGAATCCCAAAAATTATTTTTGTAAAGTCCAAAAAATCAAAAACCATGGGATTTAGGTTTTAAGCATTTAGGGTTTTTGCAAATAGGCGAAAATATTCAAAATGCAATACTAGAAATCCTTCCTAATCATCAATAAAAGGATTTATTACACTTAAATTAGATGAAAACCCATTTTATTTTGTCCAAAATTGATGAAATAGTGATTTTTGTGAAAAAGGGTTGAAAAACACCCAAAAGATGAGGAAAATTCGAGAAAAACAAATCTAAAACAAGATTCCCTCAAATGGAGTTTTAGAAATTTACTAAAACATACAAAAATCTGGTTAGATTGAAGAAAAAAGTTCGGAAAACCTAAAACACGATTGTTTGGTTTAAAAACAATAAAGTTAAAAACATAGAGAAATAAAAACTAAATTAGAGAGGGAAAATACCTGATTTGAGACGGATTAAAGGGTGAAAAGACGGGTTTGGACAGGGAGGACCACAGTTCTAAGAAATTTGGGGAAGGAAAATTTTCAAAAAACACTTCATACGGCCCGTTTTAAAACAGTTCAGATTCGCAAGTGTCGACACTTCGAATTTGTCAAGTGTCGACACTTGGTCAGGTGTCGACACTTGACACTTTCCAAGTGTCGACACTTGGCCAATAAAATTCGAGAAAATCCAGAAAAAATTTAAAAAAAAATTTGACAAATTTCTTGGGGTTTACAACAATAAGTTTTGAGCTTTTAGGACTAGGTAAAATGATACTAAGAGAGTCCTAGGAGAATGGATCAATTACACCTAACTCTCTTCTAATCAGACAGAACCTATCCTCACTCAAAGGCTTTGTAAACACATCAGCTAATTGATCATTGGTACAGACAAAATCAAGAATTACATTTGAGTTTTGTACATGATCTCTTATGAAATGATGTCTTATTTCAATGTGTTTACTTCTTGAATGTTGCACTGGATTTTTAGATAAGTTGATTGCACTAGTATTATCACATCTTATGAGTGTCTTAGTTAGTTTAATGCCAAAGTCTTCGAGTTGTTGTTTGATCCAGAGGATTTGAGCACAACAGCTCCCAGCTGCTATATATTCGGCTTCTGCCGTAGATAGAGCAACAGAGTTCTGTTTCTTGCTACTCCAGGAGATCAAATTTACTCCAAGAAACTGACAGGTTCCACTAGTACTTTTACGATCAAGTTTACATCCAGCAAAATCAGCATCAGAATAAGCAATTAAATCACATGAAGAATCTCTAGAGTACCATAAACCAATTTTAATTGAGCCAGATAGATATCTAAATATGCGTTTAACAGCCAAAAGATGAGACTCTTTAGGATTGGACTGATATCTTGCACATATACAGACACTAAACATGATATCTGGCCTACTGGCAGTAAGATATAATAACGAACCAATCATGCCATGATATAATTTTTGATCAATTGATTTACCTGATTCATCCTTGTCAAGTCTACATGTAGAGCTCATAGGGGTACCTAATGGCTTAGTGTTCTCCATCCCAAACTTCTTGAGTATTTCTCTTGTGTATTTTGTTTGGTTGATGAAGATCCCCTCTTTGGTTTGCCTTATCTGGAGTCCGAGGAAGAAATTTAGTTCTCCCATCAAGCTCATCTCGAACTCACCCTGCATTAGACTTGCAAAATCTTGACAAAGAGATTCATTAGTAGCACCAAATATTATATTATCAACATAGATTTGTACTACTAAGAGATCATCATTCTTTTTCTTTAAAAACAATGTTTTATCTACATTTCCTCTAGTAAAATCATTTTTTAGCAGAAAAGAGCTTAAACGATCATACCAAGCTCTTGGAGCTTGTTTTAATCCATATAAAGCTTTATGAAGTTTATAAACATGATTTGAAAATTCAGAATTTTCAAAACCAGGGGGTTATTCAACATAAACTTCTTCAATTAATCCATTCAAGAAAGCACTTTTAACATCCATCTGATACAATTTAAAGTTCATGAAACAGGAAAAAGCCAATAGTAGCCTAATTGTCTCAAGTCTAGCCACAGGAGCAAAGGTTTCATCAAAATCTATCCCTTCCTCCTGATTGTATCCTTTGGCAACTAGTCTAGCTTTATTTCTTATTACTATTCCATTTTCATCAAGTTTGTTTCGAAAAATCCATTTTGTGCCAATAATTGATGTGTTTGAGGGCCTATCTACTAGTGTCCAAACATTGTTCCTTTTAAATTGATTAAGTTCATCTTGCATAGCATTTATCCAATTACTATCACATTCAGCTTCCTCAATAGTTTTAGGTTCAATTTGAGACACAAAAGCTAAGTAGTCATAAATATTTCTAAGAGATGATCGAGTACTTACACCTTTAGATGGATCACCTATAATTAGTTCTTTTGGGTGTCCAAGAGCATACCTCCATTCTTTTGGTAAAGGATCAACAGTTGAGGTATCTTCATCACCTTGTGCTTGATCTTTGTCAGTGTTCTGATCATCATTCTGTTCCTTGGTAAGTTCTTCATTGTTGTTTCTTTCTTCAGTTTTCTTGTTACCTGATTCATCAAAAAGTACATCTTCTTTTCTTGAAGATTTTTGGTTAGTTTCATCAAATACTACATGAATGGATTCTTCAACAACAAGTGTCCTTCTGTTGAAGACCCTGTATGCCTTACTAGATGTGGAGTAGCCTAGAAAGACTCCCTCATCTGATTTGGCATCAAATTTACTTAGATTGTCTTTGCCATTGTTTAAGATGAAACAACGGCAACCAAAAATATGAAAATAACGGATTGAAGGTTTTCTACCCTTCCAAAACTCATAAGGAGTTTTCTTTAAAATTGGTCGAATTAAAACACGATTTAAGATATAGCATGCAGTATTTATGGCTTCCGCCCAAAAGTATCTAGGTAAATCATTTTCACAAAGCATGGTGCGTGCCATTTCTTCAAGAGTTCTATTTTTTCTTTCTACTATCCCATTTTGTTGAGGTGTCCTAGGTGCAGAAAAATTATGATTAATTCCATTTTCAATACAGAATTTATTAAAATCGGTATTTTCAAATTCAGTTCCATGATCACTTCTTAAGGAAATTACTGAAACACCTTTTTCATTTAAAACTCTTTTGTGAAATCTTATGAATTCAGAAAACGTTTCATCTTTGTGTGCTAAAAACATGACCCATGTAAAACGTGAGAAATCATCTACAATGACTAGACCAAACTTCTTACCTCTCAAACTAGATGTTCTAGTAGGCCCAAAGAGGTCCATATGAAGCAATTCTAAAGGTCTAGATGTAAAGATTACTCCTTTAGGTTTGAAAGAAGATTTTGTTTGTTTTCCAAGTTGACATGCACTGCAAATCTTATCTTTTTCAAAATTCAGTTTAGGCAAATCTTTTACTAAATTCTTTTTGCTAAGTTTTGAAATTAAATGCATGCTAGCATGTCCTAGTCTACGATGCCAAAGCCAACTAGCTTCATCGATCTTGGCTTCCATTGCCACAAGACATTGACCTTTCTGAATAGGGAGATCATCAAGATCAACCATATAAATATTGCTATGCCTATGACCGATGAATTTAATGCCATTGTCATCTAGACTAGAAACAATGCACAAAGAAGATTCAAAAATAACTTTAAAATTTTTGTCACAAAATTGACTAATACTAAGCAAGTTATGTTTTAATCCATCAACATATAAAACATTATCAATATAAGAGGTAGGGGTGATATGGATTTTACCGATACCGATGATTTTTCCTTTCCATTATCACCAAAAGTTACATTGCCACCATTTTGATATGTGAGTGATGAGAACTGCTCCACATCTCCTGTCATATGCCTTGAGCAACCGCTATCAAGATACCACATTCTCTTCTTGTTGGTTGCAAGGCATACCTGCAATAAAGATCAAGTGGAGACTTTAGGTACCCAAGCCATCTTGGGTCCTTTTTGGTTAGTGGCATTGGTTCCTTTTGGAACCCAAACTTTCTTAGTTTTTCTTAATTTTCTTTTGTTGCACATGTAGGATTTATGTCCTATAATACCACAAGTATAGCATGTAATTGAAGAAGATGCAGGTACAAAGAAATTTTTAAGGAGTTTCTGTTTCTTATGAGTTCTGAATCCTAATCCAGCTTTGTCAAATACTGCTCTTTGGTTATTTAACAGTAAATTTAATTTTTTAGAACTGTAAGTAAATTTTTCGACAAAAGACTTTAATTTATCGATTTCCTCTTTATATTTTTTGTTTTCCATTAAAATTTCTTTGTGTTGTCTTGACAATTTTTCACTTGAAAGTAAGTTACTTTTCTTTTCAAGTATATTCTTTTCATTTTCAAGACCCATAATCTTATCATTTAGATTTTTATTTTGTATTTGAAGATATTCATTCTCATTTGAAAGGTTGTTATTTATTTTAGCTAGTTCCAGATTTTGCTTCTTTAAGTCTTTATGTTTTGACTTTAATTTTTGAAATTCTATTACTAGTTCATAAAAAATTTCATGAAGCTCATCAAAAGATAATTCATTTTCGGTTTCAGAACATACCTCTTCTTGATCGGCCATTAGACAGAAATTTGCTACTTCCTGTTGTTCTTCCTCAGAGCTGGAGTCTTCACTTTCGCTCCAGGTTGCCATCATGGCCTTTTTCCTTAACTTTCTTCTGCTTTTCTTTAGTAAGGGGCAGTCTACCTTGAAATGCCCTGGCTTCTTGCACTCAAAACATGTGGGCTGCTCCTCCTTTTCCTTATCTTTTTCTTTACTGGGCTCACCCTTCAGAGGTTTCTTTTTGTAATTGAATTTCTTTTTCCTCATAAACCTTCTGAATTTCCTAGCTAACATAGCAGTTTCATCTTCCTCGTCATCCTCTTCAGAATCTTCGCTTGAGTCTTCTCTGGTAGTAGATTTGAATGCTATTGTCTTTTTCTTTTTGTCCACCTCTCCGTTCTTCTGTTTGATAGATAGTTCATATGTCATTAAGGAGCCCAACAGTTGTTCCAGCGGGAGAGTGTTGACATCTTTTGCTTCTTCAATTGCAGTGACCTTTGCATCCCATGAAGCTGGTAGAGACCTGAGAAGTTTATTTACAAGTTCACCATTAGAAATTATTTTTCCTAAACTTCTCATGCCATTCACAATATTTGTGAACCTAGTATACATCTCACTGATAGATTCAGTAGGTTCCATTTTAAATATTTCATAAGTATGAATTAGCATGTTGACTTTGATGGTCTTCACTTGGTGTGTACCCTCATGGGTAACCTCAAGTGTATCCCAAATCTCCTTTGCGGAGAGACAGTTGGATATTCTGTTAAACTCACTAGGATCAAGAGAACAGAATAAAAGGTCATTGCCTTTGCATTAAGCTCAATTTGCTTAATGTCACTCTCATCCCAATCATCTTCCATTTTAGGGGTGAGAATGCCATTAATCATCATTGTAGGCTGATGAGGACCTTTTACTATTGTTCTCCACAAATTATAATCAAGAGCTTGTATAAATATGCGCATGCATGTCTTCCAGTATGTGTAATTTGTGCCATTAAACAGTGGGGGTCGGTTTGAAGCTTGACCTTCAACAATATCCATGCCTATTAGGGCTGCCATGATTTTTTACTCAAGATCCTTGGACCTACAAGAGAGTACCGGAGCTCTGATACCACTTGTTGCCCAGAAATGAAGCCCAAGAGGGGGGGTGAATTGGATCTTTTAAAAATTTAATACAATAAAACAAAAGGTCTAGTGGTGCTTGTGAGAAACAATTAATTAGATGCAAGATGATAGCACTTAATTAAAGAATGCAAAAAGAAAAGAGCAATCACACACAAACACAAGATATATAGTGGTTCGGTGCAAACCTAGAACCTACATCCACTCCCCAAGCCACCTTGGGAATTCCACTATAATCCACACCAGATTACAGTTGACTTATTTTTACAAGGCTCACAAGTCAAAAACCTAAGTTGGTTTTATCACCTAGGCTCACCAACAAACCCAACTACTTGTTTTGTCTTCGGGCTCACAAGTTAACCCTAGTTGGTTTTAACACTTTGGCTCACCAACAAACCACAATAACCTTCTTTCAAGACACCCTTGAAAGCAAGGTTAAAGCACAATAAATTAGATATGAAATTTAAATGCTACAACAAACTCTCTTCAAGAGTAGATTGGAATCTTTGAAGCCCAAGGAATGCTTTGACTTCACTCTTCTTCAAGTTGCCTCCTTTTGGAATGTAGTATAGTTGAGCAAGTAGGCTTTTTTAGTGGAATCAAGCTAGAAGAGGCTTTTGATTTGAAGTATGGAGAGAATAATGGCTTTTTGGCTTTTGAGTGGACTTGAATGCTCTTGAATAGACTTCTCTCTTTTTTCTCTTGACTTCTTCTCACTTCTCTTGCTTTAAAATGAGGTTGGTGGAGATTAAATACACCAAAAACCTTCTAAAAACGGTTTGTGATCGTTGGAGCATTGGAAATAGCCGTTTGGAGCTTGAAAACCCATTTCTGCAAGCCAGAAAAATAGATCCGTTAGAGCTGTCAGGCTGCGAGTGTCGACACTTGGCTGTCAGGTGTCGACACTTGAATTCTGGGAGTCGACACTTGATCATTCAAGTATCGACACTTGATGCACAGGTGTCGACACTTGACACAAAAATCCTCGAACCAACAAGTTCTGTATTTTCAAAATTCTCAGGCCTTGAGTCGACACTTGAAACCTAAGTGTCGACACTTGGTGTCGACACTTGAATTCTAGGTGTCGACACTTGGCGTGCCAAGGATTTTTGTCCGTGCCAAATGCTGAAGTGTCGATACTTGACTGTCTAGGTGTCGATACTTGAGACTGAAAACATCCAGAATCAAGAGTAAAAGCCTTGAAATCAAAAATGATGTTCATGAAAGCATAAACACATAATAATTAAGTAATTGTAAGCCCTTTTTTTTTTTTGAAGAGGCTGCCCGGATATGTGAGATTTGCTCCGTGCCATTGCGTGCCATACACCATAAATATTTAGAATTTTGAGGTGCTTTCTGCCTGAAAACTCACAACTTGAAATTCACATTAGAATACAATATGTACTCAATATTTTGTTATTCATCAAAGTCACTGGGTGGAGCCAACAGACATGGATGCATAAGTTCGTCAAGCTTTTTGACAGAAATCCATCTCCTATTTTGATGGGATTGAAATAACATACTCATCCATATGATGTGAAATCTTAAGATCACATCCAATATAGTAGGGAAAGATTGAACCACCTTTGTTGTTATCTTATATCGGACATTTTTCAATAGAGTGGGGGTCCTTATGGTCATGCCCAGAGAAGATAATTATGCTGGTCACTCTTCTCACTTCGTTTTATTTAATCAAAAGAAAAGTAAGGATGGTTAGTGTTACCGCCAAGATCGTCATGGCCCGTTGCTCTGACACGTCGGGTTCCCGCTAGGTGCTTGGCTCCCCACCTCACGGTCGGCTCGCTTGCTCGCTTCGAGGGTCCTACAAGATAGAGGAAAGCATTGGGCCGGGGATTCCAGCGAAGACACTCCGACGATCAAGTCAGTGGGACGATCGAGGAAAACAGAAACTTCTGTAGCAGAGAGCTTGGGGGACTCCGCATCGAGAGGATGATAAGAGAGATGATAATTCCGAAATTGAAGAGTCTCTGTTATTTATTTTTACCTTCTTACATTTACTTACCTTTTTGTGCTGGTCTTATATAGGTGAGTGGCTTCTTGTTGGCTTCCAGGTTCTTTCCTTCGAAGGAGGCTTTCCGTTGCCCGCTGTCGCCTCTCTGTTGGACCAGTTTTGTGCCTGAGCCTTGAACCATAACGGATGTTGCCATTTTGAAGGAGACTGCCCGGGTGCCATAGTGCCTAGGGTCTAGGGCCTAGGATCTCGATGCCCTGTTATGGAAGTCGCAGTCTTCCAGTCATGTGATCATCGACGTGTCGGCACACCGCAAGGCTGAGAGCCTGGTGTTGTCCGAATCGTGCAAATCATGCGCACGGTGCGCCACAGGGAGCCTGCGCCCATGGCAAGGCATGCGCCACCTCTCAAAGGCTCGCATGATCAGGTATTCCCTCGTCTTCATTTTGAATTCCGGCCTCTTTATGCCTTTGGTCGGAATCCACACTCCTGCTGGTAGGAGGGTCCACTTCGGAGGGATGGACTCGACCTCAACTGGGAGCTGACCTCAGACGGGAGGCCCACCCAATGAGCCCTACCTCGGTTAGGAGCTGACCTCGGCAGGGCGGCCCGTTCTAGAAGCATGAGCTCAACTCCGCCCAGGAGCTGTCCTCAGCAAGAGGGCTCGCCTTGTAGGGATGGACTCGACCTCGACCGGGAGCTGACCTCAGGCAGGGGGCCCATCCAATGGACCCTACCTCAGCTGGGAGCTGATCTCGGTCGAGTTGTTCACCTCGATTATTCGTCATGTAGCCTTGCCTAGGTAGCGGGTCTCTTGCCGCTGTGGCCATCCATAGGCTCCACGTCAGGGGATGTCGCCATATCAGTCCGCAGGCTCCACGATAGTGGATATCACCGTATCAGTTAGTATTATCGATCAAAAAATGGACTGACTCAGACTTGACTCGATGAGGGCTAGAGTTGAGATGGCTGCTGATATGAAGCCATGTTTCGTATAGTTTTGTCACTAGAAGTTGGGTTCTATAAGATAAAAAAGACTAGATAGTTTACGCATAATGGGGGTTTTTTCGATGGTAGACCCTCCAATATCTAAGTTAGACTCTTGGAAAGGTAAATATAGGAAGTTCAAAGTCCCACTGATTTTAGAGTAGAGTAAGAGAAGCAAGAAAAGTAGCAAAAGAGGAAGACGGAATGAGGTTTGTAGAAGAAAGTGATCTACATATAATACCTGCTTCGAAGGAGAGAGCATACAAGTGAGTAGAGTTGCAAAAGTCAAGGCACTTTGTGGGAAACGAAAAGTGTATAGGATGGCCTGCAAATGTCTTGATGATCACTCAAGTTGATATTTGGAGTTCAGGAACTCCATGAGTTATGAAAAACTCAAAGGTTATCAGGGAGCTCGGGATATATTTCGAGAGCAAGAAGTGTTCCTTTATCAGAAAATAAGAGCTCTAAGAAAGGGGAGGTGAAAGCTCTCAGTTCCACCTCCAACCTCTTTCCTTGTTCTTCTCCCTTTTTTACTTAGAGAGTCCGAAAAAGAAGTTATAGGCAAGCACTTGACGCTTAGAAGTGGTATGATATGTGTTGCAGACAAGTGGCATTTGGCATCTCAGTCGTGGCAGGCACATTTGTAGCAGGGACTATATTACGGTTAGTGAACCAGGGAGTGGAAACTGACATGTCCCTATGACGGGATGCCTCTCAAGCAGCATGCATTAATGGTAGCTGTTCCTGAATCACGTGTGACTAAGACTGAACCCGGCAATGATCGATATCTAAGCAGAGAGTTGATGAGTGCACGGCTTAATATCCAGATGATAAATTTTACGGGATGGTTTGATCGTTCAGATTGGTTGACCATGTTTAATATATAATGGAACTTTGATGCCATACTGGACCAACTAAATTCGAATGTACCGGTTAGCAATGTTGCCATAATAGGCAATAAACCTAATATGTATACAATTTAAATTGTTTGTGGGATGGAAGAGAGAATGGTATGTGAAGGAGTTGATTTGGAGTTTAGTTGAATTTGAAATATGTATTGGTATGCACCTTCGTGGATTTAAGACTATCATGTTCTTAAAAATAAAAATGTCTTCAAGATTTTATTTATTTATTTGAAGAGGGAGGGGGGGGGGGGGGAACAAGTGTCAAAACCAACGGATCGCAGAAGAGATATTAGGAACTTCCCTTCATCCATATCGTACCTGATCAGGTATTGGTGGGATCTAGTTGCAGATCCGAGAATATTCAGAAGATCCCGGGGGGGGGGGAACAAGTGTCAAAACCAACGGATCGCAGAAGAGATATTAGGAACTTCCCTTCATCCATATCGTACCTGATCAGGTATTGGTGGGATCTAGTTGCAGATCCGAGAATATTCAGAAGATCCATCTGTTCAGACATGTTGAGACTTCTCATCCGACATGCTGGATTGCTAGATTGGAAATAAGTTAAAAAAATTTAGCAATGTATACCTCCTTAAATTTCCTGGCAAGCCATCAAACTAGTCCGATTGATAAATTAATCCTACACCCTACATTATAATATGATTGGATCTTGCCACTAATGCTCCACCCATGGTTCTACGGGTATGAATTGGGCCCAGCTTACCCACAAGTGTTAGTGATAGGTTGACAGCCCTTCTTGGTATCTCATAAATCTGAAAAAAAATAACTTTATGAGATACTTTGCAAACTACAATTTTGAAATCTCATCCTTTAACGAATTATCATTTACCAAACAATAAGCCAAAAACAATAAACCAACAAAACCAAGAGCAAGCAGACTTAGCTCTCATACAAACTGAAGCCCCTGAAGGAATGTAGAGTCCTTATTTTTTTATTATTATTATTTTAGCAGAATAGTTATTAAAATGGAATACGAAGCTTAAACAAATTGCATTTTTTGAGGCTGCGTACATTGCTCGATTGTGCTAAACAAGTCGTGGTGGCTGTAGAAATTGTCCAGATTAATCTATTATACAAAGGTTATAAGCACTACATGCAACCCATCATTTACTGATGACTCAATGTTCGAGAGGTAATCTCATAGCAAGGGCATGAAGGTTTGGACACTCTCTTGCCAGTTGCCACTCCAATCCCAGCAGGACAATTAACCGATCATCAATACAGAAGCCGTCATTTAACCTTCAATTTCTACCCATTTCCAAAATATATGGGCATCCACATTAAGAGCATCTTGCCCTCAAGAAAGGCGATTACCAAATTGATCTCAATTTCATCCAGACAAAAGACCTCAGGCTTGTCAATCAAGTCATTTCCAACCATACCACAAATAGCTAAGTTACCGATTCAAATATGCCGCATTTCCCATTCCACCCCTGCACATTAAATTAAAAATCTGTGAACATTATATGAGGTTCTTAGTAGAAAAGCCAAAATTAAAGGCAAGCATGCTGCTTATCAACCAATTAAGGATCATCTAAGTTGGCACCCTCATAATGGAGTATAACATCTGGTAAAGAAGTTTCTTTTGAGGTTTTTATGTTTTTTTTAATAAAGAACTAACACGAGGTACAAAAGTTATCATTCATAGATCGAGGTATAAGATTCCCTTCTTTCTGATAGTTTGATACACGATTTAAACCAAAACAGGCAATCAGTAAACAGTTTAGAAAAGGTAGCATCACTCACAATCATTGAAGCTTCTGCATGAGCTTCTCCACCATAATTCTCTGCTGAGTCCCACTCAAAAACTCCGAATTCATGATAGCATTTGATACGATAATGATTGTGGCAGGAGAGGAAGCGTTCACCTACACAATGATTGCCAGAATCATGGCACAATAGCGTATATAGAAGATTTATCATGATAAAGGGCTTCAAAAAAAAAAAAGGACCATAACTATCTAAGAATAAAAATGGCTGCTACTTAATAATTACTAGTTTATACAAGCAAAAAGCCAAGATGGAAGAGCATGAAGAATAATACCCAGACACGGCCATTTAGCCCAATAGCTATCTCGAATGAAAGCTTCTTGCCGAGAGCCTCAAGAACCGGGCAAGTTGGAGAGCTTAGCAACCTGAAGAAACAAAGGGAAATATACACATCTTAACAATAAAACACCCCAGTTTATACTCAATTGCTTAAACCACAATGCCGGCATATCCTTACATCCGTGCTAGTCCGGTTGATGTTTCAAACATGTAACCGTCTTTCAAAGGACCAAACTCAGCAGCTTTTCCACTAGCTATAAATGAAACAGGTGTCGGTAAGCCTCAATTACCATATAGCCAAACTGGAATGAATTCCATCAGTTATGTGATTAACAATCGAAACATGTAAAAATACAACACGTGCAGCAATCTAGTATTGTTAATGTTTCCAAAAGCCATTTTTCCAAATTATATTAGTCTCTAAACATTAGAATAATTGATAAAAGCAAACTGTCCATGGACTTTAAATCGCCTAAAACTATGATAACTATGTATTGTAACATGTGCAGACCTAACAAGACCTGTGATGCAGATTTCACCATTAAAAAGGAAACCATCAACTGAAACATGGAATCATAGGAATCAGGAATCAAAGCAGTGACATTTTTGGGGAGAGGAGAGGGAAATGGTAAAAAGAAAGAAGATGTGCACATATCGCACTTCATTACCAATTCTTTCTACAAGCAGTGCAAACTCAATTTCTAGTTAATCACCACAAATCTGAGGTCCTATATTGGTTTGAAGAGTCTACCTGAAGAGAAAATTAAGGAATAATGAACACAAGACAAGTTGGAGACTAAAAAAAGGATATTCTTTAATAAGGGCTTTTTTTTTTTTTTTGGGGTAAGGCGGATAATTCAACCAACAGTCCTGGTATGAATACATCCAAAAAAGTCAGAAAAAATACAGTCTCGGAACTCCAGAGGCGACTCATCTAACCGGGTCCACAACACTTGTCCCGAATGGGAGGCAATGAAGGAGGCCACCCAGTCAGCAGTCGTATTGGCCTTCCTGAAAATGTGCCTAACAACAATCGAGGAACAACCCTGCAACCAGAGAGCGATGTCGCAAATCAAAGGGTGAGTAGAAGCAGAACCAACTGCGTCCTTGATCCACAAAATGACTGTAGCAGAGTCCCCCTTAATAATCAAATGATCAGACCTGAGACAACGACAGGCATACCAAATCCCAGCTCATGCTGCCGTAAGCTCAGCCTGGGAAATGGAAGAATCGAATAGATGGTACCCCCAGCGGCAATAATGTCAAGGCTAGAATTCTGAATTACAAAAGCAGCTCCACCATCAGCTCCTCTCACACTCCCATCAAAATTGACCTTGACATACCTCGAAAGAAAAAGCTCCCAAGAAATAAAAACCCTCCGGGGCGCTCTAGGAGCAAAACCGGAACCCCAGATATCTGTGGATGCTGAAGTCACGGTGTGAAACTCCTCCATATGAGCCCGAGCTCTCTCAACCAGAACTCTGGTGGAACACCTCCTAGAACTGAATATAAGAGCGTTCCAAGAAAGCCAAATACGATAAGCCACATAAACAGAAAGTCCAGAGCTGAAAGAGATGGAGATCTCAGAAGATCCAAAAAGGCACCACCGAATCCTCTAAATGAGCACTCATGAAATCCACCCCCACAGCCATCCAGACTCGCCGAGCCCTCGGACAAATGATAGCACATGCTCCATAATCTCAGTATGTACATCGCAAGTTGGACAAGAGAGAGAAAGATCAATCCCTCTAGCATGTAGGAGAGCCCTGGTAGGGAGATGACACCAGGCAACTTTCCATAAGAAGAGGGCCACCCTGGGATGCACACGTAGAGACCAGATCCACCCAATCTGACAGCTCCTCCGAGGCTCCTCTCTGAACATACAATACAAGTCTGACATAGGAGCTCTACTCAGCATCGAAGACCTTTACACATGGATATCCGTACAGGGATGCATCGGCAGAGCAATAGAAAGGACCTTATCTCCTAAGATAAACCCGAAGGTCTGAATAACCAAAGTATAACTTCAATATGAGCCGTCAGGAGATATAAGATCAGCAACAGTCCTGATAACCGAACCATCCATCGCAATAAAGATAGGCCACCGGGCTAAAAGAAACTCAGAAATCCAAGGATCATCCATAAAGCTGATCAAAGTACCATCTCCAATGACCCAACTCAGCTATGGAATAACAGTAGGGGCTATCCGTCTCATCTCTCTCCAGATAATTGAACCCTGCCAAGGCAAACCACTCTCAGCATCCACCACCGAGGTCAGGGAACCATACCGAGTCCTCGTCATAGAAGTCCACATAATCTCCGGACCCATCATAAATCTAGAAACATGCCTCGCGATATAGGCCTCCCTCGAAACTCCTAATGAATGAATACCAAGGCCACCATCCCGAGTCGGTTGGCAGACCACACTCCATCCCATCAAGTGGATACCCCGATGAGTACTCGAAGATGACTAGAGAAAGAAGCGGATAATTTGTTCCACCTTACAGATGATAGACTTGGAAATGACAACATTGAAGAGCAAGAACACTGGAAGAGAAGTGAGAATTGACCTGATCAAGGTTAACCATCCCATGGAAGAGATGGCTCAACTCTGCCAGCCCTCCCCCTTCTCCTGAACAGTAATGACCACCCTACGACACTTCGAGCTACGCAACCTCCCACCAGAGATAGGAACACCCAGATACTGCATGCATCCATCCTGAACAGCAATACCCAAAATCTCCTGAATGGAACGCCGAAGCCTGATAGGAGTCTTCGGGCTGAAACGGATCTCTAATTTATGCAGATTCACCCTCTGGCCTAAGGACACAATAATGCTCAAGCACCATCCCGAATCCTACCAATGCCAAAGAGGCATGGCCCAAGAGGAGGCAATCATCTGCGAAAAGCAAATACGAAATCGGGGAAGCACCAGGAGCGGGACAATATGGCTGAACTGCCGACTCCCGCACCGCTGCCCATAAAGCTCGCGAGAGAGAATCAGTACATAAGATAAACAAGAAAGGAGAGAGATGGCAACCTTGTCGAAGACCAACTGTAGAGTGAAAAAAATCTAATGGAGTCCCATTGATAAGAATAGCATAAACAAGATCAATAATACGGGCTATAATGCGGTCGATCCAGAGCCGATGAAATCCAAAATCTCCCAAAAGCAAACTCTAAGAAGCTCCAACGCATCCGATCATAGGCCCTCTCTATATCAAGTTTGATAGCTATCGATGCCCGCCTAGCAGGAGCTCTCTGCAGATCATGCATGAACTCCTAAGCAATGAGTATATTATCAGAGATACACCGACCCCCAACAAATGCCCCTTGCTTAAGAGAAATAAGTCTAGGAAGAATATGCTTCATCCTATTAGCCAAGCATTTGGCACATAACTTGTCCAGTGTGTTGCATAAACTGATAGGCCTAAAGTGATCCGGCTCCGAAACATCAAGTTGCTTCGGTACTAAAGTAACAAAAATCAACTTCCACGGATCAGGCATATGGCTAAAAACAAAGAATTCCTGCCAGCAAACACAACCTCTCTCCAAATGATACACCAATATATCCTGAAAAATAATGAAGGAAAACCATCCAGCCCCGATACTTTATCTTTCTCCGTAGACCAAAGAACAGCCCAGATCTCCTCAGCAGAAATGGGGCTAAGCAGAAGGTCATCCTCCTCCACCGAAACCGGGTGTCAAGATGAGGGGAATAAAAAACAAGGGGTTCCTCCCGAGGCCCAGCCCATCCAGAAGAGAAGGAGAAGATCTCACGCCTAACCTCTCACATCTGCATCCTCCAATCACGTCCCCTCCGAGAACCGAAGAGCCCTGATGCGGTTTTTGTGCCTACGAACAACAGTGGCCTGGTGAAAGAACCGGGTATTCCTATCCCCTCCTTCAACCAATGCACTCTGGATTTTTATCTCCACATGGTCTCTTGCTAACTCAAAAGGGAATGATGCTTAGACATGAAGTGCTGAAGAGCTGCCAAATCAACATCACCCAGCCCCCCTTCCTCTCCTCCTGAAGAGCAATAATGGAAGTCTCCACAGAAGTCAAAGAAGAGGCTAAATTTCCAACTTCCACCTTATTCCGCTGGAGGAGACCGTGCTTCAAGAAAGACAGCCTGCGAGAAACCCAATACTGCACCTCCCCCCGAATAGGTAACCTCCAAACCTCCCTAACTGTCCCAAGAACCCGGATAAGCCAGCCAAAGTTTCTCAAATATGAATGGAGCACGGCAAGGGGTCGATACAAAGGTAGTAAGAAAAACAGGACAGTGGTCAGATACAATCCTCGAGAGGTGACGAACCTGATGGCCAAGGTGCAAAAGAAGCCAATCTGGAGAAGCAAACACCCTATTAATGCATTCCCAGACTCTAGCCGCCCCTGTCCTATTATTATACCAAGTAAACCTGGGCCCCACAAATCCCACATCCACCAGACCATTAGCATCTAAAAATTGGGTAAATTTTCTAGAAGCAATATCCTCCATAAATGGCCGACCTCTCTTATCCTCCGTAGCAAGAATACAATTAAAATCCCCTACAACAACCGTAGGAAGATCCTGGTCCACCAACGCAGAAATTTCCTGCCAAACAGTTCTCCTCTCCCTATAATTGGTACTTGCATAAACACCAGACAACAGCCACGTAGGCCCACCATTTTCCGATATGACAATGGATACCTGTTATGAAAAACAGTTGAACGTGTCCACCCTTGCCACCCCCTTATGCCACACAACAATGATGCCCCCTAAGAGACCCTGAGATTCAATTACAAAACATTCCAATCCCCCTGAATTAGGCACCGGAACCTTTCCAATGCCGGCCCAGAAAGTCTGGTTTCTAACAAAACACATATCATGATTATATACCTGTCCAAAGCGACGAAAGATAGAATAAAATGAGAGCTTTCACGCCCCGCTCACATTCTATACCATAATCTTCATTAACAAGACAGAGATAAAGGAACAGACAAACTAATCTTCCTTTCCCAAGAGCTTTGAACCCTCCGACTCTCCCGCAAACAATGCACTTCTCAATTGCTTTGCGATATCATCATGATTAGATTTCCTTTCCTCGGCAGTCCCTGCATCCTTTCCTTGCTTTGGATTCTCCTTTCCCCCACTAGTCGAATCCTCCTCTCCAGGAATAGGTAAACCAGACATGTCACCAGTCTTCGGCTCCTCTTGGCCAGTGCAGTGGATCACCACTCCCACGGAGTCCTTCCCAACATCATCCGACCGCTCCAACCTGGGAGCCCCCCTCTTGCAACATGCTGCAACAATGGCAGGATCCAGCTCCCCACCCCCCACACCTGCAACAGGTATTCCATCCACCGCATCCACTCCCCCCGCCATAATATCAAACAGAACAGGGGAGACAGAAGGAGAAATAAGAGCATGACTCCTCTCATCCCGATCCCCACCCAGGCACAAAGAAGCAAATCTAACCTTGTTGGAAATCGGAGCAGCAGGACTGAGGAAATGAGTTGTTGTCTGCCTCGAGCCGAAGCTCCAAGGCTGCCTTGAGCCGGAGCAACAAGACTGGCCAAATCAAGCTTCGGAGGGCTCCTGGCCCTTTTCAGAGACCCCGAAGCAGGGTCAACCATCAAAACATCCCTTGGCCCCGAGTCCTCGCCCCCTCCAACCTCCATCCTATCCCCAAGAAAGCCAAGAGCAGAGAAGCCCTTCCCGGCCGCCATCTCCTCCTTTGATAGGTCGTCCCCAGCGATACCCGGAGACCGGTGGCGCGCCACTTTAGTCAATTTCTGCCACCCATCCGAGTCCAGTGGCGGGTTCGGAGGAGAAGAGAGTCCTTGGGGAACCCAATGGAGTTGAGGAAGAGCCCGGATCCGACGACTCAGGACAGCGCTCTCTGGTCTTCTGCTGATCCCTCGCCACAAACAGGAGCCTTGGGGGCCCGAGGTTGCCGGACCCGTGAGGTAACCAACCACGGGCCAACCTTGGGCCGCCCCCCCGGGCAGACCTCCCAGACTCCTGCACCAGGAGACACGGACGATCCTTTGAACTCTCCCCCTCCTCAACCACAACGCTATCCGGCAGCACACGAGCTCTCCCACCATCCAGGCTGGACAACTCAGCAAACCCACAAACATCCTCACCGTGACCCATCCTCCCACAACGGTAGCATAGTTCCGGTAGTTCTCATACTGGAATTGTTGCCAAAACAAGTCGTTCCTCTCCCATAGCAATACTGGAATTGTTGCCAAAACAAGCCGTTCCTCTCCCATAGCAACACCCCTGGCAACAGATGCTTGCTTGAATCCAGATCGACTTTCACCCTCGCATACCCAAATTTCTTCAGATTCTCGGTGAAGTCGTCGATGAGTAAGGGCTTACCGGCCTCCGCTGCAATCATCATCAGGGCGTTTGATGACCAGAACTCCATCGACAGCTCCGAAAGCCGCAACCACACCACCGTTCTCAGGATCGGACTGTGACTCGGAGCGAAGTCCGGCTGCCACAGTTCCACCGCCAGGAGCTGCCCGCCGAAGAACCAAGGGCCACCTGCCCGAGCCAGCGAACACTCATTGTCATCCCTGAACCGAACCAACAGATAATCCTCGACCAAGGCAAAAACCTCCGGCTCCTCCGGCGTAAGTTTTAACTTGAAATCCCTAGCCACCCAACCAGTCGACACCCTCCATCCCAGACTCCAGACGAAGAGTGCCCTGTGTTCCCACTGCCTCCGGGACTCCTCAACCTCCGAATCTGGGAGCTCCAACACCTCAGTGAAGAAGCCTACAACTCCTCAATCTCCGCCTCGGTTATTCGGTGAGATGTCCACAACAAATTCCGAGGAACTCCCTGAACCGCCTTCGACCAACTCCGGTCCTCCTCACCGGCGTCAGGAGCTCCGCTGCCTGTCCCCTTCCCGGTCTTTCCATCACTTGCCATCAAGCCCATTGAAGCTCAGAAGTTGTTCGATGGAAGAGTGAAGAGGAAACTTGGTTTGGCACAGAAACCAAATCACAGCCATGCCAATCGCCGAAGCGAACCAGCCGTTCACCCCTAAGGGCATCTTTCAGTTGAACACTATCGTGCATGACCATGCAAAGCAACAGAAGTATTATGGAAAGATAGTGATCATTGGTGTCCAAAGACCATCACCACTACTCAACACCGGAGTAATCAAGAAAATCTTCTTGAAGGGTCAATAACCACTGAGACTAACATATTAGTTAACTTTATTGAATCACAATGACCTGAGTGCATGTTAATTATTAACCAATCAGTCATAATTCTGGGTCCATGATGAGATAAGGTTATGTCTGGTTGCAGGGAAATCTATGGAGGGAAAGAAAACATCAAAATTTTGCCAATAAAAAGTGTTCTGAAGATTTAGATGCAACTCCTTCAAATTTGCCAATTTACTGTAGAAAAAACAAACTAGATTTCCAAGGAAGACAAGTTTTCCAGGCAGTTTTCCTGAGTAATCAAACCAACCCTAAACTAGAAAAGACCCCACAGTTTCACAATGGTATTTGATGTTTAAATTCACATAAACCTGTAACTAAACCCGCTACATCTGCTTTGCTTGACACTGCAAAATGCCCGCTAATAAATATCTCATAATTTTTATTACAAATGCACGCAGCAATAATCATTTAAATGATTCATTACTTCCTGTGTGAAATTTGAATCAAGTCAAAAGCACGCTCCTACCTCATCATAAGCCATCCCAACCACCATTATCCAAAATCAAGTAGTCGCAAAGATCACAAACTCCATGAGCATCTGGACAAGTCCTATGGATAGACACATTAATTGGGGAGTCAATATAATTTCTATGGCATAACGTTGCTTGCAATCAAGACCAATCCCATATCTCCAACTCTCCAATTCAGCTTTGTTTAGGTATATTGAGATTCAATAATAAGTTGAAGCACCTCTTCACACCAAAGACGAAGTTTAATTCAAACAAGATTAGTGATAAGAAACAAAATGAAAATAACAGCTGGATTATAAATAGACTGTTAAAGGAATAAGAGCCAACAAATTCTTTGTCAAAATGGCACATCTAAGATTCTTTGTCAAGGTAAAGACAAGCAACAAATTAGACACCTTACCCACAAATTAATAATTCTACTCTATTGAGCTCTTAGACACGAGATATTGTTGAGGAACAGATATTTGTAAATTTAACTCCGCACATCACAATGATAGAGGAAGAAAAGTTAATTTTGAAAAATTGAAGGTCAAGGAACCATTTCAAAGCTAATTTTTGAAAAATCGAAAGCCCAGGAACCAATCCAAAGTTACCTGGACCACTTACCACAACAAACCTGCACCCGATACTTAGGTATGTGATATGTGGATGATGCTTTGACATGGATCTAATGGAGGAAATTTGTTGAGAATGAGAGGAACGTCTTTAAATGTGCACTAAAACCAGATACGCTAGAATCCTTGTGATATAGACCAATGCACTGGGTCCATCTATGTTAGCTTCCTTCAATTCCACTGTTCTCAACAGAGCAACCTAGAATCCTGATACAAGTCTCCACTACCCAGCTAACAATCATTTCTGACGTAACTAATTTTAGAAAATGCTGGGCCAGCATCCCTTCTCCAATAATCTCCAACATCAAGGCATATTAACTGGAAGCAAGGTTTAGTTGGAGGAGATAGCAACTAAGGAATAACAACCACTTGTTTCCATTAACTCTTTCGGCAGAAATTAAGAAATCAAGATGGCATTTTGTTCTAGTTGTTATTCTTCTTTAAATCACTCTTAATAACCACCATGTAAATTATTGGTTTAGTAAGGATTTTTTTTTTCTATTTTGAATCAAATAGTTAAGGAAATGATAAAAGAGATAAGTTAAAACTCCATCCTTTCTGTTCATTCCTTCTACCAACTTCCTCCCTTCTCTACCTTCTAGTATATCTTTTCACCTCGTTTTATGGGGACCAGGCATCAAGCAATTAGCCAGGTTTAGGCACATTTAGATCTTAAAACATTTAAATCTAGTTTTTATCTTTGAAAAATAACAAAGAAGGCAAGCAACAAATGAGGGCACAGATAAAAAAGTCAGATAAACACATGCACATTAACAGAAATAGATAAGCAATCTAAAAGTTCATATGGTGCATGGGAAAGATCCAGACAGTTAATCACTAGTGATTGTCTGTCATATGCAATGACCACAGATTGTCATAATGCATGACAATGCAATTCTTTTCTGCAAACAATAACAAATGACAACCAAGCTATCAGTCAGCTTTAAGTTTATTACCATCAGTGCATGAGAGTTCAGGATTCATGCTGTTATTAGCTTTGACCACTCGAACATAGAGTAAAGTACCTACCTGGAGTAGACTATCATTAATGAGTAAATATTTCACATGTAAACTAAAAAATAATAGCACATGACATGAATAGCATTAATTTACAGGACTAGCGACACAAAATTATGTTTCCAACATCAGTTCAAAATTAAGAGTCCTAAAGAACACTGTCAAATATCTCTCGAATAACAGAACCTATTTGTTTCAGAACACCCTAATTCACCTATGAATGTGTAATGGTTCCATGTATAAATTTGATCTGTGTAAATTATCTGCTCATGGTCTCCACTCAAATAAGATTTTCCAACCTTTTGCTAGGGTCACACAACCTAGTTTCATCAGCTAGTAGATGCTTTCAAACATAATATATCTTTAACCGAGCCCATGTTATTCAACATAAGCAATGACCCATAAAATCAAACATGCAGATACTTGATAAAGACGGATGCAGCCTTTATTGCTGAACAAATAAAAAGCTTGAAAAACAAAAAAGACAAGAAGATTGGAGGTTTGTTAACATCAATAAATTAAGATATTAATATAACTACTTATCCATTTAACATGCAAAAAGTATGCTGATCGATGTGTCAATGTGTTGCAGGGACTTCACCTGGTGGAAATTATGGATATGGAGCCATGTTGCATAAAACACTAAACATATTAATCCTTGACAAAATTCAAAGCATGCTGCCAGTGAACAAAGAGATACAAAACTGAAAAATAATCACCCATTTGATATATTGGGTCAATAATGTTCACATTCCACAAATTCAAGGAAAATCTGAAATTGGGAATCAACAAAATGGAAGTAATTTATCTAAGAGAACTGATACCTCAAACTTTGGTATGTTCCTCCTGGTTCCACCTTCAAATGCAAGTACAGGCAATAATGCCAAAGTAGGTCCCTTTATGTCAACCAGAAAATTCTGAAAATAGAATAATATAAGTCTGAAAACCACATAATGAAGAATAAAATCTCAGATACTGCAACCAATAATTGAAAAGGCATATTTAGATTTGAAATATTTGTGACCAGAGTATGAGTGAATGCTGCACACCTGCAGGCCTTTGGAAGCATAGCAAAGAAAAACACAGCATTTAAACCTTTTTAACTCTGTAAAATCGATTTTCAGATGTAACTAGAAAAGAAATATTAGCTTACGCTACTGGCAGTTTCAAATCAATTTCTATAAATCCAGATGCTGATTCACTTTCTTGGATCAGTTATAAGTAATGCCCAGTGTACAAATTTCATTACATAAATATAGACCCTTCCTTTCCAACCAACTAGCATAAGGTTCCAACTTGTTTGATCCAAGCACAGCCATTTTGCATATATGCAAGTTTAAGTTTTTAAGCTGGGTTGCAAGAACAGAAGGTTATATTACTCTAGAAAACGAGCTTGTAATATTGGTTTTGAAGCTTCACATATGAAGGTGGTAATCAAGTATTTGGCTTGCACGTAGAAGAGGAAGAAGAGGTAACATGTAACAGACATTTTTTTCAAACTTTAATATTCTAGGGAATTTCATTTAAAGATCAAATAAGCATAGAAACCTAGCAGAATTAGATGACTTGAAACATATAAATAATTTCCAACAGCTAACAGACTTGTCAAATATACATATAGGAGTATCTTACAATACAAGATACAAGATACTTACATCTGGCCTACTATCGACAACGATACCAAGAACTGTATCTTCCACACATGGTACGTACTGCAGGAATATAATATCTATATCAGAAGAAAGAAAAAACTATGCATTGAAGAATCTGAAAAAAAGAATCAATATTGCAGTATGTGCAGGATCTGGGGTTTCATACTGATTAGGCTAAACATGCATATAGCACATGAATGAAAAGAGCATAAAGAAAACCATGCACATATCGCATGAGCGTGAAAGTAACTAATAAATTATAAAAAAACAAAGAGTACAGCAAGTTAATCAGGACGTGAAAAGATTGATAAACATATGAAACATCCTCTTAAACATTGAGAAAGTGAAGGTAACAATAAATTCCCATTGTAATTAAGGATAATCAAGAAGGACAGTGAAAAATAAAGGGTCAACACATCCCACTCATTACTCAATAACAACATTTCAGTTACTATTTTTGATGGCAAGCACTTATGACCAAAACAGGACTCAAAAAAGAAGTAGATTATTTTCACACATGGGTAAGCATTTGCACCAATGGCTTTTGATTTATATGCTTGTCCTTGTACTTTGTTTATTGTTTCATCTTCTGAAGAAGCACATTGAAGAAAGCATCAGATACAATATCCAACCAAACTTAAAAGGAAACAAGCAACAACATAATAATATATCAATAGCTCTGTGCTGAAATTATAGGCATACATTTAGACAATAAAAATAAAAGAGAATTCTAAGATAACCTCCTGTCCTCATACAAATGAATGTTAAGGTCAATATATGCTCAGAAATATTCTCAATTTTAGGGATCATAGTGCTGAAACTACAGACTTTAGCATTGCATTGGCACAAACATTGGCAGAGCTACATGGACATCAGGGATGGCAGTCGCCCCCCTGGTTTCCAAAAATTTCCCTATAAATGTTGACCTAGAGGACCACTTCCCTTCATATCCGCATTGCTTGCCCCCATTCCTCATTGGAAATGTAGTAAAAAAATTTTGCTATCTAACCTTTACTCGCATTAACTATCCCACATTCAATGGGTCCTGATTCTTATAAATTCTCGAGATCTGTTTCTAGTTCCAAGAGAAGCCTCTATCCAATGGCTCTATCTTCTCATGGCATTTTGGGAAACAAAGCATCTTTTGAATTTTGAGAATCTTAAATGAAAATCAAGATGTAATATTATGACCAGTATTGACTATTGAGAGAGATGAGCAAACAGAGAATTCTATGCTTTCTAAACGTCCTATCCACTTCTCTAATTTGAAATAATGGCAAAAGAATCCCATGATCAAATATAAGCGCATGTGATCATCCTTCCTCCACAGCTGCCATGATCCAAGTCTTGTAGCATGAATTTAAGCAACAGAAATCCATTAAAAAAATCATTAAATTTATTGCTCAAAAATTCATTAAACTCCACTCCTATAAGTATGGTTATATGGTAACAAAAAGTTTATTATGTTTCATTATGATGGATGGGAGACACAAAAGAAAAAAGAAAAAAAAAATCCTAGCCCTGCCCTTGGTCATAGAAACAGCAGTCAGACTAGGTTGCACTAAGATATCTGATTCAACTAGAGTGAATACACAGGATACATTAAACTAATATAATGTAATGGATTATAAATTTTTTTATTATCAACATGATGCATAATCTATGATATATGTAAGCCAATTCTATCACATATATAATGCAAACTTACAAGGCAAACCCTTGACATTGCCTTGATATCCTTGTTAAAAACACTCCTCCTTACCATCCTTCTCATCAACAACGGGGATATGCTTCACCCTTTCTTTCTATCTTCTTTCATTTCTCTTCTTCATCATCTTTCATTATGTTACCTTAAATAAGTCCTCAAAAGAAATAAATTCCATAACCGAACAACTTCATGCTATGTATTATTGCAATAATGTGTTTTAAAGCATTTCATCCATGGTCAGTGTTTCCTATGCATGTCAACACATTTTCCTGTTGGACCATCAATCCATGCAAAAGACTATGAACATAAAATTAAAAAAGCAATATATTAACCTAAAAATAAATATACAATGATCACATTAAAATGTTTTCTGGATGCCATGCCAATATTTTAACAAATCTTGGTAGTTTAAGTACTTACATGAAATTAACTTGTTTATGGTTTCAAGTTCGTTCATTATTTTGACTTCATATATGCCTTGGAAGTACCCTAAAATGTTAGCTACCCTAACTCACACTAATACGTATCGATTGGATTGATTAACTACAGAATTAAATTTTTAATGTGATCACATTTGATATTGCATGCCTTATCACAAAACCCTATACACCATTCAACTTTTTCCTTGAATGATATATATTCGCAAAACATGACTTGGGGCAAACCTATATTTAGACAAAAGAAAGAAAAAGAACTACCTACTCCAAACTAATAATTTGAAATAAGGAAACTAATACATTGCACCAGCTCTGAATAGCAACCCAGAATCTCATTTGTAATCAGCCTTCCTGAGTCCATGAGTCGTGGCCCTCACAAGCAAGCAAGCTATACATGCTTACAGACAGGACCAACTTCGATCAAGACAACTCCCACGAGAAATAAATAAATATTAATCATGTTGCCACCCCATAAGCCAACTGCCATCATATTCCTTCCATGAATATCATTACTAAAAAGTCCATCGGAGTGGTAGTCCAAATTCATCAAAATTACAGTAACACAGTCACATCTAATAAAATAAAACTGTTCTGTACATGATGACATCATACTCTTGCAACTAAATTTAAGCATAAAATCCATCAAAAAGCTCGAATTGCTTGCAACCTACATGTAAAGAAAGAAATTAAGAGGTAACACTCCGATACAAACTCAACACACACACGCACACAAAAAAAAAAAAAAAAAACCCTCACTCTTTTGTGTGAGCTCTCCACCCAATACTTGTTTGGCTTCGACAGCCTCAGCTTCCCGGCCTTCATAACCGAGATTGTATCACAATCCTGCAAGCGGGATCAAAATTCACTTAAAATTAGAAATTTTTAAAAAAGAAACTTCGAAATTAAAACTAATTCTTCAAGCAAATGTGGGAATACAAATACAAATCCAAACCTGACGCAATCCTTCGCCCAGTTTGATGGTCTGGTTGGCCATGGTGGAGAGATCCAGAACGGTGTCCCCAGGAAGCTAAGCACCAAAGAGGAGCAGAGATCAAAAGACCAAACGAAGGAAAAGGAGAACTAGAGTTAAGAGAGCGTTCGATGAGAAGAGAAGTACTCACCACGATTCGATCCACACAGCTCGTCAGTGGAGGATTAGAGGGCTGCCCCACGTCCATTTTCTAGGATTAGGGTTTCTAACGGGTTCGGAGGAAAGAGGGAGGAGCCGGGACAAAGGCGAGGGGGCGCCAAGTCTTGGAATCTGGGAGGGTTTTATCCCTTACCGGGGGTTTCGGGGTTTTGCTAAGATTACATAATCCACTTTTTTCACTTTTTTAGTTTTTAAATAACTAAAACCGACTTTTTTATTATTATTATTTTTTATTTTTATTTTTGTCAAAGTAAACTAATTTTCAAAAATATAAATTGATATTTCAGGAAATGATGTATCATAAATATTCCATCTTTCCTTCTCCTAATATATTTACTTCACTATAACCAAAAATAATTTACAATCATGCAATAATGGAATTGGCTAGAGTTTAGAAGAGAATTGATTAAATTTTTATAACGGCAAGCTAGATTCAATAGCAACCCGTCTATCTTGCACATCACTTATCAATTATTGTCTCTAATCACTATCCAGTATTACTCTCTATCGATACCTTTATTTCTTATCGGAATCTTTTTTGATTCAAGAAGTTTTGACTACTATCCCTACTCAAAAAGATTGTAAGAAAAATATGGACGTTATCGGTAAGAAGGGATGCTAGATATCAGGTGTCTCTGAGACTTGAATTGACTAGGAGACGGCTTCTTTGGTGGAATAGGATGAAGATAGATGATATCTTCTAAAGGCTTGAGACTGTTGAAGAATCTATCACTAAACTCCAGGAGTGAGAGGAGCACAATGGTGGGCTGATACAGGAATATTTGACTAAGCTTCTAAATCAACTTTCTATGCATCACTCCCTTCTGAAACAGCAAGAGATCCTTTGGAGATAGAAGCCCATAGTCCAGTAGATTAGGAAGGGGGACAGGAATACCAAATTCCTTCATCAAGCCATAATTGTCCGTAGGTATAATAACAAAATTCAGGCCTTGCAAAACTCAAGGGGCAATGGACTACCGAGGAGGATGAGATCAAGCAAGAAATAATGTATTTCTTCAAATCAAGGTGGATGATGTCTTTGGGAGGGTCCGGGTCTTTTGCACCACCCCCTCTTAACGATGTAGTTTCAAAACAGGAAAACCAGAAGCTTCTCTAGGCCATGTAGTGGAAGAGATTCAGAAAATTGTTTGGTCCTTGGTTGAGGATAAGTCTCCTAGACTAAATAATTTCTTTCCTCTATTCTTTAGATGGTATTGGCCCATTATTTAGTATGAGGTGAGTATTATTGTGCAGTAATTCTTTATTCATAGTCAAATGCCAGATTCTTGGATGTGGACATTTATAGCTTCAATACTAAAATAGCATAATGCTTCTAAGCCAAGGCATTTTAGACCGATCAGCTTATGTACAACTTTGTACAAGATCTGTACCGAGCTCATGGTAGCAAAGATAAAGCATGTCCTCCCATAGCTTATTTGTCATGAGCAGGGATTTTTTCTTGGTGACTGTAACATCTTTAATAATATTTTTATTACTTAGGAATTCATATATAACTTGCGCCATGCTTCAATCCATCATAGTTTTATGATAATTAAGTTGGATATGGAGTGAGCTTATGACCATATAACTTGGAGCTTCCTTGAAAAGGTCTTGGAAGATGTTGGATTTCACCCTTGTTAGATCGGATTATAGTGTGCATCGAGAGTCCATCATTTGCCATCCTAATCAATAGGACTCTATTAGATTTCTTCTGCTCTACAGTTGGTCTGTGACAAAGTTATTCCCTATCTTTTTATTTATTTATTATTTGTGCTGATACCTTGTTACAAGCTTTGCATGCTACGTCTCGGGGGCTAGCCTTAGACCTTTATGTCCCAACTTTCAGAGTCTAGCTGATCTCATATTTATTATTTGTGGATGACTATTTATTAATGAATCGGGCTATTGTTTTCGAGTGCTGATGGCTTTAACAGAATCTTAGAGGACTACTATCTAACTTCGAGCTAAAAGGTGAACCTTCTCAAGTTTGCTGTGTATTTCAGTCCTCGAATACTGACCCACCTCCCGTATTTGATACGAGATAGACCGGGGATTGTTGAGCACATTGGGGTACTGCAATACCTAAAACTTTCCATTACAAGAGGCAGGCTCAAAAGGATGGAATATGGCCATGCAGAGTGAGTGATCCAGGAGCACTTAGAAGGGTAGCAAGCAAGAGCCCTTTCTATAATATGTAGGGTTACCTTGGTGAGGTCAATCTATAGTTTTATGCCAATAGACATTCTCTCAAATGCCATTTTGCCCAAAACATTGGTGTCTAGGCTCAAGCAATATTTTCAAAAATTCTTGTGGAGCTCGCATCCTGGAAGAGGTGGTGCTAGCCTCTAAGGGATGAGGGCCTTGGCATCCAGTCTCTAGTCATGAAAGAGAAGCCTTGATTGCTAGACATGCTGCCAAATTAGTATTCAATCTGGACAATATGTGTAACTTGATGATGAAAGCCAGATATAGTTCAAGATCTATTAGAGAGGACATTCAAGCGGGTTAGAGCAACTCAACTATTTGGTGATAGATCTATGCTCGAGCCTCGAAATGATTTCTCGTGCTAGAAAGATTTTTGGGGATGGATGGTCAGTGAATCTCTTGCTTGACTTGTGGATTGCTGGCCTACCCTTAAATCGATAGCCAATTTTTATTAGCTCCAAGGTTTCGGATTCTATCAGGATTTCTGATCTATTACACCCGAACAATAGAGGATGGAACCTCGTGGTCGTGACCTAAGTCTTTGGGGATGCACCGGGTTTACGTGTCTTGTTTATAGCACTTTCTATATATAACAGCCAGGATGTCAGGGTTTGGAGATCCTCTTGTACTCCGAGAACATTTATGACGGATCTCTACCATCTGTATTGGGAGGAGCCCCTCAGAAACCTTGGTGGTGGTTGGATTTGGAGAATGGGCGATTATCCGAGGGTGAGTCTTTTTTTTGGAAGGTTGCTTGGAAATGGCTTCTAACTATATCCTTCCTAAGTGGCAGAGGCATGATCTCCGGTCGATATGCCCAGGTTGTAGATGTGAAGATGAAAATATGGAGTACATTCTTTTCATATAACCATGGTCAGTCAGGTGTGGCAAATTGCCAGACTACATGGGTTGATCCTCAAGTTAGATGATCTATTGTTGGCCATTTTGAAATTTTTGAGATGAAGTGCCAATGGATAGAGAATCAAGGCAGTCAATATGGTTTTTTAAGAACGGTCTAATTTTTGAATCCAAGAGGTGCCTCGAGACCCATGGAAACTTGGGACCCCCACCTTGTTCGTGCAGTGACTTGACGGGTATTTATTTTCTAAGAGTTCCCATCTCCATGGTATACCAAGATCAACTTCGATGATAGTATCAAAGACAGGCGAGGTGGTGCCAATTTTGTCATATGAGATCTGAGTTTAGGACTGGTGGCAACCCGGGGAGCTATCTCTTCGAGCCAATGGTCCTTGCAACGGGACTTTATGGTGTGTGGGCTAAGATTGTTTATGCATGGAGGACCTTATAAGTCAACCATTTGATTATCGAGGGTAACTTCACCATGATAGTGACTTGGAACCAGGAGAGTATGCAAGAGAAGTTAGTGCATCCCCTCCTCTATGATATTGCAGCTCTCTTGATAACCGCATAGCAATTATTGTTGAGCATGTCTACCGGGAGGCGACTTCAGTAGTTGATTGGATTGCTGCCTATTGTAGAATATTTGGAGGACTTTATATAGATTGACTTGGAAAAGGTCCCATGCCAGTTTAGAGATATTCTTCTTTTTGACTTTTTTGGATATATTCATGCTAGACTTGTATAGTAGGAATGCTCCGTGTTACCAAAAAAAATATTATAATTATTTAACCTAGATCTTCCCTCAAAATTACGTCATTTAATTCAACTATTCCAGATTTTTATTCCACTTTTAAACACAACGTAATTTTTATAGAAAAAAATCGGAGTTTGGCAGATTGCTTCGCCTTAAATTTTTTAAAAGAAAATTAAAATTCAACCTATGCGACAAAACAATCAATGTTTGGGATACATCTTGTCAATGTCCACTTGAGCCAGTGATATTCGTTATATGACAAATAGAACATGCGCAATATACTACTCCTCTTGGCTTGGCTCAGCTCGGCTAATTTGCACCAACCATGATAAGAATGATGGCGCCAATTGCAGTGTTTCCTTTGTCCCAATTGAGCTACAATAGTCAATTAAGGAGTAAAAAGGCCGAGCCCAAGCCAAGCTCGCAATGTATGGCCCAGCCTGTTCTAGCCGTGAGTTAAAATTTTGAGCAAAACATGAGCTAATTTATGCAAAACATGAGCTACTTGCTCATTTGATAAGCTATGGCTATAGTCTATTGTGTCCCTTTCTTTTACGTAGGATCAAGACTAGGGAAGACTAATTCAACACAATCTTAAATTTAAAGCCAAATACGTAGCAGTTCAATCGTTTTAAACTATCAACATGGGTGAGTTTAGATCTTGTTGGTCCCAAAACCTAGTTTAACTAGATCCAAATAAATTTGTCTTGAACCATGTTAAGATCTAAAGTTTCATCAGGCATTAATCAAACTTCAATAAATTTGCACCAATTTGGCATTGGCTGATCCATTGATAACAAAAATACTACCATATGCCCCATGTCTTTAATCACAAGTCAAATTTCAAATAAAGGCAATGACATGATATTGCATGTTGAAGCATGCTACTGGATCACACGAAAATAGTCTCAACTAGATACATATAACTTAAATTGGCTTCAAATTCAACCTAGCATTATCATGTTATTAGTTTATTTAGATTTATCTTCGGGGCTTAGCCTTTTTTCATTTTTTCATTACATTGGGCTGAGCCTGCTGAACTTCTTTTGTTTTTAATGCTCTTTAGAAAAAACCTTGGAATAACAAATTGTGCTTAATTTAATTATGAAACTTGTTTTTGGATTTTTTCAATCACTCACATTTCTAACAGATAAAGATATATAACTACGTAAGATGGGAGTTAGTTGCACCACATCCAATATGACTTCAAAAAGTTCAAACTTGAATCGGTGAAGCTTTATCATGTCTCTTGCCAGGGTAGCTCAACAATTAAGAACCAATGTTCCCTGACATCACAATTAGGATTTGATTCATTAAATCCAAGACATGGTCCTTAAGAACCATGTAGTTAATTGGCATTAAGCCATAAAGTAACTAACGCATTGAAGCTTCAGGTATTGAAAAAATTGCAAAGAAGATTGTGATGTTTATTATAGAAGAAAAATGTTAAACCAATGATTTATGACGCTTGAAGATTTAAAGACCAAATAAGCTTGTCCGAATACCACGCTACTTATATTGCTTGGAATCGAAACAAACTGAAGCCAAACTCGACATGACCTAACTCAGGTTGGCTATGTTTTCATTTGAGCTCTAGTCAAGCTAAGCTGAATTTTTGAAATGTGTACTCTCGTCTCATTTCCTAGCCTGGTCAAGCTCAAAAAATTCCTAGTGAACGACTGTGAGCTCTGCTCATGAGAAGTCCGCTAGCTTGCATTACCTGCTACAGGCCTCGCGCCAATGAAAATAGGCCCACTTGAAGACCCTATAACGTTGTCAGGTACGGAGCGCCAGCCCCAAGGCCTGCAACATTGGCTATTCTGGATGGGCCCTTCCCCAAAACATATTTATTTAATACTACGGTGGTCTAATGGCCCATTAATTAGAACTTAAACCGGAACGCATGCTTCATCTTAAGCCCAAAGTTCGACTAAGGTAGGACTTTTGTTCTCTTCTGATGTGGGACTGAAAAAATGATCACACCGACTAGGGCGTTCCCGCTTCGTTCGCTCTATGAGCCATAGGCTCGAGACTGATAGTGCGCGACAGCCATCCGATCCATGATGTTTAAGCTGTTTTTTATATACCTTGTCCTTTCCTTTTCTTTTTTCTTTTTTTTTATTTTTTTATTTTGCTTGATCTTCATATCAGCAGAGATCTTAAACGTCTTCAATATCAACCTTCTCATATATTTAAAAATCTGAGCCATAAGTAAGTTTATATATTTCAAGATATCAATCTATATGATAATCTTCATCTTGACCGATTCTTTTTTTAAATCTCTTCAGTTTTTCTTAATAGGCTTTCTTATTTAATAAATATCTAATTCAAAACTAACATATAGTCCTTGGATTTATTATACTTCGATATCTCAGTCTGAAAATATTGGGCAACACCGGAGAATCTGGATACCCATCAAATTCTCACTTACCACACCAGCCAAGATAAAGTGAGATCTCTGCTCATATCAATATTTGCTGAAAAAGTAAAACAAACCTTTTTTTTTTTTTTTTTGGCACTCTTGCATCAGCTTCCTTGCAGTAAGATCCAAAAGACTTCAAAATAAAATAAAATAAAATAAAGGAAAATGCAAACCCTCATATATGTCCCCCAATCTTTTCCATGCACATTGGTCCCTTCAACCCATCAGGTATACCATGGATGAAGTCGGTGAGCCTTAGCCACTCGCAGATCAGGACCAGGAGCAATCATACCAGCGCCAACGTTGAAAATTAAGCTGATGTCAAGTTACTCCGCAGGCATGCTTTTACCTGGGGAACCATTTCTGGCATCAAACATTTAATGAATATCCATCAAAATGTCTGATACATATTACAGACATTTCTTCAATAAGCATCTAGCACACAATACAATGTACGACTCCTTATGCAAATGTACACACAAACAAAGAAATTGAGCAGACTGTTCCAGTTAGAGTTTGTGAAATGTTGAGTAGCCACATTACCCTAATGCCTATGATTCGTCTGGCTTTGGCTCAAGAACTACAGAGAATTTCTCTTTATGATCACCTCGAAGGACTTCCACAGTCACCTAAAATTTGAAAGGGTAACAAATAATTTAGAAAAACACAATCAGCAAGATTAGCAATTACTTGCATTGAATTATCTTGGCATCAACACTCTTCAAATAATAGTTCATATCTGCTCCAACAGTCACTACCAAGCAGTAAGAGAACATTTTGAAAGGCAGGGTCCAGATGAAGTGCATGCTTATAAGAAATGAAATATATAGTCTCAAACTTCCATGCATTCATCACTGGGTACATTGATGTGCGACTGTGCGTCCTTAGAGGTTTATGTTAATCAGACTTAAGAGTTGAGTTAGACACCAGTGAGAAGCATTTGACATATTTCATTAGAATAACAGTTTAAACATCCAACTGACAGCTGAACTGATGTTTAATACTTTATATAGAGGTGTATAGCTAGTTTTGAAGAAACAGCCCAAAAAAAAGGACCTATCACTAACTAAGCCGTTGCCTGATTTTTTTTAAAAATTAAGTGGGAGAGAGTCAAAGGGATGACCTACCCAAAAAGCAAAATAACAAACTTTCTGCAAGAGCTGATGTACCTTTCAAGGAACAAATTGCAAGGTTTATGCAATAGAATAATACATGGAAGATAAGACAGAGCATACCTTGTCACCAACTTTACACTGGTCCAAGATTCGGTACAAGTCACTTCCATTTGTAACCTTTTTACCATTCACAGAAGTTATGATATCCCCCAAAATCAGTCTCCCATAGGTATCTCGCTTTGTTGGTTGCAGACCCTGTGAAAGGTCACATGAAATCATACATTGAGTGTTTTTTTTTTCATAAAGAGGAGACAATGAGTGCAAAGTTAATCCATTCAAGTAGTCTGAGCTAAAAATTAAGCATCCTAACTTCAGCAACTGAAAGAAACAAAACAGTCTCAACAGAGATTGCTGAAATAATGTTTTGAACTGTCATGAAACATAAATGTAGATGGCCCTCATAACAAAAACGTGGTCATCAGCATTACTGTTCAGAGATACAAACGTAAGAAATGCTAAATGCTTAGGTGCAACTTGACTATTTGGACGGGGAGAAGAGTACCACACGAACAAGTAAAACCTCAACCAAGGGTGCAAGTCCCTGTTGGTACCAGACATCCTGGATAGGTGGTTGACCAGGTCTTGGGATACACCTAGGACCCTGATGCCCTCCTTACCAGGCCATCCCAGTTTGTATGGTTGATGCCAACTGGTGCAACTGGTAGGGGGGCCGCACCAACCAGCCTGGACAGACACCAACAGGACATGCAAAAAAGGCACCTGGTCCTGCCCCTTTTTTGCTATTGGCATCTGAATGATAAGAGTGAAAAAAAGGGAGGCATTTTGCCTTTTCTGCTCAGACCTGGGTTGGGAACTAGAGAGCCATGGAGACTACAGTTAGGGATGGTAGCTGATGCTGAAGTAGGATTCTTTTATGATACGAGGGAAGGGCTGAAAGTGCTTTTGGACAGAAATCTATTCTTTGGGAAGGAAGATGTTTATGATAGCAAATTAAGTTGCATTGATGAATTGGTTTGAATTTCATTTTCTAAATGGAACCAAACCTATTACTTTTTTTTTCCTTTTTTTTGGTTTTGATTTAATTTAGATGGTCAAGATCTCTTTAGGTTGATTCAATGGTTGAGATTGTTGCTAGAAGAAAAAAATATTGGTACATTATATATATATATATATATATATGTACTAAACAATCATGATTCATGAATCTGGAGAGGGAAAAAATTTCATGAGACCATAGCATTACCGCTTTGCCTGCAGGACCATTTGCAGGAGCATCTAGAACAAGCACTCCGCTAACTCCAAGCTGCTCAACTGACTGATCCGGTGCAAATTTGATTCCCAAGATAGGTCTGGTAACTTTGCCAAATTTTACAAGCTGGTCAACAATGCCACTGACCTGGGAAAAAAACAGACCATATGGAATTAAAATACATAAAAACATGGTCTTAAGTGTTACCGATAACATAATGGTTATCTTTGTGATATCTTCAAACTACTAGTGATGAAGAATTACGCACTGTATCAACTGGAATTGAAAACCCAACACCAGAGGAAGCTCCTGATGGAGAATAGATGGCTGTATTTATGCCGATCAATCTTCCAGAACTATCAAGCAACGGTCCCCCACTATTGCCTGGATTAATGGCTGCATCAGTCTGAATAACATCCTGTATAGGACGGCCAGTGGCAGCAGAACTGATTTCTCTGCGCAGTCCACTGCATAGTTTGCAAGGTTTCAGTGTATCAGGAAGACAACCTTCATACCAATAATTGTATACCAGACACACATCAAGTAGCAGGTTCCTGAGAACCACGTGCTAAAAAATGTACAAGTAAATAAGAGCGATGAGACTGCTCACCTGATAACTCCCGTAGTAAGTGTATGATCAAGGCCAAACTGCAAAAAGAAACATGGAAATGAATGTGCATCTGTAGGAGTGATCATACTACTTAATAAATTTGCATGTCTCACTTTTGCTGACATTCGCAAGATATTAACAATTATGTTTACTTAAAGTAAGAAGTTAGATAAAACATAATGCTGTAAGTAAATCAATCCACACCTAAATGCCAGACCAAGAAGCAGAACTAATACAAAATGGGGCAACCACTTTTTAAATACTAGCCCACAATATACCTGATGTGCGTCAACTTGCTGATCCACCACCCGGTTGACTTCTCAGAAGATGAGGTGATATGTAATCAAGAGCCCTAAAACAAGAATTATTTAGGAAACACACCAAGAATATGCATCACTGTTGGTCATTTGAAGAGTCAAGTTCTTGAGTTCACCTTCCAGAATAGTTTTTTTTACCATTTTCTTTGAAAAGAATCCTCAATCCATGTATATGTACGATCAGTTCTGGAAACGAATTAAGAATGTGTCTGGAAGAATTATGTCCATCAACACCTATTACTTTTTTGCCTACTGAATTGAAAACAGGACACCAGAATGGGTAGATAATTGTTTCCACCTTTTTCATATGAAACAGTATAGTATTGGATGGAATCGCTCGAGTGTCTTCTGAAACAAATAGAAGCAAAAGACATACCTATGAGTTGTCCTGAGTACAAAGTAATAGGCATGTTGGTTGTCAGCCATTATTTCCAATACCAAAAACATTAGCTGCTTAATTCATACTTTTTTTTAAAAAAAAATTACATCAGCAGACAACCAATACTAGGAAACCTAAACGTATCAATCTGGAAACCAGTTGATAGTCATATATGCATCTTCAATACAACTTAATAACTTAAGTTATGCCTACATGCTAGATTTAAAAGAGGTTTAAAACATTGCTAGTTGTGAAACTATGTTTGGGAATACCATGACATATAATTTTCTTGTGCAGCAGATGTAATGCATTAAAAGCTATGTTTTGGGGCCAAAGATTTTGACTAGACAAGAATTCTGTCTTTATCCAGCCCCTGATTTTCAGGGTTGCAGACATATTGATACATATGAAAGAATGAAAGGGTAGCTGCTTAGATTATATTAACTGTGTCAAGAAAAGTGAACAATCTGCTATGAGCTGCTATCGCTCATGAAAACCTGCTCTTGTAAGCCATTGTCAGTCTGCCAATCTTGACCTTAGGTTGAGAACTGTCAAGACTGTCTAAACAATGTCTACAACTCATGATGCAAGTTACCTCAATGGCTTAATCTATAAAGCTGACATTGTATAAATGGGATATATCTTGTTGGTTATGGTCCAAAGAAACAAAAGAACAATAATTTTTAACTTATACTAGAACATGCTGAGAAAAGGACAGTGCAACAGAATTAGAGGAAGAAGAAAGTTAATCAGGCTAGGAAGCTATCCAGGCACCTCAGTATGATGAGCATATCAGAAACCAAAAAGTTTATCGGAGTTTACAAGCTAGGCAATTCATGGTTGTATAAAGTGCATATTACATCTCAGTAGCAATTTCTTCTTTTTACCTTCTTGAAAAGAACAAAGAAAAAAAGGCTGGACCAGACTCATGGTCTCACCTTCTTAGGCGATTAATTGTACCTGAAATAGGGTAGATATCCCACTATTGTAGAAACATGATTCCCCTCTGCTGTTTCTACCTACCCATCCTCTTCATTTTATTGTGATGATGCTACAGTTTGTCGTGCAAGTTGCAAAATTAATGTATGGAATTCCATAATTAAAGTCTCACTGATATAATGGATGAAACATGAGCTCTGCATACAGTAGATAAAGAACTCACAGGGTTTCCAATGGCATAAACTTTCTGACCCACTAAAAGGTCTGCTGAGATGCCAATTGGAATGGGTCTCAATTTGTCTTTTGGAGCATCAATACGTAGGACAGCAACATCCTTGTCTTGGTCAAATCCAACGACTTTTGCTTCATACACTGATTGATCAGCAAGGGTGACCCTGTATATAACTAGCAAGTCTAGCATTACTTTAATTGGGAGCTACAGGGTCCTAGAACTGCAAAAAATTAAAAGGAAAAACATAATAAAATCATTCAAGAAAGATATTTGACAACACTTAGTATAGTAGATTAAACAACAGGAGGCCAAGATCATAGATATAACAAGTTATCCAATTTATTAGATTCAACAACCTGATGCAAATAAAATAGTCACATGAAAGAAATGCCAGTTAGTTCACTATAGATTTTAACAACCACTGTCATAAGATCATATGATGGATTCACTCTTTGAATATCGAGCAACCTAAAGTTACTTTATTGGGAGAAAAGAGAGATGTTAATCATGCTATATGACTTCCTCTTTTGTCATTTTCATTGCCAGATTTATGAAAACCAAATTTTTCAATCAACAAAAGAATAAAAGAGTCGTTATTTATTGGAGAAAGAAAAAATTTCTACAATTGGGTATGTGAAATAAAACCGTAGTAAGACTACAGGTGAAGGTAAAAAAACAATAAAAAAAAGCACGATTGTTAAGGATGATACACGGAACAACAAGGTAATAAAAAATCATTGCATTGCCACCATTAGGAGTGCAAATGAATCGGGATGACTTAATTTATACCCCCAATTCACATTCACTTGGCTGCTTCTTGGTCTGAATTTGGGCCCATATGTTTTTGTGTCCCTTTGGACTCAAATGCAATTTGAATATCTGGTTCAAAAAGTAAAAGTTGATAAGAACAGGTTGGATATGGTTCTTGAGTTTCTTTCTTTTCTTTGTTTTCTTTCCTCTTCAGATTCCAATATTTAATCTTTTTTTTATTAAAAAAAAATAGAATAAACCATTGTAGGCATCAAAGGAAGTATTAATAGAAAGATAAGTTATTGGATGCTGAGTCTAAATATATCCAGCATGGCAGTTTATAACATGGTTTCAAGGCATGCCTAAAGTTCCGCAAGCTGAAACATCCTACCTCTGATTTTGGTCAGAAGAGACACGAAACTGGGACCACTTAAGAAGTTCTGGATGAAACTAAATTATGGGGCCAAATTTCTTTTATATATGGGCCACATATGCACATATTTTATAAATTCTTTTCTTTAAATGTTGTCAGCCATTTGCTCTAAACTAAGCTTAGATTTTGCATGTTTTAAGATGGGTTGATGGCATTGCCCCATCATATTCCACTTACTTTTAATGAAAACGTGATTTTTTCTTGCATAGGTTTTGCAATCCCAAAGCCCAAATCTCATTGACTTTCTACTGTCATCTGCTAATTTTCCATTAAATAATAAATGAAATATTAGACTCCAAACATAACTTTTCAACATTCAATACCATATTCTTTTTGCTAAGTTTGAATGACAAAATTTTGGATTTTAGTTTTCTTGCCGAAAGATCTTTTCGTAACAATGATGATAGCTCATTGGTCTAGCCAAAAATGAAATCAAAATCGAGTTTCAAACCATGTTACTTTCAAGACAATAAATAATCCTATGATATTTCAATTCTCTTTGCTTCATTCAATGAGAACGCTAATATGCTCGTCTATCATAATCTTATCTCACCTTGTCCTCCAGCATTCCTTGTGCCAATAATTTAATATTTTCCCTCAAGATTGATGGTTTTCCAATAGTATTAACATTTTTTTTTTTCAAATTTCCTTATGAATGAAAAAAAAAACTGGAACTTAATTGCAGGTTTTGGCATCTTTTGGTACCAGATCTACTTCCAAAGAAATTTACTCCACTTTTTGGACTGCTAGATTTCTGAAAATAAAGTTTCTATTCTTCTTATTATTCTAGTCCTTTCTTTCTTCTTCATTAATGGCCTTTTAATTCCTTAACAATCTATATCACAACATTATTCATTTTTCTTTTTAATTTTTCAAAAAGATGTCCAAAATCAGAGGTGAATCACTGAAGGAATCACTAAACTGCTTGAATTTCCAAAACTAGAATTCATCCAAACCATCCAAAAAGAGAAACTGAAATCAGTCTTTTGTTCTACTTTCTTTTCTAAATACTCCTTTTGTTTATCCTTAAAAGGTGGGCATGGCCCAAAGTCCTGTAATGTCATTTTTCTAAGCCTCTAAGAGAAATGTAATATTCTCATCTGCCATCATCTTATCTCACCTCGTTCTGCAGTCCTTTCGTTGATAATTCAATTATTAACTTTATTTTTGGTACATAATTATGAACTTTTGGTTGAGTTATCCCACGCTCATTTTGTCGCATTTAGAGGTTCCCTTGTTTACCATATTTTGCATGTGATTCTCACCACCACTAGTTTCCTTATGCATAATAGAAGTTATTCCTCAATAACAAAACTCTAGCTTGAGCAATCCTATTCCTTGGCAGTATGGATTGTTATATGTGTAATATCACGACAAGCAATCTACCAAACATTACTGGGTCAAAGAATTGTATCGCGAACCCACATACCTGAGATCAGAAGCCCCGCGGATGACATGATAGTTGGTCACGATGTGGCCGTCCTTGTCCCACACGAACCCCGACCCCGACCCCTGCGGCACCTCCAGCACATCCAGGGTGAATGCATCTTGTCTACACCACAGACACGTAGCTATTAGACTTCACCATAAACATCGGAATAAAACTGGAATCAACCAAACCAAGCGAAACGAGATCCAGTTACCGGACGGCGAGGTTGGTGATGTAGACGACGGAGGGGGTGTTCTCCTGGAAGAGGCGGACGGTGGCGAGCTCGTCGGACTGGAGCTTCCGCGGGGTGGTGACCACGAAGGCGCTGGCGGTGCCTGCGTCGGAGATAAAGATGGAGAAGGAGAGGGTCAGGGAGGCGAGGAGGACGAAGAGGGAGTCGACGGCGGAGGAGAAGAAGCTGCCGCGCAATTTGTCCGGAATTAACTTCTGGAAGGGAGGGGAGGTGGTGATCGGAGGGCTGGGGTTGTTGGAGAAGAGAAGGGAAATCGGGGAGGGTTTGGGGGTGGAGGGAGGGATCTTGGGGCGAAAGAGGAGCCTCGAATGGGTGTGGTTGGGGATGGAGGCGAGGGTTCTCAGAGTGAGGGAGGATTGGCGAGGTGTGGGGAAGACAAAGAGTGGTGACGCGGCTGCAGCCATTGTCTGAAGGACAGCTGCTGCCGTCTTGGAATGGATATAAAATATAAATATTTGGGAAAAGGGTAAAAATAGAAGATATAGTTTGTGTCTATCGCTTGCCCCCATGGATTCGGGATCATTCATTAGAGCATTGGAGACTTATACTTGTTGCTACAATGTTCTAGCATGAGATCACTTTCCTTCTATTGGGATCATCCACTGACTTCTGGACTGTTCGAACCCTAGATCATGGGTATGATTATTGCATCATATCCAATTATCCTGTCCAACTCTTTCACTTTTATATATGCATGCATCCTTTTTGGAGTACTTTTAATGTAGTTCGCATTTTTCGTATTGTGTTAAAAATATTCATTTTTTGATTAAAAAATAATATATTTAAATTTAAAGAGATTATTATTATTTTTTTTATAAAATAGGAGATTATTATTATTATCTTTTTCGGAACAAAAAAAAGGAGGGGAGGGGTAAGACCCCAGGCAGCCCCATCCCAGCCAAAATTGGTACTACTTTTTTTTTATCTTTTTTATCTTCAGACTATTCTTTCATCGGAATACGTCCACACAAACCTGAACCCCGCCCTCTCGCTTGCGAACAAAGCCCGCCACCCACCCGTTGCAATCTTTCTCATTTTTTTGATAATGTTTTTTGTCACGGAAACATGGCACTCTCTCCTTTGAGCTAATTAATTTATGTTTATGTTTTAAAATATATTATATTTAATTAGAGGTTTGGATGGTTTGTTTTTCATCCATTTAGATTGGAACCGGGAGTCGATTACTTTTCGTTAGCGAGACCAACGTAAAATCACAGATGACCAGTAGTTTCACAAATCAATTTATGTTCATCAGAAACATGTCACCTTTGCTTAAATTTCATTACCATGCTGCACTGCCAGACTGCCTAGATTTTTATAATTACCACCATCCCGCTAAATATTTGATGGGCCTAAATTATTGCAATAGAAAATTATCAATTTTCTATTTTTTTGGTTTAGGGATAAATAAATTTTTTTAAAGCCCCAGCACAGCTTGCATGCATCCCTGCTCCCGATCAAAACCTTTCACAAACCCAAGTTATTGGAAGTTTCTGGAATTGGATTATAAGGGATCAGTTATCGTTTTTTTTTTTTTTTAAATAAAAAAAAAAGACAAAGCATTCGTACAAGTTTGATATAAATATAATCCATAAAATTAAAAAATAAAATACTTTAAATGGACTAAGGGCTGACTCCATACAAGTTCAGTTTAAATTATCAAAATGCTGAGCAATAAAGAAACCAACCCAACCAACAATAGAATTTGCTTCGCAATAAATATGTCAGATCACCAGTGAAACAATACCCTCCAATAAAAGACAGATATCCTGCAGTAGAGAATGAGTGGCAGCTTCTTTGACATAGGATTGAATTCAACCAATCACAGGAAAAGAGTCGCCCTCAATCAATAGTCGATTAGCTCGAAGGGTAAATTTTCCATAAACGATGCCAGCTAAGCCACTCGTAACTCAGCCTCCACAGTCAAAGGCTCAAAAAGTTGACTACCTCATGATACCGTTAGTCTTGAGTCAGGATCTCTGATAACAAAACCCACTCTTCCATTATTGCTAATGATGTTGCCATCAAAGTTAATCTTGAAAAAAGTCGGAGGTGGGGGCTTCCAAGAAATAAAAAATCTACGGATCATTCCAAGAGCAAAGCAGGAGTTCCAAGAATTTAACATCCTCATGGTCAAATCAATAGAGTCTAAGTGAGTTATTTCAATTGCTTGAATCAAAGCATGCTCCAGGATGAGTCGAACAAAAAACCTTCTCGACTTAAATACCTAACTATTAGTCAATAGCCAGATATGGTAGGTCATATATACCATCCACGCACCCTGAATCTTTGCCAACTCTGAATTCTAGCTCCACTTCAAGCTCTGAAGGAGCTAAGTAGGCTGTCCCTTAAATTGACCATAGATAGAAGATCAGTCATCCTCTAAATCTGCACTACTCTCAGATAATAAAAAAGGACATGGTCAATAGTTTCCTCATACTCACACCACGAATAAATAGTAGGAAGAGGCACACCCTTATACCACATAACTGACATAGTAGGAAGATGACTCCAAGCTAGTTTCTAGAAAAATAGGCTGACCTCAAATGAATTCCAATTCTTCAAATCCAAGCTGCATTAAATCTCTATACCAGTGCCTCATAATATATCGCATAAAGATCTTTTACTCTTATCCTTTGCCCATTAGAGAATCTTCACTCTCACATCTTGGGTATTATTAGGGACTGCAATAAAAAGTACTCTACTAGCAAGGTTAGGACTAAAAAGCTGGGCCACATGATCAACACGCTATCTTTATCTCTCATTGTGCAGCAGCTCCGAGATCCTCATAATCTCTCCAATCTCCATATTAACAAAGGTAGACTACCTACTCAATGAAAGGTCAAATATCCACGAGCCATGAATGAAATCAATAGTACATCTATCTCTAATCACCCAGCAAATCTGAGTCATAACCCCTTTGCATGGTTATTTCCCTTCATATAACTAAACATCAAACACCATCCAGCGGCTATACTTAGCTCTCATTAGTGAACTCTAAATACTGTCAGGGTAAAATAGAAATCTCGCCACATATCTAGTAATAAAGGCCTCTCTACTCATCATCAAAGCCCCCCAACCTTTACCTGCTGGCATAATAGCTCCCAGGCTAAAAGATGCATCCCTCAACCCTCCTAATAGGAGCTCCAAAGAAAATGCCGAAAAACTTACTTTGGCTTTGACATACAAATTTTCAATATCCAAGTGTTAGATAAAAATACACATGCATAAAACTTAGAACATATCTCACCATGGTTACTTTGCCCATCATAGAAAGTGCTTTGACTTGCCATTCATGAAGTTGCTCCTGAATAACTCCCTCCAAGCTCGAAAAATCCACCCTCAACCTCCAACCATAAATAAGAACACCCAATTAGCGCTATAACCCCTCTTGCTCCACCACCCCCAACATCTATCGAATCATATGTCCAAGATTAGGCTTGATTTTAGAATCGAATATGATAGCTAATTTATGAAAGTTCACCTGCTATCATAAAGCCTGACAGTATAAGTCAATAATCTTGAAAAACACAACTCCATTCTTACTGGATGCCTTATCTACAAGTAAACAATAATCCGTAAATAACAAATAGAAGATTGGCGTTGACCTATAAGAATTCAAAACGGAGCTACTTGCCACCATCTATAATGTATAGAAAAGATTGTCAACAAAACAAATAAACAAAATAGGAAGATTAACAACGACATATTTCCTTAAAAGAGAAAATCTGAAGATGTGCCATTGAACAGGAAGGCAAAGGACAGGTGATAAATAAGGGTTATAATCTAATTAATCTTCTAGTATTAAAACCAAAATTATGTACGACACACTCTAGAAATGACCAGCTCACATGATTGTAGACCCATACCCAGCTCACATGATTGTAGACCCATACCATGTCCAACTTGATTGGTTATCATTTTTGTTCTCCACTTTGGCACCAAAAAGTTTAGATATATATATATATAAACAATTTTTTAAAAAAAAGACACGGGCAAAAAAGCAAATGCTCCCATTATGTTAACAAATTCAGCAGAAAGGATTTACTAAATAAATGCTTATGACCAAAACACAAATCCACCTCATCCATGATTCAAAGGATATCAAAATTTACTGTCACCACAAAACTAGCACAAATACAAAAAGCCCGCTTGAGATAATTCATTGAGGAAGAGTTAATCATGACCAGCATTCCTTTTTTTCGTACGAGTAACCAGCATTCTTTAATTGCATCTCCTTGTGGAAGAATCAGATGTTTGCGAGTCTTCAAGGCAAGGCAATCCCTTGTCAAGTTCCTTGGACTCACCCAACTGGAAGTCTTAGAACATCTTGCCGATTAGGTTTCAGTTCCCTTGGCAAGTGATCAAAGTTTCCAAAGTCTATTTCCTTTTGAAACATGGGCCATTTTCCAAAATTCCGAGCCTTCTGCCAAATGCTCTTTGTTTGGTGTCAGCATCACAATGGATCAGCCCCTTTGAGATCGGCCCTTTGATAACTACAATTTTGGGGGAAAACAGATAGAAACAGATAAGCAAAGAATGAAATGATAATGCAAAAAAAAAAAAGAAAAAGAAAAAAGAAGTGTGACCTGCCCTTAGCTTCACTATCGAGTCTCCTAATAAAAACCATAAAGCATTAGTAAAGAAAATTGCAAACCATAAAGCATTAGCAAAGAAAATTGCAATCAGTTGTTGAATTACATAACTGCTAATTTGCGAATTATTTAGTCTTCAAAATGACAGTGAATAGAAATTTCACGAGCTAATCCCAAATTATGAGACCACAAAATTGTGGTTTTCCCCAACAAAAGACTACATCAAAAGTTGACAATTGTGGAAAGAAAATATCTTAAGACCATCACAGTTACTTTGACATCAAGATAATTTCTCTAGCTATGCATAAGAGAAAAGGATTAGGAAAGAACCTGGGTTCTCTGAGATCTTCAACTCAGATTCCAAATCCATAAGATGTTGTCCCATGAAAACGGTCATTCATGGCTAGAAACGGATATCAGCAACAAAGAAATCACTCAGCTACTGCTATCAAATCAAATATAGCATATTGTTATACAGAGCTCTATGGCATGCCTCAAAGGATGCTTTTGCTTGAGAAGAATAAGCAAGAATCCTTGCACAAAATTTCTTTGAAATTAAAATTAACAGCAGTATAAAGAGAAGGCAACATGTTGAGCAGAGGGTTTTGTTTATTTTGTTATAGCTAGAGCTTCAGGTAGATCAGATTAGTTAGGATTTGTCTATGGGCCGACTCCAAGATGTCAGACATCCATTCAGAATGCAAATCATATAGAATAATAGAGAGAAAAGGAAGACCTTTGCATAGAAACAAAGCAAGATGTTGAAAGAGAGATTTGGGTATTATGAGAATGCCTTTGAGACTAAGATTCTAATTCGGGTAAGCAGAAGGTCCAAGCACTTGATGGAGAGCAGTCGATACAAGAAAGCTTAGGTTGGTGCATGATGTTACAGGGAAGGAATTATTTAATGAAGCATTGGATTTTTGCTGTCTGAGGACATAGGGAAAGAACCATCTGAGATGATACAGGCATCTGTAAATACAAATCTTACGAGAACCACAGAAGATAGAGGGCATCAAGTTTCTGTTTAGGGGCTAGGAAAGAAGGACCACAGAGGATAGGGCATCAAGTTTTTGTTTAAGGGCTAGGAAGGACATAAACAACTAAGATAACATGGATTCCATTTGCAAGAATAAGCTTACAGGAATTTGTAATGGCAACAAATGTAACACTTAAGGGGAAAGATTGACAAAGACTTACAAAGGAAAAGCTAAATGATTGAGGAAAGGCTCAACAATTCTGTTAATGGACATTATTATGATTAATATATGTGTAATCTGAATATTGATTTGCACTAATTTCTTGAGAAAGTGAAAGATAAGCAAGTTTGAGGGGAATGTTCTTTACCATTGTTTGCCAATGAAAAGAACATTTAAGGATAGAAAAGTAGACAAGTGCAAATGGCTTATTATTTTTTTTAAGAGGTCAAAAATTTTTCTTAGCTGAACGTATTGATTTGAAAGATAATAACAAAAACACAAGTAGACCATAGTAATCTAACCAAAATTTAACCACTTCCATTATGACTTGCTCTGCAAAATTTTCTAACTCAACCAAACACAAGAAAGATTGCAATTTTCTTCTTGGTTCTTTTTTTTGCTTTTCTTCCTTTGATCTATTTTTTCCCCTTCTTTCATTTTGTTGGCAATTACACAAAGCAAAGTAGAACAAATAGCTGCTTATAGAGAATGAATGAGTTATTCCTCTTTATTTAATTACCTACCCCAACTAAGGATTGTAGCCTTGCTCCTAATACCAAGCACTCCAGTTACATGTTAATGCACATATAAATTTATCGATCATTACAAATGATCATATATCAACATTAAAAGCCACAAGAAAAGAAACATTTGTCTTTTGAATGCTTCACATTTTTTGACTAATTTTTTATCTCCCAGCATTCAACTGAGAGAAAAAGACACAGCTATAATCAAGATGGTACAAATGTAAGGCAATTTTTTTTTTTTTTTTTGATCTTGTTCATGAAGATCTATTAATAAGTATGTGGTATTTTTTCTCATCTAGGAAAGATAAGATCTGTCATAGAATGCTACTATATTTTCCTTTTGTCCGGGCTGTCCTTGGCCAAAAAAAAAAAAAGCAAAATCTTTTTAGTGTAGAAAAAAAAGGGTACACAGGCACATCATAGGTAAACCTGCAACATTTTCAGTGGCCATCTTCTACCATGGGATCCTTCTGGATTCATATTTCCTTAACAACAAAAATGAACAATTTTGGCATCCCTTAACAAAATTTGTTTGGGAACGGTACCTTAACATAAAGGTTAAGAGGGTTCTTATCTTAACTATCAAGGAAGCATATAAGCACGCAATAGTACAGATTAATTTGTGAGCTTCAAGGAAAATGTAGAACTTTCTTCATATATAGGGAGCACAGGTGCTTAGAATTGCATGCACTGTCAATGTCAGATACTATCAACTACACCGTCAGATACTCCTAGGATATGTTTTGCATAATTATTTTAAGTATCCTATTTTCAAAATAAAAAAGTGTATAATCCCCAGATTTTTCCTGACATAATTTCTCGTCACCTTTTGGGATGAGCAAGGTTTCTTTCTTTCTTCTTTTCTTTTTTTAATCTGATTGGGATACATCTTGACCTTTTATAGATGAATGACTAATTGTAGAGTTAAATGGTGTTGATTTTTGTATGCAGTGCATGTTACAATAACAGAATTTGAAGAACTAAATGATGGAGACTACAGATGTTGATGCTATTGTATACAATATAAACTGTTTATTTTGATAAACCATTATGCTTTATGGATGTTTTCTTTTACATATATGTGAAAAAAGTATATGGACTTCTTCATTGTTGTGTCCTACTTTTTAGAGATTTGCCACTGGTAAATCCGATAAAATGTTATACAAATCCCCAACCCATGCTTCATACTAAAAGAGAGTATCTTCATAGAGCAGTCCCAAAAACTTTGACATTTAGTTAAAGCATTACATGGTTGCCGGTTGTAAGATTTCACTACAGTTTATGCATCGATTAGCTCTTTAATTTATGATTTTTGCCTGAAAGATGGATGTGCTTTCAGATATCATTATGGCCCCTTTGTCCAAATTCATTCGTAATCTAGCTGTAAAAATTGAAAAAAGGATAGAAGAAACCTATTTTTGAAAGCCTTCCCATAATCTGGTTGTTGGAAGATTTGAAATCTATTCAACTTGGAACCTAATCAAGTCAAATTATCAGCTTGTAGCAAATACAACCAAGCAAAATCCCACTTTATGTTTTACCTCAGTCACTTCTTGTTGACTTCCTTAAGTAGACAAAATCTGATTCGAAATTGTTGTCCTTCAAGGACCACATACCCAGCCTAGACTGTCTGGGGACAATTAATTTCCTACTGTTAGGAACCTTGTATTTAAAAAAGGCCTCCAAAGCGATTTCTCATTTGTACCGAAAATTGTACTTGTGTTGCCATCCTATATGCTGATTATAGGTATATCATTGACTGCTTCCCTCTCTTTCTGAAGCTACATTCCCAAATAGGATACAAATGTTTTCAACCTCCTAACTTCTTCAGTGAGAGTTTGAGAGGGAGCATTCAAAATATTTGTGGTGTATATTTTGTGGTGAATATACATATTTATTATGCATATAAAAAAATTATTAATTCACTGTTTTTAATGTGCTAATTTTCTTTCATCAGTGTCTGTTGAAAGCCTATTGTCTTTGCTAACAAAATATAGAATATGTTCCATTTCTTTCTCTTCAAATTACATGAAACAAGCATCACACTTCAATATTGATTACCTAATTATCTGTATCCAGGTCAAATAATGTAGCATTTCTTATGATATGACCTTGGTAAAAGCAATTGATTCTAACAATCTACTGCAAAGCAGACATAACATTATTTTATAAGCTTTTGTTTGTAGACTTCCATAAAGTATATGACAGTGTATTGCTATATATTATTTCAATAAGACAACTCAAATATGTAATGCAAATGAAAGATCCAGGCTGAAAAATGTACCAGTAATACTGAATGTAAAGGAAGGTCTCCACCAAGACTTGAATGCTAAAGCTATGGAAGAGCTGGAAGGGCCCAATTTTCCCTATAAAAATAGTAAATAAAGCAATCATGAAACATATTACCAACAAATAAGTGTGATGAAACCAACAGAAAATGTCTCACCTTCAGTAAGAAGTTTTATTAGCTTGCCAAGATGCAGCTAATTGGAATGAGTATTCATCCACACTCTCCAATGATTTATCTCCACTGATTCTTGAAAACATGTTCAAACAATAACTCAGCTTCCCTCATCCAATGAGCTGTTTGTCCAAATAAAAAAAAAAACAGAAAAACTTTCTTAATCATGCAAATTACCTTGTCACCAACTCAAAGCCAAAGTCACTATAATTTGTAATCCCTACTATCTGATTTTCTTCAAATGGATTAGTCAACTGTGTGGTAGAATGAGTATAAGTTCTACAGTTTCTCCATGCTATCAAACACAAGACCCTAAACATCCAAAAGTCTCATGCCCAATCAAGATAAAAATGCAAACCATGAAAAATAGAAATAATGCCAAAAAAAACTATTTCTAACAATGGACATCTATTCAGTTCATTGAGATTGTAAACTACTTAGAGAAGTTACGTTCCATAGAAGGTACTCTACACAGTCAGAAACCACTCATCAGCCAAGAGCCATGGACACAAAAACCAATAATGTACTTCTGATCAGTGAGTTGACTGTACACAGCATACTTCATGGATGTTTCTTTGTATGGCACTCTATATTTTCAGAAAGTACTAAGTGCTCCTGACAGATAAAGCCAGTACAGTCAATTGCACACCAACATGCATCACAGAAATTCCAAAATTTGTTAAAGTTTTGATTAAGGCATGCACATATATGAATCTAGGCAGACTTTAGAACAGTGATCTGGGTTCATGGATTTGTACAAGGCCATCATTTCTTCACACTTGTCATATACATTCCACTCTGGAAGTTGGACAAGGAGAACAGATTACGATGCTAAGCTCCAACTGGATCATATCTGAAACTGATACTCAGACTGGGGCAGTCCGGAACCACTCGCCTTCTTTCAGGTATCAGGTGGTTTCTATCATCTTTGGTCACTTTCAGCCAAAACCAACTGAAAACAAAAGAAACCCACTTTTAATGGGTTAAGGCCATAAGGTGTCCCCCATTGGAGTACTTCATAGATATTGGTGTGAACAATTTAATATAAGCCACCACCATTCACAACAATAAAAACTTGTATTTTATATAAAATAATATAATATTCTGTAATTGTAAGCCTTTTAGTTGAATAGCCAGATATCCTTGGGGCAAAATGGTAAAAATTGCTAAGATAGCAAAACTTAAACTCCACTGTCCTGAACAAAACTGAGTTTTTAAACATTGTCATGGGCAACAAAAGAATAATTGAACTCTCATTGAAAGGATTCTACAGCTCAACTCAGCTGAACTATGTATTAATCCCTGACTAGTTGGGGTTGGCTAAATGAATCCTTTTTCTCCATTCCGCTCGAGTTAGGACCACTCTTGCTAAAAGACGTTGAGATATCAAGCCCTTGCTATCTACTTCCCAATGTGATTTTCAGTTACCTCTAGCCCTCTTCATTCCTTCTACGTATATCAAATCACTCCTTCACATTGGTGTATCCCTGGGCTTATGTTGTAAATGTCCAAATCATCTAACTTGTCCTTATCTCAATTGTTCTCAACTCATGCTACCTGGACCTTTACGAATAACTTCATTACTTATTCTATCTATTCTTGTATGATAACACATCCATCTCCACATTTAAATGATTCTACGGTAGATAATTTATAGATAAACAATCAATGGATGTGATATCATTTATTTTCTAAATAGAGAGATTGTAGTTAGCATGCAACAAGAGATTATAGAAACTTTATTGAAAAAAATCAAGATATAGGATACCTTTTTCATTATAGATCAGCCAGTATTGATCATGTGCTTCATCTAGGTGGGGAGACCTCATCAGATAAGCAACTTATCGGGGGCTCTAATATCTTGCTTTATAATGGGAGAAGCATTGGGGTAGATAAGAGAAAAGGCAAATGCATGAAAGCCTAACTATTTGGGTGTCAACGGCATGTGGTCCAACTCCAATCATTATGAATAGTATAGAACTATAGATTAGCATGCCAATGAGAATACTATAATGAATTAACTATTATATACAAGGGAAATTTTAACTCTAGTAGATCATCTAATATATGTAAGATAATCTTACCCTTCTTTGCACCACAGCATGCTGATAGAATGATGCAATAAGCTGCAAATGAAAAAAAATAATAAATACATAAATCAGTGCACAAGAAAGGGTGCATGAAGGATAATTTATTAAATTGCTGATAAAAATGAAAAAGTTAGGATATGGATTTTTTCTGTCAAGATATAGTCCATAAACAAAGTTATCTAAAGATACATAAGTTATGCAATCAACATAAGCATAGATGCATAATCAAGATGACTTCCATGAATCATTCCTCACCTTCGTCTCTTTAGTTTTATCATTATTTGCTTCTTTTGTTAAGATATCTGGTACTAGTGCATGGTCAAAGAAGCTTCCAGGCAATTTTGGAGTTCATATAAACCAGCTCAACACAAGAATTTAATCCTATACTCAATGCACTGATAAGGTGAATCTCTAATTTCCTTAGTCCCTAGTTGCAAACAGTTCATTCCACTCCCCCTTTGCTTTATTTCAGTTATTTCACTAATTCCAGTGCATTTACCTTTTTCCTTTTTATTAATGCTGCTTAAAGTAAACTCATTGCTTTTTTATTTAATAAACTTCTTCCTAGGTCCTAACTCCATCTACTACTTTAGCGAAAGGTGAGTCTTTCCCTATAAATTTCTTGTTTAGTTGTTTTGGGGGTGAGTTTCCAGAAAATGCTTAAGAAAAGCCAACACCTTAAAATAGAGATCATGACATACTAGCATATACACATATCAAGCTTATAGGCGGAGAGGTGGGGCCCCAACATATGGACAATATTTTTCCAGATATGTAGATTTACAGGCATGCATTAGCAAGTAACATGAACCCAAAGATTTAATGTTAGTAATTAAGTTATCTTGATACAATCACCAAGTGCTTGCTTGGACAGTATCCTCTGGGGCAAGGGTTCAAGGGTCGATTCGGGCTGGAGTCAGCTCCCAAGGCTAGGGTTGGCATAGGGTAGAAAAGGCAGTGATTAGCCCCTTTGAGTCTTAAAAAAAAAAAAATTACCTTGATTCATGCCAGAACAGTTAATACTGAAGTAATGCAATACGTGTACCGAATCTAAAGCTATGAAAAAAATTAAGTTATGACCTGATTACTTTTTTTGAGAGAATAACCTGATCGCAATTTCAATGGAATGTCCAAAGCTTTACAAATGGCTCATAAAACTCCTTGAGATTCAGACTATCAAACAAATGGAAAGATTATAACCTCAAGATGCAACATTAGTGTAATATTAGTAATCTTCCAATGAAAAATCAAAGCACCATACAAGCCCTTTTTCTGATTCCTATGCAGTAAAATCCCCATAAGGTTTCTTACAAGAGGCTAATGGAATTGTAAACAATTATCATGCTTAAAAGAATTATAAAATCATGGAGAGTAAGAGGAAGACAAACCTGTGAACTTCTAGCAAGCTCAAGACCAAAATTAAATGAAGGACACAATGGGCTGTTTGAACCTAATCCATAACCAATAGCACAACTCCAGTTCTTCAAGTCTTTGAAGTTCACAGGGTGTTTGCCTTCATCTAACAAAGTACAACAGCAATAAAATAAGCCATAAATGATATTGACAATTAATTCCATCCTGATTCCACCACTCTAGTTTATTGTGCATTTTGGTGAATGTCAATCATAGAGCAAACTATTCATTACCAAAAGCATCATACCAGGGCTAAGTGAAATGGTGAGCAGAGCTATGAAGAATTTAAGTGTTTCAATAATTTTTCCTATTCTTTCCTTTACAAACTTTATCAATGAAGTTAATTTAGTTAATTAAAGAGAGATAAACCAACCACTAATACTCAAGACTTGAGCATGCAAGTTTTAATATATATACTAAATAAAAGATCTAAATGTTCATACATACAGGCCTGTAGTTCAGTGTCAGATATTAACACTTTGTTAACAAAATACCCTTCATATACAGCTGTTTGATCATAGCATTGAGATGAACCTTTGGAAAGATCGCATTGATATACAACTCATAATTACTAGCACGTTAAGATGGAAGCTATAAATTAGAATGAAAAGTGTGATAACAACAAGCTTTTTTTTTCCTTATAGAAATTCATATGCAAGAAGTGCCTCATAGACTTTATTACATCCTCACAAGGTTTGATGTACTTCAATCCTACATTTAATCTCCCAGACCTGCCGACTAGCCATGCACAGATTGGAGAATTACCAGACATTGCAAAAGAAGAATTACCAGAAATACTACGAAATAAGAGAAAAGGATACTTAGATCATATAACAGAATTCACAAGGTCCAGCCAACCAAACAAAAGTTAAACATCAAATCAGAATGAATCCGAACTTTAATAGAAAGGTGTCTCAATAACTTCAGGGAGTCATGCAAGAATAAAGGCAACAAGCAAATGAAAGAAAAGCAAAGCTTAAATGTCATCATATATGCACACTTGCCTACCTCAGACATCTATTAGCTTAATCTTGACCAGCATAAATGAAACTACATGAGAAATCTAGTACAAAATTTTAATGGCCAAGGCACAAAATAAAAACATCACATGTTCAGATTTGCCAGAAGTGTCCAATTTGGACAGCATTGATAAAAGCATTTTTATCCAGGCAGATGGCTCCATTTAACAGAAAAATACTATCTAATAGCATTGCTCATGTTTAGACCTCGAGCACCTTCAGCAACATTCCATATAAGAAAGAAAAATTATCCTTAATAAGTAAACCTTTGTTTTTGAACATTAACCAAATTGCCTTTGTCATGATTTGCATCGAGATTTCTTGATGATGAAAGGAAATGGCTGTAACAGTTGTATTATTCTTTCTCCTTCTCAAGTTTGTAACCATATATCTAAGAATCAATATATAGTTAAAACATGTTTCAAACTCACTTTTTATGATTTTCCAACTTTCCATGCTGCTGTGCAGGATTGATAGAAAATCATCCTAGAAGTTAGTAAATCTGTCAGACAGCATGTAATTCAAATTCTACTTATAACCCCTAAACAAATAATGCTTTTGCGAACTATTATTAGCAAACCTATATGAGAAATAGATGAATAACAGACAACATGAGTTTAAAGATGGCACACATTTAAGGGATTTAAATCAGAATTCAAAAGAGAAATCAATTAAATGTATGGTAGTCATGTACAAGGAAATGGCATAAATGAGGTCCCGATGGATAGATTTTCTGATCCATATCTCAAACCCATAACACCATAATCTTCTGGAAGTGCCATGCCTATGCAATTAAACTCAAGAACCACATAAAATTGTACACAAAATAATTTGAAATTGATAAGAAAACTAGAAGTTGAGCAATGTACATTAGTTCAAGTAGCCGAAACTAAACTTTACAATGAGAAAGAACAAAAAATTATATCATTATTTAGAACTCGAAGGAAAAACAACAACAAGAACAACAACAAAGGACTGTTGAACTGTTCTAAATCGGGTGGTTTGGGTTGTCCTTAAGCCGAACCAGCCAAGAATCGGGACGGTTCAATCACCTGAAATGATATACCCATGAATCCTACTAGAACTAGACCAAACCAAGTAGAATTGACCAGTTCTGCCCCGTTTTGGTTACTTTTGATGCGATTCATGTCGGCCAAATTTGCTCTTTCATAAAATCACATGTTCACAACCCCTCTTGCCCTCTCCCTCTCCTTTGATCTCTCTACCTCACCATCCTCTTAATCTCCTCCTCTCTTTTGGCAACCGACGCTACAAGGGACCTTGCCAATGGCTCCAACCTTGATTGATGACCTCTAGCCCTCGATTAACAACCTCCAACACCGGATCAATGACATCTCCGATTGACAAGTTTCGGCCTCCTGTCAATGTCCTCCAGCCTTGAGTGATGAGCTTTAACCCCAATAAATGATATCTAATCTCAATCCACCTCCCCTTCTCTAGTAGGACTTTCCTCCCGTTCATTCTCCACCTTCTTCTTTTCTCTTCTGCATTCATTGGTGCCAAACCATTCCATACAAACCAGTACAGGTCACAGTACCAATTTTGAATCTTGACAATAATAGAAACAGCAATATAATTAGCAACAATAAATAATAACAATAATAGTAACAATGATAATGATGATATTAATGATGATAAATGATCAAGAAAGCATATAAAAGATCAAAAGAAATTGATACATTCCCAAAGTAGAATTGTAATTGCAAGCGAATCACTAGATTGAACTTTACAATAAACCAATGATGTATGACCTTAACAACTTTCATATAATATATTTTAGGTCTTTCCTTTCTCTTTCTCAAAGAGAACTTTGTAATATGAGACAATGTGCAAAAAATGAAAAAAAAAATTAAAGTATGTAAGAGAAAAGATAGTAAAAAAATCCATTATTCCTCCAATGAATATGAATTGATAAAAGCTAATATCTAACCAATTTGATAAATAACATGAACAAGAGATTTAATATGATAAATTAAAGAACCAGCCTTTTTGATATTATCAAAGAGAATATACCAAAAGCTCCAAATTGATATCTAGGGTAGCAAGCACATGACCTCAAATGCAGCATGCTGACAAACAAGACATAGTGCAATTGACAATGAAAGATTAGCACACTTAACAATTTAAGGTGAAGACTAACATCAGTTTAAGGAACGTAGATGTCTCTTCCAATGATTAGATTCTTACGGATTGGAAGTAGATACCGTAAGGCCCATAAATGCATGAGGATCATCCAAGTCCCCATAAAAGAGAGAGCCAAAATGAAAATAGCACCCTCGTTTGTTGATCATTGATGCAAATACAATGCTTGATTGCTACTAGAATGTTAAATAGAAAACTTATTGATAACAAGCACAACTTTTTCCAGCAGAATAATGCATTTCCTTCAATAGCCTTTCGAGATTTCTGATCAACGAGACCTGACACCTTAAGAATATTAAGGCAAGCAACATTTTGTTTGCTAAAAAGAAAAAATGTTGTATGCTATACAAAAATTTACCAGAATAATGCAGGACAACTCTGACCAATACCTCTGCATGTACAATGAAAAGAAAGAAAAAGCAATCAACTAAAACAACTGATAGTACCACACACTTGGCCTTCATTCCATTAGCTTGGGAAACTAAAGCATCATATTTGGCAGATAAGGAGACAGAGCAGTATCAATTATAATAATACAATGTGTTATGCAAACGGATTAAGATCAGGCTCAAAGATCATCTTCAACCTAAAATAATAAGGCAGAATTGAAGAGATCATGCAGCCTGGTGGAAGAGAGTTTGAAAGTGTGAAAAATGATCATAGTAAAGAATAAGAAAAGTTCAGAAGTGCTGAATAAATTAAGAAGGGAAAGAGGTACCCCCTATATAAGCTGCTGAAAAGGTGGAGTTAGTGCATGAAGGCATCCATAAAGAAATGGATCAGTTTTTCCAACAAGTCAAGATAAAAAATGCATTGGCTAAACATATGTCCATATAATTCATCTGACAAAGACTGGTAAAAGTATAATGAAGAACTTCAACCCCTAGGAACAGCCATGAAGATATTTGATGGCCCATATAATGAAGAACTTCAAGCTTGCACACTATATTGACTAGCATTCACTTGCTCAAGTTGGGGTCACAACCAGAACAAAACTGTCTTCAAGACAGTTTTATAATAACCATAAGAACAGACAAATGAGTTCAACTTGTTTTAAAGATTAGGATGTCAAAAGGGTCAGACTCCTAGTAGTACTATTACTATTTTATTGTCACTATTGTTGTTGCTGTTGCTGCTGCTGGTGCTTAAGATGCTAAATTGCTAAGAATCCTTAACGTCAGAGCTAATTTGTGTGGATCTCATTCTTTTCTGAGAAATAAGAATAACATAATTGTAGTCTGAAAACACTTCATTGCTTTGATTTCTTGTAATTGATGGTCATGTCGCCTTTTCAAAATAGAAAACAGTATATGTACAGAATATGATAATAGCTACAAAAAGTGTTGAAGGCATACTTGTGTAGTTAATAATGTCAAATAGAAAAGCCAGGCTCCTATCAGATCTAACAGGTGAGTCGAAATGAACAAAAACAGAAGGTTGTCCTTTGTTATGCTAAAAACTCCAAAATTGGAATCAGGTGCTCAATACATCCTGCTTTTTAAGTGAAGGGGAGGTTGGGGGGAAGGAATCAAAAGGAATCAAAAGGAATCAAGGAATGATTTATATAACAATCATTAAATGACATCTAAAGCTTGTTGGATACAGTTGCAACTAAATCCACATGAGGATCCTCCAATGGTTTTACAAGATTCTTGTGTTGAGATTCCACGCTTGCTCAAAGTAGTCTTGAAAAAGGGAACGCAATGCAAGCTTCCCAAATAGTAAGTCATAAGCTGGAACTAACATCCTGTATCACCATAGAGAAAAATGAAGTTCAGTAGATTTAAAGCCTAACCCAGAGTGGAATAAATAGTGACCACTTGATACAACCTGTGATCATCTCCACAACAGTTAAAAGGTAAAGTCAAATACAACTCAATATCTAGCAGCAGCTAAGGTTTAATATCATCATATATTACTTATACCTTTGGTTTCCCTCTTTTTCCTGCAAAAGATAAGCATGCTTTGACCCCATGACTTTAAAGTTGTAAACAATCATATCAAAGACTAAAGTGAACATTATATGTCATATTTTTAACAGATTCTACTTCATACCTCAAAAAACAGTGAATATACACTTGGTGTTAGTTAAGAATAGAGAAAAGAAAAAGGTTCAATATTATTTTCTCTTAAGGTGCTTTTATAGGTTACAAAATACAATGAACCTAGACACATACTAAATATGGTGAAGTCTAAATACAATGTACTTGGAAACTTTATTTCTTCTCTAACACTCCTCAAGCTGGAGCATAAATATAAAGCATTCCCAGCTTGATACATAAAGAAGAAAAACGAGTAGGCCAAGGAGCCTTGGTAAGGATATCAACCAACTGATCCTCTGACATTGTATAGGAAGTAATAATCTTCCCTGATAGAATAGCATCCCGAATAAAGTGACAATCAACCTCAGTATGTTTAATCCATTCATGAAAAACAAGATTGTTTGCAATATATATAGCAGACTGATTATCACGATGCATCACCATAGACTTAGAACAAGATACATCAAGTTCTCTCAATAAAGAATTTACACATATCATCTCACAAGCTATGTGAGCCATCACTCTATACTTAGCCTCGGCACTTGAACAAGCCACCACAATTTGTTTTTTACTTTTCCATGTGATAAGATTTCCTCCAACAAAAATGCAAAAACCTGATGTGGATCTCATGTCACTGACTGAGACATCATAGTAATAGACTTCAATTTATAAATGTCCATTTCTTTTATATAAAAGGCCTTTTCCTGGAGCTCTTTTAATGTAATACAGGATTTTTAACACAGCATTCTAATGATATACCTTAGGCTTTGCCATATACTGACTAACTATCCCCACCGCGTAAGAAATGTCAAGTCTTGTGACTGTTAGATATATAAGCTTTCCAACCAGTCTACGGTACCAAGTGACATTGTATAAATCATCTTCAGAATCATCAATCACTAATTGAAATTAAGCATCAATAGGAGTAGAACTTGGTTTACAACCAAGTAAGCCTGTCTCCATCAATAAATCAGTGGCATATTTTCTTTGAGAGAGAAACACTCCTTACGATCCATATGCCACTTCAATTTCTAGGAAATACTAAGGTCGGTCCAAATTTTTGGTGACAAAGTGATTCTCTAAAGTGTTCTTTGACCCAAACAACCTCATTATAATCACTGCCGGTCAAAAGAATATCATCTACATACACAGCAAGAACAACCAATCCCAAGAACGTTTCCTTCACAAAAATTGAGTGATCAGACTTGCTGCAATGAAGTTTAATTTTGCTAATAACTTGGTAAAACTTGTCAAACCCGACCGTTGGACTCTACTTGAGGCTATAGATAGCTTTCTTTAGCTTGCAAACTTTCTCCCCCTAAATAATATAACTCGGAGATTGCTCCATATAAACAATCTCAAACAAATCTCCATATAAAAAGGCATTACTTTCATCCATTTGATGTATTTTCCAGTCTTGATTAATTGCAATGGAGAAGAGAATTCAGACTGAGTTGAAACGAACAACTGGATAAAAATTCTTTAAATAGTCAACACCATATATTTGGATGTATCCTTTAGCAATAAGACGAGCCATAAAGCATTCCACAGTACCATCATGTTGGTACTTGACTATAAAGATCCACTGACATACAACAGGATGAACAGCAGACGGTGGTGTAACTAACTCCCAAGTGTCACGACTGACAAAAGTAGCCATATGTTCATCCATGGCTTATATCCATCTGGGATCAAACTGAGCCTTCTGATAGGTCTTGGAAATAGATATGGAGGACATAGATTCAACAAAAGATTGAAAATATGGTAGAAGATAGTCAAAAGTCAAGGAGGTAGATATTGGATGCAAAGTACAAGATTGTTTACCCTTTTGTAATGCAATGGGCAAATTTGAATCTGGAAGATGGTCAGTAGAAATCTTAGACGAAGATGAAATAGTCGATAGTGGTAAAGATGGAGGAGCTCTTTTCTTGCAACGATTGTAGACCTACAAAGGTGGAGGAATATAAGTACTAGCTGGTGGAGCTATGAGAGTACTAGGAGGAGCAATGGATGGTAGAGGAACACCAGACGACTTAGAAGTGATGAGAAAGAATGGAGTAGTCCCAAAGAATGAGACATCAGCAGAGACAGTGCCGTCTAGAAAGAGGATCGTAATATCGATATCCTTTCTGAGTATGAGAATATCCCAAAAAGATACAACGAATGGATCGAAAAGATAACTTATCTTTGCCATGTTCAAAGAGATGAACAAAATATAGGCATCCAAACACTCATAGGGTGAGTGAGAAGGGATCCGTAGAGGGATCGAGAATGGAAAATAAAGATTTTCCATCCAATATACTTGATGAAGTCATATTTATAAGATAACATGCTATAAGAACAGCATCACCCCAGTAAGGTTTAGGTACCTGCATACAAAACATAAGAGTCCATGCCACATCTAAAAGATGTCTATGTTTTCTTTCAGCTACTCCATTCTGTTAGAGATGTAAAGACACGAGGTTTGATGTATTATACCATGAGAAGCACAAAATTATGAAAAACTAGATTGCATATATTCAGAGTCATTATTAGTACAAAGAACTTTAATAGATGTAGAAAACTGAATTTTTATTTCATGATAAAAGTTTTAACATATAGAAAGGACTTTAGACCGATACTGGAGGAGATACAACCAAGTTATCCTGGTGTGGTCATCGACAAACATGACATAATAACTAAAGCCTAATCGAGTCATGATATGACTCGGACCCTAGATATCCGAATGGATTAACATAAAGGGAGAAGAACAACGCTTACTAACAGAAGAAGGAAAAGACACTCTATGATGCTTTTTTAACTAGCAAGCTTTACATTCAAGACTAGTTAAAGACTTAAGGAAAGGGAAAAAACTAAGATTCTTCATGACTTTTGTAGATGGATGACCAAGACGACAATGCCACTGATATGGTGAAATGGAAGATGACAACATTGCACAAGTAGGAGATGAATAGCTAGCAAGAAGGTAACTCTATCCACCTTAACACCGCCAACAATCGTCTTCCTCGTATTGAGATCCTAAAAAAGACGATGAGAAGGGTAAAACATAACTGAGCAGTTTAAGAATTTAACAAGGCATCCAATAGATAACAAATTCAAATGACATTTAGAAGTATTTAAGATATCTGTAAGTATGAGAGTAGGAGAAATCATAACAATACCATGTCCAAGAATAGGAATTGAGATGCCATCCACAATAGTAATGGATCGCACGTGCAACAATTGAGTGTATGTAGAAAAAAGATCTTCGTTACCTGTGACATGAAAAGAAGCGCCTAAATCTAATAACTAGGACATACCATGAGTGACTGCAGTAGCCATCCTAAGAGTAGGAGACACAGCTGGTCGAGCTGAAGATGTGGAGCTACCAGTGGACTAGAGAAATCACTCAGTCAACTCAAGAAATCAGAACCGAGTCATCAACGGTAGGAGAGGCACCAACATCAAATAGAGCTATAGAAGATGCAGCACTAGTAAGGTGAGAAGTAGAAGACTTTCCAAATTTCTACCAACAATGTTCAGTAGGATGATTTGAGCGTCCACAATATGGATATGGTGAAAACGAGTTACGTCTATATCCACATCTTCCATGACTCCCTCGCCGCTACGAGTACCAATAGCAAGAGCAGTGCTCTCCATAGATGGAGAAATATAGGCTGCAACTCAGTTACACGGAGAACTTGACTCATGGCATTGAATAGGTGGGAATGCTATCATCAGCCATGAGCTGAGCCCAAACATGAGAGAGAGAGAGATTAAACCAAGAAAGGAAATTTGCTACATAGAATTTCTCACGCTGCTGTTGAAGAACAGAAACATTAGTAGTGAGGGAATGATACTGGACAAGCTCAATCCGCTTTTCCTAAAGAATGTTGTAGTATTCCTGGATTGAGAGATCCCCCTGTTGCAAAGAAAAAATGTCTGAGTAGAAAGATTTAATCCTCGAGACATTCTTCTTTTGAAAGTATGTCATCCTCAAAAAATCCCACATTTCTTTCGCGATGGATAGAAACATCATAGTATTTGCAATATGTGGTTTTAGGCTGTTTAACATTTAGGTAAGAACAGCATAATCAATTTCTTGCCATTTGTAGAATTTCACTAAATCAGCACTATCAACAAGTTCTTTGTCAAGATGATGGAGCTTTTCTTGGGATCCCACCATGTAGCGGAATGCCTGAGACCAAAGAAGATAATCCGCACCATTAAATTTGACACTAGTACCAAGAGGGGTGATTCTGAAGTCATTCGAGGAAGAAGTCATAAAGAAAGTTTAGAGGATGTAGTAGAAAGCAATGCTTAAAATAGAGAAACTCCGATGACTATTACAAGAGAAAAAATAGTCCGTAGCATCAATAGATGTCAAGAAGAAAGGCTGATGTAGAGTCTACTAGATCTGGCAATGATAGAGACGTGATAGTGAGAGCAATATTCATCGATCCTGGATACATGATATTCATCACTGAAACAGCAGGAGAGAACATCACAGTTTATCAGCCTGTGATCATAAGGAGAGAACAGCAGCAGCAAGAAGAAGAAAGTTGGACTTCATTGCTGATCAACAAGAGGAGAACACAGCGGTAGCAGTATGAGGGAGAGGAACAGCTCATTGCTGATCAGCAAGAAGAACCCCTCTTTTTTTCTTGATCAGAAAGGAGCTCCTCTTTTTCTCGCTCAGATGATTGCAGCCCAAGAAGAACAGCAGCAGCAATTTTGCAGGGATTAGGAAGGCATGTCCTGATAACTTTCTCTTGAAGCAATCCCCATGCACGTTTTCCTAGGCATGAGACTATTGGGGTGTGGAGATCTCACTAAAAGAGAGAGACTCCCAGGTGGTGGATGGGAGTCCTCTTGGAAACAGGGAGGCGGCGGCTAGGGTTAGACTCGATACCAAGTTGAGAATAGAGAAAAGAAAAAGGTTCAATATTATTTTCTCTTAAGGGGCTTTTATAGGGTACAAAATACAATGAACCTAGACACATACTAAATATGGTGAAGTCTAGATACAATGTACTTGAATAATTTATTTATTCTCTAACAGTGTTTTCTATATTTAAAGGTATGGATATCCTATATTTTGCTAGTCGTACAAATTATGGAGTCCAAGTTGATATTTAGAAACCATGATATGCAAAACTAGAAATAATTTGTTGCTTGTATGTTTATGTCCAAGGTCTTTATATCTTAGCAATTGAAACAAGTTGACAAAGCATGATTTGATTCAAAGATAATAACATTCAAGGATCAAATCACAAATTTGAACAAATAATTCAAATCGTGATTGCTATGTGATTGCTATTGTACTATTGCAAAATCACAAATATATGATTCTTTCATCTATGTTTTGATTAGAGGATAATTATGTTAAGGCTTGCTATACAATGTTAATCCTTTTCCTAATAATAGTTTAAGCTTTTGGGATTTAGTACTTAGTTAACCTAGTATCAAAGCCGAAGGTAATTCCCTAATTAGGCCAACTTTTCTTTATATCACTAGTCTGCTATCATGAGTCCTTTCTTTCCTTGACTTATTTTCAGTTGTGTTTGAGACATTCTTGACTCTTTATCTTGAATCGTTCTTGACTTGTTTATGCCTAAACATGCATGATCTAGGGTGCACATGATGAAGGGTGTTACCACTCAACTCAACTAAGTCTTAATCTCAAATTAGTCAGGATCGGCTAAAAAAGGGCATCCCAGTGCATGAAGTTCCCACCACTTTAGGGTTTGGGGAGTGTTCAATTTGCACTGCCTTACCCCATGTGTAGAGAAGTTGTTTCGATGTTTCAAACTTGTGACACCCAAGTTAGAATAAAGCAACCATACCATTGGATCAAGGTCCACTCTCATGCATGATAGGGGGTACTAAGGTCTGATATACATTGTTGGCCCTTCCCCTAACAGCTCAATTTGTTAATTTCTACTGGTTAATTAATATATTAAAGTGAGATCCGAGTGCACTTTGGATGTCAACCTCTTTAAGGAGGTGTAAGAGATTCCAGCTGAACGGACTGAAGGATGAAACTCCTCTCTCTACTCAAATCATTTCAGTAAGAAGTGCCAACAAATGGCAGTATTAATATTTAAATAAAGGAAACTAGACAGGACTGTCATGTCAATATTGAGTGAAGTCCCAGCTAGCTAAATATCTGTCAAGTCTCCAAAGGACTGGATTTCAAGCAACAAGTTTAAAGAGAAAATTATTTCCAAGGGTAATTGTAAAGTATTTTAAAGCCATGAAGACAAACAGCATGAACAACAAATGGTCATGCACCTATAACAATGCTCATTATCAACATATTAACAATGCTCATTCTCGCGACGAACCCTTCTTTGTTTTGCTCAGCACTCGGATTTTGTTCTTTGGTCGGATTGGCATAATGCCCCTGTACAGCTTAAGATCTCATTTTATTTGACTTTTTAGGTTATATTCATCCCCGTTCAGTGCAATGAATACAAATTGCACCGTTTCAAAAAAAAAAAAAAAAAAAAAAAAAAACCACTTAGCATCAATAACTGAATGGCATTGATCAATATTCCCTAATAAATCATCAAACTGCATAAATCTTCTCAAACTTTGACTGATCTGCAACTTCATACTCATCAATTCTCAATTTCCTTTGCACAAAAATATCTTTACTCATGCATAACTAATCTCCCTGCCAGAACAATCAAATAATATTACCAACTTACAACAAAGTTCAACAAATCCATATATCGGCAAACCAGAATGGCCACGAACCAAGAATATCAATTCAACATGGCGAGACATCGGAACACTAAGTATCCGAAAAGCAATGTCATGCGCCAAACAAACAAATAGGTCACATGCATTCTGACGTACATTATAAAGTACCGAGAACCGGTCTAAATTCCATCAAAATAAACCCAAAACCATAAAAATACGGGTATTAGATCTCTAAGATTAGCACAGAAGAACAAGAACTCTCAACAGAGACAAGCGATGACAACACAAATAAGCCATCTGGATCACAAAAGAAATCGAGAAGAATCAGAAAAAGAGAGAAGAAAAGCATGCAAACGGGAGAGGAAACCAAAGAAGAAGAAGAGAACCTGGTGCGCGCCGCGGGGGGAGGGAAGTCGAACATGGGGGACTTGGAGGCTCGTTGTTGAAAAAAAAAACTCATCAAATTGCCCATCGCTCCCTCTCTCCGTCTCGCTATCTCTACCCTTTTTTGCCATTTTCCACCGCGAGCGAAGCCCGAAATCAATATTGAGAGAGGAGGAACGCCGACGGACCCTCGCTCTTGCTCCCGGGGATCCCGCTTTTTTCTCTTCAACTTCGACGGCCAGTCCTCAGCACAATCATTATTTTTTTTTAAAAAAAAGGAAAAATAAATACCTTCCGCTGCGGCGCATGACCTTACGCCGGGAAGCAAAAAGCCAAATTGGGCCAAAATATAGGGACTTGAGTCACTTGACCCCTAATTAGTATTTTATTTTTATTTATTTTATAATTACATAAAAAATAAAAAAACTAATTTATTTTATAACAAAATTGAAATCATCATAAAATTCATTAAACTCACTTCTGCCGCCCCTATATTTATCCGTCCAACCAAACGTGAAACTTAACTTATCCTAATAAACCTCATCCCTTCAAATTTATCTGAACATATCGATCATATCCTTCTCAAACTTATTCTACAACCAAACGCTATCTTTTATGTTAACACCAAACTTTTATTTCTTTGGGATCTGGAATACATGCAATGCACATGAAATTAGGATGGGAAGTCAATAATATTGAATTTTAATTAAATATTTTTGTCATTAATATTAATAATATTAATACGAAGAAGGAAGTGAGCAATTGCCGATTTGCTGATGTGTATGGAACTTCAACAACATATATGATCACCAAGTTTGCATGCAATGAGAAAGTTCCTTGCACTGACATTATTTTGAATAATGTTGGCATCACATCAGTGGCCAGAAAAATTTAACTACTTCCCTACTACTTCAATACCAAACAAAAAAAGCTCCATGAAGTCATCTCAAATATTGCTGGCCTAGTCTAGATGAACATGATCTCTTTAATAGTTATGTACTGCATATCATAAGATAAATCCTTTTTATCAAGGGTAATCATATGATGAATATCATATTCCAAATTTTCACTTTCTTTTCCTTGAATTTTTCCAAACAAAACGGAAGGGAAGGTCGGAAGGACCTATCCCTTTTTTCCTCTTTTTTGGTTTTAGATAAAGAACTAGTTTGGGTTCATCGGAATTTCATTAAGATAATGAAATTCTCAATGCAAATCACAGAATTAAAAAGCAACTTTTACGCCAACAAAAAATATAAAATAGATAATGTTCCTCGGATAATTAGTATCTCCGGCTGAAGACCATTACCCAGGTTTAAAAGATTTCAGAAGCTAACAGGAGGAAGGACAACTTTAAATTTCAAAGTTCTTGCATTTTCTTCCTTCCATAACTTGCATCAAACAGCAACAACTAAAATGTCCCAACCTAACCTGAATTTTTTACCGATCCTCTTCAATCTCGATGTATTCCTAAAGGATGAAAGAAATGAAGAGCTGTCCCTCCCTGGGCTGCCCTATCTTCTTCTACTCTTAAATGGAGTGTACAAATCGAAGGATTCAGCATCCGCCAACCTTTCTCTTTTTTTTTTTTTTTTGGTCATTTTAAAAAAAAAGAAAAAAAATAAAGAAAAGGAACAACTTATACTTCTGAAATCATAATAAAAGCAAATCCCACCATGCATCTTTATAGAATTCTTAAACTTCGACCAGTGATTACAAAAATTTTAGAAACTTAATAATTCACTGCTTAGGAACGATGAGAGTTAAAAATGTTGAAAATCAAAACCAAAAGATCTAACAGGTTGGGACCCGACTGGAGAGCTACACCAAGGTTTTTCCCCCTCCCCTCATCCTTTTTGTTTACTAAAAAAAAAAAGTCAAAAGATAACATAAGAACCAAAAGATCATCTTCAATATGTTGTTATTTGATCAACCAAAAGAACCACACCAACTTTCTTGGAAGGACCAAGAAAATATTAAAAAAATAATATTAATAAATAATTAAAATTAATTTAAAATATTATTTGGATTGTATTTATATTAATTTATTAGACTAAATTTATCAATAATGAAATTTACTGTAAAATTTTCAGCTATTTCTTTATTGATTAAATGACTAAAAATCGGTAAGAAAGTCGTTTTCCATCGTATTGCATAATATAGTCTTGACAATCTTTATTGTTGAAAATGCTCTCTATAATAATAGTTGAAATCGGAAGAGTCATAAGCACCATAGACTCGTAGAGGATGCATACACACCAGTCGCGATAGTGATGGCATCATGATGAGTGTTGTTGGCGCTATATGATGGGATGAGATGTTTGTCGAGCGATAAGGCCAAAGGTAATGGGATGCAAGTATAGTGGCATTGATGGGAGCTTAGGGCATGATCGGCGCCTGCTCGCCGGTGCCCCTCAAGACCCAATCATGCTACATGTTTCATTGCACGCGGTGTTCATCGGTGCAGCGAGGTTGACAGAGGCCATCGAGACTGCAGCTGTAGGCCAGCATATCGGTAGTATCCGATTTTGCGCATGCGTAGTCGCCCAATTTTGCCATGGAAGCATTCCTGCTGGTTGCACCGCATAACAGGTCCGGTTGTCATCTCATCCATCGGTGCAGTGAACGTGATGGTGTTGGCTATGTGTGGTGGCTTCAGTTATGATGGGTTCCGGAGACGGGTGTCGGTCGAGCGATAAAAAAAAAATTATTTATTTTTTCTAAAAAAATATAGAAAAGAAAAAAAAATTAATGAAAATGAAAGATAAAATTTGAAGTGATCAAACTTTCAAGTAGAGAAAGCTAATTTGTGGTATTTATTTCATTTTAATTTTTTTTTCAAGGTTCTTCAAGTTATATTTAATATCTCTAATTTTAGGAGGGGCCAAATAAATAAATAAATAAATATTTAAAATCTTATATAAGATTTTAACTTATAAAAAAATTAAAAAATTTAGAGGGGCCAAAGCCCCCTGCCCTCCTAGCAGTTTGCCCTGGTCCACGGTGGGATCAATCGAATACATTATAGATAAAATCAAATTCAAATAGTCTTGAATTCAAAAGGTTGAGTAGAGTGGACAAAGTTAAATTTAAATAAATTTAAATTCAAACTTTACTACAAAAAAAATGATTATTAGCGATGGCTAAATGTTGTTGCTAAGCCATCGCATAAATCTATATCATAACTGATCATTATTAGTGATAATATTTTCGACTATTGCTAATAATCATTATTAATGACATAATTAAAGATGACAGCTACCGTTGCTAATAATATTTTTATTTTTTAAAAAATAATTAAATAAAAAATTATTAGTGATCAAAAAAAATATTGTTATTAAAAATTCAATCCATCGGTAATAAATCTTTAGTGAGGTAATTACCATCACCAATATCATTGCTAGTAAATTTATTAAATTTTTTAAACAATACTAATTATTTTTTAAAAATTTATTTTAATTATAATAACAAATAATAATAGATCTTAAAAAATATTTAAAATAAATTAGTAACTAACAACCACAATTATAAATAAAAGATTAATTATATTAGATTAAAAAGTATAAATTTTATAATTTTACTTTACAAGTAAAAAACAAATAAGTATATAACATCAAATAAAAAATATCTAAGATCCTCTTCATCATTGTCATCGTCCTCCTCCTGCTCTTGCATGTCCTCTCCAACAGTTGGTGGATGAGAGCCGGATATCCTAACATTCTATAATAAAAAAATAAAATATTATCAATAATTTTTAAGTATAAAAAATTAAAATAAGTAAAAAAATTATTATTAAAAAATTTATTAATAGACTTACTTGCCGTGATGGTTATGACAATGAGGCCAACTGATTGCATAGATGCAGATATTGGAGAGTATCTATAATCAAAGCATGTATGGTGTCTTGAATATCCTGAGATCATTGGACAAATACCTAGGTCACAATGTCCTTGACATATATATCATTCCATGTCTAAGTCATTGGAGCTTAAGATGAGGATGTCAAAGAGTACCGAGCTATTAAAGGGTATAACTATGGGCAAATCCTAAGGCCCGACTCCTACTCATCCCTTCAATGGTCCCGAGTCATCCCTCGAGATCAAGGAGGGTCTGAGAGGACTGGTCCTTACCGTGCCGCGTTATGACGTACTTCATGTAATCTAGTTATATATTTTACAAATTGATTAGTCTAATTATATATCAATATATATAAAAATTAATATTTAAAGTTTAAAGTTTTTATCGCGATCTACGTAGATCTCGGATTTAAATAATCACCAGTTCTCCTAGATCAATGTGTGGCCTCCCACAACTGTAGTTGGTCTGGTACACGATACAACTACCATATCTATAATAAAAAAATAATTAAAATAAATAAATTTAAAATATATATATTATCAATTTAAATTAAAATTAATGTACTTAAGTGTAAAATTCTTATCAATCTATTCGCCACCTTATGCATGCCAATAAAGCTATGGATATCTCAATCGGATCTTGCCTAATGGTACAATTTTGCCATGCTCTCTATCATTTAGCGGAGTCTCCTCAGTGCTTCATAGGTCGTAGAGGGCTTCCTATGCATTTGCCACATCCAGTGATCCTTAAATATCCTCCAGTTCAATGGTGACCGAAAGTCGGAGTGCACTATGACGATCTCCCTGAGATTATGTAGCCCATCCCAGAACCTACATGTGGCCACCTCCTCGAAGATCGGACGGCCAACCTTCTCAACCCGAGGAGTTTCAAATCGATAGTACTCCTATAAGTAGAAACAAGCTTGTATTAAATAAATAAAATATAAATATTTTATAAATTAAAAAATTAAATATATTTAACTTATGAGGAATTATATCAGGATGCATCACTAATCCATGATGGTCAATTGGAGAACTAGTTCACTGGTCCTAGTATCATTCGACGAATGATCCTGGTAACCATCAAGAAACTCTAAGCTCTCTGGATGTACTATAAAGTTAAAATTTAATAACATATGTTAACTTTATAAGGATTAAATTTTAAATATATTAATATGAAGATGTAGTACTTATAAGCATTTTTGAATGTGGATGAGCTCTCTATCCTCTGATTGAGTCAGAGGTGCTGTGAGCCAGATGGGTCCTCAACTATGATACTGAGTCTGCAATAAGATGGTACTTGCTGCCTGTCACTATGGGATCACTGGTGACCCCGTATCCTCCAAATTTGATCAGAGAATATCTAATATAAAGTTTATTATATTAGATAATAAAATATAAAATAATATAAAAAATAATATCTAAAGTTTCTGAATTTATTGCATGGTGTGAGTGGCACAAAACCATGCGAGCTGGCAGCATGATCGCTCTCTCCTTGAGAGCTTTGTCCTCTAGAGCTCTCTCCTTGATTGGCATGGCTTCGACCTCTGAAAGATATGATATATAATCTCTAAAATTGAAAATAAATATATTTACCAAATTAATTATATAATTATCAGTGGTAATGCAAGATTTAAAATGAGTACAAAGGGAATAGGTGAAAAAAATTAGAAGATCGATATATCGAATTGATCAATGAAAAGGCATCTTCAATTATACTTAAGATACTGCAGTCCTCTCCAACTCTATCATTCGAACGGTAATAGCAGCAATGTAGCTATCATACTGGCAATTTTTGATATCTCCCATTTCAAAGTGAGCATCCTTAATACCAAAGTAGCTTAGAATCGAGTGACAAGTAGTTCGTTATTGACTTCATTCGCAATTAAAACTCTAACTCTTTCTTCATCTTTATTTACATCATTTGTATCATGAACTAGCCTAATATTACTAAGTGCAATATCTGATCATGAATTAATTCATGTTTAATGTATATTAACTGTTGACTTTGTTTAGTTCATATGCATTAAAATATTAATTAATCAACAATCTAAAATTATCCTAGATAATATTAGGCTAGCTCATGATCATATAAATAATGTAACTAAAGATAAAGAAAGAATTAAAGTGTCGATTGTGAATGAAGTTAATAGCAAATTAGTTACCATCGGGTCCTAAGCTACTTTGGTACCAAGGATGCTCATATTAGAATGGGAGGTATCGAAAAAGACTAGTGTCAAAACTGTATTGTTGCTACTATCACTGACTAAATGATAGAGTTGAAAAGGACTGTAGTATATTAAGTACAATTAAAGACACTTTTTTATTAATCAATTCAGTATATCTAGCATTTAATTTCTTCCACCCTTTCATTAACCAATATGGAATCTTAGGGATATCAATTATTTAACTAATTAAAATAATATCTAATTAATTAAATAAAGAACTAATTAGCTAACTATTGATTTCATTCATTATGAAGACTTAACTCTTTCATCATCTTTAATTACATCATTTATATAATGGACTGGCCTAATATCATCAAATACAATCTTTAGTTGTTGATTAATTCATACTTTAATGCATATGAACTGTTGACTTTGTTCAGTTCATATGCAATGAAACATGAATTAATCCACGACACGCTTGATAATATTAGGCCACTCCATGATACAAATGATGTAATTAAAGATGAAGAAGAGTTAGAGTCTTCATAGTGAATGAAGTTAATAGCGAGCTAGTGAATGAATTAAGCCTTATAACGTGGGAGACTACACCCATTGGGTATTTGGCTATGGGTCGAGTCCAGTAACTAAGGTTGAATCCGAATCTCGATATCTAGATTCTGACATGAATATGATCCATTAATAGCTCTAAAATAAAGCAAGCAAAATAATAAAAGAAGAGAAAATCTAACTTCCTCTCTCTATCAGAGCTAAAGAAAAGAAGAGGAGAAACGGAGAAGAACCAGAAGAAAATATCGATTGAAGATTCTAACTCGACTGTTAACATCATTTATATATGTTGCCGATCTCACCGCGGTGGCCTGTAGCTCTTGAGCTGGCACCGGTCTCGAACCGTCTTCCCTCGAGATCTTCAAGCTTCCGGTCATGCAAAACAGAGTCAGAGACCCTGGCCGGGGGTTCCGGCGGGGGTGCTCCGACGGTCAAGTTAGAGAGCGGTGAGATGGAACAGATCCCCTAAGGTGGATTCCCGAAGGACTCCCGTGCTTAGAGGAGATGTTAATGAAAGAAGTGTGGGGAAGAGTGGAGTTGATGCTCAGCTCCTTGCACTGAGTTCATCGAGCTCACGCCTGAGAACTCCTTGAGGACTCCCCTGGATCGTTCTCTCGGTGTGTTTCTCCTCTTTTTCACTTACCTTGCTGCCCATTTTTACCATCCCTTTTATATCATCACGTTGCCTCCAGCCCCTCCCCTCCCCTCGGGGGGCCCCCTCCCACTTCTCGCCTTTCTCCCCCCTTCCTTTCCTCTTTGGGCGTGGGAACCCAGTGGCCGATTCGCCTCGCTCACCGTGCGTAACTAGGAAAAGGGGGGGGGGGGGAGGATACTGGCGAGGCTTTGGGCCGAGTATGGGTGCTCTCCCTCCGAGGCGTTGATGATGAGCGCCCAGCCATTTTGGGCTCCTGCCCGCAAGGATTCGCTTCTCGGTTGCGGGGCCCATCCGACTGGTGTAAACGAGGTTTCGCGTGTCACTGCAGACCGTACTGGCACCCCCTACGAAGCGCGGCGCATGCTACCCGAGTGGCGATCTTGAAATCCGTGCCCCCACTTCCCGGAGGCTTCGCTGAGCAGGGCTGATCTCGGCCAAGTTGGACCTGTCAGGGGGCGCCACCTGGCGGAAGAGCGGAGAAAGGCTCGACTTTGGTCGAGGTGGACCGTCTCCGGGTACCACCTGGCGAAGGAGCAGGAGGGCCTGGCTCGACCTCGGCAGAGGTGGACCCATCTTCGGGCGCCACCTGGCGAGGGAGCGAGGGGCCGCCAGCTTCGGCCGAGGCGGACCCCTCCTGGGTGGACACTTGGCGGAGCGGCAGAGAGGTGCTCGACTTCGGCTGAGGTGGACCCGTCTTCGGGCGCCACCTTGCGAAGGAGCAGGAGGGCCCGGCTCGACCTCGGCGGAGGTGGACCCGTCTCCGGGTGCCACCGGGCGAGGGAGCAAGGGGCCAGCAGCTTCGGCTGAGGTGGACCCCTCCTGGGTGGACACCTGGCAGAGTGGCAGAGAGGTGCCCGACTTTGGCCGAGGTGGACCCGTCTCCGGGCGCCACCTGGCGAAGGAGCAGGAGGGCCCGGCTCTACCTCGATGGAGGTGGACCGGTCTCTGGGTGCCACCTGGCGATGGAGCAGCTTCGGCCGAGGTGGACCCCTCTTGGGTGGACACCTGGCGGAGCGACAGAGAGGTGCTCGACTTCGACCGAGGTGGACCCGTCTCCGGGCGCCACCTGGCGAAGGAGCAGGAGGGCCGGCTCGACCTCGGCGAAGGTGGACCCGTCTTCGGGTGCCACCGTGCGAGGGAGCAAGGGGCCAGCAGCTTCGGTCGAGGTGGACCCCTCATGGGTGGACACCTGGCAGAGCGTCAGAGAGGTGCCCGACTTTGGCCGAGGTGGACCCATCTCCGGGCGCCACCTGGCGAAGGAGCAGGAGGGCCCGGCTCGACCTCGGCGGAGGTGGACCCGTCTCCGGGTGCCACCTGGTGAGGGAGCAAGGGGCTGGCAGCTTCGACCGAGGTGGACCCCTCCTTGGTGGACACCTGGCAGAGCGGCAAATGGGTGCCCGACTTCGGCCGATGTGGACTCGTCTCCGGGCGCCACCTGGCGAAGGAGCAGGAGGGCCCGGCTCGACCTCAACGGAGGTGGACCCATCTCCGGGTGCCACTTGGTGAGGAAGCGAGGGGCCGCCAGCTTTGGCCGAGGTGGACCCCTCCTGGATGGACACCTGGAGGAGTGGCAGAGAGGTGCTCGACTTCAGCCGAGGTGGACCCGTCTCCGGGCGCCACCTGGCGAAGGAGCAGGAGGGCCCAGCTCGACCTCGACGGAGGTGGACCCTTCTCCGGGTGCCACCTGGCGAGGGAGCAAGGGGTCGGCAGCTTCGACCGAGGTGGACCCCTCTTGGGTGGACACCTAGTAGAGCGGCAAAGAGGTGCCCGACTTCGGCCGAGGTGGACCCGTCTCCGGGCGCAACCTGGCGAAGGAGCAGGAGGGCCCGGCTCGACCTCAGCAGATGTGGGACCGTCTCCGGGTGCCACCTGGCGAGGGAGCGAGGGGCCGCCAGCTTCGGCCGAGATGGATCTCCTGGGTGGACACCTGGCAGAGCGGCAAAGAGGTGCCCGACTTCGGCCGAGGTGGACCCGTCTCCGGGCGCCACCTGGCGAAGGAGCAGGAGGGCCCGGCTCAACCTCAGCGGAGGTGGGATCGTCTCCGGGTGCCACCTGGCGAGGGAGCGAGGGGCCGCCAGCTTCGGTCGAGGTGGATCTCCTGGGTGGACACCTGGCAGAGCGGCAGGGAGGTGCTCGACTTCGGTCGAGATGGACCCGTCTCCGGGCACCACCTGGTGAAGGAGCAGGAGGGCCTGGCTCGACCTCGACGGAGGTGGACCCGTCTCCGGGTGCCACCTGGCAAGGGAGCAAGGGGCCGCCAGCTTCGACCGAGGTGGACCCCTCCTGGATGGACACCTGGCAGAGCAGCAGAGAGGTGCTCGACTTCGGCCGAGATGGATCCGTCTCCGGGCGCTACCTGGCGAAAGAGCAGGAGTACTCCTCCCCGAACATGGAACCTTTTGAAAAAAAATACGTGGTACTGACCATGTTCGGCTGGATCTGACACGTGCGCCTTGCCAGCGTAGTAGCCATATCAATATAAAAATTCTTGTAATGATATAAGCATCCTGAATTGTCCCCTTTACTAAATGGGAATGAAAATGATTAAAACCAGGGTCAACTAGTGATGGAGGGACCTAATCATTTTAGCATATTATAAAAAACAGAAACTGCTAGTCTCGAGGACAGGATGCATTTTAGTAAGCAATCTCTTTTTTGGCATGATATTACCAAGGATCTTCTTCGATTTTGGATTCATACAGCGTTCAGATTAGTCATTGGCAGCAACATCAAATTTTGTGGGAGGACCTAGGTAAGTAAGATGCCTCTATGCCGAAGTTTGCTAAAGAGCGAAGAGCGATGAGAAAGAATATAATGGTAGCCTCTAAATGGAATTTAAACTTTATTACCGTGTTGCTTTGCTGCTTTTCCTTTCTTGATCCCTCATCTAAACACTTTATTCTTTGTTTCTTTTTAATAAATCGGGGGAGTTCTTTCCTTCATCATTCATCATAAAGATTTCCTCCTTCATGCAGGCTAATTTCCTTTTTCTGTCTTTTGTATATCCTTCTCTTGTAACCTTACACTTCTCCATCTATAAATTTGGCTTGCTTTCACCTCCCCTTCAATCAAGAGAGAGAAGCAGTACTTGGAGCATACGAAGCCATTGAAACTATGGCCGAGGAGAGAATTACTAGCAAAACAGATTTCGATCGTAAAGTTCCTTTGAGCGAAGTCCTCGTCCTCCGCATATCCATGAATCCTAAATTGTTTGAAGCAGCAACAACAGGAGACAAAAGCATTTTGTATGAATTACTGCGACCACAAGATTATTCTACCGGAGCTTCGATGGGGGACATCGAGTACGATGCAATGCAAGAAGATACTAGTTGCCTCTTCGGAGTTACACTGGAGGGGAACACGGCCCTCCACATAGCTGCTAGCCGAGGTCATTTGGAAATTGCCAGGGAGATCTGTCAGAGAGAAGCCACTCTATTGGAGGCACCAAACACGAGGCTCGATACTCCGCTGCATTGTGCTGCAAGGTCTAGGGATGACAAGATGGTCTCCCTCCTCATCCAGTTCATCAGGCAGGACCGTATCAAAGCAAGGAGAGTGCTGAGAGCGACGAATTGGAACGACGAGAATGCTTTGCACGAGGCCGTCAAATATGACGACGTGCGTGTGGCCGAAATATTAATGGAGGAGGATGCTGGACTGGCATCCATGCTCAACGATACTGGTACGTCTCCACTCTATCTGGCCATCGAGGTGGGATCCTTCAATGCAGCCAAAGCATTGCTGCAGTCTTCCTCCTGGGAGAAGGCGTCTCCAGCATCTTATGCAGGCCCTCTCAAGCAGACGGCGCTGCATCTGGCAAGCGTCCTAAGTCGAGGTAATCAAGCATTAGGGTTATATATTGGTCTCACTTTTTTTGGCTTCATAAAAAAATAGTTCCTTCATCAAGGGGTATTTTGCATAAATGGCCATCAAATCCAAATATTGTTGCCTTTTTTTTTTTTTTCCTGTAAATTTAATTATTTTCATATGAAGTATGAGGCCAGCACTTCATTTATGAATTGATCAAAATATAGAAAAAAATAAGAAACATTGTAAAAATAATACGGCAAAACAAGGCTTTTCGGTAGCATAGGAGCCGGTCACCATACACGCCCAGCAAAATAAATTAAGTATATCAAGCTACGTCACTCGTAGAAAAATGAAACAAATTAATAAGAGGAAAGCGTACTCAAATACCTAGGAATCGTTCTCTCGGCCACGGTAGACATATACTGCAAAATAAGGAAGCCCTTTTATAGTCAAATATTTGTTTAAATTTCTTATTATTTTATAAAAAAGATAGAATAGTAGATATTTCTGAAATATTGGTATATACAATTAATAAGGCCATGTTCACCAACTGAATAAGTTCATTTGAATAAATAAGGTAGGTTTTCCATCGTATATTTTATATCATGATAAAGTACTCTCTTGCTGCCAAACTCTCACTAAGTCGGATGCTTATGACTTACTCGGATTAGCTGAATAAGTAGAAAATATGGTATGATGATGAGGCTGCCTAGAGCTTCTTCCTACTAGGGGGTTTCTCAACCTGCAAGACAAGTCCCTGATCGGAGATTCTCCAGTGGAGGACCTTCTAATGTCTAAGTCAGTGGGGAGAGCTTGGAGAATATATAAGAAACTTAGGGAGAATGAAATAGAAGAGTCTTCTGGCATAGTATTGGCTTGTCCCCTTGAAGGTTCTCTCTTATCGATATTTATAAGAACTAGATATAACTATAATTTGTTCGGAGATGACTTCTTTTTGTTAGTTGTAACAATCTTTTATTATAGCTAACATTTTTTTATTGCAGGCGATGATTGGCACCACAACTTTCTATTATAAAAGCTATTGCCTCTTTATCCACTTAGTTGGATGCCTTCTCGAATAGTCAATGCATTAGCCTTAGTGGCTGATAATACGTTAGCACTTCATTAGTCGACCACTTGATCATGCCTCTAATGATGCCCTTCAAACATCTTGCTTCCGAGAATCATCAATCCGACTAACCCTTAAACATTATGGTCAATCGGATTTTAGCACAATTAGTTGGCTTGGCTCAATTAAAGTAAAGTCGCTTAGCCTAGCATTATTAGTCGACGACTTACAATTATTCCTTAGTTGGCAGGTCCGATCACTTAGTGTAATTGTTGCCCCCACTCCCATTTCTAAGGCAGTTTGTCATCTTAGAAGAAGAGGTATCGCATTAATGATTAGCATGTTCTTGAGCTCCGCTATTTTCTCTCTCTCTGAGTTGGTCATTAATAACTCCTTGAAAAAGTTAAGGAAAGAGTTGTTTTGTCATTTCGATGTCAGAAATGGTTTATGGCATACCATCATTTTTGAAAGGACGGTTATTAATGGCAGAAATAATCGGCAATTTGAAGGATTCGACTACTTTTTGCTTGGCCATTCCCATCTCAACATGTATTGAATTATTATTAGAAGCTTTGTCATTCCCATGGATTGCGATGATGTGCCAGAGAACATATGATGAAAAGCCAATCCATCCTCCGGCTATAATTAAACCACATGGCAAAACTCAATAAATTTCTTGTCGCTCGAGGGGTAAGTCATCATTGAGATATTTGTTTATATAAAGGGGCTTCCTTCTTTCTCAAGAGTATTTTGAACTCTGAAACTTTCTTCCTCTTGAAAGTTCTTGCCTACTTGAGAACTCACCATTCTTCGAGCTTTTCTTCTTTTCAAGACCTCTATAGGTTAGGTTTCTTTCCAGGCTTTCTTTTTTTTCTTCATCCATCTTCTCTCAACGATCTTGAGGACCTGTCGATAGCTTCTTGCCCATAGGTTCTTTTTTCTTCCTTCATCTCAATCCTTTGGAACCATTCACAATGGTTAGGGTCTTGGAAGTCCCTGCAATTGCCAGGGCTTCTATTTTTGGGAGGACTTTTTGCAAGAGCTTCCAGAAATTCCTGAACCTAGACAGAGGAAGGAAATCAAAGACCTTTGTCCTGCTCAGGTTAAAAGTGTTCTAACCGAGTCCAAGGTAGCCAATTGGCAGAATTATTATAAGATCTCGTAAGACTTTCGAGCATACACTCCTAGTCTTGACGACCGAGTAGATAGAGCACCCTCTGATTCCATAGCTATATATACAGAGCATCTAAGGTAGGACTTCATTTTTCTCTCTATCCATTTTTTGTCAAACTTTTTAACTTGTACAAAGTTGTCCCAAGGCAATTGACTCCAAATACTTTTCGGATTATTTGCTCTTTCTTAGTCTTATGCCACGATCTTGGGATGGAGGCTAGGACTTCTTTATTCTATAACCTTTTTATGATTAAAACACATCCCTATGGCTATGGATGGTGGTTCATTGGACCATGTCACGGTCAAAAATTTGTTAAGGGTCTTTTGATTGCTGTTTATAGTTGGAAACCTTGCTTTTCTTTTTATTTTTTAGAGAATCTTGAGGCTTCTGGATTGAGTAGAGGGAGCCCCGACTAACTTCTAATGATGCTAAGAAAATCCTCCAAGCCAATCAAGAGGACTTCATGAAGCTCTTAGAAATTCAAGTCCCTCCTTTAAAAGAACTTTTGAAAGAGCAGAATCTTTTCCTTGCTAAGATCAGTAGAGTAACTAGATTAGGTATAATCTAAACAACTAGTCATAGCTTTAGATCTTCATCACTTTTAAAACCTATCCAACTAACTTAATTGGCTTTCTTACTCCTTGCAGAAGGAATGAGGCTTGTTGCCGAGGACATCTAGTGGGCTATTCGAAAAAGGCCCGCTAAAAAGCCAATGGCCAGTCAGGCATTAAAGAAGTTGCGCACCGCCCCGGTGCCGGCTGTGCCTGGAGATTATAGCTAGCTTCGATGGATGTTGTTGGCTATTGATCACTGCCTCTTGAAGTCTCTAAATAGTAGTAGTCAAGGCTTGCACTTGGTTCATTAAAGTTTTGAACTACTGCTGGTCTGCCACCATCACTGGGGTGCGTCGCTGATCTCTGGTAATTGGCTTGTCAGATTGTTCCATCAGGATGACTGATAGCCCCTACCTGGCATGTCAATTTATTGTTGCCAAACTCTCACCAAGTTGGATGCTTTTGACTTACTTGGATTAGCCAAGCAAGTAGGAAATATGGTATAATGATGTGGCTGCCTAGAGCTCCTTCCCATCGGGGGGCTCCTCAACCTACAAGACATGTCCCTGATCGGAGGAGGATCCTCTGATGCCTAAGTCAATGGGAAGAGCTAGGAGAACAAATAGGAAACTTAGGGAGAATGAAATAGCAGTCTTCTGGTGCAATATTGGCTTACTTCCTTGAAGGTCCTCTCTTATCGATATTTATAGAAAGTCGATGTAACTATAATCTGTTGGGAGATAACCTCCTTTCATTAGCTATAACAACCTTTTGTTAGGACTAATGCCTTTATGTTGTAGGCAATGGCGGGCGCAATAACTTTCTATTCAATAGCTGTTGCCTCTTTATCCACTTAGTCGGATGCCTTCTTGGATTGTCGATGCATTAGCCTTAGTGGCTGATAACACATTGGCGCTTCATTAGTCAACCACTTTATCACGTGGCTGACGAACCCCTTCGAGCATCTTGCTTATGAGAATCATCAATCTAACTAACCTTGAACATTATGGTCAATCAGATTTTAGTGCAATAAGTTGGCCTGGCTTAATTAAAGTAGAATCGCTCGTCCTAACATTATTAGTCAATGACTTCAATTATTCCTTGGTCGGTGAGTCTAATCACTTAATATAACATACTCCATTCTACAGTATGGAAGAGTGTACTCCTGATTAGGAAAAAATATAGCATTACCAAATTTTTAGAATATTTATTTTGCCCATGAAAATAATTATTTTTTCTAATATTTTTTATTACAAAAATAATAACCATGATGTGTTTATTCCAAAATCTAACTACAAGCTACTCGAAAAGATTAAAAGTGTATAGATTATAAACTACCCGAGAGGACTACATGATTACATATGATAGACACTTGGCGATCTAGATTACATTCGAGTTTAATCTAGTTTAATCCATCTCAAAAGACCAAAAGAAACAAAAGAAGAAAAAGAAGGCAATCTAGTTTAATTTATCCCATGTATAATTTTCCATGTAGCTGCTTCCATACCTAACCAGAAACTTTACTAAGGAGAGGGATAGGCTTAATTGTCACCATGCAAAAGTTCCCTGCAACAAATAACAAACTTTGATTTTCTTTTTTAGCGTTTTCGTCATGATTAACCATTTGACTAAATGTCTTAGTAGATGCATAATTAAGCAGAAGTATAAATCAAACATATGCATGGAATATAATGCTATATCGTTTAATTTGTAAAAGAACCATTAACATCGTAGAACAAATGTACTCATGACACTTTTCATAATACTTTTGTGATAGATATTACGGAACGCATATTGCTACACGATGCAGCGCTCGCCAAAGATGCCAATTTGCTGGGGAATATTCCTCTTCATATTGTAGCTGCAATCGGTAATCGTGACATGACTGGACTATTATTAAAGTGGGATCCCTCTACAGCCTACCAATCAAATGCCGAAGGCCACTTTCCCATACACCGTGCAGCTATGAAGGGCAATATTGGCATAGTTGATCAGATTTTAAAACAGTGCCCGAGTACATATGAATTATTAGATAGAAATGGAAGTAATTTTATACATGCGGCTTTTAAAGTTGGAAGGATAGATTTGGTCAGGAAAATTATCTCCAAGAGACCGGATCTCCGGATGCTTTTAAATGGCAAGGATAACGACGGGAACACGCCGTTACACACAGCCGTTTTGAATGGTGACCCACGGAGTGTCTATTATCTTTTGCGAGACAAAAGTGTACTGCCCAACATGATGAACAGCCACGGCTTCACTCCTTTGGATTTGGCTTTTAGAAGTCGTTTGGGTCAGGGCATGGCCGGGAGAACGGTAAACTCTTAACGACCTTATAAAAAAAACAGGGGATGAATCCCGGTATAGCTATCATGTATATCTCCATCCTGCCAGTTAATATTCGATGTAAAATGCTTAGATTTACATAGTTTTTTTTTCATCTAAATATAAGTACGTCAATTTCCTGAGGTCCAGAAAAAATTTTAAATTTAATTAAGTCATGGTCGGGATCATGCCTTCGATTCATGACCGTTGATAATTTCTTTTCTCGTAGACTGCTATGCCAGAGTGGACATCACGAGCTTTGTTCTTATGCACGGTACACCGCATTCCGCATACACGCATGGCGCATGAAATTTATTTTTGAAGCATGAGCACTTTTTCTTCGATTCGCATAGGAACCACAGATTTTTCCGAGCACAAATCTTAATAATCTTAATCCTGAACATTCATTTCTTAGAATAACAAATGCGAGATGTTAACGAGACTTCAGTCAGTTGGTCGTTAACGTAAGAGATTCGGAATTACCTAACCTGTCGTACCAAATAAATAAATAAATAAATAAATAAATAAATATTATCATCAACTAGCTAGAATGCTCACTCATAAGAAATGAAATATTGATGTTACCTAAATATGTACGGTTCTTAATCCTTCAACTGATCTCTCTATTTTATTATTTTATTTTATTTGGCCTTCTAAAATTTTTCTTGCACCGCAGAATGTGGCTGATTGCATTCTTAGCTGCTTGGCTTTTACGAAGGCTTCGCATGGCACGCCAGCACTGCCACAGGATGTTTTTGGAAGGATGGCATCATCCAGCGATATGGGCGAAAAGAAACCATCGGGCGACGAGGACAAAAAGAAGCCAACCGGCAAGGAGGGAATGGAAATGAAATGGCCGGATGGAAGGGTAGCATCATTCAGCGATATGGACAAAAATAAACCATCCGGCGATGGGGGAGATCAAATGAGATGGATGGTTGAAGAAATGGAGAGATGGAATGATAGAGAAATGAAAAAATGGCGGGATGTACCCAAAAATTCTTTGATTGCTACGGTGTTGATTGCTACGGTCACATTTGCTGCTGGTTTCACCGTTCCGGGAGGGTACATAGCTGATGATCATCCAGGTCGTGGCACAGCAGTTCTTGCAAAAAAATATGCTTTCAATGTATTCCTGGTCTCAGATATCTTCGCGTTCGTCTTCTCCATCTTAGCCACATTCTGGTACCTGATTGGAGGAACATCGGCATATGATATGTATACTCGCGGGCGAGCCAATAATTTTGCTGGGTGGTGTGTACGGGTGGCAATTTGTGGCATTTCCACCGCATTCGCCATGGGTATATATGCGATGCTGCCTCCCAGCAGTAGGGCTGTTAGCATTCTTTCATGCGTCGGTGCTCTTGGAACCCCTCTTTTAGCTGACATGGTGACAATGTATAACGTCTATAGTTTTCGGAGAACGGTTGGAATCAGGCAAGGGTGTAGACATTGGATTTGGCCAACAGCCATACACGCGCCAGTTGAAGAAATTCTTGGCCCTCTATTGCTGCCCCCAAATTTTATCATTGGCTTCCTGCTCGTAGCATTGGCCCCTTCAGCTATCTTTTTTCTATTACCGATGCTCTGGGTGAGAGAATATTAAAAGAAACACTTGTCAGCATGCAGCAAACAGATGTCTAAAAATAGCTTGCATATTTCGTTAAGAACAATATCCTAATTATTTATTTTCACATGTAAAATCTTCTACCTTTACCTCGAGAAAATTCAATATATTGATGATTTATTTTTAGATGTAAAATCTTCTGTCTTTACCTTGAAAAAACTTTCATGGAGGTGGCAATTTTATCATTGTCGCACTGCTTGTAGCATTGGCCCCTTCTGCTATCTTTTTCTTATTGCCGATGCTCTGGATGAGAGAATATTAAAAGAAACACTTGTCAGCATGCAGCAAACAGATCTCTAAAGAATAGCTTGAATATTTCATTAAGAACAATATCTTAATTATTTATTTTCACATGTAAAATCTTTAATCTTTACCTTGAGAAAATTGAATATCTTGGTTATTTATTTTTAGATGTAAAATCTTCTGTCTTTACCTTGAAAAAACTTTAATGGAGGTGGCAATTTTATCATTGTCGCACTGCTTGTAGCATTGGCCCCTTCTGCTATCTTTTTCCTATTACCGATGCTCTGGGTAAGAGAATATTAAAAGAAACACTTGTCAGCATGTAGCAAACAGATCTCTAAAGAATAGCTTGCATATTTCGTTAAAGAACAATGTCTTAATTATTTATTTTCACATGTAAAATCTTCTATCTCTATCTTGAGAAAATTCAATACCTTGATTATTTATTTTTAGATGTAAAATCTTCTGTCTTTACCTTGAAAAATCTTTCATGGAGGTGGCAATGAATATTAATTTATTTTTTTTCTTTCTCCTGGATGGAAGAGGATAAGAAAAGTTACATTTCTACCTTATATAACTAAAGGAAAGATCACAGTTAGGGGTGCCAATGAGTAGGATACCCTCAAAATTTGCTCTATCAATGACCGAATCTATTTAAAATGTATTACCAGAATATATCTCAAATACGGTTATAAAATTATCCAAAAATCTTATAAACTCTTTCTATTAAAAAAACGGTAAACCCGTTGGATATATACCCAAACCCACCCATTTAACATAATTAATTCAGGTACCCAAATGCACCCAATCAAATCGAATATCATATAAATTAGAATCTAAAGCATTATGATACTCCACGTCATAGGTTATTCGAGAACAATCCAGCAAGGTTTACTATGGATTATCAAATGAATGAATCCAAAAAAGGAATGCATCAAACAAAAATAAATGAATCCAAATAATGGTTAGACCTTCTAAAGATATGGAGCTCAAATCCTCTCACACCCTAGTATGTGTTTTATAACAAATTATATATAATTGTGTTCAAGTAGTAGGTACCTGAGGATCAAATCCTAAACTCGTTCCAAACCTATAATACTTTATATTAGAGCCAGCCGGCCCAAAACCCAGCATAAACCCCAAATCAAAAATAAAAATAAATTTTAAATCAGCATGTGTTGGATTCTCTGAAACGTAGGAACAAAAATGGACTGCCAATGGAGTCCCGTTCCTCCTCCAACCAAGACTCCAAGTCCGTTTGGAAGTCAAATTTCCGATCTCAACGCCACTCCATTGACCCTCTATTTAAACGCCTTTGTTTTTTCTTTAAAGCCGACCACCAATGCCCAATCATCACCGTCTTTTCTTTCCTAATATTTTCTAGAAGGCCTTAGATTATTGAATTCATCATCCTCACCAGAATTACGATCAAACCTCACTGAAAGCCATGTAAGAATCCCTCAACCTTTAGTCAATCCTCCTCCACTCCTTTCCGGTCCTCGAATCATGATTTTCTAACAAGCAATCACCAAATTATCCTTACACTACAGTAAAAGGGACATAGGCAATGCTTTTTTTTGGCTTTTAACAATGCTTATAATGTTAGAAAATCCCGGAATCAGCATATATGCCACGGAAGCAACATGGAAGAGATCCTGACGAAATGATGGTAGCCTTCTTTTAAACCAAGAAGTAAGAGAAGATACAGAAGAGATTAGGAAAAAAGAGATTGTATTATTATCCTTGGAGAAGATTTTGATACAGGACACAAGACACCAGCTTCCTCTTTGAAACCTAGGAAGAAACTCCCAAACCTGCAGACTCCCTCACGCTTGGTTCCCTTCTCCAAGCCCACGGAACACCCACGTCCCAAGCCCTTCTTCCGCGTGATGTAACCCTCACGCTAATTCCTCATGGTAAGTGTTGGGATACGATATATTTGGTCTATTTATGTTGATCTGATGGAGATTGAATCTGGTTGATCAAGTAATATGCCAGCGATCAACACCCAAGAGGCGTAAAGCTGATTAACACCCAAGAGGCATGAAGCCGATCAATGCCCAAGAAGCGTGAAGCCGACCAACGTCCAAGAGGCGTGAAGCCGACCAACGCCCAAGAGGCGTGAAGACGACTAACGCTCGAGAGGCGTAAAGTTGATCAACGTCCAAGTGGCGTAAAGCTGATCAACGTCCAAGAGGCGTAAAGCTGATCAACGTCCAAGAGATATATAGCTGACAAACACTTGAGAAGTGTAAAGCTGGTCAACATTTAAGAAGCGCAAGGTCGACCGATACCCACAAAAAATGAGGTTGATCGATGCCCAAGGAATATGAAGCTGGCTAAAGTTCAGAAGGGATGTAAGGCTGATCAATGCTCTATGATGGATGACGATTGCATCATGTGTTGATTCTTTAACAAACTAACCGTTTACAGCTGGATTTGGCTGGAATCGGTTAGGATTGAGGTCTATAAATACCCGTGAATGCGACGAAGATGGAAAAAAAAAAGGAGAGATTCTAGAGTACCTTTTACTTGATTTTTCTTCAGATCTCATCTGTCTAGTCTAGACTTCATTGACAAGCTTGAGCGTGGAAGTATTTCATCACACAAAGCCACAGGAAAATGAAGAAAAGCAAGATTAATTAGCTCGACTTGATTTACACCAATCTAATCCAAGCTCAAGCATCGTTGTAATTTGTCTGGACACAACAGATTGGCGCGCCAGGAAGGGGCAAACTCAACGAAAGAGTTTCTCGAAAAATCTGAAAGAAAATATGGTGAAAGGTAGGAACCGGAATCTTCCCATTGAAGAAATGCCTCATTCCCGAGAGAGAATGATCTAATTCTTGACGGAGTGGGAGTTGTTCATGCTGGAAACATGGATCAAGAAAGATTAGATGTTCTTTTGAACAAGATAGAAGTGCTTACTGCAGTAGTTCAAAACCTCCAAGAAATTGCTGCAAGTGAACCATCATGACCTGCTGCTTTCAGGAGTAGCCGGCGACCTTCTCTCTAGGTAAGTAGATGCCTTAGTCCAAGAAGACACTCACCTTATTAACATTCTTGAGGACAACATTCTCCGTCAAAGCAGCATCACCAATCTCATCATTATGCTAAGAAACGAGACAGCGGAAAGCGTCCACGATCTTATTCAACGTCTTCTGCTGAATCAACTCTTGACAGTACTCAAATTCAAAATCTTAGAAGGACTAATGATTTTGATAAAAAATTCAAAAAACTGGAATTGCAGATCGCTAGAATTGGCGAACAGAGGAAGACAGAGGATATAGCATCAAGCTACGACATCTTGCCTCCCTTTTCCAAGAAGATCATGGAGGAAAAGATTCCCCATCACATTAAAATTCCATAAATTGAATCCTATGATGGATCAGCTGATCCCCTGGATCATTTGGATAGCTTTAAAGCCCATATGTTGATCCAAGGGACATCAGATGCTCTTCACTGCCTTGCTTTCCTAGTGACTCTGAAAAAGGCTGCAAGAATGTGGTATTCAAGCCTTCAGCCAGATACCATTCATTCTTTCGATCAATTGGAGAAGTTATTCGTCTCTCATTTTAGAACAAGCAGAAGAATGCCAAGAAACTCCGATAGTTTGTTCTTCATTTAGCAGCTAGAAGAGGAGTCTTTGAGAGACTATATAACAAGGTTCAATTCTGCCACGTTAAAGATTTCAAATCTCAATGAACACGTGGCAATGTTAGCTATGAAAAAGGGATTGCGAGCCTCCATATTCACAATCTCTTTAGACAAAAAATTTCTAACTAGTTATTCTGAACTGTTGGTTTGTGTCCAAAAATACGCTCAGGCTAAAGAACAAGCCTTGAGCCGACGACAAGTGAAAAGAAAATCGGCGCCAAGCAAGAAGAATTCCAAAGAAGATGAGTTTCAATCTCCTGGAGTCTGATCAATTCAACAGCAAGTTCAGGGGCCGAAATACTTGGTCGGTAGGAACTACATCAATAAATTTGATGCTTACACCCCCCTAACTCTTCCAAGAGAGAAAATTCTGATGGAAATAGAGAAAGAAAATTTCCTTCAAAGGCCGAGACCAATGAGAGCTCCACATGCTGTGCGCAATAAAGCCAAATACTATCGATTTCATCATGATCATGGACACACTACGGAAGAGTGTATCCAACTGAAGGATGAGATCGAAGATCTGATTAAACGTGGTTATTTGGACAAATATGTCCGAAACCCAAACCAAAATCGACCAATTGAGGCAGTAGCATCAAGGCCAGCAATTCCAAGAATGATTACTGATGGGACGGAGCTCCCAAATCAACAACAACTAATGGATCTGTCAGAATGATTCATTAAGCATATTATGAAGATGACCGGAGTGCCAAGAGGCTTCAAAGAAGTATTAGCTTTTCTGATGATGACCTACAAGGCATTCAGATGCCACATAATGATCCTGTAGTAATTTCCATAATAATTGTCAATTATGATGTACACAGAATTTTGGTTGATAATGGAAGTTCTATCGAAGTCTTGCTTTATGATGCCTTTGTCAAGATAAATTTGCCAATCGATAAGCTACGAAGAATTCATATGCCATTAACTGGATTTGGCAGAAATTCTGTGGGAGTAGAGGAGAAAATTATACTTCCTGTAACTCTCGGAACAATGCCGAAGTAAAGGACTTTTTCCCTCACTTTTATGGTTGTTCAGACTTTCTCTGCATAAAATGCAATTTTAGGAAGGCCTACTTTGAACAAATTTCAAGCCATTGTGTCAACATATCATTTATTAGTGAAATTTTCAATCCAAAATGGGATTGGAGAGGTAAGAGGAAATCAATAGATGGCGCGCCAATGTTTAACAATTCAAAACCAACAATCAGTCAGCAAATCAGCTTTGGAGCTGATAGATCCACGTGATCAAACTGAAGAAGCGAGTACATCAGTAGAAAGAACTATACATGTTCCTCTGACGAAAGATGATCCGACCAAAACTATTCAAATTGGGAGTTCACTCAGTGAAGATCAAAGAAAAGGATTGGTTGAATTCTTGCAAAAGAATGCTAATATATTTGCATGGACGTTTGCCGATATGCTAGGAATTTCTCCTGAAGTAATCATGCATGAACTTAAGGTGGATCCACTTAGTCGGCCTATCCGTTAAAAGAAATGAAATTTTGCCCTAGAAAGATAAAAGGTCATCAATGAGAAAGTGACCAAATTGCTTGATGCTGGATTTATCAAAGAGGTACACTATCCTGATTGGCTTGCCAATATGGTAATGGTAAGGAAAGTAAACGAAAAGTGGAGGATATGCATAGATTATACTGACCTTAACAAGGCATGTCCCAAAGACAGTTTTTCTTTATCTAAAATCGATCAACTTGTTGATGCAATGGCAGGACATAAATTTTTGAGTTTCATGGATGCTTTTTTTGGATATAATCAAATATGAATGAATATGAAAGATGAGAAAAAAAACATCCTTTGTCACAGACTGAGGAATATATTGCTACAAAGTAATGCCTTTTGGTTTGAAAAATGCCGGAGCTACATACCAGAGACTAGTGAATAAGATCTTTGAAAATCATATTGGTAATACCATGGAAGTGTATGTAGATGATATGATCGTCAAAAGTAATCAATCCGATGATCATATTAAAGATCTGCAAATAACCTTTGATATTCTATGGAAAAATCACATGAAATTAAATCCGACTAAGTATGTTTTTGGTGTAACTTCTGGAAAGTTTTTAGGTTTCATGGTTACAAAGCGAGAAATCGAGGATAATCCAGAGAAGATTCGGGCCATATTAGACATGAGACATCCTATAAATAAGAAGGAGATTCAATAGTTGGCTGGACGAATTGCTTCATTGAGTCGATTTATTTCTCGTTCGGCTGAAAGATGCTCACCTTTCTTTAAAGCTCTACGACAAACTAAAGAGTTTAATTGATCGGATGATTGTTGATCGGTATTTGAAGAACTTAAAAAGTATTTAATGAATCTAATCATATTGTCTAAATCCAAAGAAGGAGAAGATTTGTATCTCTATTTGGCTGCATCTGATGAAGCAGTTAGTTCTGTGTTGGTAAGAAAAGAATCTGATAGATCACATAAGCCCATTTATTACATCAACAAAGTCCTTCATGATGCAGAAACAAGATATTCAAAACTTCAGAAAATTGTTTATACTTTGGTAATATCGGCAAAATGCCTCAGGCCATATTTTCAATATCATCGTATTATTGTATTGACCGATCAATCTTTAAGGACTATTCTACAGTGTCCTGATACTTCTGGTCGGATGGCAAAATGGACAATCAAATTGAATGAATATGATATTATCTATCAGTCTCGATCTACGATGAAGGCTCAAGTACTAGCTGATTTCATAGCCGAATGTATTTAGAGTGACAATGAAGAGGAAACTCAACCATCTGATAAAATGGAAAAGACTGATATGCCTTGGATATTATACGTAGATGGAGCTTCAAATTCTTCTGGTTACGGGCCAGATTGATCTTATCCAGTCCAAATGGGGATGTCATAGAATATGTACTCTGATTCTCTTTTAAAGTTTCTAATAATTAAGCCGAATATAAGGCTCTCTTGGCTGGATTAAGAATTGTAAAGGAATTAAATATTCAGAGATTAAAGGTACTATCTAATTCTCAGTTGGTTGTTAGTCAAATAAATGGAGATTTTGAAGTTCACGACATTATTTTGGCTTTATATCTGAAGAAAGTCCAGAACTTGGAGCTTTATTTGATTCTTAGGATATCAGTCATATTCCTAGAACTAAGATTTTTTAAGCTGATTCATTATCTCGACTAGCTACTTCGACATCTAATCTGATGGATCAAACTTTTGTAGAACATTTGGAAAATCTAAGTATTTCGGGGGATGAAAAAGAAAAGGTTCTCCAAATAGAACCAAAAAAGGGTTGGATGAATCCAATAATCAGATATTTAATCGAAGGAGTATTACCTGAAAACAGTATAGAAGTCAAACAACTCCGAAGGACTGCCTCTCGATATATTATTTTAGATGGATTGTTATATAAAAAGTCATTCTCCCAGCCACTACTAAAGTGTTTATCTCCTTCGGATGCTGACTATGCTCTTAGAGAAGTACACGAAGGAATACGTGGCGACCATTTAGAGAGAAGATCATTGGCTTATAAAATCATAAGGCAAGGATATTACTGGTTGACTATACAGAAGGATGCGTCAGATTTTGTGAGAAAATATGATTCATGTCAAAGGTATGCAAATATACAAAGGTGTCCCGCTAGTCAACTAACATAATTGACGGCTCCATGGCCATTCGCTCAATAGGAAATGGATATTCTTGGTCTGTTCCCTCCAGCTTCTGGACAATGAAAATTTTTGATTGTTGCTATTGATTATTTTACCAAATGGGTAGAAGTTGAGCCTTTAGCCTTAATTATTGAAGCAAAAGTCGAAGGTTTCATCAGAAATTCCATCATATATAGATTTGAAATTCCTCATGCTATTATTACTGATAATGGAAGGCAGTTTGATAATCAGAAATTCAGTACTTTTTGTGTCCAGTTCCATATTCTTCATAAATTAACATCTGTTGGACATCCACAAGCTAATGGAGAAGCTGAGGTAACCAATCAGACAATCCTTCATGGATTGAATACCCGATTAAATGAAGCCAAAGGATCTTAGGTTGATGAACTCAACTCCATTCTATGGGCTTATCGGACAACTCCCTGATCTACAATGGGAGAATCTCTGTTTAATCTTGCTTATGGGAGTGAAGCTATGTTACCTATAGAAGTTGTTCTTCATTCTAGAATGACTGATTGTTTTGAAGAGTCGAATAATGCTGATCAAAGGAGAGTTAACTTGGATTTGCTTGAAAATTCTAGATTGCAAGCACAATTGAAGATGGAAGCATATCGACAAAGAGTGGCACGATATTATAATTCAAGAGTCAAGGCTCGAATCTTTTGGATTGGAGATCTTGTCCTGCGCCGAACTACAATATCCCGACCAACTGATCAGGGTAAACTAGCTCCAAATTGGGAAGGTCCTTATCGTATCACTGAAGTCATGCGACCTGGGACCTCAGTATGAAGAGATTTTCTCTCTTCCATTTTTCCTTATAAAGGAAAAGTATGAAGTTGATACATTCTTTAAAAAAAAAGAAAAGAAAAAAGAAGGTTGGCCTGATTAGCTGACCACAATCCAAGAAATAAGAGTTGGTCTGACCCACCATCTCATCGGCATTATATGATCAGAAAGAATGATCAATTAGAAAGTTGGCCTGATAAGCTGACTGCAATCCGATAAATAATAGTTGGTCTGACCCACCATCTCGTCGGCATTATATGATCAGAAAAACTGATCAATCGGAAGGTTGACCTGATAAGTTGATTATAATCCAATAAGTAGAGTTGGTATGATCCACTAATTTATCGGTATATTGATATTGGAATAACCGACCAATTGGAAGGTTGATTTGATAAGTCGACCATGAAACAGGTAATGAGAGTTGGTCTAATCTGCCACTCTATTGATGTTATTATTTTAAAGTATCAGAGATATTGGAAAGATAGTCTGATGCATGGAACAAGTGGCTTAATATGCTGATTGTATAATATCAAACAAAGAAAAAAGGATTTCATTGATGTTCTGTAAAAAAAAAAGAAACAAACAAACAACAACGAACATTGATTCATCACAAGTTACTAAAGGTTCATGATTACAAGCTAGTCCACTCTTTCCTGATTGACTTGATTACAAATAGTTTTCTCTTGCACGGTGTTGCTTTCTTTGTTTCTTCTTCTTCCACAATTCCCTCTATGGAGATAGAGAAAATATCAAGATTAGGGTATAGCTTTTTGACCTTGTTGACACAATTTTCAAAACCGAATTTATAGCCTTCTGCTCCTGCTTCGTCTATCTCATTATTAAATGCTTCGAAATTTTTGAATTCTTCGACTGCAAGAAAGCTCCGATGAATCGTTAAAGTAGTCTCTTGTTTGTTTTGTTCCAGTTTTTGCTCACGAGAAGCTATTTTCTCTTCCATTTTGGACTTTTGGCTTAGTACCTTTTCATATGCCTGAGTCTTCTCTTCTATGGCTATATCTGCCTGCCGAAGTATTTTTCTTCTCTTTTCTGCATCAGCCAAAAGTTCCATAGATTGTTTTTCAATTATTCTCAATTGATTTTTCAATGACAAGATTACTTTGGTTGATCAGACTAATCTTGACTCTAAGGCAGTTCGATAAGCATCAGCCTTGTCTTTTTCTTCCTTGGCCAATCTTAACTGGTTGTGAAGATCTGCTTGAAGGTCAGTTGATTGACACCAGTTTTCTTCAATCATGAAAATATCATTGATAAATTGGACAAAAGAGTCAGGGTGGTGTTAGAACAAAAATGCTTATTTTTGCAAAAGAAGAATTGGTACTTACCTTCATTATTCCTGGATAAATGGATGAAAGAATCTCTTTTACTCTGTGCTTGATCGTCATCTCCCAGTCTTTCCGAAAATGGTGGATTGCAGTATAGTTTTTGCTAGCTTCGGATTATCGAAACTAGTATCTGCAATGAGCATTTGAATGCCCTTATCTTCGTTCGGATTGAATGACTCTTCTATAGGAGCTTTATCTTTTTCTGCTGAAGTATGTGTTGCCCAGGTGGCTTTTTCCAGAGGGGGTGAATTGGGAATTACAAAATTCATTGCAATTATGTGCACAAGTAATTTCTTTTAGTGGTTGAGTGCTGTGTTAACGAGAAATAAGTGCGGAAGCTAAAAAGTAAATCAAGCACAATACAAACAAGGCAAATTTATAGTGGTTCGGGTAACCCAGCTCCTACGTCCACTATCCAAGTTCACCACTCGGGATTTTCACTATATCCTCCAAATCGAAATACAGTCGGATTGTTTTACAGGCTACAATCCCAACCTCTATACTTTGGTTTTTAAACCGGGCTCACCAAAGAAACCCACTCTAGGTTTTCACAGGCTCACCTAGAACCTCTACACTTTGGTTTTGAAAAGGCTCACCAAAGAAACCTATTTGGTTTTTACAACCGGGCTCACCAATAATCCAAATATTCTAAGAGTAGAATAAAAAAGCAACAAAAATTGACAAACTCAGTTATCGGGTGGTTGCCGATGCAGCTCGAGTGAAGCTCAATTGAATGCCCTTCAATGCACTTCAATGGCTTCCTTGCTTTCCTCAAAAGATGCTTCAAGCTTCTGATAAGAGTTGGTGAAGGCTTGAAGACTGACTTCAAAGCTCAAGTGCTCTCTCCTCTTACTTCAATAAATATTCAATAACTATTCATTAACTCATTAGTCTCTCCAAAGATGTTCTCATACTCATTTATAGAGACTTCAACTGCCTTCCCTTGATTTTGAATGTTGTAGACCGTTGGGAAGTGACAGGTTACCGTTAGAGCACTTTTGGATTTCAAAAACAGAAAACTGGAACTAGCCGTTGGAGGTGACCCCATCATTCCAGTCGGCTCGGACATTCTTTGAATCGGCTCGGATCAAGTTTGGGTCGGCTGGGTTGAACACCAGTCAGCTAGGTTCCATAGTTGAGAAAATGGTTCACTCTGGATGAGTCGTCTAGGCTGAAATCCAGTCGGCTCTGATCCCTGAGATTCTCAGAACGTTCTCAACCATGTTCTGGACGAGTCGGCTGGGCCTTGGTGCCAGTTGGCTGGATCTGTGTGCCAGAGAACTTCTTTCTTGTGCCAGTGTCGGAGTCGGTTGGTTCCTCCATCCAGTCGGCTTGAGATTGGTTCTTCAGCCAGATCAAATTCAATTTTTCAGAACTCTTGTGCCAAGCTTTGAAGACTTCCTCAAGGTCTTCTTACAATGAAATCAAGAAAAATTGAAGCTTAAAAACTATTAGAAGTAACCCTTTATCTTTGATTTAAGTAGGAAAATTTTTTGTTGGGTTCTTCTTTATAAGATTCTAATCACTTACAACTCAACACAAAACAATAAAGATTGTAGGGTTTAAAAAATATATCAATGTAGTTGTCCTATAAAAACTTGTCAACCATTTGAAGAGTTGTTAGATAACCAAATGTATGCTCTAATATTTTGTTATCATCAAAATCACTTTAGGGGTCAACAGTATATTTAACAGACGGGCCACATTCCGATTTTTTTAAAAGAGGAATAGATGGTTGTTGTTTCTCTTCCTCCGATGAAGATGCAATATATTCGGGAGATTCTGGCCAATCAGAAGTGCTTCTCGACAAGCAACTTTTCCTTACGCACGATCTTTCTTTTCTGAATCGTGTGGGTCTGGTTTTCCTTTTGAGTGCCCGATGAAGTCTTTCACTATTTGGCTTCATTTCTGAGATATGATGGAGGTTCTTTTGAAACAAAGAATTTCAAGGAAAGAGATACCCAAAATACTTGAGATAAAATGGGCTTAAGAATTAGGCTTGAGGTTTCTTTGTATAGAGATCTTCAATGATCATGATTCATGATCCAAATTCCGAAATATCCTGAGATTATGACACGTCTGACACCCTGATTTGGTGGGAGTTCGTATGCCGTTACTGCTTTTCAGAAAATCAGTTATAAAAAGTATATATATATGGTATTTGATTTGAATTTAAATTTGAATCGTATACGGTTCCTGAAATATTGATAGGTGCAGATATATGACTTGTAGAATAACTACTCTTCCAATGAAAAAATGACATTTGGTAAAAGTAATATGATGACTTATCATTGTTCATCTTGAGATATCTTTCATGAAGATTCTTCTTCTAGAAATATAAGAAGAAAAGAGAAGAATATTTAATGGATCCGATTAAGATATTGGATTACTTATGATTAACTTATGGGTTGACTGATTTAAAAATCAACTCCCTTAGATGTTCAATGAGTAGAGATTTCTTCTTTATGGGAAATCGATAATTATATTTTCTGATCAATTTATTTCATCAAAGATTTTTGTTTATTGATTTTATTCGAAATTGGGTCGATTGGATCTTTCTGAATATGAATCGATGTTTATGATTTGATGATATCGGATAACCATTCATTTTATTCAGATAACCACATGTTTGAATTAATTTTTCTCGAAATTTTTTTTGTATGATTCAATGATTCCATACTTAGAAAATTTTTCCATTCGTAAAAGTTTAAGCTCTTTGATTTTTGTTGAAGTAATTTATTATATTTTATTTCTTCAAAAAGAGAAAAGAAAAAGAGAAGGTGTTTGCCTTGTTTAAAATCTAATGAACATTGTTAAAAGAAAGAATTTTTCATTCCATATTGTAAATGGGACAAGTCCCTATATTATCTACACAGATTGATCGTTTACATTCTTTTCAGTCATGTTTTCTTTTGTTTCGATTTGATTTACAGTAGGGATTGTTGTTCTTTCTTCTTCTTGAACTTGGGAGTCTAATGTTGGTTCTTTAGTTTGGTCATCGACTGGCTCTCCGACTTGATCTTCTTCATCGGAATCTTCCTTTATTTTTGAAGTATCTAGATCGGGATAAAATTTTTTCACTTTCTTTAAGTGGCACGGCCATGGTCGTAACTCTCGACCCTTGCTTTATGGAGCTTATCCTTGAAAGCTTGTGATTGAACATATTTTTTCATGGCTTCATTAACGGCCTCTTCGATAGCTTGTTCTGCTTCTTTTTTTGCCGTCAAAATTTTTTCTTCAGTCGCCAAGATTTTTTCTTCAGTTGCCAAAATTTTTTCTTCAACTTTTTCCAATTTAACGGTCGCTAAGTCATATAAGAAAATCTCTCAAAAACTCCTCCCTAAGTCATATAAGAAAACACTCAAACCTGGGTCAAGCCCCCTGGCGCAACATGATTCATATGTTTTCTTAATCTCAGAGTCAGAGTATTCCTGGAACACCTCCAGGACTCGCTTGGGACATGCCCCCAAATCCCAGGGATCCTTGAACATCCCTGCCATGTTCTCCCAATTCTCTCCAAGGCTTGGGAGCACCACAAAATCCTACAATCTTCACCTTGGTGCCCCCAAGCCTTGGCAAACCCGGTAATGTCATTTTACACATCTTCACTGTAATTGCATGTCCTGACAGCTTCTTGTGCATATCTCCTTACTTTTTCCAACACCCTTTAGCTGCTGTGCATCCTTGGAGGCCTTTGGGATGACCGCCTCCACAGTTGAAGACCCTTGCTTGTACCTTGGCACCACCATTGTAGCCTTCCTTCTGCCTAGCAGCTGCATCAAACATTTTATTGGACTTCCCTAGAGAGAACTCAGCGAACCTGAACTGGCACTCGTTGTAACTGGCGCTCTACCTTACACCATCTCCTCAGAGCCACGCTTAACTACCTGTGCATGCTGCTCCACCTGCCTCGGAGCACCCTTGGTGCTGGTGTTGGGATGTGACTCCTCCCCATGCACTCTTCCGCTCTGACCTTATGTCGAATCCTGCTCCACCTGTGAAGCTACCTCCCCTGGTGCCCCACCTGAGACTAAAACCCCCTGATGCCATAGAATGAGATCCTGAGGTCAGCAACTCAACGCTGCCTTGTTGAGTTTGCTCCTGCACCTCGAACCCCATCGCTGCCTCCTCGGACCCTCCGCATCCCACGGATCCCTCCGAAACTGTTTCAGATACACTGCCTCCCGTAGGCTCCTCTGAAACCAAGAGCTCATCCGACTCTTCCTTTAACCCAGCGACTGAACCTGAAAAATTTGGGCTTTCATTTTCTCCATCCTTGCACTTCTTCCTAAGCGGACACTCCCGCTTAAAGTGCCCTGCTACACCATACCTGTAGCACTTGCCAGCTATGCTGCATTTCCTGGATTATACCTGTCTCACCTGTTCACATTTCTTCTTCCATTTTCTTGGCCTCTCTGACGCAGCTAAACCCTCCTGAAAGACCTCCCTTTTCGTCATCCATTCCCGCTGCTCAGGACCTTAGCACTGATATGATCTCCTCATACACCAGTATCTCCTTTCCATACAATAATGTAGTCACCAACGGATCGAAGCTCCCAGGTAGTAAACATAAAAGCAGCATACTTTTATCTTCCTCTTCTAAATCCATCCCAATGTTGAGCAAATCCATGCTCATCCGGTCAAACCGCTAAATGTGTCCTGCAACATCCTCACCCTCTTGCATCCGAAAGCTGTACAGTTGTTTCTTCAGCACTAACTTGTTGCACATATTCTTTCCCATGTACATAGTGTGCAGCCTCGACCATAATCCCTTGGATGTCTCCTCCTCCAACATGCCATACAAAACCTCATCCGCCAGACAAGTCCTAATCGTGGAACATGCCTTTTTTTCTAAGGACATCACTCCTTGTCATTCATACCCCTTGGCTTATCTTCCAAAGCCAGATCTAATCCCATATGAACCAACAAGTCTTCCACCCTAACCTTCCACATGGTGAAACTCCTTTTTTCATCAAACTTCTCCACACCAATCTTCACCACGCTGCCTTCCATGATCCAAAATAATCACAAACAGCGAAAGATTGACAAAAGCCTTGAAAAAAATACCTAATATAAAGAGAGTGTAGACAATAGTTCCAGATCTTATCCTTCCTCTCAATACCTTGAGGAAATCCTAGATCTGAACCCTTCTTCAAAATCCTGGAGAAACCTGATCCAAAAAATACCTTGATTAAGAACACCTCATCCTCTAAACCCATAAGACAAATCGAGCTATCTTCGTTGTATCTTTTTCTTCAATTGATGTAGATTCATCACTATTGCTCCATGCCGCAAGTATTGCTTTCTTTTTCTTTCTCTTAAACAACTTTTTCTTGATTTCTGGACAATCAGGGCGTATGTGTTCTGGTTTCTTACATTCATAACAGATTAAAATTTGATTTTTGTCCTTGTCCTTCTTCTTGTCTTTTTCTTTTTCCTTTCTATAGTCTCATTTTTTGAATTGCTTTCTCCATCTAATTATTCTTCTTCTACCCATAAATCTTTTGAACTTTCTCATTACTAGGGCAATCTCATCATCCTCTATATCATCATCATCAGAGGTATTTGATGTTCATCCTTATTTTCCTCAATTACTTTAAATGTGATGGTCTTTTTTCTTTTTGAGTTTTCTTCTATTCTTTGTTGCATGGCTAGCTCATGCATGATCAATGATCCCAACAACTCATCTAATGGAAGTGTATTCAAATCCTTTGCCTCCTGAATAGCTGTAACTTTTGCTTTTCATTTTTCAGGCAAAGATCTCAAAACTTTTTGCACTAAATCAGCATTAGTATAGGTCCTACCAAGACTTTTAAGATCATTTATAATATCAGTAAAATGTGAAAACATAACAGATATAGTTTCATTTGGCTCCATTTTGAATAACTCATAATTATGCACAAGAAGGTTAATTTTAGAAGTCTTTACTTATGATGTGTCATCGTGTGTGATTTCGAGCTTATCCCAAATTTTTTTAGCAAAATTACACGTGGAAATTCTATTAAATTTGTTTGGGTCCAAAGCATAATAAAGTAAATTCATGGCTTTGGCATTTAACTCGGCCTTTTTCATATCATTCTTGTCCCATTCCTCTTCAGGTTTGGGAACCTCAACATCATTAATTTTGATAGTACGTGTGTGAGGTCCTTTTTAAATTATCTTCCATAATTGAAAGTCTACGGCTTGAATATATATCTTCATCCTACCCTTCCAATATGTGTAATTAATTCCAGTAAAAAGTGGAGGTCGTTTGTGGATTGACCTTCGCCAAGAAGGTACTCATGGGATATCCCATCAATCTTTACTCTAAGAAATTTCAGAGACTCTGCTTTGATACCACTTGCTGCCCAGGTGGCTTTCCAAGAGGGGGGTGAATTGGGATAGTAAAAAAAAACTTTCAAGTACGTGCACTTTAAAAATCTTTTAGTATTGATGTTGTGATAGATTATGCAACGGAAATAATTAAATCAACAAACACAAAGAAGTCAATCAAATCAATCACGAACACAAAGAAATTAGAGTGGTTCAAGCAACCTACTCCTACGTCCACTATCCAAGCACCACTTGGGATTTCCACTATATTCTTCCTAGAATATAGTCAGATTGTTTTGCCGGGATCACAATCCAAACCTTACACTCTTTGGTTTTATACTGGGCTCACTAAAGAAACCCACTCTTGGTTTTATACCGGGATCACCAAGAAATCCAAGTCCCTTTGATTTTTAGTACCGGGCTCATCAATGAAATCCAAACTTAGGTTTTAATAGGCTCACTTAAAAACCTTTCAACACTCACAAGATACAGCCCCTTGCTGTTCTTGGAGAGAAAACAAGATATATCAAATGAAAATAGCAACTTTACAACAAACCCAATTTGTTTGGTAGTTGTCGATGAAGTTCAAATTAAAGCCTTACTTTAGATGCTCTTGAATACTCTTAAAGCTGCTTCTTAACTTCCTCAAAAGTTAGATTCAATGAATGAAGATGAGTTGGAGAAGCTTTGAATCATTTCTTGAATGCTCACTTGAAGTTGGTTAGTGAAAGACTTGAAATATACTTGAATGCTCTTTGATTTTCAATGAATAATCAATAATTATGTTTTAATCCATCATAAATACTCATTTTTACAGTTTTCAAACAAACTAGTCGTTGTTGGGCCTATAAAATCGAAATAGAGCTGTTGGAACCTTCTTGGGATTCAAACAGATAATTCTGCAACTAGCCATTACAGGCCTGAACCCGACACTCGAGTTGGTTCAAGATGGTTGAGTCGACTAGAAGTCTCAGACAATAGAAAAACAAACTGTATACAGGTCAGTTCTTCTGGGTCGAGTTAGCTCGAAGTCTCAGTCAAGATAAACACAAACTCTAGACAAGTCAGCTCTTCTGGGTCGAGTCGACTCGAGGCTCTGAGTTTCTGAAACTTATAATTTGGAACTTCTGTTCGAGTCGGCTTAATATGTTCAAGTTGGCTCGGATTTCTAAAACTCTGAAATTCTTCGTGCCGTGCCAGAATAGGAGTCGGCTCTTGATCCATGAGTTGACTCTTGATCCATGAGTTAGCTCGAGTAGAACTTCTTTCAATATTCAGCCAATTGAATCTCCAACCAATACAAGTCTTCCGAAACTTCAAAATATGTTACAAAGGATATCTTACCTAATCAAACTTATTTTTACTTATTTATAGCCCTTTTTACAAGATTACAAGAATGAAAATTAGGGCTTTACAATTTTGAGGTCTTCAATTCAATATACTTCATTAATTAATACAACTATACTGGGATAACTTCCAGCTAAGTAGGAAATAAAGTGATTCATTGATAAATGCTTCCTACAAAAACTTCTTGAATAATTGAAAGAGTTAGTCATAAATACATGCTCCAATATTTTGTAATCATCAAAATCATTCCAGGGCTCAACATAATCCTAATGTCCAAAAATAGAAGAAAAGTCTACGCATAATCAATGTTAAGGAGCTTGAAAATGAATTGAATGATGGCTCCCTAGTTTGGATTCTAATAATCAAAGAATCTAGCGACGATATCGATCCATTGCACCAGTACCCTTAGAAAATACTCACCCTCTTAGATGAGTTTAAAGATGTTTTTTCTAAAGACCTCCCAGACCATTTACCCCTGATGCGAGATATCCAATACACTATTGACCTAGTTCTAGGAGCCTCCCTTCCCAATCTCCCTCACTATCGTTTGAACCTTACTAAATATGCAGAGTTGCAGAGACAAGTTATCGAGCTCCTTAATAAAGGTTTTGTAAGAGAGAGCCTGAGTCCTTGTGCAGTCCTCGCACTCCTGACCCCAAAGAAAGATGGTACATGGGGATGTATGTGGATAGCTGTGCAATAAACAAAAGTACTATAAAATATCAATTTTCCATTCCTAGGTTAGATGATATGATTGACATGATATCCGAAGCTAGTATCTTTTTCAAAATTGATTTGAAGAGTGGATATTATCATATTAGAATTAGACCTGATGATGAATGGAAGACCGCCTTTAAAACTAAAGATGGTTTGTATGAATGGCTGGTCATGCCATTTGGCCTTTCTAATATCCCGAGTACCTTCATGAGAGTTATGACTCAAGTACTACGACCATTCATCGGTTCATTTGTGGTCATGTACTTTGACGATATCTTGATTTATAGCAAACCAAAGAAGACCATCTAGATCACCTACAACGAGTCTATCAAGTCTTAAGGACCGAAAGCCTCGATGAAAATCTAAAGAAGTATGAATTTCTGACAACTCAAATAATTTTCTTAGAATTTATAGTAACCCTTGATGGTTTGACAATGGACCCTGAAAAAGTTCGAGCTATATTTGAGTTGCTTGTATCCTAAAACATGCATGAAGTTCGAAGCTTTCATGGCCTCGCAACTTTTTATAGGAGGTTCATTAGAGGATTCAGCACTATCTCAACTCCGATGACTGATTGTATATGAAAAGGGAGCTTTAAATGGACTAGAGCTATTGAACAAGCTTTTTAGGAATTGAAGGAAAGAATGACCTACACTCCAGTTTTGTGATTATCAAATTTTTCAAAGATTTTTGAAGTTGCATGTGATGCATATGCAGTGAAAATTGGTGGAGTCCTAAGTCAGGAAGGACATCCTGTCACTTTCTTTAATGAAAAACTCAATGACTCCAAGCACAGGTATTCCACCTATGATAAAAAATTTTATGCCGTAGTCCAAGTCTTAAATTTTAGAGGCATTATCTGCTTCTGCAAGAATTTATCCTATATTCGGACCATGAGGTACTCAAGTTTCTTAATTTACAAAAATAATTAAATCCGAGACATGGAAAGTAGATTGAGTTCCTTTAGACCTATATTTTCGTGATAAGGCATAAGGTAGGTGTAGACAACAAGGTTGTCGATGTACTTCATTGAAAAGTGAACCTATTAATGATAGAAATTACTGAGCCGATTTTGACTACTGATGCACTTTCTCTTAGGATGAGTCTTTTATTAGCAGTAAGTGTGAGAGTTGCTGATTTTGAACAGTTAAAGAAAGAGTATAATAAATTCCCAGATTTCAAGAATATTGTTACCTTCCTAAGGCAAGGACCATCTAGAGAGTTTAGTGAGTATATCCTTCAGGATGGATATCTTTTTAAGAATAATAGGTTGTGTATCCTACGGACTTCAGTAAGAGAATTTTTAATTTGAAAAATATATATGTTGGAGGATTATCTGGGCATTTTGGAAGAAACAAAATAATAGATAGCCTAGAGGCCCAGTTTTATTGGCCTAGCCTGAAGCGCAATGTAGCTTGGATTGTTGCACGCTGCCGGACTTGTACCGTGGCTAAATATCGAAAACAAAATACTAGATTATACACCCCACTACCTATACATGACTATCCATGGCAAGATGTGAGCATGGACTTTATTTTAGGATTGCCTTGAACAGTTAAGAAGAATGACTCAATTTGTGTGGTAGTAGACAAGTTTTCCAAGATGGCCCATTTCTTACCATGCCCCAAGACCTCCGATGCTTCTAAAGTTGCTCGCCTATACTTTGATGAAATTGTTAGGTTACATGGATTTCCAAAATCTATCATATTAGATAGGGACGTTCAATTCACTAGCTACTTTTGAAAAATCCTATGGCATTTAATGGGTACAAAAGTAAAATTTTCATCTACCTATCACCCACAAACAAACAGACAAAATGAAATCATAAACAGAAGTTTAGAAAATTTACTTCGGTGTTTGGTAGGAGAGCACGTTAAAAATTGGGATTTACTTTTATCCCGAGCTAAGTTTGCATATAATAGTTTGATAAATAGGTATATTGGTAAAGTCTATTTGAAGTTGTGCATGGTTATCATTCTAATAAATCGGTAGACTTAATCCCATTGTCTATTTATGCTAGAGTCTCAGAGTCAGCATTATCCTTTGCAGAGCATGTTAGGAGTCTACACAAAAAGATTAGTGAAAAAATTAATATAAGTAATCAAATATATAAATGATTAGTAGATTCTCACCAGTGAGTTAAGGATTTTGCTGAGGATGATCATGTCATGATTAAGATCAGATTTGAACGGTTTCCACCCGGAATCATTCAAAAATTACATGCTAGAGGAGCAGGCCCATTCAAAATTTTAAAGAAAGTTAAACCGAATGCATTTGTTATTGATCTACCACCTGATTATGGGATTAGTCCTACTTTCAATATATCGAATCTAATTGAATATAAAGAACCAACATTAATATCTAGTGATCCATTTGAACCTGCACCTTCCTTTGAGTGTGACCCCCCTCTTGAGTTCCTACAAGCCTAAATGAGAGAAAAGCACGATATGATCGAACATATCTTGGATGAGCAGATCAAGTCTATGAGGGGTCAAAACTACCACTGCTACCCGGTTTGTTGGCGAGGCATGCGGGAGTTAGAGGATTCCTAGACTACTGGAGAGAATTTACAAAGAATTGATCCAGATCTGTTTGAGTACCTCCACGAAAGTATTGAGCCTGACTCGACGAAGTCGAGTTCTCCCCACCCCAAGAAAAATTGATGGGGATATCATCCGACATGACTTTTGGCTAGAACCAATCCTGATGCAAATGGTTATATTTTTTTGGATATTTTTATGGGTTTATGGGATATGGGATATTTTAATAATTTTTATCTCCGACTCATTTGAATCAAAATTTTTAGGATAGTTTGTTTCGGTTGTTTAGGATTTGTTTTATCAGGATCTCTTAGTTTGTTGAGAATGGTTCTGGTTGTTTGGAGTTTATTTTAGGATTTATTTTTATCCCTTAGTTTGTTCCGGTTGTTTTAAAGTTATTTAAAAGGGGTTGCAAGCCTCTAAATGGGAGATCAACATTTTTGAATAAAAAAACTTTCTGAGTACTTTTCTTTGTCCAATCACTTCTCTCTCTTCTCCTCTCCTACTTCCTCTTCTTCCCCGATTCTTCTCCTCTTTTCGCTTTCTCTCCTCTTCCCCTAATCTTCTTCCTCCTCTTGCCATTCTAAGATAAAAAAAGAAACCCGATTCCCCTTCAAGCCATCAAAAGCCCTCTATCCTTCTCCCCTATTCTCTAAGGATGGAATTGGGTCGGGTCAGCCCAAAATCGAGTTGGGCTTCGGGCCAGATTTTAAGCAAATCAAGCCAGCTTTGGGCCTTAAAATATAGCCCATTCAATTTTCGAACCGGGCTCGGGCACCCCTTTGGCCCGGCCTGGACCGGCCTGAACCCAGTCCGAAAATAAGCCCAATCCAATTCCTAGGCCCCTAGCTATTTCTCCGATCTCTTATCTCCCTCTCTCTCTGTTCTCTTTCACTCTCTCTCTCTCTCACTCTCTCTCTCATTTCCATTTGCCTCCCCTGGTCAACCCCCGATGGTCGATGCCCCCGGTCAACCCCTGATGTCCGATGCTTCCTTGCACCAACGATCGATGCCCCCTCTCACCCGATGCTCCCTCTTCGTTTCCAAGCCACCCCACCCAACATCCACTACCCTTGGTGCGACCTCACGGCTCCCCCTCCTTGGCTCCGATCTGCCTCCTCCGGCCTCGGCACCCATATCCAATGACCTCACCCTCTATGCAACTCCTGTTGGGAAATGTATCCCAAAGCCAATTATCTACTGTAGACAGTTGTACATTTGATGTAATTGTATATGAATTATATTATTGAATAAAATATTTATTCTGACAGTTCATCACTATTTCATCTTTCTGTAATGAGTTCTTGAGTGATGAAGTCCTTAGGACTATTTGTATGTGATATAGAGAGGATATATCATATAGCCCTAAAATTTTCACTACCAAATGATACACTTATTTCAGGACAATAGTATATCAAGTATAGGTTGTTGTGTGCCATAGTCGTTGGTTGTCCTCTTAACCAAGGAGTGTGGAGACACTGGTATGGCATGCAGACGTTGTGTTTGACATTTCATCGAACGTGACACGTCTGTACTTTTTCTGCCTAGAGTTTTTGATATGGACGTAGTTATCCCTCAGACATGAGATCATCATGGTAGCTTGCGAGCAACTCATTGTACTTTGGTGCTGGACTATCTGGATTTCTAATACAGGGATGGAAGGTTTCTGGGTGCAGTTAAGTACTCATGTAGCAGTGATCGGATCAAGATGGGATTGACCCCTCCAAAGTGTTTGGAGCAGATATCTTACTGTGTTTCAATTTAGCAAAACCTTGGCCACGGTAGTTTCTGTAAAGTGTTACAAGACTTGTGAGGTTGAGACATATTATTGATGGACTTTATGGGTTGGACAGTTTAACCCTAAGTCTTCCTGAGCATTGAGGTCAAAGGAATTAATTACAGGGTTTCTGTATCTCCTGGTTCTTGATTGTTGCTCTGCAACTTCGACCTATCCGAACGTCGGGTGTCATTGCTAGATGGCGACTTTGACTGGTATTGAAAATGTTCCAGTGTTACCGGCTTAGTGTTCGAACCTATGGGATCATACACCATAGGGGTTTCTATTTGATCAAGTGATCGGAGAACGATTGGGAATCATTCATAGACTCACAAAGGAAAAGTATTTTTCCTTACCCTAGTGTCAACACTTGATATTCTTGAAAGTGTCAACACTTGTGTAGGTGTCGATACTTGTTGATTTCATAAGTGTAGACACTTGATGTCACAAAAGGTTGTGACATAAAATTTTTCACTAAAAGTTGGTGATGCATGGAGATAAATTAAGTAATGTAATTACTTGATAGCCCAATTTGATTGAGCTATAAAAATCTGGAATGAATCAAATGAGATTTGGTTCAAAATCGGTTTGGGTCCAATTGGGTTGAACCCAATGTATGCACACTTGACCCAATTGATTTCAGTTATGAACTGAAATTAATTGAGACATTAATCTGAATTTAAATAGGTTTAAATTCAGTTTTGGGGAGTTATGTAACCTCCCATGACCAAAACTTCCCATAACCACCCATAACTCCTCCATAACCACCCAAACTCCCCACTCTCCCTCTCCCTCTCCACCTATATGATGGGCTGAAATGGGAGGACAAAAATAATTGATAATTCAGCAAAGAAATGCTGGAAAAATCAAAAGGGAGGAAAGAGAAGAAACTAAGAAAGGTTCTAGGTTTTGTATGGGTGTGAGGACTTTGGAAAAGAGTGTGCATATTTGTACCTAGTGATCTAGATCTTGGGATTGAGTGTTTGGGAAGGGTTTCAACATCTCATTCTTCACCTCTTGAGTTTCTTCATTCATTCGGAGAGTCCGGCATCGAAAGAAGAAAAGGAGTCCCGATCAAATCGTTCCACAACAAGCTAGCACTTGGAGTGGAAGTGGATTTTGAAAGAGCCCCGGTGTGAACCACCTGTAGAGGCCGGACACGTGTGCGGCTAAGCAGAGTTCTTTTACCTCCTCCTGGATCTTCCGCAGCGAAGAGCATCTCCACTTCATACGAGGTATGGTTTTACATATAGAGATATGTTGCTTTGAAAGCTGTTCATAGCATGAGTTCATGATTTCATAGTTTATATTACTCATTCATGCAAGATCTTGGGCTAAGTAGCATAGAAAAGTTCTAAAAGCATGCTTAGATTAAATGTTAATCTTCTTTATTATGCTTCCGCTGTATATTATTTTGAAAAAGTTTTAAAATAGAAAGCATGCTCGCTACATTTTTCCTTTCAACTCCGCGGCCCGTCTCGGGCTCCGATCTGCCTCCCCGGGCCTTGGCGCCCCACCCGATGCCCACTACTCCCAGCGAGACCTGTGGCTCTCCCTCCTCGACTTCGATCTGCCTCCTTTGGTCAGTCGAGCAGTCGCCAATCGGTGAACCATTTTTTTTGTTAATTGGGCTTGCATTTAGGATAGCTCGATCGGGCTCGACCGGGCTTGAGTCGGGCTCGGGCCAGGCTCGAGTCGGGCTTGGGCCTGAGGTTTAAAAAAATTTAGGACCTAAGCTCGGTCTGAAGCTCGAAATTTTTTTTTGAGCTGGGCTTGGGTAGGGACTTAGCCCGGTCTAGCCCGGCCTACTTCCAACCCTACTATTCTCCCTCGTCATCGACGACCACCACGATCATGACTGCATCACCCGGGTCTGTGATCGAGCCTTCCGTGACATTGGTAACCCCATCACCGTGCCGCTGCCAGTCGTTGGAACAAGACCGTAACATCTTCTTCCTATGCACCGACCATCGACTTCCGCCTTCTCATCAAATCCAAGGGAAGAACCAACGCAGCCGGCACCCATCTCGACCATCGCTAGTCACCACCGATCGAAATCACCCCATCCTCCCTCCGATCGATGCCTCCATAGCTGTTTGAGCCACCATCAGCCACCATAGCTTCTTCCTCCCTTCCGATCCGATCCCCTTCTACTGCCGCCAGCCGTCGGAACCCCCATGCTGCGACACCCTCATGCAGTACATCTTCCCACTCATTGACCACACGATCTAGACGACCATGTCATCCTCTCCACCTAGTGCGCTGCCGCCGACTCTGTCACCACCCTCTCATTTGGGAAGCCCACGACCAGCCTCTATTTTCCCCATAACCGTCGACTCCATGGACACCGCCCGCACGACCCTTCCCACCGTCATCACCAACCACTATTTTCCCCACCGTGACCACCGCCGCTTTGCTGGACTCCTCTGAGCACTCACCCTTAAAGTTCGCTGCCTTCCTCCTGATTGAAGAGGTCTACGACCAGTTGAGATCATTACCGTGCAGGCCTTCCTCCTATCCGTGCCACCCTCTTCCCATGCTGCCGTCTTCATTCCGGTGCTATCGTCGAAGAAATCCCTTTCAGATTTCCCTCCTTTGTTCCACCCAGCTTCGGTCCATGGAGAAGGAGACATCCTACACAAACATGAAAGCAAGGAGACCCTACACGGATCTCAAAGCAGTCCCTAAAGATCACTGGTGCATTAACTTCAGAGCAGATCAATTTTACACACGGATCTCAAAGCATTAGGATTATTAGGCTGAATTGGCTTCTTTACTAGTTAGTCATTTTATTTTGATTTATATTATGATTGCGATTGACTGACCCTCTTATATTTGGTGATCCAGATCCGATGGCTTCTAACCCACTTTGCTCATGGACCACTGGCATGAAATTTTGACCGCCTCTAGGATGATCTCCCTCTTCCAAGAATCGTGATATTCCATGTTTCGGATGAGAACTCTTCAATAATTAGCATAAGAATTGATCAATTGCTGGAGTCATTTTATTTTCCTGTCTTTAATTTAGTTAGACCTAATTTCATTGAAATTGACTAGCCCTAATCTAGTGGTCGTTCCTTAACAATCAACGATCTAATTTCTTTAAATTTTGACTGTGCATGCCGATCGGGTTGCTTCCTAAATTGGATCCTAATTTTGACTAATCATTTTTAGTTAATTCTTACCTGCTTTGATTATCTGCTAATATTGTCTTTAATTACTTAGATAATTTATTTGCTGATCTCATTAGAGTGTCCTTAGTTCTAGAAATTGTTGGTCCGTCCCGCATCATTACTAGGCTAGTATAGCACATTATTCTTTTTTATATTTTCTCAAATCATGAATCATGATTATTTGAAACTCAAAGGAGCGTGCTAGATTGCTTGGAGTAATATTAGTAGATATGGCTATCTTGATCATTTATAATAATTGGTGTTCTTATTAGTTTAGCTTAGATTTGCAAATTTTATTTGAATCGAATATTATTATTAATGAGAAAGTATTTGATTAGATTATTATGAAATTGATTTTGAGGATTGAGAATGATTAAGTTGAAATTATTGTGATTTTGATCTATACCCTTGCATGCTTGTTGGGACTACTCTACAGGTATGCAACATCTGTTACATACTTGATTCGGAACGTAACAAAACCTAAATGTGTTTAGTTTCAACTCCTAAACCCTTTTCAAATCCTACAAGATATTGCTAAATGGGTCCCATTACTGGAGGCAAGGTTCTAGGTACCGATATCGGGACCCATACCAGTAGCCGACTGGAACGATATGGTATGGTACTGTCGATATATGGTACAGTTAGGCATGTTGGTCTGCTAGTTTGGACCGGCATGCCAAAAAAGTTTTTATTTTTTCTTTTGATTTTAAATTAATTTTTAGGATTTATTAAATATTTTTATTTCTAAATAGATGTTTGTTGATGCTAATTGATATTTACATCATTTCAAAACACTCTTAATCATGTGAAACGTGAATTTGATTTTCTAAAAAATAAAGTCAAGTAAAGAATTGAATTGAATTTTAGAAAAGAAATGATAAGATTAGGATCATGAATACTAATATGGTCAAGAATACCTTTCTAGGATTAGGTTCTTTCTCGTTATATTTTTTTTTCAAAGATAAGAAGTCAAATAAATTCTAGCAATAATTCACTCTTATTACTAGGATCAGAACAGATCTTCACTTGTTTAGACATTTGCATTAGTTCAATTAATGATGGAAGAGATCAAGGAACTGGGACATTCATTGATTTGTATAGCTTTCTTAAGCTTGCATTTAAATTCTTTGATGATCTAATGATTGACATATCCTTTGTAACATCAGCTTCTCCCAATTTCTCAATACTGAGCTCCAAATTGCTTAATCCTAAAAGATCTAATCAATGTCATATCTCTTTTAACATCAGTATCTCCTAAATTATTAATACTTGGTCTAGCAATATTGTCATTTATTATGAATGATGATTCCTTAATGACTACATCCTTTAATAGGAATCAAATTATTTTTTTTGATTTATAGAATATTTTGAGGTTTAAATAAATGTATCCTCAAGGTTAGTTCGCCAAAAACTAACAACAAAATGCTATCTAGCCACCAACTATGCTACAATATTTTTAAAAATTTTCATAAAGCAAGATTACCATTAATTAATTGAGGAGAAAAAAGAAATATAAACATAATTATATATCGATATTTAGAATATGATCGAGAATCGATGTCCATAAATATCGGGATCATTAATATACTCAATAGGAAAATCAATAAATTCTTCTAGCCAGGCAGCATAGTAATCATGTAAGCTAATCCAAGAGGTATGTATGATAGATCATAACTTATCACAGATCTCTCACTAAGATTTCGATTCTGAAAGGTATCCAGAAATTGATGATATGGCTGTGGAGGGGCTCATCTGAATATACTAGTAACACAAGAGATCTAAAAAATATGCGATCACTGCTACATCAAGAGTTGCCTGCGAATCAATACTATAGTCTATTATCTATGATGACTTGCATGATATTCTACTCTTCCACCTGATTAATTACCTCTATTAATCTAAGGATAAAGCTAGTGCCATGCACTTGATTTGAAGCATCAATAGATTTATAAAAAAAATCCCATCATATTAGTTAAGAAATTGATGATGCTTCATCTAGTAAGACCAGTCCAACCATCACACATCACTGTCTATACATACACGGGCCACTTACTTTGATAAGAGGCAATCCAATTTTCTAACTCTTTAATATTGTCAAGAAATTAACCATAAACATCTCTCGATCTTGGAGGATTTACACACGTACCAGCAGCCTGTATAGATATAATAGCAGAGCAATAATATGCATTTTTTGCTGCATCTATTAAGATATGACTGAAATAAAACCAGGATCCAATAGCCTACCATATATTTTTCTCCTTATCCTTTTTTAGTATAGTATTAATCCTTCGTTATTTGAAATTTCTACTGAAAAAAATATGTGGATCAACGTTATAGATAGTGGCTCTTGTTAAAATATTCATGGAAGTTTTCTTTCTACTGTCAAATACTTTCAATATGGATGCAATATGAATGATATCTCTCTTGATAGGCTCTCTGACAAAGATCCTTCTAAAGTATAACTCACTCTTACAACACTTCAGAACATAACCCAATTTCAACTTAAAAATTGATGGTCTAAATCGCTCTCTACTTAGACTACCTCCTCTAGCTATCTCTATACATTCAAACTTACCTGAATGATATTTTCGATTTATACCTCCTTAAAAGAAATATATTTTTTCCCTTTTTCTTTATAAAGGATCAGTTGTCGTTTTCTTTTGGCACAAGCATGGACATCTCTGGAAGGTTCCTTGCTTGCAATCTCTCTCACACCGCGGGTGAAAACAGTCCAACGTTCAGGATATATAAATATCCTGGTTCTATTCCTGACCGGATGTTAGAGGAACAAAAAAAAAGACGGGCAAAAAAGCAAGTGCTCCCGTTATGTTAACAAATTCAGCTGAAAGGATTTACTAAATAAATGCTTATGACCAAAACACAAATCAACCTTATCCATGATTCGTGTAAAGGAGATCAAAATTTACTGTCACCACAAAAAACTAGCATATATACAAAAAGCCCGCTTGAGATAATTCATTGAGCTAGAGTTGATCATGATCAGCATTCCTTTTTTTGGTAAGAGTTACCAGCATTCTTTAATTGCAGCTCCCCGTGGAAAAATCAGATGTTTAGGACTCTTCAAGGCAAGGCAATCCCTTGTCAAGTTCCCTGGACTGACCCAACTGAAAGTTTTAGAAGATCTTGCCAATAGGTTTTAGTTCCCTTGGCAAGTGATCGAAGTTTCCAGAGTCTATTTCCTTTTGAAACATGGGCCGCTTTCCAAAATTCCGAAGAACACCTTCTGCCAAATGCTCTTTGTTTGGTGTCAGCATCACATAATTTGGATCAGCCCGTTGATAACTGCAATTTTGGGGGAAAACAGAGAGAAACTGATTAGCAAAAAATGGACTGATAATGCAAAAAGAAAAAGAAAAAAGAAGTGTGACCTGCCCATAGCTTCACTACCGAGTCTCCTAATAAAAACCATAAAGCATAAGTAAAGAAAATTGCAATTAGTTGTTGAATTACATAACTGCTAATTTGTGTATTATTTAGTCTTCAATATGACAGTGAATAGAAATTTCACAAGCTAATCCCAAATTATGAGACCATAAAATTGTGGTTTTCTCTAACAAAAGACTACATCCAAAGTTGACAATTGTGGAAAGAAAATATCTTAAGATCATCACAGGTACTTTGACATCAAGATAATTTCTCTAACTATGCATAAGATAGAAGGATTAGGAAAGAACCTGGGTTCTCTGAGATCTTCAACTCGGATTCCAAATCCATAAGATGTCCCACGCAAATGGTCATTCATGGCTAGAAATGGAAATCAGCAACAAAGAAATCATTCAGCTACTGCTATCAAATCAAATATAGCATATTATCATACAGAGCTACATGGCATTCCCCTAAGATGCCTTTGCTTTAGAAGAAAAGCAAGAATCCTTGCACAAAATTTCTTTGAAATTAAAGTTTAACAGCAGTATAAAAAAAAGGCAACATGTTGAGCAGAGGGTTTTGTTTACTTTGTTATAGCTAGGGGTTCAAGCAGATCAGATTAGTCAGGATTTGTCTATGGGCCGACTCGAAGATGTCAGAATCCATTCAGAATGCAAATCATATAGAATAATAGAGAGAAAAGGAAGACTTTTGCATAGAAACAAAGCAAGATGTATAAAGAGGAGAGATTTGGGTATTGTGAGAATGCCTTAGATGAAAGATTCTAATTTGGGTAAGCAGAAGGTTCAAGCACTTGAAGGAGAGCAGTGGATACAAGAAAGCTTACGTGGGAGCATGATGTTACAGGGAAGGAATTATTTAATGAAGCATTGGATTTTCGCTGTCTGAGGACAGAGGGAAAGAACCATCTGAGATGATGCAGGCATCTGCAAATACAAATCTTACGAGGACCACAGAAGATAGAGGGCATCAAGTTTCAGTTTAAGGGCTAGGAAAGATGTAAACAAATCTTATGAGGACCAGAGAAGATAGGGCATAAAGTTTCTGTTTAAGGGCTAGGAAAGACATAAACAACTAAGATAACATGGATTCAATTTGCAAGAATAAGCTTACAGGAATTTGTAATGGCAACAAATGTAACACTTAAGGGGAAAGATTAGCAAAGACTTACAACGGAAAAGCTAAATGATTGAGAAAAGGCTCGACAATTCTGTTAATGGACATTATCATGATTAATATATGTGTAATCTGGATATTGACTTGCACTAATTTCTTGAGAAAGTGAAAGATAAGCACGTTTGAGGGGAATGTTCTTTACCATTGCTTGTCAATGAAAAGAAAATTTAAGGATAGAAAAGTAGATGTGTACAAAGGGCTTAATTTTTTTAAGAGGTCAAAAATTTTTCTTAGCCGAATGTATTGATTTGAAAGATAATAACAAAAACACAAGTGTACCATAGTAATCCGACCAAAATTTAACCACTTCCATTATGACTTCCTCTGCAAAATTTTCTAACTCATCCAAACACAAGAAAGATTGCAATTTTCTTCTTGTTTCTTTTTTTTTGCTTTTCTTCCTTTGATCTATTTTTTTCCCCTTGTTTCATTTTGTTGGTAATTACACAAAGCAAAGTAGAACAGATAGCTGCTTATAGAGAATGAATGAGTTATTACTCTTTATTTAATTACCTACCCCAACTAAGGATTGTAGCCTGGCACCTAATACCAAGCACTCCAATTACATGTTAATGTAAATATAAATTTATCGATCATTACAAATGATCATATATTGACATTAACAACCACAAGAAAAGAAACATTTCATCTTTTGAATGCTTCCCATTTTTTGACTAATTTTTTATCTCCCAACAATCAACTGAGAGAAAAAGACACAGCTATAGTCAAGATGGTACAAATGTAAGCAAAAAAATATTTTCTGATCTTGTTCATGAAGATCGATGAAGTATATGGTATTTTTTCCCATCCAGGAAAGATGAGATTTGTCATAGAATGCTACTATATTTTTCTTTTGTTTGGGCTCTTCTTGACAAAAGAAAAAAAAGCAAAATCTTTTTAGTATAGAAAAAAAAGGTACATAGGCACATCATAGGTAAACCTGCAACATTTTCAGTGGCCATCTTTTACCATGGGATCCTTCTGGATTCATATTTCCTTAACAACAAAAAGGAACAATTTCAGCATCCCTTACAAAATTTGTTTGGGAACAGTACCTTAACATAAAGGCTAAGAGGGTTCTTAACTAAAAACTGAAGCATATAAGCATGCAATAGTACAACTTAATTTGTGAACTTCAAGGAAAATGTAGAACTTTCTTCATATATAGGGAGCACAGGTGCTTAGAATTGCATGCACTGTCTATGTCGGATACTATCAAGTACATCAGTCAGATACTCCTAGGATATGTTTTGTATACTTTTTTTAAGTATCCTATATTTCAAAATAAAAGAGTGTATAATCCCCAGATTTTCCTGACATACTTTCTCGACACCTTTGGAATAAGGAGGGTTTCTTTCTTTCTTCTTCTTCTTTTTTTTAATCTTTTTGGGATGCATGTAGATGAATGACTAATTTTAGAGTTAAATGGTGTTGATTTTTGTATGCAGTGCGTGTTACAATAACTGAATTTGGAGAAGAACTAAATGATGGAGACTACAGATGTTGATGCTGTTGTATACAATATAGACTGTTTATTTTGATAAACCATTATGCTTTATGGATGTTTTCTTTTACATATATGTGAAAAAGTAATATGTATTTATTCATTGTTGTGACCTACTTTTTAAAGATTTGTCACACTAGTATATCTGATAAAATGTTATACAAATCCCCTATCCATGCTTCATACTAAAAGCACGTATTCAAGAGCAAAGTCCCAAACATGGTTGCCAATTGTAATATTTCACTACAGTTTATAAATCGACTAGCTCTTTAATTTATGATTTTTGCCTGAAAGATGGATGTGCTTTCAGATATCAAATATCGCCCCTTTGTCCAAATTCATTCGTAATGTAGCTGTAAAAATTGAAAAAAGAAAAGAAACCTATTTTTGAAAGCCTTCCCGTAATTTGGTTCTCAGAAGATTTGAAATCTATTCAACTTGGAACCTAATCAAGTCAAATTATCAGCTTGTAGCAAATACAACCAAGCAAAATCCCACTTTATGTTTTACCTCAGTCACCTGTTGTTGACTTCCTTAAGTAGACAAAATCTGATTCGAGATTGTTTTATGTCCTTCAAGGACCACATACCCAGCCTAGACTGTCTGGGCACAATCAGTTTCTGACTGTTAGGAATCTTGTATTCAAAAAAGGCCTCCAAAACGATTTCTCATTTGTACCCAAAATTGTACTTGTGTTGTCCTCCTATATGCTGATTGTAGGAATATCATTGACTGCTTCCCTCTCTTTCTGAAGCTACATTCCCAAATAGGATAGAAATGTTTTCAACCTGCTCACTTCTTCAGTGAGAGTTTGAGAGGGAGCATTCAAAATATTTGTGGTGCATATACATATTTATTATGCACATAAAAGAAAATTAGTAATTCACTGTTTTTAATATGCTTATTTTCTTTTATCAGTGTCTGCTGTAAATCTATTGTCTTTGCTAACAATATATAGAACATGTTCCATTTCTCTCTTCAAATTACATGAAACAAGCATCACACTTCAATATTGATTACCTAATTATCTGCATCCAGGTCACATTCATGTAGCATTTCTTATGATATGACCTTGGTAAAAGCAATCAATTCTAACAATCTACTGAAAACCTAAAATAACACTATTTTATAAGCTTTTGTTTGTAGACCTCCATAAAGTATATGGCAGTGTATTGCCGTATATTATTTCAATAAGACAATTCATCAATGTAATGCAAATGAAAGTTCCAGGCCGCAAAATGTACCAGTAATACTGAATGTAAAGGAAGGTCTCCACCAAGACTTGAATGCTAAAGCTATGGAAGAGTTGGAAGGGCCCATTTTTCCCTATAAAAATGGAAAATAAAGTAGTCATGAAACATGTTACCAACAAGTAAGTGTGATGAATTCAACAGATAATGTCTCACCTTCAGTAAGAAGTTTTTATTAGCTTGCCAAGATGCAGCTAATTGGAATGAGGATTCATCCACACTCTCCAATGATTTATCTCCATTGATTCTTGAAAACATGTTCAAACAAAAACTCAGCTTCCCTCATCCAATGAACTGTTTGCCCAAATAAATAAAAACAGAAAAAACTTTCTTGATCATTCAAATTACCTTGTCACCAACTCAAAGCCGAAATCAATATAATTTGTAATCCCAACTATCTGATTTTCTTCAAATGGATTAGTCACCTGTGTGGTAGAATGAGCATAAGTTCTACAGTTTCTCCATGCTATCAAACTCAAGACCCTAAACATCCAAAAGTCTCATGCCCGATCAAGATAAAAATGCAAACCATGAAAAATATAAATAATGCAAAAAAAAAAAACTATTTCCAATAATGGACATCTATTCAGTTCATTGAGATTGAAAAAAATATACTTAGAGAAGTTATGTCCATAAAAGGTACTCTACACAGTCAGAAACCACTCATCAGCCAAGAGCTATAGACACAAACGAATAATGTACGTCCGATCTGTGAGTTGACTGTATACAGCATGCTTCATGGATGTTTCTTTGTATGGCACTCTATATTTTCTGAAAGTACTGATGGGCAAGGTGCTCCTGACAGATAAAGCCAGTACAGTCAATTGCATGCCAAAGTGCATCACAGAAACTCCAAGATTTGTTAAATTTTTGATAAAGGCATACACCTATATGAATGTTGGCAGACCTTAGAACAGTGACCTGGGTTCATGGATTTGTACAAGGCCCTCATTTCTTCACACTTGTCATATACATTCCACTCTGGAAGTTGGACAAGGAGAACAGATTAGGATGCTAAGCTTTAACCGGATCATATCTGAAACTGATACTCAGCCTGGGGCAGTCCGGAACCACTCCCCTTCTTTCAGGTATCAGGTGGTCTCTATCATTTTTCTAGTCACTGTCAGTCAAATCCAACTGAAAACAAAAGAAACCCACCTTCAAGGGGTTAAGGCCATAAACTGTCCCCCATTGCAGTACTTTATAGATATTGATGCGAACAATTTAATACAAGCCACCACCATTCACAACAATAAAAACTTGTATTTTATATAAAATAATATAATATTCTGTAATTGCATGCCATTTAGTTGAATAGCCAGATATCCTTGGAGCAAAATGGTAAAAATTGCTAAGATAGCAAAACTTAAAACTCCACTGTCCTGAACAAAACTGAGTTTTCAAACATTGTCATGGTCAACAAAATAATAACTGAACTCTCATTGAAAGGATTCTACAGCTCAACTTAGCTGGACTAAGCATTAATCCCTAACTAGTTGGGGTTGGCTAAATGAATCCTTTTCCTCCATTCCTCTCGAGTTAGGACCACATTAGCTAAAAGATGTTGAGATATCAAGCCCTTCCTATCTACTTCCCAATGTTATTTTCAGTAACCTCTAGCCCTGTTCATTCCTTCTACATATATCAAATCACTCCATATTGGTGTATCCCTGGGCTTATGTTGTAAATGTCCAAACCATCTAACTAGTCCTTCTCTCAAATTGTTCTCAACTCATGCTACCTTTACCTTTTATGAATAACTTCATTACTTATTCTATCTTTTCTTGTATTATCACACATCCATCTCTACATTGAAAGGATTCTACAATAGATAATTTATAGATAGACAATCAATGGACATGCTATCATGTTTTTTTCAATAGAGAGATTGTGGTTAGCATGCAACAAGAGATTATAGAAACTTTGCTGGAAAAAATCAAGATATAGGAAACCTTTTTATTATAGACCGGCCAGTATTGATCACATGATTCATCCAGGTGGGGAGACCTCATCAGATAAGGAACTTATCAGGGCTCTAATATCTTGCTTTATAATGGGAGAAACATTGGGGTAGATAACAGAAAAGGCAAATGCATGAAAGCCTCACCAATTGGGTGTCAATGGCACGTGGCCCAACTCCATTCATTACAAATAGTATAGATTAGCATGCCAATGAAAATACTATAATAAATTAACTATTATATAGAAGGAAAATTTTAACTCTAGTAGATCATCTAATATATGTACGATAATCTTACCCTTCTTTGCACCACAGCATGCTGATAGAATGATGCAATAAGCTGCAAATGAAAAAAATAATAAATACATAAATAAATGCACAAGAAAGAATGCATGGAGGTTATTTTATTAAATTGCTGATAAAAATGAAAAAGTAAGGATATGGATTTTTTCTGTCAATATATAGTCCATAAATAAAGTTATCCAAAGATACATAAGTTATGCAATCAACATAAGCATATATGCATAATCAAGATGACTTCCATGAATCATTCCTGACCTCTGTCTCTTTAGTTTTATCATTAGTTGCTTCTTTTTTAAGATATCTGGTACTAGTGCATAGTCAAAGAAGCTTCCAGGCAATTTTGGAGTACATATAAACCAGCTCAACACAAGAATTTAATCCTATACTCAATGCACTGATAAGGTGAATCTCTAATTTCCTGAGTCCCTAGTTGCAAACAGTTCATTCCATTCCCCCTTTGCTTTATTTCAGTTATTTCAATAATTCCAGTTCATGCATTTACCTTGTTCCTTTTTATTAATGCTGCTTAAAATAAACTCATTGCTTTTTTATTAAATAAACTTCTTCCTGAGTCCTAACTCCATCTACTTTAGTGGTGAAAGGTGAGTCTTTCCCCATAAATGTCTTGTTTAGTTGTTTTGGGAGTGAGTTTCCAGAAAATGCTTAGGAAAATCCAACACCTTAAAATAGAGATCATGACATACTAACATATACACGTATCAAGCTCATAGGCAGAGAGGTGGGGCCCCAACATTTGGACAATATTTTTCCAGATATATAGATTTGCAGGCATGCATTGACAAGTAACATGAACCCAAAGATTTAAAGTTAGTAATTAAGTTATCTTGATACAACCACCAAGTGCTTGCTCGAACAGTATCCTCTGGGGCAAGGGTTCAAGGATCGATTCTGGCTGGAGTTAGCTCCCAAGGCTAGGGTTGGTATAGGGTAGGAAAGGCAGTGATTAGCCCCTTCAAGTCTTACAAAAAAAAAAAGCTACCTTGATTCATGCCAGAAAAGTTAATACTAAAGTAGCGCAATATGTGTACTGAATCTAAAGCGATGAAAAAAAATTAAGTTATGACCTGATTACTTTTTTTGAGAGAATAACCTGATTGCAATTTCAATGGAATGTCCAAAGATTTTTAATTGGCTCATACAACTCCTTGAGATTCAGACTATCAAGCAATGGAAAGATTATAACCTCAAGATGCAACATTAGTGTAATATTAGTAATCTTCCAATGAAAAATCAAAGCACCATACAAGCCCTTTTTCTGATTCCTATGCAGTAAAATCCCCATAAGGTTGCTTATAAGAGGCTAATGGAATTGTAAACAATTATCATGCTTAAAAGAATTATAAAATCATGGAGAGTAAGAGGAAGGCAAACCTGTGAACTTCTAGCAAGCTCAAGACCAAAATTAAATGAAGGACACAATGGGCTGCTTGAACCTAATCCATAACCAATAGCACAACTCCAGTTCTTCAAGTGTTTGAAGTTCACACGGTGTTTGCCTTCATCTAACAAAGTACAACAGCAATAAAAGAAGCTGTAAATGACATTGACAATTAATTCCATCTTGATTGCACCACTCTAGTTTATTGTGCATTTTGGTGAATGTCAATCATAGAGCAAACTATTCATTACCAAAAGCATAATACCAGGGCTAAATGAAATGGTGAGCTGAGCTATGAAGAATGTAAAGTGTTTTGATAAATTTTTCTCATTCTTTCCTTTACAAACTTTATCAATGAAGTTAATTTAGTTAATTAAAAAGAGATAAACCAACCACTAATACTCATGACTTGAGCATGCAAGTTTTAATATATATACTAAATAAAAGATTTACATGTTCATGCATACAGGCCTATTGTTCAGTGTCAGATATTAACAATGTGTTAACAAAATACCCTTCATGTACAGCTGTTGATCATAGCATTGAGATGAACCGAGAGATCGCATTGATATACAACTCATAATTAGTAGCACATTAAGATGGAAGCAATAAATTAGAATGAAAAGTGTGGTAACAACAAGCTGTTTTTTTCCTTAAAGAAATTCATAAGCAAGAAGTGCCTCATAGACTTTATTACATAAATTTCAACTCACATGGTGGGATGTACTTCAATCCTACACTTAGTCTCCCAGACCTGCCGACTAGCCATGCACAGATTGGAGTATCACCAGACACTGCAAAAGAAGAATTACCAGAAATACTATGAAATAAGAGAAAAGGACACTTAGATCATATAACAGAATTCACAAGGTCCAGCCAACCAACGAAAGTTAAACTTCAAATCAGAATGAATCCAAACTTTAAAAGAAAGGTGTGTCAATAACTTCAGGGAGTCATACAAGAATAAAGGCAACAAGCAAATGAAAGAAAAGCATAGCTTAAATGTCATCATATATGCATGCTTGCCTACCTCAGACATCTATTAGCTTAATCTTGACCAGCATAAATGAAACTACTCGAGAAATCTAGTACAAAATTTTAATGGCCAAGGCACAAAATAAAAACATCAAATGTTCAGATTTGCCAGAAGTGTCCAGTTTGGACAGCATTAATAAAAGTATCTTTATCCAGGCAGATGGCTGCATTTAACAGAAAAATACTATCTAATAGCACTGCTCATGTTTAGACCTCGAGTACCTTTGGCGACATTCCATATAAGAAAGAAAAATTATCCTTAATAAGTAAACCTTTGTTCTTGAACATGAACCAAATTGCCTTTGTCACGATTTGCATCGAGATCTTGATGATGAAAGGAAATGGCTGTAACAGTTGTATTATTCTTTCTCCTTCTCAAGTTCGTAAACATTTATCTAAGAATCAATATATAGTTAAAACAAGTTTCAAACTGACTTTTTATGATTTCCCAACTCTCCCTGCTGCTGTGCAGGATTGATAGAAAATCATCCTAGAAGTTCATGAATCTGTCAGACAGCAGGTAATTCAAGTTCTATTTATAACCCCCAAACAAATAATGCTTTTGCGAACTACTATTAGCAAACCTACATGAGAAATCGATGAATAACAGACAACGTGAGTTTAAAGATGACACAAATTTAAGGGATTTAAATCAGAATTCAGAAAAGAAATCAATTAAATGTAAGGTTGTCACTCACAAGGAAATGGCATAAATGAGGTCCCGATGGATAGCTTTTCTGATCCATATCTCAAACCCATAACACCATAATCTTCTGGAAGTGCCCTGCCTATGCAATTAAACTTGAGAACCACAAAATTGTTCACAAAATATTTTGGAAGTGATAAGAAAACTAGTAGTTGAGCAATGTACATTAGTTCAAGTAGCCGAAACAAAATTTTACAATGAGAAAGAACCGCAAAATATATCATTATTTAAAGCTCAAAGGAAAAACAACAACAACAACAACAATAAAGGACCATTGAACTATTCTAAATTGGATGGTTCGGCTTGTCCTTAAACTGAACCAGCCAGGAACCAGGACGGTTCAACCACCTGAAATGAAATACCCATGAATCCAACTAGAATTGGACCAAACCAAGTAGAATCGACCAGTATTGCCTAGTTTTGGAAAGTTCTGATGTGATTCATATAGGCCAAACTGGCTCTTTCATAAATCACAACCCCCCCTCTCTCTCCTTTTCAAACCCTATAGGTTACTCTTGAGATCTCTTGCCCTCTCTCTCTCCCTCGATATCCCTACTTCACCGTCCTTTTAGGCCCTGTTTGGCATTGTTGTTGGGAATAGAGCTTTTGAGATTTTTGAAAGTAGAACTTTCGAGAAGTAGAACTTTTAACAATAGAGTTTTTATAAAAAGCTGATTGCTATTTGGTAACCACATTTATATAGTCTTTGAAACTTTAATACATATTTGATAATTAAAATAAAAAAATACTTTTAATATGACAAAATCATAATAAAATATATTACATAATATTATATAAAATAAAATAAAATATTATTATATATTAAAATATTATTATATTATATAATATTATTATCATAATATAATATAATATAATTATAATTATAATGTAATATATAATGTAATATAATATAATTGATTATAATCTAATCTAATAAAAGATTATAATATAACATATTATATTATAATATTCTAATGTTAGAATATTATAATATCATTAAATATTATTATATTATATTATTGTTATAATATAATAATACTATAATAGATTATATTATATATTTATAATATAGATATTATTATATTATGTAATATTATTATCAGATAACGTAATACAATAATACAATATAAAATAATATTATATTATACTATAATATAATATTATTATAATTATAATGTAATATAATACAATGGACTACAATCTAATCTAATACTAGATTATAATATAACATATCATAATATATTAGTATAATATAATATAATATTATATTATATTATTATTAAATATTACTATATTAGATTATATTTTTACAATATCATAATACAATAATAGATTATACTATATATTTATAATATATCATAATATTAATTTATTATTATATTATATTTATAGTATAATAATATAATACGATATGATATAAGATGTAATAATGAGATTTTATTGGAGAGTATTTTGGTCATCCAAAAATTTTATTTAAATAAAAACATCTTCCTGATATTGGCCAAAAAGTACTTTTGGGAAGAAGCTCCAGAATAGCTTTTCACAAATAAACCTTTTTAGCTTTCTAGCAAAACTAAACCAGCTTTTTGATTTTTTACCAAACACTACTAATATTATCCAAAAATACTTTTAGAGAGCCAGAAACTACTTTCTAGCACTCCAAAAACTTAGCCAAATAGGGCCTTAATCTCCTCTTCTAGAAACGATGCTACAAGGGACCTTGCCAATTGGCTCCGGTCCTAATTGATGACCTCTAGCCCTCGATTAACAACCTCCGACACCCGATCAATGATGTCTCCGATTGACAAGCTTTGGTCTCCAATCGACGACCTCCGGCCTTGATCGATGAGTTTTAACCCCAATAAATGATATCTGATCTCAATCCACCTCCCCTTCTCTAATAGTACTTTCCTCCCCTTCACTCTCGACCTTCTTCTTCTCTCTTTTGCATTCATTGGTGCCAAACCATACCCATACCGACCAGTATAGGACACAATACCAATTTTGAATCTCGATAATAATAGAAATAGTGATATAATAAGCAACTATAAATAATAATAATAATAGTAACAATGATGATGATGATGATGATAAATGATCAAGAAAGAATATAGAAGATCAAAAGAAATTGACACATTCCCAAAGTAGAATTGTAATTGCAAATGAATCACTAGATTGAACTTTACAATAAACCAATGATGTATGATCTTAACAACTTTGATATAATTTATTTTAGGTCTTTCCTCTTTCTCAAAGAGAACTTTGTAATATAAGACAATATGCAAAAAATGAAAAAAAATCAATGTAAGAGAAAAGATAGTAAAAAAATCCATTATTCCTCCAATGAAAATGAATTGATAAAAGCTAATATCTAACAATTTTATAAATAACATGACCAGTAGATTTAATATGATGAATTAAAGAACAAACCTTTTTGTTATTATCAAAGGGAATATACCAAAAGCTCCAAATTGATATCTAGGGTAGTAAGCACACGACCTCAAACGCAGTATGCTGACAAACAAGATATAGTGCAATTGACATGAAAAATTAGCACATCTAACAAGTTAAGGTGAAAGCTAACATCTGTTTAAGGAAAGTAGATGTCTCTTCCAATGATTAGATTCTTACGGATCGGAAGTAGATACCATAAGGTCCATAAATGTATGAGGATCATCCAAGTCCCTATAAAAGAGAATGCCAAAATGAAAATAGCACCCTCGTTTGTTGATCATTGATGCAAATACAATGCTTGATTGTTACTAGAATGTTAAATAGAAAACTTATTGATAACAAGCACAACTTTTGCCAGCGGAATAATGCATTTCCTTCAATAGCCTTCCCAGATTTCTGATCAAGGGGAACTGACACCTTAAGAATGTTAAGGCAAGCAACATTTCATTTGCTAAAAAGAAAAAAATGTTGTATGCTATACAAAAATTTACCAAAATATGGCAGGACAACTCTGACCAATACCTCTGCATGTACAATGAAAAAAAGAAAAATCAATCAACTAAAACAATCGATAGTACCACACACTTGGCCTTCATTCCATTAGCTCGGGAAGCTAAAGCATCACATTTGGCAGATAAGGAGACAAAGCAGTATAAATTATAATAATACAATGTGTTATGCAAACGGATTAAGGTCAGGCTTAAAGATCATCTTCAACCTAAAATGATATGGCAGAATTGGAGATCATGCAGCCTGGTAGAAGAGAGTATGAAAGTGTGAAAATTGATCATAGTAAAGAATAAGAAAAGTCCAGAAGTACTGAATAAATTAAGAAGGGAAACAGATCCCCCCTATATAAGCTGCTGAAAAGGTGCAGGTAGTGGATGAAAGCATCCAATAAAGGAATGGATCAGTTTTTCCAACAAGTCAAGATAAAAAATCCGTTGGTTCAACATATATCCATATAATGCATCTGACAAAGACCAGTAAAAGTATAAGTTTCAACCCCTAGGAACAGCCATGAAGATATATGATGGCCCATATATTGAAGAACTTCAAGCTTGTACACCATATTAACTAGATGGGGTCACAACCAGGACAAAACTGTCTTGATTTATATTACATGATAATAACCATAAGAACACACAAATGAGTTCAACTTGTTTTAAAGATTAGAATGCCAAAAAGGTCAGACTCCTACTAGTACTATTACTATTTTATTGTCACTATTATTGTTGCTGTTGCTGCTGCTACTTAAGATGCTAACTTGCAAAGAATCCTTAATGTTGAAGCTAATTTGTGTGCATCTCATTCTTTTCCGACAAATAAGAATAACATATTTGTAGTCTGAAAACACTTCATTGCTTTGATTTCTTGTAATTGATGGCATGTCGCCTTTTCAAAATAGAAAACAGTAAATGTACAGAATATGATAAAAGCTACAAATAATGTTGAAGGCATAGTTGTGCAGTTAATGACGTCAAACAGAAAAGCCAGGCTCCCATCAGATCTAACAGGTGAGTCGAAATGAACAAAAATGGAAGGTGCTCCTTTATTGTGCTAAAAACTCCAACATTAGAATCAGGGTGCTCAGTACATCCTGCTTTTTAAGTGAAGGGGAGGTCAGGGGGAGGAATCAAAAGGAATCGAGGAATGATTTATATAGCAATCATGAAAATGACATCTAAAGCTTGTTGGATACAGTTGCAACTAAATCCACATGAGGATCCTCCAATGGTTTTAGCATGATTCTTGTGTTGAGATTCCTTGCTTGCTCAAAGTAGTCTTGAAAAAGGGAACGCAATGCAAGCTTCCCAAATAGTAAGTCATAAGCTGGAACTAACATCCTGTATCACCATAGAGAAAAATGAAGTTCAGTAGATTTAAAGACTAACCCAGGGTGGAATAGATAGTGATCACTTGACACAGCCTATGATCATCCCCATAACGGTTAAAAGGTAAAGTAAAATACAACTCAATATCTAGCAGCAGCTAAGGTTTAATATCATCATATATCACTTATACCTTTGGTTTCCCTCTTTTTCCTGCAAAAGATGAGCATACTTTGGCCCTATGACTTTAAAGTTGTAAACAATCATATCAAAGACTAAAGTATTAGAACATTATATGTCATATTTTCAACAGATTCTACTTTGTAGCTCAAAAAACAGTGAATATACACTTGGTGTTTTCTATATTTAAAGGTATGGATATCATATATTTTGCCAGTAGTTCAAACTACAGAGTTCAAGTTGATATGTAGAGTCCACAATATGCAAAAGTAGAAATACTTTGTTGCTTGTATATTTATGTCCAAGGCCCTTATATCTTAGCTATTGAAACAAGTTGATATAGCATGATTTGATTCATAGATAATAACATTCAAGGATCAAACCACAGTTTTGAACAAATAATTCAATTTGTGATTGCTATATGATTGCTATTGTACCATTGCAAAATCACAAATATATGATTCTTTCATCCATGATTTAATTAGAGGATAATTATGTTAAGGCTTGCTATAAATTGTTAATCCTTTTCCTAATAGCTTAAGCTTTTGGGATTTAGTACTTAGTTAACCTGGTATCAAAGCCAAAGGTAATTCCCCATTTAGGCCAACTTTTCTCAATATCACCTGTCTGGTATCCTGAGTCCTTTCTTTTCTTGACTTGTTCTCAGTTGTATTTCAGACATTCTTGACTCGTTATCTTTGGTTGTTCTTGACTTGTTCATGCCTACACATGCATGATATAGGCTGCACAAGATGGAGGGTGTTAGCACTCAACTCAATTGAGTCTTAATCCCAAATTAGTCAGGATCGGCTAGAAAAGGGCATCCTAGTGCATGAAGCTCCCACCACTACAGGGTTTAGGGAGTGTTCGATGTGCACTACCTTACACCATGCATGGAGAAATTGTTTCTATGTTTCAAACCTGTGACACCCTACAATAGAGCAACCTTACCGTTGCATCAAGGTCCACTCTCAGGGGTATTAAGGTCTGATATACGTTGTTATCCCCTCCCCTTATAGCTCAAGTTAATTTCTACTAGTTAATTAATATATTAAAGTGAGATCCGACTGCACTTTGGATGTCAACCTCTTTAAGGACATGTAAGAGATTCCAGTTGAACAGACTAAAGGATGAAACTCCTTTCTCTACTCAAATCATTTCAGTAAGTAGTGCCAAAAAATGGCAGTATTAATATTTAAAAATAGGAAACTAGACAGGACTGTCATGGACACTATTGAGTGAAGTCCCAGCTCGCTAAATATCCGTCAAGTCTCCAAAGGACTGGATTTCAAGGAACAAGTTTAAAGAGAAAATTATTTCCAAGGGTAATTGTAAAGTATTTTAAAGCCATGAAGCCAAACCTCATGAACAAGAAATGGTTATACACCTATAACAATGCTCATTATCAACATATTAACCACTTAGCATCAATAACCGAATGGCACTGATCAATATTCCCTAATAAATCATCAAATTGCATAAATATTCTCAAACTTAGACTGATCTGCAACTTCATACTCATCTATTCTCAATTTCCTTTGCATAAAAAATATCTTTACCCATGGGTAACTAATCTTCCTGCCTGAATAATCAAATAATAATGCCAACTTACAACAAAGTTTAACAAATCCATATATTGGCAAACCAGAACGGCCACAAACCAAGAATATCAATTCAACATGGCGAGACATCGGAACACTAAGTATCCAGAAAAACAATGTCATGCGCCAAAAAAACAAATAGGTCACATGCATTCTGAGGTACATAATAAAGTACCAAGAACCAGTCTAAATTCCATCAAAATAAACCCAAAACCACAAAAAATACTCCCCGCTGGGGTGGGGGGTGTTAGATTTCTAAGATTAGCACAGAAGAACAAGAACTCTCAACAGAGACAAGCGATGGCAACACAAATAAGCCATTTGGATCACCAAAGAAATCGAGAAGGATCAAAAAAAGAGAGAAGAAAAGCATGAAAACCGGAGAGGAAACCAAAGAAGAAGAAGAAGAAGAAGAAGTAGAGAACCTGGTGCGCGCCGCGAGGGGAGGGAAGTCGAACATGGGGGGAACCAGCACCATGGGCGGTGGCGGCTCCTTGTTGAAGAAAAAACTCATCAAATTGCCCATCTCTCCCTCTCTCGCTCTCAATCTCTACCCCTTTTTGCCCTTTTCCACTGCAAGTGAAGCCCGAAATCAATATTGAGAGAGGAGGAACGCCGACGGACCCTCGCTCGGGATCCCGCTTTTTTCTCTTCAACTTTGACGACCAGTTCTCCGCACTATCATTATTTTTTTTTAAAAAAAGGAAAAATAAATACTATCCGTTGCAACGCACGGCAGAGCGCCTGGGAAACTTTGCCGAATAACATGTTGGGGACTCATCCCCCTAATTAGTATTTTATTTTTATTTATTTCATAATTATATAAAAAAACGCAAAACTAATTTATTTTACAGTAAAATTTAAATCATCACAAAATTTGATACGCTCACCTCTGCCCTTGCATTTATCCGTCCAACCAAACATAAAATTGGTAACTTATCCTGATAAATTCCATCCCTTCAAACTAGTCTGAATAGATCACTCGTATCCTTCCCAAACTTATTCTACAACCAAATGCTATCTTTTAGGTAAACATCAAAGTTTTATTTCTTTGGAATCTAGAATACATGCAATAGATTAGGATGGAAGTCTATAAATTTAAATTTAACTAAAGATTTTTTATTATTAATATTAATATGAGATATATGAGAAAAGTGTTAATGGTTGCAATCATGTGACTACAATAATTGATAACTTTGATTGCTTAAGCAATAATTAACTAACTACAGCATAACTTCTGACATTAATACTTGAGATGGCCGTGACCGAACAAAATGAACACTCATGATAGTTTTGCATGTATATACCATGGTGGATACATTATCAATTTCAAAGACACATTTCTTTATCTTCTACCTCTTATCAAAAGATAAGGTTCCTGCATAGCAAAAAATCATTCTTCGTGCACTTTCTACGATCATCCTGCTCTGTCTTGGAAGTGTGCCATCGAGGTTTCTGCTGTAGCTAGCTTGGTTCACCCTGAACCATGGTGGAGGAGGGAGATGGAGCTCGGTCGATGGGAGGAAAGGAGTCTTTGAGTTCTGGCGAGAGAGAGAGGTCGTGGTCGAAGGTTGGGCAAGGGCCATCGCGAGGATCTTACTTGATGCCGCATAAGCTGCCGGTGGAGGACTTAGAACAGCTCCAGGCTTACTTTACCAAGATTTTGGAACTGCCAGAAGCGGAGCTGGAAGAGGGCCGCCGGGAATGGCAGGGTTTGGCGGTGATCGTTCGGAGCTTAGGGAGAAGGGTGGCAGCAGATTGGGTGGCGAAGGAGGTCCGAGCGAAGACTGGTCTTACCTATGAACCGAAGGTAATTCCCCTGGCAGAGGATCACTTGGTAATTAGGCTCCGGTCAGTAAAGGAGTGTGCTAAAGTTCGACTAGGGGGACCCTGGTTTGTTGGGAGGCAGCTGCTTGCCATGAAGAATTGGGAGCCGAACTTCATTCCGGGTCAGAGCATGGTCCAGAAGGTCGTAGTTTGGCTCCGGCTGTCGAGGCTACCGTTGGAATTCTGGAAGACGAAATCGATTATGGCGGTTGCGGTGGAAGCTGGCCGATCGATTTCTGTGCATGGGTTTACCGACCATCTCAAGAAGGCCGGCTATGCGCAAGTTCGTGTAGAGCTGGATGCAAAGAAGCCGCTTGTAACCGGGGTCCTTGTCCATGGGAAAAGCAGAATCTTCAGGCAACAATTTGTTTATGAGAATGTCCCTGGGGTTTGTTCTTACTGTGGGACACTGAGGGAGGCTATACATATGGGGACGGTGTGGCTGGGGAAGGCCTCGGAGGGGTCAACAGAAGGGATATAGCTTCGGAGAAGGTCTCACCTTCGGTGGGGGTAGGCCAGGCTGGTATGGAGGTTGAGGGAGTCTACCAGCCGAAGTACGGGTCTTGGATGGCTACCACTAGGGTTCGCCTGTAGAGACCTGGGCGGGTCCCTGTGAAGGATTGGACGGGAGAACCTAAGGGAAAGGGTCCGGCTAGAGCTTCACCAAAGCATCCCTTGTCTTCCCTGTCTTCCCTGTCTTCGACTACCCCCTCTCATGGGACGTCGACGTCGAGCTCGCCGCCGAACTCAGAGGGGTGGCAGAAGCCGAGCAAGGTTGCTCGATGCCGGTCACCGGAAGCTGGATCGGGTGAACCATCTGGTGATGGGGTTCCGTCGGCAGGGCAGTTTGCATCTTTGATTCCCCTGGACGATAAAATGGATCTGGGCCTCTTTGACTCAGGCCCAAAGGACCAGTATATGCCACACCTGGGCTCGGGGGGGCTGAAACATAGTCGAAGCCCTCCCTCTTCGCCTTCCCCAAGTCTGAAGGGGAAAGCTATGTCTGGGGTGGTAGCGGCAGCACCAGTGATCGCGATGGTGGAAGCGGCAGCAATGGCGGTAGTAACAACACCTGAGATAGTTGCACCCAATGTTGCACAGGCTAAGGTGAGTCTCCCGCAACCTTGTATGGAAGTGGACCTCGGGGGAAGTAGGCTCTCTCCCTTGCTTTTATCTTCCTTTGTTGACTTGATGTTGGGAGATCGGGTTGTGGGGGCTGTTGTTAGAACTGGAGGGAAGGTG